>BSBM01000101.1:22995000-25395000 GCA_027924585.1 Larix kaempferi | reverse complement strand
CCTCTATGCAGACTTGGTTGTCTGAAATACAAGAATGTTGTGCTATGGTTTTCCATACTTCAAACAATTTTTAAACTCCACAAAAAAAAAAAAAAAATTAGCATAAATATTTTATACCTATTTCCTCCATATTCTGGGGTAGAAATATGCTTCAAGAATTTCAATTTTGAAATATGCTACTAGTATACATGATGGCCATTAATAAAATGCAATGCAAATATAGGTCGACAGAGATGTAGGAAAAGCTGGAGGTTGAGATGGTGTAACTATGTATGCCCTTGCCCGTGAAAACACGAAGTTGGGTAACGATTTTTTGAGAATGAAGAGGAAACAAAATTGTGCACGTGGATAAACACGCGAAAAAAATTCAACCTCAAACTCTAGGCCAAGAGTTTAAAAAACTCTAGGCCGAGAGTTTGTGAGAGTTCCTACGAGACTTTAATAAAACTCTAGGTTGAGAGTTTGAACCAATCACTGCCCGTATTTAAAAAAAAATCTTGGCTGAGAGTTTGAATTAAACCATTGGCCAAGAGTTTGGAAGATATTTTCTCGGCCGAGTTGTGGTCAACAAAACCTGCGAAAATCTCTTGCATCTTTCTGGAACTTGCAACTTCAGCAAGGCCAAACCCATGCAAATTTTGAATATTATTTGTTGGACTTGGTAGCAATGGATTCATCTCTAAATCTAGTTTCCAATGATATAATAATTGTTTAATTTCAATTTGAATTTCTATTTATTAATATTTTTTTCTAAACCTTATCCCTTAAGAATTTTATTGTTTTGAAAATCACATGAAATGAAAATTCAATATCATAACAAAGACAATACCAAAAATTTGAAAACTTCACAGAGATCTTCTTTGCTCTGTCCTCTTCAAAAATGTACTTATAGTTTTTTCAATAAGATCCACACTAAAAATAAAATTGAAGCTCACCAACATGTGTCCATAAGGCACCATTTTGTGAACATATGCTATTTCAATAAATAATAAAAAAATAGTTCCCAAGTTTGAAAAACTTCAAAATATAGTCCATGCAGAAGTGCAGTGTGTATATTATGAGCATACAGTTTTTTTCAGTCATTATCCATACCTAAAATTTTCAAGTATATGATTGTCCCATGATATGTCCATAAGGTTTTTTTCCAGATATGAGTAGGAAGCTAATTCAATTCTCTAAAACATTTGTGTTTACTTAAAATTGAAATTCCTAAGAGAGATATGAGTTTAAAGGGATTGAAGTTGAAAAATATAAAATTTTGCAGTTTTGTTTGTAAAACAAAACCCAAAAATAGTTACCCAACTTCATGTTTTCACCCTTAAACGTGGTGCAATTTCTTTACAGTCCATTCTCAATAACAAGATTTTGTTTCCCTCCATACCTACTCCTCATGTTCCTCTATTATCAAATTCTTTTATCATAAATTTACAGTCCATTCTCGATAACAAGATTTTGTTTCTCTCCATACCTACTCCTCATGTTTCCTCTATTATCAAATTCTTTTATCTTCTCCCCTCTATTACCTTATTAGTAGCGAATCGATTTATTTTATCTTCTCGCCTCCATTCCATTATTATTAGTGACTATGGTCCTAAGTGCTGAATTTTGCTTAACAAACATTCAATTTCTTTGGGTTTCTACATTTTGGAAAGATTGATAAGGAAATAGATGAGTTTTTTCTTTCTTTCTTGTTTTGCATGTTGTATACTACGACATTCAATCTCAATCATGTATGAATACAATCTTCTTAAAGTGATACTTGCAAGTGCACCGATGGATTCTGGAATTTGCTCTTTATGTCCGAATCAAGTCAAAGTTACAATTAAATGTTTGCATTAACATTTTGGATTGTAGTGTTGCATTTTGGTATAATAGGACTTCTGCGTTCAACCTATGGATCTTTGCAATTGTATTTTATGCTAAATTTTTCTATTTATAGGAACATGTAGATAGATCACAGATTTTGATGGGATTCATTAACATATTTTAAATAATTTTTTGTGTGTGTTTTATTCCTTATCATTTTTTAAAAATTCATTAGAATATTTTGTAAATCATGTCGAATTTGTCATTTCTTATCCCTTTTACTATTTTCCCAGCTATCTTATTTGTCATGTAGTGAAATGAATTATTTTTCTCTGCATTAAGAGATTTTCAAAGTAATAAATAGAAAACTATATTTATGCTCGTGAGCGAGCGAGATTTTCAAAGTAATAAGTGGAAAACTGTGTTTATGCTCGTCAACGAGCGAGTGTCTAAAGCACTGCGAGTCTTCTCCATCTCGTGTGAGCACAATCCAGTTGGGACATAAAATTAATAAATTATTATGAAAAAAATTTACGATATCATATGAAAAACTAAAAACTAATGAATACCATACCAATCACAAGAATTTGATCTATATTTTCGTGTTGAATAGGAAAAATACATAGGCACATTACATCACATTCTAACTTCTGTAAAGATAAAATTGCAAACTATGCTGAAGTGGAAAGTAAACTAGTAAATAAACTATAATTAGCTAGGTGCATCTTATTTATACATAAATGAAATTTTCAAAGTTATAATCCATATATATATAAAGAAATGCACTTTGAAAATCTATAACAACATAGATATACTTTACCATCTATAACACAGAAAAATAAGGGATGCATTAAAACAAAAGAATGAACAAGGATTGCATACTCTTTGAATATACTACATGAGACTTTAATTAATACATCAAAATCCTCAATCAACAAGTCTCAGAACCTATCACAACAACTAGTACAATACAACACTTCTCAAAACAATGTCAAAATAGACCATGGAATTACACTATGAAGTTGAGTTTTAAATTATGTTGATAGATACAGTACTTAGAGACTTACTTCTCATGGGTCGCACTCGTAAAAAATTTCCAATAAATCCTGCGGATAGATGTGTTATCAGCATCTGTTGATCCACCAACATACAACTGGCCAGCCAAATTTCCATATCTAATAGCAATGTTCCGTTGTGGATCCCATTTCAATGCTTTATCCATGATAGAGGGCATTATAGTCGTTTTGATCTTATGGAGTTGTTGTGCTATATACACATAGAAATCATGTAGTAGTTTATGATCTGGATGGCCTAAAATGAGTTGGTTTTGTATGTCTTCCTCCATATGAAATAAGATTGAAGCATCATCATCAAGAAAATCTAACCCTAGTGAATGCACCAAAAGAGCTGAATCTCGACCAAAGGTATCGTTTTTAATTTCCAGTGCAATGTCATCTTTCAACTTCTTGAATTTTTCGTCTATTACGGGAAAGAACGATTCAATCTGAGATTGCAAGTAGGTTAGTTTTAAGAATCTCATGTCTTCAACTACCAACTCAGCGTAGGCCTTAAAAGCAAGAGCTTCCTTTTGTTCTGGAGACAAACTTTCCAACTTACTTTCATTCCCCAATGCTGAATTAATCTCATCCAAAAACCTAACAACATTAAACGAATTGTATTAGAAACTTTGTGATTTCTGAAATCACTAGTAGCTATAGATAATATGAAAAAAAAATGAGATAAAAAATAGCTATGTATCATATTTCATATTTACTTTCACAAATACTAACTTAACTTATTGCAATGCATAAAATATATACATAGAAATGTCAAACATATACTATAAAAGGTTTTTGTTTGTAATATTTATGAAATATAAACATAGAAATGTCAAACATCTACTATAAAAGGTTTTTGTCTGTAATATTTATGAACACAAATATACAAAACTGAACATTTTATTACATATGCAAAAGGTAGATTAACCAGCAATTACGATATGCCTTAGAACAGTCAACAACACTGAGGTGCTTTACCACCTTCGAGATTTTTTTCAATCATATAGCCAAAATTTGAAGGTTAATAGGGTTCCTAAAATTTCAAATATTTAATCAAGTCGTGCATTAATAAGCCATTCTCGGGTTAATACAAATTCAAATATTTAAACAAGTCGTGCATTAATAAGCCATCCTCGGGTTAATACATTTTGTTGTTGCACACAGGTATGATTTTATTTATAAAGCAAGCTCAAGCATTAATAAACAAAGTTTCCACGTTTTTTAAATCAAATAAAGATTACTCTAATAAACAAAGTTTCCACGTTTTAGATAAATAAAGATTACTCAATTGTTTAATGGTTTTTTTTTTTATACTTATTTTTATAAATAACATATCAAAGTAAATGGGAGAGTCTTCGTATACAAGTAAAGGAATGAAAAAAAAAAGAAAAAAGAAAAGTAAAGGAACGGCAACAATTTCCATAAGAGTTCTTTTGGAGTAAATATATCAAAACCAACTTCTCTTTTTATACGTCCTTAGTAAATACCTCAATAGCTTAATGTTTTAAGGTTTGATTCTATTCATAAAGCAAGCTAAAATATTAAAAAACAAAGAGATCAATATATATGCAATGACATACAAAACATTATATGTGGTATAGGCTACGGTGGGGAATAATTATCTCTCCAACCCTCATACAAGCCAATTCAAGCAAATTGGTATAGAGATTAAAATAATTATCTCTCTAATCTACGACTAAATGATGTTTTCTTAAGAGTAGAGTTCCTAACATGGTTGGGACATTTATGTCATACATCTTAAAGTTTTGTAATAGAGGTAGAAAGATTTCAAATCTATCGATGAGTTTTTGGTTATTCATGGAAGATCAAATGAGAAAGGCAAGAAGAGGGAAAATGACATATCCAAATCACGTGGGAGACCAAGTCTCCTAGAAAATCCAAAGCAACAAGTTGGAACTATGACAAGTTTGAGAATTTCATAAAATATTTTAAGAATTAGAGAAAAACAAGAATAAGGAAAATAATAATTCTAATGATGGGTCTAAAAAATCTCCTTAGGAGAATGGTGGAGGTGCCTTTGATGCAACTTTGGTAACCCATGGAAGTCAAAGTGTATGGTTGATAGATTATGGAGCTTTTTTCCATATGAATTCCCATTAGAACTAGTTTCAATGGGTGAGAAATATGATGGTTGGAAATATACCTTGGTGATGACCTACACATTTGGGGTCACGAAATCTAATATCAATAAAGAAACATAATAATGTAGGTGTGTAGGTTCTATTGTTTGGTAAAGGGGTAAAATGGTCTAAGGAGCTATGTTTTTTACTAAGTATGTTCATGGTGGCCCTCTTTTCCAACTTGACGCGTGCGCCATTTAGTTTAATAGTTCTTCAATTTCTCCTAGAATTTCAAAACAGATGAATATAATTTTAATGGAGAGAGCTTGGAGTATGCCTAGTGGAGTAGTCTTGGAAACAAAAATTCTAGGCATATGCAACTGCTAGATTTTACATGATTAACATGTCTCCCATGTCAAATTTAGTGGATAAGACCCCTATGGAGGTTTGGACTAGAAATAAACCCACACTCTAGCATCTTTATGTTTTTGGTTGTAAGGCATATGTCATGTGCTTAAGAAGAGGGGTTCGAAGTTGGATAAAAAGGTGGTCAAATGTATTTTCATCATCTATGGGGTTGATGTGAAAGGTTACAAGCATTGGGAACCTATGGCTAGAAAAAAAATTGTATAGAAGAAATGTTATTTTTTGAAAAGTTAGGTCTTATCTCATAGTAGTGCCACCATAAGAGGATGAAAATAAGTCAAGAGTTCAACTACCTCAAATATGAATTCCCATTAGAACTAGTTTCAGTGGATTAGAAATAGGATGGTTGGCAATATACCTTGGTGATGACCTACACATTTGAGGTTTGGCACCAAATCTAATATCAATAAAGAAACATAATGATGTAGGTGTGTAGGTTTTATTGTTTGGTAAAGGGGTAAAATGGTCTAAGGAGCTATGTTTTTTACTAAGGGTGTTCATGGTGTCCCTCTTTTCCAACTTGACGTGTGCACCATTTAGTGTAATAGTTCTTCAATTTCTCCTAGAATTTCAAAACAGATGAATATAATATTAATGGAGAGATCTTGGAGTATGCCTAGTGGAGTAGTTTTATAAACAAAAAATCTAGACATATGCATGTTGGGCGGGGCCCAAGTGGGTTGGAAAAATATATAAGTATGGAAAATCGCGCGTAGTGCGCTGCAGTAGGAAGAAAAGACAATTTTGATAATTGCGCATTGCGCGCTGTGGCAGGAAGAGAAAGCAGTTTTGGTGAAAGCACATTGCGCGTGGCGACGAACAATTTGAGGTTTTGCGCGTGTTGCGTGATGGCAATGACTAAGGCACGGTTGCGCAGCAGGACGATGTGTATGGTAGCTCATAAGCTATTTTTGGGCAGAACATGGGTAAAGGTTAGACGAGGATATGACCTAGTTTGGGTAAGGAACAGGTTGATGACAGATGAAAGCGACATGTTCAAACGTGTGGCGGCAAGCAATTGAGAAGCTAGGCCATGACGTCGATGGCGACAGGTAGGCGAAGGAGTGGAAAGGGACAGGCCATGATGCAGTTGTAACCGCTTGGAGGACTGCGGCTGTTAGAAGAGCATGTGAGCCACGAGTGGCCCAGCTGGAGCACGCGGAGTAAGCTGTCGACGACGACAGTTAGGGTGGCAGTTGGCCACGCCGATTTTGTAGACCTAAGGGTTTTTTCTTACGAATTGTAAAGATATGCTTATGGGTATAATCTATAAATAGGCATGATTTTGTATGGGAAAGGGTTGTTGGTTGGGTTGTTGAACTCTTCATTTTGGTTAAGTTTTGATTATTGTAGAATCTTAAGCTTAGAAAAGCCATTGTAAAGGCTCTGCAACTGAGTGACTAGAGACCTATCTGAGAGAGAGAAGAGAGTTTGCAGCTGAGTGCGCAGACTAAGAACGGTTGTACCCTTCCCATTAAGAGTAATATTAACAACCGTTCTTGTGGACGTAGCCTCCATCCGGGGGGTGAACCACGTTAAATTCTGTGTTGTGTGACCAATGTGTTTTTATTATTATTTAATTGCTTGGTATGTATGTTTAATGTTGGAAACTTCTGTATGTGATTGCTTATATATGTATTCGCCACAGAGAATGGGAATAATATGTTAAGTAATGCATGTGCAGAGGAATGTTAAGTATTCAACTTGTATGAATCTGTCGATTGGAATGTATGAGTCTATCTATTGGTCAAGTAGTGAACACTGAGTTTAAGCGCAACATTGGAGCGCGCAGTAACGTATGTTATCAAACCATCCACAATTTACTTGAATGGAGTAAAAGGATAAAGGACGTTAAGTAGAATGGTTAGAATTGAACATCCTGTTAAGGACGCGTAGTCTCATGGATGTGCCGAGTCATTGAAGGTTGTTGTGAGGTAAGCTCTTGATAGCTTACTGTTGTAACGCAAAGGTATCCTGTATCGCACAATCATTGGAGGTGCGAGCACATTTGCGCGTTGAAGTATCCGACGCGGAACATAAGGTTCGCGCAGTTATCTATCCGCGCAACTCGCAAGGCGTTGCGCTGCTTATTAGCTTTCCCCCCATCGCATCACCCGGTTGTGGAAACTTGATTCTGCAACCACCCCCTCAGCTTCGCCTCAGGTGAGACCTCAGGATGCGCGCAGCCTCTTGCCCAAATGGCCGGTGAATTGGGGTTTTGTTGGTTCCTTGAACCACGAAGTACCTAGGTCTACACTGGAAACCTCAAGAAGGTGATCGATAGGCAACAAATGGTTTCGTTGCTCGGCTAAGACCAGTGATGCGATAGAGTGTTGGAAAGTAATGTGTGAAGAAGAATACCAGTTCCCATTGGGTTCAGAAAATTGGCATCCTGAACAGAAAGAAATCTGGGATTGGTGCGACAAGATTGAAAGAGACTTTGCAAGAAAAGAGAACAAACACTCGCGCCTATCCGACGTAGAGTGGTTGAACAGATATTTCTAGAGAGATATTCACGAGATATTTTGGGATACGTTTCCAAACGAGCTACACGCATGGATATTGCGACTCAAGAAGACTTGTTTTCAAGGGGGAGTACCTACAGAGTGGACCCCAGAGCTCACAGCGCAGCTCAAAGCAATAGACAACCCACTATTGCGAGCAGTCGACTTTTGGGTCGATAGTATACTTGAAGGATTTGTGACCGAGTTTGCTGTCGACACGCTGAAGTCCTACAGTCAAGCTGAAGCATACTTTTTTGAAGGATTTAGAGGTAAGATTTTGGACAATCTCAGTCTATATATTAAAATGCTTTTAGCTGAGAAAGGAGTTTTAAGGATGCAGTAATATTTTTACATCTGTCATGGTCAATAGCATTTATAGTGATTCTGACGAAGAAACTCATAATCTGAGAAGTGGAAAGAGATATAAGTTTAATAAAGAAAAGAATCCCGGAGGACCTGGACTCCGCGTAGATACCGAACTCCCATGTGATCTTAACAATCAGACCGCGCTTCTATCAGCCACTATTCATCCCATTACACCTCAGAATCCGCCGGTTGCAGAAACCACGCCACCTTTAGTTCAAAACCCACCCGCTGCGAGTGTCGCACAATCCAGTCTGTAGAATCCCAGTATTCTGAATATTCCCTTTGTTTTCACCGCACAGATAGTCAGCACTACTCAGAGTAGTGCACAAACAGGAAGGAGAATGACAGATAACGAAATAAAACTGCCGATATTCAAAGGAATGGGTCTAGAAGACCCTGAGCAACACTAGTTTCTATGTGAAGCCATATGGAGTTTAAAGCAAATCCAGGATGATGCTGTGAAGAGAGTGCAACTCATCACTACTTTCAGAGACCACCGGTTGCATTGGTTTATGAAATATTCTCAGGCACAGCCGAGAACCCTAACAGAAATTCAGGCTGCACTGGTCGTAGAGTTTAAGAAGCCAAAGTCAGAATCGCAATGCATAATGGAATTAAAGGAAATCAAACAGAAGCCTACCGAATCGGTTTGGGAATTTGACCAAAAATTTAAAACATTGTTAGACCAAGTTAGTTTCGTGATAGCTCCACAACAACACAAGGAATGGTTCATCGCTGCGCTGTTGGCTCACATCAGACAACCATTGATGCAGTAGAAGCTTGCATCGTAGGAAAAGGCCTTAGAGATCGCAATGCAGCTAGAGGCTTCACCAATTGCTGAGATTAGCGCTGGGACGTCACAGATTCAGAAGCAGCTGACTACGCTGACATTAGAATTACAGGGTATGAAAAACGGGAAAGAACAAAGATATGAACACAGACGTGAAGTTTGGTGCACCTATGCAAAGGAGAAGGCCATACCAGAGAACATTGCCCTCTATTTCAGGACTATCTTGCCAGTGGCGCACCAAACCCAAACAATATGAACCACAATCAGGCACCGTGGTGTGAAATCTGCAGATCCAGAGGACACAGGCCTGAAGACTGTTATCTAATACAGAAATATGTAAACATGCCTAAAAGCCTATATTGCAATTTCTGTAAATCAGTTGGACATGATGAATCCAATTGCCACGCATATGAGCTCATGAATGAAAGAAAGTGCAATATGGAAGCAATGTGAGGTGCTGGGATGTATCGCGTTCAAGAGGAAACTCAACCAAAACAAGAAAACACCCAATATGATCAAGGGGGATATAGAGGCCGTGGTGGTGGATATTGCGAGAGAGGAAGAAATGCCGGACCGGCGCAAGGAAGAGGCCTCGACTAGGTAATCTGTTACAATTGTGGCCATCCAGGTCACGTTTCTAGAGATTGTACCAACCCATGCACTACATGCAATTACTGTAAATCATTTGAGCATGTTATTGAAGACTGCCCTGTGCTTGAGGTAGAAATGCAGAAGAGAAGAAGGACAGAACCACCAAATCCCAATATTCAGTTGATTGCAACAAAGAGCAGAACTGGGGATCCAAGTGTAAACATGGTAACGCGCAGTGGCGCAGATACAGGAAGGGATGGAGGCGCAGAAGCTTCGACCTCCGGAATGTGCGACCCTAGACAGAATCCTAGAGAGCCGGTATGGATTACGAAAGCTCCTGGGAAAGCACCAGGTCTGGATTTACAGAAAAATAAGGGAGCCTTTGAGGAAGCACGAGACATATTCAGGGCACCGCCACTTGGCTCCCCCAGAACATAGTTGCGCAGTGAAGTACCACAAAGAGAGAATATGCCAACGACGCAAGATCAGAAAAATGCCACAACAGACGTAAGGACCTCTGTTGCGCAGTTCTTACGCAGCTGCATGAAATTACTAAAGAGCGCAGATGCTTTTACAGAATTTGAAAAGCTATTAAGGCAGTATGAGCCAAATAGTGATAAGGGGGTTGCCAATGGCGTAGTCCATAATATTCGAAGTCCTAAGAGAACAGGAAGGGAAATGAGACTCACTGCACAAATTGGGGACTATGAGATGGATGAGATCATTCTCAATCTTGGATCGAAAGTAAATGTCTTGACCAAGCAGACATGGCATAAGATGGGTAAACCCAAGTTACAGTGGTCACCTCTACAGTTGAGGATGGTAACCAAGGGATAGTTATACCTTTGGGAAGATTACCCAACACCATTGTTAACATTGATGGAGTGCGTAGCTATGCCAATTTTGAAGTAATCGAAATCGTGGATGACAACCATCCTTATTCGGCACTGCTGGGTATCGATTGGGCAATGAAAAACTCTTCCATTATTGATTTAAAAACTATGAAAATGATATTTGAAGGCAATGATATCAGGGTCATCGTGCCATTAGACCCTTCGCAGGGTGAGCGGTATGTTGAACATATTCAAGAGGAATCCAGAGCTCAAGACTTGGACCGTATTTACAAGATGACAACCAATACTGCTGACTATGTTAATCCAACTGTAGATGTCACACTCAGTTGGTGCCGTGATAGCTCTTGCATTTTAGATTCCTATGCAGGACTAGAAAACTGGCAAAGCAGGTTACATGAAGTATCTGCGAGGAAATGCGCACGGATCACGAAGTCACTCCGCTGGATTGGGAAAGAGGTAAATCCAATCCCTACCTTTGATGGTTTATCTAATGTGTATTGTTTTATCAAAGAATATACTGCAGCAATTCCGGATGAATACCGTGTCTCAGCTCTAGACATGGCATTGTGCGGCATACCTGCCAGATGGTGGGCTGCGCATAAGAAGATACTGACAACATGGGATCAGTGTAGAATTAAGATGCAAATCAGGTTTGCTGATAAGGTTACCCTATCCTTTGAGAAATAGATTGGACAGACGGATCCAAGAGAGCATATTCGGGTTTGTTCAGGAGCATGGAAGGAAAGACCATAGACAGAATGGCTACATCTGTTTGTCCACATGTTAGAAGAACCGATTCTGAAGAAATGGTACCTAGACCCGGAGTTGCACAGAGGCACAGTGGATTGGTCGGGCCTCACTGCGACCTTCCAGCAGGATTTCAGCTTCGAAGACGAACATCCAAGTATCAATGACGCGTTGCAGGTCATTAAGAAAAAAATATTTAGTCCAAATTGTACATAAGGAGACATGACACTAGAATAATTCTTCGGCACAGACTGCATACCTGAGTGCCTACAACCTGAATGGGAAGAGCAGCTAGAACATGCTCTTGATTTTTATCACATCGATGGAGAAACCAAGGATACAGCAAATATAGTGATGAGGAGGACCCACACAACATATGGATACCTGAGTCAGAGGGATCGCGCAAGGTAGAAGGACCTCCATTGGAAATTCCAGACATGAGTGGACCCGTGAAAACAAGGAAAGTGAACATTGGCACCAGCGAAGCGCCAGGGTTTGCAGCTATTGGAGATTATTGGGACGAAGATACAGTTGAAGAGATCGCAGATATATTACAGGAATATCAAGAACTATTCCCGACCAAGTTCACAACGATGAAAGGTATCTTGGGAGACTTAGGAGTGATGAAAATTCCTCTTAAGCCTGGCATGAAACCTGTGAAACAAAGAACATACAGACTGAACCCGCACTATAAAGAACGAGTTAGGGAAGAACTCGATAAGATGCTCGATGCAAGGATCATTAAGCCAGTTGAAGAATCTAAATGGATAATCCCGATGGTTATCCAGGACAAGAAAACAAAGGGCGAGATCATAATTTGTGTGGATCTCAGAAAACTCAATGATGCTTCAATGCATGACCCATTCCCTACACCTTTTACAGATGAAGTGCTAGATAATGTTGGAGGGAATGAGGCCTATCCTTTTACTGATGGATTTTCTGGCTACCATCAGATTAGGATTGATTGTGCAAATAGGCACAAGATGACTTTTGCTACAGAATGGGGGTCATTCCAATACACAGTGATGCCCCTTGGTCTGAAGAATGCACCCGCCATATTCTCTAGAGTGGTCGTTGCAACATTTAAGGATTTTATATGTAAGTTTCTAGAGGTTTACTTTGATGATTGGACCATTTTCGGGCTATTAAAGAACCATGCCGCGAACCTCAGGATGATGCTGGAAAAATGAAGACAACACCAAATTTCATTAAAATTGAAGAAGTGTGTCTTCTGTGTACCCTATGGAATCGTGTTGGGACACATTGTATGCAAACATGGCTTGATGGTAGGCCCTGCTAAGATCGCAGTCATTGTAAACTTTCCTACACCCAATTCAGTTAAGCAATTGCGCACTACACTAGGGCATACTGGTTACTACAGGAAGTTCATAAAAGGGTATGCGTAGAGAACCGCAGCTATGGAAAAACTGTTGAAGAAAGATGTACCATTCATTTGGAATGAGGATTGTGAGAAAGGATTCGACACATTGAAGGAGAAAATGGTCACTGCACCGATCCTAGTTTTCCCATATTGGGAGAAGCCTTTTCACATCCATGTGGACGCATCATGCATAGCATTGGGTATTGTTCTTGCGCAACTAGGAGAGGGAGGCATTGATCCTCCCATTGCCTTTTCCAGTATAAATTTATCATCCGCTGAGAAGAAATATACTACTACTGAAAGAGAAGGACTCGCAATGGTATATGCACTGCAGAAGTTCATGCACTACCTGCTTGGTGCGCACTTCTCCATGTTCACTGACCATTCTGCCTTGAAATACCTTGTTAATAATCCAGTGTTAGGGGGGCGCATATGCAGATGGTTACTACTCTTTCAGGAGTACGATTTTGAGATTATTGTTAAGCCAGGCAGATTGAATTTGGGACCTGATCATCTGTCAAGAATCAAGTCAGGAGAAGAGCCTACGAATTTGGAGGACAATCTGCTTGATGCGCAGTTGTTCGTCATACAAGTTGCAGATGAGTACTACCAGGACATCATTGATTTTTGGACCACTGGATTCGCACCCTCAGATTTCACTACGCAGCAGAAGAAGCAGCTGGTAGTGCGCGCAATAGACTTCACTATAATTGTAGGTCAGCTATACAAACTGGGATCGGATGAAGTATTGCGCAGATGTGTGCTAGAGCATGAGAAACCGTTTATACTAGCTGATGCACACTCAGGAGTCGCAGGAGGCCATTATGCAGGAAGAGCTACTGCGTAGAAGATATTGCGCGCAGGGCTATGGTGGCCTACAATTCATAAATATTTGAACGAACACTGCCAGAATTGCGATGTCTGTCAGAGGACAGGGAAGCCATCACGTAGAGATGAAATGCCATTAAATCCACAACTGACATTGCAGGCCTTTGAGAAGTGGGCCATTGATTTTGTGGGTCCTATTAACCCACCAGGCAAAAGAACTTGTGCGAGGTATATCATTATTGCTATCGATTACCTCACCAAATGGGCAGAAGCAAAGCCAGTCAAACACTGTAGCACAACTACAGCCGCAGAGTTTATATATGAGAATATTCTTACAAGGTTCGGATGCCTGAAGATATTGAGGAGTAATCAAGGCAGTCATTTTCTGAATAAGACAATTGAGGCTTTAACTGAAGAGTTCCACGTTCATAATTAGCGCAGCACGCCTTATCATCTACAGGAAAATGGAATTGTTGAAGCATTTAACAAAGTGTTGGAGAATGCGGTAACAAAGATATGTAACGTCAATTGGTACGATTGGTACCTGCGCATCCCATCTGTACTATGGGCATACATGACTACCTGCAAGAAACTAACTGGACATACACCTTTCAGGTTGGCATATGGATAAGAAGCAATAATGCCGATGGAGTACATTGTTCCCAGCTTGAGAATAACGGCGTTTACAGGCATGGCCGATCGCGCAACACTCGAAGAAAGACTCCTACACTTGGTTGGGCTAGAGGAAGATTGCTTCGTCGCAGGATTCCACCAAAAAGTCTAGAAAGAGCGCAAAAAATCTTGGCATGATCGCCACATAAAGAACAAGAACTTTTAGGTAGGTGATCTAGTCCTCCTGTATGATAGCAAATTCATGAAATTTCCTGGAAAATTTAAGATGCATTGGCGTGGCCCATATACTGTAATGCATGTTACTAACGGTGGCGCAGTCCAGTTAGCTACATTAGCCGAGATACTTTACCAAGTTTGATAAATGGTAGCAGACTAAAGCTTTACCGCAATAGTCTGGCTGTGCAGAATCTTATATGATCAGGGGAAGTGTACCGCGCAACATTGCTGAATTTGCGAGAGAAAAAAAGAAGAAGAAGAAGAAAAGAGGAAAGAGAAGAGTGGATGCGCAAAGCAAGTTTAGAAGCTCGTCGCGCAGAAAAGATGGACCGACAATCGCGCAGAAGATAACACCCAGTGCGCGTCCTGTACCAAACATCCGATTGGACCGCCAGCGCATTATCACGGAAATCGTTACCATGACATTTGTCGGCTGGTTAGTGGGCCGTTAACCAAATTTGAGGCAATAGGGCAACTCACAATTTAAAGGTGGATGGGACATTTTGGAACCCATTAAAGACCGAAGTGACCAGTTCATACTGAAATCCGGCTGGCAGGCTAAGCCATTAACGCGGATTCAACGGATTTGACAAGCTGGCTTGACAGGAAACCATTTGGCATTTAAGGAAACAGGGTTCGTATCATGAGAAGGATCGACTGACAGGCCCAAGATAATATGCACGAATTGGAAATCAAGATGGGTTTAAGGGCCTCGGGCACTACGGAAGGCCACGTAGCGGACCAGGAGCGGCTGTAAATAGACCTCGGTCGGCCACTTAACCACTTTTACGAAGTGTTTGAACTAGTCGAGAGCCGAGCGACCAGATCATTGTATGAGCGACTCGATTGAATTAGCAGATATTTCTTGTTTATTTGAGCAAGCAGGGATTCCAGTAGCAATGATGGCGATGAAACCAGGTCCGTCTAGAAGTCTAGCACGGCAGGCTGCAGGAAGCAGCAAGGGCAAAGAGACAACAGCTCCAGAGAAGGGGGACTCCGAAGTGCCACTACAGCAGACAGCTTCGGCTCAAGTTCTGCCATTTTATCCATTGGCCGACTACATTCCCCCAAGGAAGCTCGATGCCCCACCAATAAACATAGAAAAGAACTTCAAATATGAAATCCTGCTACCCGATATCTCTACCAGGGTAAAGATTGAGGAGAATCTGATGGGTGGTGTACCAGGCTACAAGCTAGATGACCAAGACTTACTGGAGAATATGCTGGTAACACCGAAAAGTTACCCACAGTTTAGGCTGGATGCCTATATCAATTGGGTCAAGGACGCATAGAATGGAACCGATAGGCTAGAAATTCAAGAATGGCTAAGGGCCATCCGGCCGTCAGGCTTGTTAAACTTATTGCAAATGCCTTACTTTACCAAGAGTACTGAGTTTTCTGTCGTTGCACGCACACTGCTCAATTGCGTGCATGAAGGATTCCTATGGTTGGACACGCGCATTGACATCAGTATCGACCTGATTCATCACATCACCGGATTGAACAAGAAGGGAGAGGACCCTGCTAACCTCATCATAAAGAAGGCGCATGATAGAGTTATTAGCACTGAAGTAGCAAAAGAGTTCGGCGTAGCGCAAAAGGGATGAGGGTTCCCAACGGTCGACATCAATGACCGTGCCACACAGTTTATGACCTGGTTGCTTGCAGGAAAGCTGTTCCGCAAGTGTAGACCACCTGAAGTACCTGCGGTCACAATCAGGGCAGCCGCTAATGTATTGCGCAAAAAATATTACAATTGGTGCCAGTTCTTATTGAACGAGTTCCTGGCAGATGTTCAGTATACCCAAGATGATGGAACAACGTTCCACTTTAGTTGGCTGCTAGTGTTGATAGCCCTTGTAGGCTGGAAAGAGCCAGATAATTACCAAGGAGCTGCCACCTTAGCTGGACAAGGCCGAGGAGCGCGCTTTACCAATCTATGGGAAAGCCCAAAGGGGTCTAGGAAACGGCAAACGACTGAAGTATTTTATGTTTACTATCACCAGTTGCACGAAGCAATTATGGCCACACTGCGCGTTTCCAAACCATTAGCTGATGAATACACCTGCATCATGAGGTTTCAAGCGAAAAGACACCAAACATTCATTCAGCCAAGAGGCGACATAACGGAGCAGGATTTATGGTATCCAGACTTTTACCGACTGGATAAGGAGACGATCGAGGGAATGATGGAGCTGTGGGAGCTCAAATGGAGAGTCCCCGCTTCATAAGATGATGCTTCCGATTACGATCATAATGTAGAACATCTTCGGGAGAAGATCAATGTAAAAGATACTAATGAGGAAGACACAGAAACAAATTAGGAAGACAAAGAAGAAACAACAACAAAAAATGGAAAGAAGGGTGGACTACTAGTTGGAATGCCCATTGTGGAAGAAAAGGATGACGCGCAGAGTCAACATTCCGCTTCATCGGCAGCAAAGAGAAAGGCTACTGAAGGCCCCTTGCAAACACAGGGCCGACGCACAAAAAGAAAGGCTGAAAAACCCGAGCTTGGGCCGCAACTACATCCCGATGATTGCGAGACCATTGCAACCAAAGTGCAGGAAGCATGGGAAGAGGCTCACGCTGAGAATGAAGCCAAGCAAAAACAAATGTAGTTGACCATAATCCAAGCTGTGGAGCAGGTCAAGACATTGGTAGCCCATATGGGATTGGGGCAATTAGGTTCAGGTATTAACGAGAAATCAACAGAGCCAAGCGTGTAAAGAAGACCACCTGTTACTGGAAGTAAGTATCCGTGCGTCTTGAACCTAGCTACCTCATTTACCCAAATGAAACGGTTAAGGAGGCACTAAAGACTGGGCACCTCGACTTGAACATTGGGGCCTTACCCCTGGAGGACCTGAATGAGTTGCACATCAAAGTTGCAGAAGAAATTTATGAGAGAGGCATCACCTCATATGATAAGTGTGCGCAGTTAACTGAAGACATCAATCAGTTAAGGCAGGAATCAGATAACACCAAGCAAGAATTGAACGCAGCCAAGGAAAAGGGCCAGAAGCTGAAGGAAACCATTTCAGCTGTGTGCGCACACATAGAAGAATGCGAGGAAGAAGATGACATGGAGGACACAATAAAGAAAATTTTGGCCAAGGTAGAGTCCCTTACTGCTGAGAAAATAGAAATGGAAACCGCGTATAAAGGCAAAATCGTAGAATTGGAGGCTCGGCACCATGTCATTCCGTCAGATCAGTGCCCAACTCCAGTTGAGGACGTCAAAGTAACCATGGATGGCATTTCATCGGAAGTGATGAAATGCCAAGACTTACTTGAGCGGATAACTACAACAGTAACCGGGTTGAATGAAGATCCTGCGCTACAGAAAGTAAGGGCAGAAGTAGAAAGCCAAGAACGTAGTTGCGGAGTTGCAACAAACTCTGTAAAGCTTCACAGTAAAGCTTGGGATGATGAAAGACGTGGCACCAGGGTCCGAAGGTGGAAGTGGATCGGGACGAGCCACAGGTGAGTGTTAGGGGCCTGTTGGGCGGGGCCCAAGTGGGTTGGAAAAATATACAAGTATGGAAAATTGCACGTAGCGCACTGCAGCAGGAAGAAAAGACAATTTTGATAATTGTGCATTGCGCGTTGTTGCAGGAAGAGAAAGCAGTTTTGGTGAAAGTGCATTGCGCGTGGTGGCAACGACGAACAATTTGAGGTTTTGCACGTGTCGCATGATGGCAATGACGAAGGCACGGTCGTGCAGCAGAACGATGCGCATGGTAGCGCATAAGCTATTTTTGGGCAGAACATGGGTAAAGGTCAGACGAGGATATGACCTAGTTTGGGTAAGGAACAGGTGGATGACAGATGAAAGCGACCTATTCAAACGTGTGGTGGCAAGCAGTTGAGAAGCTAGGCCACGACACCGATGGCGACGGGCAGGCGAAGGAGTGGAAAGGGACAGGCCATGATGCAGTTATAACTGCTTGGAGGATTGCGGCTATCAGAAGAGCGTGTGAGCCACGAGTGGCCCAGCTGGAGCACGCAGAGTAAGCTATTGACGACGACAGCTAGGGTGGAAGTTGGGTACGCCGGTTTTGTAGACCTAAGGGTTTTTGCTTACGAATTTTAAAGATATGCCTACGGGCATAATCTATAAATAGGCATGATTTTGTATGGGAAAGGGTTGTTGAACTCTTCATTTTGGTTAAGTGTTGATTATTGTAGAATCTTAAGCTTAGAAAAGCCATTATAAAGGCTCTGCAGTTGAGTGTGCAGAGACCTATCTGAGAGAGAGAAGAGAGTTTGCAGCTGAGTGCGCAGAATAAGAACGGTTGTACCCTTCCCATTAAGAGTAATATTAACAACCGTTCTTGTGGACGTAGCCTCCATCCGGGGGGTGAACCACATTAAATTCTGTGTTGTGTGACCAATGTGTTTTTATGATTGTTTAACTGCTCGGTATGTATGTTTAATGCTGGAAACTTCTGTATGTGATTTCTTTTATATGTATTCGCCACAGAGAATGGGAATAATATGTTAAGTAATGCATGTGCAGAGGAATGTTAAGTATTCAACATGTATGAATATGTCGATTGGAATGTATGAGTCTATCTATTGGTCAAGTAGTGAACACTGAGTTTAAGAGCAGCGTTGGAGCGCGCAGTAACGTATGTTATTAAACCATCCACAATTTACTTGAATGGAGTAAAAGGATAAAGGACATTAAGTAGAATGGTTATTATTGAACATCTTGTCAAGGACGCGCAGTCTCATGAATGCGCCAAGTCATTGAAGGTTGCTGCAAGGTAAGCTCTTGATAGCTTACTGTCGTAATGCAAAGGTATCCTATATCGCACAGTCATTGGAGGTGCGAGCACAATTGCGTGCTGAAGGCGCAAGTGCGCGAGCGCAGTTGCGCGCTGAAGTATCCGACGTGGAATAGAAGGTTCGCACAATTATCTATCCACGCAACCCGCAAGGCGTTGCGCTGCTTATTAGCTTTCCCCCATCGCATCACCCGGTTGTGGAAACTTGATTCCGCAACCACCTCCTCAGCTTTGCCTCGGGTGAGACCTCAGGCTACGCGCAGCCTGTTGCAGAAAGGGCCGGTGAATTGGGGTTTTGTTGGTTCCTTGAATTGCGAAGTACCTGGGTCTACACTGGAAACCTCAAGAAGGTGATCGACAACCAACAATGCAACTGCTAGATGTTACATGATTAGCATGTCTCCCATGTCAACTTTAGTGGATAAGACCCTTGTGGAGTTTTGGACTAGAAATAAACCCACACTGTAGCATCTTTATGTTTTTGGTTGTAAGGCATATGTTCATGTGCTTAAGAAGAGGGGTTCGAAGTTGGATAAAAAGGTGTTCAAATGTATTTTCATCATCTATGGGGTTGATGTGAAAGGTTACAAGCATTGGGAACCTATGGCTAGAAAACTTTTTTATAGAAGAAATGTTATTTTTTGAGAAGTTAGTTCTTCTCTCATATTAGTGCCACCATAAGAGGATGAAAATAATTCAAGAGTTCAACTACCTCAAATATGAATTCCCATTAGAACTAGTTTTAGTGGATGAGAAATATGATGGTTGGCAATATACCTTGCTGATGACCTATACATTTGGGGTTTGGCACGAAATCTAATATCAATAAAGTAACATAATGATGTAGGTGTGTAGGTTTTATTGTTTGGTAAAGGGGTAAAATGGTCTAAGGAGCTATGTTTTTTACTAAGGGTGTTCATGGTGGCACTCTTTTCCAACTTGACGTGTGCGCCATTTAGTGTAAGAGTTCTTCAATTTCTCCTAGAATTTCGAAAGAAATGAATATAATATTAATGGAGAGAGCTTGGAGTATGCCTAGTGGAGTAGTCTTAGAAACAAAAATCTAGGCATATGCAATGCTATATGTTACATGATTAACATGTCTACCATGTCAACTTTAGTGGATAATACCCCTATGGAGGTTTGGACTATAAATAAACCCACACTCTAGCATCTTTATGTTTTTGGTTGTAAGGCATATGTTCATGTGCTTAAGAAGAGGGGATTGAAGTTGGATAAAAGGGTATTCAGATGTATTTTCATCATCTACGGGGTTGATGTGAAAGGTTACAAGCATTGGGAACCTATGGCTAGAAAAATTTTGTATAGAAGAAATGTTATTTTTTGAGAAGTTAGGTCTTCTCTCATAGTAGTGCCACCATAAGAGGATGAAAATAATTCAAGAGTTCAACTACCTCCCAAGATCGAGAAAATTGAACCAAAGAATGAATAAGGAGTTCACAATGGACCTAATGAAGAGGAGGGCTCATAGAGAGTTTGGAAGAGGAGGAAGAAACTCCACCTCAATACTTTAAGGTGGTCCACCTAGCAAAGAAGGCAACTAGATAGGTATAATTATGATATGTCTAATTTCATATGTATATTTGCTTTATCTGCTAACATCAATGAGCCTAAAATAGTGAAATAGGCAACTCATAGAAAATAAAGAGTTCTTGAGATGGGATATGAATGAGGAGATTGTTGCACTTAGAAAGAATGATGCATGGGACTTGGCACCTTTTATTGATGAATAAAAACTTGATTGGATGTAAACAAATGTTCAAAAGAAAGATCTATCCAATAGTAATATTAAAAAATACAAAGCAAAATTGGTTGCAAAAGGATATTCACAAGTTGAGGGGATAGACTTTGATGAGATTTTGTCCTCAATTGCTACCTAGTAACTTGAAGGAGGAAATCTATATAACCGAACTAAGCACTAGATGAAAATATATTTATAGTCACTAGTTTGCAAATTAAATAAGTCTTTATATGGTTATCATTGTATGCATTGCCAACATGATAGTAGTGTATGACTTATCTTCGATCATTCACATGCATTCATATTGTTACTAGGGTGATAAGACAATTAATAACATTAATCAAGATTGTACTAATAAATAACATGAATACAAACACATTATGAACTTAATCAAGAATCAGATTTCAAGGCATACCTGAACCTCCTTAAGTCATACCTGTCGAGACTTTTTGTAGTCTTCTTATGTAAGGCCTTAGCCTCAACTCCCCCTGAAACTTGATCTGGATCTTGATTAGGGTTTGCTAGAGAAACCCTAAAAATTCAATCTTTGAATTTCACACTTCTGAATGGATGGAAGAATGTGTCTTGCTAAGCTGATCAACCTAGCATTCTTCAATTTTGAAATCTCCAAAATTTGACCCCTCAAAATTGCCTTCGAAACTTCTCGATCTTCTCGACAAGAACCCGAACTAGGGTTTGATGAAGCCCACCCTTATGTCCAATCAAAAGGTTCGATCCAAGGCTCTAAACTCTTATTTTTCTGAGGAGCTTCCAGCCGTGGACTCCGATTCCAAAAATTCTAACTTTCTTCGAAACCCTAAATTCCGGAAGCCATGAATAAAGGTGCTCCAAAAATAATTCTGTTTTGACACAAATATGCACCTGATTGTTTCTACTATAACTCTGAAATTTCTGCTCCACAGGGTCTGAAAACCTTTTCTGCAGTAGCCTGACCTGTTATCTTTCCATCCTGACAGGTCTGACCTCAATTGGATTTTGTGAGAGAGAGTTATGCCAAGTGTCACAACGTAACCTGTTTATGGGATAAAACAGGAGAGCGAACTTGTACGGCGTGCCACGTGCCACGTGCCATAGGTGAGTGTTAGGGGCCTGTTGGGTGGGGCCCAAGTGGGCTAGAAAAATATACAAGTATGGAAAATTGCACGTAGCGCGCTGCAGCAGGAAGAAAAGACAATTTTGATAATTGCGCATTGCACGTTGCGATAGGAAGAGAAAGCAGTTTTGGTGAAAGCGCATTGTGCGCGGCGGTAGCGATGAACAATTTGAGGTTTTGCTCATGTCGCGCAATGGAAATGACGAAGGCACGGTCGCGTAGCAGGACGATGCGCATGGTAACACATAAGCTATTTTTGGGCAGAACATGGGTAAAGTTCAGACGAGGATATGACCTAGTTTGGGTAAGGAACAGGTGGATGACAGATGAAAGCGACCTATTCAAACATGTGGCGGCAAGCAGTTGAGAAGCTAGGCCACGACGTCGATGGCGACAGGCAGGCGAAGGAGTGGAAAGGGATAGACCATGATGCAATTATAACCGCTTGGAGGATTGCGGCTGTCAGAAGAGCGTGTGAGACACGAGTGGCCCAGCTGGAGAACGCAGAGTAAGCTATTGACGGCGACAGCTAGGGTGGAAGTTGGCTACGCCGGTTTTGTAGACCTAAGGGGTTTTGCTTACGAATTTTAAAGATATGCCTACGGGCATAATCTATAAATAGGCATGATTTTGTATGGGAAAGGGTTGTTGAACTCTTCATTTTGGTTAAGTGTTGATTATTGTAGAATCTTAAGCTTAGAAAATCCATTATAAAGGATCTGTAGTTGAGTGCGCAGAGACCTATCTGAGAGAGAGAAGAGAGTCTGCAGCTGAGTGCGCAGAATAAGAATGGTTGCACCCTTCCCATTAAGAGTAATATTAACAACCGTTCTTGTGGACGTAGCCTCCATCCAGGGGGTGAACCACGTTAAATTCTGTGTTGTGTGACCAATGTGTTTTTATGATTGTTTAATTGCTTGGTATGTATGCTTAATGCTGGAAACTTCTGTATGTGATTGCTTTTATATGTATTCGCAACAGAGAATGGGAATAATATGTTAAGTAATGCATGTGCAGAGGAATGTTAAGTATTCAACATGTATGAATCTGTTGATTGGAATGTATGAGTCTATCTATTGGTCAAGTAGTGAACACTGAGTTTAAGCGCAACGTTGGAGCGCGCAGTAACGTATGTTATTAAACCATCCACAATTTACTTGAATGGAGTAAAAGGATAAAGGACGTTAAGTAGAATGGTTAGAATTGAACATCCTCGCAAGGACGCGCAGTCTCATGAATGCGCCGAGTCATTGAAGGTTGCTGCGAGTTAAGCTCCTGATAGCTTACTGTCGTAATGCAAAGGTATCCTATATCGTACAGTCATTGGAGGTGCGAGCACAGTTGCATGCTGAAGGTGCAAGTGCGCAAGCGCAGTTGCGCGCTGAAGTATCCGATGCGGAACAGAAGGTTCGCGCAATTATCTATCCACGCAACCCGCAAGGCGTTGCACTGCTTATTAGCTTTCCCCCCATCGCATCACCCGGTTGTGGAAACTTGATTCCACAACCACCTCCTCAGCTTCGCCTCGGGTGAGACCTCAGGCTGCACGCAACCTGTTGCAGAAAGGGCTAGTGAATTGGGGTTTTGTTGGTTCCTTGAACCGCGAAGTACCTGGGTCTACACTGGAAACCTCAAGAAGGTGATCGACAGCCAACAATGCAACTGCTAGATGTTACATGATTAGCATGTCTCCCATGTCAACTTTAGTGGATAAGACCCTTGTGGAGTTTTGGACTAGAAATAAACCCACACTGTAGCATCTTTATGTTTTTGGTTGTAAGGCATATGTTCATGTGCTTAAGAAGAGGGGTTCGAAGTTGGATAAAAAGGTGTTCAAATGTATTTTCATCATCTATGGGGTTGATGTGAAAGGTTACAAGCATTGGGAACCTATGGCTAGAAAACTTTTTTATAGAAGAAATGTTATTTTTTGAGAAGTTAGTTCTTCTCTCATATTAGTGCCACCATAAGAGGATGAAAATAATTCAAGAGTTCAACTACCTCAAATATGAAGAGTAAAATTTGATTGATATATCTATAAAAATCATCTTTGTGGTATTTTATAGATCCAGAATTAAATTAAATTATTTTGATTATGTTAAAATATTCAAGTTTTATATAGTTTTGTGGAGTGGGCTAGTTTTATATTTTGAACTTTCTAATCATGGTACATAGAGATGAAATAATTTTTTTGTTGAAATTATCATTTTTCTTTATTTGAATTGCACTTTTGATTGAGCACTCAAATTATGCAAATACAATAATTTATATCCTCAATTTCAACAATTACAGATTCTGCAATTTCAACAATTCTAGTTTGAAGAAAATATGGTCCAACATGTAGAATGCTCAGCCTACACCTAATTTTACTCCTATTCAATATTTTCTCAATCTTCTTCTCATAGCCAAACTTTGCCCCAAAACTTTTGATATTCTAAATCAAACTAAAATCTAATTCTGTTTTCCTAAAGTTTGATTAGATTTTGTTGGACAAGTCTAAAAATTTGTGTATGTGGAGCCAAATCCCAATGCATAAATGGACATCCAAACTATGCAAGTTTAAACATTATTCTATCTGAGATTTTAAAAACTTCCCACTATCCTTAGTGATCCATAAAATCTAACTCCTAGGTTTTACTCATTAACCCTATAATCTCCATGATAGATAAGAAGTCCTCTTTGGATTCAATAACAAGCTTGTGATCCATAAAATATAACTCCTAGGGTTTACTCATTAACCCTATAATCTCCATGATAGATAAGAAGTCCTCTTTGGATTCAATAACAAGCTTATGTCAATCAAGCTCTGGCTACTAGCATGATTCTCTTTCTTAGGGTTTACAAACATTAGCCATGTCACATTACACAAGTACATGTCAAGACAACACTATTGATAGCACCCAAAATCATGTTAGGCATTAGCTCCACTTTGCATGTCTTCTATTAGGGAAATGACCTTAGTGTTAGAACAATATGCTCAACTTTTGACCTAATTTGTCACTTTCTCAAAATTACTTGGAATTTCCCTTTGTGAAGCCTTTTACTTGGGGTTCCCAATTATATCACATACTCTTAGACCCTCAACCATGGGCACACAAAAAATCTCAACTCTACTCTCCGTCCATGGATATCACACATATCTAATGTAAATCAATCCTTGGCTTTGCAAGAAACGTGGTCCATCTGGCTTAACCACAATGAATGTATACGCTAGAATATTTTAGCATGCCCTTAGAAAAGATTTTATAGAAAACTTATCATGCATAAACCAAATCTGAAAACTCACTTTTACAACAATTATAGCAATAGTAAAACAACCCTTAACTTATTCAATGATGATGTCAAATCACTCAAAAAATTATCTTTTACTTGTGATAAATTAGCAATACATATATAACTCTAAATTACCATAGAACATGCATGAGAGCCTTATCACAAGGCTAGTACAATTCACTAGCTCTCCAAAACACTAGCTAGGGAAAATAGTGAAAGCCCTAGCAAACCAAGGAGATATAACATGTTGAATCACTAAAACAAGTCTTCCAATGCAATACATGTGCTTCTCTTCTTCTTATTTAGAAAATGCACCTAGGGTTTCATCACAAAACCCTAATCATAAACCTCCAAGGGATGTAACCCTATAATCTTAGAAGGATCAAACTCAAGCCAAGTTGTGCTCTCTAGACTTCATATATCCTCCTAGGGGTGTTTTCATGAACCATAGTTAATTCCTCCATTAAGCTAATTAGAAATAAAAGAGAGTGATATTGATGGTATGAAAACGAATAACTCCTTATTTTATATATCATTGCAATTGGTGGTCTCCTCTAGTGTTGAAATCCAAAATCATGTTAGGGGTTAGCTCCGCTCTCCATGGGTCTTAGTAACCTTAGTGATCACAGGTCTTCACAAATGTGAAAGAGAGGTGATATTGGCAGATCGGGAAAAATCAACCACATTTAAAAAGACTTTCCTATCCCTAAATTTGTCATTAAAAAATATATATATAGTTTGAAACGATTAATCATGCAAAGAAACTTACCATTGATTATATAATATTTTTACTACATCAACTACATCCATTTATAATCTTCTGTTTTTTATTATTTAATATCTTTCACTACATCAACCTTTTTGTCATTGGCACTTTGAAACCACCATGAATGCCCACACCAAGCTCGAAAAGAAAGCATGCATATCAAACACTGAGGTTCGGTTTCGTTTGAGTCCTAAATTAGATTTATTTTCATTTAATCTGATTTTAAATGTATTCAACTACATCAATATTTTCTTACAGGATATAGATTAATCTACATCAAGATTCATTGAAAAATATTGATTCTATGTATATCTCCTCTACAACGTCCATGTATCTAAGTATTGGCCACAAACCTACAATGTGATGGTTTTACCATTTCTTGCAGGGTAAACAAAAAAATTCTTGGATCATAACAATAATAATCCAATAAAAATATTGAAATATTGAAGTGGGGAGTGTATCCTTACCTTCTTCATAAGATGCACTTTGTCCAGGTTTTCGTAGGAACATTTCCGGCCAATTTTTGTTACCAGTCATTTTGATAGCAAGTTGATTGTAACAATGTCAAAATTCTGATCTAAAAATGTGAAATATTTTAATTGCAAGTATGCCAGGGGCTCCTCTCGCAAGTTATAACGAAGCTAATGAAACTCAAGTTATAACTTGCGAGAGGAGTGCCTGACATACTTGCAATTAAAATATTTCACATTTTTTGATCTGAAAAGTTATAACTTGCGAGAGGAGTGCCTGGCATACTTGCAATTAAAATATTTCACATTTTTAGATCTGAATTTCGACATTGTTACAATTAACTTGCTATCAAAATGACTGGTAACAAAAATTGGCCGGAAATGTTCCTACCAAAACCCGGACAAAGTGCATCTTATGAAGAAGGTAAGGATACACTTTCCATTTCAATATTTTGAACAATATTTTTATTGGATTATTATTGTTATGATCCAATGCATGAAATGGTAAAACCATTACATTGCAGGTTGGTGGCCCATACTTAGATCCATGGACGTTGGAGATGAGATAAACATAGAATCGATATTTTCCAATGAATCTTGATGTAGATGAATCTATATCCTGTAAGAAAATATTGATGTAGTTGAATACATATAAAATCAAATTAAATGAAAATAAATCTAATTTAGGGCTCAAACGAAACCGAACGTAAGTGTTTGATATGCATGCTTTCTTTTCGAGCTTGGTGTCGGCATTCATGGTGGTTTCAGAGTGTGGATGACAAAAAGGTTGATGTAGTGAAAGATATTACATAATCAATATTTAGCTATATACCAGTTTGAAATGCAATCTTACTGTTTTTTATTATTCAGTTTTGTACCAGGAAGTAAGCACTGTTCTCTCTGTGATAAGATGATAATGGGCACTGTTCTCTCTGTGATAAGATGATAATGAAAATTTGGAGATCAATTTTGATATCTTCTCCTAGCCTTTTGGCTCTGCCCATTTCATATCTTCACTGTACTGTCAAATAATGGATGATAATTCCTATTTATAAAAACTTGTAGTTGTGCTAAGATTATATTCGACAGTAATTTTTGTTTTGTTTATGAATTTGTTTAACTGGTTATCTTTGAATGTTTTAAAACAATATTTATATAGTATGTTGTAATATATAATAGGTTGTATGCATTTGAAAAATGTAATTCTAAGTTTTAGTGGGAGTATTAGGATCATTTAAAGTAAAGAGATATATTTAAAGAATATTGTCATGTTGCTTGGAAGAATAATGTTTATATCATTGTATGTTTTTCAAAAATAAAAATATTTTTTAACAAATAATATTAATATAAATAAAAGAAATATGAAAATCTTTATATATGAAAGAGTAAAATTTGATTGATATACCTATAAAAATTATCATAAAAGAGATAAAAAAGAAATAATGTTTTTATTTATGTTTTAATATAATATAGTATTTGTATCGTTTTAAATTCTAAAGTGCTTCATTTTTGTGGTACTTTATAGATCCAGAGTTAAATTAAATTATTTTGATTATGTTAAAATATTTAAATTCTATATAGTTTTGTGGAGTGAGCTAGTTTTATAATTTGGACTTTCCAATCATGGTATATAGAGATGAAATAATTTTTTGCTGAAATTGTCATTTTTCTTTATTTGAATTGCACTTTTGATTAAGCACTCAAATTATGCAAATACAATAATTTATATTTACAATTTCAACAATTCCAGTCTGATTTTGCCCTGAAATACATTCTGCAATTTCAACAATTCTAGCTTGAAGAAAATATGGTCCAAAATGTAGAATACTTAGCTTACACCTAATTTTACTTTCATTCATTATTTTCTCAATCTTCTTCTCATAGCCAAACTTTACCCAAAAGCTTTTGATATTCTAAATCAAACTAAAATCTAATTCTTTTTCCCTAAAATTTGACTAGATTTTGTTGGACAAGTCTAAAAATTTGATGATTTTGTCTGTCGAGCCAAATCCGAATGCATAAATGGATTCAGTGACCCAAAATACGCGAGGACATCCAAACTATGCAAGTTTAAACACTATTCTCTTAGATTTTAAAATTTTATTTAATAATTTCAAATATTTCAAAACACCCAAATTATGTAAATTAGGCAAGTTTTAACACTATTATCTAAGATTTTAAAAACAGCCCGCAAACCAGATATACCAATAACTTGTCATTCAGTAGGAGCATCCAGAAACCCACAGGGTGAGGCTCTATCCCAGGGATCCTAAAAATATTGTTAGGCAAAATCCTAGGACGTTTAGGGTACGCGGATTTTGTTTTCAAATCGATTTTGGATACTCTTATCAAGCTCCCCACATTGGAAATCAAATTTTAACCTCCTTACCGCCAAACCACAGCCCAACCAACGGGCTGTGGTAGCAACTTGACTCTTGGATTTCTGAACAGAGACGGGATACTGAAGGTTAGCTCATGGTACCTGGTTTCACTTCTTCACTTTGCGCTGGTGATCCCCGGCAAATTCCTGATTTTTTGCGGTCATGATCCCTGGTGTATTCCTGATTTGAACATTGGATGAATATTGGTTGGGGAAACTTGTTTTTCTTCAAGTTTGGCTGGTCAAAATTGCTGATTTTGAAGAGATTTGTCTCAATTTCTTTAGTGAATAGCTCTATGATAGCTTCGATATACAGCTGATAAATTATCATCACAGGGTCAACTAGGTAAGATCGTGGTCAACTTTGTGAAGAAGGATTGGTCGTGACTGCGTAGGTCAATTTCGAAGCAGTCAGTCATGGAAGGTCTTGAAAGGGCATAGGCGTAACGTATTGATACAGGAGTAAGTCTCGGAAAGATGAAAGAGAAGATAGCGTAAGGAGCCAATCCTTGACCTTTCACCGACTTGGTGGGTTGGATTTCCAAAGAATACTCTTGGATTTAAGCGATCCACTTTCCCCTAGTTCCCCTCCTGCATTTGGCGAGCTCTAAGCAGCCTGCTACGCAGCATTGAATGATGCAGCCGCTGCTGTGCTCGCCATTATATCTGATGCTGCTTGAGATCGAACGGCGAGCACAGCAGCGGCTGCAGCATTCAATGTTACGTAGCAGGCTGCTTAGTGCTCGTCCATTTTTGACAGGGTTGTCTGAAGTCAATTTCGACTTCAAAAGAGTTTAACCCGGTAAAACAACTTGCACGATCGAAACTTAAACCCTTTCAGGACCAGCCCTCTAAAACCTACAAATCCGGGCTTTTCTGCCAATCGAATCTAAATCCGGACCCGGTAACCACTATCAATCAGGACCAACCCGCCGACACCTACAGACCCGGACTCTTCTACCGATCGAATCTGGACCAAAACCTACAAATCCGGACTTTTCTACCAATCGAATCTGGACCCCGTAACCACTTTCAATCAGGACCAACCCTCCGAAGTCGACCCGTATAAGCCTTTTCTGCCATACCAATCTAGGCCCGATAAGGCCTTTTAGGGTTGAGAAATAAAACACTGATGAGGAAGTAAAAGTGGCCATTAGGGTTTCATAGTGATGGTAAAAAGATATGAAATAAGGTTTGATGTAAGTCGAAGAGCAATGAAGAGTAAAAAGATATAAAAATGATATGAATATACAGCCAAAGGAATAATGAGTTCTAGAAATTAAAACTGCATTGCCACATATCAAACTGAAAATAACAAAATCATCTTAAAGCAGATGGATTGAACTAGACAAAGAGAATCACGTACATACCTCTCATGGTTCCGAAGGAAGGGTGTTGCCATTTCTGTTTCAATCTACGAACAAGCTGAATGAATATGTTGGAGAAGCTAAACAATGGGAGGAAAGAAGATTATATGAGAGGAGGAGGGACAAGTTAAATAGAAGAGAGGAATCATCAAGTTAAATAAAAGAGAGAAATCATTTTCCGAACATATCGAATTTGGTAAGTAAATTTATAAAATTAATTTTAATATTGTTGAAATTTGTGTCAATAAAAGATAATTTATTTTGACCTAGTCAAATTTCATTAATAATAAACTCATTAGGGTGGATAGTGAGAGATTGAAGTTATGGATGTGTAACTTCATCCTCCACAACCGGTTCTCCGACCATCAAGGTGTGCCTTCACCACCAACCCAATACTCATAAAAGTAGGTGAAGGGGCACAATGCACCTTCACTTTTGGGAGGGTAGGTAGTGGGGGCAATACACCTACACCTTCACCATTCAAGAGAGTGGATGGTGGGGTTAAAAAACCTTCACACCGTGAAAGGGTAAATGGTGTGGGGTCTCGGAATTACCTTCATCCTTGGAGGGGTTGGAAGGTGAGCCTGGGTGAACATACCTCACCCCATGAAAGGTGGTTTGTGATTATCCTTCATGAAGGTGGATGGTAATCAACACCTTCATCTTAATGAGGGTGAGTGGGTTAAGAAACTCAAAAAACAATAATTCATACTTTATAATATTTTTATCTCAAATGTCTTTCTTTGTTATTCTTACTACTTATTAAGTTTTACACCATATTAATATTTTTTCTTCAATTTGTCCACATTTAATTAATTTATTGTTATTATTTACATTTGTTTTTCTCCAATGATTGTTCTTAGTAGTAGTAATAGACTTGATCTCTTACATTTTATAATTTATTATTAGCTAATAATTGTTTAATTATTCCTTTAAACCTATAAATTCTTAATAACTCTTTTCTATATCTCAAAGCTATTTTATATCACTTTATGAAGTTTGGAGTGCCCACTTGAAACATTGGGAACCAAAATTAAGACATTCTCAAACATATGGACTATGGAAACCCATATTCTCAAAGATACCTTACTTCCACATAGAGTTATCGCCTCATTCACCCCATTCACCCAATAAGAGTGGTGTGGAGGTAAACATATAGATACACATTGTTATTCCTTCACCCTTCATGGGTGAAAGTGTTCATTGCTTATTATTCTCAAACATCTCTTCCACTCTCTAAACATATTTTTTCTTTGGAAGGAAAAAAAATGGTATAAATTTTAACATCTTCCGTTTAAGTGGGAGTATTTAATTTTCTAATGTTTCCCAACACCATTATGGTTGAGGTTTTTATTTTGCTTAAATCTCCTAGTTATTCGGGTGAGGCATATATTTCAAATCACCAACATTATATGTGAATCTATTGATTCCAAAACTCACTCAAAACATGACCCAATTAACAAATAACACCACTCAACCTAACCATCAAACTAATACTACATTAACAACATCCTACACTTTTAAAAATAACATCATCCATGTCTTATGCATATTATCTTTCATAATTAACAAAATATCATAATAGATTAAAGTTTATCCACAACTTTAAAAACTTAAATTTGCATCTTAATTTAATTATTATCTATATTAGTAATTTAGTTGCTATCTATATTGTCAACGGAGCATAAAATAGATGGTGAATGGGTGTACTAATAAGGCACTCCTTGTATTAGGTCATCAAAACTATTTAGATACTAGCTTACAAAAAAAAATTAATATCTATATTACCTATTAAATATGGGTGAGAATACGATAAAGGCTAAAGAAAATTAAACAACGAGGATATAACAATTTCCCGGAATGCATATACCACTAAAACATGGAGGATAAAATTACCCATTCAACTATGGTTAGCATCAATTTAAGATCCTTACAATATAATATCATAATATTTAGTGAATGATAATTTGTATTTAAAACTTTGTAGTAACATTTTAGATCTTGTGTTTGGGGAAGGTTTTAATATTTTTATTTTAAAAAATTAAATAATATTCTAAGAGAGGTCATAAGTATTATAGTATGAGGGAAATATATAATGTTTATAATTGATATAAAGATGATAGACATTGTTTAAAAATAATTAAAAGGAGAAGATGTATATTTATGTGTGTATACATTTGTAGGTAAGTTTTAAGTTTTTTTTTTATATGAAAGAAGTAAATGGTGTTTGTATTATAATATTGCATGCAAATCTAGTAGTGGAGAAGCACAAAATTCCAAAAGGAAATATAGACTATTAATTCACTCTTCCTCCCTTCAAGAACCCACGAGGAGTGAATCCACCACTTTCTCTGGGTATTTCTTTTCCTAACATGTTCTTTAGAACATGGATATATCCTAACAAACTGATTACATAATAAGACACAAAAGTAGTACATACGAGTTATCTTATATTATTAGTAAGGCACCCAATCTATTATCTTTCATTATTTTTCTGACTAGATTTCCTTCCTCAAGTGAGAGGTGGGAATGGTTGTCGGCTTTTTTTACTAGCTTAGCAAAGGCAAAGACTATTCTTTCATATTCTTCTTATTTTTTTTCTTCAAATCTTCAACATAGGATAGTGTTGTCGAGTTTTTTTTTGAATCACATACCTTCTCGACATCCCTCACTGAATTCATTGATTTTTGCTCTACTTCCTCTGAGTGTTTATTTGATTCTCATTCTTCATATACATCCTCATCCGCTACTATTGCCTCATATCCCTCTTCTTCTTCACCTTTAGTTGTTGCAACATCCTCCTCTTTGTCTTCTTCTTCTTTGTATTTTTCTAATGCTAGTTTCTCTTTATCCACTTGGAGTTTAGAGGGATCATCATGTTTTCCTTCATTTCTCCCCATCATCATTTCCTCTAGATTACCCAAGACTTCAAATATGTTTTGAGTCCACTTTGATTCTTTATCACGGGATACCTTTGAATGATGTACTCCTTTATGCAGAGATCTTCATTGTCTACTCTACGCCCACTTATACATTTCCTTTTGATTAGGATGGTCTTGTTGTTCTATTAAATATTGATTATGGCATCCATTAGGGGCCTCCTTAAGATTTGGATGTGAAGTAATGACATGTTGTACATTAGGAAAGTTCTTGGAAAAGTACCCATAGATATGGAAATGATTGCATTTAAAAGGAATTTTCTCATATTCTAGGGGTTTCTTGTGACACCACCCCTCCATATTAATCTACAAACCTTCTGATAGACTCACCTCTAGTTCAACTTCAACACAAATTCAAAGATAGGAAAAAAAGGTTCCCTTTTGGTTCTGCTCCATCAATATATCTTCCTACTTTATTCCCAATAACTTTGAGAGTGCCTTAACCTCAAAAGATTAAGGGTAGATGAGGCAATCTGTCACATCCCAAAAAATCATAAATATTTTAAAAAAAATTCTAAGCGGTCTATTCGACCAAAAATGCTATGTAGAAGTATAAAATCTTAGCATTTAAATTTACTTGTTTAAATAAAAGGCGACATTTTAACATCTCGTAAATTTTCATTAATTAGTTAACGGCAATAAAATCGAAAATATCATAATTCTTAGATATACAGCATCAATGTTGTAACTACATTCAACCCCATTTATAAATCTATACTTGAATGATGTCCTACTTCCTATTCTATGCAACCTCTTTATCCCCAAATTGGATAATTACAAAAGTAAGAGAATGCCCTTGTACTAAATAGAAATTTTGCTTTAATAACATACATCTATGTGAACTAACTTATTTGAATCAAACATCAATTCAACGGTAAAACATGTACAATCCTAATCTTGAGTACATTGTCTAATCAATATAAAGTTAACTTCGAATTATACTTTTATCAACCATTTTTCCCATAATCATGCAATTGATAATATTTAACACATTCCTATTTGTTTACATTTGAAGATTATATGTACTCATCACATGGATTTCCTAATAATTCATATAAGACATATCCATTAGAATAATTTATACATCTATGTATTCAATATATAAACATATGAACAAGTGATCTACAAGGTACACATATAAATAATCAATACCATCACAAGTGCATGCATACTCAAGAGACCAAAGAATATAAGGATTACACATAAAGAACCATCACGGACCAAAACATAAGAAAACATCATGAAGCGTTACAAGTAGACATACACACAAGAATATAACATCAAAGAGAGAGACCATTTTGACGTGGTTCACCCGCAACTTGGGTTACGTCCACAAAGGTTTGTTTTTTTATATATCTATTTCAATGTAGGAGTTACATTTTGCAACATGATTGTTGCTATCTTCCCCAATAGTATAATAACCCTAAATGGTAACATGTCAATTTTTAATGACCTTCGTACAAGTATTGGATTTTTCATTCTTGTCCTCTTAGGGCTATACCCTTCCTCTTTGATGTGTACACAAGGGTATTGTATCAACCAAGGTTTTTAACTAGGAAAACATCTTTATGCATTCCTTACTCTTATGAAGACTTTTATGAGGTGCAATTCCTGCAATAATTTGAAGCTCTCGAACAAATCTAGATGATATTTAACTAACTCTCAACCATATTATTAACCGGTTTATAAGTAAAGTTTAAAAGATGATTCAACACTCTCCATAGAGAGGAATCACTGGGAATATCAATTAATCATCTTTTATTCAAAAACACATACATACTATTATTCCCAGCTACTAGCGCAGAGATAGTTATTGTATGAATATATATATATACTTTTCTATAATGAAGTAATAGAGTAACCTAATATGTACCTAAATATGTTTTTAATGGTTACCAACAATTCCTTATAAAAATAAGGGTTTAAATGCGACTCCAATACATACATATATGCATCATATCTTATAAGCATGAGAATAAAGTAGATTGCAGCTGTTAAAATAAAAAACCATAAAACGTTTAAGATAATGATCTGGTTAGGATTGATACCGAGCTTAGTACACCATATATATACATATGTATCTATCGGCAGCAAATATATAACTGAGCCATAGTGATATTATCAAACAAGGGAATGATCAATCCGATCGGTGGTCATCATTAATGTAGCACATAAAGATCACACCCCGATCTTGAGATTTCGGGTCAAGATGAAGAAGATGCAGCAATGATATGAGATTGCAGACCAGAGTAATGAAGACTGCTAATGCACGATAAGATTTAGGGCACAAGGGTCACTTGCGGTAGGGGCAACTCTGTTTAAGGAAAGAAAACTAGTAGAGATCAAAATATTTAGAGACCATATCTCTACGATAAGACATAAACCTCACTAAGTTCTGCCAGGGGCCAAAACTGTCAATGTTCGACAACGACTGAGGTAATATATATATAAACAAAATAAGTCACAGATCTGTGCATTAACTGAAACACAATCTAGGTACCATACTCACGACAGAGAAGGCAAATCCGAGTGAATCGACTTTTAAAAGTGTGCATCTGGTCTTGCCAACCGCCTTCCAGTGCAGTTAGGGTTTCAAGTCTTGTCTCGTCTACAAAAAATACACAGGATTAAAATGCAACCCCACTAAGTATTACCAAAATGACAAATCCAAATAAGGTTTCGCAGTCATTCAACTAGTACTATAGAATTGTATCACTGTAATGGACTGAGAAAGACGCAGGTAGAAATATGTAGCTCAGGGTCCAAAGCGTTTGTCACTGAAAAGAGATAAGTTAAATAGGAACTGGCCACAACAGTCTGCCCATTCGTATGCATATGCTACCCAAAACAAGACTATATGCAGAAAGTAAAAAGATGAGAGATCGCCCAGATCTATGAAGCATATAAATGATCCAACACATGGATATCTACACATTTCAATGGTTCCGGGTTCAATATACAACGTCAAAGAGGATCTACTCTGCTAAAGCATCTTTTCAGCCAGTAAGAAATGGCTCTTTCTAGACAGTAAAGAATGGCTTGCGCATAAAAGTGGAGTTGGTAAGACACATTAAAAAAAATCCATCCTCATAGAGATTGGTTTAATACTATGCGTTAACCGGAATTAAGATTAGAGGACTGAGGTAACTAGAACCTTACCAGGTAGTTCTTCTATGTAATGAATTCGTCAAGCTGCATACTAAATCCCGCACTTGTTCCCAACCATTCGCATTACGTTGTAGCTAACCTCGGTCTTTCTCCAGAATATTGGTATTCCTTCATATTTAGATGTAGAGAGGAATTATATCCAGACATATAATAAAAAATCATCGTTTGTTAAAAATCGTCCCATAGGGAGCCGCCCAGCGTTAACATCTTCAAACAGTAATTGGCAAAACTGATAAGCATGGGTCGTCAGAGCTCGCTAGCTCTATTATCGAGCGTATAATTGAATATATGGGTAAGTCGTATCTTGCAGAGATGGAAGTTCATGCTAACATGCTGATCCCCTCTGCAAAAAAAATGTCCATCCCTCATTATGCAGAGTTTGATTCTATTAACCGAATCCCTTCCTCGAAGACTCATTTTTCCCGAGACCCATTGCATTCTAGGATATATCGACTTATTTTCCCCCTCATTGCACGTATCGTCTCCTCATTCCTGCGAGGAGCACCCCCTTCTCGTAACATGCTTAGTAATAAAAAGAAAAATCCGATCGTGAACTCCCGCCCAAAAAATCGTAACTCCATCCTCCTTAATCCCCAGGGGGAAGATTTCTTTTTGCAACGCGATAATGGTAGAAGAATGCATGTCCCTAGTGAGTATAGGCGAAGGTAAAGAGCTAGCTGAGCTCCCTCCGAAAAGTCTGCTGCGTGGGATAGTTAAGGTGAGTGGAAGTTAAACGCCAACCAACGATCACCAGTCTAATAAATATATTGGCCAAATGGCTGTAGTGAGACATTATGGAGGAGATCCACTAAGGAGACACCTCCTTTAAAATCTTTTAAGGGGGAATCATAACTACTTTTTAAACAAGTTGAGCACTAAAGCTCCACTCCACTCTTCTTACCTAGAAGGATGGTTAAAAGTATAATTTTCCATAAGGTTTCTTCCCAATGTGGCGGCAGACTTTCCTAAATTTTCTCGACCAAGAAATTTGTTCCTTTATCATACTCGGATACAAGTAGTTGCCACGACTATTTCTCATTATCATATAACACATACATATGTCTTCAATACACACACGTGTGTTTACATATCTTTAACATAATCTTACCACTTTATTCATATATATATATGTACCTATAATGTCCACCACTTTACATATATATAATACACATTAGTTATTACTACTATTTATTGATCTCTCACAATAAATAAATATATATATATTATCTATAATAAGCTAAATTCTTTTTAGCAAATCTAATGTACTCTCTAGCATTTTCTCTCGGAAATGCTTATAATCGTAAAAATGACCATTTTGAGATACTTGAATGGATATCTTAATATGAAGTAAGATAATTTTCCTTATCATAAGACTTGTTACTTAGATCTTTAACTTTAATATAATCGCTAACCTTTTATACTAAAAGGTAATAGGGTTCTAAAATAATAGTTGTGTGATTAATTAAGCGCTATCTACATGCTATCGCCGATTGCTTCTTAGGACGATAGTAAGAATAACTTAAGGTTATCAAGTAAGTTCTTGAGATGCTAAGATGTCACCCATCATCTACTCCTGCCTTTAGTTACCTCAAATTATTCCTTAGTGGCTTCACTTGCATGTCACTAAGCTGCATCCATTCATTTAAGAGTAAATCACGACCATACTTTTCAAGGTCCACTGGTGGGGCCTTGGCCTTGAGCTCCTCACCAGGCCTTTTACAATTATCTTTACAAAAATAATAATAATAACCATAATAGTAATAAGGTCAAATTGGAGGGATGTTACACAATCTAATCCACACATGGACTATGGTTATCTCTTGCTTTGGATTAAAATATAGAGACTATAAAGATAGATACAAACAATTACCCTCAACCTGTAGAAAAAAGATACCTGATTTTGAATTTTGAGGGACCATAATTTAGTTTTCCATGCTTTAAATTCTTTGGGGCTAGTCCATAGGACCAAGAACTTCCTGATCAGTTCTCTTTCAGACAATAAAATGAATTTTGTTCTCAACTCCTTAGAATAAATCACTAACTGTGGTATTTCCTCTAGTCCTTTTACAAATTTTTGGCACAAAGTTTCCAGTCTTGAGGATGGATTGAGGGAACCAACAAGGGTTTTAAATGCCTCATTTTTTGAATCCTCCTCCTTACCCATTATGTATCTTGAGCATAAGACGGTGAATGCATCCACAACAAGGTCTCCAAGCAATGGATCTAGTTCTAGATTTCTCAAATTGGTAGAGCTAGCGCATGAAGTTTCCTAGGTTCAATAATGCATAGTCCAAACAAATAATGTGCAGTCCAAATAGAGATCCATATCCAAAAAATTATGGTATATTTTTGGCATAAAAAACTCTGCAAATTGAAGTAGAGGTGCCAAACAAAGATCGGGCTCTGGATGTGCAAAAAATCCCAAGACAACGACCAAATCTGCAATTTTTTTCCAAGATGGTAGCTAAGGAAACCTTGCCCATGAACCCTTGCTCTTCTATTTTTTCTAACTGCTTCACGCACCTCATTTTCCAAATATGTTTTTTAGAGTTATGTTAAGTAATTGTGAGTTGAATATTAATGGGTCATGAGTTTTTCTGGTGAGTAAGATAGGAATAGCCTTCAATTACTAAACAAAAAAGGAACTGTATATACTGTTACAAAACTGGTATGTTTCAAGACAGAGACCAAATATTAACCAGAGACCCTATTCATCCCTTGTGACTCCCATCCCATTAAAAATATATTTCCTTCTCACTTTTTCACATGGAACCAAAACTGCCCTCCTACGATCATATATCACTCTAAAAAAGGAACCCAAAACCCCAAGCCCGAGGGAATTACAAAAAACCAGCATCAAAACACATAACTCTTTCAAACATGAAAAAAACATAAAAATTGGGATTACCTTGACCCTTCACCTGGAGGCATCCCTTTCTCTCGCGACTTGGGAATATGAACCGGCGGCGACTAACCAGGGTCCTTCCGCGAAGATTACACTTCAACGTGTTGTGTTTGAACGAAGTCGTTGTGAGGTACAGAACTGCTTCCATGTCTATAATGTTCCTTAGCATGTCCTTCTTGAGGTTTCTAAGAAACTGACTTACCATATCACCGAATCTTTCAAGTTCCATAATAGTTCTAGCCATAATCTTTCTCATCATTCAGTAGGGGCTCAAAGCCGATGTCAGACCTTGCTCCTCTTTGTTTGTCTACATTTCTTCTTCCTCCATCACTGAAATTGCCTCCTCACTGTGAGGAGGAATCACCTCCGCATATGCTTGTCCCCAATCCACTTCAGTATGGCCTCTCTCCCCTCAGCCTCTTCCTCGTGGTGGTTGCACATGCGCTAGTGGGGAGCCATATCCACCCTTAAAACTTTAACTAGGTTGAAATTCCAGAACACAACAAGAGAATCAACTCGTCACCTCTCCTTGTCCTTCATTTCTTCACCAACGATTATACACCCTATATATCCATTTTCGAGATTTTATAGCCTGCACCACAAAATACGAGCCCCATCACGGACCCAAAGGTGGCATTAATGATGAATTCAAGTTTCACTCTGGTTCTCCATCTCGCAGTAGGATTTCCTCCTTCAATTCCCATTCTCTCCAGGTACGAAATGCTCAGCTCACAGCAGATCCCCCTTAACCATATGATCCTTCTTTTGCCACCTTTCCTTTTGATGTCTTGTCTTCTTAAATGGGGCATTGCCTTCGTCACCCCTGTCCTCACCCTGTCCTCTTAATGGACCTTACATCACATGCTTCAACCATTACTCATCCCACCTACTAACAGACGGAGGTGGATCCTCCGACAGCTCCTCCTCGTCACCATGCACCACGTATACCATTGCATGTGGCCCTCTAGCCATGTGGGAACCCACATATGTGGGTTAATGGGTCATGAGTTAGATGTGAGGTCTCTTCCAAATTTTAGAAAGATTTTATATAATCTTAAAAATAATACAAATTATTTTTAATCTAAATCATATAACTTGGATGGGGTATAACACTTTAATCGATAATCACTCGGGCTAAACCTAAATTTAATATTTACTTATTTTAATAAATTAGTTATTGTACATAAATTTTCATCAAATATATTTCAACATTCATATATTATTAGTCATTTTCTCCTTTATTTTTTCCTTAGAAAAAATAATAATTTTATTTATGATAAACAAAATTACAATTTGTACATACTTATTTCAACGAGAAACATGTATTATTAATCATTCTCTCTTTTATTTTTTCCAAAAAAAATTATAATTTTATTTATGATAAACAAAATTACATCCTATATGTACATGTTTCAAAGAGAAACATATATTTTGGCTTTTAAAAAATAGTTATGTAATATCAAAATGATCTTACCAAATATAAAATAATATGCCCCTATCTTCTGGTATAAAGTTTGATACAATTTTTTTTTGTTGGATAGCACAATTTGTCACTTAAACTAATTTTTAACCTGAAAACAAAGTGTAGCAAAGAGACCTCTTCGAGCATGTATATAAAACTGCTGCCGAAAAACAAACCACGGTATCTGATTATCTCTATGTACCTTCGTATCTTGCATAATTCATATATTTCATGGACGAATCTTCTCCAATTTAAATCTTTTGGTTTCTTATTTGTTTTTTTAATTTATTATTTGGTTTATTTTCCATCTTTTCTTTAAATATTTTGTTTGTTTATTTGTATTTTAAATTTTTGTTTGGTTTGTTTTCTATCTTCTCCTTACCATAAACTTTTTATAAAAAAGTTTAGTTGTTTTGTTTTAAATTTTTTACAAAAAATAATAATTTAAATGTTAAACAATTAGGCTTTTTTTGTGTTAAGAAGGTGTATTTCTACATTTCAAGTAAGGGAAGTGTCTGTTTATTCAAATAAAAAAAAATAAGAATGCATGTATCAATGTGTTGTAGCGTAATGGATCCGAGGTGGGGGACGTGTCCATTTGTTTCATAAAAAAATACACGAATCATCATTGTGTTATAGCATAGTGATGAGAGGGATGTGTATTATACTTTAATGATGAAAGATTTGCGGATTTGATCCTTCTTGACGCTTTGTAAAACTAAAGTTAAATGGATCTACACTAATACAATGTCAAACAAAGTGATCCTTTCATGGAGCATTTTGATTTTAATCAATATATGCCATCACCCCATCTCATTATTCTTAAAAAGATAGTGACATGATTATATAGTTATAGTGTAGTTATATATGTTAATAAATTTTTTTCCTAATATTTTTAGAAATGGTACTTCAAGATCCTTAGTTCAAAGCTTCATGGCTTGTTTAGTAAAATTACTTATATGGCATATGCTTGAATTTTTTATAAATGTTTTAATTTTAATAAATGATAGAAACATCTTTTTGTGTTTTTAAATTTTCCCACTATAATAAAAATGACTTGTTGTATTCAAAAGAGTGAATGAAACATTTTTCAACTCAATGACCCCAACACATTTATAGTACACCTTTAATGTTTAATCCTTTTGACCTCCATGCTTCATTTAAAATTTTGATTTCTAACTTAACTTTTCACTTTAAATAAACATGATTCCACTTTAAATAAACATGATTCCACTTTAAATAAATATGATATATAGTTAGATTAACTAAAGATAAGTAAGGATTTTTTTAGTAAAAAAGTTATCATTGAACTAGAATAAGATATGATCATAAGAGAGGTTCATGGAGGAAATGGAGAGTGGAAAACTTATGGTTTCTGTGGCCCCTAATATCTAAGACTTTATGTGTGTCATTGTTGACCTAGTTTAATGATCATTTATGTGTGCCTTTGCATTGCTTTTTTGAGTATATTTCTTGGTAGTATTATACTAAAATTTATTGTAGTTTTCTTCTTCCATGCTTCCATCCACTAACATATAATCATAAGTATCATAAACTAATACAGTTTTGTAATTGTGTGTTAAAGTGTGTTAGATTGAGGATCAACGAGGATAAACATGTAGATGCATGTATAATAGCTTGCATGATTAGTTAGTTGCATATGCTTTATTATTTAAGTAATGGTTAATCGAACCAATTCCAACAGTCACATACTAAATACCTCATAAGGGGTGGGAGCTAATTTTCTAACTCTTCTTAGAGGATTCTACCATTTCAGTTCACACACATAATCAAATAGAGGGAACATGCAAAAATAACTTGATTCCCTACTTAATTTGCCACCATTGATTGACTATAAAAAATCATTTCAAAAGGGTTTGTCTTAAATCCTTTTGATAGAAACTAGTAAAAAATGAGAGATTAGTGAATACATTACTAAAAACTTTAGTCACCATAGTTTTTTCAAGTGAAATACTACCAAATTTGAGCAATTTTAAGTGACCCAACTAAAAACGACTAACTTAAACAACTAGTTTAGTCTAGGGGTAAAATATAGAACTATATAATAAGTGACAATTAATAATAACTAACGTAAATGACTAACTTAGTCCATGAATAAAAATATGACTAGCTAACAACTACAAGAATGTGAATTAGTCATTTATTGTAGTCGTTTTTTATTGTGTCTCTTTGGAAATGGAAAATTGCAATTTTGACAATGAATTTTGACAATTTGCTAAATTTTAACACTACAGATCGATTCAGAGACCTCGTAATACCCCAAATTCACTAACCCATGTATGAGGCTAAGTATTGCAAACTGTGAGATTGTGTAAATAACATTACTATGTGTTTGGTATGTTTATTGAACAATGTTAAATATATGCTCGTGTTGTGGGGCCCGATGCATGAATGAGGGGTTTTGGTCTCTTTAGGTAAATAACTAAAATAAACAAAAAGAGTTAAAGAAGTTAAACAAAAAATGGAATTAAATTGAAATATGAATTAAACAAAATTTTAATAAAGAAATAAGAAGAGAATAAAAGTAGAAATGAAGAGATTCTTCTAGAATTGTAACTCGTACTTAGGTGGCATCACCTAAAGAATTAGTTAAGAATAGTAAACACCTCTTCTACAAAAAAAATGGGAAAAAGAAGGCCAAGGGGTTAATTCTTTTAGTGTAATATAGAAAAGCAATGCACATATGAAACATAAATGAGAGAGAGAAAGAGAGAGAGAGATCAAAAAATTTGAAAGAAAATAAGTTGTAATGAACAGAAAGATGAGCAATTGAAGGGGAGGAGCTAGTCAATGGTGTCTACTTGCAGATGACCATAACTAAGTCTAGTCGTGGTGGAAAATCTCTATGGCCATAGAGTGTGTGAGCACTGAGGTGATGTGTACTAGCAAGTAGGGAACTACTACCTAGTATATAAAACAACAATTTTGTCTATATAGAGTGAGGGTACTGGATGTTGGTTGGAATTAGTATTGGCTAGATAGGCTAGAGTATTGGCTAGTTGTATGGAATTTGGGATGCTTGGATTGAACTACAGACACTGGAAGAGTGATTGGATGAGATGAGACCCTAAGATGAAGAGTAGATCTTCGAAATTAAAAGGAAATATGAACAGTGATAATTCCTAAAATAAATCCCTAGAGAGACTAGGAATTAGCTCGAGGGTGACTGTGGGGAAACTAAGACTGGAGTTTCCTACAAATCTATGGTTGGTGGATCGGGGAAGTACCCACAACAATTACAGATAGATCAATAGTACCTGGAACAATGAGTTCCTATCCCTAGATCCTTGTAAATATGAATGTTGAATCTGTTGGATTTTGTGCAACTTCGGAAGATATTATTATTATATTTTATTGTAATTATTTTTACCTCCTAAGGGATTTGATCTTGATGTAATTAATCATGTAAACCCTAGAAATAATAATGTAAACCTTGGGGAGAAAATTAAGTAAAGAAAATGATTATTAAATGTATTTTTACATTCTTCCAAGACAAGTCGGCCCTGGCAGTTAGACAAGTCATCCCAGTGGGTAAACTGCCCCAAAACAGTGGGCATTATGCCCCAAACAATGGACAGAACTGCCCCAGTCAAGTCGGCCTAGTTTGAGAAAAGTCAAGTCGGTCGATAAAGGGAAAAAGTCATTTTTGCATGTGTATAAATAGAGAGGTTGTATGGCTCATTTCACACACTCACTCAACTAAGCAAGTTCGCACCCCTTGAAGAGTGGCTTGCATCTGCAGCTAGGAGAATCTAATTTTGGGGTTTCTACTTGGAAATTTCTTCCACTTTTTCTCTCTCATCATTTTACTTTGTTCTTAGAATTGTTCATTTCTATACGAAGGTTGCTGGGTTTTCTCCTAATTGGGTTTCCCAGGATAAATTCTTTTGTTCTTTGTTTTTGTGCTTTGTCTTTCTTCTAGTGATCCTATTGATCTTATGCAATTAAATTATAATGATATAATTATGAAAAACTAACATGGTTTCAGAGTAGTACTAGAAGAGGCCATTGTCAGAACTATGGTTTCATCTTTCGAGGCCTTCACTCATCATTTTGGCGAAAAAGTGCCTTGGGAATTTCGCTCTAGGAAAGGTGCATATTTTGGTGAAGGAAGAATCCGATTTTGAGAAGTTTCATTTTTTACCAAATTCTACAGCTCTAGTTACCACAAAAAATAGGGTTTCAGTTTTTGACCTACTCCCTCCACATATTTGGATCGACCCCACCTTTTCTCAACTCGCCTTGCTAGGGCACATCTTCCTGTGGAGTCAGTTTTCCAAAAATCCAACTTTCATTTTTGACCTAGCTCATGCTAGGGTTTGTGCTTCAGATCTGCAATCAGGGTGATTGGAATGAAGGTTGAAGATTGTTTGGAATGGGCTTCCAACTTCATCTCTTGGAAGTCTAGGGTTCTTCTCTTGCTAGAAGAAAATGATCTCTTACAGTTTGTCAATGAGAAGGTTCAAGAACCAGAAGCCGAAGAATACAAATATCGTTGGAGGAAGAGAAAGAAGGATTTTGGTGGACTCGGTTAGAGACCACTTGGTTCCTCAAATCTCAGGAAAGAAGACTACTAGAAAGATGTTCAAAACCATAAAGAAGTTGTTTGAACATAGTAGTATCAATGTAACCCTTACATTGAGGAACCAACTATAAAACTTGACGATGTCCAAGTTAGAATCCATTGCATCATACTTCATGAGGATCACAGAACTAAGGGACAATCTAAGTACCAGCGGAGATCCCATTGATGATAAGGAGCTTGTCATCACTGCTCTAAATGGTATACCACCATCTTGGGAGTCATTCATTCAAAGTATAAGCGATTCATTCATTTAAAGTATAAGAAATCGAACCAAGCTACCCAAATTTGACAATTTATGGGCAGATTGCACTCAAGAAGAGATAAGGATAGAAGCAAGGAAGAGACTCCATGGCACTCAACCTGAGGAGAATCAAGCATTCTTGTCCCATGCCAATAAAAGCAAGGGAAGGAGAAGAAAGTCTTACAATCACAATCTCCAAGTTAGGAGATCAAGTCCTCCTCCATATAAGAAGAAGAAGGATTTATCTCAGATACAATGCTACAGGTGCAAGGCATATGGTCATTATACCAGTAATTGTCGAAGTTCAAACAAAAGGAAGCATGAAGCTTGAACTGTTGATGTTGATGAAGACACTCCTATCAAGAATTCAAGGATGATGATCGTTCGAGTTCTTCTTCTAGTTCTCTCTATGTTGAGGTGATATGAAGATCCAGACTAAAATAATAGAGGTCTCTCATGGTTGTTCCCACAAGAAGGCAGTGGGAGCCCACCCTCAAAACAATAAAAGATAAGTATTTGGTTTTCTTGCTTACATAGATCTGTTTTGTCTTATACATATCAAATTATATGTAGGTCTATCAAGAAGTGTGTTGACCATTTGATATAGTTTACTTATTGATGTATCGTAGGATCTTGTTGTATTTGTTATATGAGTTTCACAACATTCCATGAACACATGATGGAGCTAGTATAGATGATATCTCCTTCATGCATGCTTAGAGTAGTGCACACTCTTGATGGCATGTTCTAGTGGATTTAGCAAACATCTAGATAGTTACCATATGTGTTTGGGAGACATGTTTATGATTGTTGTGTTGAAGCATTAGCCAAGATGCCTAGAGCAAACTATTGTCATTGCATAAAAATAGAAATTGGTTAAATTTGATTATGCAATGTCACTAATCATCAGACGGGATTTGACTTGTAGGGAAAAGACCATATGATATGGCCTACAAGAGAAGGATGATGAGACTTGTTCCGATGAACAAGTGGTGGACACATGAATCCCGTTAATATTCAGATTATGACTGTCATCCTATAAGGATGACCTCGGAAGAATCTTTCATAGGAGTGAAACTAGAAGTGGGACACCATCAAATCTTTGACTGTCCAGTCTACATACATGTGCCCAAGGATAAGAGGACGAAGTTAGAACCTTCAGGAAAGAAGGGAAATTTCGTGGGATACAATAAATATTCAAAGGCTTACATGATTTATATTCTAGGATCTAGATAGATTGAAGTCAACAGGGATGTGTCCTTTGAAGAATAGATGGATGTCAGGAAAGATAGAGGATCAGACATGGAGATCGATGATGAGGAGATGCTAGAACCAAAGGAGATGAGATCATATCCCCCTCCAGTTCAGATGGATTCAACAAAGAAGGATGAACCCATCGATCCCATTGATCCAGTTGAGCCAGTTGATGTTCCCATAGACATTGCAGTAGGCCGGAAAAGGCCTAGATGGGCACAACAGACTTTGTAGGATGCAGAGGGGCATGAAGCTCCACATGGTACTTTCTGAGAAAGTAAAATACCTCAGAGGTTCTCCAGTTATGTAGCATTGATGAGACACATCACTGAATCAAAACCTACCACTTATGAAGAATCATCCAAACACCAAGTTTGGGAGGATGCCATGGTGGAAGAATACTAATCCATCATGAAGAATGATGTGTGGGAGGTTGTGCCAAGACCTGAGGGGGAATTTAGTAGTGAATTCCAAGTGGTTATACAAAACCAAGCATGGAGCAGATGGAAGTGTGGAAAAACACAAGGATAGATTTGTTGCCAGAGATTTCTATCAGAAAGAGGGAGTTGATTATGATGAGACATTTACTCATGTGACTCGATATACTTCCACCAGATTGATCATTACTATTGCTTCAGCTATGGGATGGAAGTTGCATCAGATGGATGTCAAGCCAACCTTTCTCAATGCTATTATTGAGGAAGAAGTATATATTGAACAACCAGAAGAGTTTATTGTCCATGGAAAGGAGTCTCACGTATGCAGATTGAAAAAGGTACTGTATGGACTCAAGCAAGCACCCTGTGCTTGGTATGGACAGATAGACGGATTCCTGGTGAGTTTGGGATTCACCAAAACTGATGCATATCCCAACCTTTACTACAAGGTTGTGGATGATGAGGGATTGATTTTGGTCCTTTATGTTGATGACCTGTTTCTCATTGGAAATGAGAAACTTATCGTATGGTGTAAGAAGAAACTTGCCTCTGAGTTCGAAATGAAGGATCTTGGATTGATGCATTAATTATTGGGATTAGAAGTATGGCATAGGTAGAAGGATATTTTCCCAGGTCAAGGAAAATACACCATAGATATTCTAAATAGATTCGGAATGTTGGATTGCAATTCCATGGCCACTCCGATGGATGCAAAATTGAAGAAGCTGAGGGATTTTGCTTCAGATTCAAATTTGATTGATCCCACTATGTATCGCCAGCTAATTGGGTCCTTTATGTATCTGATGAACACCATACTAGATATATGTTTTGCTGTGAATGCTCTTAGTCATTTCATGTGTGAACCCAGGCAGATTCATTGGATTGTTGCAAAACATGTGCTCAGATACTTGCGAGGCACTGTGGGATATGGCCTAAGATATGATTTAGAGTGTGACTTGAGATTGCAGGGGTTTAAAAACTCATATTGGGTCGAGTGTGATGCATATAGGAAGAGTACTTCCGAATGTTGCTTCATTTTCAGTTCTGTAGTAATTCCTAGTGAAACAAGAAGCAGAACTCAGTAGCACTCAGTACTGCAGAGGACGAATACATGGTTGCTAGTACAGCAGCCCGAGAAGCAGTATGGATTCACAAACTCCTTGCAGGATTGTTTGGATAGAGTCCAAAGCTAGCCATGATTCACTGTGATAACCAGAGCTGTGTGCAGATGTCAGTGAATCATGTATTCCACGACAGGTCCAAGCATATAGAGATTCAGTACCACTTCATTCGTGATATGGTGCAGAAAGGTGCGGTTGAGTTACAATATGTTCTGAAAGATGACCAAACTGCAGATCTTCTCACCAAGCCTCTTCCAAGGATAAATTTTGAATAATTTCATGGAAGACTTGGAGTGGAAGAGAACGTGTCCCTCCTTGAGAGGGAGAGATGACATAGATATGTTTACCCTGCTTTCACCCAGGTGCCTCAACTCATCTAGGTTCTCAGCCAGATATGGGATAAATCCCATCGTTAGATGAGATGAACAGGTAGTAGATGGTCGGGATTCACCCAGGTGCCTCTACTAGTCCAGGTTCTCATCCGGGTATGGGAGAAATACCATCGACAGACATGTAGTAGATGATTGAGTTACACATAGGTGCCTCTGCCCGTCCAGCTTCTCAACCATGTATGGGAGAAATACCATTGGAAGATGAGACAAATAGGTAGTATATGGTCGTGTGATGATTGCACAGCTACATCTACTCATTCAGGTTCTCAGCCAGGTATGGGAGTATCCCATAGACAGATGAGATGAACAAGTAATAGATGGTTGTGCACCACTGCTTGTCCAGGTTCTCATCCAGGTATGGGAGGATCCCATCGGTATATGAGATGAACATGTAGCAGATGGTAAATCCTATATCTTGGACATCCAGGAAGGATGGAGAGACTACTCTTGGACTCACCGAAGGACTGGTGGAGTTGATGCATGATGACACTTCTCGAAGGACTGAGACTGTGTTGACAATGTTCAGTATGTATAGATATGATCGAGACAATATAGATGTATAGATGAAACCCAGATGATCACGATGTTGATGATGACTAAAGAATACCTTCCTTGTTGAGAGGGAGTGTTTGATTTTGTGCAACTTAGGAAGATATTCTTATTATATTTTATTGTAATTATTTGTACCTCCTACGGGAGTTGATCTTGATGTAATTAATCATGTAAACCCTAGAAAGAATAATGTAAACCTTGGGGAGAAAATTAAGTAAAGAAAATGATTATTAAATGTATTCTTATATTCCCCCAAGACAAGTTGGCCCTGTTAGTTAGACAAGTCTGTTGAAATATTGTAACTTCTAAGAATATTCTATTTGTACTTTATTATCCGAAGATGTTTCATTCCTCCGTCAGGACATTATTATACATCTGGAGATGTTTTATTCCTCTGTCGGGATGTTATAACTAGGGTTATTAGACTCCTCTAGTGGGGTCGGCCCTGAGTTAATTTATTAGGGGTTATTAGACTCTCCTAGGAGAAGTCGGCCCAGTTAGGGTTAAAAGTCAAGTGAACATAAAGTATAAATAGAGGAGGTGTGTTCCTCATTTGAACACACACTCACTTGTGAACTCGCATAGGAGAGAGATAGATATGTGAAGGAGGAGAAGGAGCTCTTGTTTGGGGATTACATATTTGTATTTGTTGATCATCTATATTGAGGAATTTTTGCTGGGTTTTCTACCCCATGAGGGTTTCCCAGGATAAATATGTGTCTATCTTGTGATTATGTTTCTTTCACTGATCCTTATTATGCTCTTGTTGTGAATTTTATGCTAAAATTAACATGGTATCAGAGCTATCCTGAATAGGACATCTTTCACAAGGTGAAAATCTCTCTATTTTTCCTCCGATGAAAAATTAGGGTTTCTGCAAAAGTTGGAATTTTTGGAATCTGATGGCATGGCTAGATGCTCCTCCTCAAAAGTGAAATTTTGATCCCTAGATCGAATTTTTTGAGTGGGTAGAACCCCAGGATAAGTCAAACTCTAGTTTGACTTCTGGACCAGAAAACCAGTAAACCAGTGAACCAGAAAATTGCGAACCGGTGAACTAGAAAAGTTGCGAACCAGTGAACCAAAAAACTAGTGAACCAATGAACCAGTAAACCAGAAAAAACTGTTGCACATCCTAATTTCGCTGGTCAAGTTTGAAGGGTGAAAAGTTGAATTTTTCAGAAACCAAGTACACCAGTCAACTAAATTCAGTCAAGCACATCTCGTAGTAAGTTCTATTTTGCATTTTGAGAATTTTCAATTTTGGGTGACCTCCTGGATAAGATGGCCCCAAGCACTAAGCTTGAGGACAAGCTAGAAGGTATAGAGAATTTATGGGCATATAAATATAGAATTGGTCTCATTCTTGAAGAGAATGGTCTTTCCCAATACATCAAAGATGAAGTTGATGAACCTGAGGAAGATGCAGCTAAAGAGAAGTACAAGAAGGACATGATTAGGGAAAAGAGAATCATTGTTGATTCTATCAAAGACCACTTGATCCATCAAGTGTCATCAAAGAATACCCCAAAAGAAATGTATGATTCCCTAGCCAGGATGTATGAAGGGAGGAACATCAACAGGAAGATGAATCTGAGAGCTCATTTGAAGAGCACCAAGATGAGTCAAGGAGAATCCATTCAAGATTACTTCACAAGGGTCTCCCAGTTCAAGGAACAACTAGAAGCCATTGGAGACTCCCTTGATGAAAATGAAATAGTCATGACTGCTCTCAATGGTCTCACTAGACCTTGGGATTCATTCATCCAGACCATGTGTGCCAGAAAAGAAAGCATGAAGTTTGACATTGTATGGGAGGATTGCATTCAAGAGGAGTCTAGAGTAGCCAATAGAGAGGCCCTACTCAAAGAAGATAATCAAGCATTAGCCACCCATACCAAGAGAAGAAGAATTCAATCGAAATTCAAGAAGGAAAGCCACAAGGAGTCTCAACCTCCACAAAGGTTTCAAAAGAAAAGAAGAAACAATCCAGAAAGATATCACTCTTCATTCCAATGTTTCAATTGTCACAAAATAGGACACATTGCTAGAAATTGTGCTTCAAAGAAGAAGAAGGGTTTCCAACACAGAATACATCAAGCACATCTAGCAGAAGATGATAGTGAAGAAGAAGTGGAGGAAATACCTCAAAGGAAAAGAGCTAAGGTAGAAGAAGAAGATGCAGAAGAATATGTTATATTCTCTGCACTCTCTGGGTCCATAACACCTGGAGAAGATACATGGCTTATTGATAGTGGTGCTTCCAAGCACATGACAGGATAAAAGAAAACTTTGTCAAGACTTGAAGAAAGAACCTCTCCACAAAAGGTATCATTAGGAGATGATTACCAATATCCCATCAAAGGAATTGGTGAAGCAAGCTACAAGCTTGATTCTGGAATCCCCATGAAAATGAAGGAAGTTTTATATGTACCAGGATTGAAGAAAAACCTACTTTCTATCTCAGCATTAGATAATAAAGGATATAGGGTTGCATTCATAGATCTAAAAGTACTCATGTGGCCCAAAGGAAAATCAATTGAGGATGCAGTTGTCATTGGTGAAGAAGAAGGAGGCCTATATAAACTCAAGGGGCATTCAGAAGTAGCCCTTGTTCATGAAGCCACTAGCCCAAGTGAGCTATGGCATAGAAGGATTTCTCACATCAACTACAAGGCACTACCCTATGTGAGAAAAGTAGTAACAAGATTACCATATTTGAAGGTTGATCATGAAGGCACTTGCAAAGGATGTGCAAACTCGAAGAATATCAAGAATCAATTTCCAAAGAGTGAAACAAAGACTAAATGTACTTTGGAATTGATCCATTCAAATGTATGCGGTCCAATGCCCTCCACATCTTTGAGTGGCTATGAATATTACCTTACATTTATTGATGACTATTCAAGAAAGACTTGGATATATTTCATAAAAGGAAAAGATGAAGTCTTTGGAAAATTCAAGGAATTCAAAGCCTTTATAGAAAATCATTCAGAAAAGAGAATCAAGACACTCAGGACATATAATGGTGGAGAATATAGTTCAAAGTACTTTGAAGTCTTCTGTAAAGAAGCTGGGATCAAGAGGGAACTAACCACTCCCTACAATCCTCAACAAAATGGTGTTGTGGAAAGAAAGAATAGAACCATTATGGAAGAAGTGAAGACAATGATACATGATCAAGATATTCCTATGCGTCTATGGGATGAAGTAGCAAGGATGGAAGTCTATGTCCAAAATATATTGTCTCGTAGTGGCCTTGGATTCAAGACTCTAGAAGAAATGTTCACAGGGAAGAATCCTGAGGTAAGCCACCTCAAGATATTTGGGTGCCCTGTATATGTTCACATACCAAAAGAGAAGAGAACTAACCTGGACCCTTCCGGAAAGAAGGGAATATTTGTTGGATATTGTGAAGCATCCAAGGAATTCAAAATATACATCCTAGGATTCCATCACATGGAAATTAGTAGAGATGTAACCTTTGATGAAGAAGCTTCTCTCAAAAGATCTAGAAAGAGCCAATGTGAAGAAGTATATGAAGAAGATATACCTCCTAGAAATACAGAAGTTGTTTCCTTCCCTGAAGAGGAAACACCAGAAGACCATGATATGATAGAACCTCAAGAACCCCCACCTATGAATATATCACGAAAGAGAAATCCAGCATGGGAAAGTGAAATTATACAAGAAGTAGAAAGATATGGAGCTCCAAAAGGCTCCACAAGAGAAAGCAAGAAACCAAATCCATTCTCCAGCTATGTGGCTTTGATGTGTAATCTTGTAGATCAAGAACCTACCAGTTATGAAGAAGCAGTTCATAAGAAAGAATGGGTAGAAGCAATGACGGAGGAGTACCAATCAATAATGAATAATGATGTTTGGGATGTAGTTCCGAAACCAAAAGACAAGAGTGTGGCATCCTCCAAATGGATATACAAGATAAAGCATGCTGCGGATGGTAGCATTGAAAAGTATAAGGCAAGGTTTGTGGCCAAAGGATTCTCTCAGAAAGAGGGAATTGACTATGAAGAAACATTTGCACCAGTTGCAAGGTACACTTACATTAGAACCATCATGGCACTTGCATCCATGATGAAGTGGAGATTACACCAGATGGATGTGAAGATAGCCTTCCTGAATGGTGTAATTGAGGAAGAAGTGTACATAGAACAACCACAAGGATTTGAGGTTGAAGATAGAAGAACTCACGTATGCAAGTTGAAGAAAGCTCTGTACGGATTGAAACAAGATCCTAGAGCTTGGTATGGAAGAACTGATAGCTTCTTGACAAGCTTGGGATTTACCAAAAGTAAAGATGACCCTAACCTTTACCTTAAGGCTATGGATGATGAACATGTCATACTATTACTGTATGTGGATGATCTCTTTCTGACAGGGAATGAGAAATAGATCATAGAAAGCAAGAAGAAGATGGCTATAGAATTTGAGATGAAAGATCTTGGATTGATGCATTACTTCCTAGGTCTGGAAGTATGGCAAAGACCAGAAGGAATCTTTCTCAACCAGGGAAAGTATGTTGTGGAAATATTGAAAAGATTTGATATGTTGGAATGTAAATCCATGGCCACTCCCATGGATACCAACTTGAAGTTGTTAGCTGATGAATCATCAGAATTAGTACAAACAGATTATTGGGTCGCTGATGTATCTGACAAATACCCGGTCAGATATATACTTTGCTGTGAACACCCTGAGTTAGTATCTAGTTGATCCTAGACGTGTTCACCTGATAGCTGCAAATCATGTGATGAGGTACCTATAAGGTACGATAGACTTTGGACTATATTATCTTGGAGATCATGACTTCAGACTATATAGCTATACTGATGCAGATTGGGTTGGAAGTGTCTCAAATAGAAAGAGCAGATCGGGTGGATGTTATTGTCTGGGATATGCTATGATCTCATGTTTTGGTAGGAAGCAGTCCAGTGTGGCTCTCAGCACAGCTGAAACGGAATATATAGCAGCTTGCTCTGCTAGTTGTGAAGCCACATGGCTTCAAAAGTTGTTATTAGGACTATTTGACTTGGAGATGGACTCCACTGTGATCCTGTGTGACAACCAGAGTTGTATCAAGATGATGGAGAATCCAGTGTTCCATGATAAGTCATAGCACTTATAAGTTCCATATTTCTATATACGGGATATGGTGCAGAAAGGAGCTATAAATCTCGAGTGTGTGAGCATTGATGAACAAGTTGTTGATGTATTGACCAAACCTTTGTCTCGAGTAAAGTTTGAGTATTTCCGAGACAAGCTTGGTGTAGTTCAAAAGGCCCCTCCTCGAAAGGGGGAGTGATATGGTAGATGATGAGGATACTTGTATCGATGAGGAGGATACTTGTATCGATGATGAGGATACATGTTCCGATGATGAGGTCGATGATGAGGATAACTATCCCGACGATGAGGTCAATGAGTGGTCCTTAGACTTTGTCTAAGTGGACAAGTGGGTTGCATCATCCTTGTACTTTAGTCCTAAATGGATCCGGAGACCTGTGTCTTCAAGAACTGGTCCTTAGACTTTGTCTAAGTGGACGAGTGGATTGCATCATCCCTGGACTTTTGTCCTAAATGGATTTGAAGACCTGTGTCTTTGAGAAGTGGTCCTTATACTTTGTCTAAGTGGACGAGTGGATTGCATCATCCTTGGACTTTAGTCATAAATGGATCCGGAGACTTGTATCTTCAAGAAGTGGTCCTTAGACTTTGTCTAAGTGGACGAATGGATTGCATCATCCCTGGACTTTAGTCCTAAATGGATCAGGAGACCTGTGTCTTCGAGAAGTGGTCCTTAGACTTTGTCTAAGTGGATGAGTGGATTGCATCATCCCTGGAATTTAGTCCTAAATGGATCCGGAGACCTGTGTATTCGAGAAGTGGTCCTTAGACTTTGTCTAAGTTGACGAGTGGATTGCATCGTACTTAGACATGATATGGTGTCTTAAATTGATAGGTATTGATCATCCCGTAAGTGGATCAGGATTGTATCATCCTTGGACTTATGTCCTAAAGTGAGAGGGATTGATCATCCTGTAATTGGATCATGTGTGTTGCAGATTATGATGTTGTTGATCGGGAGATCCAGATGATGATGTTGTTGATCGAGAGATCCAGATGATGTTATTGATCGGGAGATCTAGATGATGATGATGTTGATCGAGAGATCCAAATGATGTTGTTGATCAAGAGATACAGAAGATGATGTTGATGTAGCTTATCAAGTGTTGCAGAAGATGAAGACTCGGTACTGAAGATATTGATGTTCCAATATTGAAGATATTGAAGATGTTCCAGTAGCTGTTTGAGTTACTGATGATGATTGAAGAAAACTTACAATGATTTATAGATGTATCACTATGAAGTTGTTGATGACTCCTTGCTCCTATAGATGTTGTTAGAATATCCTTCTCGTTAAGGGGGAGTGCTGAAATATTGTAGCTTCTAAGAATATTCTATTTGTACTTTATTATTCGGAGATGTTTCATTCCTCCATCGGGACATTATTATACATCCGGGGATGTTTTATTCCTCCGTCGGGATGTTATAACTAGGTTTATTAGACTCCCCTAGTGGGGTCGACCCTAAGTTAAGTTATTAGGGGTTATTAGACTCTCCTAGGAGAAGTCAACCCAGTTAGGGTTAAAATTCAAGTGAACATAAAGTATAAATAAAGGAGGTGTGTTCCTCATTTGAACACACACTCACTCACTTGTGAACTCGCATAGGAGAGAGAGAGATCTACGAAGGAGGAGAAGGAGCTCTTGTTTGGCGATTACATATTTATATTTGTTGATCATCTATATTGACGAATTTTTGTTGGGTTTTCTACCCCATGAGGGTTTCCCAGGATAAATCTGTGTCTATCTTGTGATTGTGTTTCTTTCAGTGATCCTTATTATGCTCTTGTTGTGAATTTTATGCTAAACTTAGGGTGAAAATGCGAAGCTGGGAAACAATTCTGTGACAAAAACGTGAAGCTGGGAAAGAGGGCGCACGGATGAACAGAGGAAAAAAATTCAACCTGAAACTCTCGGCCTAGAGTTTTTTAAACTCTAGGCCGAGAGTTTTGAGAGTTCAAACTCTCGGCGGAGAGTTTAAAAAAACTCTAGGCCGAGAGTTTTGAGAGTTCAAACTCTCGGCGGAGAGTTTAAAAAAACTCTAGGGCGAGAGTTTGAACCAATCCACGCACTGTATTTTTAAAAAAACTCTCGGATGAGAGTTTGAACTAAACTCTCGGCTGAGAGTTCAGAAGACATTTTCTCGCTCGAGAGTTTCTGGTCAACAATTCCAGCACCATTTCTGCAGAATTCAGAAATGTGTCACTTTAACAATGTCGGACCACTGCAAAACATGAGAATTACATGTCAGATTTTATACCAGTAGATTCATCATTCAATCTACTTTCTCATAATATTTTTTTTTAATTTCATTTAGGATTACTATTTTTTACTATTTTTTTTACGAAACTTCATCATTAAAAAATTTAGTGACTGAAAAATCAGTCACAATGAAAATTCAATATCATCACAATGACGAAGCCAAAAAAATTTAAAAAAATACAAGGATGTTCCTTGAAGTGTCCTCTTCAATGGGTTGGTTTTAGTTTGTTTGATAAGAGTCACATTTGAAAGAAAATGCAAAGACAAAAACATCTGTCGATAATGCACCATTTTCTGAACATATGTTGTTTCGATAAATAATAAAAAATAGTTCCCAAGTCTTAAAAAACTCAAAATATAGTCCAGGATCTAGTGTAGTGTGTGTAGATTATGAGCCTACAATTTTTTTCCCTAAAATGAATAACCATCTATCAAAAAACCGTCGTCAACACAGGTCACTCATTATTCATACCTAAAATTTTCAAGTATATGCCGTATGTTGACAACAAATTTGTCCCACGATATGTCCATAAAAAAAAAAAACAAATACGAGTAGAAATCTAATTCAATTATCTAAAACCTTTGTGTTTACCTCAAGTTGAAATTCCTAAGGGAGATATGGGTTTGAAGAGGTCGAAGTTAAAAAACATAAAATTTAGCAGTTTTTTTTGTCAAAAACAAGCCAAAATTGTTTCCCAACTTCATGTTTTCACCCCTTAACAAAATCGGCCCTATCAATTAGACAAGTTGGCCCAGTGGGTAAACTGTAAAATTAGTCACAGCAGATCTAATGAACAAGTAAATCAATCACAACAGATGAACATAGAAAATATGGTGCAAAACTGTGCAAAACATGCAGCAGTGCTCTCTATCCCAGAAAGGGTGAATGAATTACAATACAAACTGTCACAATGACAGAGCAATTCGAATTTCCTAAGGAGGTCATTCGAATCACTGAATGGAGTAGCTTGACTCTATCTAGGAGTCCTCATCAATCAATCGGTGGTGCTCATCAATCACAACAACCAGTCATCCAGGTGTCAATCTGAGTCTAACTGAGTGTAATAAGTGTAACTGAAGTGTGTAGCACTGATTAAGGATCAGGAGGCTCAGTGGGGGCGCATGGGAGGCTAACTGAAGTCAGAAAAAGTCACCTAATCAAACTGGAGGTCCAACGGAAGTGATATAGTCAGTCGGGAGTGAAACTAGCCTCAAATCAGGGAGAATTGGAGCTAACTGAATGTAACTGAAGTGGAACTGCAGTGGTAGGTGAACAAGTGCGCCCTTCTCTGGAAGTAGGTGAGAAGTGGGCGCCTTTCAGCTTAGGAGGGATAAAACTCTGTGGTAGGTGGCTCCTGGGTGCTAGAATGAAGTGGATAAGGTGCTGGAGGCATCAAACTGGTGACTGGGATGCATGCCAGTGCATGCAGGTGCATGCAAACCCTAGATTCTGCATGCAAACCCTAATTTGCATGCAAGATCCTGAAAAAGATGATGTGGATATCCGAACACCCCCCCTCAAGCTAGACTATGATGTGCCAACAAAAATAATGTGGGGCCCTGGTAACTAAGACCAAAGGTCACCCCAATACAATAATCCAAAAAATGCTGAAAATAAACTAAGTGAGGAAAGAGGGAAAACCCAGTGGGAAGAAAGCCCCCCCTCAAGATAAAGCATAATAATGAATCAATCTGTCTCCACCATGATGGAACTCACCCCCAACAGTGAACAGAGGTAAGAGAACTTCTTCTCAGTGAAGATATTGGTGAAGATGTCTGCAATTTGCTCATCAGTAGGGCAATATTGCAGAATGATGGTGCGGTCATGCACCAACTGTCGAATGTAATGCATATGAATCTCAATGTGTTTGGTCCTCTGCCGCTGAACTGGATCTATGGAGATATTGATAGCACTTTGATTGTCACAAAATAGGACAGTCGAAGTAGTGCCACCAAAACCAAACTCGGAAAGAATACCCTGCAACCAAACTGCCTGAATGCAGGCATTGACTGCCCCTCGATACTCTGCCTCTGCTGAAGAAAGTGCAATGGCTGCTTGCTTTTTACTGGACCAGCAAATAGCACCATGACCAATCATGAAAACATAACCGGAAGTGGACTTCCGATCAATGCTGTCACCTGCCCAATCTGAATCAGTAAAACCAATGAAATCTAGCTCAGAATCTGCAGCATAGTGTATGCCAAACTGTCTCGTACCTTGCACATACTGCAAGATCCGCTTGCCTGCTCACCAATGAAGCTCATGTGGATGCTGCATATATCTTGACACGGCACTCACGGCATATGAGATATCAGGCCGTGAATGTGTCAAATAAAGTAGTGGACCAATCAACTGTCGATACATACTGCAATCTGCAAGCGGTGTGGAATCTCCCTCCTCAAGACTGATTCCTGAGAGGAATGGGAATGGGGCTGTCTTACATTCAGCCATATTAAACTTCAATAACAGGTCGGAAGCATATTTTTGCTGAGATATAGTGATCCCATCAAAATTTTGAGCTATCTCCAAGCCCAAAAAGTGACTCAGCAAGCCCAAATCGCTCATGTCAAAAGCTAGATTTAAGGCAGATTTTAGCTTGTTTATTGAAGTAAGTGTGCTACCAGTAATAAGAAGATCATCAACATAAAGTACAATAACCAACAAATTACCTTTAACTCGCTGAATATACACATTCGGATCAGATTTGCATCTTTGGAAATTCTGAGAAAGAAGGAAGGAGTCCATCTTTGCGTACCAAGCTCTTGGGGCCTGTTTTAACCCGTACAAAGATTTCTTCAATCTACAAACCAATGATGGATCTGATGTATAACCCTCTGGCTGCTGCATATAGACCTATTCAGCAAGGTCTCCATGTAAAAATGCACTCTTCACATCCATATGGTGCACTTCCCAGTGCTTGGATGCGGCAATAGCTAAAACAAGGCGGATGGAATCCATCTTTGCAACCGGTGCAAAGGTCTCTGTGTAGTCCACTCCTTGGACTTGGGAAAAACCTTTTGCCACCAACCTTGCTTTATATTTGCTGATAGTTCCATCAGCAGCAACTTTAGTACGGTAGACCCATTTACACTTCACTAATTTTCTTCCAGGTGGAAGAGAAACTAGCTCCCATGTGTTGTTCTTTTGAAGAGAACTGTACTCTTCGTCCATGGCACTTTTCCATATCGGATCTCGATGGGATGAATAGTATGATGTAGGATCTGAACCAGCCATCAAATAACAAATCTCAGGAAGAAATGGATCAGCAATAGAAAGAGCCATACCTGCTCTTTGAAAGTCTCCTCTTGTTCGTCTCGGATCAGCAGGATTTCCAAGACTAGAACCAGCAGATTGTAGAGTGTTTTGGGCCCACTTTGGTAACTGAGGAGGATCATAATGATCGGATTCCGAACCTGATATGTCATGATCATCATATGCTGCTACAATATCAGAAATATCAGAACTCATACCTTCATTATCGCTGCTCGGATCTTCTTCTGGTGAAGGCGGTGAATCGGCAGTCTTCTCCTCGACTAGTTGCAATTCTTGAAGCGGTTCTTCAAACTGCACACTGCGCTCTATGAATATATTTTTAGATCTGATATCCATGAGTTTATATGCTTTTGATTCTTCCCCATATCCTATCAATATGCACTCGATACTTTGTGGATCCAAAGCTCGTCTCTTCTCAGAAGGAATTCTAGCCCATGCAGTAGAGCCAAAAACTCTCAAATTTGACACATCCGGTTTGTGACCAAAGAATGCTTCGAAAGGAGTCATAACTTTCACGGATGAATGTGGAACACGGTTCTATATATATGCAGCAACATTGATTGCTTCAGCCCAAATATTTGCAGCCAAACCTTTCGATTCAATCATGCATGTAGCCATCTCTTTCAGTGACCGGTTTTTCCTTTCCGCTACACCGTTCTGCTGGGGTGTGTAGGGAACTGTATGTTGGATCTTGATTCCGATTTGGGCACAAAGTTGCAGCAACTCGGACTTGATATATTCCCCACCATTATCAGATCTAAGAGATTTGATCTTGCTCTCAGTGGTGGTCTCAACAGAAGCCTTAAAATCCTTGAATTTTCCAAGCACTTCTGACTTGTTTTTGAGAAAGAATACCCATGTAAAGCGGGAAAAATCGTCAAAAAATGTCAAAACATACCTTGAACCATTTAATGACATATGGGGCAGCGGACCACTGATATCAGAATGGATCAATCCCAAAATAGTAGAGGCTCTGCTAGCCTTGCCGCGGTCGAATCTGTGCTCGGGGTGCTTCCCAATAATGCAACCAGTGCATATTCCCTTCGAGGAACAGAGTTGTGGAAGCCCATCTACCATGGATTTATTTGATAGCAGCAGCAAATACTTATAATTTAGATGTCCAAATATTTCATGCCAAAGCCTACTAACCTCATTACCATGTGTGCGAAGAGCAGTGGGCTTTGCAAGCGGAATAAAGTGCGAAAACTCATAACATTTTGCAGTGTGGTTTGCCTTTCCAACCGCAACTAGTCTTCCACTTTTGATATCAGAAATTTCAACTGTATTAGGGCTGAATGTGACTTGCTTTGGTTCACCAGTATGTGTCATTTGATACACAGAAAGGAGATTCGAAGCTAAGGAAGGCACATAGAGAACATTATGAAAGCATCCATGTTCTACATGAATCGTACCTTTGCCCTTTGAAGAAATTTTTGAGTCATCTCCCAAATGGATGGGGATGGAGCTGTTTGGATCGAATGAGGAAAAAGAATCAATATTTGCAGCCATATGATTTGATGCACCTGAATCTATCAAGAGAGTAGTGGGCTTCGAAACCGTTGCCATGAGTGCTTGTCCTCTCTCATGATCATCATTCCGATCCTTCTTCCTTGCACCGTCAGGAAGGGTTATGTTGTTCTTTTCCAAAAGGAGGGCCATTTGATCTATAGTCTTCTTCATACATGAACTTTCGGGATGAAAGCCACGGTTACAATAAGTACATTTAGATTTTTGGTTACCTTCTTTGCCCTTTTGCTTGGATTTCGAACTGGATGGTGCATCCGTTTGCTTGCCTTTGTCTTTTTGCTTGTGAGGCTCGAATTTGGGCTTCTCCTTCTTTTGCTTTCCTTTACCATTCGAGATCTTGGGTCCTTGAACAAATAGGGCTGAATCTTTGGAGCTTATGGACCCCATTTGAATCAACTTGTCATGCTCTTTTGTAACGGACTCAATGAAGGCATTCAAGGTAGGCATCTTCCAATTCGGGGTAGTTAGCCGACCGGAATTGAAAGTAGAGACAAATACCGAATAATCTTTCCCAAGCTTGCTTAGAATGGAGAGGATCAATTGTTTATCCTCTTTGATAACACCACTGTTCTTCAATTGCAAGTTCAAGTTCTTGAATTTTGTGAAGAATTCATTGATGGTCTCGAAATTCTCAGGATTAAGGCCAATCAATTCATTCTCTAATTGAAAAGCCCTAAGCTCATCCTGCTTGCCGAATAGTGTTTCAAGTTGCTCCCATATGGCTTTTGGAGTCTTCAATCCGCTGAGATGGAAGTGAAGATCTTTGGAGATGGAGAGACAAAGAAGACCATAAGCTTCATCAAGCTTGTTGTAGTGTTTGGTTCGATCTGACACACTGTTTGGCTCCAATTCAAGACCAATAGTGACTCGGTAGTAACCTTTTGAACGTAATATGATCTCCATATCATCTTTCCAATCAAAATAATTGAATGGGGTGAGGATAGGCTTTGAAGAAGAGTATTCCATTGCAAGGATTGAGTCAACTGATGAAGAGGAAGCTTGCATGCAGACTATAGCGAATGCAATTGCTGTAGGGAAGCTTGCATGCAAAAGATAGCGAGTGCAATTGGAGGAGACAATAAACCTGCAAATCACATAAAAACAACCACAATAAGGTCGAACAATCCACCCTTTGAGAGTTGCATCACACCTGGGATTGGATTTCAAGCAATGTTGAATAGGTCCAATGTATCAGATCCAGGAATTATGTGGTAACTCAAGCTTCTGGAGTGGTATTGGAATATTTTTCAAGCTTTGCATGCACAGGAGCGAATGCCCTTGAGATAACTCATGCCAAACTTTTTGCAATTTTTAGCAATTCAGTCAAATCTTCTTGTAGAAACACCTGTAGAAAAGAGATCTTGTCCCTGCAATGGCTCTGATACCATGTAAAATTAGTCACAGCAGATCTAATGAACAAGTAAATCAATCACAACAGATGAACATAGAAAATATGGTGCAAAACTGTGCAAAACATGCAGCAGTGCTCTCTATCCCAGAAAGGGTGAATGAATTACAATACAAACTGTCACAATGACAGAGCAATTCGAATTACCTAAGGAGGTCATTCGAATCACTGAATGGAGTAGCTTGACTCTATCTAGGAGTCCTCATCAATCAATCGGTGGTGCTCATCAATCACAACAACCAGTCATCCAGGTGTCAATCTGAGTCTAACTGAGTGTAATAAGTGTAACTGAAGTGTGTAGCACTGATTAAGGATCAGGAGGCTCAGTGGGGGCACATGGGAGGCTAACTGAAGTCAGAACAAGTCAGCTAATCAAACTAGAGGTCCAACGGAAGTGATACAGTCAGTCGGGAGTGAAACTAGCCTCAAATCAGGGAGAATCGGAGCTAACTGAATGTAACTGAAGTGGAACTGCAGTGGTAGGTGAACAAGTGCGCCCTTCTCTGGCAGTAGGTGAGAAGTGGGCGCCTTTCAACTTAGGAGGGCTAAAACTCTGTGGTAGGTGGCTCCTGGGTGCTAGAATGAAGTGGATAAGGTGCTGGAGGCATCAAACTGGTGACTCGGATGCATGCCAGTGCATGCAGGTGCATGCAAACCCTAGATTCTGCATGCAAACCCTAATTTGCATGCAAGATCCTGAAAAAGATGATGTGGATATCCGAACATAAACTGCCCCAAAATAGTGGGCATTCTGCCCCAAACAATGGGCAGAACTGCCCCATTTAGGTCGGCCCAGTTTGGGAAAAGTCGGGTCGGCCTAGAAAGGGAAAAAGTCATTTTTGCATGTGTATAAATAGAGAGGTCGTATGCCTCATTTCACACACTCACTCAACTAAGCAAGTTCGCACCACTTGAAGAGAAGATCACATCTGCAACTAGGAGAAGCTGATTTTGGGGTTTCTACTTGGAAATTTCTTCCACTTTTTCTCTCTCATCATTGTACTATGTTCTCAGAATTGTTCATCTCTATACGAAGGTTGTTGGGTTTTCTCCCGATTGGGTTTCCCAGGATAAATTCTCATGTTCTTTGTTTATGTTCTTTGTCTTTCTTCTAGTGATCCTATAAATCTTATGCAATTGAATTATAATGCTATAATTGTATGAAAAACTAACATAATTTATAAGTTTAAGTTGATGATATGTTGTTATGCATGTATCTATGAATTGTTGGACTACCCAGAGATAAACCTAAGATTGCAAGGGTTGATGATATGATGATGTTATGCATGCATCTATGTTTAGATATACTAAAATATATGATCATCTAATTGATTCTATGTTATAGTAGTGATCTAAACCTTTACATGCTTATGTAATCACCAACATAAATAATGGTATCCTATGATGAGAAAAGCTAGTAAATAGAAGCCAAGTATTCTTGATTAAACCTGACTTATGATCTGGTTATTATGATATTATATTGAAGTGATATGTTATTATGTAATTAAACTAATTGCTACATTGGGAAACATAATCTAGTACATATGTATTAGATTATGCTTATGTGTACACCCTAACTGCTACATTGGGTAGTAGTATCTAGTACAACTGTGTTGATTGTTAATTTCCCTAGCAGGTACATTGGGAAGATGATCTAATTACTAGATTGGATTATAAATATTTTGTAGTACCTAAATGTGGCATTGGTCTACATGCATGATGGTAAACAAAGTTGTAAATAGAATGAAAATAAGACCAAAGGACAAATAGTAACATGCATCTACAATTGTATAAATATATATGTTGAAATAATAAATGACTGAAACATTCAGGTAATATTGATATAGCATATCTGTAATAAAGAATAATTGAATAAATAAGACTAAAACTACATGCAGGCTATCTAGCCTAGGATACATGCCTACTATTCCCAACCCACTCCCCTTCCTCAGGGTGGATAAACCATTGGACCTCCTCAACTTATGTTAGACCGGATGATATAGACCTGGGTTTTGTCCCCCTAGGAACTTGAGAATTGCGAGATGATAATTGAGACTCAACATAGAACACCAGCATGAATTCTAAAAAAGGGAAAAATCCTAACATGTGTTTCCACCCCAGATTTGAATATAATGATATGCAAAAGTATTTTTCTAATAAATTAACTTAGAATACCCCAGTGGGAAACACAGTCTATTAATCTTCTATTAACAGTTCTTGAGATTCTAAGAATATACTTGTTACAGTAATGATAACTTCTCTATCAGCTAAGTATACAACTGAAATATTTTGAGTGGCTAATATATCCCAGTCCTTGACTTACATAAGAAAAACTAGCAATTGTATGGGAGCTAGACTTCGCAAGCATCTCCCATAAAACAACCATGAGATACATAGAAATATAGTATTAGTTTAATATAGAATCATATAAGCTAAGTAAATAATCCACTAATGGTGCATGAGATACATCAAGTTCCTAGGAGCGAAGGGGATGCCCTATTGAGTCTACTTGTGCACAACATGTAGAGTATATTTAACAACAAATAAAAATCCTGAGTAATACTGACTATAAAAGAGAGCAACCAATCACCATATAATATCAATCAAACAATGCATGAATAAAATAATATATGTTAAGCTCTAAAATGGATCTATAACACTTGTGGTGTTAAATGAAAAAGTAATTATAAGCTATCGTTGTGGAGGATTATTCTGTAAGCCTGCCCTCTCTATGTGCATGATATATATATATATAAACAATTATATGGGAAGACTTGGGTTGAAAAGGCAATAGAGCAGATATATAAAACTTCAAGAATTCAGTTAAGAAGGCAGTTAGGGTTTGATAAGATTTCCGATGACACAAGACGATATAAAATGGATGAAATAAAGAGAGAGGGGGGGGGGTAACTTCCTAGATCCGATGCCTTTTCCATTTTTTTTCAATTTGTCTACTTTGACTTTCTTTTCACTTTTCCTTCCATGTTGTACTTTGCCATTAGTTTTTTTATGTATGCTCTGTAACATGAAAAACTAGGACTGATTAACTGCTTCTATTGGCAGGCGGGTTTGGATGAGTTAGCTGTGCAGCATCGCGGATGCTGCGCAAGGTCAAAGATGTCGCGCAAGGAGGAAAACTACACACAAGCTAGAAATGCGATGCCACGCAAGGAGGAAAACCACGCACAAGTCAGAAATTATATTATTTTATGTATTTTTGGGTCATTTTGGTCTGCATTATGCAGATTAGGGTCATTCTTTTGTAGATCTTGTTAATAAGTAGTTAGGTGGTTATCTAAGTGGACCATGAATGTAAAGGTGCAATCCTATAAATAGATGTAGAATTGCAAGTGTTAGGATCATCATGATTAGATAGAAGAATACGGTGTGAATCGTATCGGATATTGATCTTAGTTTGTGTATGCAATGGAAGAACTGTGTTGATGTATTTGTATTTTGTTGCGAAGGTTAATATGACATGATGGAGCTTGAACAGAATCATTGCGTCTTTTCTTGTTTTCTTGTTATGAATGTGATATGTATCTGTGGTATGAATCTGTGAATGATGCGATGTTTCCCTGCTCCAATTGATGTTGTACTGTAGATCTATTTGCACATTAATGGTTTTTCTGATAATGAGATCTGTTGAATGATGATGCGATTATGTTTGATGCCTAAGCTGAATGGTTAGGTCTGTTAAATAATGTTGTGCTAAGTTGATAAGTAGATGCACATGGTCCTCCTTCATTCGGTGGAAATGTGGTTCCATCATCTCTCCCTCGAACATCTCAGGTGAGACTTCATCTGCTCTGCAGGTGTTTCCGGGCGGGATAAAACCTGTCTGGGCTGGTGCTCAGGGAGATCGTGGTGGTTTGGGTGTCGACAGAGTGAGGAACTCCTGTCGACTGGGTTTGTGTCAACAAATGGTTCCGTTTCTGGGACCCTAGCGCGAAGAGAAGGGAGGACATGTTGTGTCATCCGACGAGACTAGAAATTCAAGATTGGTTCGACCAAAAGTTATGAGAGTTTGCTGAGAAAGAGGATCAAAACCCTGGGCTGACGACGGATAGGTGGCTGGAAAGGTACATACACGATGGTCCAAACGAGTATTTTTTATCTGAATTCCCGATCATCTTGTATGAGTGGTTGGCGCAATTGATTTATTGCGGGACAAATTTACAAGGTGGTGAGCCAACATCCTGGACCGTGGAATTGATCCAGGAGTTGCAAGAGGTAGACAACAAAGCATCACAGGCTGTTGAAGTCTGGCTTGACAGTATACTAGAGGGCTATATCACCGAGTTTGCGGTTGATACAATGAAATCTTATAGTGAAGCTGAAAGGGAATTTTTCAACGGACCAAGAGGTATGTTCCTGTTGTCTTTGAAATTGTCCATTAAGATGCTAATCTGTGAAAAGGACATATTGAAGATGAACCTCGAGTAGTAGATCCATGGTGTGCGAAGGCTGTGGGTACCGCGAAGAAAGTGGGGGGAATGGAATGATACGGGGTAGATTGGTCAAGTTACGACGAGACTCTCAAGGAAGCCGAGGAAGAGAGTGGTCTTACGAGGGGAGGAGAAAGGTTTCAACAAGAGAAGAGGTAGAGGATAGGGGAAGGTTCTGCTGCAATCGAAACGCAAGGCCGCGAAGGAAGACCACGCAAGATAAAGCGACCCCACGGTGACGACAAGGATGACCATGCTATGCATGAAGTAGAGGCAAGACCAACCCCCAGCAGTAGCGTACCCACACCTCCGTGCAATACATCACAACCAGGAAGAAATACGACTGTGACACTGCTATGTTCGGTGTGTCAACAACACTCAAATAGTAGCAGATCAACGACTGTAGGAAGAAGGCCCAGGATGGCGGGCGACGATGCGAAGTTACCTCTGTTCCATGGAAATGGAACTAAGGATCCAGAGCAATATTGGTTCTTATGAGAAGTTGTGTGGACTGTTAAACAAACTACGGATGATGATGTCCAGAAAGGTCAATTGGCGATGACTCTTTGGGGTCGCGCATTGGATTGGTTCATGAAATTTGTACAAGTTCCTGCGGGGAATCCAGAGAAGACATTGGCTTAAGTTAGAAAAGGATTAATTGAAGAGTTCAGAAAACCGAAGTCTAAAGCGCAATACATTACGGAACAGAAGGAGATCAAGCAATATCCAAATGAAACTGTTTGGGATTTTGACCAAAGGTTTAAAACTCTAATGGAAAGAGTAAGCTTTGAGATGAGCGACATTCAGCATAAGGAATGGTTCATCGCGGCATTACTAACTCATATCAGACTTTCGTTGATGCAGCAGAAAATTGCAACACAAAGCAAGGCTCTGGAGATTGTGATGAAGTTAGAAGCTTCACCTATTGGTGAGAATGCAGTCGGCATGTGTCAGATCCAGACGCAGCTGGCGAATCTGACAATTCAGTTGCAAGATCTCAAGAAGGGTAAAGAGCACCGTGAAGAAGTTTGGTGTACTTGATTTCGGGCAGAAAGACATACCAAGGACAACTGCCCAATTTTTTTAAACTACCTATTATCAGGAGCATCGAACCCGTTGAGGGGTGAAGGTATGCCATGGTGCCGCATTTGTCAAGTTTATGGGCATCGACATGAAGAGTGTGGATACATGCAGAAGATGGTCACGAAGCCGATGAATTTATACTGTACATTCTGTCGGTCTGTTGGGCATGTAGACAAGGATTTACCCGCATATGACCTACTCTAGGAAAGAACGTATGACTCATACTATGTAAAGGGAGATGACCATCGCGCAGTACAGCAACCGCAGTCGCAACCAAGGTGGACCAGCCGCCACCTCAACTGCAGATGAAATTTGTACCGCAGCCACAACCACAACAACATTTTGTGCCACAACCGCAGTATAATCAGATGCAGATGGCTCCGCAGCAGCTACGGTATGTTCAACCAGCGTAGTATGTTCATCCAGTGCAGTATGTTCAGCAGCAACCGAATCCCCCGCAGCAACAATTTAATCAACCGCAATATCAACAACAAGGAGGACTTTGCGGAGGATTCTAAGGAGGACGAGGTGGAGGCTTTGGTCGAGGAGGAGGACGGGGTCGCAGACCTGTGCAATGTTATAATTGCGGAGTATTGGGACACTATCAAAGAGATTTCCTGCAGTTGCAAGCATAATGTACATATTGTATTGCTATTGATCGCACTATTGAGAAATGTCCACAGCTGATCGCGAGATGGCGGGCAGGAAATGTTCCGCAGTTGTGGAACCAGAACCAGTTTCAGAATCAAAATCAATTTCCGAATCAGAACCAGTTGCAGCATCAGAACCCATTGCAAAATTAGAATTGGTTGTAGAACCAGAATCAGCGTCAGAATCCGAATCGGAATGCAAATCAGAATGTGAATAAACCATCGAACCAGAATCAGGGACCAATTGTCGCGATGATTTCAACAGAACTTAGAACGCAAGATGTCGATGTTGCTATTATCATTCATGGAGGTGCGACGACAGGAGAAGATGGCCCACGTCCATTAATACGGCTGGTTGGAAAGAAGAAGGTACAATTTTATATCGACACTGAGCGAGACACGTTCTTTGAATCACGTGATGTGATAGGATGAAATCTTGGTAAGTCAATTACTTATGACATGCCCACTGCTTTTGACTCAACTTCGGGAACAGGACCATCGTGACAATATGGTACTTTGCAGAAATTCTTTGAAAATTTATTATCCCTGGAAAGAGATCTCGATGCTCTTGCCGATATTGAGAGTATATTGCATCGACCGGCCAAGGGATGGAAAGAGTCCGCAGTGAACTCTTTACAGAGGAAGAAGACAGGAAAAGAGATGCGCATGAACATCCAGATTGGGGACAACGAGGTAGGTTCAGTCATTATGGATCTAGGCACATATGTCAATATTCTAACAAGGAAGACATGGAAAATATGGGGATGCCAACGCTGAGTTGGTCTCCCGTACAACTGCGACTGGATAATCAGGCCAAGGTAACACCAATTGGGAGAGTTCCACATCTTGTTGTGGAAATTGAGGGGATGAAAACCTATGCTGATTTTGATGTTATTGAAGTTGTCGATGGTGGAGGATCCTATCCCGCGTTGTTGGGGATTGGATGGGCCAATGACAGTATGGCAATAATTAATTTCAAGAAGCTGAAGATGACCTTTGAAAATCAAGACCTCGGAGTGATAACTCTGTTGGATCCAACTGAAGGGCGAAGGTATGTTGAACCCATGAAGGATGAATTTGTAAGAGGATGGGATCACGCATATAACATTTCAGAAGACTACATCCATCCGAATGAGGACGGCGAACTTGGTTGGCGCAGCTCTAGCTCTGCGTCTTCCGAATCAGTTGATGCTTTAGAGAACCGGCAAAATTGCATGCATGAGGTCTCGTTCAGAAAGTGTGGTTTGATCACGCAGTCGTTGTGTCGTGTCACAACTGAAACTGTTGAATTACACGTATACAAAGGACTGCCCGAGTTGGCTGAATTTCTAGTGGCATTTGAAGATAAGGTGTCAGAACCACAGCAGTTGCTGGCGTTGGAGGAAGGGATGAAGGTTGCTCCAGCACGTTGGTGGGTGACCCATAAGAAGTCGATTACTGGATGGTTGCAGTGTAGAAGATTGATGACGGTTCACTTTGGCGACGCAGAAATATACCACACTCAAAGGTATGATGGGAGGAATGACCTTGGCGGTCATCTGATTGAATGTCATACTTTGTGGGCCTCGCGACCAAAGGATGAATGGGTCCATACCTTTGTCCACACATTGGATGAAATGTCGCGATCTTGGTATGCCTCAGCTGAGTTGCGCAGAGAGATTACCACTTGGGAAGAGTTCACGGTTTGCTTCACTCACACCTTCAGTTTCGCGGATTCCAATCTAGATGTTCATAATGCCCTGTAGATCATCCGCGATGTTGTTTTGAAGCTGGTTCCAGTTGCATACCCCGTGGATCCACATGCGCATTGTCAGATGCAGTCGACGATGGAATGCTATAATATTACTGGAGGGTCGGAGAATGGTGATGACCCGTGGAATATCAATATTCCGGAAACAGAAGGGAGTTGGGATGTGGCAGCACCTGATGTACCGACAAATCCAATAAATCAGTCGTTGAAGCTTAGGAAGGTCAACATTGGGACGGAGGAGAACCCAAAGTTTGCGAATGTTGGGGACTACTAGGATGAAGAAATGATGGCAAAGATCACAGACCTGTTGCATGAATTCCAGGATTTATTTCCTACGAAGTTTTCCGAGATGAAGATTCCGCTGAAGCCAGATGCGAAACCAGTAAGGCAGTGACCATATCTACTGAATCTGTGACACAAGGAAAGGGTCAAAATTGAACTTGACAGAATGTTGGATGCTGGAATAATTGAGCTGGTTGAAGAATCAGAATGGATTAGTCCCATGGTGGTTCAGGATAAGAAGACAGGTGAGGTTCGTATTTGTGTCGACCTGAGGAAGTTGAATGACTCATGTATGCATGATCCATTTCCAACGCCATTCATTGATGAGGTACTGGAAGGAGTGGGCAGTCAAGAAATGTATTCCTTCACTGATGGATTTTCTGGCTATCACTAGATCAGGATCGCAAAAGAGGATCACCACAAGACAACGTTTGTGACTGAATTGGGGTTGTTTTCACTATACCGTGATGCCATTTGGGCTAAAGAACACACCTACGATATTCTCCCGAGTTGTTGTTGCTGCTTTCAGAGATTTCATTCAAAAAATTTTGCAAGTCTATATGGATGACTAGACAGTTTATGGATTGATCAAGGACCATCTGGAAAACCTACGACTGATGTTGGAGCGATGTAGACAGCATTAGATCATGTTGAACTTGAAGAAGTGTATTTTTTGTGCACCGTTTGGGATGTTGTTGGGTCACATTGTTTGCAAGCAAGGATTGTTGGTTGACCTAGCAAAGATTGCGTTGAATTTGAGCTTGCCACTGCCTACAACTGTAAAGCAGTTGAGAGTGACACTGGGGCACATGAGGTACTACATCAATTTTATCCATGGTTATACTGCGATCATGACTCCTATGGAGGGGTTGTTGAAGAAGGATGCAGTATTCTTATGGAGTCCAGAATGTTAAGTCAGTTTCGAGATGATGAAGGCTAAGATGGCTTATGCATCGATACTGGTATTTCCTGATTGGAACAAGGAATTCCATGTGCATGTGGATGCATCGTCGATTGCACTGGGCGTGGTGCTCGCACAACCAGGAGAAGGAGATCTTGACCACCCGATTTCTTTCGCAAGTCAAAAGTTGTCATCTGCGGAGAAAAATTATATGTCTACAAAGAGGGAAGGTATGGCGATGGTATATGCACTACAAAAGTTTACCCACTACCTGTTGGGAGGTCATTTCAAAATGTTCACAGACCATTCTGCTTTGAAATACCTGGTTAATAAGCCTGTTTTGAGGGGGAAGATATGTCGCTGGCTACTTCTCTTTTAGGAATTTGATTTTGAGGTAATTGTGAAGCCAGGTCGCTTGAATGCGGGGCCAGATCATTTATCGTGAATTGAGACAAGGGAGGAACCAACAAATGTTGAAGATGGGTTTCCAGATGCACAACTATTCAGAGTTGAGGTGGTTGACGACCACTATGAAGAAATGTAAGGGGGAATTTATGTAAGAGTGGAGGATGAAACAACATAATGTAAGGGGGAATTTATTTCAAACCTAAGACCTTTCTTTGAAGACATGAACAAAAAATATGATGAAAGGATTCAAATTAATGGCTAGTCAAATATCAGGCCTTAAAGGAGGAATAGGAGGCAGCATCAGTTCTCATGGTGAGGAAAAGAAGCCTATGGGAGAGCATATTTTCTCAAGCACAAGACCCCATAATAGAACAAATTAATTTCAGAGAACACCAAGGCCCACTGCACCTAAATTTCTTATACCCAAATAAGAGCCTGACATTCAAGTGGATCTTAGTATAATAACAAACGAATGGAATGATTTGAGTGAAGATTGTAAAAGAAGTCTACCATTTGATCAGTACTTTACTGCTGTAAATAAATTAAAAAGGAAGGAGAACAATAAGGCTCTAACCCAAAACAGAATTAAATTGTGCTATTGGTAAAATGTCACTTCCTACTTTTGATGGTTCCTCTCAAAATTCTGCTAACACTTGGGTGAAAAAACTAGATGTATATTTTCAGTTGAATCCTATGGTGGAGGAGGATGCATTAAAAATGGCCATTTTTCACTTGGAAGGAGATGCCAATGAATGGTGGTTTCATGGCCTGAAAACCTTGGGTCATGATCAGGTTAAAACATATGGGGAATTTGTTGACAGTGTACTAGAGAGATTTGAACAAAAAGATCCAGAATTGCCTTTTAAGGAACTAGCTCAATTGAAGCAAACTGGGACCCCTACTGATTATATGATGGAATTTCAAAAATTATCAGTAAAGGTGGCTGATGTGTCTATGGGGAGGTTGGTATTGCTGTTCACTGAAGGTTTGGATGAACCCTTAAAAGGTTTGGTCAAATCACACAAGCCAACTACATTAAAAGGTGCAATGAGCTTGACTAGGGATCTCCAAAATGTGCTTCCTAGAACAAGATTTCCTCCCAAGCCTAAATTCAAATTTGAAAATAAGCCTTGGCTGAGAGATGCATATGATAAGAAAACTTGGCAAAGAGATTCATTTGAAAAGAATAAAAAAGAAGGACTAAACAGGGATGAACTTCGAAAAAAGAAATTGTGCTTCACATGCTTTCAACCATGGACACCGGGGCACAAATGTACTAAAGGAAAGGCTCAATACATAGAAGTATTTTCTGATAATGATGAATATGATGGGGGAATGTATGAATATGGACATATTTCAGATCAAGAGGAGGCATATGAGACAACAGTAGAAGAGGAAAGACAAGAAGAAAATCAGCCTTCACCGGACAAAGCAAGAATGGCAGTACTTTCAGTAGTACCTTGCCATCATACTATCCGATGCAAGGGTTTGGTACTAGGACAAAGAGCTTCAATTTTGGTAGATGGGGGAGCCACACATAACTTCATTGATGCAGAGATGGTAGAGAAAATGAAGATACCTATTGAACCATTCAATGGATTCATAATTGTCATTCCCGGTCACAACACAATGTAGTGCAAAACATGGGTTCCAAAGCTGCAAGTCACCGTAGGTAAATATACTTTTGTTGATAGTTTTTATGTGGTTGATGTTGCTGATACTAATGTGGTTTTGGGAGTGCAATGGCTGTATTCTATAGGAGATCATACAGTAAATGATCAAATTCCTGAAATGAAATTCCAAGATTCAAAAGGAGTACTAAGGGTTGTGAGAGGGTAGCACCCTTATCCAAATCAAGTAGTGACTTGCAATAGTACGAGATCTATATTGAGGCATGGGGACATAGAATGGGATGCTGAATGTAATTTACGTCTCCCAATCCAAACATAAAGGTTTTTGAACACCCAAAGGATATAGAGAGACTCTTGCAAAAATATGAAAAAGGTTTTAGAGATCTTCCACATGGTAGACCACCAGATAGGGGGGTTGAGCACAACATTGTTTTGAAGGAGGGTACTTCAACCATTCAGATACCACCTTATAGACATCCTAAAAAGTTCAAAGATGATATTGAAAAATCCATCCAAGAACTCCTAGAGTTGGGACTCATTAGGCCAAGCTCTAGCCCTTATGCTTCTTCAATAGTGCTAGTGAAAAAAAAGATGGAACATTGAGAATGTGCATAGACTTTAGAGCCTTGAACAAAAAGACTATCAAGAATAGGTATCATATTCCTAGGATTGATGAGCTTATGGATGAGCTACATGGGGCCAAATACTTCTCCAAAATTGACCTTAGATCAGGATATCATCAAATTCAAATGAAAGATGAAGATGTGCAAAAGACTGCTTTTCGATGTCATTATGGCCACTTTGAATTTCTTGTCATGCCTTTTGGGTTAACTAATGCTCCAACCACATTTAAAGCATGCATGAATAGGATATTTTGCAAGCAACTAAGAAGGTTTGTTTTGGTTTTCTTTGATGACATTCTCATTTACAGTAAAACATGGGAAGAGCATTTGTAGCAATTAGAGATTGTGTTAAAAATTTTGCAAGAAGAGTCCTTATTTGCTAAGTTATCAAAATGTGAATTTGGGATGAAAGAACTACTGTATCTTGGGCACATTATTGGGAAAGAAGGAGTGAAGGTACACATGGAAAAAATCAGGGCTATCTTAGAATGGCTATCACCAAAAAATATTACAGAATTAAGAGGCTTCATTGGGATATGCACCTATTACAGAAAATTTGTGAAAGGGTTCTCCAAGTTGACTTCTCCACTCACTGATTTGACTAAGAATGATACTTTCAAGTGGGATGAAGAGGCTGAAAAGGCCTTCCAAAAAATGAAAGAGGTAATGAGTAATTGTCCCATACTTGCACTTCCTGATTTTACTAAACCTTTTGTTGTGGAATGTGATGCTTCAGGTGGAGGAATATGGGTTGTCCTAAAGCAAGGCCAACACCCCATAACCTTTGAGAGTAGAAAGTTGCAGCCTCATGAAAAAAATTACTCCATCTATGACAAATAAATGATGGCCATTATGCATGCATTGGCCAAATTCAGACAATACTTGGTGGGCATCAAGTTTGTGGTGAAAACTGACCACAATAGTCTAAGACACTTTTTCACCCAAAAAGATCTAAATAAAATGCAACAAAAGTGGGTAAGAAATATTCAAGCTTATGATTTTGATATTGAATATGTCAAAGGAAAGAATAATATAGTAGCAGATGATTTATCTAGAAGACCTTCTTTTTCTCTCATGGACATTGCCAAGGATTGGAAAAACATGCTACTAGTTGAATATGCCAAAGACAAATTTGCTTGTGATGTGTTGGATGGAATCAAAGGGGATGATAACTACAGGATTTTGGATGGGTTGATATATTATAAGGGCATAAATTATTTGGTTCAAGATTCAAAACTCAAGTACAAAATTTTGCAAGAAGCACATGATTCCCCACTAGCTGGCCATCCGTGGATCTTCAAAACTTATAGGCAATTGAGGAAAATATTTTTTTGGAAGGGGCTGAAGGAAGATGTTCAGAAATATGTGAATGAATGTAAAGTATGTCAGCAAAACAAATCACAACTTACATGCCCAACTGGCCTATTGCAACCATTGCCTATTCCAGAGCAAAAATGGGACAATATCTCAATGGACTTCATCACCGGTTTCCCCAAATATTTGGGTAAGGATTGCATATATGTTGTAGAGGATAGGTTGAAAAAATTTGATCATTTCTTTGCTGTTACATAATATTTTAGTGCTGCACAAGTGGCTGATATGTTTTTCAAAGAAATCTTCAGATTGCATGGACTCCCCAAGAGCGTTGTTAGTGATAGAGATAGTAGATTCATGGGTGCTTTTTGGAAAGAAATTTTTAGATTGGTGGGCACTCAATTGACTCCAAGTACTAGCTATCATCCAAAAACTGATGGACAAATAGAGAGGGTGAATCAATGGTTGGAAGGGTACCTAAGAAACTATGTGGGATATCAACAAAAAACATGGGCAAAATGGCTACACTTGGGTGAGTTTTGCTACAACACCACTTATCATATGTCAATAGGGATGTCTCCTTTCAAAGAATTATATGGTTATGATTCACTTACATTTGCTGAAATTATCTTTGGTGATAGTAGAGCCCCAAAGGATAAAGATTGGGTGGAAGAGAGCAACGAAATTTTAAAGCTTTTGAAAGACAATTTGAAGGTTGCTCAAAATAAGAAAAAACAATATGCTGATAGACATAGAGAAGAAAGTACCTTTCAGGTTAATGATTTAGTATATTTGAGGTTGCAGCCATATAAACAAACATCTCTAAAAAATAATGGAGCAGAAAAGCTAAAACCAAGGTATTATGGACCATACAAGGTAGTTCGGAAGGTTGGAGAAGTAGAATATGAATTAGAACTTCCGGAAGGGAGTAAAATCCATAATGTATTTCATGTTTATTGTCTCAAGAAGGCTCTTGGTTAGCAAATTATCACTTCAGAAATACTTCCTCCTTTGGATGATGAAGATCAGCTCACACTTGTTCCGGAAAAGATTTTGAAGACATGGGAAAGGAGGTTGAGGAGTAGAATTATCAAAGACTATTTAGTGCAATGGAAGGACTTACCAAATGAAGATGCCACATGGGTAGAGGAGAAGATTTTGTAGCATCCAAATCTGAAATTGCTTGAGGACAAGCAATCTTGGGTGGGGAGGATTGTAATGTCCCCATTCAAATAATTGCATAGCAGGACAATCCCATCAATCCTACTAGTTCCCTAGGTTGAATGAGTACATTTGGAATTATAATAAGGGAGCAAATGAATAATGTTTATACATTATAATAGTTCAAGTATTTAATAAAGAGGTTGAATAATAAATTCAAGAGAAACTCTAGGTGGCAAATGATTTTGAAGACATATGGAGAATGTGGGACCCACACTAGCTTGATTTCTCACTGCCACATGGCACATCTCTCTTGCCATTTCGAATCCATGAGAAGGAAAACATTATTGGGTGAGTTGGTAAGTCATACACATGGCATTGAGAATCTTAGGTCGAATTGGGATGGACTGGTAACCTCCATGGAAGAGGAAGAGTCAAATTGGAAGCTCTTGGACACTTGGGCTAGATTCCCTAGCCCCTATGACAACAATGATGAAGAATCTATGACATCTATGAAAAAATTCAGATCTGACTTCTGACATCTGACCATTATGACATGTCAGCCCCAAAACTAGGCTCCAAGAAGGCGCTCATGGAAGTTGGAGAATCCACAAAGGTCCCTACTCGAATTGGGAGAAGATGGAAGGTTGGGATCTAGGGAGACAAGTGGCAAATGTGGAATATTTCCTAAGTGGAAATATATAGAAGATAATGGGAGGAATTCGAAGCATAGGAGGCTAAGGTTGGTTATAAAATGAAGAAATAAAGCATGAGAATGGCTTTTGATGATTTGAGAAAAAATGCATTTGTGAAAAGAGAGCTAGTGGACGACTAGTTTCTTGCCTTATCCAATTTTGAGGGTGAAAGATTCCCATCCAAGTTGGTGTTTGGAGAGGCCACTCAGGTCCTTCATGGAGATTTAATGGAGTTTGTATTTGTAGGTGTAAGCTAAAGGGCAGTTCGTGGTTTCTTCTAGTGCAACACTTTCCCTCAACCATTTCTAGTTTTGATGGCATATTCTTGCTCCTTGAGGTAGGGCGTTTTTGATGAGATATTGTACTCTTTGAAAGAGCTTCTGATGATCCATTTCTGATTGTAATAAGATTAATATACTATGTTCTTCATCTTCATAAAGTATCAGGTCTAAATACCAAGTGGTTGTATGTAAAAATGATGATTAATGAGCAAACCATGACCATTTCCCCACTACATTGATGTATGCCATTGTAATGTTGATGATTTCGAATGAAAGAATGTTTCTATGATATATTTATGATTAATGGAAAGCCATTGATGAGTTTTACAAGTTTCAAGTTCAGAACTTAAGTATTTGAAGTCATTTTGCTCAGTTTATTTGCATTGGGAAGAGATTTGGTGCCATTTCCCCAAGGGTCGAATTAGGGATTTTTGTTGTTGTTTGGGAGAAGGTTAGAATAGATTTAATAACTGATTAATGGTGCATATGAGACCTTATTAATGTCCCTCAGAAATCCCATACCTCTTTTCTGAATTTCGAATGGGTTGGAGGCATTTGGAGAGCCATTTTCAGTACTTACCTTGGGGGATTTGATTCCCAAATTGCTAGTTAAATTCCATACTTTGTCCAAAATATTAAAAAAGTTTGAAGAAGTATTTGGAGGGTCATAAATAATCCCTGAAACTCATATTCAAGTATTAAGATCAGTCATACACCTTCACAGAAGATTTGGGAGCATTTGGATCAATTTGGAGACCTAGACATCAAAACTAGTGAAAGGTCGAAATTGGGGAAAAAGTGAAAAATTGGGCATTTTAATAAAAATTTAAAAAAGGGACATTATAGACTGCTTGAGGGTGAACATATGGGATCAGAATGCATGATGGTATGTTCTTAGAGCACAACATTTGGATGTGGCAATTACTGTGGTAACCTTCTTATATTAGGGAATCGCCATTGTTAAAAGCCTTGCCACAAGATATCTCTTTCCAAAAGGAACGTGTAAACGTATCTTAGTTTAGTGGAAGAGCATAAGAAAACAGAGGATCGCTCGATGCGAATCACATTTAACTCAACATTTCTAGGCCAACAAATTAAGACATAAATCATTTCTAGATTTAATGGCAAAAATTAAGTATCATATCAAGGTTTGGAGGGGTCAATCCATCTTTCCAGATCCACATTTGAAGTGAGTAGTTCCAGATTTGGTGGAGGAGAATTAGTAATTAAAGTACTTCATCAAAAGGTTCAAGATCAACATCAGTTCCATATTTTTAGATTAGTAGTCTCCACATCAACTAGATTATATCCAGATTCTTGCAACAGACCACCAGATTATCTGTATTTTCTATTTTTAGAATTAGAGATAGAATTTGTTCCTATGAATTGGCTAGGAGACCAAATAATGTAATTTCTATAAAAGACTATGAAAACTTACAATGAAGGGGGTATCTTCCTCTTAGAAGGAAGTATGGGTTCGAGTGTTTCAAATACAAAGTGTCAATGTAAGAATGGAAATTGTATTGAAAGAACTACAGTAAGTGCAACTTGACATGCTCAAAGAACTATCACTTTGGATGGTTAAACTACCCTCTTATAGAATTTTGTTATTTCTTCTTATTCTGAGTATAAAGATTAATTTTACACTTTATTGATTGTCATTCATGTTTCAAATTAGATGGCAATAAAGCTTTTGTTGTTTATCGCCCATGACATGTAATTTGTATTCTAATAATCTACTTTGATTCAAGATGTTATTTTGAGTCTGAGTTTCTTCCCAATGAATGTATGAGTTGAGCAGATTTCCACTTATGTATTCATATTTGTATCATGTTTCTTCTACTTTATAACTGTCTATTAAGTGTCTAGCCTTCATGGTGCATGCCTTTGACCTATGAATGTTTCCTAGTTAATTAAATACAACTTGTAATTCCATCCTACATGCTCAATATGCTTGACCTACTCTACCCGCTCCATCAATCTGAATCATTACAACAATTGAGGTGCCCTAGATTTGTGCCACAACAGTCTGGTGCAAACTTTAGGGATAACAAGGTTAGTCCCCACTTTATGGTTTCATTAAGGAACTATAACTTGTTGTCTTACTCACTTCACGATTTCATCAAAGGGGCTTCTTCACATCATTATTCCTATGAGGACACATCATTATTCCTTTCGGGTTTTCTTTCCTCTTTATGTCTACCCATGATTACTTTTGGGGTCATGTGGACCCAACACCATTATTTTAGGGGATTCTTCACACTTCTCACCAACATTGCTTTGGAATAAATTTAGGGGCTTTTTTAAGGACTTTCTCCTTTTGTGTGCAACTCAAAATGTCTCTCGTGAGGGCCATGCTTAACATCTACTCCATAAGGGAACCGCTTTGGAGTTATATACACTTATGTCAAGGCTCCTTCAAGGATTTTAGGACAATTTCATGTGCACAGATCCTTATTACTTTTAGGTGCTTCCTTGTTGCTTTGAGGGGCTTCCTCACTTGACTTCATGGATTTGACCTCTAGGCTTCTTCTTGCTTGGATTTTGACATCAATGAAAAATTTATACAACAAAAACATATCCAAATCTTGAACAACATGGAGCAAGCCCAAAGGGGTTGGGTCCAATGGTGAGGAATGAGGAGTTTCTCACCATTGACCAATCTTCAACACAAATTAGGATCCATTACAACCCCTTGAAAGTGCTATTGTTGGAACACACAATGATACTCACATCTAAACAATATTCATGCCTTGCAAATTTTCATGGGAGAGTCAGCTTACTTGAAAACGTTTCTTGCATCAATTTTCCATGTCATCCACCCACTTAATGCAATTAATTGTGACCAAGACCAATTCAATTAATAAGTTGTGCAACCAAAAAAATTTCAAGAGAACAAGCATTACGTAATTACAACTCTTAAACTCACCTAGCATAATGATCGAGCCTTCAAGATTGGAGTGGATGCCACTCGACATCTAATAGGCATAGTTTTGATGCAACAACAAAGACCCATTTTATACCACTTTGAGACCTTTTCAAGATTTTTTCTGAATTATTAGGTGTATTACTGTGAGATATACGCACTAATTCAAGCAGTGAAGCATTCATGGAATTATTAGGTATAAAAAAAAGACATTCACCACTACCATAGTTTTGAAAATTAATGAACAACAATTGAATACAACAAATAACAGGCTTGGGCACTCTTATAGTCTCCTCTAGCAAATATGGGCAACTTTAGAGCAATAATAAAGCATGGAAAGGCTTATTCCTCCAATATGGGTTAACAAACAACCCTAAAGGGTAGTTCTGCATAGTTTATGGAACACTTGATACCTTGGAAAACAATTATGGGCATCATAAACCAGATATGGGCAATGAACAACAACAAGAGTGACTTGTGTTGGTGAGTTTGTGCTTAGGTTAGACCTTAAAAAGGAATAAAGACTCAGTTCCTGGGTATTTTTCCAATTGAGCTTTTAATTGGCGTTTCCTAATCTCATCCTTGACACCAATGTTTTGATCATTCTATTATAGATATTGGCACACCATAGGGCAATATGTTGTTTCCAACACTGCCTTGTCAAAATAAGACTCATTACTCCCCGCCAACATATCAAATGCACATTTAAAAAATGCATTACCAAGATGAAACAAGAACAATACCTACAGAATGTCTACTAAGTTAATCATTGGATTAATTAGTTGATATTTGAGAACATCAAACTTTTCCAGTGTTAATTTGTTTAGTGTCCTGCACATTAAAATACTCATTAGGTTAATGTTAAGTAATTTTTCAACCATATACTATAATCATGATTCATAAAGATGATGAATTAAGTGTTTTACCCCTTCACAGTTTTTAAACCTTTATCCTTTTATGACAAGGTTCCCCTCCTCGCTGACCAAGGAAGAACAAACTTCACTAGAGTCACAACAGACCTAGCCTATATCAATAGCATTTTGGTGGAAACATTAGAAAAAATCATGTGCATATGAAAAACCTGAAAATGGATCCAAATTTCTTAGGATCAAAACTAGAAGTTTAGAATCCTATTACATAGAAGTGTTGATGCCAAAGTCTTTCCCCACTATAAAAAAATATACTAAACAATTTTTGAAATAAGCATTGTAATATGCTCCTTAAAAAATGCATCTAGCAACTAAATTTTTCTTTGAGATGTGGCCATCTCAAGTAATTTGCATATACCAAAGAAATTGATTTTCTAAATAGTAAAACTACAAGAGGCACGTGGCAATGAGAAATCATATCGTTAGTGCCGAAAAACTATTTCAAATTGAAGAAAATGAATACATTATATCAAATAGAAAAACTTCATCCGAGACAATCATAAATGCAAGAACAATTACTACACCCCATGGATTTTGAATTCCAAGAGAGAAATACAATTATTGGAATTGCATTGTTTTGGAAACTAAATTACTACGCTATAGGATTCACCCAAACTCAACAAGTTTTACCAAAGCGAAGCTGACAAACTCATTTCAACTCACCAATCATGTCAACACTGAGCAAACCTTAACTGAGTTGAGAATATTAAGAAAATGTTTCAAGCATTCTATTCCAACACAATATAAATGCATAAAACAATGAAGCACAATAACTAATCATAACATGGGTTCCTACATTTCAGAGAGCTTAGGAATTAGGAACATTGCCAGCTAGTCCCAGACAAGGTTTGAGAACATTCCTAGTTTGTCAAGGAGCACCTTGACAGGGATTGGAACTTTAGGAAATTCACGTCCTATCAAGGTATAGGGGAATACCAAGATGTTTCCAATGTGTTAAGGAGCGTCCAGACAACCCTTGATAGGGAGTGGAATCCCAGAAATTCCATGGTCCATTGGTTCCTATACAAGCACTTAAACAATCATATCAAAAACTTGTTTATGTGCTTAGTCAACCAAGTGTGGGACCAAAAGGGCCTAGATTGGCAAGACATAAAATTTTAAAAACACCAAAATATCAAAAATCCCATGATACTCTTTACAAAATGTCTCACATCAATAAAACCTTGTTGCAATTAGTTACAAGAGTTGACAATGTACCAAAAATACAACATAGTAACAAAATAAATCTCTAACTCAGTCACAAACATGAAACATTATATTTTGAAAACTGTGAGTTCAGTTTCTCCTAGCAAGCATACTGATAACCATAGTCCTGTTGTTTTGACATTGTTGGTCCATATTCTCTGCTTTCACAAAGTGTTTCCCATGGCCTTTCCTCGGGAGAAGGGGTAGGTAGTGGTGACTGACCTTGCCAATCACGAGTATTAGGCTTTGAATATCGAACATCAGATGGTGCCTGTACCTACACAAATGTATCACATAATAGACAAAAATAAAAATCTAACGAGGCATTAGAAAGTTATACTATGATATAAGAAAATAACAACAAATTAGAGCAATCTTAACGAATTCCTTAAAAAAGTAAAACGTTTAGATCATCAATCGCAAGTATAATCGACTAGAAGACAAACGTTCTTAATCGTAACCTTTAGTTTGTTAATAAAGATATAAAATTGATCGCACGACACCTAAAACAATATGTATAGCTAGTCAATATAAATCAGAGCCATAGGAGTTCCAAATAATAAAATCATCACACTTACATTAATATCACCATGACCCCAGCTTTAGTCATTAGTGACAAGTTCCGATTCTATCTCATGTCTAGCCTTGTGAATCTCATCATGTATGTTCACAGATGCCTACATATTCAACAAAATAAATTAATGGTTACTGTTAACATGCCAATGCCAAATAATCTTTACGATCATGATAATATCTCAAAAATAGTTAATTCATATAATGTTACCAATGAAAAAAAATATTAAGAGAATATTAAAAAATACATCACCATGAAAATAGATACTTTCCATCAAGGTATTAAAAACCAAAATCATTAAGTATTAATATAAATTGTCCCAATAAATAAATAAAACCAGGAAGAATAAGGCCAAGTACTTGTACCGATAGTACATACTACAGTGCTTTGACAACATGAATTCAATCTTCAATGTTGCTATCAAATTGCTTGGCCAAGAAGAAACACATAACGATGAGCATGCTATCATATTGGAAACCTTGGTCCAACAAAAGAGGCAAATCCATGCATTAGAAGCTAAATGCAACCTGCTTCACAAATTGATCACAAATCTAAATAGGGGATCCCAGTGTTTCATCCAATCTAAGAATGTCATTGGGATAAGGTTTTGGGAAGTCCTAGGAGGAAAAAACTGTCCACCAAATGCCTGTAGGTGTGGACATGGAGAACCTGGAATCCCAACTCTTTATCGCTAACAAGATGAAGCACACAACAACCATGTCTTTTACTAAAGCTCTGTTTCCTTTAAGTTTTACAAAGTCAAGTTGATATTAGGTGTCCCTTTCAGGAAATATCCAAGTAGATTTATTTTGATATCCTCTGCAAAGGATGGTACTATTTGTGAATCAAGCTTTCAAGTTTTTGGTCAAGTGTTGAACAATATACTATGTGCTATACCTCTTTTTTATGTTATTATATAGGAAATATCCAAGTAGATTTATTTTGATATCCTCTGCAAAGGATGGTATTATTTGTGAATCAAGCTTTCAAGTTTTTGGTCAAGTGTTGAACAATATACTATGTGCTATACCTCTTTTCTATGTTATTATATTGACCAACATGGCTACAATACTTCTCTAATACAAAATATAACTATTTTTTTATTTTAAAAAAAGAAAAAATCATACATCCCATACATACTATTGAATCAAGCTATGATACATAAGTCCAAACTTAAAAGTTAAAACTTGATATTGAGATTTTAATTATGTGAGTAATGAATCATAGCTCCTGAAGTTACAACTAATGCGCACGTGTATATCAATTGCGCTCATGATTCTCAAACCTCGAATCCATTGTCTATAACATACATGAATACACTTAAATGCAAGCCTGAGTAAAAAAATAGATACAATTATCATGCCAACTGGAACAAAGAACAAACTTCCAAAATTCTTCATTCATTCTGCCTACTTTATACAATGAAAGGAAAAGGTTGTTTTAGATTGTGATAATGGAAACAAGAATTATAAATCTTGTCATTCTTTAATCTCTTATAAACATTGCAAAAGTTAAAAGGCATCACTTAGGAGTGATTTGCAAATGTTTTTACACTATCCACTATATACAAAAACAAATGAAGTTGTGGGATCTAAGTTCTTCCCCAATGCAGACCCCGAGTCCATTCAAATATCTTTAAACACTCAACACCTGTAAATTTTTAATAGGGTCAAGGCCTATAGTGATTTGAAGGGGGAAACCATGGCTTGGATAGAGTCCTGGATTTGAAATTTGGATTGATTTGGAGATTGGAGGGAGGAGCATGGCTTGAGTCAGTCCCATTCTAATTTTATTATGTATGTCATAAAGAAACCCTGAAGGAGACTTGGATTTCTTTGCCTGGAGAGCTTGTGTGAGGCATGCTTGATGAAAGAAAAAAAGTGGACTTGCTGGTTTCGGTGTTGACTTGTATCACTGTTTAGGGAATTCTATTGATGGTGGATGCCCTAGCTAAGGTTTGGAGAGAATTTGAGAGTCCCAGTTTGTGATAAGCTTGAAGGACTATGTTGTATCAGCTTGTGATAAGATGCTGGCATATACTTGTATCTTCACTCTTATTTATATATAGAGTAATATTTGTTTTCCGTACTTTCTGTACTTGCAGATCGTATTTTTAGCTTATAATCACATCATGGACGAGTAATTTATAGGGTTGTTTAATATGCAAATTTATCATGAAAAAGTAGTTGATTTTGGTTGGGTAATTTAACAAACATTAAAGCTATTTGAGTAGACTTATGGCTGTAATAAATCTGTTGTAACTAAGTAATTTCAAATTTGATCATTAGATTAACTGCCTGTGGTTACTAGCTATGCCGAAATTAACTATTTTTCCTTCAATGAATGTGCAATAATATCTGTACAGAAACTAGACAAGTACAATTGTTAAAATGAAGAAATCCACATGTTATAATCAATGAAACAACAATAAGATATGTAATTGACAAATCCGTCATGGGATAACCTATATATATGTATTAGAGAATGATACCAATTGTCATTAGTTTCCTTTCCATTGCGTAGACCTACATAAATCATGACATAATTACAAGTTTATATGACTGAATGATAATTACATAAATAAACAGGCATATCAACATGTATGGGAATTTAAAAAGACTAAAGGGGAATACCTGAGTGTGCTTCTCTTGGTTTCAAGAATAACTTATTCTCTATTAAATAGGGCCAACCACGTGAAGGTAGAAGCTCAGCCCCCCCCCCCCCCCCCCCCCCTCACATCACTCTCAATTCCCCACACCCAATATATCTACTGGGAAATAATTGAAAATGATATAACATTGTAAAACATATAAGATTCAAGCATAAAAAGTAGCAAAAAAAAATTATATGCATGAAAGCTAAATGTAAGTAAAATTCTAAGATATAAATTTTCATAGATACAAATTAAAAGAGATCTGGATAAATAAATCATGAATGGTACTTATTTATCAACATCCAACCATGCGCCTTCACAATCTTGTTGAACATAATCCATGCCACCATCACCTATAACTTCATCCCTTCAAAGTCTACAATGATTGATAGATATACATAGTCCACTTCATATCTGTTACTATTTCTCGGTCCCTTTAGAGGGCATGTCAAAACTACATACCAATCATTCTCTACATGATCTTGTACACAAAATGCTTGTTTTACTTGTGATGCTAAAATAAATGGATCACCTTGCACTATGTCCTTACTTAAGCATCTCTATGGTGAAACCAATTTCATCAAATTTCATTCCATTCTTCTTGTGTACATTTATCCAATCACATTTGAACAATGGATACTGCACATAATAGTAGTCCAATATGATTATTTATCGGATCACTCCAAATGATGTTGTCGTGTGATGTATAGGATTTTTGTCCTTTGCACTTGATCTCATTAATGTTTGTGCACCTATGCACACACCACTATTTTGGGTGGCCCTAAGATTCTTGATGCTTTTAATAAGAAATCTACACCCATTGATTAAGTAGCCCTCATAATTGGTTGCATATTTCTGTTGAACTTTGGTTGTCATTGATGTCAAAGAGGATTCAGTATCATTGTGCTATTTTGAATAAATATATGAAAGCCAGTCAAAAGAATGAAGAAGTATATGAAATCCAGTTTGAAGAAGTACATACGAAGTACATCCAGTTTGAAGAACTACATAAGAAGTACATCTAGTTTGAAGAAGCACATAAGGTACATGGGAAAGTCACAAATCCACCTAGTCATGCTACTTAAAAGGTAAATTCCAAAGAGATGGTCAGACAAGTTTCAGGAGTGCGCAAGAGGCTTGGAAACAAGAAGCAGTTGGACATGTAAGCAAGTCCCATAAGTGTGCAAGACTCACCAATTAGAAGAAATATTCAAGTTGTTGTAGCAGCAAGAGTCCTGGAAGAAAGTGGTGGTCAGACAAGTCGAGTGCGCAAGACCCACAAGCGATGATACTTCAAGGGCACAAGACCACAAACAAAGTGATTCCAAAGTGCACAAGACCCACTATGTAAAGGACCAAGTATGTGCAAGACCCACAAGGCGTGATACCTGAGTGGCACAGAACATGACAAGTGATGGAAGCGTGAAATAAGCTGGACCGAAAAGCAAGGAAGAAGGGATGCTATGACCAACTTGTGGACATACTATATGCGTAGGAGAAGTAACTATAAATAAGAAGCCAAGTTGGAGAGATGAAGTAAGCTTGAATATGTGAAAGTTGTAGTACTTTGATTAGGCAAGATTCTAATTTTGGGGTATCAATGGCTCGTGGAACTAGAACAACATAATCTAGTAGAAGATCCAGATGCACAAAATGCATCACAACAGATGATGCACAAAAGATGAAGTGATTTATCTAAGACAGATGCACAAAGATTGACATGAAGCACATCAAGTGATATAGTATGTGTGAAGACAGAGATGCAACACAACAAAATATGCGCAGTATGATGAGGTTAATTTGAGACATGTGCGATGAAGAGAAAGATAGTATCGCAGACAGTACGCAGTAAATCATAGATGATTTAAGATAGATCCGAGAAGACAAAAGTGTAGTGCAACAGTAGATGTGCAATAAGATGAAGTTAATTTGAGACATGTGCGAAGAACATAAAGGCAGTATTGGACATGGTACGTATAAGGTCACAGATTATCTCAGATATATGCTCCAAGACAGAAGTGTAGCATAAGAAAAGGTGCACATATCGATATGATATAGATGTGCGAAGTCAGAACAATAACACATCAGAGGATGCGCAGTACTAGTTGAGTTTGCAGATGAACATAAATCGAACGGTATGTTGAATCAGAGCGCATATTGCAGAATGTGATGAAGTATGAGATCAAGTATGTGATATTGATGCAGTGAAGTAAAGTACATGATACAGTTCAACGATTGCAAGATCTCAATATAAAGAAGGTGCACACAACGGAATGAACTGCAGTTAATATGAAGATTGCATGGATCAGTAAAACAACAAAGAATTATCTTCTGTAGTCATATAAGGGCAATAGGATAGGGAAAGGAATAGGGGGTCGATGCCTCCTTCCAGTTGAAGCTGGTAAATCAGGGATTTGGTGCTTCCTTCAAGTCGTATGCTGTAAAACCAGGGGGTTGGTGCCTCCTTTCAGTTGTGCTGGAGAACTTCGGAAGTTGGTGCTTCCATGAATGTAATAATTTAATATAAGAGATAATTTCGTGGTTTTATCCTATTTGGGATTCCACATAAAAATCTGTGTGTTTTGTGTATTGTACATGTGAATTTGAATGTTTTTATTTATGGTGAATGCATAATTAAGTTCCAGATTCAAATAGATAAGAAGTAAAAATTGTTCATAATTGCGCTAATACTGATTCGCCCCCCTCTTAGTATTAATAAGATTCCAACAATTGGTATCAGAGCGAGTGTATTCAACAACAACCTAACATCTGGAAGATATATCCTTGCGCAAATATGGACAAGCAGGAAGGAATCTCCACCGAAATAGCACTAAGATTTGATGGCACCAACTATACCTTTTGGAGGATAAGAGTGGAAGTATATCTGCAATCCCTCGGGGCTGATGTCTGGCAGTCTATTGAGAATGGTTAAAATGTCCCTGTAACCACACTAGTTGATCCATTTTAGAAAAGATAGTATGAATGCAATGCAAGAGCAAAAAATGCACTGTTATGTGGGTTAACAGACATTGAATTTACTGAAGTCATGCACTGTGCTTTAGCAAAGGATGTATGGGATAAGTTGAAAAGTATCTATGAAGGATATGAAAGTAAAGAAGGCGATGCTGCAGATTTAATCTGGACTATATGAGTCTTTGAGAATGAAAGATTAAGAAAATATTGCCTCATACTTCCTTCGAGTTGATGAGTTAGTTAATACCATTAAAAGTCTTGGAGTCACACTAACTGAAGAATCGATTGTGCATAAAATACTAAGAACTCTGCCTCCAAGATTTGACTTAAAGGTGTTAGTGTTAGAAGACAGAACCAATCTTGCAGATTTAACAAAGGTTGAGCTTCTTGGATCTTGACTGCATATTAAATGAGAACTGAAAGGGAAAATCCCACAAACAAGGGAGCAACTTTTAAATCTACTAGGAAAGTAAAACATCAGCATGACAAAGGCTCTTGTGAAAGAGGGCATGGCAAGCATAAGGGGAAGTTATCCTTCAAATGCTTTAAATGTGGAAGAGTAGGCCACTTCACCTCAAAGTGACCATATAAAGAAGATAGAGATAGTGACAATGAAGAAGAGCCTAATTACAATGAACGAAGGTTGGTGCACACACATGACATATCTGAGAACAAGAAGAAAGTTCCAAAACAAAAGAAGAGTTTGTACTCCAAGGAAGATAGCAGTTCATCCGAAGAAAGTGAATGTGATGACAGTCCAAAAGAAGTACTTTTCATGGCCTTCTTGGAAGATGAAAGTAGTGAAGAAAATAAAAAGTGTTGTCCCTCCATCAAGAAAGACACATCGAATGCGCACAGTCAATTAGGAACACTGGATAAGTATTTATTAAGTGGAACCTTTAATACACCTCCAAAACCTGTCGCAGAAATTAAGACAGATAATCAATATAAAGAAGAAGAAGTTGCAGAGGTTGTCTGGGAAGGTGAACTGGTCAGTGCCTTGTATAAATTAAATAAGTCAAGAAGGAAGAACAAACTCTTGTGGGACCAACTGTCAAAATATGAAGAACAAGACAAGAAAGCCAAGGTGATTCAAGAGTCTCTTGAAAGATAGGTTAGTGAAAAGGAAATGAATTTTGAGAAACAACTAAATTGCACAGTAGTCAAAATCAGAAAGCTTGAAGAGGAGAAATTAGTATTGAAGACATCACTGGAAGAGTCAGAGCAGGTAAATGATCAAACTAACAAGTCAACTCGAAGAAAATAATAAAGAGACCTCCTATTTAGAAGAAAAATTGGACGAGATAAAAGGGAAAGGTCACATCATTGATACTTTGAACCACACACATTCAGGAAGTGACAAAACATGTCTTGAAGAAGAAATGAAGAAAAAATTCAAAGACATCACACCAATCCTGAATAATATTTTGAACGATCAAAGATCACCCGCAGACAAGTAAGGACTTGGCCATGACAAAAAAATTGAGAAGGTCCGCGACAACAAATACATTGTAAATCAAATGAAGCGATTCAGGCACAATAATTCCTGCAGTAATTATAAAACTTTCCATTACACTACCAAAAGAAGGATAAATAAATTGAAGTGCGCAAGGTGAAATTACAAAGGTCATATTGTGAAATATTGTCAAACTGTAAGATGTTACACATGTGATGCTTTTGGGCACAAGGATCAATATTGTCGAAGGACAGTACATCAAACATATAGAAATACTCTACATAACATCAACCATGACACAAGGACCAAAAGTGAAGATAGCTAGGCGCAATATCAAAATGGATGTGCACATATGAAAAATGGGTAAAGAAAGCTACTCAAACAAATGACCCAGGCTTGTCGCAAGTAGCTAGTGATTGTTGTCCATCTTGTTGATCTCTGAAAGGATAAGTAATATCCTTGAATTTAACATGGTATTCATTAGGAATTCAAGGAATGCATTAGTAAGTGTTGTAGTTAGAAAACATTTGAAGTTTGTAGTTGCTCTATTATTATATTGCAAAGGGAATGCACATATATTCCATTATTTGCAAAGATGTGTTGATTTGTTGCATAAAAGAGCTCATACATGTATAAAGAAGAGTATAGATAAGTATTGCTGATGAACAATCATCAGGTCCCTGTAGATACATAAACAAAGTTTGTGTTATATTCAAAATTTGCCTTTGCAATATTACATGAAGACCTCTGTCGCAGAAAACAGAGTTGAAGTACAAAGAGGTAGACAAAGGCCTAACTACAATTGAAGTACAAAAACAATGATGGAATCCGTGTTGAACAAAACTAAGAGTCACAAAATTGATTTAGAGCCGAAGATCAAGGTCCAATTCTGCATCATGACCAGTTGGTTGTTGAGATAGACGAAGCTCAAGATCCATCGGAGCTTGTTCGATGAATTCAGTGGATTGTAGCAATGGACAAAGCTACAGAGATGAAGATGATTCATTGATAGTGGAATGTTCCATCCGAATTAAGTTCAACAAGTCAAGTATTTGTTGTTTTTGCCACTCTAAGAAGTCGACTCTCTTGTTTATATTGGATAACCCCTCAACATTGTTGTGATTGACCTGCGATTGCATGTACCAATTCATGAAATCAGATTCTTGCAATTGTGCTTTCCAAACTCCCATGTCCACTCTTAGTTGTGCGAATTCCACCTGCTGCGACTGAATTGTTGAGCGAAGACTGTCAAATGAGTTGTTGAATCTTTGGAAGAATGTAGAAATGATGAATGAATATGAGAAACTCAGAGGCTGCGATACTCAATACAAACTTGACGGTGAATGAACCATGATGATGAACCATGCAAAACATAGCTCATTTATAGAATTGGAAGGTGGTTCTCTGTGCACACGAAAATAAATTGAAGAGACGTTGAGATTAATGGCATTCATGTTCGTGCGATTCGAAGCTGACTATGTGTTTGTTTCCACATGCCCACTTTGAGTTGTACATAGAGCAAGTGAAAAAGCCCTTAAAGTGACGATGATGTGTCCACATAACCATGATGATGTGAAGGCTAAAGAAGCGCCCTTGATGAAGACATGAAGTGTTCAAGAAGACAAGTCAAATCCCATTGAAGAAGTAAAGCAAGAGGCCATTAAGAAAAATCCACGGGAAGTCTCATGAGAATGATGCTAAATAGAAAATGGTACTTTTACCCCATAAATGAAACCCAAATGAAAGAACAAGTTCCATAATCATATAACTTATTCCAAGATATTTCCAGTGATAGGTGGTACTATTCCTAACTCCCCATGGTTGAGGAGAAGTAAATTTTTCTTTGTATTGCGCCAGAATTTGGTTAGGGCCAACCTAACATGAGGCCATAATTTGGTTAGGGCCAACCTAACATGAGGCCATAATTTGGTTAGGGCTGACATAACCTTAAGTGAACTAAAAAAGTGACTTAGACTCGTATAAATAAAGGTTGGAACATTTTCATTTCTCATCTTATAATTGCACATCTCTTCTTGTGTATAAGTGAAGCCAAGGTACAAGAGGAGCATCTTGTGAAGAAGTTGAAGGATGAGTTAGGGTTTCTCTCTTGTTACTTTGTCTTGGAAAAGGTATGTATTAGGGTTTCTCTTTTGGTGAAGATCTTGCACATGGATTAGGGTTTCTCTTGGCAAGGTTATTAGCATGGACTAGGGTTTATCCTTGAATATATTTGTGTATGGATTAGGGTTCTTATGGAACAATCTAGGGATCCTCTCTTGAAATGACATAGGGTTTGATGTTAAGGGATTAATGAAGCAAACAAATGAATTCTATGGATGATTTATTTATGAAGGCTTTACTGTAGATTTGAAGCGGTAGTTGGATGTAGATTTGAAGGTTATATTGCATACATGTTTTGGGCTAGTTTGTTATAGATTTGAAGTTTATATTGCTGACATGTTTTGGGCTAGTTTGCTGCAGATATGAAGGTTGACAGTGACAATGTGAAGACAATGATAGTGACAATGTGAAGACAATGATAGTGACATTGTGAAGACAGTGACAGTGACAGGTTGATACTCATATTCATATCAGGGTGGCAGGATTGGGACAAGGAAAGGAGATTGTAGTCTCTTTCATGTTGGTGCCTGAGAAGTGTGAATTGGTGCTCACAAGGGGGTGAAAGTCTCCTTCTAGCTGACTCTAAAGAAATCAGGGAGTTGCTGGATATAAAATTGAATGTACTCTTCATAAACATAAGAATAACATTATGTAGTTTTCTCCCATTTAGGTTTATACGTAAAATATTTGTGCACTGTGTATGATTTTATTTTTTGATGATAATGTTTGATAATGTACTATAGTTAATGATGTATATGGTAATTTAAATTTGTTGCAGTTTAATGTTTAAAGTAAAGATTGGTAAAAGTGCCCAATATTGATTCACCCATGCAGACATGTTTTGGGATAGTTTGTTTCAGATCTAAAAGTTGAAAGTGACAGTGATAGTGACAATGTGAAGACAGGGATAGTGACGGTGGCAGGTTGATACTCATATTCATATCAGGGTGGCAGGATTGGGACAAGGAAAGGATATTGTAGTCTCTTTAATGTTGGTGCCTGGGAAGTGTGAGTCACAAGGGGGTCAAAGCCTCCTTCTAGCTAGTGCTAAATAAATCAGGAAGTTGTTGGATATAAAATTGAATGTACTCTTCATAAACATAAGGATAACATTCTATAGTTTTCTCCCAATTAGGTTTACACGTAAAATATTTGTGCACTATGTATGATTTTATTTGTTGATGATAATGTTTGATAATGTACTATAGTCAATTATGATATGGCAATTTAAAGTTGCTGTAGTTTAGTGTTTGAAGTAAAAGTTGGAAAAAGTGTCCAATATTGATTCACCCCCTCTCTCAGTATTGATGAATATTCCAACATAACATTAATGGTGCCAATACAACGCTCAAACCTTAAAAATCTCTAAAATGAACTATCTAAGTGCTTAGTGAATACAAATATTTAAATTATGTAAAAGAATAAAGTAACCAAAGTGTTTAGTGAATACAAATATTTAAATTAAATTTATGAAAGAAAAAAATAATCAAGTAGTATTTAAAATTTTAAAGATATCAACAATTTAAATCTATAATAAAACAAAAATATTTAAAACATATTTAGAGTAGTGAAACAAAATGATTAATGAAAATAACACTAATTAATTTTAATGAGTGAAAATACAATATACAATAAAACTTAAAAGTCAACAATAGTAATACTTAAAATTTTAATGTAATTGTAACTTCGGAAGATATTCACTTGTATTTTATATTGTTGTTATTATTGTATTTTATTTGTTCCTCCGATGGAGATGTTTATTCCTTCGGTCGGAGATGTCATTATTACATTTGGTCATGTAAATTCATTGAGGTAAATCCTCCATTGTAAGTCGGGGCAATAGATCCCCCTAGAGTCAGTTAGATTAGGGTTATTGAGTCCCCTAGAGAAGTCGTCCCAGTCAGGTATAACTGGGGCCGACCTAGCAAGTGAAAAGGTCAAGTGAAAGATAAAGTATAAATAGAGAGTGGAGCTCTCTCATTTCTACAACACACTCACTCACAAGTTCGCATTATTGAGAGAGAGGAAAAGTTCGCATAGGAGGAAAATAAGAGGAGCTGCAGAAGACCATCATTGTTTTGGGGTTTTACTTTTGTGATATTGTATTGGTGACGATTCTATCTCTGACGAAGTTGCGGGGTTTTCTCCTTTATGGTTTACCCGAGGAAAATATTTGTGTCTATTGTGTTATTATGTGCATGTTATTATTTCAGTTAAGATCCTAGATAATATTGCTTAAAAGTAGAAAAATTAACATGGTATCGAAGCTAACTTGAAAAGAAGACACTGTGTAGCTGTGGAAGCTAGGGCTTCTTAATTTTTGGAATTCTCTCCACAGATCATCAACGAAAAGAGGTTAGGACAACTCACCTAAGGACGGTGCATCTTTCTGTTGAAGTAGAATTGGATTTTGAGAATTTTCATTTTTTTGGCTCGTCACTACTGCCGGAGGAAAACTAGGGCATCATATATTTTAGGTTTCTAATCTCAAATTTGGAGAAGTGAGTAGATTGGGAAACTCACCTGAAGGAGGCACATGTATCTGTCCAATTAGAAGTTCCAAATTCCAAGTTTGGAAAAATAGGTTTTCTCTGACAAACCCTAGGCCAGCCAACTCCAGAACCAGTTTTTGGCATCTTAAAGTGGTAATACCTAAAATATTTGCTATTTCCATTTGAATTTCTCATTAAATATGTCTCACCACACCAAGATTGAGGATAAGCTCGAAGGAGTTGATAACTTCTTAGCATGGATGTATAGGATTGCGCTTGTCCTTGAAGAGAATGAATTGCACAAATATGTAAATGAAGAGGTTCCAGCACGAGAGGGAGATGAGGATAAAGACTTACATAAGAACTTGGTTAGGGCTAAGAGAATCATTGTAGATTCCATTAAGGATCATCTCATCCCACATGTGTCATCATTGAAGGCACCTAAGGAGATTTTTGATGCTTTGACAGAGCTATTTGAAGGAAAGAACATAAATCAGAAGATGACCTTGAGGAACCAGCTCAAGAATGTGAAGATTCAAAATGAAGAGACCATGTAGTCCTATTTTACAAGGGTCTCACATATCAAGGAGCAACTTGAATCTGTTGGAGAAAAGGTAGAAGAAGGAGAAATTGTGATGACCACCTTGAATGGTCTCCCAAGATCACGTGACTCATTCATTCAAGGGATTTGTGCTAGAAAGAAGTTAATCACATTCAGTAGGCTGTGGGAAGAATTCTCACAAGAAGAAGCTCGACTTGTGTCTCAAGAAGAAAATACGGGAGCAAAGGACGATCAAGCTCTCACAATACACTCTAGGAGGAATAATAACAAGAGGGAGCACCATCACAGTAAGAGGGAGAAACACCACCACCAAAGTCAGAGGGATAAATTTAGAATATCCAAGAGAGATCTATATAATATTAGATGCTATACTTGTGATGAGAATGGACACTACTCCAGGAATTGCCCCAGAAATAAAAGTAGCTCCCACAACAAGAATAACAACAAGAAAAGGCACCATGCTCACACCGCAGAAGATGACGAACCTGCAAGGAAAAGAACCAGAGAAGAAGAAAGGGATGATTCTTCAAGTGATGAATAATATGTAATGTAATGAATGTAAGCAGTTACAATGGCTCATTCAGAAGGTTCCAAATCATAAGGTGAATTTAGAGATGACTTTCAGTATTACATGAAAGGTGTAGGAAAATCTCCTACAAATTTGGACTCCAGAAACCAAATAAAGATCAATGCTCTATGGAAGCCTCTCATCCATTTAAGCACTGGTTAGGATATAGAAGAAAGGAAACTTGCTCAACAGGACCTCAGAATCATATGATGAAGAGGGAGCACACTATCAGAGACTCCAAAAGTTCCTGCAAGGAAGCAAAGATCAAGAGGGATTCCACCCAACAACCAAAGAAAGATAAGTATTTGAATTGTCATTTCTTGCATATCTAATTATTAAATGATATTGTTCAGTTGTGTACATACTTATGTTCCTATATTTAGGATGTGTATTATGCATATTAGGATATTTGCATTAATGAATAGTACACTACTAATATGCATGTGATGGGTAAGTGGCCTATGGTACTGTACAACATTCCATTTCTACTTATCTAGAATGAAAACTTTTTGCTGACATGTTGGGAGTAGTGCACACTCTTAACAATGTTTTGGTAGAGATGGAAGGCATCTAGAAAGTTACGGGATATGGATGAATGTTGTATTGAAGCATTGGCTAAGATAATCACATGACTGTATGACCTATGTCTGTATGCCTAAGAATTTGTTCTGAAAAACTATGAGACGTTTCTAATCATGCAATTGAATTTAACTTGTAGGAAATATCGTGTACAATCACCTACAAGAGAAGGACGACGATATTTGTGACGAAGACTCAGTATATAAAGAAAACTACCTATTGAAGATATTGAAGAACCTGAAGTTCCCAGGATTCAAGATTTAGTGATGGAAGAGGCAGTTCCAGAAGATAATGAAGATCCCGAGATGGAAGAACCAAAAAGAACCTATAGATCCACCTCGTGAGAAGAAATCCCACAAGAGGAAAGTAACATGGGTATGAGAAGCAATGAGGAAGCTGTTGAGAAGAAAGAATGGAAGGATGCCATGATAGAGGAATACCAGTCGATTATGAAGAATGATGCCTGGGAGGTAGTTTCGAGACCACAAGGGAAGTCTGTAGTGACTTTGAAGTGGATCTACAAGATGAAGCATGCAGCATATGACATCATTGAGAAACACAAGGCGAGGTTTGTGGCACGTGGATTCTGCCAGAAGGAAGGCATAGACTATGAGGAGACATTTGCACCTGTAGCCAGATACACTTCCATTAGATCAATACTTGCATTGGCTGCAGTGATGAAATGGAAGGTACACCAGATGGATGTCAAGATAGTGTTCTTGAATGGTGTAGTAGAAGAGGAAGTGTACGTGGAACATCCACTTGGATTTGAGACACATGACATGCAGACTCATGTGTGAAAATTGATGAAGGCCTTATATGGATTGAAGCAGGCACCCAGGACGTGGTACGACAGGATGGATAGTTTTTTGATGAGCTTGGGATTTACCAAGAGTAAAGTAGATTCCAACCTTTACTACGAGGTTGATGTGGGAAATCCAGTGATACTTCTACTCTATGTAGGTGACCTGTTTGTAACAGGGGAGGATGAGCTCATTGCAAATAATAAGAGGAACCTTGTCATAGAGTTCGAGATGAAGGACATGGGTATGATGCATTATTTCTTAGGCATGGAGGTGTGGCAGAGTGTGGATGGAATATTCCTTGGACAAGGGAAGTATGCAATGGATATTTTGAAGAGGTTCGAAATGATGGACTGCAAGGCTATAACCACAACCATGGCATCGAACTTGAAGCTACTATGTGATGCTTCATCAGATTCAGTTGATTCCACGATGTGTCGTTAGATGATGGGTTCATTGATGTACCTAGCGAACACGAGACCAGACATATGCTTTGCTATGAACACATTGTTTCAGTTCCTGATGGATGCAAGACATGTTCAATTGATTGTTGCAAAGCATGTATTGAGGTACCTGAAGGGTACAGTTGACTATGGGCTCAAGTATGACATGAATCAGAAGATTAACCTGCAGGGTTATGTTGTTTCAGATTGGACAGGCAGTGCCGATGATAGGAAGAGCACTTCGGGATGATGCTTCAATATGGGATCTGGTATGATATCCTATTTTAGCAGGAAGCAGTCGCGCGTGGAACTAAGTACAGCCGAAGCAGAGTATGTTGCAGCTTGTTTGGCTAGTTGTGAGGAAGTATGGATTAGGAACCTACTGTCTAATTTGTTTGATATCCAGTTAGAGCCGACTTGTATATTATGTGACAATAAGAGTTGTGTGAAGTTGTTCGAGAATCCGGTGTTCCATGACAAGTCAAAACATATTGAGATCAAGTACCACTATATAAGGGATATGGTGCAGAGAGGAGTAGTGAAGCTCCAGTATATTGCGATGGATGAGCATATAACCGATGTGTTGACCAAGCCGCTAGCTAGATTGAACTTCGAGTACTTTAGAGAGAAGCTTGGTGTTCTCCAAATTGAGGTTCCTTCCAAGAGGAGGTGATGAGTCGAGAAGACGTCGATGCACATGGGCCATTCTCGCATGGTGGTAGGAAAGTCCTCCCATGTTGGTAGATGTAAAGGCTGAGCCATTCTCGCATGGTGGTAGGAAAGTCCTCCCATGTTGGTAGATGTAAGGGTTGGGTATCGCATGGTGGTAGGTTTGTCCCTCCGATGTTGGTAGAAGGAGTCTTGCATGGTGGTAGGTTCGTGCCTCCCATGTTGGTATGCAAGGTCTCATATGGAGGTAGGTTTGTGCTTCCCATACTCGAGACGTCCATCGGTCATAAGACACTGTGTGTGAGCCTAGGCAAGATCTTGCATGCTGGTGAGTTTGTCCACCCATGCTTGTAGACGTGGGTTGACCGTTGTGGGACATGTGATGTGCATCTGGGCTGTGCTCCATGTGATGATGAGATGATCTGAAGACGATGAGGCGACAGTAGGAGATGCAGGAGATAGTGGCAATGTAATGACTGGTCCTGGGTTTTACCTACTTGATGGCTTGCTTGCAAATATGATGAATACCTACATGAGGGATAGTCCTACATCCATCACGAAAAAGGGATGGCTCTATAGAACTTCCTATGACGATTATATTTGAGATATGTCACAAATCAATGGTCGACATGATGAGGATTGCAACAGTGACGATGATGATCCAGTGTTGATGATGATGTTCCATCATTGATTATGATCCAACGACGAAGACTTGTGTGCATATGTGTTGATGACTGTGTCAAGAGAATACCTTCCTAGTAAAGAGGGAGTGTTAATGTAATTGTAACTTCAAAAGATATTCACTTGTATTTATATTGTCGTTATTATTGTATTTTATTTGTACCTCCGACGGAGATGTTTATTCCTCCGATCGGATATGTCATTATTACATTTGGCCATGTAAAGTCATTGTGGTAAATCCTCCATTGTAAGTCGAGGCAATAGATCCCCCTAGAGTCAGTTAGATTAGGGTTATTGATTCCCCTAGAGAATTCATCCCAGTCAGGTATAACTGGGGACAACCTAGCTAGTGAAAAGGTCATGTGAAAGATAAAGTACAAATAGAGAGTTGAGCTCTCTCATTTGTACAACACACTCACTCACAAGTTCACATTAGTGAGAGAGAGGACAAGTTCGCATAGGAGGAAAAGAAGAGGAGTTGCAGAAGACCATCTCTACTTTGGGGTTTTACTTTTTTGATATTGTATTGGTGACGATTCTATCTCTGAGGAAGTTGCGGGGTTTTCTCCTTTATGGTTTCCCCGAGGAAAATATTTGTGTATATTGTGTTATGTTGTGCATGTTATTATTTCAGTTAATATCCTAGATAATATTGATTAAAAAAAGAAAAATTAACATGGTATCATAGCTAACCTAAAAAGAAGACACTGTGAAACTGTAGAAGCTAGGGATTCTTAATTCACAGGTATGCGTCCTTTCCCTTATTCTATGGGAATATGTTTGCAAAATAATTGGCATGTTCTGATCAAAGGAAGAATGATTCATTTGTGGAAGATGGTTCTATGCCTTTCTGTTTGAAACCAAAGAAGATAGGGATCCCATGTTCCAGGGAGGCCCTTATTTCTTCAGAAACCGTGGCATGTACTTAAACCGAAGGACCCATGAATTTAATATAGAGCTATACATGCCATCTATAGTCCCTTTATGGGTTCATATTCCCCACCTTCCCCTTCATTGCTGGGGAGAGGACTGTCTAGTGAGTATTGGAAATAAGCGGGGAAAATACCTAGACAACGATGAACCAAAGTCAAGCAAATTCTCTTGTGCAAGAATATGTGTCGAGGTGGATCTAGAAAAATGGATTCAAGAATCCATTGTCCTCAATCTAGATAATAGGAATCATGTTAATAAGTTAGACTATGAACACCTGCCATTTAAATTCAAATCTTGTCATGAATATGGACACTTTTTTAAAGGATACAAAAATAATCCCAAACAATCTAAAGTGGAGCTAAATAATGAAACCACATGGAAAATAGTGAAGTAGAAAATGGGAAACATATAAGAAAATCAACCCAATCAATAGAAATATATTCAACGACAACAAGGCCCTTTGCAGCATTCCCTTCTTTTCCCTCGCCTATGCCTCCTACTGAATTTGAGACCATTCCTAAATATTCAATCCTAAATAATACTCTGCAGATAAAAGGAATGACCTCAAACCACTTTGACATTCTCTCCCAAAATGAATCCACTGAAGAAGTCCCAATTGTTCTAGATCCCCCATCCCAAGTGCATGCCCCCCTCTTGTCTTTCATTGAAGTTGTATCCCCTTCAGTAACACCCCCAGGATTAGCTCCCCCTTGAGAGTCTTACTATATAAATCCAAAATCGACACAGTCGACTCATTGGCAAAGGCCCTAGTTTCCCAAGCAATAGTAAATGACATCCTAACCATGAAACAATCGTAGCAACTATAATGTGACCAAGAAGAGGATATATAAGAGGAATTTCATATTAAAAAACCAGGTAGGAAAATAGGAAAAGAAGTAAGAGAAGAAGCATCCCAAAAAGGCAAAGTGATGGGAAGGAAAGACACCATTAAGCAATCCTTGTCTTCTACAAAAAATAATTTATCAAAAATCATTGGTGGAATCCAGTGAGCAAGTGGGGAAAAACCCAACAGTGGTAAATTACGAAAGTGGTCTCCTAGAAGTGTAGAGGACTAGGTAGAAATTTTAAAATAAAAGCAATGAAGGATTTAACAAAACTAGAAAATCCCTTGATTCTGCTTGTCCAAGAGATGAAATTCACATATTAGGAAATGATAAAAGCATGAAAGAAAATTTGGAACAAAAGAAAGCTGGTCACAATCAGATCTAGAGGGGCTTCTATAGGCATAACCACTCTCTAGGATGATCAAGTGTTGGAAAAAAAAAGGTATCCCAACATTGCATTTTACAAAACTGGTAAACAAGAAAAATGGGAAAGTCTATAAAACCTTCAACATTTATTCTCCACAACATTACACAAAGAAACAAAGGTGTTGGGACACTTTGAAGGAAATGAAAGAAGAGTTGGATGTAAATGGAAGCATAATAGAAGGGAACCTCAATGTTACCCTCTCTTAGAGAGAAAAAAGAGGAGGAAGTGTTGTCAAGGACCCCTTCAAGGAGAAGGTAGAAGATCTTCTTGCAAACTAGGACCTATTTGATGTTATCCCTAAAAAAAGGAAATTCACTTGGTCTAATAGAATGCTAGGGAAAAATCACATCATATCCAGATTGGACATATTCATGATCTCAAGATCCTTTATGGAGGAAGAGTTGCGCATCTCCTCATCCATCATTACATTAGCCTCCTCAAATCACAAACCTATCCTTCTAACTATGGTTGATATGGACCAGCATAGATCCATCTTAAAGCCGTATCTATCAAGCACCGAGAGGGATCTAATTTCTTGAGGTGTATTTCTTTCTTTAAATATAAACTCAAGAAATTTGATCTCTCTTCATTGATAGATCCAGGTTTTAGTATCGATTTTTTAATTACTTTTCATAATATTTTATTTTATGAGCCAACATGGTTTTTTTTAAATACTTTCCATAATTTTTTATTTTATGAGTGGACATGAATTTTTTTAATTGTTTTGTTAGGAACAAACGTTACAACATCTCCCCCATACTAGGCTGTAGAGCACCGAGACTCGGTGCAATAACTATAGTCCCCTCCCTTTCAAGTTCAACCCTCTCTAGCTACAAACCCCATAAGCAGTTGAAAGAATAAAAAAAATCTCATCGCAACGTGTAGGTCATCCAAGCTATATCCTTGACAACAAATTGAAGGTGGTTAAAAAAGCTCTAAAATAGTGGGAAAGGATAAACTATTAAGAGATAGTAATGGAGAGAAAAAATCTACAGAAAAAATTTGACTGAGTGCAACAGAGCATGGAAGAAGAAGAAATAAGCAAAAAGCATAGACTGATTGCAACAGAGCATGGAAGAAGAAGAAATAAGCAAAAAACACCTACTTCTAGAAAAATAGTTGAGCCAAAAGATATTCAAAGTTCATCGGAATGAAGAAGAGAGATGGAGGCTAAAGTCAATAAGCCTATGGTTGAAAGATGAGCATAGAAATACAACCTTCCTCCATAAGCAAGCCAAAGCCAAAAAACAGTGGAATAATGTAAAGAAATAAAGAGGCCAGCATAGAGCTATATCAAATTTTGATTATATAAAATAAGAGGCCCATTCCCATTTTAAGATGATCCTCCAAGTGCAGAGGTGGAGGACCCTAATCAAGTGACTGTGTCAGGGCTAGAAGCTGACAAATCCCCTAGTCTTGATGGCTTTTTAATCACCTCCTTTAGGCACTAATGGGATACTATTAAAGTAGATCTATGTCGAATGTTGCAATGGACTCATGAGAAATAAAAAATCCAAGGGGCTCCCAAATCCTCCTTTCTCGCCCTAGTTCCCAAAGAAAAGAACCCTTCCTCCTTCACTAGATTCCACTCAATTTGCCTCTATAACTCCTCCTACAAAATTCTGACATCATTTGTGATATAAATTATTTATAAATAGTACAGGCTATTGTTATTTAAACTTTGAACATTAAGTTTGGGAATGAAATCATTTTCCTTATGCGTTACATGATAGGTATGCGAATAAATATTTACTGTAAGGTATTTTCATGTTTTGGGAATTGATGGATGTTGAGTATAAGAGTGGGAATGTTGAACCTTAAACCAATCAATGTATGGAGATTTCACGTGATTATTAAGTATGAAAAAAAGTACGAAAGTTGCATTGCAACAAATCCCTGTCAAATGACAGATGTTGGCCCAGAAAAGTCTAAGCAGCGGGGATATGAGAAAAAGCTATTTCCAACTCCATACATTATTACTATTGCTAATTACAGTATTAAGCTAAACATGGACCAAGAAATACTAATGTAAAAAGAAATAAAATATTTCTTGATTAGCTTGGAAGTTACTTTGCTCATTGGCTATCAATTTGTCAGATGTTTAAATTTCAATTATTAGTCTTAATAAAGTCTTGCTTCTGTGATTGCATTCATTTCAATGATTTTTCAAGTTTAGTTAATGGTTTTTGATTGCATTCATTTCATTGATTTTTACAGGCAGAATAGTCTTCGAGTGGATTATCGTATCAAAACAGAAGAATGTAGAATATTTAATGATTTAAGGTTTGATTCTATTCATAAAGCAAGCTAATAAATTAAAAAACAAAGAGATCAATATATATGCAATGACATACAAAACATTATACGTGGTATAGGCTACGGTGGGGAATAATTATCTCTCCAAGTCTCATACCAGCCAATTCAAGCAAATTGGCATAGAGATTAAAATAATTATCTCTCTAATCTACGACTAAATGATGTTTTCTTAAGAGCAGAGTTCCTAACATGGTTGGGACATTTACACCATACATCTTAAAGTTTTGTAATAGAGGTAGAAAGATTTCAAATCTATCGATGAGTTTTTGGTTATTCATGGAAGATCAAATGAGAAAGGCAAGAAGAGGGAAAATGACATATCCAAATCACGTGGGAGACCAAGTCTCCTAGAAAATCCAAAGCAACAAGTTGGAACTATGACAAGTTTGGGAATTTCATAAAATATTTTAAGAATTAGAGAAAAACAAGAATAAGGAAAATAATAATTCTAATGATGGGTCTAAAAAATCCCCTTAGGAGAATGGTGGAGGTGCCTTTGATGCAACTTTGGTAACCCATGGAAGTCAAAGTGTATGGTTGATAGATTATGGAGCTTTTTTCCATATGAATTCCCATTAGAACTAGTTTCAGTGGGTGAGAAATATGATGGTTGGAAATATACCTTGGTGATGACCTACACATTTGGGGTCACGAAATCTAATATCAATAAAGAAACATAATAATGTAGGTGTGTAGGTTCTATTGTTTGGTAAAGGGGTAAAATGGTCTAAGGAGCTATGTTTTTTACTAAGTATGTTCATGGTGGCCCTCTTTTCCAACTTGACGCGTGCGCCATTTAGTTTAATAGTTCTTCAATGTCTCCTAGAATTTCAAAATAGATGAATATAATATTAATGGAGAGAGCTTGGAGTATGCCTAATGGAGTAGTCTTAGAAACAAAAATTCTAGGCATATGCAACTGCTAGATTTTACATGATTAACATGTCTCCCATGTCAAATTTAGTGGATAAGACCCCTATGGAGGTTTGGACTAGAAATAAACCCACACTCTAGCATCTTTATGTTTTTGGTTGTAAGGCATATGTCATGTGCTTAAGAAGAGGGGTTCGAAGTTGGATAAAAAGGTGGTCAAATGTATTTTCATCATCTATGGGGTTGATGTGAAAGGTTACAAGCATTGGGAACCTATGGCTAGAAAAAAATTGTATAGAAGAAATGTTATTTTTTGAGAAGTTAGGTCTTATCTCATAGTAGTGCCACCATAAGAGGATGAAAATAAGTCAAGAGTTCAACTACCTCAAATATGAATTCCCATTAGAACTAGTTTCAGTGGATTAGAAATAGGATGGTTGGCAATATACCTTGGTGATGACCTACACATTTGGGGATTGGAACCAAATCTAAAATCAATAAAGAAACATAATGATGTAGGTGTGTAGGATTTATTGTTTGGTAAAGGGGTAAAATGGTCTAAGGAGCTATGTTTTTTACTAAGGGTGTTCATGGTGTCCCTCTTTTCCAACTTGACGTGTGCACCATTTAGTGTAATAGTTCTTCAATTTCTCCTAGAATTTCAAAACAGATGAATATAATAATAATGGAGAGATCTTGGAGTATGCCTAGTGGAGTAGTTTTATAAACAAAAAATCTAGGCATATGCATGCTGGGCGGGGCCCAAGTGGGTTGGAAAAATATACAAGTATGGAAAATCGTGCGTAGTGCACTGCAATAGGAAGAAAAGACAATTTTGATCATTGCGCATTGCATGCTGTGGCAGGAAGAGAAAGCAGTTTTGGTGAAAGCACATTGCACATGGCGACGAACAATTTGAGGTTTTGCGCGTGTCGCGCGATGGCAATGACTAAGGCACGGTCGTGCAACAGGATGATGCGTATGGTAGCGCATAAGCTATTTTTGGGCAGAACATGGGTAAAGGTCAGACGAGGATATGACCTAGTTTGGGTAAGGAACAGGTGGATGACAGATGAAAGTGACCTGTTCAAACGTGTGGCGGCAAGCAATTGAGAAGATAGGAAATGACGCCGATGGCTACAGGTAGGCGAAGGAGTGGAAAGGGACAGGCCATGGTACAGTTGTAACTGCTTGGAGGACTGCGGCTGTTAGAAGAGCGTGTGAGCCACGAGTGGCCCAGCTGGAGCACGCGAAGTAAGCTGTCGACGACAAAAGCTAGGGTGGTAGTTGGCCACGCCAGTTTTGTAGACCTAAGGGTTTTTGCTGACGAATTGTAAATATATGCCTACGGGCATAATCTATAAATAGGCATGATTTTGTATGGGAAAGGGTTGTTGGTTGGGTTGTTTAACTCTTCATTTTGGTTAAGTGTTGATTATTGTAGAATCTTAAGCTTAGAAAAGCCATTGTAAAGGCTCTGCAACTGAGTGAGCAGAGACCTATCTGAGAAAGAGAAGAGAGTCTGCAGCTGAGTGCGCAGACTAAGAACGGTTGTACCCTTCCCATTAAGAGTAATATTAACAACCATTCTTGTGGACGTAGCCTCCATTCGAGGGGTGAACCACGTTAAATTCTGTGTTGTGTGACCAATGTGTTTTTATGATTATTTAATTGCTTGGTATGTATGTTTAATGCTGGAAACTTCTGTATGTGATTGCTTATATATGTATTCGCCACAGAGAATGGGAATAATATGTTAAGTAATGCATGCACAGAGGAATGTTAAGTATTCAACATGTATGAATCTATCGATTGGAATGTATGAGTCTATCTATTGGTCAAGTAGTGAACACTGAGTTTAAGCGCAACATTGGAGCGCGCAGTAACGTATGTTATTAACCATCCACAATTTACTGATAAGACTTGAATGGAGTAAAAGGATAAAGGAAGTTAAGTAGAATGGTTAGAATTGAACATCCTGTCAAGGACACGCAGTCTCATGGATGCGCCGAGTCATTGAAGGTTGCTGCGATATAAGCTCTTGATAGCTTATTGTTGTAACGCAAAGGTATCCTGTATCGCACAATCATTGGAGTGTTGAAATATTGAAAATATGATAGCAGTAACAGACTGTAAATATAAATACAGAGATAGCTAGCAGTAATTACAAATCCACAAGATTGAACACAGTAATTTTTCACGGGGAAACCTTTTAAGGAGAAAAACCCCAAAGCAATTTAATAATTTATCTCCCAAAATGAGATGGCTGAGTTTGTACAATAACAGGCTGAGAACAAGCCTTCTAAACAAATCGGAATTTGTTTCATATACCAAGAAGAACCTTGTACAATGTCTGCTGATTCTGATCTGTAACTGATACTAGATGCCTGGAGCAGCTTCAATCCTGTACATGCCTGTAGATGTCACTGCTTACTGATATATATTCTGCTAAGAGTGCTGTGAACTACTGCTGGGCTGTAGTGACTTGTAGAATCTCTTTCTGAGGCTGCTGTAACCTGAGACAGACACTGTACAAATTTGGGTGCACAAGAAAAATTCCCTAGCAGGGATCGGGTATACTCAGCAGAAAATTCAAGTAGAAATCAGATGGTAGCAGTAAAACTCTAGCTGAGATAGGTGTTTTAAACCAGCAGAAAAGAGTGTGGACAAAAATCTGGAGTTGACTTCTTCTAGAGGTAAGAACCAGCAGTATTTAGATAACCCAACAAATAAAGAAGTCATCCACGAGCTGAGCAGAGAAGACACTGAGCAAATCCATGAGCTGAGCCTTAGATCAGTCAAACCCACGATCTTTAGCAGAAGATTCCATGAATTGTATTCTCCAAATGTTGAGTTTCCTTTTGTTTATTTATAGTGGAATAATTCCACTTTATTGAGGCCGACCTGTCCTCACATAAATTAATATATATTTTTATTATTATTTATTTTGTCCTCCAAAAAAAGAAATAATTATGAGGTCGACCTGTCCACCTGTCCTTGACATAAATGATTATTATTTTTTTCTTTCTTTTCTCTAATAATGAGCCAACCCAAAATAAATAAATAAATAAATATATATTTATTTTTCTTCTTCTAAATGGTGGGTTCATGGACCAAGCCAAGCTATGCTTGGGTTTCATTTTATCTTCAATAAATCATGCAGGTGTTCTTCAAGGTCTTCATGTCCACTCCAAGTACATCATCATAGGGAGATAAATTAATTGCTTTACTTCACCTTACTATTGCCACCAAGACCAAGTGGAGGAGTACACCACTTGCCCAGACCCGGTCTAGGGCTTACAGTGAAATCCTGGTAACTGACCAGGTGCCTCCATTCTCCCAAAGAATGGCTCTCAGCCCCAGGCTGAGCTTCCAGTCCCAGACTGGATCAAGATCCTGGTAACTGACCAGGTGCCTCCATTCTCCCAGAGAATGGCACTCGATGCTGCTCAGGAAAAAATCAACATGGAGGTGCGAGCATAGTTGCACGCTGAAGTATCAGATGCGGAACAAAAGGTTCGCGCAGTTATCTATCCGCGCAACCCACAAGGCATTGCGCTGCTTATTAGCTTTCCCCCCATCGCATCACCCGGTTGTGGAAACTTGATTCTGCAACCACCCCCTCAGCTTCGCCTCTGGTGAGACCTCAGGATGCGCACAGCCTCTTGCCGAAAGGGCCGGTGAATTGGGGTTTTGTTGGTTCCTTGAACCACGAAGTACCTAGGTCTATACTAGAAACCTCAAGAAGGTGATCGACATGCAACAAATGGTTCCGTTGCTCGGCTAAGAACAGTGATGCGATAGAGTGTTGGAAAGTAATGTGTGAAGAAGAATACCAGTTCCCATTGGGTTCAGAAAATTGGCATCCTGAACAGAAAGAGATCTGGGATTGGTGCGACAAGATTGAAAGAGACTTTGCAAGAAAAGAGAACAAACACCCTCGCCTATCCGACGTAGAGTGGTTGAACAGATATTTCTGGAGAGATATTCACGAGATCTTTTGGGATACGTTTCCAAACGAGCTACACGCGTGGATATCGCGACTCAAGAAGACTTGTTTTCAAGGGGGAGCACCTACAAAGTGGAACCCAGAGCTCACAGCGCAGCTCAAAGCAATAGACAACCCACTACTGCGAGCAGTCGACTTTTGGGTCGATAGTATACTTGAAGGATTTGTGACCGAGTTTGCTGTCGACACGCTGAAGTCCTACAGTCAAGCTGAAGCATACTTTTTTGAAGGATTTAGAGGTAAGTTTTTGGACAATCTCAGTCTATATATTAAAATGCTTTTAGCTGAGAAAGGAGTTTTAAGGATGCAGAAATATTTTTACATCTGTCATGGTCAATAACATTTATAATGATTCTGACGAAGAAACTCATAATCTGAGAAGTGGAAAGATATATAAGTTTAATAAAGAAAAGAATCCCGGAGGACCTGAACTCCGCATAGATACCGAACTCCCATGTGATCTTAACAATCAGACCACGCTGCTATCAGCCACTATTCATCCCACTACACCTCAGAATCCGTCGGTTACAGAAACCGCGCCACTTTTAGTTCAGAACCCACTCACTGCGAGTGTCGCGCAGCCCAGTCCGCAGAATCCCAGTATTCTGAATATTCCCTTTGTTTTCACCGCGTAGATAGTCAACACTACTCAGAGCAGTGCACAACCAGGAAGGAGAATGGCAGATAATGATATAAAACTGCCGATATTCAAAGGAACGGGTCTAGAAGACCCTGAGCAGCATTGGTTTCTATGTGAAGCCGTATGGAGTTTAAAGCAAATACAGGATGATGCTGTGAAGAGAGCGCAACTCATCACTACTTTAAGAGACCGTGGGTTGCATTGGTTTATGAAATATTCTCAGGCACAGCCGAGAACCCTAACAGAAATTCAGGCTGCACTGGTTGCAGAGTTTAAGAAGCCAAAGTCAGAATCGCAGTGCATAACGGAATTAAAGGAAATCAAACAGAAGCCTACCGAATCGGTTTGGGAATTTGACCAAAAATTTAAAACATTGTTAGACCAAGTTAGTTTCATGATAGCTCCACAACAACACAAGGAATGGTGCATTGTTGCGCTGTTGCCTCACATCAGACAACCATCGATGCAGTAGAAGCTTGCATCGCAGGTAGAGGCCTTAGAGATCGCAATGCAGCTAGAGGCTTCACCAATTGCTGAGACTAGCGCTGGGATGTCACAGATTCAGAACCAGCTGACTACGCTGACATTAGAATTACAGGGTATGAAAAATGGGAAAGAGTAAAGATATGAACACATATGTGAAGTTTGGTGCACCGGATGCAAATGAGAAGGCCATACCAGAGAACATTGCCCTCTATTTCAGGACTATCTTGCCAGTGGTGCACCAAACCCAATCAATATGAACCACAATCAGGCACCATGGTGTGAAATCTGCAGAACCAAAGGACACAGGCCTGAAGACTGTTATCTAATACAGAAATATGTAAACACGCCTAAAAGCCTATATTGCAATTTCTGTAAATCAGTTGGACATGATGAATCCAATTGCCACGCATATGAGCTCATGAATGAAAGAAAGCACAATATGGAAGAAATGCGAGGTGCTAGGATGTATTGTGTTCAAGAGGAAACTCAACCAAAACAAGAAAACACCCAATACGATCAAGGGGGATATAGAGGCCGTGGTGGTGGATATCGCGAGAGAGGAAGAAATGCCGGCCTGACGCAAGGAAGAGGCCGCGGCCAGGTAATCTATTACAACTGTGGCCAGCCAGGTCACGTTTCTAGAGATTGTACCAACCCATGCACTATGTGCAATTACTGTAAATCATTTGAGCATATTATTGAAGACTGCCCTGTGCTTGAGGTAGAAATGCAGAAGAGAAGAAGGACAGAACCACCAAATCCCAATATTCAGTTGATTGCAGCAGAGAGCAGAACTGCGGATCCAAGTGTAAACATGGTAACGCGCAGTGGTGCAGATACAGGAAGGGACGGAGGCATAGAAGCTTCGACCTCCGGAATGCACGACCCTAGATAGAATCCTGGAGAGCCGGTATGGATTAGGAAAGCTCCTGGGAAAGCACCAGGTCTGGATTTACAGAAAAATAAAGGAGCCTTTGAGGAAGCATGAGACATATTCAGGGCACCGCCACCTGGCTCCCCAAGAACACAGTTGCGCAGTGAAGTACCACAAAGAGAGAATATTCCAACGGCGCAAGATCAGACAAATGCCGCAACAGACGCAGGGACCTCTATTGCGCAGTTCTTACGCAGTTGCATGAAATTACTAAAGAGCGCATATGCTTTTACGGAATTTGAAAAGATACTAAGGCAGTATGAGCCAAACAGTGACAAGGAGGCTGCCAATGGCGCAGTCCATAATATTCGGAGTCCTAAGAGAACAGGAAGGGAAATGAGACTCACTGCATAGATTGGGGACTATGATATGGATGAGATCATTCTCGATCTTGGATCTGAAGTAAATGTCTTGACCAAGCAGACATGGCATCAGATGGGTAAACCCAAGTTACAATGGTCACCTCTACAGTTGAGGATGGTAACCAAGGGATAGTTATACCTTTGGGAAGATTACCCAACACCATTGTTGACATTGATGGAGTGCGTAGCTATGCCGATTTTGAAGTAATCGAAATCATGGATGACAACCATCCTTATCTGGCACTGCTAGGCATCGATTGGGAAATGAAAAACTCTGCCATTATTGATTTAAAAACTATGAAAATAATATTTGAAGGCAATGATATCAGGGTCATCGCGCCATTAGACCCTTCGCAGGGCGAGCGGTATGTTGAACATATTCAAGAGGAATCCAGAGCTCAAGACTTGGACCGTATTTACAAGATGACAACCAATACTACTGACTATGTTAATCCAACTGCAGATGGCACACTCAGTTGGCACTGTGATATCTCTTGCATTTCAGATTCCTATGCAGGACTAGAAAACTGGCAAAGCAGGTTACATGAAGTATCTGCCAAGAAATGCACATGGATCACGAAGTCACTTCGCTGGATTGGGAAAGAGGTAAATCCAATCCCTACCTTTGATGGTTTATCTAATGTGTATTGTTTTATCAAAGAATATACTGCAGCAATTCCGGATGAACACCGTGTCTCAGCTCTAGACATGGCATTGTGCGGCATACCTGCTAGATGGTGGGCTGCGCATAAGAAGATACTGACAACATGGGATCAGTGTAGAATTAAGATGCAAATCAGGTTTGCTGATAAGGTTACCCTATCCTTTGAGAAATATAATGGACATACGGATCCAAGAGAGCATATTCGGGTCTGTTCAGGAGCATGGAAGGAAAGACCACAGGCATAATGGCTACATTTGTTTGTCCACACGTTAGAAGAAACGATTCCGAAGAAATGGTACCTAGACCTGGAGTTGCACAGAGGCACAGTGGACTGGTCGGGCCTCACTGCGACCTTCCAGCAGGATTTCAGCTTCGAAGACGAGCATCCAAGTATCAATGACGCGCTGCAGGTCATTAAGAAAAAAATATTCAGTCCAGATTGTACACAAGGAAACATGACACTAGAATAATTCTTCGGCACAGACTGCATACCTAAGCGCCTACAACCTGAATGGGAAGAGCAGCTAGAACATGCTTTTGATTTTTATCACATCGATGGAGAAACCAAGGATACAGCAGATAGTGATGAGGAGGACCTGCACAACATATGGATACCTAAGTCAGAGGGATCGCATGAGGTAGAAGGACCTCCACTGGAAATTCTAGACATGAGTGGACCCGTGAAAACAAGGAAAGTGAACATTGGCACCATCGAAGCGCCAGGGTTCGCAGCTATTGGAGATTATTGGGATGAAGATATAGTTGAAGAGATCGCAGATATATTACAGGAATATCAAGAACTATTCCCGACCAAGTTCACAGAGATGAAAGGTATCTTGGGAGACTTAGGAGTGATGAAAATTCCTCTTAAGCGTGGCGCGAAACCTGTGAAACAAAGAACATACAGACTGAACCCGCGCTATAAAGAACGAGTTAGGGAAGAATTCGATAAGATGCTCGATGCAGGGATCATTAAGCCAGTTGAAGAATATGAATGGATAAGCCAGGTGATTATCTAGGACAAGAAAACAAAGGGCGAGATCAGAATTTGTGTGGATCTCAGAAAACTCAACGATGCTTCAATGCATGACCCATTCCCTACACCTTTTACAGATGAAGTGCTAGATAATGTTGGAGGGAATGAGGCCTATTCTTTTACTGATGGATTTTCTGGCTACCATCATATTAGGATTAATTGCGCAGATAGGCACAAGACGACTTTTGCTACAGAATGGGGGTCATTCCAATACACAGTGATGCCCTTTGGTCTGAAGAATGCACCCGCCATATTCTCTAGAGTGATAGTCGCAACATTTAAGGATTTTATACGTAAGTTTCTAGAGGTTTACTTTGATGATTAAACCATTTTCGGGCTATTAAAGAACCATGCCGCGAACCTCAGGATGATGTTGGAAAAATGCAGACAACACCAAATTTCATTAAAATTGAAGAAGTGTGTCTTCTGTGTACCCTATGGAGTCTTGTTGGGACACATTGTATGCAAACATGGCTTGATGGTAGACCCTGCTAAGATTGCAGTCATTGTAAACTTGCCTACACCCAATTCAGTTAAGCAATTGCGCACTACACTGGGGCATACTGGTTACTACAGGAAGTTCATAAAAGGGTATGCGCAGATAACCGCAACTATGGAAAAACTACTGAAGAAAGATGTACCATTCATTTGGAATGAGGATTGTGAGAAAGGCTTCGACACATTGAAGGAGAAAATGGTCACTGCACCGATCCTAGTTTTCCCAAACTGGGAGAAGCCTTTTCACGTCCATGTGGACGCATCATGCATAGCATTGGGTATTGTTCTTGCGCAATTAGGAGAGGGAGGCATTGATCCTCCCATTGCCTTTTCCAGTAGAAATTTATCATCCGCTGAGAAGAACTATACTACTACTGAAAGAGAAGGACTCACAATGGTATATGCGCTGCAGAAGTTCAGGAACTACCTGCTTGGTGTGCACTTCTCCATGTTTACTGACCATTCTTCCTTGAAATACCTTGTTAATAATCCAGTGTTAGGGGGGCGCATATGCAGATGGTTACTTCTCTTTCAGGAGTACGATTTTGAGATTGTTGTTAAGCCAGGAAGATTGAATTTGGGACCTGATCATTTGTTAAGAATCAAGTTAGGAGAAGAGCCTATGAATTTGGAGGACAATCTGCTTGATGCGCAGTTGTTCGTCATACAAGTTGCAGATGAGTACTACCAGGACATCATTGATTTTTTGACCACTGGATTCGCACCTGCAGAGTTCACTACGTAGCAGAAGAAGCAGCTAGTAGTGCGCACAGCAGACTTCACTATAATTGCAGGTCAGCTATACAAACTGGGACCGGATGAAGTATTGCGTAGATGTGTGCTAGAGCATGAGAAACCATTTATACTAGCTGATGCGCACTCAGGAGTCGCAGGAGGCCATTATGCAGGAAGAGCTACTACGCAGAAGATATTGCGCGCAGGGCTATGGTGGCCTACAATTCATAAATATTTGAAGGAACACTGCCAGAATTGCGATGTCTGTCAGAGGACAGGGAAGCCGTAACGCAGAGATGAAATGCCATTAAATCCACAGCTGACATTGCAGGCCTTTGAGAAGTGGGCCATTGATTTTGTGGGTCCTATTAACCCACCAGGAAAAATAACTGGTGCGAGGTATATCATTACTGCTATCGATTACCTCACCAGATGGGCAGAAGCAAAGCCAGTCAAAGACTGTAGCGCAGCTACAGCCGCAGAGTTTATATATGAGAATATTCTTACAAGGTTCGGATGCCCGAAGATATTGATGAGTAATCAAGGCACTCATTTTCTGAATAAGACAATTGAGGCTTTAACCGAAGAGTTCCACGTTCATCATCAATGCAGCACGCCTTATCATCCACATGAAAATGGAATTGCTGAAGCATTTAACAAAGTGTTGGAGAATGCGCTAACAAAGATATGTAATGTTAATTGATACGATTGGTACCTGCACATCCCATCTGTACTATGAGAATACATGAATACCTGCAAGAAACTAACTGGCCATACACCTTTCAGGTTGGCCTATGGATAAGAAGCAATAATGCCGATGGAGTACATTGTTCCCAGCTTGAGAATAGCAGCGTTTACAGGCATGGCCAATCGCGCAGCACTCGAAGAAAGACTCCTACACTTGGTTGGGCTAGAGGAAGATTGCTTCGTCGCAGGCTTCCACCAACAAGTCCAGAAAGAGCGCAAAAAAGCTTGGCATGATCGCCACATAAAGAACAAGAACTTTCAGGTAGGTGATCTAGTCCTCCTGTATGATAGCAAATTCATGACATTTCCTGGAAAATTTAAGATGCATTGGCGTGGCCCATATACTGTAATGCATGTTACTAATGGTGGCGCAGTCCAGTTAGCTACATTAGCCGAGATACTTTACCAAGTTTGATAAATGGTAGCAGACTAAAGCTTTACCGCGATAGTCTGGCTGCGTAGAATCTTATATGATCAGGGGAAGTGTACCGCGTGACACTATTGAAGTTGCGCGTGAAAAAAAAGAAGAAGAAGAAAAGAGGCAAGAGAAGAGTGGACGCGCAGAGCAAGTCTAGAAGCTCGTCGCATAGAAAAGATGGACCGAAAATCATGTAGAAAAGATGGACCGACAATCACGCAGAAGATAACACCCAGTGCGCGTCCTGTACCAAACATCTGATTGGACCGCCAGTGCATTATCACGGAAATCGTTACCATGACATTTGTCGGCTGGTTAGTGGGACGTTAACCAAATTGGCGGCAATAGGGCAACTCACAATTTAAAGGTGGATGGGACATTTTGGAACCCATTAAAGACCGAAGTGACCAGTTCATACCGAAATCTGGATGGCAGGCTAAGCCATTAACATAGATTCAACGGATTTGACAAGCTGGCTTGACAGGCAACAGTTTGGCATTTAAGGAAACAGGGTTCACATCACGAGAAGGATCAACTGACAGGCCCAAGATAATACGCTTGAATTGGAAATCAAGATGGCTTTAAGGGCCTCGGGCACTATGGAAGGCCACATAGAGGACCAGCAGCGGCTATAAATAGACCTCGCTCGGCCACTTAACCACTTTTACGAAGTGTTTGAACTAGTCGAGAGCCGAGCGACCAGAGCATTGTATGAGCGACTCGGTTGAATTAGCAGATATTTCTTGTTTATTTGAGCAAGCAGGGATTCCAGTAGCAATGACGGCGATGAAACCAGGTCCGTCCAGAAGTCCAGCACGGCAGGCTGCAGGAAGCAGCAAGGGCAAAGAGACAGCAACTCCAGAGAAGGGGGACTCTGAAGTGCCACTACAGCAGACAGCTTCGGCTCAAGTTCTGCCATTTTATCCAGTGCCCAACTACATTCCCCCAAGGAAGCTCGATGCCCCACCAGTAAACATAGAAAAGAACTTCAAATATGAAATCCCGCTACCCGATATCTCGACCAGGGTAAAGATTGAGGAGAATATGATGGGTGGTGTACCAGGCTACAAGCTGGATGACCAAGACTTACTGGAGAATACGTTGGTAACACCGAAAAGTTACCCATAGTTTAGGCCGGATGCCTATATCAATTGGGTCAAGGACGCACAGAATGGAACTGGCAGGGTAGAAATTCAAGAATGGCTAAGGGCCATCTGGCCATCAGGCTTGTTAAACTTATTGCAAATGCCTTACTTTACCAAGAGTGCTGAGTTTTCCGCCGTTGCACGCACACTGCTCACTTGCGTGCATGAAGGATTCCTATGGTTGGACACGCGCATTGACATCAATATCGACCTGATTCATCACATCACCGGATTGAACAAGAGGGGAGAGGACCCTGCTAACCTCATCATAAAGAAGGTGTAGGATAGAGCTATTAACACTGAAGTAGCAAAAGAGTTCGGCGTAGCGCACAAGGGATGAGGGTTCCCAACGGTCGACATCAATGACCGTGCCACATGGTTTACAACCCGGTTGCTTGCAAGAAAGCTGTTCCGCAAGTGTAGACCACCTGAAGTACCTGCGGTCGCAATCATGGCAGCCGCTAATGTATTGCACAAAAAATATTACAATTGGTGCCAGTTCTTATTGAACGAGTTCCCGGCAGATGTTCAGGATACCCAAGATGATGGAACAACGTTCCAATTTAGTTGGATGCTAGTGTTGATAGCCCTTGTAGGCTGGAAATATCCAGATAATTACCAAGGAGCTTCCACCTTAGCTAGACAAGGCCGAGGAGCGCGCTTTTCCAATCTATGGGCAAGCCCAAAGGCGTCTAGGCAGCGGCAAACGACTGAAGTATTTTATGTTTACTATCACCAGTTGCGTGAAGCAATTATGGCCACACCGCGCGTTTCCAAACCACTAGTTGATGAATACACCTGCATCATGAGGTTTCAAGCGAAAAGACACCAAACATTCATTCAGCCAAGAGGTGACATAACAGAGCAGGATTTATGGTATCCAGACTTTTACCGACTGGATAAGGAGGCGATCGAGGGAATGATGGAGCCGTGGGAGCTCGAATGGAGAGTCCCCGCTTCACAAGATGATGCTTCTGACTACGAGCATAATGTAGAACCTCTTCGGGAGAAGATCAATGTAAAAGACACCGATGAGGAAGACACAAAAACAGATCAGGAAGACAAAGAAGAAACAACAACAAAAAAGGGAAAGAAGGGTGGACAACTAGCTGGAACGCCCATTGTGGAAGAAAAGGATGATGCACAGAGTCAACATTCCACTTCATCGGCAGCAAACAGAAATGCTATTGAAGGCCCCTTGCAAACACATGGCCGAAGCACAAAAAGAAAGGCCGAAAAACCCGAGCTCGGGCCGCAACTACATCCCGATGATTGCGAGACCATTTGTCACGTCCCCTCCCATCATACCAGTGCGATGGAGAGGATCGTGATGCTAAAACCGGGCATCTAGCCCCATGAACTTATTAAATAAGCATTCACATAATATAAAAAGACATATGGAAATGTATAATTCTAAGAAAACACAACGAAAGTAATTTCAATTAAACATCCATCATACATTCAAGATATTCATCAGATAAATAATTTCAAAGTTAACACAAGAGAATACTTATCTTATAACAAAGTAGTCCCAAGCAACTGGCTATGCAACTGCAACGTTCCACCCAACCATAGGCCAATTGTGATCATCAATATCTCAACACACTGCCACCCCCGAGCTAGGCATGATCTCTACAAGGAATCAGGGAACATCAGACTCACACATAGCTCAAAGATACACCAAATAAGCAAATCCAAGCTACAGTTGGGTTTACCAGGCTGTTAGGAAATGGAAGGAAGAATTGCTAAGCTAGTGGGATCAACCATAGAGATATGGGCACCCTCTGCAAGATCTATCTAGCTTGGTCTCCACAATACCTACACACCTGGCACAAGGAAGTATTCCCTTCACTAGTACACAATCCCTTAGGACATACCTTCCATTCTAGTGTCCTTCAAGGTGTGCATAGAAGAGCAACCAACCCTTGTGATACTCTTGAGAGGTTATCTCCTCACTAGGTTTATCAAGCCAATTCTGGTCCACTTCCACTCCTAATTCTTGCTCATAATTTCCAGCCAACACAGGGATGCACCCTACAACAAAACATAAGTGCTGAAAAACGTGGGCAACCAAAACGAACTGGGGGATGGGGAATAAACCCTGGGAGAGCAAATTCATTTTCAGAAAACGTTTTTCTGCATTTCAGGGGCAAAAACGACCTCTATAAACCCCCAAAACGTGACTCCCTTTCTCCCAGCCACTGTGCAACACAAAAACGAGCTCCCAGCTATGGAAAAATGCAGGAATTTGGTAAAAAACGTGACGGGGAAAGCCCAGCTAGCTCAGACTGCGTGAGAGAGGAAAAACTATCAGTTCAGAATGGATTTGGGTACCATTTCGTGGGTGTTTTCTTGCCCCAGAAGCAAAAGTACGTTTTTCCAGGTTGATGGCTTTCCCATGCATGAAATTGGCTGCCATGCCTCTTCATTCCCAAGGCATTAACTGCCTCAACCAATTTCTGGAAGAATTAAATGATTGGGTGCATAAGTCAGAATGGGTAGTTGAGGGTTTATGGGTTTTCTCATTGACACATGGATTAACACCATTGGCTCAAAGGTTTGAATAATTTCCCTCCCTATTCCTTTTAGAATCATGCCCCCATCTCTTTGTTGCATTGCATAGCTAGTTGTGGGTTTTTCATTAAAATTCGTATTTACATGATGTCTTAATTTACATTGTGCCTATCTAGCACAAGAACCATAGGCATCTATTTTTAATTTTCGATACATAAAACGCTAAATAAATGGTGGGGCCTTGGCCTTGAGCTCATCACCATGATTAAATATCAATATTTACATCATTTATGATTTAATGCGAAGGGGGTCAAAATGGGGACGTGACATTCCCCTCCTTTTACATCAGCACTGTTCTCAGTGCTTATCAAAACTGAACAAAAATGGATATGCCACTCTCATGGCATCCTCCAGCTCCCATGTAGCCTCATCAGGACCGTAGTGCTTCCATTGCACCTTTATCTGTCCGATGGCTCGGTTCCGGAGCAATGTTACCTTCTTGTCTAGGATGCGCAATGGATCGGTTTGGAACTCTCCCTCGGGTTCCACCTGGATCACATCCCAATTAATCACATGGTTAGGATCATGTACATATTTCTTAAGTAAAGAGACATGAAAAACATTATGAGCTTTAGTGCTAGCACACAATGCAACTCTATATGCAACTGGCCCTATTATTTCAAGCACTTCAAATGGCCTACAATATCTAGGTGATAGCTTGGCACAACTCCCAAGCTTCAAGGAACTCTTCCTTGATCTCACTCTAAGATACACATGATCCCCAACATTGAATTCCCTATGCACTCTATGTTTATCTGCATAGCTTTTGTGTCTATCCTGGGCTGCTTTTAAATTTTTCCGGATCATTGCAACCTCTTGTTCCATTTCCTTAAGCAATTCTGGCCCAAGTACAATTCTGTTCACTGGCTTGTCCCAAGTCATTGGTGTCCTACATCTTCTGCTGTACAAAGCCTCATATGGACTCATTCCCAATGATTCTTGCTGCCCATTATTATATGCAAACTCTACCAGGTGTAGATAATCCTCCCACTTGGATGGCTTGTCCATTACATACATGCGAAGCATGTCTTCAAGCACCTGATTTACTCTTTCTGTTTGCCCGTCTGTTTGAGGATGGTACGCGGTGCTAAAGTTCAACTGTGTACCCAAATCTGAAAAGAGACCTTTCCAAAAATTGGAAATGAACTTGGTATCCCTGTCAGAAATTATTGCCTTAGGCAACCCATGTAATCTGAAAATTTTCTTCATGAAAATATTTGCAATGGCATCGACTTTGTGTGTGGACTTAACCGGTATGAAATGTGCTGCCTTTGCTAACTTGTCCACCACAACCATGATGGAATCATGTTGTCTCATAGTCATTGGCAATCCTGTAATAAAATCCATGGATATTACTTCCCATTTCCATTCTGGAATTGGCACTGGGTGCAATAAACCTGCGGGGTGTTGGTGTTAAACCTTCACCTGCTGACATTTAATGCACTTAGAAATGTATTCAGCGACATCCTTCTTCATCCCTGGCCAGAAATAATATTTTCTTGCTGTAGCAATTGTTTTCTGATATCCTGGGTGACCAGAGTATGGAGCTTTATGGATTTCATCCATAACAATCCTCCTCAAATCTGCCACATTGGGAATATAGACTCTATTTTTATAGGTAAGAAGTTCGTCTTCCTCCAAATGATAACCCTCATACTTCTTGCCAAGGTCTTGCTGATGCAATTTGTCCTTTATCTGCACGTACACTTCATCCTCAACAATATGGTTAACAATCTGCTGCTTCAAATCGGGTTGGCAAGTACTAAGTGCTGCCACATGCATTTCATGTACCTTCCTGCTGAGTGCATCAACCACCTTGTTTTCTTTCCCTTTTATGTGTTTGATTTCAAAATCAAATTCACACAAAAATTCCAACCATCTAGCTTGCCTAGCATTTAAAGTTGGCTGATCAAACAAGTATTTCAGACCACAATGGTCTGTCCTTAACTCAAATTTTCTTTCCATTAAGTAATGCCTCCACATCTTTAAAGCATGTACTATGGCTGCAAGTTCTATATCATGAGTAGCATAGTTCTTCTCATGCTCCTTCAACTTTCTTGACTCATAGCATATCACGTGGTTGTCTTGCATAAGAACTCCTCCAAGTCCTTGATTGCATGCATCGGTACATACCACAAAGTCTTTTTCTGGGTTTGCAATTTTCAAAATTGGTGCACTTGTAAGAAGATTCTTCAACCGTTGAAAACTTTCCTCACATCTTGGTGACCATTCAAACTTTATCCCCTTCTTTTGCAAAGAAGTGATCGGGTTTGCAACCTTGGATAATCCTTCGATAAACCTCCTATAGTAACCAGCAAGGCCCATAAAAGATCTCACATCAGTCACATTCCTTGGAGTTGGCCAATTCATAATGGCTTCAATCTTCTCAGGGTCTACAGATATTCCTTCGTTGGAGATGATGTGACCCAAATAATGAATTCTATATTTATAAAGTCACATTTGCTCAACTTTGCATACAACTTATGCTCCCTTAGCAATTGCAATGTCATTCTCAAATGTTCTTCATGCTCTTCTTCATTCTTAAAAAAAATAAGAATGTCGTCTAGAAAAACAAGAACAAACTTGTCCAAATACTCGCTGAAAACACTATTCATGAGACACATGAAAGTAGCTGGTGAATTTGTGAGACCGAATGGTACCAATACAAACTCATAGTGTCCATACCTCGTTCTAAAGGCTGTCTTATGAATATATTCTTCTTTGAGTCTTATCTGATGGTAAACATACCTCAAGTCAATCTTTGAAAATACCTTTGCTCCTCTCATTTGATCAAAAAGGTCATCAATTCGGGGCAATGGGTATTTGTTCTTCACAGTGACTTTGTTCAACTGCCTGTAGTCAATACATAACTTGAGTGTTCCATCTTTCTTTTTCACAAATAGAACAGGTGCTCCCCACGGGGACGCACTTGGCCTAATATATTTCTTTTCCAGCAACTCTTGTAATTGCATTTTCAATTCTAGCAAATCCGGTGTACTCATCCTGTAGGGTGTCTTAGACACTGGTGCAGTTCCTGGCACAAGTTCAATTGTAAAATCAATGTCTCTCTTTGGAGGGAGTCCTGGAATCTCATCAGGAAAAACATCTCTGAATTCTTGCAATACATGATAGTCCTCCAATTTAAGAGTTTCATTCTCTGCTGCCTCTAAAATGTGGGATGCATACAATTGACATCCCTTCCTACAGAACTTCTTCAGCTGCATGGCTGAAACCTGTCTAACAAAAGTCACCTTTGGAATGCCTTTTACAACCCTCGGGTTTCCTTCTTCGTCCATGCATTCAAATGTCTTATTGTAGCAGTTAAGTTTAACCCTGTGTGCTTCTAACCAATCCATTCCAATGAGAATATCATAAGAACCAAGTGGCAAAATATTCAGATCTGCATAAGTGAATAGCCCATCCATCTCTAATGGACATTTCTCTACTATTTCACTAACTTTTCTCTTGGTTCCAGTGGCTAGTTGAACTAACCATGATTTACTGTGCTTTAATTTCTTAAAAGCACAAATCTCAACAATTCTAGGAGTGACATAACTGTGAGTAGATCCAGGATCAATCAAAATAGAAACAGATTGCTTAGCAATCTTACCTTCAACTTCAACCACAATTGACTGATGATCTGCCTGGTGGTCGTCTAGAGCTGCATAGATTCTAGGGATTGTCCTTGCCACTTGACCCACAGTTTCAGCTCCCTGGATGTTGTGGACTTGATTTGCATTCCCATTCCGATGTGGACAGTTCCTAAGCATGTGGTCTCCTCCACAACCCCAACATTGAAGTGGTTCTCTTGGCTCCTTTGGATCTCTTGGCTTGTCTCCCATCATCCTAGTTGGCTTAGTCACAACCTGTGATGGTTTCCTTTGCTGATTCTTGAATTGAGGAGGCTTGAACCCCTTCTTCCTTTGATCAAACTTTTCATTTTTCTTATCCTTCCATGCCTTATGGAATTCTGGTTTGCTTCTGTTTTGATCAAAGCAATACTTGGCCTTTCTTATGGCCTCCTCTAGAGTTCGAGGTTCATCAAACTCAATTCTGTCTTTATATGACTGGGGCAGTCCACTCAAGAAACGCTGAATTTTCACCTTATCATCTCGAATGTACCTTACATATCTTAGCAACTCTAAGAACTTGTTTGCATATTCTTCCATGGTCAATTGTCCCAATCTCAGCTCATGGAACTCTTTGATCTTATCATCATAGTACCTATCAGAGAGGTACTTCTGCTTGAAGTATTTCTTAAACTGCTTCCACACAATCTTCCTTTCATTGATCTTCTTCACTTGCCTGATGTGTTCCCACCATATAGATGCTCTTCCATTCAAGTTGAAGATGGCTACCATTGCCTTCATATTTCCTGAGTAGTCTTGGACTTGGAAATACTTTCTCATCCCAAGAAGCCAAGCTTCAGCTTCTTGACTAGACTTTATCTCTCCATCAAATGTAGGAGGTTTTGCCTTCTTAAATTCCCCATGTGAATTTCTCTTGTAGTGCTTCTTCCTCTTACTCCTGCGAGATGAAGATCTTGAACCCTCAATGGATTCTTCAGAGTCAGATGATTCATTAGAATAGATTTCTGGAGTATATGTTCTGTCTGTAGAAACTCTTCTTGAGCTACTGGCCCTCTTACGGGAATTCCTTCTAGAACTAGTCCCACCCCTCTCTGGATTTGATGTCTAATGCCCAGAGTTTATTTGCCTTTGGATTTCTTTCAAACTCTGCAGCATGGATGCATTCAACTGATTTTGTTCTTCCTGAGCTTTAATCATCCTTTCATTGTCTTCTCTACAGCTTTGCAACTCCACCCTTAGGCTTCTCATGGTGGTTGCAATATCTGGAGGAGTCTCTTGATTTCTTCTCCCATTAGATTCTGTTTCAGCATTTTCAACATGTATGTTCTCCCCCATGGCATCTGTCTCAGGCTCATAGGGATCCTGTGCATCATCCATGATGTTTATTTTTTTGGCCCAACCAAGATCCAAAACTTTCCCACTGTACTATCTAGAGTGCTACCCTGATGTAATTGTGATTCTGCAAAATGTGTTCATCAACACAATTGTTAGCTGCATTATATTCTCAGAAATTCATAAACTACTTTCATGCACGTGGGAAAATATTATATTAACAATTTTTCAAATCATAGAATTTTCTCACAATCAACGATATATGAGGGGGACGACGGGGGTCAAGGGGGCTTTCCCCCTTGTGGCTTCTGCAGGGCGGGTCGAGGGTAGCGCCCTCGTTTTTTGTTTGTTTGTTTGTAAATATTTCCATTTCGCGCAATCTGGTGCATAAGTTCCAAGCCATTTTTCAATTTTTGGCCCCTGAAAAATCTCCCTGGAAAACAGCTAAAATTCCCTGTTTCAGAGCAATTCACTGAGTTCTTTCGCCATTGCGGACGAACTCGCTAAGTTTCTCTATCGAAACTCGACTTTTCTTTCTGACAGCTTCGGCGCAACTAGACAGTTCTTTTCATTGTTGCGGAAAACTTTCGCCAACTCTTCCACTGTTGCGGAAAACTTTCGCCAACTCTTCCGCTGTTCCGAAAAACTTTCGTCAACTCTTCCGCTGTTGCGGAAAACTTTCGCCAACTCTTCTGCTGTTGTGGAAAACTTTCGCCAACTCTTCCGCTGTTCCGAAAAAATTTCGTCAACTCTTCCGTTGTTGCGGAAAACTTTCGCCAACTCTTCCGCTGTTCCGAAAAAATTTCGTCAACTCTTCCGCTGTTGCGGAAAACTTTCGCCAACTCTTCCGCTGTTGCGGAAAAAGTTCGCCAACTCTTCTGCTGTTGCGGAAAACAACGGAAGACTTAGAAAATTTTTCCGTTGTTTCGGGTCAATTTGGCGAGTTCTCCCACCGTTGCAGCGAAGACTTCCAAGTTCTTCCCGAAACAGACTTAATTTTTTTTTTCAAAAACACTTAAAACAATTTCGGATTCTTCTTTTCTTCTTCCTGTGATGACTGCTGCCCAGCAGGAGGTAACCTTACCTCTGCAAACTATCCAACTTAGCCATTTTAGGCCCGATGCTGAGACCTGTGGTGATCAGGAAGGGACCTTCCCATGTGACTGTAATCGGATTTGGCCCATAGAGGTCCAATGTTGCAACTAGCAGCTCTGATACCATAATGTCACGTCCCCTCCCATCATACTAGTGCGATGGAGAGGATCGTGATGCTAAAACCGGGCATCTAGCCCCATGAACTTATTAAATAAGCATTCACATAATATAAAAAGACATATGGAAATGTATAATTCTAAGAAAACACAACGAAATTACTTTCAATTACACATCCATCATACATTCAAGATATTCATGAGATAAATAATTTCAAATTTAACACAAGAGAATACTTATCTTATAACAAAGTAGTCCCAAGCAACTGGCTATGCAACTGCAACGTTCCACCCAACCATAGGCCAGTTGTGATCATCAATACCTCAATACACTGCCACCCCCCGAGCTGGGCATGATCTCTACAAGGAATCAGGGAACAACAGACTCACACATAGCTCAAAGATACACCAAATCAGCCAAGCCAAGCTACAGTTGGGTTTGCCAGGCTGTTAGGCAATGGAAGGAAGAATTGCTAAGCTAGTGGGATCATCCATAGAGATATGGGCACCCTCTACAAGATCTATCTAGCTTGGTCTCCACAATACCTACACACCTGGCACAAGGAAGTATTCCCTTCACTAGTACACAGTCCCTCAGGCCATACCTCCCATTCTAGTGTCCTTCAAGGTGTGCATAGAAGAGCAACCAGCCCTTGTGATACTTTTGAGAGGTTACCTCCTCACTAGGTTTATCAAGCCAATTCTGGTCCACTTCCACTCCTAATTCTTGCTCATAATTTCCAACCAACACAGGGATGCACCCTACAACAAAACACAAGTGCTGAAAAACGTGGGCAACCAAAACGAACTGGTGGATGGGGAATAAACCCTGGGAGAGCAAATTCGTTTTCAGAAAACGTTTTTCTGCATTTCAGGGGCAAAAATGACCTCTATAAACCCCCAAAACGTGACTCCCTTTTTCCCAGCCACTGTGCAACACAAAAACGAGCTCCCAGCTATGGAAAAATGCAGGAAATTGGTAAAAAACGTGATGGAGAAAGCCCAGCTAGCTCAGACTGCGTGAGAGAGGAAAAACTATCAATTCAGAATGGATTTGGGTACCATTTCATGGGTGTTTTCTTGCCGCAGAAGCAAAAGTACATTTTTCCAGGTTGATGGCTTGCCCATGCATGAAATTGGCTGCCATGCCTCTTCATTCCCAAGGCATTAACTGCCTCAACCAATTTCTGGAAGAATTAAATGATTGGGTGCATAAGTCAGAATGGGTAGTTGAGGGTTTATGGGTTTTCTCATTAACACATGGATTAACACCATTGGCTCAAAGGTTTGAATAATTTCCCTCCCTATTCCTTGTAGAAATATGCCCCTATCTCTTTGTTGCATTGCATAACTAGTTGTGGGTTTTTCATTAAAATTCGTATTTACATGATGTCTTAATTTACATTGTGCCTATCTAGCACAAAAACCATAGGCATCTATTTTTAATTTTCCATACATAAAATGCTAAATCAATGGTGGGGCCTTGGCCTTGAGCTCCTCACCATGATTAAATATCAATATTTACATCATTTACGATTTAATGCGCAGGGGGTCAAAATGGGGACGTGACACCATTGCAACCAAAGTGCAAGAAGCATGGGAAGAGGCTCGCGCCGAGAATGAAGCCAAGCAAGAACAACTGTAGTTGACCATAATCCAAGCTATGGAGTAGGTCAAGACATTGGTAGACCATATGGGATTGGGGAAATTAGGTTAAGGTATTAACGGAAAATCAGCAGAGCCAAGCGCGTAAAGAAGACCACTTGTTACTGGAAGTAAGTATCCGTGCATCTTGAACCTTGAACCTAGCTACCTGATTTACCCAAATTAAACGGTTAAGGAGGCACTAAAGACTGGGCGCCTCGACTTGAACATTGGGGCCTTACCCCTAGATGACTTGAATGAGTTGCACATCAAAGTTGCAGAAGAAATTCATGAGAGAGGCATCGCATCATATGATAAGTGTGCGCAGTTAACTGAAGACATCAATCAGTTAAGGCAGGAATCAGATAACACCAAGCAAGAATTGAGCGCAGCCAAGGAAAAGGGCCAGAAGCTGAAGGAAACCATTTCAGCTGTGTGCGCACACATAGAAGAATGCGAAGAAGAAGATGACATGGAGGAAACAATAAAGAAAATTGGGGCCAAGGTAGAGTCCCTTACTGCTGAGAAAATAGAAATGGAAACCGCGTATAAATGCAAAATCGCAGAACTAGAGGCTCGACACCATGTCATTTTGTCAGATCAGTGACCAGCTCCAGCTGAGGACGTCAAAGTAACCATGGATGGCATTTCGCCGGAAGTGATGAAATGCCAAGACTTACTTGAGCGGATAACTACAGCAATAACCGGGTTGAATGAAGATCCTGCGCTACAGCAGGTAAGGGCAGAAGTAGAACAGTAGTAGTAGCAGGTAGATGCTGCAAGTATACAGATGAGGAATGCGCCGACGAGAGAGAAAGTGCAGAGATTTAATGAGGTCAAGGACCTACAGAAAGAGATGGAAACACTAAGGGAGAAAGAGGCTTCCGCATCAGACAGGCTGCAGCCTATTGAGCAAGAAGGCCTCGAATTAATGCAGCAATTCGATGCGAAGTTCGTAGAACTTTAGTCGGCAGAAGGCACTATGTAGGAACAAGTGGCTCGGGAGAAGGTCTCGCAGGCTACTCTGGAGACGCTTCAAGGCTTCGAACAGAAAGACAAGAACGTAGTTGTGGAGTTGTAATAAACTCTGTAAAGCTTCACAGTAAAGCTTGGGACGATGAAAGACGCGGCACCAGGGTCCACAGGTGGAAGTGGCTCGGGACGAGCCACAGGTGAGTGTTAGGGGCCTGTTGGGCGGGGCCTAAGTGGGTTGGAAAAATATACAAGTATGGAAAATTGCGCGTAGTGCGCTGCAGCAGAAAGAAAAGACAATTTTGATGATTGCGCATTGCGCGCCGCGGCAGGAAGAGAAAGCAGTTTTGGTGAAAGCGCATTGTGCGCGGCGGTAGGCGACGAACAATTTGAGGTTTTGCGCGTGTCACGCGATGGCAATGACGAAGGCACGGTCGTGCAGCAGGACGATGCACATGGTAGCGCATAAGCTATTTTTGGGTAGAACATGGGTAAAGGTCAGACGAGGATATGACCTAGTTTGGGTAAGGAACAGGTGGATGAAAGATGAAAGCGACCTATTCAAACGTGTGGCGACAAGCAGTTGAAAAGCTAGGCCACGACGCCGATGGCGATAGGCAGGCGAAGGAGTGGAAAGGAATAAGCCATGATGTAGTTATAACCGCTTAGAGGATTGCGGCTGTCAGAAGAGCGTGTGAGCCACGAGTGGCCCAGCTGGAGCACAGGGAGTAAGCTGTTGACGGCAACATCTAGGGTGGAAGTTGGCTACACCGGTTTTGTAGACCTAAGGGTTTTTGCTTACGAATTTTAAAGATATGCCTACGGGCATAATCTATAAATAGGCATGATTTTGTATGGGAAAGGGTTGTTGAATTCTTCATTTTGGTTAAGTGTTGATTATTGTAGAATCTTAAGCTTAGAAAATCCATTGTAAAGGCTCTGCAGTTGAGTGCGTAGAGACCTATCTGAGAGAGAGAAGAGAGTTTGCAGCTGAGTGCGCAGAATAAGAACGGTTGTACCCTTCCCATTAAGAGTAATATTAAAAACCGTTCTTGTGGATGTAGCCTCCATCCGGGGGGTGAACCACGTTAAATTCTGTGTTGTGTGACCAATGTGTTTTTATGATTGTTTAATTGCTTGGTATGTATGTTTAATGCTGGAAACTTCTGTATGTGATTGCTTTTATATGTATTCGCCACAGAGAATGAGAATAATATGTTAATTAATGCATGCGCAGAGGAATGTTAAGTATTCAACATGGATGAATCTGTCGATTGGAATGTATGAGTCTATCTATTGGTCAAGTAGTGAACACTGAGTTTAAGTGCAGTGTTGGAGCGCACAGTAACGTATGTTATTAAACCATCCACAATTTACTGATAAGACTTGAATGGAGTAAAAGGATAAAGGACGTTAAGTAGAATGGTTAGAATTGAACATCCTGGCAAGGACGCGCAGTCTCATGAATGCGCCGAGTCATTGAAGGTTGCTGCGAGGTAAGCTCTTGATAGCTTATTTTCGTAATGCAAAGGTATCCTGTATCGCACAGTCATTGGAGGTGCGAGCACAGTTGCGTGCTGAAGGCGCAAGTGCGTGAGCGCAGTTGCGCGCTAAAGTATCCGACGCAGAACAGAAGGTTCGCGCAGTTATCTATCCACGCAACCTGCAAGGCGTTGCGCTGCTTATTAGCTTTCCCCCCATCGCATCACCCAGTTGTGGAAACTTGATTCTGCAACCACCCCCTCAGCTTCGCCTCGGGTGAGACCTCAAGCTGCGCGCAGCCTGTTGCCGAAAGGGCCGGTGAATTGGGGTTTTGTTGGTTCCTTGAACCGCGAAGTACCTGGGTCTACACTGGAAACCTCAAGAAGGTGATCGACATCCAACAATGCAACTGCTAGATGTTACATGATTAGCATGTCTCCCATGTCAACTTTAGTGGATAAGACCCTTGTGGAGTTTTGGACTAGAAATAAACCCACACTGTAGCATCTTTATGTTTTTGGTTGTAAGGCATATGTTCATGTGCTTAAGAAGAGGGGTTCGAAGTTGGATAAAAAGGTGTTCAAATGTATTTTCATCATCTATGGGGTTGATGTGAAAGGTTACAAGCATTGGGAACTTATGGCTAGAATTTTTTTTATAGAAGAAATGTTATTTTTTGAGAAGTTAGTTCTTCTCTCATATTAGTGCCACCATAAGAGGATGAAAATAATTCAAGAGTTCAACTACCTCAACTATGAATTCCCATTAGAACTAGTTTCAGTGGATGAGAAATATGATGGTTGGCAATATACCTTGGTGATGACCTACACATTTGGGGTTTGGCACGAAATCTAATATCAATAAAGTAACATAATGATGTAGGTGTGTAGGTTTTATTGTTTGGTAAAGGGGTAAAATGGTCTAAGGAGCTATGGTTTTTACTAAGGGTGTTCATGGTGGCACTCTTTTCCAACTTGACGTGTGCGCCATTTAGTGTAATAGTTCAATTTCTCCTAGAATTTCGAAAGAAATGAATATAAGATTAATGGAGAGAGCTTGGAGTATGCCTAGTGGAGTAGTCTTAGAAACAAAAATCTAGGCATATGCAATGCTATATGTTACATGATTAACATGTCTACCATGTCAACTTTAGTGGATAAGACCCCTATGGAGGTTTGGACTATAAATAAACCCACACTCTAGCATCTTTATGTTTTTGGTTGTAAGACATATGTTCATGTGCTTAAGAAGAGGGGGTTGAAGTTGGATAAAAGGGTATTCAGATGTATTTTCATCATCTACGGGGTTGATGTGAAAGGTTACAAGCATTGGGAACCTATGGCTAGAAAACTTTTGTATAGAAGAAATGATATTTTTTGAGAAGTTAGGTCTTCTCTCATAGTAGTGCCACCATAAGAGGATGAAAATAAGTCAAGAGTTCAACTACCTCCCAAGATCGAGAAAATTGAACCAAAGAATGAATAAGGAGTTCACAATGGACCTAATGAAGAGGAGGGCTCATAGAGAGTTTGGAAGAGGAGGAAGAAACTCCACCTCAATACTTTAAGGAGGTCCACCTGGCAAAGAAGGCAACTAGATAGGTATAATTATGATATGTCTAATTTCATATGTATATTTGCTTTATCTGCTAACATCAATAAGCCTAAAATAGTGAAATAGGCAACACATAGAAAATAAAGAGTTCTTGCGATGGGCTATGAATGAGGAGATTGTTGCACTTAGAAAGAATGATGCATGAGACTTGGCACCTCTTATTGATGAACAAAAACTTAATTGGATGTAAACAAATGTTCAAAAGAAAGATCTATCCAATAGTAATATTAGAAAATACAAAGCAAAATTGATTGCAAAAGGATATTCACAAGTTGAGGGGATAGACTTTGATGAGATTTTGTCCTCAATTGCTACCTAGTAACTTGAAGGAGGAAATCTATATATCCGAACTAAGCACTAGATGAAAAGATATTTATAGTCACTAGTTTGCAAATTAAATAAGTCTTTATATGGTTATCATTGTATGCATTGCCAACATGATAGTAGTGTATGACTTATCTTGAACCATGCATTGCCAACATGATAGTAGTGTATGACTTATCTTGAACCTTTATGTTGCTGAAATATGTGGGGGTTTTTCTCCAAATAATTTCCATATTCTTTTGTTATTTATCATTGAAACTATTTTAGTTTTATGCATATTCTATTCCACACCTTTACTTCCATTCAAAAATAAGTAAAGAAGAAACCTGAAATGAATGATCTCTATTAACAAATATCGCGTTCAATAGAGAAGTAAAGAGATATTTCTTACCGTGATGAGTTTGGAACTGATCCAAATCTACGAGCAAAGTCTCCAAATATGATACCAATGCTTCGTTGAGGATCCCATTGCTTTGATTCTTTCAGGATAGACGGTATTATTATCGTTTCGGTATGATGAAGCTGCTGTGCTATGCAAGCATACAATTTCTGAAGTATTTTTGGATTTTCCTTCGTAGGAACCATATAGAATTGTACTTGCGACTCCCATTGAGTAAGACTCCACTGAGGTATGTTCAAAGCACCATTACTGGACTTTGAAGCTGGCAAACGGACCAATGGGAACGCACGCTGCTCAGAGTTGGCCCGATTGGAAGTACTGGCACCATTGACATTGAAGAATTCTTCAATTTTTGATAGCAGGTAGCTTCGTTTTAACTGCTCCATCACTAAGTTTACGAACTTGCCGTAGGCTTCGAAGGCCTCCTTCCAATTTTCATTCTCCAGCTTTGAAATGTCATTCAAAAACCTAACATAAGAATTACATTTAGTTTCATGTTTTATTTCACAATAGTTTTTCTGGCTGGAAATCAATAAAACTAATGCAGAGTAGATCAATATTTGTAAACCCTTAGCTACTATTTTAGCCAACATTGAAACTTGAAACTTTAAGCCGAATTTGTTCTTAATCTGTTAAACGGATATTTTATGCCAGATAACATTGATTTATAGGTGGATATTTTGGACGTAGTTGGATCTAACTTCTAAATTATCAAGCTATGGGAGATCAGACAAAGCAAGTATATTATCAAGCTATGGGAGATCAGACAAAGCAAGTATATATTAATCAAGCTATGGGAGATCAGACAAAGCAAGTATAACAGATTAAAATGAATCTTCACGTTCTTCAAACACAAAGATGGGCTGTTCAATTTTTTTACTGTCGTCCACCCCGAAAGAACAAACTTCTCTTCTGCAATTACTATATGACTTAGTTGAATATAATGCCAGGTCAATTGGTGCAAAAGCAAACCCTCAAGTAGGCAGAGGCAGGCAGGTCAGGAGTTGGATCTTCACGTAAACTTGTTTTTAGGTGATCACCGACCTTTCCTAACCCTAAATTTGTCATTAAGGAAAATATGTGTTTTGAAACGATTGATCATGCAAAGAAACTTATAGTGCCATATTTAGCTATATACCAGTTTGAAATGCAATCTTACTATTTTTTATTATTCAGTTTTGTAGCAGGAAGTAAGCACTGTTCTCTCTGTGATAAGATGATAATGAGCACTGTTCTCTCTGTGATAAGATGATAATGAAAATTTAGAGATCAATTTTGATATCTTCTCCTAGCCTTTTGGCTCTGCCCATTTCATATCTTCACTGTACTGTCAAATAATGGATGATAATTCTTACTTATAAAAACTTGAAGTTGTGCTATAATCTTGGATAGTAATTTTTTTTGTGTTTATGAATTTGTTTGACTGGTTAAAACAATATTTATATAGTATGTTGTAATATATAATAGGTTGTATGCATTTGAAAAATGTACTTCCAAGTTTTATTGGGATTATTAGGATCATTTAAAGTAACGAGATATATTTAAAAGATATTGTCAGGTTGCTTGGAAGAATAACTTTTATATCATTGTATGTTTTCAAAAATAAAAATATTTTTTAACAAATAATATTAATATAAATAAAAGACATATAAAAAAATCTATATATGAAGAGTAAAATTTGATTGATATTTCTATAAAAATCATCTTTGTGGTATTTTATAGATCCAGAATTAAATTAAATTATTTTGATTATGTTAAAATATTCAAGTTTTATATAGTTTTGTGGAGTGGGCTAGCTTTATATTTTGAAATTTCTAATCATGGTACATAGAGATGAAATAATTTTTTGTTGAAATGATCATTTTTCTTTATTTGAATTGCACTTTTGATTGAGCACTCAAATTATGCAAATACAATAATTTATATTCTCAATTTCAACAATTCTAGATTTTGCAATTTCAACAATTCCAACTTGAAGAAAATATGGTCCAACATGTAGAATGCTTAGCCTACATCTAATTTTACTCTTATTCAATATTTTCTCAATCTTCTTCTCATAGCCAAACTTTGCCCAAAAGCTTTTGATATTCTAAATCAAACTAAAATCTAATTCTGTTTTCCTAAAGTTTGACTAGATTTTGTTGGACAAGTCTAAAAATTTGTGTATGTCGAGCCAAATCCCAATGCATAAATGGACATCCAAACTATGCAAGTTTAAACATTATTCTATCTGAGATTTTAAAAACTTCCCACTATCCTTCGTGATCCATAAAATCTAACTCCTAGGGTTTACTCATTAACCCTATAATCTCCATGATAGATAAGAAGTCCTCTTTGGATTCAATAACAAGCTTGTGATCCATAAAATCTAACTCCTAGGGTTTACTCATTAACCCTATAATCTCCATGATAGATAAGAAGTCCTCTTTGGATTCAATAATAAGCTTATGTCAATCAAGCTCTGGCTACTAGCATGATTCTCTTTCTTAGGGTTTACAAACATTAGCCATGTCACATTACACAAGTACATGTCAAGACAACACTATTGATAGCACCCAAAATCATGTTAGGCATTAGCTCCACTGTGCATGTCTTCTATTAGGGAAATGACCTTAGTGTTAGAACAAGATGCTCAACTTTTGACCTAATTTGTCACTTTCTCAAAATTACTTGGAATTTCCCTTTGTGAAGCCTTTTACTTGGGGTTCCCAATTATATCACATACTCTTAGACCCTCGACCATGGGCACACAAAAAATCTCAACTCTACTCTCCGTCGATGGATATCACACATATCTAATGTAAATCAATCCTTGGCTTTGCAAGAAAAGTGGTCCACCTGGCTTAACCACAATGAATGTATACGCTAGAATATTTTAGCATGCCCTTAGAAAAGATTTTATAGAAAACTTATCATGCATAAACCAAATCTGAAAACTCACTCTTACAACAATTATAGCAATAGTAAAACAACCCTTAACTTATTCAATGATGATGTCAAATCACTCAAAAAATTATCTTTTACTTGTGATAAATTAGCAATACATATATAACTCTAAATTACCATATAACATGCATGAGAGCCTTATCACAATGCTAGTACAATTCACTAGCTCTCCAAAACACTAGCTAGGGAAAATAGTGAAAGCCCTAGCGGAACCAAGGAGATATAACATGCTGAATCACTAAAACAAGTCGTCCAATGCAATACATGTGCTTCTCTTCTTATTTAGAAAATGCACCTAGGGTTTCATCACAAAACCCTAATCATAAACCTCCAAGGGATGTAACCCTATAATCTTAGAAGGATCAAACTCAAGCCAAGTTGTGCTCTCTAGACTTCATATATCCTCCTAGGGGTGTTTTCATGAACCATAGTTAATGCAGATCGGGAAATATCAACCAGATTTAAAAAGGCTTTCCTATCCCTAAATTTGTCATTAAAAAAAATATATAGTTTGAAACAATTAATCATGCAAAGAAACTTACCATTGATTATGTAATATTTTTACTACATCAACTACATCCATTTATAATCTTCCGTTTTTTATTATTTAATATCTTTCACTACATCAACCTTTTTGTCATCGGCACTTTGAAACCACCATGAATGCCCACACCAAGCTCGAAAAGAAAGCATGCATATCAAACACTGAGGTTCGGTTTCGTTTGAGTCCTAAATTAGATCTATTTTCATTTAATCTGATTTTAAATGTATTCAACTACATCAATATTTACATCAATATTTTCTTACAGGATATAGATTCATCTATATCAAGATTCATTGAAAAATATTGATTCTATGTATATCTCCTCTACAACGTCCATGGATCTAAGTATTGGCCACAAACCTACAATGTGATGGTTTTACCATTTCATGCAGGGTAAACAAAAAAATTCTTGGATCATAACAATAATAATCCAATAAAAATATTGAAATATTGAAGTGGGGAGTGTATCCTTACCTTCTTCATAAGATGCACTTTGTCCACGTTTTCGTAGGAACATTTCCGGCCAATTTTTGTTACCAGTCATTTTGATAGCAAGTTGATTGTAACAATGTCGAAATTCTGATCTAAAAATGTGAAATATTTTAATTGCAAGTATGCAAGGGGCTCCTCTCGCAAGTTATAACGAAGCTAATGAAACTCAAGTTATAACTTGCGAGAGGAGCGCCTGGCATACTTGCAATTAAAATATTTCACATTTTTAGATTTGAAAAGTTATAACTTGCGAGAGGAGTGCCTGGCATACTTGCAATTAAAATATTTCACATTTTTAGATCTGAATTTCGACATTGTTACAATTAACTTGCTATCAAAATGACTGGTAACAAAAATTGGCCGGAAATGTTCCTACCAAAACCCGGACAAAGTGCATCTTATGAAGAAGGTAAGAATACACTTTCCATTTCAATTTTTTGAACAATATTTTTATTGGATTATTATTGTTATGATCCAACAATTTTTTTGTTTACCCTGCATGAAATGGTAAAACCATTACATTGCAGGTTGGTGGCCCATACTTAGATCCATGGACGTTGGAGAGGAGATAAACATAGAATCGATATTTTCCAATGAATCTTGATGTAGATGAATCTATATCCTGTAAGAAAATATTGATGTAGTTGAATACATATAAAATAAAATTAAATGAAAATAAATCTAATTTAGGGCTCAAACGAAACCGAACGTAAGTGTTTGATATGCATGCTTTCTTTTCGAGCTTGGTGTCGGCATTCATGGTGGTTTCAGAGTGCGGATGACAAAAAGGTTGATGTAGTGAAAGATATTAAATTTAATAAAAAACGGAAGATTATAAATGGATGTAGTGAAAGATATTACATAATCAATATTTAGCTATATACCAGTTTGAAATGCAATCTTACTGTTTTTTATTATTCAGTTTTGTACCAGGAAGTAAGCACTATTCTATAGTGAGCACTGTTCTAGTGAGCACTGTTCTCTCTGTGATAAGATGATAATGAAAATTTGGAGATCAATTTTGATATCTTCTCCTAGCCTTTTGGCTCTGCCCATTTCATATCTTCACTGTACTGTCAAATAATGGATGATAATTCCTATTTATAAAAACTTGTAGTTGTGGTAAGATTATATTGGACAATAATTTTTGTTTTATTTATGAATTTGTTTAACTGGTTATCTTTGAATGTTTTAAAACAATATTTATATAGTATGTTGTAATATATAATAGGTTGTATGCATTTGAAAAATGTAATTCTAAGTTTTAGTAGGAGTATTAGGATCATTTAAAGTAAAGAGATATATTTAAAGAATATTGTCATGTTGCTTGGAAGAATAATGTTTATATCATTGTATGTTTTTCAAAAATAAAAATATTTTTTAACAAATAATATTAATATAAATAAAAGAAATATAAAAATCTTTATATATGAAAGAGTAAAATTTGATTCATATACCTATAAAAATTATCATAAAAGAGATAAAAAAGAAATAATGTTTTTATTTATGTTTTAATATAATATAGTATTTGTATCGTTTTAAATTCTAAAGTGCTTCATTTTTGTGGTACTTTATAGATCCACAGTTAAATTAAATTATTTTGATTATGTTAAAATATTTAAATTCTATATAGTTTTGTGGAGTGAGCTAGTTTTATATTTTGGACTTTCCAATCATGGTATATAGAGATGAAATAATTTTTTTGCTGAAATTGTCATTTTTATTTATTTGAATTGCACTTTTGATTAAGCACTCAAATTATGCAAATACAATTATTATATCTACAATTTCTACAATTCCAATCTGATTTTGCCCTGAAATACATTCTGCACTTTCAACAATTCCAGCTTGAAAAAAATATGGTCCAAAATGTAGAATGCTTAGCTTACACCTAATTTTACTTTCATTCATTATTTTCTCAATCTTCTTCTCATAGCCAAACTTTACCCAAAAGCTTTTGATATTCTAAATCAAACTAAAATCTAATTCTTTTTCCCTAAAGTTTGACTAGATTTTGTTGGACAAGTCTAAAAATTTGATGATTTTGTCTGTCCAGCCAAATCCGAATGCATAAATGGATTCAGTGACCCAAAATACTCGAGGACATCCAAACTATGCAAGTTTAAACACTATTCTCCGAGATTTTAAAATTTTATTTAATAATTTCAAATATTCCAAAACACCCAAATTATGTAAGTTAGGCAAGTTTTAACACTATTATCTAAGATTTTAAAAACAGCCAGCAAACCAGATATACCAATAACTTGTCACTCAGTAGGAGCATCCAGAAACCCACAGGGTGAGGCTCTATCCCAGGGATCCTAAAAATATTGTTAGGCAAAATCCTAAGACGGTTAGGGTACGCGGATTTTGTTTTCAAATCGATTTTGGACACTCTTATCAAGCTCCCCACATTGGAAATCAAATTTTAACCTCCTTACCGCCAAACCACAGCCCAACCAACGGGCGGTGGTAGCAACTTGACTCTTGGATTTCTGAACAGAGACGGGATACTGAAGGTTAGCTCATGGTACCTGGTTTCACTTCTTCACTTTGCGCTGGTGATCCCCGGCAAATTCCTGATTTTTTGCGCTCATGATCCCTGGTGTATTCCTGATTTGAACATTGGATGAATATTGGTTGGGGAAACTTGTTTTTCTTCAAGTTTGGCTGGTCAAAATTGCCGATTTTGAAGAGATTTGTCTCAATTTCTTTAGTGAATAGCTCTATGACAGCTTCGATATACAGCTGATAAATTATCACCACAGGGTCAACTAGGTAAGATCGTGGTCAACTTTGTGAAGAAGGATTGGTCGTGACTGCGTAGGTCAATTTCGAAGCAGTCAGTCATGGAAGGTCTTGAAAGGGCATAGGCGTAACGTATTGATACAAGAGTAAGTTTCGGAAAGATGAAAGAGAAGATAGCGTAAGGAGCCAATCCTTGACCTTTCACCAACTTGGTGGGCTGGATTTCCAAATAATACTCTTGGATTTAAGCGATCCACTTTCCCCTAGTTCCCCTCCTGCATTTGGCGAGCTCTAAGCAGCCTGCTACGCAGCATTGAATGCTGCAGCCGCTGCTGTGCTCGCCATTAGATTTGATGCTGCTTGAGATCGAACGGCGAGCACAGCAGCGGCTGCAGCATTCAATGTTACGTAGCAGGCTGCTTAGTGCTCGTCCATTTTTGACAAGGTTGTCTTAAGTCAATGTCGACTTCAAAAGAGTTTAACCCGGTAAAACAACTTGCACGATCGAAACTTAAACCCTTTCAGGACCAGCCCTCTAAAACCTACAAATCCGGGCTTTTCTGCCAATCGAATCTAAATCCGGACCCTGTAACCACTATCAATCAGCACCAACCCGCCGAAACCTACAGACCCGGACTCTTCTACCAATCGAATCTGGACCCGGTAACCACTTTCAATCAGGACCAACCCGCCGAAACCTACAGATCCGGACTTTTCTACCAATCGAATCTGGACCCGGTAACTACTTTCAATCAGGACCAACCCTCCGAAGTCGACCCGTATAAGCCTTTTCTACCATACCAATCTAGGCCCGATAAGGCCTTTTAGGGTTGAGAAATAAAACACTGATGAGGAAGTAAAAGTGGCCATTAGGGTTTCATTGTGATGGTAAAAAGATATGAAATAAGGTTTGATGTAAGTCGAAGAGCAATGAAGAGTAAAAAGATATAAAAATGATATGAATATACAGCCAAAGGAATAATGAGTTCTAGAAATTAAAACTGCATTGCCACATATCAAACTGAAAATAACAAAATCATCTTAAAGCAGATGGATTGAACTAGACAAAGGGAATCACGTACATACCTCTCATGGTTCCGAAGGAAGGGTGTTGCCATTTCTGTTTCGATCTACGAACAAGCTGAATGAATATGTTGGAGAAGCTAAACAATGGGAGGAAAGAAGATTATATGACAGGAGGAGGGACAAGTTAAATAGAAGAGAGGAATCATCAAGTTAAATAAAAGAGAGAAATCATTTTCCTAACATATCGAATTTGGTAAGTAAATTTATAAAATTAATTTTAATATTGTTGAAATTTGTGTCAATAAAAGATAATTCATTTTGACCTAGTCAAATTTCATTAATAATAAACTCATTAGGGTGGATAGTGAGAGATTGAATTTATGGATGTGTAACTTCATCCTCCACAACCGGTTCTCCGACCATCAAGGTGTGCCTTCACCACCAACCCAATACTCATAAAAGTAGGTGAAGGGGCACAATGCACCTTCACTTTTGGGAGGGTAGGTAGTGGGGGCAATACACCTACACCTTCACCATTCAAGACAGTGGATGGTGGGGTTAGAAAACCTTCACACCGTGAAAGGGTAAATGGTGTGGGGTCTCGGAATTACCTTCATCCGTGGAGGGGTTGGGAGGTGAGCCTAGGTGAACATACCTCACCCCATGAAAGGTGGTTTGTGATTATCCTTCATGAGGGTGGATGGTAATCAACACCTTCATCTTAATGAGGGTGAGTGGGTTAAGAAACTCAAAAAACAATAATTCATACTTTATAATATTTTTATCTCAAATGTCTTTCTTTGTTATTCTTACCACTTATTAAGTTTTACACTATATTAATATTTTTTCCTCAATTTGTCCACATTTAATTAATTTATTGTTATTATTTACATTTGTTTTTCTCCAATGATTGTTCTTAGTAGTAGTAATAGACTTGATCTCTTACATTTTATAATTTATTATTAGCTAATAATTGTTTAGTTATTCCTTTAAACCTATAAATTCTTAATAACTCTTTTCTATATCTCAAAGCTATTTTATATCACTTTATGAAGTTTGGAGTGTCCACTTGAAACATTGGGAACACAAATTAAGACATTCTCAAACATATGGACTATGGAAACCTATATTCTCAAAGACACCTTACCTCCACATAGAGTTATCGCCTCATTCACCCCATTCACTCCATTCACCCCATTCACTCCATTCACCCCATAAGAGTGGTGTGGAGGTAAACATATAGATACACATTGTTATTCCTTCACCCTTCATGGGTGAAAGTGTTCATTGCTTATTATTCTCAAACATCTCTTCCACTCTCTAAACATATTTTTTCTTTGGAAGGAAAAAAAATTGTATAAATTTTAACATCTTCCGTTTAAGTGGGAGTATTTAATTTTCTAATGTTTCCCAACACCATTATGGTTGAGGTATTTATTTTGCTTAAATCTCCTAGTTATTTGGGTGAGGCATATATTTCAAATCACCAACATTATATGTGAATCTATTGATTCCAAAACTCACTCAAAACATGACCCAATTAACAAATAACACCACTCAACCTAACCATCAAACTAATACTACATTAACAACATCCTACACTTTTAAAAATAACATCATCCATGTCTTATGCATATTATCTTTCATAATTAACAAAATATCATAATAGGTTAAAGTTTATCCACAACTTTAAAAACTTAAATTTGCATCTTAATTTAATTATTATCTATATTAGTAATTTAGTTGCTATCTATATTGTCAACGGAGCATAAAATAGATGGTGAATGGGCGTACTAATAAGGCACTCCTTGTATTAGGTCATCAAAACTATTTAGATACTAGCTTACAAAAAAAAATTAATATCTATATTACCTATTAAATGTGCGTGAGAATACGATAAAGGCTAAAGAAAATTAAACAACGAGGATACAATCCGAATGCATATACCACTAAAACATGGAGGATAAAATTACCCATTCAACTATGGTTAACATCAATTTAAGATCCTTACAATATAATATCATAATATTTAGTGAATGATAATTTGTATTTAAAACTTTGTAGTAACATTTTAGATCTTGTGTTTGGGGAAGGTTTTAATATTTTTATTTAAAAAAATTAAATAATATTCTAAGAGAGGTCATAAGTCTTATAGTATGAGGGAAATATATAATGTTTATAATTGATATAAAGATGATACACATTGTTTAAAAATAATTAAAAGGAGAAGATGTATATTTATGTGTGTATATATTTGTAGGTAAGTTTTAAGTTTTTTTTTTATATGAAAGTTCAGTAAATGGTGTTTGTATTATAAGATTGCATGCAAATCTAGTAGTGGAGAAGCACAAAATTCCAAAAGGAAATATAGACTATTAAGTCACTCTTCCTCCCTTCAAGAACCCACGAGGAGTGAATCCACCACTTTATCTGGGTATTTCTTTTCCTAACATGTTCTTTAGAACATGGATATATCCTAACAAACTGATTACATAATAAGACACAAAAGTAGTACATACGAGTTATCTTATAGTATTAGTAAGGCACCCAATCTATTATCTTTCATTATTTTTTTGACTAGATTTCCTTCCTCAAGTGAGAGGTGGGAATGGTTGTTGGCATTTTTTACTAGCTTAGCAAAGGGAAAGACTATTCTTTCATATTCTTCTTATTTTTTTTCTTCAAATCTTCAACATAGGATAGTGTTGTCGAGTTTTTTTTTGAATCACATACCTTCTTGACACCCCTCACTGAATTCATTGATTTTTGCTCTACTTCCTGTGAGTCTTTATTTGATTCTCATTCTTCATATACATCCTCATCCGCTACTATTGCCTCATATTCCTCTTCTTCTTCACCTTTAGTTGTTGCAACATCCTTCTCTTTGTCTTCTTCTTCTTTGTATTCTTCTAATGCTAGTTTCTCTTTATCCACTTGGAGTTTAGAGGGATCATCATGTTTTCCTTCATTTCTCCCCATCATCATTTCCTCTAGATTACCCAAGACTTCAAATATGTTTTGAGTCCACTTTGATTCTTTATCACGTGATACCTTTGACTGATGTACTCCTTTATGCAAAGATCTTCATTGTCTACTCTCCGCCCACTTATACATTTCCTTTTGATTAGGATGGTCTTGTTGTTCTATTAAATATTGATTATGGCATCCATTAGGGGCCTCCTTAAGATTTGGATGTGGAGTAATGACATGTTGTACATTAGGAAAGTTCTTGGAAAAGTACCCATAGATATGGAAATGATTGGATTTAAAAGGAATTTTCTCATAGTCTAGGGGTTGCTTGTGACACCACCCCTCCATATTAATCTACAAACCTTCTGATAGACTCACCTCTAGTTCAACTTCAACACAAATTCAAAGATAGGAAAAAAGGTTACCTTTTGGTTCTGCTCCATCAATATATCTTCCTAACTTATTCCCAATAACTTTGAGAGTGCCTTAATCTCAAAAGATTAAGGGTAGATGAGGCAATCTGTCACATGTTAAAATTCAATATGCTAAGACAGAAAATAGCAGCATTACATTCCATTTCACAATAATAGCATATACAGGATCACTGAAGAAACAAGAAGCATAGCATAAACATAAGAGACACAGATTTATCCTGGGAAACCCTCATGGGGTAGAAAACCCAGTAAAGCTTCCTCAATATAGATGACCAGAAATATACAAAGATGCAAACCAAAGACATGATCTCCTCCTCCACCATAGCAGACCTCTCCTCCACAAGTGCGCCTCTCTTAAGTGAGTGAGTGTGTCAAATGAGGAACATACCTCCTCTATTTATACACTACACTGACATGTATTTTACACAAGTACATGTAGGCTCGTATTTAACCATTAGGTTAAATACCCTATTATAACTGACTGGGACGACCCCCACATGGTGGGTCTAATAACCCTAGTTACCACAACCAATTCGGAGGAATAAACATCTCCGGCTTCATAGTATAATCGCATCGGAGGTATGGAACATCTCTGGAATAAATAATATACAAATATAATATTCTTAGAAGTTACAATATTCAACACTCCCCCTTAACGAGAAGGATATTATAACAACATCCGCAGGAGCAACGAGTCATACTTCATTCATGATACATCTATATATCATCAGAAGCTTTCTTCAGTTCATCATCATCCGTAACTCAACCAGTTACTGGAACATCGACATCACTCGATCATCAGCATCGTCATCACACGATCATCAACATCGTCATCATACGATCATCAACATCGTCATCACACGATCATCAGCATCGTCATCACATGATCATCAGCATCGCCATCACACGATCAACATCGTCATCACACGATCATCAGCATCGACATCACACGATCAGCATCGTCGTCACACGATCATCAGCATCATCATCATACGATCATCAGCATCGTCATCACACGATCATCAGCGTCGCCATCACACGATCAACATCGTCATCACACGATCAACATCGTCATCAAACGATCATTAGCATCGACATCACACGATCAGCATCGTCATCACATGATCATCAGCATCGTCATCACACGATCATATTACAGGATGATCAATCCTGCTCTCTTTAGGACATAGGTCCATGGATGATACAATCCAGATCAAGTTCCAGGATGATCAATCCTTATCTCTTTAAGACAAGTCTCATGTCTAGGGATGATCTAATCCCAACCACAGTGCCAGTCCTTTTTCATACTGGATGTGACCTAGATCAGATCTAGGATTTACCGCCACAGAGCCAGTCCTCTTTCATACTGGATGTGTCACGTCTACAGAGCCAGCCCTGTTTCATGCTGGATGTATCACATCTACAGAGCCAGCCCTATTTCATGCTGGATGTATCACATCTACAGAGCCAGCCCTGTTTCATGCTGGATGTATCACATCTACAGAGCCAACCCTGTTTCATGCTGGATGTATCACATATACAGAGCCAGCCCTGTTTCATGCTGGATGTATCACATCTACAGAGCCAACCCTATATCATGCTGGATGTATCACATCTACAGATCCATCCCTGTTTCATGCTGGATGTAACCTAGAACAATTCTAGGATTTGTCACGTACATTTTGAACCGAGGTCCAGGGACGATCCAGTCCTATCATGTACCTTTTGAACTGAAGTCCAGGGACGATCCAGTCCTATCATGTACCTTTTGAACCGAAGTCCAGGGACGATCCAGTCCTATCATTCAATTCTCGGAGACCTCATGTCTACGGCTCAATTCAAAGGACCATAGTCCGAGGGCGATCCAATCCCCTTACCTGTTCATTCAGGATTTAGTTCTCGGAGACATCATGTCTACGGCTCAATTCAAAGGACTAAAGTCCGAGAACGATCCAATCCCCTTACCTGTCCATTCATGATTTTGTTCTCGGAGACATCATGTCTACGGCTCAATTCAAAGGACTAAAGTCCAAGGACGATCCAATCCCCTTACCTGTTCATTCAGGATTTTGTTCTTGGAGACATACGTCTACGGCTCTCTTTAGGACTGAAGTCCAGGGATGATCCAATCCCCTCAAGTCCACCAAGGACTTCATTCTCGAAGACATACGTCTACGGCTCTCTTTAGGACTGAAGTCCAGGGATGATCCAATCCCCTCAAGTCCACCAAGGACTTCATTCTCGAAGACATACGTCTATGGCTCTTCTTTCGGACTGAAGTCCAGGGATGATCCAATCCCCTCACATGTTCACCAAGAACTTCATCAAAACATGTGTCAATCATGTATCCTCATCATCAAAACATGTATAACAAAACATGTATCCTCATCATCAAAACATGTATTACAAAACATGTATCCTCATCATCAAAACATGTATAACAAAACATGTATCCTCATCATCAAAACATGTATAACATCTATCATCAAAAGCATGTATACATCTATCATCAAAAGCATGTATATCTAATATCAAAAGCATCTATACATCTATCATCAAAAGCATGTATACATCTATCATCAAAAGAAAAAATATAAGATTCCTAAATCTAATAATTCTAAGTAACTAGGTGCAGTAAAAAGGTAACCTCATCATTGATGAGACAGACTTGTTATCAGATACTATACTACTCCCCCTTTCGAGGAGGGTCCTTCTGGACTATACCAAGCTTGTCTCGGAAGTATTCAAACTTTACTCGAGATAGAGGTTTAGTCAAGATATTAGCAATCTGATCCTCAGTGCTTATATACTCGATCTTGATAGCTCCTCTCTGCACCATACCTCGTAAATAGAAGTATCAGATCTCTATGTGTTTTTGACTTATCGTGGAATACAAGATTTTCTATCTTGATGCAGTTTTGAATGTCACACATAATCATAGTGGAATTCATTTCTAAGTCAAACACTCCATATGAAAGCCACATTGCTTCACAGCTGGCAGAGCAGACAGCTATATATATATTCTGCTTCAGCAGTACTGAGAGCCACACTAGATTGTTCCTTGCTGAACCATGAGATCATGGTAGATTCAAGACTATAACATCCACCTGATGTACTCTTTCTGTCTGAGGCACTTCCTACCCAATCAGAATCTGAGTAACCATGTAAACGGAGTTCATGACCTCCAAGATAATATAGACCAAAAATCTAATGTACCTTTTAGGTACCTCACTACATGCTTTGTAGCTATTAAGTGCACCTTTCTAGGTTATACTAGATACTGACTTAGGGTATTTACAGCAAAGCATATATCTGGCCTAGTATTTGTTAAATACATCAATGACCCAATGATTTGTCTATATAGGGTTAGGTACACTAAATACGATGAGTCATTAACTAACAACTTCAAGTTGGAGTCCATGGGAGTGGCCATGGATTTATACTCCAACATATCAAATCTTTTTAGAAACTTCACAGCATACTTACCTTGATTTAAAAGATTCCTTTTGGATCTTGCCATACTTCTAGACCTAAGAAGTAGTGCATTAATCTGAGATCTTTCATTTTCATTTCTGCAACCATTTTCATGACCTGTTTCTCATTCCTTGTCAGAAAGAGATCATCGTCATACAATAATGGTATGATAGGTTCATCATCCACAACCTTAAGGTAACGGTTAGGAACAACTTTACTTCTAGTAAAGCCCAAGCTTTGTCATGAAGCTGTCAATTGTCCATTATTCACTCTCAGCATTGAGTGATCTTCTGCATATCTATCTGTGCCATCTCTCGTCAGATGGGTATACTAATATGAGCCTCAAAATCATTCGAACTCTGTGGTGAGTTCCTTCTTGCATCCATGTCATATGTGTATAGAACCCATATTCAACCTTGTAGCAAAGGTTGAGATCCACATCACCCATGATGATCATTAAGCTCATCAATTGACTACCGATCCCGGGAACCCATACAGAACCTGATTACATTATTAAGAGAATGGTCTTATCTATTCCCTTGGAGCAAAACATCTCATCATGATTCTCTTCCTCTTTCTAAGAGAATCTCTTAACCACAAGCTTTCTATAGTGTGTTTGATTTGTAAATATTTTGTTGAACATCCATCACTTGTTCAGAGTTCATCATTCATCATGATCTTTCTTTTATGTTTGTGTGGTTGCCTCCCGCTTGATATTCTGTATGTTTTCTTCTATTCATTCTGTACCACTGTGCATGCTCAAGTGTACACTAGTGTCATCCTCATGATCTCATACACAAACATACATTCATTAGTATATTCTCAATATTATCAAAACATTCTAATTCTAAATAATCTTGAATATGTACAGTCATGATCATTAGTATTCAGGGTTTCAAGGAAGTCTTCTTTTAATCATGCATATTCTTGTTTGATCTAGTTAGTTAAATCATCAACCAAGATAAGAGACATAATATGCATAAACCCTTGATTACTAACCAATCATACCAAGTATACTTACACAAGGTAAGATTCTAACATGACATAGGAAAAAATACCTGGATTAGTATACCTGCTTAGTTATGTACAACATACCTAAACAATCTCTTCAATGATTTAGAGATCCTGAGCTAGAACCTGCATGTCTCGTAGGTTAAACATGATATAACAAATTCATACATACCTCGCGAGTCTTTGTCTTCATGTTGTCATGGTCATGGAACTTGATTTGTCTTTTGTGATGTACCTGTGTCTTGTTAGCAGACAACATCAACCTCACACAACACCATAATGCATAAGTACAATCATATAGCCCTAATCAATGAATGTATTCGATCATTCACATGCATTCATATTATTACTAGGGTGATAGGACAATTAATAACATTAATCAAGATTGTACTAATAAATAACATAAAGACAAACATATTATGAACTTAATCAAGAATCAGATTTCAAGGCATACCTGAACCTCCTTAAGTCATACCTGTCGAGACTTTTTGTAGTCTTCTTATGTAAGGCCTTAGCCTCAACTCCCCCTGAAACTTGATCTGGAGCTTGATTAGGGTTTGCTAGAGAAACCCTAAAAATTCAATATTTGACTTTCACACTTCTGAATGGATGGAAGAATGTGTCTTGCTGAGCTGATCAACCTAGCATTCTTCAATTTTGAAATCTCCAAAATTTGACCCCTCAAAATTGCCTTCGAAACTTCTGGATCTTCTGGACAAGAACCCGAACTAGGGTTTGATGAAGCCCACCCTTCTGTCCAATCAAAAGGTTCGATCCAAGGCTCTAAACTCTTATTTTTCTGAGGAGCTTCCAGCCTTGGACTCCGATTCCAAAAATTCTAACTTTCTCCGAAACCCTAAATTCTCGAAGCCATGAATAAAGGTGCTCCAAAAATAATTCTGTTTTGACAGAAATATGCACTTGATTGTTTCTGCTATAACTCTGAAATTTCTGCTCCACAGGGTCTGAAAACGTTTTCTTCAGTAGCCTGACCTGTCATCTTTCCATCCTCACAGGTCTGACCTCAATTGGATTTTCTGAGAGAGAGTTATGCCAAGTGTCGCAACGTGACCTGTTTATGGGATAAAACAGGAGAGTGAACTTGTACGGCGTGCCACGTGTCACTGTTTGAACTTCGGCCTCTAAACAATTTTCCTGAGATATCTCACCCTGTTGTCTTTCCATCCTGACAGGTATGACCTCAATTGGACTCTCTGAGAGAGAGTTATGCCAAGTGTCGCAATGTGACCTGTTTATGGGATAAAACAGGAGAGCGAACTTGTACGGCGTTCCACGTGTCAGTGGTTCACCTTCGGCCTCTGAAAACATTTCCTGAGATATTAAAGTCTGTGTACTACCTATCACTTTTTACGAAATTTCATTTGGAGCTTCCTAGACCAAGTTATGACCTTTTTGCCAAGGTCACTTGATTTTGACTCAGATCTGGAAGAGGCAGAAACCCTAACGTGTACTGATCATAAATCATAAAGTAGAACGAATCTGAGGGTGCCCTTTGGACACAAGGTACCTGGGGATGTTATCTACGACCTGTAAACTTTTCAAATCCTGAAACTTTGCATAAATGGATTTATAGCGAAAGTGCCACGATGACTGGTTTTTGATATATAAAACCCTAACCTTCAAATTGTCGCAAGAGAAGCAAGTGTCGTACGTGCCATACATTGCCTTCCTTCAGGTTAGCTCTGATACCATGTTAAAATTCAATATGCTAAGACAGAAAATAGCAGCATTACATTCCATTTCACAATAATAGCATATACAGGATCACTGAAGAAACAACAAGCATAGCATAAACATAAGAGACACAGATTTATCCTGGGAAACCCTCATGGGGTAGAAAACCCAGTAAATCTTCCTCAATATAGATGACCAGAAATATACAAAGATGCAAACCAAAGACATGATCTCCTCCTCCACCATAGCAAACCTCTCCTCCACAAGTGCGCCTCTCTTAAGTGAGTGAGTGTGTCAAATGAGGAACATACCTCCTCTATTTATACACTACACTGAAATGTATTTTACACAAGTACATGTAGGCTCGTATTTAACCATTAGGTTAAATACCCTATTATAACTGATTGGGCCGACCCCCACATGGTGGGTCTAATAACCCTAGTTACCACAACCAATTCGGAGGAATAAACATCTCCGGATTCATAGTATAATCGCATCGGAGGTATGGAACATCTCCGGAATAAATAATATACAAATATAATATTCTTAGAAGTTACAATATTCAACATCACATCCCCAAAAATCATAAATATTTAAAAAAAAATTCTAAGCGGTCTATTCGACCAAAAATTCTATGCAGAAGTATAAAATTTTAGCATTTAAATTTACTTGTTTAGATAAAAGGCGACATTTTAACATCTCGTAAATTTTCATTAATTAGTTAACGACAATAAAATCGGAAATATCATAATCCTTAGATATACAGTATCAATGTTGTAACTACATTCAGCCCCATTTATAAATATATACTTGAATGATATGCTACTTCCTATTCTATGCAACCTCTTTATCCCCAAATTGGACAATTACAAAAGTAAGAGAATGTCCTTGTACTAAATAGAAATTTTGCTTTAATAACATACGTCTATGTGAACTAACTTATTTGAATCAAACATCAATTCAGCGGTAAAACATGTACAATCCTAAATCTTGAGTACATTGTCTAATCAATATAAAGTTAACTTCGAATTATACTATTATCAACCATTTTTCCCATAATCATGCAATTGATAATATTTAACAAATTCCTATTTGTCTACATTCGAAGATTATATGTACTCATCACATGGATTTCCTAATAACTCATATAAGACATATCCATTAGAATAATTTATACATCTAGGTATTCAATATATAAACATATGAACAAGTGATCTACAAGGTACACATATAAATAATCAATACCATCACAAGTGCATGCATACTCAAGAGACCAACGAATATAAGGATTACACATAAAGAACCATCACGGACCAAAACATAAGAAAACATCATGAAGCGTTACAAGTAGACATACACACAAGAATATAACATCAAAGAGAGAGACCATTTTGACGTGGTTCACCCGCAACTTGGGCTACGTCCACAAAGGTTTGTTTTTTTATATATTTATTTCAATGTAGGAGTTACATTTTGCAACATGATTGTTGCTATCTTCCCCAATAGTATAATAATCCTAAATGGTAACATGTCAATTTTTAATGACCTTCGTACAAGTATTGGATTTTTCATTCTCATCCTCTTAGGGCTATACCCTTCCTCTTCGATGTGTGCACACGGGTATTGTATCAACCAAGGTTTTTAACTAGGAAAACATCTCTATGCATTCGTTACTCTTATGAAGACTTTTTTTTTTTCCTTGGAAATAGTCGTAATTTTATTTCAAAAAATGATTAAAATTACATTCTGCACATGTAATAGAATCACTGAGATCCCTACATTGTCACATATTTTCTGTCCCATATTAACATCAGGTATAATGCCCCATACAAAAACTGGAAATGGCTGTCTTCAGCCCTCATATATCCAATTTCATCTACACAGATACAAAAATAGCTTCAGTGGAAACGACTGTATTCAGCCCACATATTTCCGTTAACCTCAACACCAATAAGATGATGACCATCACCGGTCTGCGAAATTTACAGTCCGCCAATAGCCGAGTGCATCTCAACATACTGTAACAGTAAACTAGTCCCTCACCGGTCTTTTAAATGCTGAGCTAATGCTCAATTCCGTGCCTCAATAACATCATGAAATGGTCTGTGATAATAGCTATAAGTGCCCCCCGTTGAGCGAATGGTAATCCACCATGTTCCAATTGCCAATTGGTGCTGCGTCGCTTCTTTGGAGAGCTGATCGGCCATCCCATTCCTCTCCCTGTAAATATGTGTAAAAGTAATATGATTAAATGACATCTTTAACCGGATTACCTCCTCCAGGATAGGTAATAGTACCATCACATGACACTGTGTTATCTCCTTTTCCCAATAGATAACTAACATGGAGTCGCCAAAAATCTGAAGAGTAAGACATCCTTGTTCAAGAGCAAATAACATCAGCAGCCGAAGAGACATAAGTTCAACATAGTTATTTGATCCCCTCCCCAAACCAGCCACGATATGATAGTAATGGGTCTCAGATTTGAAGAGTACTCCCCCCCCTCCACACACCGTTTGATGGTCAAGTGAAGCTCCATCAAAATATGCCCACGGCCTAGATTTATCTATCAATTCCACGCTCACAGGTCTAGTACTAATCGCTTTGACAGGTGTCTTGAAGTGTTTGATAACAACCACCACTTGTGCCACTACATTCTCCATCGGAACCCTGCAATCCTGAAAAATGATCTTATTTCTGGTAATCCAAATAACCCAAGCGAAAATACAAGGGGAAGCCCGGATGGAAGTTGTCTTTTGTAATGACCACCACAATTGGAACGCTTCATGGGCACTCTCCCCCCGCCATCGCACATTGATATCCAGATATTTGCAGACATCAGCCCAAACTGCCTGAGTAAACCGACAATGAACAAATAGATGAGAAATGGTCTCTTCCGCATCCCTACATAGTGGACAGAACCCCGGTCCCTGGATGAAACGTTTTTGCATGATGTCCCAGGTTGGAGCCTTATTTTCCAGAATAGCCCAGAAGAGCAATTTTGCTTTACCCGGACACTTTAACTTCCACAGATATTTCCACCACCACACCAATTCCCTGTTATGTACTTCCACATTCAGCTGTATATATCCATTCTTTTGGGAGTATATTCTAGAGGGATGGTGATCCCAGATAAGTTCATCAATCCTATTGGTCAATCGTATATTCGAAAGTCTTAAAATATGGAGATAATCCTCCCAAGCACCTTGCATATCTTCAGGAATCTCAAGACGCTGTGCAGAGATCCACCCCTGTTGCCAAATAGTAAATGATCCCAAGTCCTCTAAGTCTGCCAAAAAATGACATCCTCTATCTGTAAAAAATGTCCTGAAGTCCACAGGAAGGACATGACCACCCCTACAGCCAACCCATGGGTCCAGTCCAATACGAGTAAGACGCCCATTACCAATCCTCCACACTAGTCCAGAGCCAACCAAATGAAAATGCTGCACCACCGCTTTCCAGACCACAAAGCAATTTGCCCTCGACTTATTGCTTCTTATGAAGACTTTCATGAGGTGCAATTCCTGCAATAATTTGAAGCTCTCGAACAAATCTAGATGATATTTAACTAACTCTCAAACATATTATTAACCGGTTTATAAGTAAATTTTAAAAGATGATTCAACACTCTCCATAGAGAGGAATCACTGGGAATATCAATTAATCATCTTTTATTCAAAAACACATACATACTATTATTCCCAGCTACTAGCGCAGAGATGGTTATTATATGAATATATATATACTTTTCTATAATGAATTAATATAGTAACCTAATATGTACCTAAATATGTTTTTAATGGTTACCAACAATTCCTTATAAAAAGAAGGGTTTAAATGCGACTCCAATACATACATATATGCATCATATCTTATAAGAATGAGAATAAAGTAGATTGCAGCTGTTAAAATAAAAAACCATAAAACGTTTAAGATAATGATCCAACTAGGATTGATATCGAGCTTAGTACACCATATATATACATATGTATCTATCGGCAACAAATATATAACTGAGCCATAGTGATATTATCACACAAGGGAATGATCAATCCGATTGGTGGTCATCATTAATGTAGCACATAAAGATCACACCCCAATCTTGAGATTTCCGGTCAAGATGAAGAAGATGCAGCAATGATATGAGATTGCAGACTAGAGTAATGAAGACTGCTAATGCAACGATAAGATTTAGGGCACAAGGGTCACTTGTGGTAGGGGAACTCTGTTTAAGGAAAGAAAACTAGTAGAGATCAAAATATTTAGAGACCATATCTCTACGATAAGACATAAACCTCACTAAGTTCAGCCAGGGGCCAAAACTGTCAATGTTCAACAACGACCGAGGTAATATATATATAAACAAAATAAGTCACAGATTTGCGCATTAACTGAAACAAAATCTAGGTACCATACTCATGATAGAGAAGGAAAATCCGAGTGAATCGACTTTTAAAAGTATGCATCTGGTCTTTCCAACCGCCTTCCATTGCAATTAGGGTTTCAAGTCTTATCTCATCTACAAAAATACGCAGGATTAAAATGCAACCCCACTAAGTATTACCAAAATGACAAATCCAAAGAAGGTTTCGCAGTCATTCAACTAGTACTACAGAATTGTATCACTACAATGGACTGAGAAAGACGCAGGTAGAAATATGCAGCTCAAGGTCCAAAGCGCTTGTCACTGAAAAGAGATAAGTTAAATAGGAACTGGCCACAACAGTCTGCCCATTCATACGCATATGCTACCCAAAACAAGACTATATGCAGAAAGTAAAAAGATGAGAGATCACCCAGATCTATGAAGCATATAAATGATCCAACACATGGATATCTACACATTTCAATGGTTCTTGGTTCAATATACACCGTCAAAGAGGATCTACTCTGCTAAAGCATCTTTTCAGCCAGTAAGAAATGGCTCTTTCGAGACAGTAAAGAATGGCTTGCACATAAAAGCGGAGTTGGTAAGACACATAAAAAAAACATCCATCCTCATAGAGATTGGTTTAATACTATGCGTTAACCGGAATTAAGATTAGAGGGCTGAGGTAACTAGAACCTTACCAGGTAGTTCTTCTATGCAACGAATTCGTCAAGCTGCATGCTAAATCCCGCACTTGTTCCCAACCATTCGCGTTACGTTGTAGCTAACCTCAGTCTTTCTCCAGAATATTGGTATTCCTTCGTATTTAGATGCAGAGAGGAATTATATCTAGAGATATAATAAAAAATCATCGTGTGTTAAAAATCGTCTCATAAGGAGCCGCCCAGCTTTAACATCTTCAAACAGTAATTGGCAAAACTGATAAGCATGGGTCGTCAGAGCTAGCTAGCTCTATTATCGAGAGTATAATTGAACATATGGGTAAGTCGTATCTTGTAGAGATGGAAGTTCATGCTAACACGCCGATCCCCTCTGTAGAAAAAATGTCCATCCCTCACTATGCAGAATTTGCTCCTATTAACCGAATCCCTTCCTCGAAGACTCCTTTTTCCCGAGACCCATTGCATTCCATGATATATCACCTTATTTTCCCCCTCATTGCACATAGCGTCTCCTCATTCCTGCGAGGAGCACCCCCTTCTCGTAACATGCTTAGCAATAAAAAGAAAAACCCGATGGTGAACTCCCACCCAAAAAATCGTAACTCCATCCTCCTTAATCCCTAGGGGGAAGATTTCGTTTTGCAACCCGATAGTGGTAGAAGAACGCGTGTCCCTAGTGAGGACAGGCGAACGTAAAGAGCTAGCTGAGCTCCCTCCGAAAAGTCTGCTGCGTGGGATAGTTGAGGTGAGTGGAAGTTAAACGCCAACCAATCATCACCAGTCTAACAAATATATTGGCCAAATGGCTGTAGTGAGACATTATGGAGTAGTTCCACTAAGGAGACACCTCCTTTAAAATCTCGTAAGGTGGAATCATAACTACTTTTTAAACAAGTTGAGCACTAAAGCTCCACTCCACTCTTCTTACCTAGAAGAATGGTTAAAAGTATAATTTTCCATAAGGTTTCTTCCCAATGGGGGGGTAGACTTTCCTAAATTTTCTTGACCAAGAAATTTGTTCCTTTATCATACTCAGATACAAGTAGTTTCCACGACTATTTCCCATTATCATATAACATATATATATGTCTTCAATACACACACGTGTGTTTACATATCTTTAACATAATCTTACCACTTTATTCATATATATATATATATGTACCTATAATGTCCACCACTTTACATATATATAATACACATTAGTTATTACTACTATTTATTGATCTCTCACAATAAATATATATATATTATCTATAATAAGCTAAATTCTTTTTAGCAAATCTAATGTACTCTCTAGCATTTTCTCTCGGAAATGCTTATAATCGTAAAAATGACCATTTTGAGATACTTGAATGGATATCTTAATATGAAGTAAGATAATTTTCCTTATCATAAGACTTGTTACTTAGATATTTAAGTTTAAGATAATTGCTAACCTTTTATACTAAAAGGTAATAGGGTTCTAAAATAATAGTTGTGTGATTAATTAAGTGCTATCTAGATGCTATCGCTGATCGTCTTCTTAGGATGATAGTAAGAATAACTTAAGGTTATCAAGTAAGTGCTTGAGATGCTAAGATGCCATCCATCATCTACTCCTGCCTTTAGTTACCTCAACTTCTTCCTTAGTGGCTTCACTTGCATGTCACTAAGTTGCATCCGTTCATTTAAGATTAAATCACGACCATACTTTTCAAGGTCCACTGGTGGGGCCTTGGCCTTGAGCTCCTCACCAGGCCTTTTACAATTATCTTTACAAAAATAATAATAATAACCATAATAGTAATAAGGTCAAATTGGAGGGATGTTACACACTCCACCCCTTAAAGATAACACCGTCCTCGGTGTTCAATGTTTTGTCTTTTGCATCCTTTCCTATCTTTTGCTTGCTTTATTTTTATGCTTTGGTCATCTTCTCATTTTTGCGATTTTCCGCAGCCTCTTTTTATTTATATCCTACACATTACACAGATCATACAAGATCTTCCAATGTTTCTTTAGTATTACATGAGTATACAAAATTTCAAAACCATAAATGTTCATAATTCTTCCTCTCTCTTGAGGAAATATTTTGCTTATTCCAGCATGCATAACAATTCACACATAAATACTTTTGATAGTCTAGCTACAAGACAAATCATTATCATCATTAAACAATTCGTTCAACAAAACCTTGTGATCATCAAACCTCTTTGCATTTCAGCAATCATGGAGACTTGCATACAAAGTTCTTATGTGTTTTAGCAATCATGAAGACTTGCATACATAACGCTCTTTTGTACTTCAACAATCATGGATACTTGCATACAAAACATGAGCCCTCTGTAACTCAACAAGAATACCATCTGCCTACAACAGGAATATGACAGTCTTACTCTATAACTTAGCAGGGATTTCATCTGTCTATTTCAACAGGTACATGACAGTCTTACCATACAACTTAAAACATTGCTTCCCCTCTGCTGAAACATTTTATGTTGGATGAAAACATTATCTTAACTTTTATTGTAAAGTTTTACATTTGGACAAGTGTCCAAAAATGACTGAAATTTGCACAATATTAAATAAATTAAATAGAAGACAAAACACCCAAGGAGACCTGTTTACTGAACCACTAGGAAGAAGAATCTGTAGAAGCTTTAAGTCCTCAACTTGTAGCAACAACGTAGATCATCCATTCATATGGACTTAGCAGTCAAAGAGACCTGCACCAGTACCTCTGGTTTCCTTCTCATAATAATTTCAGCAGACTCACAATGCACTTCCACATAGCCTCCCTATTTGAATCTCTCAGTGATCACCTGTACACTTGAGGAATTATTTTTGCAGAAATAATCTAGAGTTGCCTGCTCAATTCGAATTGCCTTCTCTAGGATGCCTAGGCCTTTTAGTGATTAACTGGTCATTAATGAGCTTCCTGCTCACTTCCCCCACCTGGGGAATAATGCCATAATTTTAGGGGTAGTTGTCCCATAACCAACAGCTAGAGGTGGAGTGCAATGCTTCCATCTGTCCCATGCCTTCTAACAACCTCCATTCCTCCTAGTGGATCAGTAAACACTCTTCCAATAGGATACAGAATCTTAAACAGATCATAAATTTAAACCTTTTCTTCTACATTATCAAAAGGATTCTAACTCAACATGTACAAAATTAAGAGATGAAATAACAAGTAGAACTTGCAAGGGTAGACAAACGTTTATTATTTCTTGTATGCCACACATAATAACAATGAAATTACATCCACTTATCATATTCCTTGCATTTTCATGGATACATATCAATAATAAGTCTTACCATTATTCGTGATAGGGTAAATCTTTACTTACTTTTGAGCGATTAGCTTGACTTATCTGTATAAGTGCTTTTATAATTTACATTCTTTCTTGATCACGTCATCCGTCGAACTTAATATCACTTCCTGAAATGTTAGTATAAATAAAAATTTATTTGATTTAATTTCTCAACCATTGAACACATATGCTCATTCAATTAACGTATGCATCCTCTTCACTTCATCTTGATGTAAACTCTTCAATATCTTTAAATGTGGGTTTGGAGGTCCACTTTGTTATAAACAAACATGTTAGCATCATGATTCTTAAACATTTAGTTACATACAAACTCATTTCAAATTGAAACTTATTATCTAAAGATTCTTTAATGAACTTTAAAATGTTAAAAGATCCCGTGCTCAACCAATCACAACAAGGTTGGGATTCTTCTTTCCCAATAATTCAAACTCCTACTATCAACAAGATCTTTTAATTTGATGTACACCAATCTTTTATTGGAGAAATAAGACAATCCCTACCAAGGGTTTATCTATGAATAATTTGTCATAATTCATTCTAAAATAAGACCATTTAAATCTTTAGGAACATTGCATGCAACTTCTTTAGGCTTTAATCTAAAAATTCACATACGGTAAGAAAATATGGTTTGTGTTAAGAAATAGAATCTTAACTTTTAACATGACACTGACTCTTCATAAATAGTATTCAATTACATTAGTCCTTTTACCATATAAATTCACTCATATTTTCACTATAATTTGTAACCTATGAACTACAGGTATGTCAAATTTACTCTGGTTATCAATATTCTCGGTTAACAAATACTCTAGACAACTCTATGCTATTGGTTTCTCGAAAGAAAACGAAAAAGATAGTCAACATATATTCTTGCAATAATCATACTGTCAAAATTTAAGTAAAAACAATGTGCACCTAACAATATGTAGCTATAATTTCTTATAGTATTAAAATATTTATGAGTGTAACATTTTCCTATGAACTCTATATGAAACTGTCGCAATAATTATGCAGTACTAACTAGAATAAAATCAGTTGAAATTGAAGATGTTCATGTGAATTCAAGCTCACTTCCTTGGAGTGTACTAATAATACTGTACTCTAACCAATTTAAGCTCATAGATCGTGTGCTTTAGAAATAAAATTTCGACAACTAAAATGCGGAATTTAAATGATGCTTCTACGAAATTTTGAATTTAAAATAAGCAGTATGTTTACAATATATGTTTTGTCTAAGGCTTCCATATCTTGAATCTATTACTTAGACTAGCACTTACCAACTAACATAAATTATAAATCAACAATTCCTATATAAAAGATTATGAAACTCCTACTCTTTTAATCAAATTAATAACTTATGATACAGGAATCTTTTCGTTTCCCATGCACTGAAATTATTTCTATGATAATACTATTCAATCAAGTGTGCACCTATACCTTTTATCTAGCAAGGAAAACTTACAACAAGGATATCACTCATAATTCTGTGAAGAAAACGAAATGTTGAAAATACTTATCTTTATTCCTTTTGGGAGAACTTGAAGTTGCACTTTAGATGACATCACCCCTTGTCCATTCCATCCCATGTATCCAAAATGAAACAAAACAATTTGATTAGTCAATTTTCACACCTACTTATTTCATGTTGAGCCCATCAAGCTCGAGTGCTGTAACCTACAGCTCTGATACCATATGTCACATCCCCAAAAATCATAAATATTTTAAAAAAATTTCTAAGCGGTCTATTCGACCAAAAATGCTATGCGGAAGTATAAAATCTTAGCATTTAAATTTACTTGTTTAGATAAAAGGCGACATTTTAACATCTCGTAAATTTTCATTAATTAGTTAACGACAATAAAATCAGAAATATCATAATCCTTAGATATACAATATCAATGTTGTAACTACATTCAGCCCCATTTATAAATCTATACTTGAATGATGTGCTACTTCCTATTCTATGCAACCTCTTTATCCCCAAATTGGATAATTACAAAAGTAAGAGAACGTCCTTGTACTAAATAGAAATTTTGCTTTAATAACATACGTCTATGTGAACTAACTTATTTGAATCAAACATCAATTCAACGCTAAAACATGTACAATCCTAAATCTTGAGTACATTGTCTAATCAATATAAAGTTAACTTCGGATTATACTTTTATCAACCATTTTTCCCATAATCATGCAATTGATAATTTTTAGCACATTCCTATTTGTTTACATTCGAAGATTATATGTACTCATCACATGGATTTCCTAATAACTCATATAAGACATATCCATTAGAATAATTTATACATCTAGGTATTCAATATATAAACATATGAACAAGTGATCTACAAGGTACACATATAAATAATCAATCCCATCACGAGTGCATGCATACTCAAGAGACCAAAGAATATAAGGATTACACATAAAGAACCATCACGGACCAAAACATAAGAAAACATCATGAAGCGTTACAAGTAGACATACACACAAGAATAGAACATCAAAGAGAGAGACCATTTTGACGTGGTTCGCCCGCAACTTGGGCTATGTCCACAAAGGTTTGTTTTTTTTATATATTTATTTCAATGTAGGAGTTACATTTTGCAACATGATTGTTGCTATCTTCCCCAATAGTATAATAACCCTAAATGGTAACATGTCAATTTTTAATGACCTTCGTACAACTATTGGATTTTTCATTCTCATCCTCTTAGGGCTATACCCTTCCTCTTTGATGTGTACACAAGGGTATTGTATCAACCAAGGTTTTTAACTAGGAAAACATCTTTATGCATTCCTTACTCTTATGAAGAATTTTATGAGGTGCAATTCCTGCAATAATTTGAAGCTCTCAAACAAATCTAGATGATATTTAACTAACTCTCAACCATATTATTAACCGGTTTATAAGTAAAGTTTAAAATATGATTCAACACTCTCCATAGAGAGGAATCATTGGGAATATCAATTAATCATCTTTTATTCAAAAACACATACATACTATTATTCTCAGCTACTAGTGCAGAGATAGTTATTATATGAATATATATATACTTTTCTATAATGAATTAATATAGTAACCTAATATGTACCTAAATATGTTTTTAATGGTTACCAACAATTCCTTAGAAAAAGAAGGGTTTAAATGCGACTCCAACACATACATATATGCATCATATCTTATAAGCATGAGAATAAAGTAGATTGCAGCTGTTAAAATAAAAAACCATAAAACGTTTAAGATAATGATCCAGCTAGGAGATATACCGAGCTTAGTACACCATATATATACATATGTATCTATCGACAACAAATATATAACTGAGCCATAGTGATATTATCAAACAAGGGAATGATCAATCCGATCAGTGGTCATCATTAATGTAGCACATAAAGATCACACCCCAATCTTGAGATTTCCAGTCAAGATGAAGAAGATGCAGCAATGATATGAGATTGCAGACCAGAGTAATGAAGACTTCTAATGCAACGAGAAGATTTAGGGCACAAGGGTCACTTGCGGTAGGGGCAACTCTGTTTAAGGAAAGAAAACTAGTAGAGATCAAAATATTTAGAGACCATATCTCTACGATAAGACATAAACCTCACTAAGTTTTTCCAGGGGCCAAAACTGTCAATGTTCGACAACGACCGAGGTAATATATATATAAACAAAATAAGTCACAAATCTGTGCATTAACTGAAACAAAATCTAGGTACCATACTCACGACAGAGAAGGAAAATCCGAGTGAATCGACTTTTAAAAGTGTGCATCTGGTCTTGCCAACCTCCTTCCAGTGCAGTTAGGGTTTCAAGTCTTATCTCGTCTACAAAAATACGCAGGATTAAAATGCAACCCCACTAAGTATTACCAAAATGAAAAATCCAAAGAAGGTTTCACAGTCATTCAACTAGTACTACAGAATTGTATCACTGTAATGGACTGAGAAAGACGCAGGTAGAAATATGCAGCTCAAGGTCCAAAGCGCTTGTCACTGAAAAGAGATAAGTTAAATAGGAACTGGCCACAACAGTCTACCCATTCGTATGCATATGCTACCCAAAACAAGACTATATGCAGAAAGTAAAAAGATGAGAGATCGTCCAGATCTATGAAGCATATAAATGATCCAACACATGGATATCTACACATTTCAATGGTTCTGGGTTCAATATACACCGTCAAAGAGGATCTACTTTGCTAAAGCATCTTTTCAGCCAATAAGAAATGGCTCTTTCGAGACAGTAAAGAATGGCTTGCGCATAAAAGCGGAGTTGGTAAGACACATAAAAAAACATCCATCCTCATAGAGATTGGTTTAATACTATGCATTAACTGGAATTAAGATTAGAGGGCTGAGGTAACTAGAACCTTACCAGGTAGTTCTTCTATGCAACGAATTCGTCAAGCTGCATGCTAAATCCCACACTTGTTCCCAACCATTCGTGTTACATTGTAGCTAACCTCGGTCTTTCTCCAAAATATTGGTATTCATCCGTATTTAGATGCACAGAGGAATTATATCTAGACATATAATAAAAAATCATCGTGTGTTAAAAATCGTCCCATAGGGAGCCGCCCAGCGTGAACATCTTCAAACAGTAATTGGCAAAACTGATAAGCATGGGTCGTCAGAGCTCACTAGCTCTATTATCGAGCGTATAATTGAACATATGGGTAAGTCGTATCTTGCAGAGATGGAAGTTCATGCTAACACACTGATCCCCTTTGCAGAAAAAATGTCCGTCCCTCATTATGCAGAGTTTGCTCCTATTAACCGAATCCCTTCCTCGAAGACTCATTTTTCCTGAGACCCATTGCATTCCAGGATATATCGCCTTCTTTTCCCCCTCATTGCACGTAGCGTCTCCTAATTCCTGCGAGGAGCACCCCCTTCTCGTAACATGCTTACCAAAAAAAAAAAAACCCGATGGTGAACTCCCACCCAAAAAATCGTAAGTCCATCCTCCTTAATCCCCAGGGGGAAGATTTCTTTTTGCAACCCGATAGTGGTAGAAGAATGCGTATCCCTAGTGAGGATAGGCGAAGGTAAAGAGCTAGCTGAGCTCCCTCCAAAAAGTCCACTGCGTGGGATAGTTAAGGTGAGTGGAAGTTAAACGCCAACCAACGATCACCAGTCTAATAAATATATTGGCCAAATGGTTGTAGTGAGACATTATGGAGGAGCTCCACTAAGGAGACACCTACTTTAAAATCTTGTAAGGTGGAATCGTAACTAATTTTTAAACAAGTTGAGTATTAAAGCTCCACTCCACTCTTCTTACCTAGAAGGATGGTTAAGAGTATAATTTTCCATAAGGTTTCTTCCCAATGTGGCGGTAGACTTTCCTAAATTTTCTCAACCAAGAAATTTGTTCCTTTATCATACTCGGATACAAGTAGTTTCCACGACTATTTCCCATTATCATATAACATATATATATATGTCTTCAATACACACACGTGTGTTTACATATCTTTAACATAATCTTACCACTTTATTCATATATATATGTACCTATAATGTCCACCACTTTACATATATATAATACACATTAGTTATTACTCCTATTTATTGATCTCTCACAATATCTATATATATTATCTATAATAAGCTAAATTCTTTTTAGCAAATCTAATGTACTCTCTAGCATTTTCTCTCGGAAATGCTTATAATCGTAAAAATGACCATTTTGAGATACTTGAATGGATATCTTAATATGAAGTAAGATAATTTTCCTTATCATAAGACTTGTTACTTTGATCTTTAACTTTAAGATAATCGCTAACCTTTTATACTAAAGGGTAATAGGGTTCGAAAATAATAGTTGTGTGATTAATTAAGCGCTATCTAGATGCTATCGCTGATTGCTTGTTAGGACGATAGTAAGAATAACTTAAGGTTATCAAGTAAGTGCTTGAGATGCTAAGATGTCACCCATCATCTACTCCTGCCTTTAGTTACCTCAACTTCTTCCTTAGTGGCTTCACTTGCATGTCACTAAGCTGCATCCGTTCATTTAAGAGTAAATCACGACCATACTTTTCAAGGTCCACTGGTGGGGCCTTGGCCTTGAGCTCCTCACCAGGCCTTTTACAATTATCTTTAAAAAAATAATAATAATAACCATAATAGTAATAAGGTCAAATTGGAGGGATGTTACACAATCTAATCCACACATGGACTATGGTTATCTCTTGCTTTGGATTAAAATATAGAGACTATAAAGATAGATACAAACAATTAGAACCCATGGATTAAGGTGCAGAGCGAAGAAAAAAAAAATTAAAAAAAAAAGTCCTCTGGTTTCCTTATTTGGGAATAAAAATAAAAAATTACCCAAATCTCCGGTTTCCTTATTTGGGAATAAAAATAACAAATTACCCTCAACCTGTAGAAAAAAGATACCTGATTTTGAATTTTGGGGGACCATAATTTAGTTTTCCATGCTTTAAATTCTTTGGGGCTAGTCCAGAGGACCAAGAACTTCCGGATCAGTTCTCTTTCAGACAATAAAATGAATTTTGTTCTCAACTCCTTAGAATAAATCACTAACTGTGGTATTTCCTCTAGTCCTTTTACAAATTTTTGGCACAAAGTTTCCAGTCTTGAGGATGGATTGAGGGAACCAACAAGGGTTTTAAATGCCTCATTTTTTGAGTCCTCCTCCTTACCCATTAGTATCTTGAGCTTAAGATGGTGAATGCATCCACAACACGGTCTCCAAGCAATAGATCTAGTTCTAGATTTCTCAAATTGGTAGAGCTAGCGCATGAAGTTTCCTAGGTTCGATAATGCATAGTCCAAACAAATAATGTGCAGTCCAAATAGAGATCCATATCCAAAACATTATGGTATATTTTTGGCATCAAAAACTCTGCAAATTGAAGTAGAGGTGCCAAACAAAGATCAGGCTCTGGATGTGCAAAAAATCCCATGACAACAACCAAATCTGCAATTTTTTTCCAAGATGGTAGCTAAGGAAACCTTGCCCATGAACCCTTGCTCTTCTGCTCTTCTATTTTTTCTAACTGCTTCACGCACCTCATTTTTCAAATATGTTTTTTAGAGTTATGTTAAGTAATTATGAGTTGAATGTTAATGGGTCATGAGTTTTTCTGGTGAGTAAGATAGGAATAGCCTTCAATTACTAAACAAAAAAGGAACTGTACATACTGTTACAAAACTGGTATGTTTCAAGACAGAGACCAAATATTAACTAGAGACCCTATTCATCCCTTGTGACTCCCATCCCATTAAAAATATATTTCCTTCTCACTTTTTCGCATGGAACCAAAACTACCCTCCTACGATCATATATCACTCTAAAAAAGGAACCCAAAACCCCAAGCCCGAGGGAATTACAAAAAACCAGCATCAAAACACATAACTCTTTCAAACATGACAAAAACATAAAAATTGGGATAACCTTGACCCTTCACCTGGAGGCATCCCTTTCTCTCGCGACTTGGGAATATGAACCGGCGGCGACTGACCAGGGTCCTTCTGCGAAGATTACACTTCAACGTGTTGTGTTTGAACGAAGTCGTTGTGAGGTACAGAACTGCTTCCATGTCTATAATGTTCCTTAGCATGTCCTTGAGATTTCTAAGAAACTGACTTACCATATCACCGAATCTTTCAAGTTCCATAATAGTTCTAGCCATAATCTTTCTCATCATTCAGTAGGGGCTCAAAGCTGATGTCAGACCCTGCTCCTCCTTGTTTGTCTACATTTCTTCTTCCTCCATCACTGAAATTGCCTCCTCACTATGAGGAGGAATCACCTCCGCATATGCTTGTCCCCAATCCACTTCAGTATGGCCTCTCTCCCCTCTGCGTCTTCCTCGTGGTGGTTGCGCATGCGTTAGCGGGGAGCCATATCCACCCTTAAAACTTTAACTAGGTTGAACTTCCAAAACACAACAAGAGAATCAACTCGTCACCTCTCCTTGTCCTTCATTTCTTCACCAACGATTATACGCCCTATATATCCATTTTTGAGATTTTATAGCCTGCACCACAAAATACGAGCCCCATCACGGACCCAAAGGTGGCATTAATGATGAATTCAAGTTTCACTCTGGTTCTCCATCTCGGGGTAGGATTTCCTCCTTCAATTCCCATTCTCTCCAGGTACGAAATGCTCAGCTCACAGCGGATCCCCCTTAACCATGTGATCCTTCTTCTGCCACCTTCCCTTTTGATGTATTGTCTTCTTAAATGGGGCATTGCCTTCGTCACCCCTGTCCTCACCCTATCCTCTTAATGGACCTTACATCACATGCTTCAACCATTACTCATCCCACCTACTAACAGACGGAGGTGGATCCTTCGACAGCTCCTCCTCGTCACCATGCACCACGTATACCATTGCATGTGGCCCTCTAGCGATGTGGGAACCCGCATATGGGGGTTAATGGGTCATGAGTTAGATGTGAGGTCTCTTCCAAATTTTAGAAAGATTTTATATAATCTTAAAAATAATACAAATTATTTATAATCTATATCATATAACTTGGATGGGGTATAACGCTTTAATCGACAATCACTCGGGCTAAACCTAAATTTAATATTAACTTATTTTAATAAATTAGTTATTGTACATAAATTTTCATCAGATATATTTCAACATTCATATATTATTAGTCATTCTCTCCTTAGAAAATATAATAATTTTATTTATGATAAACAAAATTACAATTTCATATATTATTAGTCATTCTCTCCTTTATTTTTTCCTTAGAAAAAACATGTATTATTAATCATTCTCTCTTTTATTTTTTCCAAAAAAAAATTATAATTTTATTTATGATAAACAAAATTACATCCTATATGTACATGTTTCAAAGAGAAACATATATTTTGGCTTTTAAAAAATAGTTATGTAATATCAAAATGATCTAACCAAATATAAAATAATATGCCCCTATCTTCTGGGATAAAGTTTGATACAATTTTTTTTGTTGGATAGCACAATTGGTCACCTAAACTAATTTTTAACCTGAAAACAAAGTGTAGCAAAGAGACCTCTTCGAGCATGTATATAAAACTGCCGCCGAAAAATAAACCACGGTATCTGATTATCTCTATGTACCTTCGTATCTTGCATAATTCATATATTTCATGGACGAATCTTCTCCAATTTAAATCTTTTGGTTTCTTATTTGTTTTTTTAATTTATTATTTGGTTTATTTTCCATCTTTTCTTTAAATATTTTGTTTGTTTATTTGTATTTTAAATTTTTGTTTAGTTTGTTTTCTATCTTCTCCTTACCATAAACTTTTTATAAAAAAGTTTAGTTGTTTTGTTTTAAATTTTTTACAAAAAATAATAATTTAAATGTCAAACAGTTAGGCTTTTTTTTGTCAAGAAGGTGCATTTCTACAGTTTAAGTGAGGGAAGTGTCTGTTTATCCAAAAAAAAAAAGAATGCATGCATCAATGTGTTGTAGTATAATGGATCCGAGGTGGGGGACGTGTCCGTTTGTCTCATAAAAAAATATATGAATCATCATTGTGTTGTAGCATAGTGGTGAGAGGGATGTGTGTTATACTTTAATGATGAAAAATTTGTGGATTTGATCCTTCTTGGCGCTTTGCAAAACTAAAGTTAAATGGATCTACACTAATACAATGTCAAACAAGGTGATCCTTTCATGGAGCATTTTGATTTTAATCAATATATGCCATCACCCCATCTCATTATTCTTAAAAAGATAGTGACATGATTATATAGTTATAGTGTAGTTATATATGTTAATAAATTTTTTTCATAATATTTTTAGAAATGGTACTTCAAGATCCTTAGTTCAAAGCTTGATGGATTGTTTAGTAAAATTACTTCTATGGCATATGCTTGAATTTTTTATAAATGTTCTAATTTTAATAAATGATAGAAACATCTTTTTGTGTTTTTAAATTTTCCCACTATAATAAAAAATGACTTGTTGTATTCAAATGAGTGAATGAAACATTTTGCAACTCAATGACCCCAATACATTTATAGTACACCTCTAATGTTTAATCCTTTTGACCTCCATGCTTCATTTAAAATTTTGATTTCTAACTTAACTTTCCATTTGACATCCATGCTTCATTTAAAATTTTGATTTCTAACTTAACTTTCCACTTTAAATAAATATGATATATAGTTGGATTAACTGAAGATAAGTAAGGATTTTGTAGTAAAAAAGTTATCATTGAACTAGAATAAGATATGATCATAAGAGAGGTTCATGGAGGAAATGGAGAGTGGAAAACCTATGGTTTCTGTGGCCCCTAATATCTAAGACTTTATGTGTGTCATTGTTGACCTAGTTTAATGATCATTTATGTGTGCCTTTGCATTGCTTTTTTGAGTATATTTCTTGGTAGTATTATACTAAAATTTATTGTAGTTTTCTTCTTCCATGCTTCCATCCACTAACATATAATCATAAGTATCATAAACTAATACAGTTTTGTAATTGTGTGTTAAAGTGTGTTAGATTGAGGATCAGCGAGGATAAACATGTAGATGCATGTATAATAGCTTGCGTGATTAGTTAGTTGCATATACTTTATTATTTAAGTAATGGTTAATCGAACCAATTCCAACAGTCACATACTAAATACCTCATAAGGGGTGGGAGCTAATTTTCTAACTCTTCTTAGAGGATTCTACCATTTCAGTTCACACACATAATCAAATAGAGGGAACATGCAAAAACAACTTGATTCCCTACTTAATTTGCCACCATTGATTGATTATCAAAAATCATTTCAAAAGGGTTTGTCTTAAATCCTTTTGATAGAAACTAGTAAAAAATGAGAGATTAGTGAATACATTACTAAAAATTTTAGTCACCATAGTTTTTTCAAGTGAAATACTATCAAATTTGAGCAATTTTAAGTGACCCAACTAAAAACGACTAACTTAAACAACTAGTTTAGTCTAGGGGTAAAATATACAACTATATAATAAGTGACAATTAATAATAACTAACGTAAACGACTAACTTAGTCCATGAATAAAAATATGACTAGCTAACAACTACAAGAATGTGAATTAGTCATTTATTGTAGTCGTTTTTTATTGTGTCTCTTTGGAAATGAAAAATTGCAATTTTGACAATGAATTTTTTGCTAAATTTTAACACTATAGATCGATTCAGAGACCTCGTAATACCCCAAATTCACTAACCCATATATGAGGCTAAGTATTGCAAACTGTGAAATTGTGTAAATAACATTACTATGTGTTTGGTATGCTTATTGAACAATGTTAAATATATGCTCGTGTTGTGGGGCCCGATGCATGAATGAGGGGTTTTGGTCTCTTTAGGTAAATAACTAAAATAAACAAAAAGAGTTAAAGAAGTTAAACAAAAAATGGAATTAAATTGAAATATGAATTAAACAAAATTTTAATAAAGAAATAAGAAGAGAATAAAAGTAGAAATGAAGAGATTCTTCTAGAATTGTAACTCGTACTTAGGTGGCATCACCTAAAGAATTAGTTAAGAATAGTAAACACCTCTTCTGCAAAAAAAAAGGGAAAAAGAAGGCCAAGGGGTTAATTCTTTTAGTGTAATATAGAAAAGCAATGCACATATGAAACATAAATGAGAGAGAGAGAGAGAGAGAGAGAGAGAGAGAGATCTGAAAATTTGCAAGAAAATAAGTTGTAATGAACAGAAAGATGAGCAATTGAAGGGGAGGAGCTAGTCAATGGTGTCTACTTGCAGATGACCATAACTAAGTCTAGTCGTGGTGGAAAATCTCTATGGCCATAGAGTGTGTGAGCACTGAGGTGATGTGTACTAGCAAGTAGGGAACTACTACCTAGTACAGAAAACAACAATATTGTCATTATAGAGTGAGGGTACTGGATGTTGGTTGGAACTAGTATTGGCTAGATAGGCTAGAGTATTGGCTAGTTGTATGGAATTTGGGATGCTTGGATTGAACTAAAGACACTGGAAGAGTGATTGGATGAGATGAGACCCTAAGATGAAGAGTAGATCTTCGAAATTAAAAGGAAATATGAACAGTGATAATTCCTAAAATAAATCCCTAGAGAGACTAGGAATCAACTCGAGGGTGACTATGGGGAAACTAAGACTGGAGTTTCCTACAAATCTATGGTTGGTGGATCGGGGAAGTACCCACAACAATTACAGATAGATCAATAGTACCTAGAACAATGAGTTCCTAGCCCTAGATCCTTGTAAATATGAATGTTGAATTTGTTGGATTTTGTGCAACTTCGGAAGATATTCTTATTATATTTTATTGTAATTATTTTTACCTCCTAAGGGATTTGATCTTGATGTAATTAATCATGTAAACCCTAGAAATAATAATGTAAACCTTCGGGAGAAAATTAAGTAAAGAAAATGATTATTAAATGTATTTTTACATTCCCCCAAGACAAGTCGGCCCTGGCAGTTAGACAAGTCACCCTAGTGGGTAAACTACCCCAAAACAGTGGGCATTATGCCCCAAACAATGGGCAGAACTGCCCCAGTCAAGTCGACCTAGTTTGAGAAAAGTCAAGTTGGTCGATAAAGGGAAAAAGTCATCTTTGCATGTGTATAAATATAGAGGTTGTATGCATCATTTCACACACTCACTCAACTAAGCAAGTTCGCACCACTTGAAGAGAGGCTTGCATCTGCAGCTAGGAGAAGCTAATTTTGGGGTTTCTACTTGGAAATTTCTTCCACTTTTTCTCTCTCATCATTTTACTCTGTTCTTAGAATTGTTCATTTCTATACGAAGGTTGCTGGGTTTTCTCCCGATTGGGTTTCCCAGGATAAATTCTTGTGTTCTTTGTTTTTGTGCTTTGTCTTTCTTCCAGTGATCCTATTGATCTTATGCAATTGAATTATAATGATATAATTATGAAAAACTAACATGGTTTCAGAGTAGTACTAGAAGAGGCCATTGTCAGAACTATGGTTTCATCTTTCGAGGCCTTCACTCATCATTTTGGCGGAAAAAGTGCCTTGGGAATTTCGCTCTAAGAAAGGTGCATATTTTGGTGAAGGAAGAATCTGATTCTGAGAAGTTTCATTTTTGACCAAATTCTACAGCTCTAGTTACTGCAAAAAATAGGGTTTCAGTTTTTGACCTACTCCCTCCACATATTTGGCTCGACCCCACCTTTTCTCAACTCGCCTTGATAGGGCACATCTTCCTTTGGAGTCAGTTTTCCAAGAATCCAACTTTCATTTTTGACCTAGCTCATGCTAGGGTTTCTGCTTCAGATCTGCAATCAGGGTGATTGGAATGAATGTTGAAGATTGTTTGGAATGGGCTTCCAACTTCATCTCTTGGAAGTCTAGGGTTCTTCTCTTGCTAGAAGAAAATGATCTCTTACAGTTTGTCAATGAGAAGGTTCAAGAACCAGAAGCCGAAGAATACAAATCTCGTTGGAGGAAGAGAAAGAAGGATTTTGGTGGACTCGGTTAGAGACCACTTGGTTCCTCAAATCTCAGGAAAGAAGACTACTAGAAAGATGTTCAAAACCATAAAGAAGTTGTTTGAACATAGTAGTATCAATGTAACCCTTACATTGAGGAACCAACTATAAAACATGAAGATGTCCAAGTCAGAATCCATTGCATCATACTTCATGAGGATCACAGAACTAAGGGACAATCTAAGTACCATCGGAGATCCCATTGATGATAAGGAGCTTGTCATCACTGCTCTAAATGGTATACCACCATCTTGGGAGTCATTCATTCAAAGTATAAGCGATTCATTCATTCAAAGTATAAGCAATCGAACCAAGCTACCCAAATTTGACAATTTATGGGAAGATTGCACTTAGGAAGAGATAAGGATAGAAGCAAGGAAGAGACTCCATGGCACTCAACCTGAGGAGAATCAAGCATTCTTGTTCCATGCCAATAAAAGCAAGGGAAGGAGAAGAAAGTCTTACAATCACAATATCCAAGTTAGGAGATAAAGTCCTCCTCCATATAAGAAGAAGAAGGATTTATCTTAGATACAATGCTACAAGTGCAAGGCATATGGTCATTATGCCAGTAATTGTCGAAGTTCAAACAAAAGGAAGCATGAAGCTTGAACTGTTGATGTTGATGAAGACACTCCTATCAAGAAGTCAAGGAATGATGATCGTTCGAGTTCTTCTTCTAGTTCTCCCTATGTTGAGGTGATATGAAGATCCATACTAAAATAATAGAGGTCTCTCATGGTTGTTCCCACAAGAAGGCAGTGGGAGCCCACCCTCAAAACAATAAAAGATAAGTATTTGGTTTTCTTGCTTACATAGATCTATTTTGTCTTATACATATCAAATTATATGTAGATCTATCAAGAAGTGTGTTGACCATTTGATATAGTTTACTTATTGATGTATCGTAGGATCTTGTTGTATTTGTTATATGAGTTGCACAACATTCCATGAACACATGATGGAGCTAGTATAGATGATATCTCCTTCATGCATGCTTAGAGTAGTGCACACTCTTGATGGCATGTTCTAGTGGAGATAGCAAACATCTATATAGTTACCATATCTGTTTGGGAGACATGTTTATGATTGTTGTGTTGAAGCATTAGCCAAGATGCCTAGAGTAAACTATTGTCATTGCATAAAAATAGAAATTGGTTAAATTTGATTATGCAATGTCACTAATCATAAGATGGGATTTGACTTGTAGGGAAAAGACCATATGATATGGCCTACAAGAGAACGATGATGAGACTTGTTCCGATGAACAAGTGGTGGACACATGAATCCTGTTAATATTAAGATTATGACTCTCATCCTATAAGGATGACCTCGGAAGAAGCTTTCATAGGAGTGAAACCAGAAGTGGGACACCATCGGATCTTTGACTGTCCAATCTACATACATGTGCCCAAGGATAAGAGGACGAAGTTAGAACCTTCAGGAAAGAAGGGAAATTTTATGGGATACAGTAAATATTCAAAGGCTTACATGATTTATATTCTAGGATCTAGATAGATCGAAGTCAGCAGGGATGTGTCCTTTGAAGAATAAATGGATGTCAGGAAATATAGAGGATCAGACATGGAGATCGATGATGAGGAGATGCTAGAACCAAAGGAGATGAGATCATATCCCCCTCCAGTTCAGATGGATTCAACAAAGAAGGATGAACCCATCGATCCCATTGATCCAGTTGAGCCAGTTGATGTTCCCATAGATATTGCAATAGGCCGGAAAAGGCCTAGATGGGCACAACAGACTTTGCAGGATGCACAGGGGCATGAAGCTCCACATGGTACTTTCCGAGAAAGTAAAATACCTCAGAGGTTCTCCAGTTATGTAGCATTGATGAGACACATCATTGAATCAAAACCTACCACTTATGAAGAATCATCCAGACAACAAGTTTGGGAGGATGCCATGGTGGAAGAATACTAATCCATCATGAAGAATGATGTGTGGGAGGTTGTGCCAAGACCTGGGGGGAATTTAGTAGTGAATTCCAAGTGGTTATACAAAACCAAGCATGGAGCAGATGGAAGTGTGGAAAAACACAAGGCTAGATTTGTTGCCAGAGATTTCTCTCAGAAAGAGGGAGTCGATTATGATGAGACATTTACTCATGTGACTCGATATACTTCCACTAGATCGATCATTACTATTGCTTCAGCTATGGGATGGAAGTTGCATCAGATGGATGTCAAGACAACCTTTCTTAATGTTATTATTGAGGAAGAGGTATATATTGAACAACCAGAAGAGTTTATTGTCCATGGAAAGGAGTCTCATGTATGCAGATTGAAAAAGGCACTATATGGACTCAAGCAAGCACCCTGTGCTTGGTATGGACGGATAGACGGATTCCTGGTGAGTTTGGGATTCACCAAAAGTGATGCATATCCCAACCTTTACTACAAGGTTGTGGATGATGAGCCATTGATTTTGGTCCTTTATGTTGATGACCTGTTTCTCATTGGAAATGAGAAACTTATCGTATGGTGTAAGAAGAAACTTGCCTCTGAGTTCGAAATGAAGGATCTTGGATTGATGCATTAATTATTGGGATTAGAAGTATGGCATAGGTAGAAGGATATTTTCCTAGGTCAAGGAAAATACACCATAGATATTATGAATAGATTCGGAATGTTGGACTGCAATTCCATGGCCACTCCGATGGATGCAAATTTGAAGAAGTTGAGGGATTTTGCTTCAGATTCAAATTTGATTGATCCCACTATGTATCGCCAGCTAATTGGGTCCTTGATGTATCTGAAAAACACCATACTAGATATATGTTTTGCTGTGAATGCTCTCAGTCATTTCATGTGTGAACCCAGGCAGATTCATTGGATTGTTGCAAAACATGTGCTCAGATACTTGCGAGGCACTATGGGATATGGCCTGAGATATGCTTTAGAGTGTGACTTGAGATTGCAGGAGTTTAAAAACTCATATTGGGTCGAGTGTGCTACATATAGGAAGAGTACTTACGAATGTTGCTTCATTTTCAGTTCTACAGTGATTCCGAGTGCAACAAGAAGCAGAACTCAGTAGCACTCAGTACTGCAGAGGACGAGTACATGGTTGCTAGTACAGCAGCCCGAGAAGCAGTATGGATTCATAAACTCCTTGCAGGATTGTTTGGATAGAGTCCAGAGCCAACCATGATTCACTGTGATAACCAGATCTGTGTGCAGATGTCAGTGAATAATGTATTCCACAACAGGTCGAAGCATATAGAGATTCAGTATCACTTCATTCATGATATGGTGCAGAAAGGTGTGGTTGAGTTACAATATGTTCTGAAAGATGACCAAACTGCAGATCTTCTCACCAAGCCTCTTCCCAGGATAAATTTTGAATAATTTCATGGAAGACTTGGAGTGGAAGAGAACGTGTCCCTCCTTGAGAGGGAGAGATGACATAGATATGTTTACCTTGCTTTCACCTAGGTGCCTCTACTCGTCTAGGTTCTCAGCCAGATATGGGATAAATCCCATCGTCAGATGAGACGAACAGGTAGTAGATGGTCGGGATTCACCCAGGTGCCTCTACTAGTCCAGGTTCTCATTCGGGTATGGGAGAAATCCCATCGGCAGATGAGACAGACATGTAGTAGATGATCGAGTTACACATAGGTTCCTTTTCTCGTCCAGCTTCTCAACCATGTATGGGAGAAATACCATCGAAAGATGAGGCAGATAGGTAGTATATGGTCGTGTGATGATTGCAAAAGTACATCTACTCATTCAAGTTCTCAGCCAGGTATGGGAGGATCCCATCGACAGATGAGATGAACAAGTAGTAGATGGTCGTGCACCACTGCTTGTCCAGGTTCTCATCCAGGTATGGGAGGATCCCATCGGTAGATGAGATGGACATGTAGCAGATGGTAAATCCTATATCTTGGACATCCAGGAAGGATGGAGAGACTACTCTTGGACTCACCGAAGGACTGGTGGAGTTGATGCATGATGACACTTCTCGAAGGACTGAGACTGTGTTGACAACGTTCAATATGTATAGATATGATCGAGACAATATAGATGTACAGATGAAACCCAGATGATCACGATGTTGATGATGACTAAAGAATACCTTCCTTGTTGAGAGGGAGTGTTTGATTTTGTGCAACTTAGGAAGATATTCTTATTATATTTTATTGTAATTATTTGTACCTCCTACGGGAGTTGATCTTGATGTAATTAATCATGTAAACCCTAGAAAGAATAATGTAAACCTTGGGGAGAAAATTAAGTAAAGAAAATGATTATTAAATGTATTCTTATATTCCCCCAAGACAAGTTGGCCCTTTTAGTTAGACAAGTCTGTTGAAATATTGTAACTTCTAAGAATATTCTATTTGTACTTTATTATCCGGAGATGTTTCATTCCTCCGTCAGGACATTATTATACATCTGGAGATGTTTTATTCCTCCGTCGGGATGTTATAACTAGGGTTATTAGACTCCTCTAGTGGGGTCGGCCTTGAGTTAAGTTATTAGGGGTTATTAGACTCTCCTAGGAGAAGTCGGCTCAGTTAGGGTTAAAAGTCAAGTGAACATAAAGTATAAATAGAGGAGGTGTGTTCCTCATTTGAACACACACTCACTCACTTGTGAACTTGCATATGAGAGAGATAGATATGCGAAGGAGGATAAGGATCTCTTGTTTGGGGATTACATCTTTGTATTTGTTGATCATCTATATTGAGGAATTTTTGCTGGGCTTTCTACCCCATGAGGGTTTCCCAAGATAAATATGTGTCTATCTTGTGATTATGTTTCTTTCACTGATCCTTATTATGCTCTTGTTGTGAATTTTATGCTAAACTTAACATGGTATCAGAGCTAGCCTGAATAGGACATCTTTCACAAGGTGAAAATCTATCTATTTTTCCTCTGATGAAAAATTAGGGTTTCTGCAAAAGTTGGAATTTTTGGAATCTGATTGCATGGCTAGATGCTCCTCCTCAAAAGTGAAATTTTGAGCCCTAGATCGAATTTTTTGAGTGGGTAGAACCCCGGGATAGAAGCAATGATGGAGGAGTACCAATAAATAATGAAGAATGATGTTTGGGATGTAGTTCCCAAACCAAAAGACAAGAGTGTGGTAACCTCCAAATGGATATACAAGATAAAGCATGCCACGGATGGTAGCATTGAAAAGTATAAGGCAAGGTTTGTGGCCAGAGGATTCTCTCAGAAAGAGGGAATTGACTATGAAGAAACATTTGCACCAGTTGCAAGGTACACTTACATTAGAACCATCATGGCACTTACATCCATGATGAAGTGGATATTACACCAGATGGATGTGAAGATATCCTTCCTGAATGGTGTAATTGAGGAAGAAGTGTACATAGAACAATCACAAGGATTTGAGGTTGAAGATAGAAGAACTCACGTATGCAAGTTGAAGAAAGCTCTGTACGGGTTGAAACAAGCTCCTAGAGCTTGGTATGGAAGAATTGATAGCTTCTTGACAAGCCTGGGCTTTACCAAAAGTAAAGATGACCCTAACCTTTACCTTAAGGCTATGGATGATGAACATGTCATACTATTACTGTATGTGGATGATCTCTTTCTGATAGGGAATGAGAAACAGATCATAGAAATCAAGAAGAAGCTGGCTGCAGAATTTGAGATGAAAGATCTCGGATTGATGCATTACTTCCTAGGTCTGGAAGTATGGCAAAGCCCAGAAGGAATATTTCTCAACCAGGGAAAGTATGTTGTGGAAATATTGAAAATATTTGATATGTTGGAATGTAAATCCATGGCCACTCCCATGGATACCAACTTGAAGTTGTTAGCTGATGAATCATTAGAATTAGTGGATATGACTCAGTACAAACAGATTATTGGGTCGCTGATGTATCTGACAAATACCAGGTCAGATATATACTTTGCTGTGAACACCCTGAGTTAGTATCTAGTTGATCCTAGACGTGTTCACCTGATAGCTGCAAATCATGTGATGAGGTACCTATAAGGTACGAAATACTTTGGACTATATTATCTTGGAGATCATGACTTCAGACTGTATGGCTATACTGATGCAGATTGGGATGGAAGTGTCTCAAACAGAAAGAGCACATCGGGTGGATGTTATTGTCTGAGATATGCTATGATCTCATGTTTTAGTAGGAAGCAGTCCAATGTGGCTCTCAGCACAGCTGAACCGGAATATATAGCAGCTTGCTCTACTAGTTGTGAAGCCATATGGCTTCGAAAGTTGTTATCAGGACTATTTGACTTGGAGATGGACTCCACTGTGATCCTGTGTGACAACCAGAGTTGTATCAAGATGATGGAGAATCCAGTGTTCCATGATAAGTCAAAGCACATATAAATTCCATATTTCTATATATGGGATATGGTGCAGAAAGGAGCTATAAATCTCGAGTGTGTGAGCACTGATGAACAAGTTGTTGATGTATTGACCAAACCTTTGTCTCGAGTAAAGTTTGAGTATTTCTGAGACAAGCTTGGTGTAGTTCAAAAGGCCCCTCCTCGAAAGCGGGAGTGATATGGTAGATGATGAGGATACTTGTATCGATGAGGAGGATCGTTGTATCAATGATGAGGATACATGTTCCGATGATGAGGTCGATGATGAGGATAATTGTCTTGACGATGAGGTCGATGAGTGGTCCTTAGACTTTGTCTAAGTGGACGAGTGGATTGCATCATCCTTGTACTTTAGTCCTAAATGGATCCAGAGACCTGTGTCTTCAAGAACTGGTCCTTAGACTTTGTCGAAGTGGACAAGTGGATTGCATCATCCCTGGAATTTTGTCCTGAATGGATCCGAAGACCTGTGTCTTCCAGAAGTGGTCCTTAGACTTTGTCTAAGTGGACGAGTGGATTGCATCATCCTTGGAGTTTAGTCATAAATGGATCCGGAGACTTGTGTCTTCGAGAAGTGGTCCTTAGACTTTGTCTAAGTGGACGAGTGGATTGCATCATCCCTGGACTTTAGTCCTAAATGGATCAGGAGACTTGTGTCTTCGAGAAGTGGTCCTTAGACTTTGTCTAAGTGGATGAGTGGATTGCATCATCCTTGGACTTTAGTCCTAAATGGATCCGGAGACCTGTGTCTTCGAGAAGTGGTCCTTAGACTTTGTCTAAGTTGACGAGTGGATTGCATCGTCCCTGGACATGATATGGTGTCTTAAATTGATAGGGATTGATCATCCCGTAAGTGGATCAGGATTGTATCATCCTTGGACTTATGTCCTAAAGTGAGAGGGATTGATCATCCCATAATTGGATCATGTGCGTTGCAGATTATGATGTTGTTGATCGGGAGATCTAGATGATGATGCTGTTGATCGAGAGATATAGATGATGTTGTTGATCGGGAGATCCAGATGATGATGATGTTGATTGAGAGATCCAGATGATGTTGTTGATCAGGAGATCCAGATGATGATGTTGATGTAGCTTATCGAGTGTTGCAGAAGATGTAGACTCAGTACTGAAGATATTGATGTTCCAATATTGAAGATGTTCCAATATTGAAGATATTGAAGATGTTTGTAATGCCCCGTTTTGACATTACTACCTGAAATATTATTATATGTTGTATATGCTCGATTATGAGACTTCGACGGTTTGACGACACTGTGGACAAGTGGTTCTATTATTTTGTCGATATATAAATATATGTGTGTGTGCGATGTTAGTATTAGGATACGTAGTCATGTTAGATATGTATCATGTGTTAGTTATGTCTCATATATGCAAGTTAATGAATGATGGGTACGTGGATACCGTTAAAGTTATTGTTGAACGAAAGAATGTTATACCAAGTGTATGGTGAAAACAATGAATGGATTATTGTTGTTATGTTATGATGAAATGCATGTATACATGTTGAGGATTTGTGCACGATATTCGAGATTGTATTTCGAGGACTAACTTACAGGTTAAAATGGCTAAGTGATAGCTGGGTCCTACGAGGTGGGAGAGCCTCGGGGACATGGACTCCGAAAGATAAATGGTGTGCAGGTGATGCATTATTTACTTTTGCATGATTATTATGTTGTTTATTATGATGTATGGGTGGGGTAGGGTTTTAGGAAACTCAACCGCCCAGATTGGTTATACGATGACAAACCGAGTATAGGTGCAACGCAGTTATTATGTCAGGTAGACATAGTCCCTTGTTCCATTAGGGGGGTGGAGGATTTACCCACAGTTTATCCCCGAAACCCAGAGTCATGGGAGGGTTGTGCTACGGTGTGCTCCCCAAGGTGTGTGATGATGACTGATGGTTGCCTGCTGGGGAAGATTGGTCGATGTAGTCGACACTTCCGCTTATGGGTTCTAACTGGATTCAGTCATGGCTTGACACTTCAGTGTAGTCCAGCAGAGGAAAGGATAGGATGTGTAAGTCAGTTGTGATTAGGTAGGGGATGCAGGTAGATATGAGTAGTTTGAAGTCGGGAAGAAAGTGTGATCTAACTATGTATGTTGAAAGCCATTGATTGATTAAGTGTCATAACTCAGTAATGTACGAATTGTCATAACTTAATAAGATTTCAGTTAGGTAAAAGATTGTACCCTGCAAACTATGTTTAAGCCCGTGTCAATAAATAATAAGTTTCGTGATCATTATTAATGTGTGCGATTTATTACTGTTAGTGTACTTACGCGAGGTATGTAAGCAGTAGCTACGCTTACATAACTTGCCTACATATTTATAAATTGCGTGAAATAAAACTGAACTATAATGTTTAGGCATTAATTACATTGTTACTAGTTATCTAACTAGGAGATTAAATTAATACGCCGAGTTAGTAAATTTTGGTTTAAATAACGGAATAGGATAATAGAGTGAATTAGGTGGTAATGAAAGATGATTATGTAATAATGATTAATTATTGTCGATTGATGTTAATAATATTGATTAATGTTAGTCATGATCGATTAATGTTAATAATGTTGATTAATGTAAATATTGTCGATTAATGTTAGTAATATCGATTAATGTTAGTCATGGTTGATTGATGTTAATAATGTTGATTAATGTTAAGTATTGTCGATTAAATGTTAGTAATATGGATTAATGTTAATTATCGTAGATTAATGTTAATATTGTTGACTAATATTAATAAGTGTAAATGGTATAAGTTAGTTTAATTAATTCGTCATCATAGTTTAATGGTGTTAATAATACTAATTCACAATATTATTAACTTGATTTCCTTAAATTAATTATGTGTTAAGAATGTTAATTAATGAGTATAAAACTATTTTCATCTTTAGTAATAATTGTTGATTAGTTAATTACAACTAAGGTGTAATTAATATGGAACTAGGTAAATGAGTCGATTAAATATTAGTTAATTTTATTTAATTAATATAATTACACATTGATCATGATAAGAGTTACATTGATAGGATTATTATTCATAATTGATAATTTGAATTAGTTGAATTTATGATGAGAAGCAATTAGCATATTACAAATATTATAAATCATTAATTAAATGATTAGGTTAATAGTAATGAATCAATTAACAATTATTGTTAATTAATTGAATTAGTGAAACGTGTAAGTTTAAAACTTTTACAGTTGGTGGGTGAACCAACCCCAACCCCAAACTTTATTATAAAAATAATATAACATTAATTATTAATTAAAAATGGAATTTGAATAAGAAACAAATGTTTAAAAATGATTGTTGTAAGTTGTGTCGGTAACCCTCATAAAGAGGGGTGAATATTAAAATGATTTATTATTAAATTAATAATATTTCCATGGATTGGTTCGAGGGAGCCTGACTAAGTAGGCATGAGGGGGTTGGGACCCCATTAATAAGAAGATAAGGGTATTAATGAGAGAAAGGAGTCGGTGATGGGGGGGAGGAATAAGGTCGAGAGGAGAGGGAGGAGAAGGGGTCTTCTTCACCTTGGATATTTTACAGAGGAAAGGGAGCAGAGATAGGAGGAGGGAGCAGAAAAGAAGGGTGTTCTTGTTGGAGATTTTGCAGAAGGGAAATACTGGTTGTTTTGTACTCGGTTTGGGCTTGGGGGTCCAAAGGGGTACCTTTGGAGCTGGGTGGTCGGCGAGACCTCACCAGTTGGCAGGGTGGCATACTTGTTTGGGGATGGTTGAGTTTCATAAGGTTTGGGGAAGGATTTGTTGCAGGGCATACAGCAGCAGGAAAACAAAAAAAAAAGAGCAGCAACATGAAAACAAAAGGGAGCAGCAACAAAAAGGGGGAATCTACTAGCTATTTGCAGGTATTTTCCCTACAGGTATAATGACCCACTCTAACTCTGTCAATATTCATTACTTCATGTTATAACGGAGATTAAATTTGAGTGAGAAAATGCATTTATATATATACTGTACACCTGCACAAGGGTAGCAAATGTTAGAAATAAATTTGACCTGCAAATGAAAATGTGTTATATTTTTTTTATAGACATGAAATTTAATCAAATTAGAAAAATGGAAACAAAACAAAGATATGAAACAACATGTAAACAATGTTAGAAGGATCTTTATTTATGAACTTAGATTATCTAGCACCGGGGTCTTACACATGGTATCAGAGGCATGGTTCCAAATCTGGAACCAGAGGGCTCACTACAGTGAGAAGACTTGTAGTAAAAAAAAAAAAATAACACACCCTGCCTTAGGAAAATTGCTAATTTGCACAAAATTGACGAAAATGATAAGAAAAATTCTTAAGTGTAAAAGCGTGAAAATAGGTGCTGAGCAACTGGTGCTGAACAGCTTCCGAGCAGAAGTCTTGGACCGGTTTTTACACCTGTAAAAGAAGAGGACATTAGAGGTAGTGAACCATTTGGAACAAAGTAAAAATTTAGAAATTCAAACTAGATTTACGAATATAAAGGAAATTATATGTATGAAGTTTGAACCTAGTGTTAATTTAAATTTAATTTAATTTAAAAACTAAGCCAATACATTTTTATGTATATATATATGAACGGACATTGTTGGGTTATATATATATAAAAAGAGAAGGTTTACCCACATTTAATATTGTTTAAATTTAATATTGTCTAAATTTAATATTATGTAAATAAAAAATTTAAAACAACCAAGTGAAACCCTTACTTATATATATATATATATATATATATATATATATATATAATTTCATTTTTGGAAAATAAAATTATATAAATAAGAAAGATGAAAAAAAAATATATAGTGCAAACTATATTATCTATATATAAAGGTAATTTTTTTTTTTTATAATCGACATTTCCTCATAAATATATATATATATATATATATATATATATATATATATAAGGAATTCTATATACATATATAAACTGAAATTTATATATGGGAACAAGAGTTATATATATATATAAACTATAAACAAGATGTTTATATATATATATATATATATGAACGTTTAAATTAATTTAACTTAAATTTAAATTAACATTAAACAAAAAAAAATGAGATTTGAAATTTTAAATCAAAATTGAAATATATATATATATATATATATATATATATATAATTTAAATTAAAAAAAAAAAACTATAAAATATATATATATATATATATTTAAAACGAAACTAAAACAAACAAACAAAAAAAAACTAGTAAACTTTGAAATATTTGAAATACGAAATCAAAAAGAATGACAATAAATTTTATGTTTTTTTTTTGTCGTTAAAATTGTTTTGGGCCAAACCCAAAGGGCTGCGGCCATGGCTTGTCGGCCAGCGACCAGGCTTGTAGCCTTGGTTTGCGGCCAGGCTAGCAGCCTTGGCCCGCGGCCTCGGCGCAGCCTTGGTCTGCGGCCAGGCTAGCAGCCTTGGGCCGCGGCCTCGGCACAGCCAGAGGCGTTGCCCGGCTATCGGCCTTGGTCCGCGGCCTTGGCGCAGCCAGAGGTGCTGCTCGGCTTGCGGCCTCGGCCAGTGGGGGAGAGCCCTGACATGCAAAGAGGAGAAGGAGGGGGCACCTAGCTGGTCTGCCTCCGCTCCGAGCTTCGCCAAAAAAAAATAAAAAAAAATTGGAAACTGTCACTAAATCTCTCTCAACTAAGCAAAATAAAATTTTCAAACAAGCTTCCCCTGCCATTAAATTTAACTCGTGATGCCATTGACAAGGCCGGCCAGCAGCCGCAGGCTGCGGCCATGGCAGCTCAGCCAGCAACACCGCGAAAAAAAAAAAAAATCGGAAACTGTCACTAAATCTCTCTCAACTAAGCAAAATAAATTTTTTAAACAAGCTTCCCTTGCCATTAAATTTAACTCGTGCTGCCATTGACAAGGCCGACCAGCAGCCGCAGGCCGCGGCCATGGAAGCTCGGCAAGCATCCGCAGGCCGCGGCCATGGCAGCTCGGCCAGCAACACCGCGAAAAAAAAGGGAAATATAAATAAATACTAAAAAAAAAAATTAAAACCGAACAAAAAAAAAATTTAAATACAATGGTAAATTTTCTTTATTTATGTGAAGAAGTTTAAAAGAAAATGCATCTTAGTGTTGACCCAGCCCATGAGCAGCCGACCAGCAGCCACAGGGCTGCGGCCTAGCACGGCCGACTACAGGGAAAAGCCCGTCTAAATGGGTGCAGCCCCTGTGTAAAAAAATAAAATGTGTCTATACAAGAATTACATTCTACTCATGAAAATAAACTAAAATAAAATTTACTTATAAACAAAATATATAATGAGAAACATGAATGTGTAGAGAAAGCAAGGGGGACATAGGAGAGCCATACCTGCTAGCCATGCTTGCTGCGATGGAGCAAAGCTCTCCCTAGCTATGGCTGCCTTGGAGGAGCTTCTCCTTGGAGCCGAGCTTGGGGTACGGGGCAGAGGTTCTCGTTGCGCCCAACAAAAATGAACCGAGAAAAATGACCACAGCTAGGGTTTTTCCGTATAAGTAGAAAAATATTTAATATTTTAATGCATGGACGGGATGACCAGGGGAGGCCGCGTGGGGCTAGGTAGGTGAGGTTAGATTAGGGTTCAATTAGATATTAATCGTGGCTTAAGTTAAGATTAATTATAATAGTTGATTAATGTTAGTGTTAGTATTAATAATTATTATAATGTTTAATGTTTAAATTATATTAATAATTAATTAGTGTAATGTTGGAATAATATTAATATAAAATATGCTAAGTAATTAATTACACTAAGTAATAATTAAAATTTTACACTAATTAATTTAAGATTAATTAGTAAAATAATCTAATTTAAGATTAATACAATTTTGAAAATTATGGTTAAGGGATGTTCAATGAAAATTAAAAATTTATGGTTGTGAAACATTAGATGTTAGATGCAAGTTTCTAAATCCCAAGGCAAGGGAGATATGTTACCGCTTTTGGTTGGTGGAGCCGAACCCCGTCGGAGAGGAAGAGGTTGGTCTGGTGGTTTGTGGAAAGCACCACACATGCATGTGTGTGTACTTGTCCTGTCTCTAAGTAAAATAACTCAACTCAAGGAGCATAGCGTAAGCGTATTATAATTTACCACTCAGTTACCACTCCAAGTAATGAGTCATGAGATTAAGGTTACCACATCATGATAACAAGAGAAGCGTACTGCTAACTAAGTGGAAGAGCGTCAACAACAATGAGTAGCATCATTTTTGTTAGTTAAATCTTCTCATGAACTTGAATAATTTTTTGAAGCCAATGTTGGCAGGAAGAAAGAAATGCCAATAGTAAAGTTAGGGTTAAAAAAAAAAAAAGAATAATAATTTTGTTAATTAATGCTTAACTATAATTTCAAGTAATAAAGACACGAAAATGCCCTTCTGCTGAGACTTCGACTGACAGTCAAAGGGGCGAGACAGACATAGAATCTCAAAAAACGATACACCGGTGGGATTGCATGACGAGCTGAATGATAAGACACAATTAATTATTTAAATTCATAAATACAATAATGGAGGGGCATAAAACATGATTAAAATTGTAAAATTAGATGATATGATGTTTAATGTTAGGTAATATGAAAGGATAGTAGAAATCACCAAAATGTCGAAGGAGAATTTGGTAGGATTGATAAGATGAAATGTTACATTAATGCTTTAGAAAATGACATTTCGTTTGGTGCTGACATGACATTTAGTCATTCAATGAAGCATTATGGTGTTGAAAAAAAAATTAATATTAACATGTATTCGATAGGGACATGTTATATTAAGTTATTTGAAATTTAATCGTTTTAGATTAATAAAGTATAATTCATGTGATATTTATTAATCTACTAAATGATATTATTTGGAGGAGTTATACAAATAAAAATAAAAGAAGATAATATCGATGTTTTGTAACATTTATATGTTAGATAAAATGATAAATAAATAAATAAGACAATTACATAATGTAAGGTACATTTATATAATGATTGTTACCTCCCTATGAATAGACGAGTGTATGGTTAAGCTAAATAGTTAATGGAATCAATCCATGCATTTATTAGAGTGATTCCCTAGAGAAAGTTCATTTATAATTAAGCTTAAGGAAGTCGTTTCTCATAACTAAAGTTAGATTTAAATCTTGTGGCGAGAAGGGGGCATGGTCACCCCAGTGATTAAACTTCATTTGTACAAGGAAGGATTAGTAGGGGCAGTGAATCTCAAGGGAGTTGGGGTATGTTAAAGGGGTTAGATGCCATTATGGTTAATATAACGATAGAACAATGCATAACTAAATCATTACAAGGCATAGTATCACAGGAGTGAGAGAAGGGTATTAATGAGTAACATGAGGATGACTCAAGGTGATTAAATAACACGTGTAATGAAAATTATGAATGAGAATATGTGGTGCCGATAAGGATGGGGAAGTTAAGAAGAAGAAATAAAAAAAAAAATTTAAGGCACACAGTTATGAGGGTACCAAATATGATACAAACGATAAGGTATATAAATGGGGAAATAAATAATAAAGAAGAATTTCAAGTAATTAGTGCAATTGAAAATTATGTTATGGATATAGTAAATGCAAGAATTAACATAATCGGTGTAGGTCGAGGATAATAGGTGTATAGTAAGATGAGCACCATTATGATAGTCATTCTGATAGTAAGAGGGGAATAATGATCAACTTGAGTCAAGACAGGGGGAAAGGAGCGATTAATGTAGCAAGAAGACTAAAATGAGTAGGTACATAGGATAAAATATTCCTAATAAGGGATCAATCCCTAAACAATGTACATATGGGCCCGGTGGTGATAAATGAAATCATTATTATAATACTAGTAGATAGGGAGGTAGTCTTAGAAATTGAGACGTGAGTCAATACAATATAAGATGTATTGACGCAATAGATGCAACGTAAGATGTCTCGATGCAATAGAGGGTAATGTGCTTATGTATTTAGTACGAGGAGCACCTATGAAGTGGATTGCATTAATAAATGATATTTATGAATGTGCACGAAATAACTCATATCAATATATGAGAGATTAGGGTCGTAATGAAGGAAGAAAGGGAACTATCGCCATATAGGAAGATAGGGTTATGCGAAGAGAGCAAACAAATGATGAAGGAAAAAGTTAGTAATTATACTATAATTATGGGGTGAAGTAATACAAAATTTTCGTAAATGTGTATATATAGACAAGGAAATATAAGTGGCTTAATCATAAGTCATGGAATTCTCTATCCATAGAGTTATCAAGGAAACAAAAGATTAAGGTGACGCAAATGCAATTTAGTCATTAACTTAGTCCCTAACTGGAAGAGTATAATGACACACAATGTAATAGTGAGAGATTGCGACAACTAACGTAGCTGACAGTAATAATAAAGGGAAGATCATAATAGATGAATATGTGCATGTTTCATCAATACATGGTAGGACATAAAGTTAATTTTGGTACGTCGAGTTAATACATGATCTTCACCTTCACTCTTTAAGGATGAATTAAAAGTCGATCGACAATAGATAGGGTTGTAAAATTGTAAAATTTTATGAGGAGCCTATATAGTCATGCTAGTAGGAAATTCGTGAGGATGTGATGCTATCATGTAAGGGAATGACCTTATATCATAATTTAAGTTGTAAACAACAAAAATGATATATTGCAAGATGCATAAGTCATACTTCTTGAAAGTGGTTCATAATGTAATGCATTGATGGGAAAATGGTGTGTGATGTATGGCTTAGATATAGTCGATTACTTAATGGAAAATTTGGATTTTGGAATGAATTCGACTTGATTTTAACCTAATTATTAACCTTAAGTATGGTTATATAGTGTTTTTGAAGGACATTGTTGAGTGTGCCTAGTTTGGAATTACCTAAGGTACCTCACATTAGCATAGGTTGTTGATGATGAGTTAGTTTCGAGCTTTCTCCTATTCATGTATGAGTAATAAAAGGTATCTCACAACAAATAATATTGGACATTGAATGAATTTATGTATGTTTAAGAACAACAACAACACAATTGCAACATACCCATTATAGGCGCGTTGATGACAAATGATCGTTAAGATAAGTAAATGTGTTAAACATCATGAGCATCAACCATAGTATTTGGTATGATGTGATAGAACAAATGAGCTCATTTTCATATTGTGATGAGAGTATTGTTTAATATAGTATAAGTAATGATGAGTAAGGACTATAATGTTACTGTGCACAAATAAACAAGAGTCATCATCTTGTGTAAGTGATGAATTTTAAAGAACGAGAACTAATCGGTGTAACTTAGATACTAAAAGTAATAGAGTGGATAGGATTAATGGATCAACATAAGGATGTGAATGAAGGAAATGGGTATGTCAAGGTAAGGGATAATTAGAGAAATAGTACCAACATAGGACAATGATGTGAGGATTACAAGATAAATGGAAATGAAATAGAAGACAAGTTCTAGTTGAACTTGGAAAGTTGTTAATGATGATATGGAAATTTATCCATAATGTTTAAACTACAGCCTCAATGGATGTATCATTTAAACCAACAACCTTTAAATAAAGAGCACAATGGCTTCAGAATTTATCGCTAGTAACAAATCTTGATATAGAGAAATGGCGTAAGTCAAGTGAAATTAACTAAGGACGAGATCCGATTAAAAGTCATGACAATGACTTAGAATCAAATTAAAAGTAAGGTATAAGACAAGGTATCCTTATGAATCACGTTATAGAATGTGCAAATTAATTTAAATTAACAAGGATGTTGAATATTCTATGGATTAAGTATGGTAATGAACCTTGAGTAGTCAAAACAACAACCTATGTGAATGTTAAACAAAATATAAGAACACCTCCATTAAGATTAAAGGAATGAAATTGTAGATGTCATTATGTATATTTAGGGATGGCCCTGTAGGGCAAGTATACCCTAAGTTCAGCCACCGGGGAGGACGCACAGATCATGCATCGTGATTGTTCCACATTATTTTGACCATAACTTCGGGACGAAATTTCCTGAAGGGTGGGTGTATGTAATGCCCCGTTTTGACATTACTACCTGAAATATTATTATATGTTGTATATGCTCGATTATGAGACTTCGACGGTTTGACGACACTGTGGACAGGTGGTTCTATTATTTTGTCGATATATATATATATATGTGTGTGCGATGTTAGTATTAGGATACGTATTCATGTTAGATATGTATCATGTGTTAGTTATGTCTCATATATGCAAGTTAATGAATGATGGGTACGTGGATACCATTAAAGTTATTGTTGAACGAAAGAATGTTATACCAAGTGTATGGTGAAAATAATGAATGGATTATTGTTGTTATGTTATGACGAAATGCATGTATACATGTTGAGGATTTGTGCACTATATTCGAGATTGTATTTCGAGGAATGACTTATAGGTTAAAATGGCTAAGTGATAGCTGGGTCCTACGAGGTGGGAGAGCCTTGGGGACATGGACTCCGAAAGATAAACGGTGTGTAGGTGATGCATTATTTACTTTCGCATGATTATTATGTTGTTTATTATGATGTATGGGTGGGGTAGGGTTTCAGGAAAATCAACCGCCCAAATTGGTTATACGATGACAAACCGAGTACAGGTGCAACGCAGTTATTATGTCAGGTAGACATAGTCCCTTGTTCTATTAGGGGGGTGGAGGATTTACCCACCGTTTATTCCCGAAACCCAGAGTCATGGGAGGGTTGTGCTACGGCGTGCTCCCCAAGGTGTGTGATGATGACTGATGGTTTCCTACTGGGGAAGCTTGGTCAATGTAGTCGACACTTCCGCTTACGGGTTCTAAGTGGATTCAGTCATGGCTTGACAGTTCAGGGTAGTCCAGCAGAGGAAAGGATAGGATGTGGAAGTCAGTTGTGATTAGGTAGGGGATGCAGGTAGATATGAGTAGTTTGAAGTCGGGAAGAAAGTGTGATCTAACTATGTATGTTGAAAGCCATTGATTGATTAAGTGTCATAACTCAGTAATGTACGAATTGTCATAACTTAATAAGATTTCAGTTAGGTAAAAGATTGTACCCTGCAAACTATGTTTAAGCATGTGTCAGTAAATAATAAGTTTCATGATCATTATTAATGTGTGCGATTTATTACTGTTAGTGTACTTACGCGAGGTATGTAAGCAGTAGCTACTCTTACATAACTTGCCTACATATTTATAAATTGCGTGAAATAAAACTGAACTATAATGTTTAGGCATTAAGTAGATTGTTACTAGTTATCTAACTAGGAGATTAAATTAATACGCCGAGTTAGTAAATTTTGGTTTAAATAATAGAATAGGGTAATAGAGTGAATTAGGTGGTAATGTAAGACGATTATGTAATAATGATTAATTATTGTCGATTGATGTTAATAATATTGATTAATGTTAGTCATGATCGATTAATGTTAATAATGTTGATTAATGTAAATATTGTCGATTAATGTTAGTAATATCGATTAATGTTAGTCATGGTTGATTGATGTTAATAATGTTGATTAATGTTAAGTATTGTCGATTAAATGTTAGTAATATGGATTAATGTTAATTATCGTAGATTAATGTTAATATTGTTGACTAATATTAATAAGTGTAAATGGTATAAGTTAGTTTAATTAATTCGTCATCATAGTTTAATGGTGTTAATAATACTAATTCACAATATTATTAACTTGATTTCCCTAAATTAATTATGTGTTAAGAATGTTAATTAATGAGTATAAAACTATTTTCATCTTTAGTGATAATTGTTGATTAGTTAATTACAACTAAGGTGTAATTAATAAGGAACTAGGTAAATGAGTCGATTAAATATTAGCTAATTTTATTTAATTAATATAATTACACATTGATCATGATAAGAGTTACATTGATAGGATTATTATTCATAATTGATAATTTGAATTATTTGAATTTATGATGAGAAGGAATTAGCATATTACAAATATTATAAATCATTAATTAAATGATTAGGTTAATAGTAATGAATCAATTAACAATTATTGTTAATTAATTGAATTAGTGAAACGTGTAAGTTTAAAACTTTTACAGTTGGTGGGTGAACCAACCCCAACCCCAAACTTTATTATAAAAATAATATAACATTAATTATTAATTAAAAATGGAATTTGAATAAGAAACAAATGTTTAAAAATGATTGTTGTAAGTTGTGTCGGTAACCCTCATAAAGAGGGGTGAATATTAAAATGATTTATTATTAAATTAATAATATTTCCATGGATTGGTTCGAGGGAGCCTGACTAAGTAGGCATGAGGGGGTTGGGACCCCATTAATAAGAAGATAAGGGTATTAATGAGAGAAAAAGAGTTGGTGATGGGGGGGAGGAATAAGGTCGAGAGGAGAGGGAGGAGAAGGGGTCTTCTTCACGTTGGATATTTTACAGAGGAAATGGAGCAGAGATAGGAGGAGGGAGCATAAAAGAAGGGTGTTCTTGTTGGAGAGTTTGCAGAAGGGAAATACTGGTTGGCTTGTACTCGGTTTGGGCTCGGGGGTCCAAAGGGGTACCTTTGGAGCTGGGTGGTCGGCAAGACCTCACCAGTTGGCAGGGTGGCATACTTGTTTGGGGCTGGTTGAGTTTCATAAGGTTTGGGGAAGGATTTGTTGCAGGGCATACAACAGCAGGAAAACAAAAAAAAAGAGTAGCAACATGAAAACAAAAGGGAGCAGCAACAAAAAGGGGGAATCTACTAGCTATTTGCAGGTATTTTCCCTACAGGTATAATGACCCACTCTAACTCTGTCAATATTCATTACTTCATGTTATAACGGAGATTAAATTTGAATGAGAAAATGCATTTGTATATATACTGTACACCTGCACAAGGGTAGAAAATGTTAGAAATAAATTTGACCTGCAAATGAAAATGTGTTATATTTTTTTTATAGACATGAAATTTAACCAAATTAGAAAAATGGAAACAAAACAAAGATAGGAAATAGCATGTAAACAATGTTAGAAGGATCTTTATTTATGAACTTAGATTATCTAGGACCGGGGTCTTACAATGTTCCAGTAGTTGTTTGAATTACTGATGATGATTGAAGAAAACTTACAATGATTTATAGATGTATCACTATGATGTTGTTGATGACTCCTTGCTCCTATAGATGTTGTTAGAATATCCTTCTCGTTAAGGGGGAGTGTTGAAATATTGTAACTTCTAAGAATATTCTATTTGTACTTTATTATCCGGAGATGTTTCATTCCTCCATCGGGACATTATTATACATCTGGAGATATTTTATTCCTCCGTCGGGATGTTATAACTAGGTTTATTAGACTCCCCTAGTGGGGTCGACCCTAAGTTAAGGTATTAGGGGTTATTAGACTCTCCTAGGAGAAGTCAAGAGGTGGGCTAATTTTTTTTCCAGATATGCAATAAAGAACTCCATATGCAAAGCATGAAACTAGATCCAAATTCATATAAGAAACTTCAAGCAAGGCTCAAAAGAAACTCTTACTATTGCAATTCCAACTCAGTTTAGAGACAAAAATGTAGTATTGCTCACCTAGCTGTCAAAAAATGCCTTATTCCAGGATAGTTTGAAACCATTTGGAACATTTAATGTTCACAAATTTAATATTTTTTGGCATCCTGTAGCAAGAAAACCATTTTATAAAGGCTTCAAATTGTTTTTTCCATAAAAATATTTTGGTATTTCTATATTTGGGAAGCGAAAATCTGCTCAGTTTGAAAGTTTTATAATTTGAAAATGAGAAAAGGGTCTTTAAAATAAGCAAAGGTTTTCACCTACGCAAAGATATATAGTATGCATGTCAGGTAGAAAAAATGTCTCTGTTTATGAGGAATAATATGCATGCTTCTGAATCATGTTTTACCTGCATGTATGTCTTGCGCTTATAGGATTAGGTTAGCATTGTATTTTTTTGTATGTAATCTTCATTTTATATTTAGTTGAAACAATATTTTTCTAGCAGACAAATGCATTGTTCTTATTTTTCTGCCAAACATGAAAATCGATGCAGGAAAGATTCGGTACAACTTAGGTTTTCAATTGCAAGCCCTGGTTCCATACAAATTTCAGATTAAATCTTTACACAGTGAGGCAATATTCTTCTGAGACATCCATTCTTGGTTGTTTTACAAGATTATTTAGCATATAACCTAGATGGATTTTTTTTTGTTTTAGTGCATTTAGAGGGAAAACATAGCAGAGCTGGTAATCACAACAAGAGGCAAGGATCAAGTCTGAATGCATTCACAATAAATTGAATAATCTATGACATGTAAGATTGGATGGGGCATCAAATGTGCTTCTTGAGATGGTTACAAAATGCTTAATCCCTTTAGAGACATCCTATTATACTGATGTGAACTCTAGTGTCAAATTTTGCAAAGGTATATTTATTTTGATTTCATATGGTTCAATCATGTATTTATCTATGACAACTATTTCAAATCCATGATGCTTGCTATAGACTATAGCAGTCCTTAAAAGAGTTAGACACACTACTTGCCATACAGTGTTTAGTATAAGATAAGAGAGAAAATCGGGTAAGTTGAATCATAATCGGTTGCAAGTCTTGCATGCTTAGGTGCTGCAACGTCTAGTCTTATGGAGTAGCATGTGATTTTGAAAACAAAATTGACAATTTTTTCGTAGCTGTTCATTTTGCATGCGATAACCTCTAGCTTGTATGAAACTGTTTGTTAAATTTTCAGAATTTACTTCAATCTGATCTAGGATCTTAACTGAGAGAACAACATGTACAACAAATCTACAGCATATCCATCATGGACACAATAATGCAAGCACACAAGAGACACAGAGTTTACTTGGGGAAAACCATAAAGGTGAAAAACCCCAATAACTTCCTCAGAGATAGATAGAGCAATGATACAACCCAAGCATAAGAGATAGACATCTCCTAGCAGCAGCTTCTCCTCCTCCACAAGTGCGCCACTCTCTCGAGAGTGTGAGAGAGAATAGAATGTGTAAAATGAGAGAGACACACTCTCTATTTATACACTAACTTGACTTGACCTTTACTCAACTAGGTCGCCCTCAACTTAACCACTTAACATAATGCTGACTAGGCCGACACCCAATAGGGTGGTCTAATAACCCTTTGACCCACATGGCCGACCCCCAATAGGGTGGTCTAATAATCCTTTGACCCACATGAATTATACAGGGCCGACCCCAACAAGGTGGTCTAATAACCCATCAAGTATAAGGTACGACACTTACAATATAAATGACGACACTTCCATATAGAGGAATAATAACATCTCTATAGGAATACAAACACTTCCGTATACAGGAATAATAACGTCTCTATAGGAATACAATATACATATATGTGAAATACATTCCGAAGTTACATATACATATACATCCTATTTTTGCACCCAAGTGTTAGCAGAATTTTAAGAAGAACCATCAAAAGTAGGAAGTGACATTTTTCCAATAGCACTATTCAATTCTTTGTTTTGGAATGGACTCCTATTGTCTCCCTTCCTTTTAATCTTTTGCATAGCATCAATGTAGTCACTAAGTGGTGCACCTCTTTTACACTCTTCATTCAAATCATTCCAATCATTTACTAGTTTCTTGTAATCCAATTCAAGATTGGGCTCTTCTTTGGGTGTGAGAAATTTAGGTGCAGTATGCCTTTGTGTGCTTCGAAATTCATCAGGTCTATTATGAGGTCCTGTACTTGAGAAAATATGCTCATTCCCTTTCATCTTTTCCCCTGAGTGTGAACCACTATTATCTCCTATCATCCCTTTGCCTGAAAGTTGGCTACCCGACAATTCGAAACCTTTCATCATTTGTTTATTCATATCTAGCATAACCATTGTAATTCCTTCAAAACATGGTTTTAAGGCTTCAATAAATTCCTCCTCATGTCTTAATTTTTCCTCCTCCTCTCTACCCATTGTTTTAGAAAAAAACTCTTTTTCTGCTACTATCTCTTCTTCACCCAAAACTTCTTCAACTATTGATTCAAAGGGTGGTGGTTTATTTGTTTGGCTTCTTGTTAATATAATCAGGTGCCAAGACCATGCTATGATACCACTTGTAATGACCCTTTTTCAAAATTTTATTAAAATGCCAATTTTTCCACTTTTTCCCCAATTTCGACCTTTGACTAGTTTTACTGTTTTGACCTCCAAATCAACCCAAATGCTCCCAAATATTCTGTAGGAGTGTATGAATGGTATTTAGACTTGAATATTAGGTTCAGGGATGTTTTATGGCCCTCCAAATACTGCTTCAAACTTGATTTGTATTCTGATCGATATATGTAATTTTGACTAGTAATTTGTGCATCAAATCCCCCCGGGGTAACACTGCAAATGGCCTTCCAAATGCATCCAAACTCCCACGAATTTATGAACAGAGGTATGTAATGTGTTAAGTATGTGATTAAGGTCTCATATGCACCATTAATTGATTTTTACTTCTGTTCTAACTCTCTCACATTCAACCAAAAACCCCCAATTCGACCCTTGGGGAAATGGCACTATTTCACCTCTCAATACAAACAAACTGAGTAAAAATGATTCAGATGCTCAAGTACAGTACGTGAAACTTGTAGAATATATCCATGGCAGTATATGAATCACAAATATATCAGAAAATCATCCATCCATTCGAAATAGTCAACCTTATAGTGTCATACATCAAAGCATTGGGGAAATGGACATTGTTTGCTCATTAATCAATAATTTTGCATACAGTCAATGGGTATTTCAACTTGAGAGTTTCTGAATATGAAGAACAGAGGATATGAAGCTATTACAATCAGAAAAAATATCATATGAAGCTCTCCCAATGAGTGCAATATCTCACCCAAAGCGCAATCCCTTAAGGAGCTTGAATATGCCTTCAAAATTGGAAATGGTGGAGAGAAAGTGCTGCACTAAACCAAACCATGAAACTTCCTGTAGATGCTACCTACAAATAAAACTCCATTAAAAAACCATGAAAGACCTGAGTGGCCTCTCCAAACACCAACTTGGATGGGAATCTTTCACCCTCGAAATTGGCTAAGGCAAGAAACTAGTCATCCACTAGTTCTCTCTCAAATCATCAAAAGCCATTCTGATACTTGATTTCTACATTTTATAACCAAAATTAGCCTTCAAGGGTTCAAAATCCTCTCAATATATTCAATAAATTTCCATTTAGAAAATATTCCTCATTTGCCACTTGTCTCCTAGTTCCAACCTTCCATCTTCTCCCAAATTCAAATTTGAGTATCTTTAGCTTCCCCCAACTCCATGAGCGCCTTCCTTGAGCCTATTTTTGGGGCTGACATGTCATAATGGTCAGGTGTAAGAAGTCAGGTCTGAATTTTGTCATAATTGTCATAGATGCTTCATTATTGTTGTCATAAAAGTAGGGAATCTAGCCCAAGTGTCCACTAGTCTCCAATTTGACTCTTCCTCTCCCATGGAGGTTACTATTCCATCCCATTTAGACCTAAGATGCTAAATACCATGTGTTATGACTTACCAACTCACCTAAGAGTGTTCACCTTCCCATGAATTCGAATTGGCAAGCGAGAGCTGCCATGTGTCATTGAAAAATCAAGCTAGTGTGGGTCCCACCACCTCCATATGTCTCCAAAACCACTTGCCACTTAGAATTTCTCTTGAATTTATTTATTCACCATATTTATTAAATGCTTGAACCATTCTAATGTCTAAATATCATTTATTAGCTTCCTTATTACCATCCCACATGTGCCCATCCAACCTAGGAAACTAGTAGGATTGATGGGATTGTCTTACTGTGCACTTATTTGAATGGGGACATTACATCATCACTGCTGTTGCTATCTCAATCAATCTTTGAATCTACTTGTCATAGGAAGTTCTACAGAGCCAGTCCTTTTTCATACTAGATGTAGGCCCACCACCTGCAGGTCTTCATCATCACTGGCCATACTGTGGAATCCTCAGGACCTATTACGTGCGTCACAAAACCTGGTTGCAGCATCCCAGGCTATTACGAGCACACAACTCTACCTGTCGGATCTACCAGGAGCACATTACATGTGACCCATCACAAAACCTGGCTGAATCATCCCAGGTTGTTACGAGCACATAGCTCTACCTGTCGGATCTCCCAGGAGCACATTACATGTGATCTCACCACAAAACTTGGCTGAAGCATCCCAGGATATTATGAGCACACAGCTCTACCTGTCGGATCTCCCAGGAGCACATTACATGTGATATCACCACAAAATATCGCTGAAGCATCTGAGGCCTTTTTCATCTTGTCCAGATCTCTGAGGAGAAAATTACATGTGGTCATGGAAAAACTTGGATGAAGCATCTGAGGCCTTTTTCATCCTGTCCAGATCTCCCAGGAGCAAATTACATGCCATAGGACAAAACCTCAGAAGAGAATCTTAGGATGTTACGGGTACACAACTCCGACTTGAAGATCTCCCAGGGCACAAATTACATGTCCTCCCAGAGCAATGTCTCAAAAGATCATCCCAGGCTATTACGGGTACACAATTCTGACCTATAGGATCTCCTAGACATGCTCATCTGCACAACTTGATCCACGGCCACAAAGTATCATCCTGATACTCACCATACATCATCCTGATGTACACATGATCATCCTGATCATCATCACTGTATCGTCCTGATGCATGTCATTTGGAGAAGCTCGTCATCCACGATCATCTTGATCATACAATGCATCCACCTGATGCATACCAAGTATCTACCTGATACATATCATCATATACAATGTATCTACCTGATACATACATAGATACATGATCCACATAATGTATCCATCAACATACATGATCTACTTGATCATACCTGATACATATATAGATACATGGTCCAAGCATCCAACATGATGCGTACATACATAAATGTAAATGATCCAACTAATCATATCCAACATCCAACATGATGCGTACATACATAAATGTAAATGATCCAACTGATCATACAGAGCAGAAACTAGAACATCATCTTGATGCTCATCATCTAGCGCTTACATCCACAACCATGTGAAGGATCCTCCTTCCAGCATGCTTGGAATGGCTTCAACAAATGTCTTCATCACTTCTTCCTCAAAGTGTCATCGATCTGAAGAACACCAAGCCTCTCTCTGAAGTACTTGAACTTCACTCTGGCTAGTGGCTTCGTCAGCACATCTGCAATCTACTCATCCGTCGCAACATACAGGAGCTTCACTGCTCCTCTCTGCACCATATCCCTGATATAGTGGTATTTGATCTCTATGTGTTTCGACCTGTCGTGGAACACCGAGTTCTCAGACAGCTTCACACAACTCTGGTTGTCACAAAATATGCCAGTAGTCTCCCGCGGGAGATCAAATAACTCTAACAGTAGCTTCTGAAGCCATACTGCCTCACAACTAGCTGAACAAGCTGCAACATACTCTGCCTCAACTATACTCAGTGCTACGCAGGATTGCTTCCTGCTAAACCAAGAGATCACACATGATCCCATACTGAAGCAGCACCCAGATGTGCTCTTCCTATCTACAACACTGCCTGCCCAATCTGAATCAGCATAACCCTGTAGGTTAAACTTTTGATTCGCTTCATACCTGAGCCCATAATCAACTGTACCCTTCAGGTACCTCAGAATATGCTTTACAACAACTAGGTGAACACTCCTCGGATCCGTCAGGAATTGGCTCAATGTGTTCACCGCAAAGCAAATATCTGGTCTCGTGTTCATCAGGTACATCAAGGACCCAATCATATGACGATACATAGAGACATCAACCGGTTTAGATGAAGCATCAAATAGAAGCTTCAGGTTCGATGCCATGGGTGTGGCCATGGCCTTGAGTCCATCATCCCGAACCTCTTCAGGATCTCGACTGCATACTTCCCTTGTCCAAGGAAGATTCCATCTACACTCTGCCACACCTCCATACCTAGAAAATAGTACATCATCCACAAGTTCTTCATCTCGAACTCGGCAGCAAGCTTCCGCTGCGTGTCAGCAATCAATAAACAGGTCATCCATATACAAAAGTAGTATCACTGGATTGCCTTCCTCAACCTTGTAGTAAAGGTTGGAATCCACTTTACTCTTGGTAAAGCCCAAACTGGATAGAAATCTGTCTATCCTACCATACCAAGTTCTGCACATATATGACTCCCTGTCATGTGTCTCAGAACCAAGTGGCTGCTCCACATACACTTCTTCTTCAGCTACACCATTCAAGAAAGCTGTCTTGAAATCCATCTGGTGTATCTTCCATTTCATCACTGCAGCCAGAGCAAGTATGGATCTAATGGAAGTGTATCTGGCTACAGGAGAAAAAGTCTCTATGCTACCACTTGCAGCATGCTTGATCTTGTAGATCCTCTTGGAAGTCACTACAGACTCTCCTTCAGGTCTTGGGACTGCATCCCAAACATCTTCATGATCGACTGGTACTCCTCGATCATGGTATTCTTCCCAGATCCTGGGAACTTCAATATCTTCAATATTTTCAATAGACAACTTTGTTGCTGAACAAATGGTGTAGTCCTTCTTTTGTAGGTGATGATATACGATCTTTCCTACAAAACAAGTTAAATTGCATGATTAGAAAACATCTCGTAGTTTTCAGAACAAATTCTTACACATAAAGAAATATGTCATATAGTCATGCAATTATCTTAGCCAATGCTTCAATACAACATTTATCCATATCCCGTAACTTTCTAGATGCCTTCCAATCTCTACCAGAACATTGTTAAGAGTGTGCACAGCTCCCAACATGTCAGCAAAGAGGTTTCATTCTAGATAAGTAGCAATGGAATGTTTTACAGTGCCATAGGCCACTTACCCATGTATATTAGTAGTATCATCAATGCAACTATTCTAATATGCATAATACACAACTTAATTCTAGGAACATCAGTATATACATTATTGAAAAATATTATTTAAACAATAAAATGTGCAAGTACTGACAATTCAAATAATTATCTTTGTCTGTTTGTTGGGTTGACTCCCTCTCAGTCTTTGCTTCTTTTCTGCAACTCCATTCTGATGTGGATTGTGAGAAGTGGTCAACTCCCTCTGAATATCTGCATCCTTGCAGAAACTACTGAAGTGTGCTCCTTCTTGATCTTTGCTTCCTTGCAGGAACAACTAGAGTGTCCTCCCTCTTGATCTTTGCTTCCTGTATTTCCTGTCCTTGAACTTATATCCATCCTTAATCACTATGCATGCTTATTAGTATCATCATTGTGTTATCATTGAGGTCCCATACATAATCATACATTCATTAGTATATTATTAATACTATCAAAACACAATAATCTTAAGCATGTATAGTCATGATCATTTCAAACAGAAATAATAAACATTTCAAGGTTTATATAGGACTCTTATGGTTAGTCATATCATAAATTAAAGTAAGAAACATAATATGCCTAAACCCGTGATTACTCAAACCTATACCTTCATGATTCTTCTGGTTAGTCATATCATCAATTATGGTAAGAAGCATAATATGCACACAACCATGACTATTCATACCTATGACTTCATGAATAATCATTATCAACAACACAACAGTATAAGATCCTAACATAAGGTAGGATTCTAGCTTGATATAGGAAAAACATACCTGGATTAGCATGCTATCTAGTTATGTCTAACATACCCGCATAATGTCTTCTGGTTCTCTTCAATGACTTGTGCTAGCAACCTGCATGTCTCATAAGTTATCCATTGTAGAACCAAGTTATACATACCTCGTAAGTAGATTTTCTAAGTGATCCATGACAATGGATGAATCTTTGTCATCATGATCATATGTTCTTGAACTAGAACATGATTTGTCTTTCTTGGTGTACCTTTCATGTTAGCGGACAACATAAACCTCATACAACACCATAATGCATTAGTACAATCATAAGTGTCAACACCCTAATGCATGCATTCATAATTTTGTTAAGGTGATACGACAAGTCTAAAATCAAGATTGTTCTAACCGTAATAACATGAAGACAAACATATCATAAACTTAATCATGAACAAATTTCGAGACATACTTGGATGAGTCATACCTGTCTAGATTGCTTGTAATCTTCTTATGTAAGGCCTTAGCCTCATCTCCATCTGAAACAGGAACTTCTTCACTTATGCAGGTGACCAATCCATCCTCTTCTAGGATTAAACCAATCCACTTGATTTGCAGGAACTGGATCTGGAGTTGTATTAGGGTTTGTCAGAGAAACCCCAAAAAATTCAAACTTTGAATTTCAAACTTCCGAAAGGATAGAAATATGCGCCTTGATGAGTTGATCAAGCTGGTATATTCAGAATTTGAAAACTGCAAAGTTTCACTCCTCAATTTTGCCTTTGAAACTTACGGATTCACTAGATGTGACCTTGAACTGGGGTTTGATGAAGCCCACTCTTCTTCCCAATCAAAAGGTTTGATCCAAACCTCTAAGCTTCTATTTTTTTTAGGAGCTTCCAGCCGTGGTCACAGATTTCAAAAATTCCCATTTTTACAAAAGCCCTAATTTTCCACTTTTCTGATCAAAGTCCCAAACTAGGGTCTGATCAATCCCGGCCTTCTTCCCAACCAAAAATTCTGATCTCGGTCTCTAAATTTTGATTTTGATGAGTATCATTCAGCCGTGGTCTTTGATTACAAGAATTCCAACTTTCTCCGAAACCCTAAATTCCGGAAGCCATGAATGAAGGTGCTAAAAAATAATTCTGTTTTGACAGAAATATGTACCTGATTGTTTCTAGTGTAACTCCGCACTTTTCGATCCACAGGGTCTGAAATTTTTTTTTGTGGTAGCATGACCTGTCATATTTCCATTCCGATAGGTTTGACCTCAATTGGATTTTCTGAGAGAAAGTTATGCCAAGTGTTGCAACGTGACCTGTTTATGGGATAATACAGGAGAGCAAACTTGTACGGCGTTCCACGTGTCACTGGTTCAACTTCGGCCTCCGAAAATTTTTACTGATATAGTACAGTCTGTGTACTACCTGTCTCTTTTTATGAAATTTCATTTGGAGCTTCCTAGCCCAAGTTATGACCTTTTTTCCAAGGTCACCTGGTTTTGACTCAGATCTGGAAGAGGCAGAAACCCTATATTGTACAGATCATAAATCAAAAAGTACAACGAATTATAGGTTTTCCTTTGGACACAAGGTACATGGGGATCTGATATTCTAACTGTAAAAGTTTCAGATCCTAAAACTTCGCCAAAATGGATTTATAGCGAAAGTGCTACGATGACTGGTTTTTGCTATATCAAGCCCTAGCATCGTAAGTGCAACAAGTGTCATACATGCCATATCATGCCTTCTTTTAGGCTAGCTCTGATACCATGTTAAATTTTCAGAATTTACTTCAATCTGATCTAGGATATTAACTCAGAGAATAACATGTACAACAAATCTACAACATATCAATCATGGACACAATCATGCAAGCACACAAGAGACACAGAGTTTACTTGGGGAAAACCATAAAGGTGAAAAACCCCAATAAATTCCTCAGAGATAGATAGAGAAATGATACAACCTAAGCATAAGAGATGGACATCTCCTAGCAGCAGCTTCTCCTCCTCCATAAGTGCGCCACTCTCCCGAGAGTGTAAGAGAGAATAGAATGTGTAAAATGAGAGGGACACACTCTCTATTTATACACTAACTTTACTTGACCTTTACTCAACTAGGTTGGCCTCAACTTAACCACTTAACATAATGCTGACTGGGCCGACACCCAATAGGGTGGTCTAATAACCCTTTGACCCACATGTCCGACCCCCAATAGGGTGGTCTAATAACCCTTCGACCCACATGACTTATACAGGGCCGACTCCAACAAGGTGGTCTAATAACCCATCAAGTATAAGTTACGACACTTACAATATAAATGACGACACTTCCATATAGAGGAATAATAACATCTCTATAGGAATACAAACACTTCCGTATAGAGGAATAATAACATCTCTATAGAAATACAATATACATATATGTGAAATACATTCCAAAGTTACATATACATCAACACTGTTGTCACGATGGAGACAATTAGGGTGCAACACATCTAAGTATATCTAAGAATAGAATGTGATTTCTTCATTTTTCCATTAATGCCAACTTGAAATAATGTTGATCTCTCAGCATGATTTTTGTAGAACTCACAAGAGGAAAGCATTATTATCTAGTAGGGGCACTGGTTTTTCAGTTGATGCGTGTACACACTATACTTAATTCTATGAATGTTGTATATTTTGTTTTGAAAACATAATTAAAAATGCAAATTAAAGAAGATGGAGTAGAATATTAGTATGCTCTCAGTGGCATGGAATTCCCTCATTGTCCAAAGAACATTTTGGTTGGTTTGAAGGACAAATTTCAGAGTCTTCTCAAATTGGCCTATTCTACACCTTTTGAAGATCTCAGATAAGCAAGATTTTGAATTATTTGATGTTATTGATTTTATCATTGGGATTATTTACCTTATCTTGTTGACTTGAATTTTTAATGTTTGGTGTTTGACTTGCCAATATCCAAACGCTGGCACTACACCAAGGATCCCAGCATGTCCAAGTTTAAATTTGCATCATTATCATGGAAATGCATCATCCCAACCACTAGAGTCGCAACCCAATGGGTGATTTCTTGCTCTTTAACAAATCCATGTTTCCTTTATTGGAATCACATCAGATGAAATTTTTGTTAAATCTGTTTTTTGCTAGACATTATCTTGGACACCTTAAATTTTGAATCAATTTTGCTAGTTCCAAGTTTAGGTCAAGCATTATCTCCTCTCACACAGTAGGATTTCCAGTCTATAATACTATATATTTTAGTTTTATAATCAGGACTTTGCATGGTTCACATATCAAAATCATAGATAGGTATGAGTAAACTAGGTTTTTAAGGTTTTCTCTGCTCTAAAGCAATCTTAATGGCGGGGCAGGTTTTCATGGTTTGGAAGTATTTTGGTTTTAAATTTATGTAAATTCCTATGTGGATGACGTTATCACTATACATTGAAGAAAATACTCTTGATTTGGCCCATTCTCATTTAATAAAATATTCAACTTATGGTGTGATGGAGTATCCAAAGGTATGGCTTTCATATTCTTTCTGTGGTCAATTAGGTATTTGTCTCATGGTTTAGCCTGGATTTGTCTCATAAAAATGTTTTCTTTTGTATTTTGCAGATACAATAGATACAAGGAGCTGAATTTTGCAATGAGGTATGATTGTATAACATTGTCTTTTATGGAGATGATAGATACCGTTATAGTTTTACTCTAGTTACTTTAACATTGATATATATAACAAATTTGTTAACATAAAATCTTGGCTGCAGGGCTTTTGGGTTTGAGATGACAAAGGAGGTAAACTATCTATTAATTACCATTTTAAGATTTTCCTTCTTATTGGAGTTACCAAATTTTGAGGTTTCTATCTTGTAATAACACCATTGATGCTTTTTGTAACTTTAAACCTTGGAAAAGGAATTGAAACGGAGCTTTGCAGGCATAATGGTGCAATAAAAATCTCATGGTCGTCGTAGTGAATGCTTATTTAGTAGTACTTTCAGTTATATTTTGTGATGGTAAATTTTTAAAGAGGATTATAATGGAATGATTGTAACAAAGTATCCACAGGGCTAATAGGCAGTGAAAGAATTAAAGAGCAGCAAAGCATAGATCAACAACAAAAAGCTTTTTCAGGTACTCAAATTCATGACTTTCTTAAAATGGTGCATGCTTGAAACAAACCAAAGATCAATGGGACAAAATATAACTGAGAGTATAATAAAGAATGAAAATGGTGGATGGGAATGTTTGATGTACAAATCCGTTTCAAACTGTTAAAACAATGGCATTCTATTTTATGCAAAATTTGTAGAGAAATACATTCACAGCCTACTCAATAGAGCTAGTGTGTTACTGGCATATAAATATTTTATGAACACAAAAAAGAGAAAGAGGAGACTGTTCAAAAAACTTGCAGATGAAGGGTGAAAAGGAAAAGAGTCATATCTAGAATCATTGATATCACAATAATATAACATGCAATACCCTACAAGTTCTTCACGGTTTAGCTTGGATAGGTCAATTAGGTATTTTCCCATCTTATATTATCTATGCAAAATTGAAAATTTGAACATATTTGAAATGGTATTTGAAATCTTAGCTTTATATTAATATCATGATTTGTAACACTGAATTATTTTGGTGATTTACCAGGATTCTTCACTGAAAGACTTTCAGGGGTATGAAAACCTACAACAAAATAACGAGGATGAGGTATATCTACATTAAGTTGGAGCTTTGAGTATTTGTTTTTGTCTGTTTAATTGCATTATAATTAAACATAAATTCAAATTATTTCTACAAGTCCATCACACAATTTTAAACTGACACTTCCCAAGCTACCAGGACAGAAAACTTCAGGGTTCCATCAGAATTGAATAAGCAAGCTTTCTCAAAAGAATGTCCCTAAATTCTTAGGACAAACATCAAACTTTCATTATTTTAGAATCACCTAGGTAATGAGAATATCTTTTTTGCATTTTCTCTATATCATACGATGTTAATCATTCATGGTTAATATGGGTGCAATTGCAGAGTTTACCTGCTTGGGGAGAAGGGTGTTTTGGTGTTTTAACTCATGCACTCCATTGTATTGTTCATAATGCCCTTCTTAAGCCTAGAAAATAGTTTTCTTGCTTGTTAGTAGTAGCATGGTAGGTAAGCTAGTAGTGTTTTTGCTTTGTTACGTTTTTGTTTCGTTGTGCTTCCTCCATTACTTATTCTTGTACAATGTTATAAACATCTAAAGTCATTCACCAAAAGGTGTAACATAGAAATTGATATGATGAAACAAAGCATGATTTTTGACTGACTATAAATGCATGAATGGAGGAGAAAGAGGTGGAGATTGTGAAAGAATTTTCATAACATAATTGGAAAAATCATCAAAGTTGTTGAGTTCTCTTGAATCAAACGCTTCCCATCCAAGCCATTCTGCACTAGTATCAGAAAGAGGAGATTGGTCTGCCACTTTTGACTTTCTATTGCCTGTCCTGACTCCTACCCAGTGCTTTTAGAGAAACAATAGAAAGGACAACAACAATAGTGTGCTACCTTTTTTTTATTTGCATTTCCTTTGTTGATGAATTGATGTTATTGAAAAAGAGCTTTACTAGACTTTTCTGCTTTCCATTGTAATATTTGGAAAAGTCATTATGTTAATGTCTTACATCACTAATGTATAATTATATAATATATTCTATTTAAGGGTGCTAGCTCAATGGAAGAGCACCTTCCTTACAAGCAGGAGGTTGGTGGTTCGATTCCTTCGTTCCCTATCTACAAAAATTAATTACTAATTAAATGACCAGTTAACAACAATCAATGACTAAATAAATGACCAGTTAATTGCACTTAATGACTAACTAAATGACTAGTTAACTGCAATCAATGACTAAATGAATGACCAATTAACATGAATGAATGAATAAATAAATGACCAATTAAAAACAATCAATGACTAAACAAACGACCAGTTAACAACAATCAATGACTAAAACAATGAATAAATAGACGACCAAACTTCCCGTGGGGGGCAGCTCAAGTGGTAAATTGTAATCAATTGTAAATGGAAGGTCATGTGTTCGAATCCCCCCAAACTTACCTATGTGCCATGGTTCGGGCCCTGTGGATTCACCTAGGGGTATAGTGGTAGCAATATTGAATCCCTACACCCCGTGTCACGCGAGTACCAACCCAAACCCAGTTGTTGATTCCCTTAGCAATTGTTGGCAGGCGGTTTGGTAAGGTAATATCGTAGCATCTTTGATGCTGCGACAAGTCAGAGGATATCGCGGAAGGTGGCCAGATAGGCGTAAAGAAGATTATTTTATGCATTTTTTGGGTCAATTGTACCGCAGTTTGCAGGTTTTGGGTCATTTGGACCATATGTGATGTAATTTTGGGTTAATTGTACCGCAAAATGCAGGTTTTTGGGTCATTTGGACCGTGTCAGTTAGATGTTGGGTCATTGTCCAAAGTTTCGGTTAGGAAGTGTTTAGTAAGTGGACAAGCATTGTAAAGGCGAAAACCTATATATAGACATAAGTTTTAAGTGTTGAATCATCTTAGTACAGATCCTTAGATGTTAGATGTGTGCGTCTTTGAGTCTGTATCTGAGATCAAGAGATATTGGTGAGATCTGATTTTGCGGAGATATTGTATCAGGGTTTTGCTAAAGTAATATGACATGACGGAACTATTTGGTGAAATTCCCTGTGTATATTTTATGATAATGCATGTTGCGATTCATGAATGATGCTATGTTTTCTTGCAGTAATTAATGCTTTACTGTTATACTTGTCGCGATGAATGTTTCTCTTGAATAATGTTATGAGTACAATGTTGCTGAAGTTAAATGCATAGATCTATCTTTGAATGTTGCGATAAGTTAAGTGATTGTCTCCGCAACCATCCTCCTTCATTCGGCGGAAACATGGTTCCGTCGAGTCTCCCTTGAACATCTCGGGTGAGACCTCATCTTCTCCGCAGGTGTTGTTGGATGGGGTAAAACCTGTCTGGGTCGATGCTCAGGGAGATCGCGGTGGGTCTGTGTCGACAGCGATGGGAACCCCTGTCGACTGGGTTTGAGTCAACAACTCTCTCTCTCTCTCTCTCTCTCTCTCTCTCTAGATATATATATATATAGATATATATAGATATCTATATCTATACACACACACACACACACGCGACCAAACTGACCAATAAAAAAACCAATAAATGACTAAAAAAATTTATTCACTTATTTAGTCGCGTTATAAGTGACTAGCAATACATGACTATTAGTCACGTGACTTAACTTAGTCATTTATATGCAAATTTTAGTCATATATCTCACTTTTTCTACTAGTGCTAGCACCACCTTGCCACCATGGTTCTCCAACACCAATTGGAAGGAAGCACCAAATCCCCGAGATCACAGACACCAACCTGAAGGAGACTTCGATCTCTTGTCCTTGCTCTGTCCTGCCACCCTGATATGAATAAGAATGTCAACCTATCTCTGTCATTGTCTCTATCAACCTATACCTGTATCACTGTCTCTGTCAACTTGTATCATTATCTCTGTAAACCTGTATCATTATATATGTCAACATGCACTTGTATCATTGTCTCTGTCAACCTGTATCATTGTATATGTCAACATGTACTTGTATCATTGTCTCTGTCAACCTGAACCTGTCACTGTATTTACATTGTTACTGTCTTCACACTGCGCTTGTCACAGCCATTGTCACTATCATTGTCACAATCACTATCACTATCACAGTCTCTATCATTGTCACTGTCACTGTCATTGTCACAATCACTATCATTGTATCTATCACTGTCACTATCATTGTCATAATCATTATCACTGTAACTATCACTATCTCTATTACAGTCACTATCATAATCACTTTCATTGTGTCAACCTGTACATGCCTCAAATATTTCCTCCAAATATGCAAGCATCTTCTTCCATGATACCCTTCAAATATGCAACAAAACCCTTCATGAAGAAGCCAAAACATATCTGCAATATAACCTTTAAATCTACAATAGCACCTTCAAGGATAGGACCAAAAAGATGCCTCTAAAGACTATAATAAAATCCCAAAAATAATCACCCATAGACTTCATTTGTTTGCTTCTTCAAACCCTTAATATCATCATCACCTTCAAACCCTAGGTAATTCCAAGAGAGGAACCCTAGGTCATGCCGATAACATCATCATAATGCTTGCCAATATCACCATAGTCTATGCTAAGATAATAACCATATTCACAATTATTTATGCTAAGATCAAAGCCATAATATATGCAAACATCACAATGATCTATGCCAAGATCATCACCATAATCACCATGATCTATGCCAATATAATCACCATATTCACAATGATTTATGCCAATACCATCTTCATAATATATGCAAACATCACGATGATCTATGCCAAGATCATCACCATAATCACCATGCTCTATGCCAAATTCATCGCCATGATTTTTGCAATATCATCACCATAATCTATGCAACCATCATCATAATATATGCATGTTCACGATAATCAATGCAAGATCACCACTATCTATGTAAGATCATCACCATAATGCAATTTATTCAACAAGATTCACAAAGAAAAATTCTCTAAGACATATATAAGATTCATACCATAGCCAAGATAACATGATGGACCCTAGTCCGTGAGTAGCATGTACCTCCACAAGAGAGACCCATATGAAAGAACCATAAATTTTCCAAGATGAAACCCTAATCCATAACAACCATATATTGTCAAGAGAGAAACCATGATCCATGAGAAAAAGATGCTCCACCAAGGTCTTCACCAAAGAACAAAAGATGATGCAAAAACCTTCCACACTTGCTCCTCCACAAGATTTCACATTTTTTTCTTAGAGTTGTGCAATAGAGAAGAGAGACATGATTAAATGATGAAATTACAAGAATCATCTCCTATTTATACCTTCGAAGATGCATTGTAGCTTATTTTAGGCCAACGTTTAACTTATCCTTAAATTTAGGATTTGCATATCTTAAGGGGTACTTGAATGTTAGATTCTCCTTAAATCCATATTTCAAGGGTTACTTAACTTCTCCTTAAATCTTGGACTTCCATATTTCAAGGGTTACATCAAAAATTAACTTCTCCTTAAAACTTGGACTTCCATATTTCAAGGGTTACTTCAAAGGGTCTGTTAGCACTAAATCTACCGTGTCAACAATTTTGAACTTTCGTCGGTTTTGCATGAATTTTACCAAGTTTCCCAATTTTGAACTTTCGTCGGTTTTGAACTTTCGTGAGTCTCGCATATATGCTTATTCTTCTGGTGAGTCAAAGACTAACCTGTCTTTTCTTTGTTGAAAATTCCAAACCGATCCTTTACCCAAAGCCCAAAATATTAAAAATTATTGTTTCAAAATCATTTTATGTTCAATGATTTTACTCCATGTCTTTATTTTATTATAGAGTTTTGGGTAAAAATAAAATTCTTGGGTTTTATTACACAATCTCTAATTCTATTTCAAGATAAAGTCCCAGGTCGAATCTAAACTGCAAGCTATGACCGAGACCGAAATAAAGTATCTAAACCAAGTGCCAAGACAAGTTTTCAAGCACGTCAACTCCAAGTCAAAGCTCCACCAAACATCACTCAAAGAAATCAATCATCAATCACTCACCGCCAAGTGTTTAGAAACACCACTTAACATGCAACACCTATGTGTCATAACAAACGTCTAGTTGGTCAAGTGTTCGAATATGTTGTTATGATGGAGGGCACATAAACAATACAAGTGAGCGCTCTTGACATATTGTAATGAATACTGTAAACAAATACGAGATCTCAGATGACAAAAGAGAAGCGGATTCTCGAAGTCAATCAATCAATGTAATCACCTGGTAGTGAGATTGTAGAAATGGTCACAGTTTCTATTCTATCGAAGTTGTCTTCTTCCGATTCTGGTCGTAGTTTTGTTGCTATCATATATAAGTCCCAGGAGCTACTTTCTAGCATGAAGAAAATAGTCTAGGAGGAGAAGTAGCATCAATAGCTTTTCATCGTTCTATATCTACAAACCAAAGATGCATCTAATTGTTACCCTAGTTGAGTGAACCAACTGTTTTTTCTTCTATATTTATTCTCTAACCAATAATCTTGGTTTGCGATATCTCTAGATATGGTTCTCTTTTGGTTTCACTCTCCTACTGCCATTGATTGTCTTTCGACATGATTTCAATACTTTAGAGTGGTGGCATGGTTCACATTTACAAGATGGATTTTTGTGCAATGATGACTCTTTTTGTTATTCCTCAAACAAGCGTATCATTTTTTTGGCCTTCATATGGATTACCACGAGATTAATATGAGGATGCACATGAACAAAAATGGAAACAAAATAGTCTTTATGAGTTTCGATTGGCAATTGCATCATCAACCAGCTCAACCATTCATATTTGATTCAATGAATGCAAATATATACAAACTACATTTTGATACTATGTAATTTGGGAAAAACAACACCATCGCTCATTATGATATCTAGGATTTTTTATCATTTGTTTAACATTGATGTTTCTGGAGACTGTGTAATGTCACAATTCAAATAATTGCAGAGCAGGAAATCCCATCAATCCTACCAGTTCCCTAGGTTGAATGGGTACATTTGGAATTATAATAAGGGAGCAAATGAATAATGTTTATACATTATAATAGTTCAAGTATTTAATAAAGAGGTTGAATAAATAAATTCAAGAGAAACTCTAGGTGGCAAATGGTTTTGAAGACATATGGAGAATGTGGGACCCACACTAGCTTGATTTCTCACTGCCACATGGCACATCTCTCTTGCCATTTCGAATCCATGAGAAGGAAACCATTATTGGGTGAGTTGGTAAGTCATACACATGGCATTGAGCATCTTAGGCCAAACTGGGATGGAATGATAACCTCCATGGAAGAGGAAGAGTCAAATTGGAAGCTTGTGGACACTTGGGCTAGATTCCCTAGCCCCTATGACAACAATGATGAAGCATCTATGACATCTATGAAAAAATTCAGATCTGACTTCTGACATCTGATCATTATGACATGTCAGCCCCAAAAATAGGCTCCAAGAAGGCGCTTATGGGAGTTCAAGAAGCCAAAGAGGTCCCTACTCGAATTGGGAGAAGATGGAAGGTTGAGAACTAGGGAGACAAGTGGCAAACGTGAAATATTTCCTAAGTGGAAATAGCTATAAGCTAATGGGAGGAATTCAAACCATAGGAGGCTAAGGTTGGTTATAAAATGCAGAAATCAATCATGAGAATGGCTTTTGATCATTTGAGAAAAATTGCATTTGTGAAGAGAGAGCTAGTGGATGACTGACTAGTTTCTTGCCTTATCCAATTTTGAGGGTGAAAGATTCCCATCCAAGTTGGTGTTTGGAGAGGCCACTCAGGTCTATCATGGAGCTTTAATGGAGGTTTTATTTGTAGGTGTAAGCTACAGGGAAGCTCGTGGTTTCTTTTCATGCATCACTTTCCCTCAACCATTTCCAGTTTTGATGGCATATTCTTGCTCCTTGAGGGAGGGCGTTTTTGGTGAGATATTGTACTCTTTGGGAGAGATTCTCATGATCCATTTCTAATTGTAATAATCTTAATATACTCTGTTATTCATCTTCAGAAAGTCTCAGGTCGAAATACCAAGTGGTTGTATGTAAAAATTATGATTAATGAGCAAACCATGACCATTTCCCCACTACATTGATGTACGCCATTGTAATGTTGATGATTTCGAATGAAAGAATGTTTATATGATAATTAATATTAATGGAAAACCATTGATGAGTGTTACAATTTTCATGTTCAGCACTTAAGTATTTGAAGTCATTTTGCTCAGTTTATTTGCATTGGGAAGAGATTTGGTGCCATTTCCCCAAGGGCCGAACTAGGTATTTTTGTTGTTGTTTGGGAGAAGGTTAGAACATATTTAATAACTTATTAATGGTTCATATTAGACCTTATTAATGTCCCTTGGACATAACCTACCTCTTTTCTGAATTTCGAATGGGTTTGGAGGCATTTGGAGAGCCATTTTCAGTACATACCCTGGGGGGATTTGATTCCCAAATTGCTAGTTAAATTCCATACTTTGTCCAGAATATTAAACAAGTTTGAAGAAGTATTTGGAGGATCATAAATTATCCCCGAACCTCATATTCAAGTATTAATACCAGTCATACACCCTCACAGAATATTTGGGAGCATTTGGATCAATTTGGAGACCTAGACATCAAAACTAGTCAAAGGTTGAAATTGGGGGAAAAGTGAAAATTGGGCATTTTAATAAAAATTAAAAAAGGGAAATTAAAAGTGGTATCAGAGCATGGTCTTGGAACCTAATGGTCTTAACAAGAATTCAAAGAAATAGACTACCACCCTTAGAACCAGAAGTTGAAGGTGTTGTTGTTGAAGAAGAAACAGTAGGAGAAGAAGAGTATTTTGTAAAAACCATGGGTAGAGAGGAGGATGAAACAACATAATGTCAGGGGGAATTTATTTCAAACCTAATACCTTTCTTTGAAGACATGAACAAAAAATATGATGAAAGGATTCAAATTAATGGCTAGTCAAATATCAGGCCTTAAAGGAGGAATAGGAGGCAGCATCAGTTCTCATGGTGAGGTAAAGAAGCCTATGGGAGAGCATATTTTCTCAAGCACAGGACCCCATAATAGAACAAATTAATTTCAGATCACACCAAGGCCCACTGCACCTAAATTTCTTATACCCAAATAAGAGCCTGACATTCAAGTGGATCTTAGTATAATAACAAACGAATGGAATGATTTGAGTGAAGATTGTAAGAGAAGTCTACCATTTGATCAATACTTTACTGCTGTAAAAATATTAAAAAGGAAGGAGAACAATAAGGCTCTAAACCAAAACATAATTAAATTGTGCTATTGGTAAAATGTCACTTCCTACTTTTGATGGTTCCTCTCAAAATTCTGCTAACACTTGGGTGCAAAAACTAGATGTATATTTTCAGTTGAATCATATGGTGGAGGAGGATGCATTAAAAATGGTCATTTTTCACTTGGAAGGAGATGCAAATGAATGGTGGTTTAATGCCCTGAAAACCTTGGGTCATGATCAGGTTAAAACATATGGGGAATTTTTTGACAGGGTACTAGAGAGATTTGAACAAAAAGATCCAGAATTGCCTTTTAAGGAACTAGCTCAATTGAAGCAAACTGGGACCCCTACTGATTATATGATGGACTTTCAAAAATTATCAGTAAAGGTGGCTGATGTTTCTATGGGGAGGTTGGTATTGCTATTCACTGAAGGTTTGGATGAACCCTTAAAAGGTTTGGTCAAATCACACAAGCCAACTACATTAAAAGGTGCAATGAGCTTGATTAGGGATCTCCAAAATGTGCTTCCTAGAACAAGATTTCCTCCCAAGACTAAATTCAAATTTGAAAAGAAACCTTGGATAAGAGATGCATATGATAAGAAAACTTGGCAAAGAGATTCATTTGAAAAGAATAAAAAAGAAGGACTAAACAGGGATGAACTTCGAAAAAAGAAATTGTGCTTCACATGCTTTCAACCATGGACACTGGGGCACAAATGTACTAAAGGAAAGGCTCAATACATAGAAGTATTTTCTGATAATGATGAATATGATGGGGGAATGGATGAATATGGACATATTTAAGACCGAGAGGAGGCATATGAGACAACGGTAGAAGAGGAAAGACAAGAATAAAATCAGCCTTCACCGGACAAAGCAAGAATGGCAGTACTTTCAGCAGTACCTTGCTATCATACTATCCGATGCAAGGGTTTGGTACTAGGACAAAGAGCTTCAGTTTTGGTAGATGGGGGAGCCACACATAAATTCATTGATGCAGAGATGGTGGAGAAAAGGAAGATACCTATTGAACCATTCGATGGATTCATAGTTGTCATTCCCGGTCACAACACAATGTAGTGCAAAACATGGGTTCCAAAGCTGCAAGTCACCGTAGGTAACTATACTTTTGTTGATAGTTTTTATGTGGTTGATGTTGCTGATACTAATGTGGTTTTGGGAGTGCAATGGTTGTATTCTATAGGAGATCATACAGTAAATGATCAAATTCCTGAAATGAAATTCCAAGATTCAAAAGGAGTACTAAGGGTTGTGAGAGGGCAGCAAACTTATCTAAATCAAGTAGTTAGTTGCAATAGTACGAGATCTATATTGAGGCATGGGGACATAGAATGAGCTGCTGAATGTAATTTACATCTCCCAATCCAAACATAAAGGTTTTTGAACACCCAAAGGATATAGAGAGACTCTTGCAAAAATATGAAAAAGGTTTTAGATATCTTCCACATGGTAGACAACCAGATAGGGGGGTTGAGCACAACATTGTTTTGGAGGAGGGTACTTCAACCATTCAGATACCACCTTATAGACATCCTAAAAATTTCAGAGATGAGATTGAAAAATCCATCCAAGAACTCCGAGAGTTGGGACTCATTAGACCAGGATCTAGCCCTTATGCTTCTTCAATAGTGCTAGTGAAAAAAAAGATGAAACATTGAGAATGTGCATAGCCTTTAGAGCCTTGAAAAAAAAGACTATCAAGAATAGGTATCCTATTCCTAGGATTGATGAGCTCATGGATGAGCTACATGGGGCCAAATACTTCTCCAAAATTGATCTTAGATCAGGAGACCTTCTTTTTCTCTCATGGACATTGCCAAGGATTGGAAAAACATGCTACTAGTTGAATATGCCAAAGACAAATTTGCTTGTGATGTGTTGGATGGAATCAAAGGGGATGATAACTACAGGATTTTGGATGGGTTGATATATTATAAGGGCATAATTTATTTGGTTCAAGATTCAAAACTCAAGTACAAAATTTTGCAAGAAGCACATGATTCCCCACTAGCTGGCCATCCGTGGATCTTCAAAACTTATAGGCAATTGAGGAAAATATTTTTTTGGAAGGGGATGAAGGAAGATGTTCAGAAATATGTGAATGAATGTAAAGTATGTCAGCAAAACAAATCACAACTTACATGCCCATCTGGCCTATTGAAACCATTGCCTATTACGGAGCAAAAATGGGACAGTATCTCAATGGACTTCATCACCGGTTTCCCCAAATATTTGGGTAAGGATTTCATATATGTTGTAGAGGATAGGTTGAAAAAATTTGCTCATTTCTTTGCTGTTACATAATCTTTTAGTGCTGCACAAGTGGCTGATATTTTTTTCAAAGAAATCTTCAGATTGCATGGACTCCCCAAGAGCGTTGTTAGTGATAGAGAGAGTAGATTCATGGGTGCTTTTTGGCAAGAAATTTTTAGATTGGTGGGCACTCAATTGACTCCAAGTACTAGCTATCATCCAAAAACTGATGGACAAACAGAGAGGGTGAATCAATGGTTGGAAGGGTACCTAAGAAACTATGTGGGATATCAGCAAAAAGCATGAGCAAAATGGCTACACTTGGGTGAGTTTTGCTACAACACCACTTATCATATGTCAATAGGGATGTCTCCTTTCAAAGCATTATATGGTTATGATGCACCTACATTTGCTGAAATTATCTTTGGTGATAGTAGAGCCCCAAAGGATAAAGATTGGGTGGAAGAGAGCAACGAAATTTTAAAGCTTTTGAAAGACAATTTGTAGGTTGCTCAAAATAAGTAAAAACAATATGCTGATAGACATAGAGAAGAAAGGACCTTTCAGGTTAATGATTTAGTATATTTGTGGTTGCATCCATATAAACAAACATCTCTAAAAAATAATGGAGCAGAAAAGATAAAACCAAGGTACTATGGGCCATACAAGGTAGTTCGGAAGGTTGGAGAAGTAGCATATGAATTAGAACTTCCGGAAGGGAATAAAATCCATAATGTATTTCATGTTTCTTGTCTCAAGAAGGATCTTGGTCAACAAATTATCACTTCAGAAATACTTCCTCCTTTGGATGATGAAGGTCAGCTCACACTTGTTCCGGAAAAGATTTTGAAGACATGGGAAAGGAGGTTGAGGAGTAGAATTATCAAAGAATATTTAGTGCAATGGAAGGACTTACCAAATGAATATGCCACATGGGTAGAGGAGAAGATTTTGTAGCATACAAATCTGAAATTTCTTGAGGACAAGCAATCTTGGGTGGGGAGGATTGTAATGTCCCCATTCAAATAATTGCATAGCAGGACAATGCCATCAATCCTACTAGTTCCCTAGGTTGAATGAGTACATTTGGAATTATAATAAGGGAGCAAATGAATAATGTTTATACATTATAATAGTTCAAGTATTTAATAAAGAGGTTGAATAATAAATTCAAGAGAAACTCTAGGTGGCAAATGATTTTGAAGACATATGGAGAATGTGGGACCCACACTAGCTTGATTTCTCACTGCCACATGGCACATCTCTCTTGCCATTTCGAATCCATGAGAAGGAAAACATTATTGGGTGAGTTGGTAAGTCATACACATGGAATTGAGAATATTAGGTCGAATTGGGATGGACTGGTAACCTCCATGGAAGAGGAAGAGTCAAATTGGAAGCTTGTGGACACTTGGGCTAGATTCCCTAGCCCCTATGACAACAATGATGAAGAATCTATGACATCTATGACAAAATTCAGATCTGAATTCTGACATCTGACCATCATGACATGTCAGCCCCAAAAATAGGCTCCAAGAAGGTGCTCATGGAAGTTGGAGAATCCACAGAGGTCCCTACTCGAATTGGGAGAAGATGGAAGGTTGGGATCTAGGGAGACAAGTGGCAAATGTGGAATATTTCCTAAGTGGAAATATATAGAAGATAATGGGAGGAATTCGAACCATAGGAGGCTAAGGTTGGTTATAAAATGCATAAATAAAGCATGGGAATGGCTTTTGATGATTTGAGAAAAATTGCATTTGTGAAAAGAGAGCCAGTGGATGACTAGTTTCTTGCCTTATCCAATTTTGAGGGTGAAAGATTCCCATCCAAGTTGGTGTTTGGAGAGGCCACTCAGGTACTTCATGGATATTTAATGGAGTTTGTATTTGCAGGTGTAAGCTATAGGGAAGCTCGTGGTTTCTTCTAGTGCAACACTTTCCCTCAACCATTTCTAGTTTTGATGGCATATTCTTGCTCCTTGAGGGAGGGTGTTTTTGATGAGATATTGTACTCTTTGGAAGAGCTTTTGATGATCCATTTATGATTTTAATAATATTAATATACTATGTTATTCATCTTCATAAAGTATCAGGTCGAAATACCAAGTGGTTGTATGTAAAAATGATGATTAATGAGCAAACCATGACCATTTCCCCACTACATTGATGTATGCCATTGTAATGTTGATGATTTCGAATGAATGAATGTTTATATGATATATTTATGATGAATGGAAATCCATTGATGAGTGTTACAAGTTTCAAGTTCAGAACTTAAGTATTTGAAGTCATTTTGCTCAGTTTATTTGCATTGGGAAGAGATTTGGTGCCATTTCCCCAAGGGTCGAATTAGGGATTTTTGTTGTTGTTTGGGAGAAGGTTAGAATAGATTTAATAACTGATTAATGGTGCATATGAGACCTTATTAATGTTCCTCAGAAATCCCATACCTATGTTCTGAATTTCGAATGGGTTGGAGGCATTTGGAGAGCCATTTTCAGTACTTACCTTGGGGGATTTGATTCCCAAATTGCTAGTTAAATTCCATACTTTGTCCAAAATCTTAAACAAGTTTGAAGAAGTATTTGGAGGGTCATAAATAATCCCTGAACCTCATATTCGAGTCTTAATATCAGTCATACACCTTCACAGAAGATTTGGGAGCATTTGGATCAATTTGGAGACCTAGACATCAAAACTAGTCAAAGGTCGAAATTGGGGAAAAAGTGAAAAATTGGGCATTTTAATAAAAATTTAAAAAAGGGACATTATAGACTGCTTGAGGGTGAACATATGGGATCAGAACGCATGATGGTCTACTCTTATATCACAACATTTGGATGTGGCAATTACTGTGGTAACCTTCTTATATAAGGGAATCACCATTGTTAAAAGCCTTGCCACAAGATCTCTCTTTCCAAAAGGAACGTGTAAATGTATCTCAGTTTAGTGGAAGAGAATAAGAAAACAGAGGATCGCTCGATGCGAATCACATTTAACTCAACATTTCTAGGCCAACAAATTAAGACATAAATCGTTTCCAGATTTAATGGCAAAAATTAAGTATCATATCAAGGTTTGGAGGGGTCGATCCATCTTTCCAGATCCACTTTTGAAGTGAGTAGTTCCAGATTTGGTGGAGGAGAATTAGTAATTAAAGTACTTCATCAAAAGGTTCAAGATCAACATCAGTTCCATATTTTTAGATTAGTAGTCTCCACATCAACCAGATTATATCCAGATTCTTGCAACAGACCACCAGATTATCTGTATTTTCTATTTTTAGAATTAGAGATAGAATTTGTTCCTATGAATTGGCTAGGAGACCAAATAATGTAATTTCTATAAAAGACTATGAAAATTAACAATGAAGGGGGTATCTTCCTCTTAGAAGGAAGTATGGGTTCGAGTGTTTCAAATACAAAGTGTCAATGTAAGAATGGAAATTGTATTGAAAGAACTACAGTAAGTGCAACTTGACATGCTCAAAGAACTATCACTTTGGATGGTTAAACTACCCTCTTATAGAATTTTGTTATTTCTTCTTATTCTGAGTATAAAGATTATTTTTACACTTTATTGATTGTCATTCATGTTTCAAATCAGATGGCAATAAAGCTTTTGTTGTTTATCGCCCGTGACATGTAATTTGTATTCTAATAATCTACTTTGATTCAAGATGTTATTTTGAGTCTGAGTTTCTTCCCAATGAATGTATGAGTTGAGCAGATTTCCACTTATGTATTCATATTTGTATCATGTTTCTTCTACTTTATAACTGTCTATTAAGTGTCTATCCTTCATGGTGCATGCCTTTGACCTATGAATGTTTCCCAGTTAATTAAATACAACTTGTAATTCCATCCTACATGCTCAATATGCTTGACCTACTCTACCCGCTCTAGGAAATCTGAATCATTACAACAATTGAGGTGCCCTAGCTTTGTGACACAACAGTCTGGTGCAAACTTTAGGGATAACAAGGTCAGTCCCCACTTTATGGTTTCATTAAGGAACTATAACTTGTTGTCTTGCTCACTTCATGATTTCATCAAAGGGGCTTCTTCACATCATTATTCCTATGAGGACACATCATTATTCCTTTCGGGTTTTCTTTCCTCTTTATGTCTACCCATGATTACTTTTGGGGTCATGTGGACCCAACACCATTATTTTAGGGGATTATTCACACTTCTCACCAACATTGCTTTGGAATAAATTTAGGGGCTTTTTTAAGGACTTTCTCCTTTTCTGTGCAACTCAAAATGTCTCCCATGAGGGCCATGCTTAACATCTACTCCATAAGGAAACCACTTTGGAGTTATATACACTTATGTCAAGGCTCCTTCAAGGATTTTAGGACAATTTCATGTGGACAGATCCTTATTAATTTTAGGGGCTTCCTTGTTGCTTTGAGGGGCTTCTTCACTTGACTTCATGGCTTCGACCTCTAGGCTTCTTCTTTCTTGGATTTTGACATCAATGAAAAATTTATACAACAAAAACATATCCAACTCTTGAACAACATGGGGCAAGCCCAAAGGGGTTGGGTCCAATGGTGAGGAATGAGGAGTTTCTCACCATTGACCAATCTTCAACACAAATTAGGATCCATTACAACCCCTTGAAAGTGCTATTGTTGGAACACACAATGATACTCACATCCAAACAATATGCATGCCTTGCAAATTTTCATGGGTGAGTTAGCTTACTTGAAAACGTTTCTTGCATCAATTTTCCATGTCATCCACCCACTTAATGCAATTAATTGTGACCAAGACCAATTCAATTAATAAGTTGTGCAACCAAAAAAATTTCAAGAGAACAAGCATTACATAATTACAACTCTTAAACTCACCCAACATAATCATCGAGCCTTCAAGATTGGAGTGGATGCCACTCGACATCTAATAGGCATAGTTTTGATGCAGCAACAAAGACCCATTTTATACCACTTTGAGACCTTTTCAAGAATTTTTCTGAATTATTAGGTGTATTACTGTGAGATATACGCACTAATTCAAGGAGTGAAACATTCATGGCATTATTAGGTCTAAAAAAAAGACATTCACAACTACCATAGTTTTGAAAATTATTGAACAACAATTGAATACAACAAATAACATGCTTGGGCACTCTTATAGTCTCCTCTAGCAAATATGGGCAACTTTAGAGCAATAATAAAGCATGGAAAGGCTTATTCCTCCAATATGGGTTAACAAACAACCCTAAAGGGTAGTTCTGCATAGTTTATGGAACACTTGATACCTTGGAAAACAATTATGGGCATCATAAACCAGATATGGGCAATGAACAACAACAAGAGTAACTTGTGCTGGTGAGTTTGTGCTTAGGTTAGACCTTAAAAAGGAATAAAGACTCAGTTCCTGGGTATTTTTCCAATTGAGCTTTTAATTGGCGTTTCCTAATCTCATCCTTGACACCAATGTTTTGATCATTCTATTATAGATATTGGCACGCCATAGGGCAAAATGTTGTTTCCAACACTGCAAGAAAATGAAGAAAATGAAGAAAATGAATACATTATATCAAATAGAAAAACTTCATTCGAGACAATCATAAATGCAAGAACAATTACTACACCCCATTGATTTTGAATTCCAAGAGAGAAATACAATTATTGGAATTGCATTGTTTTGGAAACTAAATTACTACGCTATAGGATTCACCCAAACTCAACAAGTTTTACCAAAGCGAAGCTGTCAAACTCATTTCAACTCACTGATCATGTCAACACTGAGCAAACCTTAACTGATTTGAGAATATTAAGAAAATGTTTCAAGCATTCTATTCCAACACAATATAAATGCATAAAACAATGAAGCACAATAACTAATCATAACATGGGTTCCTACATTTCAGAGAGCTTAGGAATTAGGAACATTGCCAGCTAGTCCCAGACAAGGTTTGAGAACATTCCCAGTTTGTCAAGGAGCACCTTGACAGGGATTGGAACTTTAGGAAATTCCCGTCCTATCAAGGTATAGGAGAATACCAAGATGTTTCCAATGTGTTAAGGAGCTTCCAGACAACCCTTGATAGGGAGTGGAATCCCAGAAATTCCATGGCCCATTGGTTCCTATACAAGCACTTAAACAATCATATAAAAAACTTGTTTATGTGCTTAGTCAACCAAGTGTGGGACCAAAAGGGCCTAGATTGGTAAGACATAAAATTTTAAAAACACCAAAATATAAAAAAGCCCATGATACTCTTTACAAAATGTCTCACATCAATAAAACCTTGTTGCAATTAGTTACAAGAGTTGACAATGTACCAAAAATACAACATAGTAACAAAATAAATCTCTAACTCAGTCACAACCATTGGCCTTCAAAGTAAGTTAAAAAAATAAGTACCCCCAAGGCTAATGAAACATTATATTTTGAAACTGTGAGTTCAGTTTCTCCTAGCAAGCATACTGATAACCATAGTCCTGTTGTTTTGACATTGTTGGACCATATTCTCTGCTTTCACAAAGTGTTTCCCATGGCCTTTCCTCGGGAGAAGGGGTAGGTAGTGGTGACTGACCTTGCCAATCATGAGTATCAGGCTTTGAATATCGAACATCAGATGGTGCCTGTACCTACACAAATGTATCACGTAATAGACAAAAATAAAAATCTAACGAGGCATTAGAAAGTTATACTATGATATAAGAAATAACAACAAATTAGAGCAATCTTAACGGATTCCTTAAAAAAGTAAAACGTTTAGATCATCAATCGCAAGTATAATCGACTAGAAGACAAACATTCTTAATCGTAACCTTTAGTTTGCTAATAAAGATATAAAATTGATCACACGACACCTAAAACAATATGTATAGTTAGTCAATATAAATCAGAGCCATAGGAGTTCCAAATAATGAAATCATCACACTTACATTAATATCACCATGACCCCAGCTTGAGTCATTAGTGACAAGTTCCGATTCTATCTCATGTCTAGCCTTGTGAATCTCTTCATGTATGTTCACAGATGCCTACATATTCAACAAAATAAATTAATGGTTACTGTTAACATGCCAATGCCAAATAATCTTTACGATCATGATAATATCTCAAAAATAGTTAATTCATATAATGTTACCAATGAAAAAAAATATTAAGAGAATATTAAAAAAACATCACCATGAAAATAGATACTTGCCATCAAGGTATTAAAAACCAAAATCATTAAGTATTAATATAAATTGTCCCAATAAATAAATAAAACCAGGAAGAATAAGGCCATGTACTTGTACCGATAGTACATACTACCGTGCTTTGACAACATGAAATCAATCTTCACTGTTGCTATCAAATTGCATGGCCAAGAAGAAACACATAACGATGATCATGCTATCATATTGGAAACCTTGGTCCAACAAAAGAGGCAAATCCATGCATTAGAAGCTAAATGCAACTTGCTTCACAAATTGTTCACAAATCTAAATAGGGGATCACAGTGTTTCATCCAATCTAAGAATGTCATTGGGATAAGGTTTTGGGAAGTTCTAGGAGGAAAAAAATGTCCACCAAATGCCTGTAGGTGTGGACATGGAGAACCTGGAATCCCAACTCTTTATCGCTAACAAGATGAAGCACACAACAACCATGTCTTTTACTAAAGCTCTGTTTCCTTTAAGTTTTACAAAGTCAAGTTGATATTAGGTGTCCCTTTCAGGAAATATCCAAGTAGATTTATTTTGATATCCTCTGCAAAGGATGGTACTATTTGTGAATAAAGCTTTCAAGTTTTTGGTCAAGTGTTGAACAATATACTATGTGCTATACCTCTTTTTTATGTTATTATATAGGAAATATCCAAGTAGATTTATTTTGATATCCTCTGCAAAGGATGGTATTATTTGTGAATCAAGCTTTCAAGTTTTTGGTCAAGTGTTGAACAATATACTATGTGCTATACCTCTTTTCTATGTTATTATATTGACCAACATGGCTACAATACTTCTCTAATACAAAATATAACTATTTTTTATTTAAAAAAAAAAGAAAAAATAATACATCCCATACATACTATTGAATCAAGCTATGATACATAAGTCCAAACTTAAAAGTTAAAACTTGATATTGAGATTTTAATTATGTGAGTAATGAATCATACCTCCCGAAGTTACAACTAATGCGCACGTGTATATCAATTGCGCTCATGATTCTCAAACCTCGAATCCATTGTCTATAAAATACATGAATACACTTAAATGCAAGCTTGAGTAAAAAAATAGATACAATTAGCATGCCAACTGGAACAAAGAACAAACTTCCAAACTTCTTCATTCATTATGCCTACTTTATACAATGAAAGGAAAAGGTTGTTTTAGATTGTGATAATGGAAACAAGAATTATAAATCTTGTCATTCTTTAATCTCTTATAAACATTGCAAAAGTTAAAAGGCATCACTTATGAGTGATTTGCAAATGCTTTTCCACTATCCACTATATACAAAAACAAATGAAGTTGTGAGATCTAAGTTCTTCCCCAATGTAGACCTCGAGTCCATTCAAATATCTTTAAACACTCAACACCTGTAAATTTTTAATAGGGTCAAGGCCTATAGTGATTTGAAGGGGGAAACCATGGCTTGGATTGAGTCCTGGATTTGAAATTTGGATTGATTTGGAGATTGGAGGGAGGAGCATGGCTTGAGTCAGTCCCATTCTAATTTTATTATGTATGTGATAAAGAAACCCTGAAGGAGACTTGGATTTCTTTGCCTGGAGAGCTTGTGTGAGGAATGCTTGATGAAAGAAAAAAAGTGGACTTGCTGGTGTCGGTGTTGACTTGTATCACTGTTTAGGGAATTCTATTGATGGTGGATTCCCTAGCTAAGGTTTGGAGAGAATTTGAGAGTCCCAGTTTGTGATAAGCTTGAAGGACTATGTTGTATCAGCTTGTGATAAGATGCTGGCATGTACTTGTATCTTCACTCTTATTTATATATAGAGTAATATTTGTTTTCCGTACTTTGTGTACTTGCAGATCGTATTTTTAGCTTATAATCACATCATGGACGAGTAATTTATAGGGTTGTTTAATATGCAAATTTATCATGAAAAAGTAGTTGATTTTGGTTGGGTAATTTAACAAACATTAAAGCTATTTGAGTAGACTTATGGCTGTAATAAATCTGTTGTAACTAAGTAATTTCAAATTTGATCATTAGATTAACTGCCTGTGGTTACTAGCTATGCCGGAATTAACTATTTTTCCTTCAATGAATGTGCAATAATATATGTACACAAACTAGACAAGTACAATTGTTAAAATGAAGAAATCGACATGTTATAATCAATGAAACAACAATAAGATATGTAATTGACAAATCCGTCATGGGATAACCTATATATATGTATTAGAGAATGATACCAATTGTCATTAGTTTCCTTTCCATTGCGTAGACCTACATAAATCATGACATAATTACAAGTTTATATGACTGAATGATAATTACATAAATAAACAGGCATATCAACATGTATGGGAATTTAAAAATACTAAAGGGGAATACCTGAGTGTGCTTCTCTTGGTTTCAAGAATAACTTATTCTCTATTAAACAGGGCCAACCACGTGAAGGTAGAAGCTCATCCCCCCCCCTCTCACATCACTCTCAATTCCCCACACCCAATATATCTACTGGGAAATAATTGAAAATGATATAACATTGTAAAACATATAAGATTCATACATAAAAAGTAGCAAAAAACAATTATATGCATGAAAGCTAAATGTAAGTAAAATTCTAAGATACAAATTTTCATAGATACAAATTAAAAGAGATCTAGATAAATAAATCATGAATGGTACTTATTTATCAACATCCAACCATGCGCCTTCACAATCTTGTTGAACATAATCCATGCCACCATCACCTATAGCTTCATCCCTTCAAAGTCTGCAATGATTGATAGATATACATAGTCCACTTCATATCTGTTACTATTTCTCAGTCCCTTTGGAGGGCATGCCAAAACTACATACCAATCATTCTCTACATGATCTTGTACAAAAAATGATTGTTTTACTTGTGATGCTAAAATAAATGGATCACCTTGCACTATGTCCTTACTTAAGCATCTCTATGGTGAAACCAATTTCATCAAATTTCATTCCATTCTTCTTGTGTACATTTATCCAATCACATTTGAACAATGGATACTGCACATAATAGTAGTCCAATATGATTATTTATCGGATCACTCCAAATGATGTTGTCGTGTGATGTATAGGATTTTTGTCCTTTGCACTTGATCTCATTAATGTTTGTGCACCTATGCACACACCACTATTTTGGGTGGCCCTAAGATTCTCGATGTTTTTAATAAGAAATCTACACCCATTGATTAAGTAGCCCTCATACTTGGTTGCATATTTCTGTTGAACTTTGGTTGTCATTGATGTCAAAGAGGATTCAGTATCCTTGTGCTATTTTGAATAAATATATGAAAGCCAGTCAGAAGAATGAAGAAGTATATGAAATCCAGTTTGAAGAAGTACATACGAAGTACATCCAGTTTGAAGAACTACATAAGAAGTACACCTAGTTTGAAGAAGCACATAAGGTACATGGGCAAGTCACAAATCCACATAGTCATGCTACTTCAAAGGTAAATGCCAAAGAGATGGTCGGACAAGTTTCAGTAGTGCGCAAGAGGCTTGGAAACAAGAAGCAGTTGGACATGTAAGCAAGACTCACCAATTAGAAGAAATATTCAAGTTGTTGTAGCAGCAAGAGTCCTGGAAGAAAGTGGTGGTCAGACAAGTCGAGTGCGCAAGACCCACAAGCGATGATACTTCAAGGGCACAAGATCACACACGAAGTGATTCCAAAGTGCACAAGACCCACTATGTAAAGGACCAAGTATGTGCAAGACCCACAAGGCATGATACCTGAGTGGCACAGAACATGACAAGTGATGGAAGCGTGAAATAAGCTGGACCGAGAAGCAAGGAAGAAGGGATGCTATGACCAACTTGTGGACATACTATCTGCGTAGGAGAAGTAACTATAAATAAGAAGCCAAGTTGGAGAGATGAAGTAAGCTTGAAGATGCGAAAGTTGTAGTACTTTTATTAGGAAAGATTCTAATTTTGGGGTATCAATGGCTCGTGGAACTAGAACAACATAATCTAGTAGAAGATCCAGATGCACAAAATGCATCACAACAGATGATGCACAAAGATGAAGTGATTTATCTAAGACAGATGCACAAAGATTGACATGAAGCACATCAAGTGATATAGTATGCGTGAAGATAGAGATGCAACACAACAAAATATGCGCAGTATGATGAGGTTAATTTGAGACATGTGCGATGAAGAGAAAGACAGTATCGCAGACAGTACGCAGTAAATCATAGATGATTTAAGACAGATCCGAGAAGACAAAAGTGTAGTGCAACAGTAGATGTGCAATAAGATGAAGTTAATTTGAGACATGTGCGAAGAACATAAAGGAAGTATTGGACATGGTACGTATAAGGTCACAGATTATCTAAGATATATGCTCCAAGACAGAAGTGTAGCATAACAAAAGGTGCACATATCGATATGATATAGATGTGCGAAGTCAGAACAATAACACATCAGAGGATGCGCAATACTAGTTGAGTTTGTAGATGAACATAAATCGAACGGTATGTTGAATCAGAGTGCATATTGCAGAATGTGATGAAGTATGAGATCAAGTATGTAATATTGATGCAGTGAAGTAAAGTACATGACACAGTTCAACGATTGCAAGATCTCAATATATAGAAGGTGCGCACAACGGAATGAACTGCAGTTAATCTGAAGATTGCACGGATCAGTAAAACAACAAAGAATTATCTTCTGCATTCATATAAGGGCAGTGGGATAGGGAAAGGAATAGGGGGTCGATGCCTCCTTCCAGTTGAAGCTGGTAAATCAGGGATTTGGTGCTTCCTTCAAGTCGTATGTTGTAAAACCAGGGGGTTGGTGCCTCCTTCCAGTTGGTGCTGGAGAACTTCGGAAGTTGGTGCTTCCATGAATGTAATAATTTAATATAAGAGATAATTTTGTGGTTTTATCCTATTTGGGCTTCCACATAAAAATCTGTGTGTTCTGTGTATTGTACATGTGAATTTGAATGTTTTTATTTATGGTGAATGCATAATTAAGTTCCAGATTCAAATAGATAAGAAGTAAAAATTGTTCATAATTGCGCTAATACTGATTCGCCCCCCCTCTTATTATTAATAAGATTCCAACAATTGGTATCAGAGAAAGTGTATTCAACAACAACCTAACATCTGGAAGATATATCCTTGCACAAATATGGACAAGCAGGAAGGAATCTCCATCGAAATAGCACTAAGATTTGATGGCACCAACTATACATTTTGGAAGATAAGAGTGGAAGTATATCTGCAATCCCTCGGGGCTGATGTCTGGTAGTCTATTGAGAATCGTTAAAATGTCCTTGTAACCACACTAGTTGATCCATTTTAGAAAAGATAGTATGAATGCAATTGAAGAGAAAAAAATGCACTGTTATGTGGGTTAACAGACATTGAATTTACTGAATTCATGCACTGTGCTTTAACAAAGGATGTATGGGATAAGTTGAAAAGTATCTATGAAGGATATGAGAAAGTAAAGAAGGCGATGCTGCAGATTTAATCTGGACTATATGAGTCTTTGAGAATGAAAGATTAAGAAAATATTGCCTCATACTTCCTTCGAGTTGATGAGTTAGTTAATTCCATTAAAAGTCTTGGAGTCACACTAACTGAAGAATCGATTGTGCATAAAATACTAATAACTCTGCCTCCAAGATTTGACTCAAAGGTGTTAGTGTTAGAAGACAGAACCAATCTTGCAGATTTAACAAATGTTGAGCTTCTTGGATCTTGACTGCGTATTAAATGAGAACTGAAAGGGAAAATCCCACAAAAAAGGGAGCAACTTTTAAATCTACTATGAAAGTAAAACATCAGCATGACAAAGGCTCTTGTGAAATATGGCATGGCAAGCATAAGGGGAAGTTATCCTTCAAATGCTTTAAATGTGGAAGAGTAGGCCACTTCACCTCAAAGTGACCATATAAAGAAGATAGAGATAGTGACAACGAAGAAGAGCCTAATTACAATGAACGAAGGTTGGTGCACACACATGACATATCTGAGAACAAGAAGAAAGTTCCAAAACAAAAGAAGAGTTTGTACTCCAAGGAAGATAGCATTTCATCCGAAGAAAGTGAATGTGATGACAGTCCAAAAGAAGTACTTTTCATGGCCTTCTTGGAAGATGAAAGTAGTGAAGAAAATAAAAAGTGTTGTCCCTCCATCAAGAACGACATATCGAATGCGCACAGTCAATTAGGAACACTGGATAAGTATTTATTAAGTGGAACCTTTAATACACCTCCAAAACCTGTTGCAGAAATTAAGACAGATAATCAATATAAAGAAGAAGAAGTTGCAGAGGTTGATTGGGAAGGTGAACTGGTCAGTGCCTTGTATAAATTAAATAAGTCAAGAAGGAAGAACAAACTCTTGTGGGACCAACTGTCAAAATATGAAGAACAAGACAAGAAAGCCAAGGTAATTCAAGACTCTCTTGAAGATAGGTTAGTGAAAAGGAAATGAATTTTGAGAAACAACTAAATTGCACAGTAGTCAAAATTAGAAAGCTTGAAGAGGAGAAATTAGTATTGAAGACATCACTGGAAGAGTCAGAGCAGGTAAATGATCAACTAACAAGTCATCTCGAAGAAAATAATAGAGACACCTCCTATTTAGAAGAAAAATTGGACGAGATAAAAGGGAAAGGTCACATCATTGATACTTTGAACCACACACATTCAGGAAGTGACAAAACATGTCTTGAAGAAGAAATGAAGAAAAAATTCAAAGACATCACACTAATCCTGAATAATATTTTGAACGATCAAAGATCACCCGTAGACAAGTAAGGAATTGGCCATGACAAAACAATTGAGAAGGTCCGCGACAACAAATACATTGTAAATCAAATGAAGCCATTCAGGCACAATAATTCCTGCAGTAATTATAAAACTTTCCGTTACACTACCAAAAGAAGGATAAATAAATTGAAGTGCGCAAGGTGCAATTACAAAGGTCATATTGCGAAATATTGTCAAACTGTAAGATGTTACACATGTGATGGTTTTGGGCACAAGGCTCAATATTGTCGAAGGACAGTACATCAGACATATAAAAATACTCTACATAACATCAACCACGACAAAAGGACCAAAAGTGAAGATAGTTAGGCGCAATATCAAAATGGATGTGCACATATGAAAAAGGGGAAAAGAAAGCTACTCAAACAAATGACCCAGGCTCGTCACAAGTAGCTAGTGATTGCTACCCATCTTGTTGATCTCTGAAAGGATAAGTAATATCCTTGAATTTAACATGATATTCATTAGGAATTCAAGGAATGCAATGATGCATTAGTAAGTGTTGTAGTTAGAAAACATTTGAAGTTTGTTGTTGCTCTATTATTATATTGCAAAGGGAATGCACATATATTCCATTATTTCCAAAGATGTGTTGATTTGTTGCATACAAGAGCTCATACATGTATAAAGAAGAGTATAGATAAGTATTGCTGATGAACAATCATGAGGTCCCTGTAGATACATAAACGAAGTTTGTGTTATATTCAAAATTTTCCTTTGCAAGATTACATGAAGACCTCTGTCGCAGAAAACAGAGTTGAAGTACAAAGAGGTAGCATACAAAGGCCTAACTACAATTGAAGTACAAAAACAATGATGGAATACATGTTGAACAAAACTAAGAGTCACAAAATTGATTCAGAGCCGAAGATCAAGGTCCAATTCTGCATCATGACTAGTTGGCTGCTGAGATAGACGAAGCTCAAGATCCATTGGAGCTTGTTCGATGAATTCAGTGGATTGTAGCAATGGACAAAACTGCAGAGATGAAGATGATTCATTGATAGTGGAACGTTCCATCCGAATTAAGTTCAACAAGTCAAGTATTTGTTGTTGTTGCCACTCCAAGAATTCGGCTCTCTTGTTTATATTGGATAACCCCTCAACATTGTTGTGATTGACCTGCAATTGCATGTACCAATTCATGAAATCAGATTCTTGCAATTGTGCTTTCCAAACTCCCATGTCCACTCTTAGTTGTGTGAATTCTACCTGCTGCGACTGAATTGCTGAGCGAAGACTGTCAAATGAGTTGTTGAATCTTTGGAAGAATGTAGACATGATGAATGAATATGAGAAACTCAGAGGCTGCGATACTCAATACAAACTTGATGGTGAATGAACCATGATGATGAACCATGCAAAACATAGCTCATTTATAGAATTGGAAGGTGGTTTTCTGCGCACACGAAAATAAATTGAAGAGACGTTGAGATTAATGGCATTCATGTTCGTGCGATTCGAAGCTGACTATGTGTTTGTTTCCACATGCCCACTTTGAGTTGTACATAGAGCAAGTGAAGAAGCCCTTAAAGTGACGATGATGTGTCCACATAACCATGATGATGTGAAGGCTAAAGAAGCGCCCTTGATGAAGACATGAAGTGTTCAAGAAGACAAGTCAAATCCCATTGAAGAAGTAAAGCAAGAGGCCATTAAGAAAAATCCACGGGAAGTCTCATGAGAATGATGCTAAATAGAAAATGGTACTTTTACCCCATAAATGAAACCCAAATGAAAGAACAAGTTCCATAATCATATAACTTATTCCAAGATCTTTCCAGTGATAGGTGGTACTGTTCCTAACTCCCCATGGTTGAGGAGAAGTAAATTTTTCTTTGTACTGCGCCAGAATTTGGTTAGGGCCAACCTAACATGAGGCCATAATTTGGTTAGGTCTGACATAACCTTAAGTGAACTAAAAAAGTGACTTAGACTCATAAAAATAAAGGTTGGAACATTTTCGTTTCTCATCTTATAATTGCACATCTCTTCTTGTGTATAAGTGAAGCCAAGGTACAAGAGGAGCATCTTGTGAAGAAGTTGAAGAATGAGTTAGGGTTTCTCTCTTGTTACTTTGTCTTGGAAAATGTATGTATTAGGGTTTCTCTTTTGGTGAAGATCTTGCACATGGATTAGGGTTTCTCTTAGCAAGGTTATTAGCATGGACTAGGGTTTATCCTTGAATATATTTGTGTATGGATTAGGGTTCTTATGGAACAATCTAGGGATCCTCTCTTGAAATGACATAAAGTTTGATGTTAAGGGATTAATGAAGCAAACAAATGAATTCTATGGATGATTTATTTATGAAGGCTTTACTATAGATTTGAAGCGGTAGTTGGATGTAGATTTGAAGGTTATATTGCATACATGTTTTGGGCTAGTTTGTTGTAGATTTGAAGGTTATATTGCTGACATGTTTTGGGCTAGTTTGCTGCAGATATGAAGGTTGACAATGACAATGTGAAGACAATGATAGTGACATTGTGAAGACAGTGACAGTGACAGGTTGATACTCATATTCATATCAGGGTGGCAGGATTGGGACAAGGAAAGGAGATTGTAGTCTCTTTCATGTTGGTGCCTGAGAAGTGTGAATTGGTGCTCACAAGGGGGTGAAAGTCTCCTTCTAGCCGACTCTAAAGAAATTAGGGAGTTGTTGGATATAAAATTGAATGTACTCTTCATAAACATAAGAATAACATTATGTAGTTTTCTCCCATTTGGGTTTACACGTAAAATATTTGTGCACTGTGTATGATTTTATTTTTTGATAATAATGTTTGATAATGTACTATAGTTAATGATGTATATGGTAATTTAAATTTGTTGCAGTTTAATGTTTGAAGTAAAGATTGGTAAAAGTGCCCAATATTGATTCACCCATGCAGACATGTTTTGGGATAGTTTGTTTCAGATCTAAAAGTTGAAAGTGATAGTGATAGTGACAATGTGAAGACAGTGATAGTGACGATGGCATGTTGATACTCATATTCATATCAGGGTGGCAGGATTGGGACAAGGAAAGGATATTGTAGTCTCTTTAATGTTGGTTCCTAGGAAGTGTGAGTCACAAGGGGGTCAAAGCCTCCTTCTAGTTGGTGATAAATAAATCAAGAATTTGTTGGATATAAAATTGAATGTACTCTTCATAAACATAAGGATAACATTCTATAGTTTTCTCCCAATTAGGTTTACACGTAAAATATTTGTGCACTATGTATGATTTTATTTGTTGATGATAATGTTTGATAATGTACTATAGTCAATTATGATATGGTAATTTAAAGTTGCTGTAATTTAGTGTTTGAAGTAAAAGTTGGAAAAAGTGTCCAATATTGATTCACCCCCTCTCTCAGTATTGATGAATATTCCAACATAACATTAATGGTGCCAATACAATGCTCAAACCTTAAAAATCTCTAAAATGAACTATCTAAGTGCTTAGTGAATACAAATATTTAAATTATGTAAAAGAATAAAGTAACCAAAGTGTTTAGTGAATACAAATATTTAAATTAAATTGTACGAAAGAAAAAAATAATCAAGTAATATTTAAAATTTTAAAAATATCAACAATTTAAATCTATAATAAAACAAAAATATTTAAAACATATTTAGAGTAGTGAAACAAAATGATTAATGAAAATAACACTAATTAATTTTAATGAGTGAAAATACAATATACAATAAAACTTAAAAGTCAACAATAGTAATACTTAAAATGTTAATGTAATCGTAACTTCAGAAGATATTCACTTGTATTTTATATTGTTGTTATTATTGTATTTTATTTGTTCCTCCAATGGAGATGTTTATTCCTTCGGTCGGAGATGTCATTATTACATTTGGTCATGTAAAGTCATTGAGGTAAATCCTCCATTGTAAGTCGGGGCAATAGATTCCCCTAGAGTCAGTTAGATTAGGGTTATTGAGTCCCCTAGAGAAGTCGTCCCAGTCAGGTATAACTGGGGCCGACCTAGCAAGTGAAAAGGTCAAGTGAAAGATAAAGTATAAATAGAGAGTGGAGCTCTCTCATTTCTACAACACACTCACTCACAAGTTCGCATTATTGAGAGAGAGGAAAAGTTCGCATAGGAGGAAAATAAGAGGAGCTACAGAAGACCATCTTTGTTTTGGGGTTTTACTTTTGTGATATTGTATTGGTGATGATTCTATCTTTGAGGAAGTTGCGGGGTTTTCTCCTTTATGGTTTACCCGAGGAAAATATTTGTGTCTATTGTGTTATGATGTGCATGTTATTATTTTAGTTAAGATCCTAGATAATATTGATTAAAAGTAGAAAAACTAACATGGTATCGAAGCTAACTTGAAAAGAAGACACCGTGTAGATGTGGAAGCTAGGGCTTCTTAATTTTTGAACTTCTCTCCACAGATCATCAACAAAAAGAGGTTAGGACAACTCACCTAAGGACGGTGCATCTTTCTGTTGAAGCAGTGTTGGATTCTGAGAATTTTTATTTTTTTGGCTCGTCACTACTGCCGGAGGAAAACTAGGGCATCATATATTTTGGGTTTCTGATCTCAGATTTGGAGAAGTGAGTACATTGGGAAACGCACCTTAAGGAGGCACATCTATCTGTCCAATCAGAAGTTCCAAATTCCAAGTTTGGAAAAATAGGTTTTCTCTGACAAACCCTAGGCCAGCCAGCTCCAGAACCAGTTTTTGGCATCTTAAAGTGGTAATACCTAAAAGATTTGCTATTTCCATTTGAATTTCTCATTAAATATGTCTCACCACACCAAGATTGAGGATAAGCTTGAAGGAGTTGATAACTTCTTAGCATGGATGTATAGGATTGCACTTGTCCTTGAAGAGAATGAATTGCACAAATATGTAAATGAAGAGGTTCCAGCACCAGAGGGAGATGAGGATAAAGCCTTACATAAGAACTTGGTTAAGGCTAAGAGAATCATTGCAGATTCCATTAAGGATCATCTCATCCCACATGTGTCATCATTGAAGGCACCTAAGGATATTTTTGATGCTTTGACAGAGCTATTTGAAGGAAAGAACATAAATCAGAAGATGACCTTGAGGAACCAGCTCAAGAATGTGAAGATTCAAAATGAAGAGACCATGCAGTCCTATTTGACAAGGGTCTCACATATCAAGGAGCAACTTGAAGCTATTGGAGAAAAGGTAGAAGAAGGATAAATTTTGATGACCACCTTGAATGGTCTCCCAAGATCACGGGACTCATTCATTCAAGGGATTTGTGCTAGAAAGAAGTTAATCACATTCAGTAGGCTGTGGGAAGAATTCTCACAAGAATAAGCTCGACTTGTGGCTCAAGAAGAAAATATGGGAGAAAAGGACGATCAAGCTCTCACAATACACTCTAGGAGGAATAATAACAAGAGGGAGCACCCTCACAGTAAGAGGGAGAAACACCACCACCAAAGTCAGAGGGATAAATTTAGAATATCCAAGAGAGATCTATCTAATATTAGATGTTATACTTGTGATGAGAAGGGACACTACTCCAGGAATTGCCCCAGAAATAAAAGTAGCTCCCACAACAATAATAACAACAAGAAAAGGCACCATGCTCACACCGCAGAAGATGATGAACCTGCAAGGAAAAGAACCAGAGAAGAAGAAAGGGATGATTCTTCAAGTGATGAATAATATGTAATGTAATGAAGGTAAGAAGTTGCAAGGGCTCATTCAGAAGGTTCCAACTCATAAGGTGAATTTAGAGATGAATTTCAGTATTACATGAAAGGTGTAGGAAAATCTCCTACAAATTTGGACTCCAGAAACCAAATAAAGATCAATGCTCTATGGAAGCCTCTCATCCATTTCAGCACTGGTTAGGATATAGAAGAAAGGATACTTGCTCAACAGGACCTCAAAATCAGATGATGAAGAGGGAGCACACTGTCAGAGACTCCAGAAGTTCCTGCAAGGAAGCAAAGATCAAGAGGGATTCCACCCAACAACCAAAGAAAGATAAGTATTTGAATTGTCATTTCTTGCATATCTAATTATTAAATGATATTGTTCAGTTGTGTACATACTTATGTTCCTATATTTAGGATGTGTATTATGCATATTAGGATATTTGCATTAATGAACAGTACACTACTAATATGCATGTGATGGGTAAGTGGCCTATGGTACTGTACAACATTCCATTTCTACTTATCTAGAACGAAATTTTTTTGCTAACATGTTGGGAGTAGTGCACACTCTTAACAATGTTCTGGTAGAGATGGAAGGCATCTAGAAAGTTACGGGATATGGATGAATGTTGTATTGAAGCATTGGCTAAGATAATTACATGACTGTATGACCTATGTCTGTATGCCTAAGAGTTTGTTCTGAAAAACTATGAGACGTTTCTAATCATGTAATTGAATTTAACTTGTAGGAAATATCGTGTACAATCACCTACAAGAGAAGCACGACGACATTTGTGACGAAGACTCAGTATATAAAGAAAACTACCTATTGAAGATATTGAAGAACCTGAAGTTCCCAGGATTCAAGATTTAGTGATGGAAGACGCAGTTCCAGAAGATAATGAAGATCCCGAGATGGAAGAACCAAAAAGAACCTATAGATCCACCTTGTGAGAAGAAATCCCACAAGAGGAAAGTAACATGGGTATGAGAAGCAATGAGGAAGCTGCTAAGAAGAAAGAATGGAAGGATGCCATGATAGAGGAATACCAGTCGATTATGAAGAATGATGTCTGGGAGGTAGTTTCGAGACCACAAGGGAAGTCTGTTGTGACTTTGAAGTGGATCTACAAGATGAAGCATGCTGCATATGACATCATTGAGAAACACAAGGAGAGGTTTGTGGCACGTGGATTCTGCCAGAAGGAAGGCATAGACTATGAGGAGACATTTGCACCTATAGCTAGATACACTTCCATTAGATCAGTACTTGCATTGGCTGTAGTGATGAAATGGAAGGTACACCAGATGGATGTCAAGACAGTGTTCTTGAATGGTGTAGTAGAAGAGGAAGTGTACGTGGAACATCCACTTGGATTTGAGATACATGACATGTAGACTCATGTGTGCAAATTGATGAAGGCCTTGTATGGATTGAAGCAGGCACCCAGGACGTGGTACGACAGGATGGATAGTTTTTTGATGAGCTTGGGATTTACCAAGAGTAAAGTAGATTCCAACCTCTACTACAAGGTTGATGTGGGAAATCCAGTGATACTTCTACTCTATGTAGGTGACCTGTTTGTAACATGGGAGGATGAGCTCATTGCAAATATTAAGAGGAAGCTTTCCGTAGAGTTCGAGATGAAGGACATGGGTATGATGCATTATTTCTTAGGCATGGAGGTGTGGCAGAGTGTGGATGGAATATTCCTTGGACAAGGGAAGTATGCAGTGGATATTTTGAAGAGGTTCGAAATGATGGACTGCAAGGCTATAACCACAACCATGGCATCGAACTTGAAGCTACTATGTGATGCTTCATCAGATGCAGTTGATGCCACGATGTGTCGTTAGATGATGGGTTCATTGATGTACCTGGCGAACACGAGACCAAATTTATGCTTTGCTATGAACACATTGTTTCAGTTCCTGACGGATGCAAGACATGTTCAACTGATTGTTGCAAAGCATGTATTGAGGTACCTGAAGGGTACAGTTGACTATGGGATCAAGTATGATATGAATCAGAAGATTAACCTGCAGGGTTATGTTGTTTTGGATTGGACAGGCAGTGCCGATGATAGGAAGAGCACTTCGGGATGATGCTTCAATATGGGATCTGGTATGATATCCTATTTTAGCAGGAAGCAGTCGCGCGTGGCACTAAGTACAGCCGAAGCAGAGTATGTTGCAGCTTGTTCGGCTAGTTGTGAGGAAGTATGGATTAGGAACCTACTGTCTAATTTTTTTGATATCCAGTTAGAGTCGACTTGTATATTATGTGACAACAAGAGTTGTGTGAAGTTGTTCGAGAACCTAGTGTTCCATGACAAGTAAAAAAATATTGAGATCAAGTACCACTATATAAGGGATATGGTGCAGAGAGGAGCAGTGAAGCTCCAGTATATTGCGATGGACGAGCATATAACCGATGTGTTGACCAAGCCGCTAGCCAGATTGAACTTCGAGTACTTTAGAGAGAATCTTGGTGTTCTCCAGATTGAGGTTCCTTCCAAGAGGAGGTGATGAGTCGAGAAGACGTCGATGCACATGGGCCATTCTCGCATGGTGGTAGGAAATTCCTCCCATGTTGGTAGATGTAAAGGCTGATCCATTCTCGCATGGTGGTAGGAAAGTCCTCCCATGTTGGTAGATGTAAGGGTTGGGTATCGCATGGTGGTAGGTTTGTCCCTCCGATGTTGGTAGAAGGAGTCTTGCATGGTGGTAAGTTCGTGCCTCCCATGTTGGTATACAAGGTCTCGTATGGAGGTAGGTTTGTGCTTCCCATACTGGAGATGTCCATCAGTCATAAGAAACTGTGTGTGAGCTTAGGCAAGATCTTGCATGCTGGTGAGTTTTTCCACCCATGCTTGTAGACGTGGGTTGACCGTTGTGGGACATGTGATGTGCATCCGGGCTGTGCTCCATGTGATGATGAGATGATTTGAAAGATGATGAGGCGACAGTAGGAGATGCAGGAGACAGTGGCAATGTAATGATTGGTCCTGGGTTTTACCTACTTGATGGCTTGCTCGCAAATATGATGAAGACCTACATGAGGGATAGTCCTACATCCATCACGAAAAAGGGCTGGCTCTATATAAATTCCTATGACGATTATATTTGAGAGATGTCACAAATCAATGATCGACATGATGAGGATTGCAATAGTGACGATGATGATCCAGTGTTGATGATGATGTTCCATCATTGATGATGATCCAACGACGAAGACTTGTGTGCATATGTGTTGATGACTGTGTCAAGAGAATACCTTCCTAGTTAAGAGGGAGTGTTAATGTAATTGTAACTTCGAAAGATATTCACTTGTATTTATATTGTCGTTATTATTGTATTTTATTTGTACCTCCGACGGAGATGTTTATTCCTCCGATCGGATATGTCATTATTACATTTGGCCATGTAAAGTCATTGTGGTAAATCCTCCATTGTAAGTCGAGGCAATAGATCCCCCTAGAGTCAGTTAGATTAGGGTTTTTGATTCCCTTAGAGAAGTCATCCCAGTCAGGTATAACTGGGGCCAACCTAGCTAGTGAAAAGGTCAAGTGAAAGATAAAGTATAAATAGAGAGTTGAGCTCTCTCATTTGTACAACAAACTCACTCACAAGTTCGCATTAGTGAGAGAGAGGACAAGTTCGCATAGGAGGAAAAGAAGAGGAGTTGCAGAAGACCATCTCTATTTTGGGTTTTTTTTTTTTTTTGATATTGTATTGGTGACGATTCTATCTCTAAGGAAGTTGCAGGGTTTTCTCCTTTATGGTTTCCCCAAGGAAAATATTTGTGTATATTGTGTTATGTTGTGCATGTTATTATTTCAGTTAAGATCCTAGATAATATTGATTAAAAGTAGAAAAATTAACATGGTATCAGAGCTAACCTAAAAAGAAGACACTGTGCAACTGTAGAAGCTAGGGCTTCTTAATTCACAGGTATGTGTCCTTCCCCTTATTCTATGGGAATATGTTTGCAAAATAATTGGCATGTTCTGATCAAAGGAAGAATGATTCATTTGTGGAAGATGGTTCTATTCTTTTCTGTTTGAAACCAAAGAAGATAGGGATCCCATGTTCTAGGGAGGCCCTTATTTCTTTAGAAACCGTGGCATGTACTTAAACCGAAGGACCCATGACTTTAATATAGAGCTATACATGCCATCTATAGTCCCTTTATGGGTTCATCTTCCCCAACTTCCCCTTCATTGCTGGGGAGAGGACTGTCTAGTGAGTATTGGAAATAAGCTGGGAAAATACCTAGACAACGATGAACCAAAGTCAAGCAGATTCTCTTGTGCAAGAATATGTGTCGAGGTGGATCTAGAAAAATGGATTCAAGAATCCATTGTCCTCAATCTAGATAATAGGAATCATGTTAATAAGTTAGACTATGAACACCTGCCATTTAAATTCAAATCTTGTCATGAATATGGACACTTTTTTAAAGGATACAAAAATAATACCAAACAATCTAAAGTGGAGCTAAATAATGAAACCACATGGAAAATAGTGAAGTAGAAAATGGGAAACATATAAGAAAATCAACCCAAACAATAGAAATATATTCAACGACAACAAGGCTCAAACCACTTTGACATTCTCTCCCAAAATGAATCCACTGAAGAAGTCCCAATTGTTCCAGATCCCCCATCCCAAGTGCATGCCCCCCACTTGTCTTTCATTGAAGTTTTATCCCCTTCAGTAACACCCCGAGGATTAGCTCCCCCTCGAGAGTCTTACTATATCAATCCAAAATCGACACACTCGACTCATTGGGAAAGGCCCTAGTTTCCCAAGCAATAGTAAATGACGTCCTAACCATGAAACAATCGTAGCAACTATCAAGTGACCAATAAGAGGATATAAAAGAGGAATTTCATATTAAAAAACCAGGTAGGAAAATAGGAAAAGAAGTAAGAGAAGAAGCATCCCAAAAAGACAAAGTGATGGGAAGGAAAGACACCATTAAGCAATCCTTGTCTTCTACAAAAAATAATTTATCAAAAATCATTGGTGGAATCCAGTGAGCAAGTGGGGAAAAACCCAACAGTGGTAAATAACGAAAGTGGTCTCCTAGAAGTGTAGAGGCCTAGGTAGAAATTTTAAAATAAAAGCAATGAAGGATTTAACAAAACTAGAAAATCCCTTGATTTTGCTTGTCCAAGAGATGAAATTCACATATTAGGAAATGATAAAAGCATGAAAGAAAATTTGGAACAAAAGAAAGCTGGTCACAATCAGATCTAGAGGGGCTTCTATAGGCATAACCACTCTCTAGGATGATCAAGTGTTGGAAACAAAAAGGTATCCCAACATTGCATTTTACAAAACTGGTAAATAAGAAAAATGGGAAAGTCTATAAAACCTTCAACATTTATTCTCCACAACATTACACAAAGAAACAAAGGTGTTGGGACACTTTGAAGGAAATGAAAGAAGAGTTGGATGTAAATGGAAGCATAATAGAAGGGAACCTCAATGTTACCCTCTCTTAGAGAGAAAAAAGAGGAGGAAGTGTTGTCAAGGACCCCTTCAAGGAGAAGGTAGAAGATCTTCTTGCAAACTAGGACCTATTTGATGTTATCCCTAAAAAAGGGAAATTCACTTGGTCTAATAGAATGCTAGGGAAAAATCACATCATATCCAGATTGGACATATTCATGATCTCAAGATCCTTTATGGAGGAAGAGTTGCGCATCTCCTCATCCATCATTACATTAGCCTCCTCAAATCACAAACCTATCCTTCTAACTATGGTTGATATGGACCAGCATAGATCCATCTTAAAGCCGTATCTATAAAGCACCGAGAGGGATCTAATTTCTTGAGGTGTATTTCTTTCTTTAAATATAAACTCAAGAAATTTTATCTCTCTTGATTGATAGATCCGGGTTTTAGTATCGATTTTTTAATTACTTTTCATAATATTTTATTTTATGAGCCAACATGGTTTTTTTTAAATACTTTCCATAATTTTTTATTTTATGAGTGGACATGAATTTTTTTAATTGTTTTGTTAGGAACAAACGTTACAACATCTCCCCCATACTAGGATGTAGAGCACCGAGACTCGGTGCAATAACTATAGTCCCCTCCCTTTCAAGTTCAACCCTCTTTGGCTACAAACCCCAGAAGCAGTTGAAAGAATCAAAGAAATCTCATCTCAACGTGTAGGTCATCCAAGCTATATCCTTGACAACAAATTGAAGGTGGTTAAAAAAACTCTAAAATAGTGGGAAAGGATAAACTATTAAGAGATAGTAATGGAGAGAAAAAATCTACAGAAAAAATTAGACTGAGTGCAACATAGCATGGAAGAAGAAGAAATAAGAAAAAAGCATAGACTGATTGCAACAGAGCATGGAAGAAGAAGAAATAAGCAAAAAACACCTACTTCTAGAAAAAGAGTTGAGCCAAAAGATATTCAAAGTTCATCGGAATGAAGAAGAGAGATGGAGGCTAAAGTCAATAAGCCTATGGTTGAAAGATGAGCATAGAAATACAACCTTCCTCCATAAGCAAGCCAAAGCCAAAAAACAGTGGAATAATGTAAAGAAATAAAGAGGCCAGCATAGAGCTATATCAGATTTTTATTATATAAAAAAAGAGGCCCATTCCCATTTTAAGATGATCCTCCAAGTGCAGAGGTGGAGGACCCTAATCAAGTGACTGTGTCAGGGCTAGAAGCTGACAAATCCCCTAGTCTTGATGGCTTTTTAATCACCTCCTTTAGGCACTGATGGGATACTATTAAAGTAGATCTATGTCGAATGTTGCAATAGATTCATGAGAAATAAAAAATCCAAGGGGCTCCCAAATCCTCCTTTCTCGCCCTAGTTCCCAAAGAAAACAACCCTTCCTCCTTCACTAGATTCCACTCAATTTGCCTCTATAACTCCTCCTACAAAATTCTGACATCATTTGTGATATAAATTATTTATAAATAGTACAGACTATTGTTATTTAAACTTTGAACATTAAGTTTGGGAATGAAATCATTTTCCTTATGCGTTACATGATAGGTATGCGAATAAATATTTACTGTAAGGTATTTCCATGTTTTGGGAATTGATGGATGTTGAGTATAAGAGTGGGAATGTTGAACCTTAAACCAATCAATGTATGAAGATTTCACGTGATTATTAAGTATGAAAAAAAGTACGAAAGTTGCATTGCAACAAATCCCTGTCAAATGACAGATGTTGGCCCAGAAAAGTCTAAGCAGCGGGGATATGAGAAAAAGCTATTTCCAACTCCATACGTTATAACTATTGCTAATTACAGTATTAAGCTAAACATGGACCAAGAAATATTTCTTGATTAGCTTGGAAGTTACTTTGCTCATTGGCTATCAATTTGTCAGATGTTTAAATTTCAATTATTAGTCTTAATAAAGTCTTGCTTCTGTGATTGCATTCATTTCAATGATTTTTCAAGTTTAGTTAATGGTTTTTGATTGCATTCATTTCATTGATTTTTACAGGCAGAATAGTCTTCGAGTGGATTATCGTATCAAAACAGAAGAATGTAGAATATTTATACGTTTTAAGGTAAGCCATTACTCAAAATTTGGGACGAAAGTCAACATCCAATGGTTCATATTAATATTTAATGATTGCCAATTATAGCATATTAGTTATTAGTTCCCTTTTTCCTAGGAATCATTCTTTCCTTCTGATTTAGAAGAGCGCTGTATCAGTTTGAACTTGACGTCATGGGCGTTGGCATATAAGTGAAATCATGGAAGACTGTTGGTGACCTCATGGGCGTTCACTAGTATTCCTATATTTAAAAGATTACCATTTCGATCATCAAAACTAGGATCATATTTATAAGGATGAACATTTCTCATTTTTGTAGAAGTTAAAAACCATTTTAGTTTATACAAATACAATAATTCTGATCTTTGTTAAGCCTATTGACCCTTAATTGCACTTTAATGGTTGTTTTGAGCCAGTTGTAAAGCTACTCATAGCGGTTCAACTTTTTGATTATTCTCAATCTCCGCTCTCGATGATTTTCTTTTCACGATCCACCTTGGCGATTAATTTTGTATCCTCTATGCAGACTTGGTTGTCTGAAATACAAGAATGTTGTGCTATGGTTTTGCATACTTCAAACAAGTTTTAAACTCTACAAAAAAAATAAAAAATCTAGCATAAATATTTTATACCTATTTCCTCCATATTCTAGGGGTAGAAATATGCTTCAAGAATTTCAATTTTGAAATATGCTACTAGTATACATGATGGCCATTAATAAAATGCAATGCAAATATAGGTCGGAAAAGCTGGAGTTTGAGATGGTGTAACTATGTACGCCCTTGCCTGTGAAAACACGAAGTTGGGTAACGATTTTTTGAGAATGAAGAGGAAACAAAATTGTGCACATGGATAAACATGCGAAAAAAATTCAACCTCAAACTCTAGGCCAAGAGTTTAAAAAACTATAGGCCGAGAGTTTGTGAGAGTTCCTACGAGATTTTAATAAAACTCTAGGTTGAGAGTTTGAACCAATCACTGCCCGTATTTAAAAAAAAATATTGGTTGAGAGTTTGAATTAAACCCTTGGCCAAGAGTTTGGAAGATATTTTCTCGGCCGAGAATTTGTGGTCAACAAAACCTGCGAAAATCTCTTGCATCTTTTTGGAACTTGCAACTTCAGCAAGGCCAAACCCATGCAAATTTTGAATATTATTTGTCGGACTTGGTAGCAATGGATTCATCTCTAACTCTAGTTTCCAATGATATAAGAATTGTTTCATTTCAATTTGAATTTCTATTTATTAATATTTTTTTTCTAAACCTTATCCCTTAAGAATTTTATTGTTTTGAAAATCACATGAAATGAAAATTCAATATCATAACAAAGACAATACAAAAAATTTGAAAACTTCACAAAGATCTTCTTTGCTCTGTCCTCTTCAAAAATGTACTTATAGTTTTTTCAATAAAAGCCACACTAAAAATAAAATTGAATCTCACCAACATGTGTCGATAAGGCACCATTTTCTGAACATATGCTATTTCAATAAATAATAAAAAAATAGTTCCCAAGTTTGAAAAACTTCAAAATATAGTCTATGCAGAAGTGCAGTGTGTATATTATGAGCATACAATTTTTTTCAGTCATTATCTATACCTAAAATTTTCAAGTATATGATTGTCCCATGATATGTCCATAAAGTTTTTTCAGATATGAGTAGGAAGCTAATTCAATTCTCTAAAACATTTGCGTTTACTTAAAAGTGAAATTCCTAAGAGAGATATGAGTTTAAAGGGATTGAAGTTGAAAAATATAAAATTTTGCAATTTTGTTTGTAAAAAAAACACAAAAATAGTTACCCAACTTCATGTTTTCACCCTTAAACGTGGTGCAATTTCTTTACAATCCATTCTCAATAACAAGATTTTGTTTCTCTCCATAGCTACTCCTCATGTTTCCTCTATTATCAAATTCTTTTATCATAAATTTACAGTCCATTCTCGATAACAAGATTTTGTTTCTCTCCATACCTACTCCTCATGTTTCCTCTATTATCAAATTCTTTTATCTTCTCCCCTCTATTACCTTATTAGTAGCGAATCGATTTATTTTATCTTCTCGCCTCCATTCCATTATTATTAGTGACTATGGTCCTAAGTGCTGAATTTTGCTTAACAAACATTCAATTTCTTTGGGTTTCTACATTTTGGAAAGATTGATAAGGAAATAGATGAGTTTTTTCTTTCTTTCTTGTTTTGCATGTTGTGTACTACAACATTCAATCTCAATCATGTGTGAATACAATCTTCTTAAAGTGATACTTGCAAGTGCACCGATGGATTCTGGAATTTGCTCTTTATGTCCGAATCAAGTCAAAGTTACAATTAAATGTTTGCATTAAAACATTTTGGATTGTAGTGTTGTATTTTGGTATAATATGACTTCTCCATCTCGATGTGAGTGCAATCCAGTTTCATTTAATGTGGTAGCTGGTTTCTATATATATATAACCAATGTGAATATATATATATATATATATAATTACATATAAAAATATATAAACATTACTTAAGATATAAAATTAATAAATTATTATGAAAAAAATTACGATATCATATGAAAAACTAAAAACTAATGAATACCATACCAATCACAAGAATTTGATCTATATTTTCGTGTTGAATAGGAAAAACACATAGACACATTGCATCACATACTAACTTCTGTAAAGATAAAATTGCAAACTATGCTGAAGTGGAAAGTAAACTAGTAAATAAACTATAATTAGCTAGGTGCATCTTATTTATACATAAATGAAATTTTCAAAGTTATAATCCATATATATATAAAGAAATGCACTTTGAAAATCTATAACAACATAGATATACTTTACCATCTATAACATGGAAAAATAAGGGATGCATTAAAACAAAAGAATGAACAAGGATTGCATACTCTTTGAATCTACTACATGAGACTTTAATTAATACATCAAAATCCTCAATCAACAAGTCTCAGAACCTATCACAACAACTAATACAATACAACACTTCTAAAAACAATGTCAAAATAAACCATGGAATTACATTATGAAGCCGAGTTTTAAATTATGTTGATAGATACAGTACTTAGAGACTTACTTCTCATGGGTCGCACTCGTAAAAAATTTCCAATAAATCCTGGGGATAGATGTGTTATCAGCATCTGTTGATCCACCAACATACAACTGGCCAGCCAAATTTCCATGTCTAATAGCAATGTTCCGTTGTGGATCCCATTTCAATGCTTTATCCATGATAGAGGGCATTACAGTCGTTTTGATCTTATGGAGTTGTTGTGCTATATACACATAGAAATCATGTAGTAGTTTATGATCTGGATGGCCTAAAATGAGTTGGTTTTGTATGTCTTCCTCCATATGAAATAAGATTGAAGCATCATCATCAAGAAAATCTAACCCTAACGAACGCACCAAAAGAGTTGAATCTCGACCAAAGGTATTGTTTTTAATTTCCAGTGCGATGTCATCTTTCAACTTCTTGAATTTTTTGTCTATTACGGGAAAGAACGATTCAATCTGAGATTGCAAGTAGGTTAGTTTTAAGAATCTCATGTCTTCAACTACCAACTCAGCGTAGGCCTTAAAAGCAAGAGCTTCCTTTTGTTCTGGAGACAAACTTTCCAACTTACTTTCATTCCCCAATGCTGAATTAATCTCATCCAAAAACCTAACAACATTAAACGAATTGTATTAGAAACTTTGTGATTTCTAAAATCACTAATATCTATAGATAATATGAAAAAAAATGAGATAAAAAATAGCTATATATCATATTTCATATTTACTTTCACAAATGCTAACTTAACTTATTGCGATGCATAAAATATATACATAGAAATGTCAAACATGTACTATAAAAGGTTTTTGTTTTTAATATTTATGAAATATAAACATAGAAATGTCAAACATCTACTATAAAAGGTTTTTGTTTGTAATATTTATGAACACAAATATACAAAACTGAACATTTTATTACATATGCAAAAGGTAGATTAACCAACAATTACGATATGCCTTAGAACAGTCTACAACACTGAGGTGCTTTACCACCTTCGAGATTTTTTTCAATCATATGGCCAAAATTTGAAGGTTAATAGGGTTCCTAAAATTTCAAATATTTAATCAAGTCGTGCATTAATAAGCCATTCTCGGGTTAATACAAATTCAAATATTTAATCAAGTCGTGCATTAATAAGCCATTCTCGGGTTAATACGAATTGTAAAGATATGCCTACGGGCATAATCTATAAATAGGCATGATTTTGTATGGGAAAGGGTTGTTGGTTGGGTTGTTGAACTCTTCATTTTGGTTAAGTGTTGATTATTGTAGAATCTTAAGCTTAGAAAAGCCATTGTAAAGGCTCTGCAGCTGAGTGAGCAGAGACCTATCTGAGAGAGAGAAGAGAGTCTGCAGCTGAGTGCGCAGACTAAGAACGGTTGTACCCTTCCCATTAAGAGTAATATTAACAACCGTTCTTATGGACGTAGCCTCCATTCGGGGGGTGAACCACGTTAAATTTTGTGGTGTGTGACCAATGTGTTTTTATGATTATTTAATTGCTTGGTATGTATGTTTAATGCTGGAAACTTCTGTATGTGATTGCTTATATATGTATTCGCCACAGAGAATGGGAATAATATGTTAAGTAATGCATGCACAGAGGAATGTTAAGTATTCAACATGTATGAATCTATCGATTGGAATGTATGAGTCTATCTATTGGTCAAGTAGCGAACACTGAGTTTAAGCACAGCATTGGAGCGCGCAGTAATGTATGTTATTAAACCATCCACAATTTACTGATAAGACTTGAATGGAGTAAAAGGATAAAGGACGTTAAGTAGAATGGTTAGAATTGAACATCCTGTCAAGGACGCGCAGTCTCATGAATGCGCCGAGTCATTTAAGGTTGCTGCGAGGTAAGCTCTTAATAGCTTACTGTTGTAACGCAAAGGTATCCCTTATCGCACAATCATTGGAGTGTTGAAATATTGAAAATATGATAGTAGTAACAGACTGTAAATATAAATACAGAGATAGCTAGCAGTAATTACAAATCCACAAGATTGAACACAGAAATTTTTCACGGGGAAACCTTTTAAGGACAAAACCTCAAAGCAATTTAATAATTTATCTCCAAAAATGAGATGGCTGAGTTTGTACAATAACAGGTTGAGAACAAGACTTCTAAACAAATCAGAATTTGTTTCATATACCAAGAAGAACCCTGTACAATGTCTACTGATTCTGATCTGTAACTGATACTAGATGCCTGGAGCAGCTTCAATCCTGTACATGCCTGTAGATGTCACTGCTTACTGATATATATTCTGATAAGAGTGCCGTGAACTACTGCTGGGCTGTAGTGACTTGTAGAAGCTCTTTCTGAGGCTGCTGTAACCTGAGACAGACCCTGTACAAATTTGGGTGCACAAGAAAAATGCCCTAGCAGGGCTCAGGCATACTCAGCAGAAAATTCAAGTAGAAACCAGATGGCACCAGTAAAACTCTAGCTGAGATAGGTGTTTTAAACCAGCAGAAAAGAGTGTGGAAAAAAATATGGAGTTGACTTCTTCTAGAGGTAAGAACCAGCAGTAGTTAGATAACCCAACAAATAAAGAAGTCATCCACGAGCTGAGCAGAGAAGACACTGAGCAAATCCACAAGCTGAACCTTAGATCAGTCAAACCCACGAGCTTTAGCAGAAGATTCCACGAATTGTATTCTCCAAATGTTGAGTTTCCTTTTGTTCATTTATAGTGGAATAATTCCACTTTATTGAGGCCGACCTGTCCTCACATAAATTAATATATATATTTTTTATTATTTATTTTGTCCTCCAAAAAAGAAATAATTATGAGGTCGACCTCTCCACCTGTCCTTGACATAATTTTTTTTTTTTTTTCTCTAATAATGAGCCAACCCAAAATAAATAAATAAATAAATATATATCTATTTTTCTTCTTCTAAATGGTGGGTTCATGGACCAAGCCAAGCTATGCTTGGGTTTCATTTTATCTTCAATAAATCATGCAGGTGTTCTTCAAGGTCTTCATGTCCACTCCAAGTACATCATCATAGGGAGATAAATTAATTGCTTTACTTCACCCTCCTATTGCCACCAAGACCAAGTGGAGGAGTACACCACTTGCCTAGACCCGGTCTAGGGCTTACAGTGAAATCCTGGTAACTGACCAGGTGCCTCCATTCTCCCAGAGAATGGCTCTCAGCCCCAAGCTGAGCTTTCAATCCCAGAATGGATCAATATCCTAGTAACTGACCAGGTGCCTCCATTCTCCCAGAGAATGGCTCTCAGCCCCAGGCTGAGCTTCCAGTCCCAGAATGGATCAATATCCTGGTAACTGACCAGGTGCCTCCATTCTCCCAGAGAATGGCACTCGATGCTACTCAGGAAAAAATGAACATGGAGGTGCGAGCACAATTGCACGCTGAAGTATCCAACGCGGAACAAAAGGTTCGCGCAGTTATCTATCCACGCAACCCACAAGGCGTTGTGCTGCTTATTAGCTTTCCCCCCATCGCATCACCCGGTTGTGGAAACTTGATTCTGCAACCACCCCCTCAGCTTCGCCTCGGGTGAGACCTCAGGCTACGTGCAGCCTCTTGCCGAAAGGGCCGGTGAATTGGGGTTTTGTTGGTTCCTTGAACCGCGAAGTACCCAGGTCTACACTGGAAACTTCAAGAAGGTGATCGACAGGCAACAAATGGTTCCATTGCTCAGCTAAGAACAGTGATGCGATGGAGTGTTGGAAAGTAATGTGTGAAGAAGAATACCAGTTCCCATTGGGTTAAGAAAATTGGCATCCCGAACAGAAAGAGATTTGGGATTGGTGCGACAAGATTGAAAGAGACTTTGCAAGAAAAGAGAACAAACACCCGTGCCTATCCGACGTAGAGTGGTTGAACAGATATTTCTGGAGAGATATTCACGAGATATTTTGGGATACGTTTCCAAACGAGCTACACGCGTGGATATCGCGACTCAAGAAGACTTGTTTTCAAGGGGGAGTACCTACAAAGTGGACCCCATAGCTCACAGCGCAGCTCAAAGCAATAGACAGCCCACTATTGCGAGCAGTCAACTTTTGGGTCGATAGTATACTTGAAGGATTTGTGACTGAGTTTGTTGTCGACACGCTGAAGTCCTACAATCAAGCTGAAGCATACTTTTTTGAAGGATTTAGAGGTAAGTTTTTGGACAATCTCAGTCTATATATTAAAATGCTTTTAGCTGAGAAAGGAGTTTTAAGGATGTAGAAATATTTTTACATCTGTCATGGTCAATAGCATTTATAGTGATTATGATGAAGAAACTCATAATCTGAGAAGTGGAAAGAGATATAAGTTTAATAAAGAAAAGAATCCCGGAGGACCTGGACTCCGCATAGATACCGAACTCCCATGTGATCTTAACAATCAGACCGCGCTTCTATCAGCCACTATTCATCCCACTACACCTCAGAATCCGTCGGTTACAGAAACCGCGCCACCTTTAGTTCATAACCCACCCGCTGTGAGTGTCGCGTAGCCCAGTCCGCAGAATCCCAGTATTTCGAATATTCCCTTTGTTTTCACTGCGTAGATAGTCAGCACTACTCAGAGCAGTGCACAACCAGGAAGGAGAATGACAGATAATGATATAAAACTGCCGATATTCAAAGGAACGGGTCTAGAAGACCCTGAGCAGCAATGGTTTCTATGTGAAGCCGTATGGAGTTTAAAGCAAATCCAGGATGATGCCGTGAAGAGAGCGCAACTCAACACTACTTTCAGAGACCGCGGGTTGCATTGGTTTATGAAATATTCTCAGGCACAACCGAGAATCCTAACAGAAATTCAGGCTGCACTGGTCGCAGAGTTTAAGAAACCAAAGTCAGAATCGTAGTGCATAACGGAATTAAAGGAAATCAAACAGAAGCCTACCGAATCGGTTTGGGAATTTGACCAAAAATTTAAAACATTGTTAGACCAAGTTAGTTTCATGATAGCTCCACAACAACACAAGGAATGGTTCATTGTTGTGCTGTTGCCTCACATCAGACAACCATCGATGCAGTAGAAGCTTGCGTCGCAGGCAGAGGCCTTAGAGATCGCAATGCAGCTAGAGGCTTCACCAATTGCTGAGACTAGCGCTGGGATGTCACATATTCAGAACTAGCTGACTACACTGACATTAGAATTACAGGGTATGAAAAACGGGAAAGAGTAACGATATGAACACAGACGTGAAGTTTGGTGCACCATATGCAAAGGAGAAGGCCATACCATAGAACATTGCCCTCTATTTCAGGACTATCTTGCCAGTGGCGCACCAAACCCAATCAATATGAACCACAATCAGGCACCGTGGTGTGAAATATGCAGAACCAAAGGACACAGGCTTGAAGATTGTTATCTAATACATAAATATGTAAACATGCCTAAAGGCCAATATTGCAATTTCTGTAAATCAGTTGGACATGATGAATCCAATTGTCGCGCATATGAGCTCATGAATGAAAGAAAGCGCAATATGGAAGCAATGCAAGGTGCTGGGATGTATCGCATTCAAGAGGAAACTCAACCAAAACAAGAAAACACCCAATATGATCAAGGGGGATATAGAGGCTGTGGTAGTGGATATCGCGAGAGAGGAAGAAATTCCGGCCCGACACAAAGAAGAGGTTGCGGCCAGGTAATCTGTTACAACTGTGGCCAGCCAGGTCACGTTTCTAGAGATTGTACCAACCCATGCACTATGTGCAATTACTGTAAATCATTTGAGCATGTTATTGAAGACTGCCCTGTGCTTGAGGTAGAAATGCAGAAGAGAAGAAGGACAGAACCACCAAATCCCAATATTCAGTTGATTGCAGCAGAGAGCAGAACTGCGGATCCAAGTGTAAACATATTAACACGCAGTGGTGCAGATACAGGAAGGGACGGAGGCGCAGAAGTTTCGACCTCTGGAATGCGCGACCCAAGACAGAATCCTGGAGAGCCGGTATGGATTAGGAAAGCTCCTGGGAAAGCACCGGGTCTGGATTTACAGAAAAATAAAGGAGCCTTTGAGGAAGCATGAGACATATTTAGGGCACCGCCACTTGGCTCCCCCAGAACACAGTTGCACAGTGAATTACCACAAAGAGAGAATATGCCAATGGCGCAAGATCAGACAAATGCCGCAACAGACGCAGGGACCTCTATTACATAGTTCTTACGCAGCTGCATGAAATTACTAAAGAGCGCATATGCTTTTACGGAATTTGAAAAGCTACTAAGGCAGTATGAGCCAAACAGTGACAAGGGGGCTGCCAATGGCGCAGTCCATAATATTCGGAGTCCTAAGAGAACAGGAAGGGAAATGAGACTCACTGCATAGATTGGGGACTATGAGATGGATGAGATCATTCTCGATCTTGGATATGAAGTAAATGTCTTGACCAAGCAGACATGGCATCAGATGGGTAAACCCAAGTTACAGTGGTCACCTCTACAGTTGAGGATGGTAACCAAGGGATAGTTATACCTTTGGGAATATTAACCAACACCATTGTTGACATTGATGGAGTGTGTAGCTATGCCGATTTGAAGTAATCGAAATCGTGGATGAAAACCATCCTTATCTGGCACTGCTGGGTATCGATTGGGTAATGAAAAACTATGCCATTATTGATTTAAAAACTATGAAAATAATATTTGAAGGCAATGATATCAGGATCATCGCGCCATTAGACCCTTCGCAGGGCCAGCGGTATGTTGAACATATTCAAGAGGAATCCAGAGCTGAAGACTTGGACCATATTTACAAGATGACAACCAATACTGCTAACTATGTTAATCCAACTGCAGATGGCACACTCAGTTGGCGCTGTGATAGCTCTTGCATTTCAGAGTCCTATGCAGGACTAGAAAACTAGCAAAGCAGGTTACATGAAGTATCTGCCAGGAAATGCGCACGGATCACGAAGTCACTCCGCTGGATTGGGAAAGAGGTAAATCCAATCCCGACCTTTGATGGTTTATCTAATGTGTATTGTTTTATCAAAGAATATACTGCAGCAAATCCGGATGAACATCGTGTCTCAGCTCTAGACATGGCATTGTGCGGCATACTTGCTAGATGGTGGGTTGCGCATAAGAAGATACTGACAACATGGGATCAGTGTAGAATTAAGATGCAAATCAGGTTTGTTGATAAGGTTACCCTATCCTTTGAGAAATATAATGGACATATGGATCCAAGAGAGCATATTCGGGTCTGTTCAGGAGCATGGAAGAAAAGACCACAGACATAATGGCTACATTTGTTTGTCCACACGTTAGAAGAACCTATTCCTAAGAAATGGTACCTAGACCTGGAGTTGCGCAGAGGCACAGTGGACTGGTCGGGCATAAATGCGACCTTCCAGCATGATTTCAGCTTCGAAGATGAGCATCCAGGTATCAATGACACGCTGCAAGTCATTAAGAAAAAAATATTCAGTCCAGATTGTACACAAGGAAGCATGACACTAGAATAATTCTTCGACACAGACTGCATACCTGAGCGCCTACAACCTGAATGGGAAGAGCAGCTAGAACATGCTTTTGATTTTTATCACATCGATGGAGAAACCAAGGATACAACAGATAGTGATGAGGAGGACCTGCACAACATATGGATACCTAAGTCAGAGGGATCGCACGAGGTAGAAGGACCTCCATTAGAAATTCCATACATGAGTGGACCCGTGAAAACAAGGAAAGTGAACATTGGCACCAGCGAAGCGCTAGGGTTCGCAGCTATTGGAGATTATTGGGATGAAGATACAGTTGAGGAGATCGCAGATATATTACAGGAATATCAAGAACTATTCCTGACCAAGTTCACAGAGATGAAAGGTACTGGGAGACTTAGGAGTGATGAAAATTCCTCTTAATCCTGGCGCGAAACCTGTGAAACAAAGAACATACAGACTGAACCCGCGCTATAAAGAACGAGTTAGGGAAGAACTCAATAAGATGCTCGATGCATGGATCATTAAGCCAGTTGAAGAATCTGAATGGATAAGCCCGATGATTATCTAGGACAAGAAAACAAAGGGCGAGATCAAAATTTGTGTGGATCTCAAAAAACTCAATGATGCTTCAATGCACGATCCATTCCCTACACCTTTTATAGATGAAGTGCTAGATAATGTTGGAGGGAATGAGGCCTATTCTTTTACTGATGGATTTTCTAGCTACCATCAGATTAGGATTGATTGCGCAGATAGGCACAAGACGACTTTTGATACAAAATGGGGGTCGTTCCAATACACAGTGATGCCCTTTGGTCTGAAGAATGCACCCGCCATATTCTCTAGAGTGGTCGTCGCAACATTTAAGGATTTTATACGTAAGTTTCTAGAGGTTTACTTTGATGATTGGACCATTTTCGAGCTATTAAAGAACCATGTCGCGAACCTTAGGATGATGCTGGAAAAATGCAGACAACACCAAATTTCATTAAAATTGAAGAAGTGTGTCTTCTGTGTACCCTATGGAGTCTTGTTGGGACACATTGTATGCAAACATGGCTTGATGGTAGACCTTGCTAAGATTGCAGTCATTGTAAACTTGCCTACACCCAATTCAGTTAAGCAATTGCACACTACACTGGGGCATACTGGTTACTACAGGAAGTTCATAAAAGGGTATGCGCAGATAACCGCAACTATGGAAAAACTGCTGAAGAAAGATGTACCATTCATTTGGAATGAGGATTGTGAGAAAGGCTTCGACACATTGAAGGAGAAAATGGTCACTGCACCGATCCTAGTTTTCCCAAACTGGGAGAAGCCTTTTCACGTCCATGTGGACGCATCATGCATAGCATTGGGTATTGTTCTTGCGCAATTAGGAGAGGGAGGCATTGATCCTCCCATTTCCTTTTCCAGTAGAAATTTATCATCCGCCGAGAAGAACTATACTACTACTAAAAGAGAAGGACTCGCAATGGTATATGCGCTGTAGAAGTTTAGGCACTACCTGCTTGGTGTGCACTTCTCCATGTTCACTGACCATTCTTCCTTGAAATACCTTGTTAATAATCCAGTGTTAGGGGGGCGCATATGCAGATGGTTACTACTCTTTCAGGAGTACGATTTTGAGATTGTTGTTAAGCCAGGCAGATTGAATTTGGGACCTGATCATCTATTAAGAATCAAGTCAGGAGAAGAGCCTACGAATTTGGAGGACAATCTGCTTGATGCGCAGTTGTTCGTCATACAAGTTGCAGATGAGTACTACCAGGACATCATTGATTTTTTGACCACTGGATTCGCACCTGCAGAGTTCACTATGCAGCAGAAGAAGCAGCTAGTAGTGCGCGCAGCAGACTTCACTATAATTGCAGGTCAACTATACAAACTGGGACCGGATGAAGTATTGCGCAGATGTGTGCTAGAGCATGAGAAACCGTTTATACTAGCTGATGCGCACTCAGGATTCGCAGGAGGCCATTATGCAGGAAGAGCTACTGCGCAGAAGATATTGCGCGCAGGGCTATGGTGGCCTACAATTCATAAATATTTGAACGAACACTGCCAGAATTGCAATGTCTGTCAGAGGACAGGGAAGCCGTCACGCAGAGATGAAATTCCATTAAATCCACAGCTGACATTGCAGGCCTTTGAGAAGTGGGCCATTGATTTTGTGGGTCCTATTAACCCACCAGGAAAAAGAACTGGCGCGAGGTATATCATTACTGCTATCGATTACCTCACCAGATGGGTAGAAGCAAAGCTAGTCAAAGACTGTAGCGCAGCTACAGTCGCAAAGTTTATATATGAGAATATTCTTACAAGGTTCGGATGCCCGAAGATATTGATGAGTAATCAAGGAACTCATTTTCTGAATAAGACAATTTAGGCTTTAACCGAAGAGTTCCACGTTCATCATCAATGCAGCACGCCTTATCATCCACAGGAAAATGGAATTGTTGAAGCATTTAACAAAGTGTTGGAGAATGCGCTAACAAAGATATGTAACGTTAATCGATACGATTGGTACCTGCGCATCCCATTTGTACTATGGGCATACATGACTACCTGCAAGAAACTAATTGGCCATACACCTTTCAGGTTGGCCTATGGATAAGAAGCTATAATGCCGATGGAGTACATTGTTCCCAGCTTGAGAATAGCAGCGTTTACAGGCATGGACGATCGTGCAGCACTCGAAGAAAGACTCCTACACTTGGTTGGGCTAGAGGAAGATTGCTTCGTCGCAGGCTTCCACCAACAAGTCCAGAAAGAGCGAGAAAAAGCTTGGCATGATCGCCACATAAAGGACAAGAACTTTCAGGTAGGTGATCTAGTCCTCCTGTATGATAGAAAATTCATGAAATTTCCTGGAAAATTTAAGATGCATTGGCGTGGCCCATATACTGTAATGCATGTTACTAACGGTGGCGCAGTCCAGTTAGCTACATTAGCCGAGATACTTTACCAAGTTTGATAAATGGTAGCAGACTAAAGCTTTACCGCGATAGTCTGGCTGCGTAGAATCTTATATGATCAGGGGAAGTGTACGGCGCAACACTGTTGAAGTTGCACGTGAAAAAAGAAGAAGAAGAAAAGAGGCAAGAGAAGAGTGGACGCGCAGAGCAAGTCCAGAAGCTCGCCGCGCAGAAAAGATGGACCGACAATCGCGTAGAAAAGATGGACTGACAATCGCGCAGAAGATAACACCCAGTGCGCGTTCTGTACCAAACATCTGATTGGACCGCTAGTGCATTATCACGAAAATCGTTACCATGACATCTGTCGGCTGGTTAGTGGGACGTTAACCAAATTGGCGGCAATAGGGAAACTCACAATTTAAAGGTGGATGGGACATTTTGGAACCCATTAAAGACCGAAGTGACCAGTTCATATCGAAATCCGGATGGCAGGCTAAGTCATTAACGCGGATTCAACGGATTTGACAAGCTGGCTTGACAGGCAACTGTTTGGCATTTAAGGAAACAGGGTTCGCATCATGAGAAGGATCAACTGACAGGCCCAAGATAATACGCACGAATTGGAAATCAAGATGGCTTTAAGGGCCTCGGGTACTATGGAAGGCCACGTAGCGGACCAGCAACAGCTATAAAGAGACCTCGCTCGGCCACTTAACCAATTTTACGAAGTGTTTGAACTAGTCGAGAGCCGAGCGACCAGAGCATTGTATGAGCGACTCGGTTGAATTAGCAGATATTTCTTGTTTATTTGAGCAAGCAGGGATTCCAGTAGCAATTACGGCGATGAAAGCAGGTCCATCCAGAAGTCTAGCACGACAGGCTGCAGGAAGCAGCAAGGGCAAAGAGACAGCAGCTCCAGAGAAGGGGGACTCTGAAGTGCCACTACAGCAGACAGCTTCGGCTCAAGTTCTGCCATTTTATCCAGTGCCCGACTACATTCCCCCAAGGTAGCTCAATGCCCCACCAGTAAACATAGAAAAGAACTTCAAATATGAAATCCTGCTACCCGATATCTCTACCAGGGTAAAGATTGAGGAGAATATGATGGGTGGTGTACCAGGCTACAAGCTAGATAACCAAGACTTAATGGAGAATACACTGGTAACACTGAAAAGTTACCCACAGTTTAGGCCGGATGCCTATATCAATTGGGTCAAGGATGCACAGAATGGAACCGACAGGTTAGAAATTCAAGAATGGCTAAGGGCCATCCGGCCGTCAGGCTTGTTAAACTTATTGCAAATGCCTTACTTTACCAAGAGTGCTGAGTTTTCCGCCGTGCACGCACACTGCTCACTTGCGTGAATGAAGGATTCCTAAGGTTGGACACGCGCATTGACATCAGTATCGACCTGATTCATCACATCACCGGATTGAACAAGAGGGGAGAGGACCCTGCTAACCTCATCATAAAGAAGGAATAGGATAGAGCTATTAGCAATGAAGTAGCAAAAGAGTTCGGCGTAGCGCACAAGGGATGAGGGTTCCCAACGGTTGACATCAATGACCGTGCCACACAGTTTACAACCCGGTTGCTTGTAGGAAAGTTGTTCCACAAGTGTAGACCACCTGAAGTACCTGCGGTCGCAATCACAGTAGCTGCTAATGTATTGCACACAAAATATTACAATTGGTGCCAGTTCTTATTGAACGAGTTCCTGGAAGATGTTCAGGATACCCAAGATGATGGAACAACGTTCCACTTTAGTTGGCTGCTAGTGTTGATAGCCCTTGTAGGCTGGAAAGAGCCAGATAATTACCAAGGAGCTTCCACCTTAGTTGGACAAGGCCGAGGAGCGCGCTTTGCCAATCTATGGGCAAGCCCAAAGGCGTCTAGGCAGCAGCAAACGGTTGAAGTATTTTATGTTAACTATCACCAGTTGCGTGAAGCGATTATGGCCACACTGCGCGTTTCCAAACCACTAGCTGATGAATACACCTGCATCATGAGGTTTCAAGCGAAAGACACCAGACATTCATTCAGCCAAGAAGCGACATAACGGAGCAGGATTTATGGTATCCAGACTTTTACCGACTGGATAAGGAGGCGATCGAGGGAATGATGGAGCTGTGGGAGCTCGAATGGAAAGTCCACGCTTCACAAGATGATGCTTCTGACTACGAGCATAATGTAGAACCTCTTCAGGAGAAGATCGATGTAAAAGACACCGATGAGGAAGACACAGAAACAGATCAGGAAGACAAAGAAGAAACAACAACAAAAAAGGGAAAGAAGGTTGGACTACTAGCTGGAACGCCCATTGTGGAAGAAAAGGATGACGTGCAGAGTCAACATTCCGCTTCATCGGCAATAAAGAGAAAGGCTATTGAAGGCCCCTTGCAAACACATGGCCGACGCACAAAAAGAAAAGCCGAAAAACCCGAGCTCGGGCCGCAACTACATCTTGATGATTGCGAGACCATTTGTCACATCCCCTCCCATCATACCAGTGCGATGGAGAGGATCGTGATGCTAAAACCGGGCATCTAGCCCCATGAACTTATTAAATAAGCATTCACATAATATAAAAAGACATATGGAAATGTATAATTCTAAGAAAACACAACGAAAGTAATTTCAATTAAACATCCACCATACATTCAAGATATTCATCAGATAAATAATTTTAAAGTTAACACAAGAGAATGCTTATCTTATAACAAAGTAGTCCCAAGCAACTGGCTATGCAACTGCAACGTTCCACCCAACCATAGGCCAGTTTTGATCATCAATATCTCAACACACTGCCACCCCCGAGTTGGGCATGATCTCTACAAGGAATCAGGGAACAACAGACTCACACATAGCTCAAAGATACACCAAATAAGCCAAGCCAAGCTACAGTTGGGTTTACTAGGCTGTTAGGAAATGGAAGGAAGAATTGCTAAGCTAGTGGGATCATCCATAGAGATATGGGCACCCTCTGCAAGATCTATCTAGCTTGGTCTCCACAATACCTACACACATGGCACAAGGAAGTATTCTCTTCACTAGTACACAGTCCCTCAGGCCATACCTCCCATTCTAGTGTCCTTCAAGATGTGCATAGAAGAGCAACCAGCCCTTGTGATACTCTTGAGAGGTTACCTCCTCACTAGGTTTATCAAGCTAATTCTGGTCCACTTCCACTCCTAATTCTTGCTCATAATTTCCAACCAACATAGGGATGCACCCTACAACAAAACACAAGTGCTGAAAAACGTGGGAAACCAAAACGAACTGGTGGATGGGGAATAAACCCTGGGAGAGCAAATTCATTTTTAGAAAACGTTTTTCTGCATTTCAGGGGCAAAAATGACCTCTATAAACCCCCAAAACGTGACTCCCTTTCTCCCAGCCACTGTGCAACACAAAAATGAGCTCCCAGCTATGGAAAAATGCAGGAAATTGGTAAAACACGTGATGGAGAAATCCCAGCTAGCTCAGACTGCATGAGAGAGGAAAAACTATCAGTTCAGAATGGCTTTGGGAACCATTTCGTGGGTGTTTTCTTGCCACAGAAGCAAAAGTACATTTTTCCAGGTTGATGGCTTGCCCATGCACGAAATTGGCTGCCATGCCTCTTCATTCCCAAGGCATTAACTGCCTCAACCAATTTCTGGAAGAATTAAATGATTGGGTGCATAAGTCAGAATGGGTAGTTGAGGGTTTATGGGTTTTCTCATTGACACATGGATTAACACCATTGGCTCAAAGGTTTGAATAATTTCCCTCCCTATTCCTTTTAGAATCATGCCCCCATCTCTTTGTTGCATTGCATAGCTATTTGTAGGTTTTTCATTAAAATTCATATTTACATGATGTCTTAATTTACATTGTGCCTATCTAGCACAAGAACCATATGCATCTATTTTTAATTGCCGATACATAAAACGCTAAATCAATGGTGGGGCCTTGGCCTTGAGCTCCTCATCATGATTAAATATCAATATTTACATCATTTATGATTTAATGTGAAGGGGGTCAAAATGGGGACGTGACATTTCCCTCCTTTTACATCAGCACTGTCCTCAGTGCTTATCAAAACTGAACAAAAATGGATATGCCACTCTCATGGCATCCTCCAGCTCCCATGTAGCCTCATCGGGACCATAGTGCTTCCATTGCACCTTTACCTATCCGATGGCTCGGTTCCGGAGCAATGTTACCTTCTTGTCTAGGATGCGCAATGGATCGGTTTGGAACTCCCCCTCGGGTTCCACCTGGATCACATCCCAATTAATCACATGGTTAGGATCATGTACATATTTCTTAAGTAAAGAGACATGAAAAACATTATGAGCTTTAGTGCTAGTAGGCAATGCAAGTCTATATACAACTGGCCCTATTCTTTCAAGCACTTCAAATGCCCCACAATATCTAGGTGATAGCTTGGAACAACTCCCAAGCTTCAAGGAACTCTTCCTTGATCTCACTCTAAGATACACATGATCCCCAACATTGAATTCCCTATGCACTCTATGTTTATTTGCATAGCTTTTGTTTCTATCCTGGGCTACTTTTAAATTTTGCCGGATCTTTGCAACCTCTTGTTCCATTTCCTTAAGCAATTCTGGCCCAAGTACAATTCTGTTCACTGGATTGTCCCAAGTCACTGGTGTCCTACACCTTCTGCCGTACAAAGCCTCATATGGACTCATTCCCAATGATTCTTGCTGCCCATTATTATATGCAAACTCTACCAGGTGTAGATAATCCTCCCACTTGGATGGCTTGTCCATTACATACATGCGAAGCATGTCTTCAAGAACCCGATTTACTCTTTCTGTTTGCCCGTCTGTTTGAGGATGGTACACGGTGCTAAAGTTCAACTGTGTACCCAAATCTGCAAAGAGATCTTTCCAAAAATTGGAAGTGAACTTGGTATCCCTGTCAGAAATTATTGCCTTAGGCAACCCATGTAATCTGAAAATTTCCTTCATGAAAATATTTGCAATGGCATCGGCTTTGTGTGTGGACTTAACCGGTATGAAATGTGTTGCCTTTGTTAACTTGTCCACCACAACCATGATGGAATCATGCTGTCTCATAATCATTGGCAATCTTGTAATAAAATCCATGGATATTACTTCCCATTTCCATTCTGGAATTGGCACTGGGTGCAATAAACCTGCGGGGTGTTGGTGTTCAACCTTCACCTGCTGACATTTCATGCACTTAGAAATGTATTAAGCGACATCCTTCTTCATCCCAGGCCATAAATAATATTTTCTTGCTGTAGCAATTATTTTTTGATATCCTGGGTGACCAGAGTATGGAGCTTTACGGATTTCATCCATAACAATCCTCCTCAAATCTACCACATTGGGAATATAGACTCTATTTTTATAGGTAAGAAGTCCGTCTTCCTCCAAATGATAACCCTCATACTTCTTGCCAAGGTCTTGCTGCTGCAATTTGTCCTTTATCTGCACGTACACTTCATCCTCAATAATATGGTTAACAATCTGCTGCTTCAAATTGGGTTGGCAAGTACTAAGTGTTGCCACATGCATTTCATGTACCTTCCTGCTGAGTGCATTAGCCACCTTGTTTTCTTTCCCTTTTATGTGTTTGATTTCAAAATCAAATTCACACAAAAATTCCAACCATCTAGCTTGCCTAGCATTTAAAGTTGGCTGATCAAACAAGTATTTCAGACCACAATGGTATGTCCTTAACTCAAATTTTCTTCCCATTAAGTAATGCCTCCACATCTTTAAAGCATGTACTATGGCTGCAAGTTCTATATCATGAGTAGCATAGTTATTCTCATGCTCCTTCAACTTTCTTGACTCATAGCATATCACGTGGTTGTCTTGCATAAGAACTCCTCCAAGTCCTTGATTGCATGCATCAGTACATACCACAAAGTCTTTTTCTGGGTTTGCAATTTTCAAAATTGGTGCACTTGTAAGAAGATTCTTCAAACGTTGAAAACTTTCCTCACATCTTGGTGACCATTCAAACTTTATCCCCTTCATTTGCAAAGAAGTGATCGGGTTTGCAACCTTGGAGAATCCTTCGATAAATCTCATGTAGTAACCAGCAAGGCCCATAAAAGATCTCACATCAGTCACATTCCTTGGAGTTGGCCAATTCATAATGGCTTCAATCTTCTCAGGGTCTACAAATATTCCTTCGTCGGAGATGATGTGACCCAAATAATGAATTCTATCTTTATAAATGTCACATTTGCTCAACTTTGAATACAACTTATGCTCCCTTAGCAAGTGCAATGTCATTCTCAAATTTTCTTCATGCTCTTCTTCATTCTTAGAATATATAAGAATGTCATCTAGAAAAACAAGAACAAACTTGTCCAAATACTCGCTGAAAACACTATTCATGAGACACATGAAAGTAGCTGGTGCATTTGTGAGTCCGAATGGTACCACTACAAACTTATAGTGTCCATACCTCGTTCTAAAGGCTGTCTTATGAATATCTTCTTCTTTGATTCTTACCTGATGGTAACCAGACCTCAAGTCAATCTTTGAAAATACCTTTGCTCCTCTCACTTGATCAAAAAGGTCATCAATTCGGGGCAATGGGTATTTGTTCTTCACAGTGACTTTGTTCAACTTCCTGTAGTCAATACATAACCTGAGTGTTCCATATTTCTTTTTCACAAATAGAACAGGTTCTCCCCACGGGGACACACTTGGACTAATATATTTCTTTTCCAGCAACTCTTGTAATTGCATTTTCAATTCTAGCAATTCCGGTGTACTCATCCTGTAGGGTGTCTTAGACACTGGTGCAGCTCTTGGCACAAGTTCAATTGTAAAATCAATGCCTCTCTTTGGAGGGAGTCCTAGAATCTCATCAGGAAAAACATCCCTGAATTCTTGCAATACATGATAATCCTCCAATTTAAGAGTTTCATTCTCTACTGCCTCTAAAATGTGGGCTGCATACAATTGACATCCCTTCCTACAGAACTTCTTCAGCTGCATGGATGAAACCTATCTAACAGAAGTCACCTTTGGAATGACTTTTACAACCCTCGGGTTTCCTTCTTCGTCCATGCATTCAAATGTCTTATTGTAGCAGTTAAGTTTAACCCTGTGTGCTTCTAACCAATCCATTCCAATGAGAATATCATAGGAACCAAGTGGCAAAATATTCAGATCTGCATAAGTGAATAGCCCATCCATCTCTAATGGACATTTCTCTACTATTTCACCAACTTTTCTCTTGGTTCCAGTGGCTAGTTGAACTAACCATGATTTACTATGCTTTAATTTCTTAAAAGCACAAATCTCAACAATTCTAGGAGTGACATAACTGTGAGTAGATCCAGGATCAATCAAAATAGAAACAGATTGCTTAGCAATCTTACCTTCAACTTCAACCACAGTTGACTGATGATCTGTCTGGCGGTCGTCTAGAGCTGCATAGATTCTAGGGATTGTCCTTGCCACTTGACCCACAGTTTCAGCTCCCTGGATGTTGTGGACTTGATTTGCATTCCCATTTCGATGTGGACAGTTCCTAAGCATGTGGTCTCCTCCACAACCCCAACATTGAAGTGGTTCTCTTGGCTCCTTTGGATCTCTTGGCTTGTCTCCCATCATCCTAGTTGGCTTAGTCACAACCTGTGATGGTTGCCTTTGCTGATTCTTGAATTGAGGAGGCTTGAACCCCTTCTTCCTTTGATCAAACTTTTAATTTTTCTTATCCTTCCATGCCTTATGGAATTCTGGTTTGCTTCTGTTTTGATCAAAGCAATACTTGGCCTTTCTTATGGCCTCCTCTAGAGTTCGAGGTTCATCAAACTCAATTCTGTCTTTATATGACTGGGGTAGTCCACTTAAGAAACGCTGAATTTTCACCTTATCATCTCGAATGTACCTTACATATCTTAGCAGCTCCAAGAACTTGTTTGCATATTCTTCCATGGTCAATTGTCCCAATCTCAGCTCATGGAACTCTTTGATCTTATCATCATAGTACCTATCAGAGAGGTACTTTTGCTTGAATTATTTCTTGAACTGCTTCCACACAATCTTCCTTTCATTGATCTTCTTCACTTGCCTGATGTGTTCCCACAATATAGATGCTCTTCCATTCAAGTTGAAGATGGCTACCCTTGCCTTCATATTTCTCGAGTAGTCTTAGACTTGGAAATACTTTCTCATCCCAAGAAGCCAAGCTTCAGCTTCTTGACCAGACTTTATCTCTCCATCAAATGTAGGAGGTTTCGCCTTCTTAAATTCCCCATGTGAATTTTTCTTGTAGTGCTTCTTCCTCTTACTCCTGCGAGATGAAGATCTTGAACCCTCAATGGATTCTTCAGAGTCAGATGATTCATTAGAAGATATTTCTAGAGTATATGTTCTGTCTGTAGAAACTCTTCTTGAGCTACTGGCCCTCTTACGGGAATTCCTTCTAGAACTAGTCCCACCCCTTTCTGGATTTGATGTCTGATGCCCAGAGTTTATTTGCCTTTGGATGTCTGTCAAACTCTATAGCATGGATGCATTCAAATGATTTTGTTCTTCCTGAGCTTTAATCATCCTTTCGTTGTCTTCTCTACAGCTTTGCAACTCCACCCTTAGGCTTCTCATGGTGGCTGCAATATTTAGAGGAGTCTCTTGATTTCTTCTCCCATTAGATTCTGTTTCAGCATTTTCAACATGTATGTTCTCCCCCTGTGCATCATCCATGATGTTGATTTTTTTGGCCCAACCATGATCCAAAATTTTCCCACTGTTCTATCTAGAGTGCTGCCCTGATGTAATTGTGATTTTGCAAAATGTGTTCATCAACACAATTGTTAGCTGCATTATATTCTCAGAAATTCATAAACTACTTTCATGCACGTGGGAAAATATTATATTGACAATTTGTCAAATCATAGAATTTTCTCACAATCAATGATATATGAGGGGGACGACGGGGGTCAAGGGGGCTTGCCCCCTTGTGGCTTCTGCAGGGAGGGTCGAGGGCAGTGCCCTCGATTTTTTTTTGTTGTTGTTGTAAATCTTTCCATTTCGCGCAATCTGGCGCATAAGTTCCAAGCCATTTTTCAATTTCCGGCACCTGAAAAATCTCCATGGAAAACAGCTAAAATTCCCTGTTTCGGAGTAATTCACTGAGTTCTTCCGCCATTGCGGACGAACTAGCTAAGTTTCTCCATCGAAACTTAGCTTTTCTTTCCGACAGCTTCGGCGCAACTCGACAGTTCTTTCCATTGTTGCGAAAAACTTTCACCAACTCTTCCACTGTTGCGGAAAACTTTCGCCAACTCTTCCGCTGTTCCGAAAAACTTTCGTCAACTCTTCCGCTATTGCGGAAAACTTTCTCCAACTCTTTCGCTATTGCGGAAAACTTTCGCCAACTCTTCCGCTGTTCCAAAAAACTTTCGTCAACTCTTCCGCTGTTGTGGAAAACTTTCGCCAACTCTTCCGCTGTTCTGAAAAACTTTCGTCAACTCTTCCGCTGTTGTGGAAAACTTTCGCCAACTCTTCTGTTGTTGCAGAAAACTTTCACCAACTCTTCCACTGTTGCGGAAAACAGCGGAAGACTTAGAAAAATTTTACACTGTTTCGGGTCAACTTGGCGAGTTCTCCCGCCGTTGCGGCGAAGACTTCCAAGTTCTTCCCGAAACAGACTTAAACAAATTTTTTCAAAAACACTTAAAACAATTTTGGATTCTTCTTTTCTTCTTCCTGTGATGACTGCTGCCCAGCAGGAGGTAACCTTATCTCTGCAAACTATCCAACTTAGCCAGTTTAGGCCCGATGCTGAGACCTATGGTGATCAAGAAGGGACCTTCCCATGTGACTGTAATCGGATTTGGCCCATAGAGGTCCAATGCTACAACCAGCAGCTCTGATACCATAATGTCACATCCCCTCCCATCATACTAGTGCGATGGAGAGGATCGTGATGCTAAAACCGGGAATCTAGCCCCATGAACTTATTAAATAAGCATTCACATAATATAAAAAGACATATGGAAATGTATAATTCTAAGAAAACACAACGGAAGTAATTTCAATTACACATCCATCATACATTCAAGATATTCATGAGATAAATAATTTCAAATTTAACACAAGAGAATACTTATCTTATAACAAAGTAGTCCCAAGCAACTGGCTATGCAACTACAACGTTCCACCCAACCATAGGCCAGTTGTGATCATCAATACCTCAACACACTGCCACCCCCGAGCTGGGCATGATCTCTACAAGGAATCAGGGAACAACAAAGTCACACATAGCTCAAAGATACACCAAATCAGCCAAGCCAAGCTACAGTTGGGTTTGCTAGGCTATTAGGCAATGGAATGAGGAATTGCTAAGCTAGTGGGATCATCCATAGAGATATGGGCACCCTCTGCAAGATCTATCTAGCTTGGTCTCCACAATACCTACACACATGGCACAAGGAAGTATTACCTTCACTAGTTCACAGTCCCTCAGGCCATACCTCCCATTCTAGTGTCCTTCAAGGTGTGCATAGAAGAGCAACCAGCCCTTGTGATACTCTTGAGAGGTTACCTCCTCACTAGGTTTATCAATCCAATTTTGGTCCACTTCCACTCCTAATTCTTGCTCATAATTTCCAACCAACATAGGGATGCACCCTACAACAAAACACAAGTGCTGAAAAACGTGGGCAACCAAAACGAACTAGTGGATGGGGAATAAACCCTGGGAGAGCAAATTCGTTTTCAGAAAACGTTTTTCTGCATTTCAGGGGCAAAAACGACCTCTATAAACCCCCAAAATGTGACTCCCTTTCTCCCAGTCACTGTGCAACACAAAAACGAGCTCCCAGCTATGGAAAAATGCAGGAAATTGATAAAAAAATGTGATGGGGAAAGCCCAGCTAGCTCAGACTGCGTGAGAGAGGAAAAACTATCAGTTCAGAATGGCTTTGGGCACCATTTCGTGGGTGTTTTCTTGCCCCAGAAGCAAAAGTACGTTTTTCCAGGTTGATGGCTTGCCCATGCACGAAATTGACTGCCATGCCTCTTCATTCCTAAGGCATTAACTGCCTCAACCAATTTCTGGAAGAATTAAATGATTGGGTGCATAAGTCAGAATGGGTAGTTGAGGGTTTATGGGTTTTCTCATTAACACATGGATTAACACCATTGGCTCAAAGGTTTGAATAATTTCCCTCCCTATTCCTTGTAGAATCATGCCCCCATCTCTTTGTTGCATTGCATAGCTAGTTGTGGGTTTTGCATTAAAATTCGTATTTACATGATGTCTTAATTTACATTGTGCCTATCTAGCACAAGAACCGTAGGCATCTATTTTTAATTGCCGATACATAAAACACTAATCAATGGTGGGGCCTTGGCCTTGAGCTCCTCACCATGATTAAATATCAATATTTACATCATTTACGATTTAATGCGAAGGGGGTCAAAATGGGGACGTGACACCATTGCAACCAAAGTGCAGGAAGCATGGGAAGAGGCTCGCGCTGAGAATGAAGCCAAGCAAGAACAACTGTAGTTGACCATAATGCAAGCTGTGGAGCAGGTCAAGACATTGGTAGACCATATGGGATTGGGGCAATTAGGTTAAGGTATTAACGGGAAATCAGTAGAGCCAAGCGCGCAAAGAAGACCACCTGTTATTGGAAGTAAGTATCCGCGCATCTTGAACCTTGAACCTAGCTACCTGATTTACCCAAATTAAATGGTTAAGGAGGCACTAAAGACTGGGCGCCTCGACTTGAACATTGGGGCCTTACCCCTGGAGGACTTGAATGAGTTGCACATCAAAGTTGCAGAATAAATTCATGAGAGAGGCATCGCCTCATATGATAAGTGTGCGCAGTTAACTGAAGACATCAATAAGTTAAGGCAGGAATCAGATAACACCAAGCAAGAATTGAGCGCAGTCAAGGAAAAGGGCCAGAAGCTGAAGGAAACCATTTCAGTTGTGTGCGCACACATAGAAGAATGCGAGGAAGAAGATGACATGGAGGACACAATAAAGAAAATTGGGGCCAAGGTAGAGTCCCTTACTGCTGAGAAAATAGAAATGGAAACCGCATATAAATGCAAAATCGCAGAACTGGAGGCTCGACACCATGTCATTTTGTCAGATCAGTGACCAGCTCCAGCTGAGGATTTCAAAGTAACCATGGATGGCATTTCGTCGGAAGTGATGAAATGCCAAGACTTACTTGAGCGGATAACTACAACAGTAACCGGGTTGAATGAAGATCCTGCGTTACAGCAGGTAAGGGCAGAAGTAGCAGCAGGTAGATGATGCAAGTATACAGATGAGGAATGCACCGATGAGAGAGAAAGTGTAGAGATTTAATGAGGTCAAGGACCTGCAGAAAGAGCTGGAAACACTAAGGGAGAAAGAGGCTGCCACATCGGACAGGCTGCAGCCTATTCAGCAAGAAAGCCTCAAATTAATGCAACAATTCGATGCGAAGTTCGTAGAACTTTAGTCGGCAGAAGGCACTATGTAGGAACAAGTGGCTCAGGAGAAGGTCTCGCAAGCTACTCTGGAGACGCTTCAAGGCTTCGAACAGAAAGCCAAGAATGTAGTTGTGGAGTTGCAACAAACTCTGTAAAGCTTCACAGTAAAGCTTGGGACAATGAAAGACGCGGCACCAGGGTCCACAGGTGGAAGTGGCTCGGGACGAGCCACAGGTGAGTGTTAGGGGCCTGTTGGGCGGGGCCCAAGTGGGTTGGAAAAATATACAAGTATGGAAAATTATGCGTAGTGCACTGCAACAAAAAGAAAAGACAATTTTGATAATTGTGCATTGCGCACTGCGGCAGGAAGAGAAAGCAGTTTTGGTGAAAGCGCATTGCGCACGACGGCAGGCGACGAACAATTTGAGGTTTTGCGCGATGGCAATGACGAAGACACGGCTGCGCAGCAGGACGATGCGCATGGTAGCGCATAAGCTATTTTTGGGTAGAACATGGGTAAAGGTCAGACGAGGATATGACCTAGTTTGGGTAAGGAACAGGTGGATGACAGATGAAAGCGACCTATTAAAACGTGTGGCGAAAAGCAGTTGAAAAGCTAGGCCAGGACACCGATGGCGACAGGCAGGCGAAGGAGTGGAAAGGGACAGGCCATGATGTAGTTATAACCGCTTAGAGGATTGCAGCTGTAAGAAGAGCATGTGAGCCACGAGTGGTCCAGCTGGAGCACACGGAGTAAGTTGTTGACGGTGACATCTAGGGTGGAAGTTGGCTACACTGGTTTTGTAGACCTAAGGGTTTTTGCTAATGCATTTTAAAGATATGCCTACGGGCATAATCTATAAATAGGCATGATTTTGTATGGGAAAGGGTTGTTGAATTCTTCATTTTGGTTAAGTGTTGATTATTGTAGAATCTTAAGCTTAGAAAAGCCATTGTAAAGGATCTACAGTTGAGTGCGCAGAGACCTATCTGAGAGAGAGAAGAGAGTTTGTAGCTGAGTGCACATAATAAGAACGGTTGTACCCTTCCCATTAAGAGTAATATTAACAACCGTTCTTGTGGACGTAGCCTCCATCCGGGGGGTGAACCACGTTAAATTTTGTGTTGTGTGACCAATGTGTTTTTATGATTGTTTAATTGCTTGGTATGTATGTTTAATGCTGGAAACTTCTGTATGTGATTGCTTTTATATGTATTCACCACAGAGAATGAGAATAATATGTTAAGTAATGCATGCGCAGAGGAATGTTAAGTATTCAACATGTATGAATCTATCGATTGGAATGTATGAGTCTATCTATTGGTCAAGTAGTGAACACTGTGTTTAAGCGCAGCGTTGGAGCGCGTAGTAACATATGTTATTAAACCATCCACAATTTACTGATAAGACTTGAATGGAGTAAAAGGATAAAGGATGTTAAGTAGAATGGTTATAATTGAACATCCTCGCAAGGACGTGTAGTCTCATGAATGCGCCGAGTCATTGAAGGTTGCTGCGAGGTAAGCTCTTGATAGCTTATTTTTGTAATGCAAATGTATCCTGTATCGCACAGTCATTGGAGGTGCGATCATAGTTGCGTGCTGAAGGCGCAAGTGCGCGAGCGCAGTTGCGCGCTGAAGTATCCGACGCGGAACAGAAGGTTCGCGTAGTTATCTATCCGTGCAACCCGCAAGGCGTTGCCCTGCTTATTAGCTTTCCCGCCATCGCATCACCCGGTTGTGGAAACTTGATTCCGCAACCACCCCCTCAGCTTCGCCTCGGGTGAGACCTTAGGCTGCGCGCAACTTGTTGCCGAAAGGGCCGGTGAATTGGGATTTTGTTGGTTCCTTGAACCGTGAAGTACCTGGGTCTACACTGGAAACCTCAAGAAGGTGATCGACAGCCAACAATGCAGCTTCTAGATGTTACATGATTAGCATGTCTCCCATGTCAACTTTAGTGGATAAGACCCTTGTGGAGTTTTGGACTAGAAATAAACCCACACTGTAGCATCTTTATGTTTTTGGTTGTAAGGTATATGTTCATGTGCTTAAGAAGAGGGGTTCGAAGTTGGATAAAAAGGTGTTCAAATGTATTTTCATCATCTTTGGGGTTGATGTGAAAGGTTACAAGCATTGGGAACTTATGGCTAGAATTTTGTTTTATAGAAGAAATGTTATTTTTTGAGAAGTTAGTTCTTCTCTCATATTAGTGCCACCATAAGAGGATGAAAATAATTCAAGAGTTCAACTACCTCAAATATGAATTCCCATTAGAACTAGTTTCAGTGTATGAGAAATATGATGGTTGGCAATATACCTTCGTGACCTACACATTTGGGGTTTGGCACGAAATCTAATATCAATAACGTAACATAATGATGTAGGTGTGTAGGTTTTATTGTTTGGTAAAGGGGTAAAATGGTCTAAGGAGCTATGGTTTTTACTAAGGGTGTTCATGGTGGCACTCTTTTCCAACTTGACTTGTGCGCCATTTAGTGTAATAGTTCTTCAATTTCTCCTATAATTTCCAAACAAATGAATATAATATTAATGGAGAGAGCTTGGAGTATGCCTAGTGGAGTAGTCTTAGAAACAAAAATCTAGGCATATGCAATGCTATATGTTACATGATTAACATGTCTACCATGTCAACTTTAGTGGATAAGACCCCTATGGAGGTTTGGACTATAAATAAACCCACATTCTAGCATCTTTATGTTTTTGGTTGTAAGGCATATGTTCATGTGCTTAAGAAGAGGGGGTTGAAGTTGGATAAAAGGGTATTCAGATGTATTTTCATCATCTACGGGGTTGATGTGAAAGGTTACAAGCATTGGGAACCTATGGCTAGAAAACTTTTGTATAGAATAAATGTTATTTTTTGAGAAGTTAGGTCTTCTCTCATAGTAGTGCCACTATAAGAGGATGAAAATAAGTCAAGAGTTCAACTACCTCCCAAGATCAAGAAAATTGAACCAAAGAATGAATAAGTAGTTCACAATGGACCTAATGAAGAGGAGGGCTCATAGAGAGTTTGGAAGAGGAGGAAGAAACTCCACCTCAATACTTTAAGGAGGTCCACCTGGCAAAGAAGGCAACTAGATAGGTATAATTATGATATGTCTAATTTCATATGTATATTTGCTTTATCTGCTAACATCAATGAGCCTAAAATAGTGAAATAGGCAACTCATAGAAAATAAAGAGTTCTTGAGATGGGCTATGAATGAGGAGATTGTTGCACTTAAAAAGAATGATGCATGAGACTTGGCACCTCTTATTGATGAACAAAAACTTAATTGGATGTAAACAAATGTTCAAAAGAAAGATCTATCCAATAGTAGTATTAGAAAATACAAAGCAAAATTGGTTGCAAAAGGATATTCACAAATTGAGGGGATAGACTTTGAGAGATTTTGTCCTCAATTGCTACCTAGTAACTTGAAGGAGGAAATCTATATAACCGAACTAAGCACTAGATGAAAAGATATTTATAGTCACTAGTTTGCAAATTAAATAAGTCTTTATATGGTTGTCATTGTATGCATTGCCAACATGATAGTAGTGTATGACTTATCTTGAACCATGCATTGCCAACATGATAGTAGTGTATGACTTATCTTGAACCTTTATGTTGCTGAAATATGTGGGGGTTTTTCTCCAAATAATTTCCATATTCTTTTGTTATTTATCATTGAAACTATTTTAGTTTTATGCATATTCTATTCCACACCTTTACTTCCATTCAAAAATAAGTAAAGAAGAAACCTGAAATGAATTATCTCTATTAACAAATATCGCGTTCAATAGAGAAGTAAAGAGATATTTCTTACCGTGATGAGTTTGGAACTGATCCAAATCTACGAGCAAAGTCTCCAAATATGATACCAATGCTTCGTTGAGGATCCCATTGCTTTGATTCTTTCAGGACAGACGGTATTATTATCGTTTCGGTATGATGAAGCTGCTGTGCTATGCAAGCATGCAATTTCTGAAGTATTTTTGGATTTTCCTTCGTAGGAACCATATAGAATTGTACTTGCGACTCCCATTGAGTAAGACTCCACTGAGGTATGTTCAAAGCACCAATACTGGACTTTGAAGCTGGAAAACGGACCAATGGGAACGCACGCTGCTCAGAGTTGGCCCGGTTGGAAGTACTGGCACCATTGACATTGAAGAATTCTTCAATTTTTGATAGCAGGTAGCTTCGTTTTAACTGCTCCATCACTAGGTTTACGAACTTGCCGTAGGCTTCGAAGGCCTCCTTCCAATTTTCATTCTCCAGCTTTGAAATGTCATTCAAAAACCTAACATAAGAATTACATTTAGTTTCACGTTTTATTTCACAATAGTTTTCTGGCTGGAAATCAATAAAACTAATGCAGAGTAGATAAATATTTGTAAACCCTTAGCTACTATTTTAGCCAACATTGAAACTTGAAACTTTAAGCCGAATTTGTTCTTAATCTGTTAAACGGATATTTTATGCCAGATAACATTGATTTATAGGTGGATATTTTGGACGTAGTTGGATCTAACTTCTAAATTATCAAGCTATGGGAGATCAGACAAAGCAAGTATATTATCAAGCTATGGGAGATCAGACAAAGCAAGTATATATTAATCAAGCTATGGGAGATCAGACAAAGCAAGTATAACAGATTAAAATGAATCTTCATGTTCTTCAAACACAAAGATGGGCTGTTCAATTTTTTTACTGTCGTCCACCCCGAAAGAACAAACTTCTCTTCTGCAATTACTATATGACTTAGTTGAATATAATGCCAGGTCAATTGATGCAAAAGCAAACCCTCAAGTAGGCAGAGGCAGGCAGGTCAGGAGTTGGATCTTCACGTAAACTTGTTTTTAGGTGATCACCGACCTTTCCTAACCCTAAATTTGTCATTAAGGAAAATATGTGTTTTGAAACGATTGATCATGCAAAGAAACTTATAGTGCCATATTTAGCTATATACCAGTTTGAAATGCAATCTTACTATTTTTTATTATTCAGTTTTGTACCAGGAAGTAAGCACTGTTCTCTCTGTGATAAGATGATAATGAGCACTGTTCTCTCTGTGATAAGATGATAATGAAAATTTAGAGATCAATTTTGATATCTTCTCCTAGCCTTTTGGCTCTGCCCATTTCATATCTTCACTGTACTGTCAAATAATGGATGATAATTCTTACTTATAAAAACTTGTAGTTGTGCTATAATCTTGGATAGTAATTTTTTTTGTGTTTATGAATTTGTTTAACTGGTTAAAACAATATTTATATAGTATGCTGTAATATATAATAGGTTGTATGCATTTGAAAAATGTACTTCCAAGTTTTATTGGGATTATTAGGATCATTTAAAGTAACGAGATATATTTAAAAGATATTGTCATGTTGCTTGGAAGAATAATTTTTATATCATTGTATGTTTTCAAAAATAAAAATATTTTTTAACAAATAATATTAATATAAATAAAAGACATATAAAAAAAATCTATATCTGAAGAGTAAAATTTGATTGATATATCTATAAAAATCATCTTTGTGGTATTTTATAGATCCAGAATTAAATTAAATTATTTTGATTATGTTAAAATATTCAAGTTTTATATAATTTTGTGGAGTGGGTTAGCTTTATATTTTGAACTTTCTAATCATGGTACATAGAGATGAAATAATTTTTTGTTGAAATTATCATTTTGCTTTATTTGAATTGCATTTTTGCTTGAGTACTCAAATTATGCAAATACAATAATTTATATTCTCAATTTCAACAATTCCAGATTCTGCAATTTCAACAATTCCAGCTTGAAGAAAATATGATCCAACATGTAGAATGCTTAGCCTACACCTAATTTTACTCTTATTCAATATTTTCTCAATCTTCTTCTCATAGCCAAACTTTGCCCAAAAGCTTTTGATATTCTAAATCAAACTAAAATCTAATTCTGTTTTCCTAAAGTTTGACTAGATTTTGTTGGACAAGTCTAAAAATTTGTGTATGTCGAGCCAAATCCCAATGCATAAATGGACATCCAAACTATGCAAGTTTAAACATTATTCTATCTGAGATTTTAAAAACTTCCCACTATCCTTCGTGATCCATAAAATCTAACTCCTAGGGTTTACTCATTAACCCTATAATCTCTATGATAGATAAGAAGTCCTTTTTGGATTCAATAACAAGCTTGTGATCCATAAAATATAACTCCTAGGGTTTACTCATTAACCCTATAATCTCCATGATAGATAAGAAGTCCTCTTTGGATTCAATAACAAGCTTATGTCAATCAAGCTTTCGCTACTAGCATGATTCTCTTTCTTAGGGTTTACAAACATTAGCCATGTCACATTACACAAGTACATGTCAAGACAACACTATTGATAGCACCCAAAATCATGTTAGGCATTAGCTCCACTCTGCATGTCTTCTATTAGGGAAATGACCTTAGTGTTAGAACAAGATGCTCAACTTTTGACCTAATTTGTCACTTTCTCAAAATTACTTGGAATTTCCCTTTGTGAAGCCTTTTACTTGGGGTTCCCAATTATATCACATACTCTTAGACCCTCAACCATGGGCACACAAAAAATCTCAACTCTACTATCCGTCGATGGATATCACACATATCTAATGCAAATCAATCCTTGGCTTTGCAAGAAAAGTGGTCCATCTGGCTTAACCACAATGAATGTATAAGCTAGAATATTTTAGCATGCCCTTAGAAAACATTTTATAGAAAACTTATCATGCATAAACCAAATCTGAAAACTCACTCTTACAACAATTATAACAATAGTAAAACAACACTTAACTTATTCAATGATGATGTCAAATCACTCAAAAAATTATCTTTTACTTGTGATAAATTAGCAATACATATATAACTCTAAATTACCATAGAACATGCATGAGAGCCTTATCACAAGGCTAGTACAATTCACTAGCTCTCCAAAACACTAGCTAGGGAAAATAGTGAAAGCCCTAGCGGAACCAAGAAGATATAACATGCTGAATCACTAAAACAAGTAGTCCAATGCAATACATGTGCTTCTCTTCTTATTTAGAAAATGCACCTAGGGTTTCATCACAAAACCCTAATCATAAACCTCCAAGGGATGTAACCCTATAATCTTAGAAGGATCAAACTCAAGCCAAGTTGTGCTCTCTAGACTTCATATATCCTCCTAGGGGTGTTTTCATGAACCATAGTTAATTCCTCCATGAAGCTAATTACAAATAAAAGAGAGTGATATTAATGGTATGAAAACGAATAACTCCTTATTCTATATATCATTGCAATTGGTGGTCTCCTCTAGTGTTGAAATCCAAAATCATGTTAGGGGTTAGCTCCGCTCTCCATGGGTCTTAGTAACCTTAGTGATCACAGGTCTTCATAAATGTGAAAGAGAGGTGATATTAGCACATCTAGAAATATCAACCACATTTAAAAAGGCTTTCCTATCCCTAAATTTGTCATTAAAGAAAATATATAGTTTGAAACGATTAATCATGCAAAGAAACTTACCATTGATTATGTAATATTTTTACTACATCAACTACATCCATTTATAATCTTCCGTTTTTTATTACTTAATATCTTTCACTACATCAACCTTTTTGTCATCGGCACTTTGAAACCACCATGAATGCCCACACCAAGCTCGAAAAGAAAGCATGCATATCAAACACTGAGGTTCGGTTTCGTTTGAGTCCTAAATTAGATTTATTTTCATTTAATCTGATTTTAAATGTATTCAACTACATCAATATTTTCTTACTGGATATAGATTCATCTACATCAAGATTCATTGAAAAATATTGATTCTATGTATATCTCCTCTACAACGTCCATGGATCTAAGTATTGGCCACAAACCTACAATGTGATGGTTTTACCATTTCATGCAGGGTAAACAAAAAATTCTTGGATCATAACAATAATAATCCAATAAAAATATTGAAATATTGAAGTGGGGAGTGTATCCTTACCTTCTTCATAAGATGCACTTTGTCGAGGTTTTCGTAGAAACATTTCCGGCCAATTTTTGTTACCAGTCATTTTGATAGCAAGTTGATTGTAACAATGTCGAAATTCTGATCTAAAAATGTGAAATATTTTAATTGCAAGTATGCCAGGGGCTCCTCTGGCAAGTTATAACGAAGCTAATGAAACCCAAGTTATAACTTGCGAGAGGAGCGCCTGGCATACTTGCAATTAAAATATTTCACATTTTTAGATCTGAAAAATTATAACAATGTCGAAATTCAGATCTAAAAATGTGAAATATTTTAATTGCTAGTATGCCAGTGGCTCCTCTCGCAAGTTATAACGAAGCTAATGAAACCCAAGTTATAACTTGCGAGAGGAGCGCCTGGCATACTTGCAATTAAAATATTTAACATTTTTAGATCTGAAAAGTTATAACTTGCGAGAGGAGCGCCTGGCATACTTGTAATTAAAATATTTCACATTTTTAGATCTGAATTTCGACATTGTTACAATTAACTTGCTATCAAAATGACTGGTAACAAAAATTGGCCGGAAAAGTTCCTACCAAAACCCGGACAAAATGCATCTTATGAAGAAGGTAAGGATACACTTTCCACTTCAATATTTTGAACAATATTTTTATTGGATTATTATTGTTATAATCCAAGAATTTTTTTGTTTACCCTGCATGAAATGGTAAAACCATTACATTGCAGGTTTGTGGCCCATACTTAGATCCATGGACGTTGGAGAGGAGATAAACATAGAATCAATATTTTCCAATGAATCTTGATGTAGATGAATCTATATCCTGTAAGAAAATATTGATGTAGTTGAATACATATAAAATCAAATTAAATCAAATTAAATGAAAATAAATCTAATTTAGGGCTCAAACGAAACCGAACGTAAGTGTTTAATATGCATGCTTTCTTTTCGAGCTTGGTGTCGGCATTCATGGTGGTTTCAGAGTGCGGATGACAAAAAGGTTGATGTAGTGAAAGATATTAAATTTAATAAAAAACGGAAGATTATAAATGGATGTAGTGAAAGATATTACATAATCAATATTTAGCTATATATCAGTTTGAAATGCAATCTTACTGTTTTTTATTATTCAGTTTTGTACCAAGAAGTAAGCACTGTTCTCTCTGTGATAAGATGATAATGAAAATTTGGAGATCAATTTTGATATCTTCTCCTAGCCTTTTGGCTCTGCCCATTTCATATCTTCACTGTACTGTCAAATAATGGATGATAATTCCTATTTATAAAAACTTGTAGTTGTGCTAAGATTATATTCGACAATAATTTTTGTTTTGTTTATGAATTTGTTTAACTGGTTTGTTGGAATTAATTTCCAACATCATGCAAATATCTGACGGGAGATTTGCATTTAATCACACTAATGGAGATATGGACGGTAATTGTAATTTCGTCCAGCGATCGCATTAATTCATGGACGCGTGGTAGTCTCTCTCAGGTTGTAGATGCATCTAGACGGCAGACCATGCCCCTCGGAATTTGAGAAACCACTAGCTTGTACGAGAAGCTAAATCTTCTTATCTTTCTGGACACCTGGATTATTCCAGAAACCGGTGATGTATATTTTTCGATTTTACGTTTAATACACAGAGAGTTTTTGGGGGCTTTTTGGCCATTGCGTTTTTCTACTGCGCCCTCCACAATTGGTATCAGAGCAGACTTGCTCTTCACCCTCGCCAGTTCCCACTCTGTCCTTTGTCGCGTCTGCAGAGAATCTATCACCCACTTCTGTCTTTGCGAGAGTACACCATCTGTCTTTCAGAGCGTAGAGACTCTGAGCTCCCTTCTATCTCTGCAAGTCTCTTGGCCTATAGTGCCAACACAAAGAATGTAATTGTTGTAGCTTTGCTCGGCCTACGGTTGAGCTATTGGGCGGACTAGAAAGTGTTGAAAGCTCAATGCAGACCGACCGAAACCCTTTCTCCAGGTAGTCTCCGAGTGAATTGCGCCTCCTTCAGCCACTGCCTTATGTGCCTAACTTCTTTATAAGCTGGGTTAGCGGGCTTGAACATGTGAACTCCATAAGTTCCCAGACCCTATGCTGCTATGCCTGAGAAACCAGCAACCTTGTGCCAAACTAAAGGACCCATTTCTCTCAATCCTCTCAACAGGCGTTTGGTAGGCATGGGGGTTGGTTATCGTACTTGGGTTTTTTTTTTTGCAAGTCAACAGAGAGATGAGGCTGCTTCAGCATTGAAGACAACTGTGATGGATATATCGAAGGAGTAACGTATTCACCAAAGGGTTGGATGAACAGAACGAAGGGCCTGGCCGCGACATGGGTAAGAGGAGAACCTGTGAATTGTTGAAAGGTTTTGAAGTAAAGAGGTGCCGAAGCTCGCTCACCTATGTTGTTTGATATGTTTCTGTTCTGTCCTTGGACATGGTTAAAACAAAAAAATCTTGCCGTGTAGGAAGGAAATTTCCCGTATCGTCCAAGGTTATGGTCGAAGGTGGAGGCTACATTCCTTTTTGTGAGAAAAATGGGAAGACACTCACATGAAGACGGCTGGATGTTGTGAGAGAAAGGACCAAACAACATAACTTTTTGCTGTGTGTAGTGTATGAGTTAAGAGTTGCACCTGGGGTGAGCGCTGCAGCCGTTTGAGAAGTTTTACACCCTGTACATTCTCAAAAGATTGTGTGCGACTGGAGTATAAAAAAAAAAAGGGGCCATTTGGAGGAGTTCACATCACTGAAGAGCCACCACACCAGCCGTCTGCTGACAGAGAGCCACCACGGTGGTCGAGAAAAACTCCTGCGTGAAGAGGGTCACCACCGTGGAGAAAAATACTGCGTGAAGAAAGTAGAGTCTGTGCCGTGGAGTCTGCAACCGTCAAGCATAGTTGCAGAGTGGTGCAGGCTTGTGGTGTGAAGCTCTGCCCAATACCTGGTCCCGTGAGGTGCTGTAGTTCGTTCAAAAGGTCGTGAAGTGGACATATTCTGGTAGAAGGCCGCCTCGTCTGTGGAAAGAGGTCCGAGAGGAGTCCCGTCGACCTATGCGTGAAGAGGAGGTGAAGCCGTTGAGCATCCTGTGTGTAGCACCGCATTCCGGGAGTCGCTCATGAAGAAGAGGCTGTTGCAGTTTTGAGAGGGAGTGTTGGAGCTCGAGGGTTGGAGGAAGAGAGTCGCCTCTCCGATGTGGTTGAATATGCAGAAGCCTTGAAGAGGCCGTGGATGATAAAAAATAGGAGAGGGCCGTAGCCCATACATATTTCTTTTGTTTTGATTGAGAAGAAGATATCCCATGAGACCCATTTACAGTGCTGGATGAGTCGATGTTGTCATGGATTGCAGCCATCTTTGCAGAGACCCTCGTCACAGGTCATAGCTACAGAGTGAGGCAGTTTCTCTGGCGTGTATGAAGGAAACCCTTTCTGATTGTTGAAGAAGTCTTCAAGTTTCGGATTCTGCCGATGAATGTTGAGCTACACTTCCTCACATTGTCTAAAAGGTAAACCTCTGCCGTGTAGCTGATTGGTTTTGTTATTTTTGTTGAAAGAGAAAACTAGATTGTCCAATGTATTGGACTGAATGAAGTGTTGTAGCATTACTTAATACTCTGTTATGTTCTGTTTTTGGGGTTTTTATTTCTGCTCTGTTCCTCTCATTTAGGGTTAGTTGAAGCCTATAGCCGCTTGTTTCCTCTGTATCCTGATGAAGGGAACCATATTCGTTGGGTTTATGAAAGAGTTGTAACTCTGTTTTGTCTAATTCTGCATCTATGTTGAGTCCGACAGCTTGTAAGAGTCCACATTTGAATCCTTTTTCTACTGCTGGACATGGTTTCTAATGTTGTCTGTGCACCTATAAGCCATATTGCTTATGTGCCGAAAAGTGCTGTCGTTACGGAAATGAAGTAGCAGTTGCTGGTGTAATCTCTCAGAATTGTTAGTGGACTAGATTGGTAAACCGTTTGTACATCAAACATTTGTGTTGGTGAAAATCCAGTATTGTATGGGAGACCGTTTTTCTTTTGAGAAAGAAGAAGACCCTCCGTAATGCATAGGCATGTTGCTGCAGCTGAGTTGTTGAATTCGTCAGTTCTGAAGTTCTCGATTCAGATATGTATTTTCTGCTGAATGCTCCCATCGCTAATGGTAGAGCAGATTAATTGTTGAATGCTCCCATAGTTAAATGGTTGAGCAATCTAGTGAATCCCGCTTACTCTTGCGGATGAAAACTGTGAACGCTGAAGTTGAACCTTGAGTTGAGCAAAAGCTCAGTGAATTTTTCAGCAGAACCTAAGATAAAGATGGCGAAGAGCAGAAGACTCAAATTGTCGAAAGAAAAGAGATTGAAATCTTGCATTGCAGATTTGTATGCTGTAGCAGAGATGAAAAATGAAGAAGTCCGTCATAATTTTCTGCCAATTCCAGTTTTCTCAGGTAAGAATTTTGAATTTTGGGTTATTAAAATGAAAACTCTATTTCGCGCTGAAGGTGTGTTGAGTATAGTTTAAAATGGATTCAAGGAATCCCCAAACCAGGCAGCCTATGAGGTTTTTCCCCAAAGTCAAAAGATTGAGCTCATGGAAAATAAGAGAAATGATGATGTGGCACTGTTCCTCATTCGACAAGGCTTGAATGAGAGAATTTTTACCCACGATTGCTAATGCAGCTAGTGCTAAAGAAGCCTGGGAACACTTGAGAAGAGAATTCGATGTAAAGGGGAGAAACGCAACTCAACAGCAAGCTAAGGTTCTTGAGGAATCAATAGAAAATTCTGCAGTAGTAGCTAAAGTCAGCCAATCCATCAGCGAATCCCACTATGTCGACATACATGTAGACGAAGATACTAAATCTGAAGTTGGTAACGAGCAACAGCTCATGCAAGATCTACTCGAGGAATCTGAAGTTACAGAATGTGCAAATAATGCAACATGTGAATCAACGGTTGAAATAGAATTGGAAAATGTGCTAGAAAGCACGAATGTTGATATAGTTGTCATGAACAATGCTAGAAATTGTGATAAAGTTAATGAAATACTTGCTGAAGCAGAAGATAACATTGAAGATGCAAAGATTAGAGATGTAAAAGAAAACAAAAGCAATGATGAATTTGTAGAAAAGGCAAAAGCACGGTGCCTTAGTCGTGTTGTCGGTGATCCTTTTAGAAAAGATGCTGAGCAAGGTCCTCAGATTGACCAGGAGCAGTTTAAAAAAATTCTGCGTTATATTAAAGCTGCACGGGAAGCCTTTGATGAGGGCCCATGGCCAAAAATGACTATCTATGAGAGATCATGTATTGTGCTCCGGTTTACTGACTTGCTTGAAAAGCATAATGACGAGATTGCAGCGTTGGAAACATGGGATAATGGGAAGCCTTATGAGCAAGCATCCTTGGTTGAAGTGCCAATGGCAGTGCGGCTGTTTCGTTACTATGCAGGTTGGGCAGATAAAATACGTGGCCTTGCAGTCCCAGCTGATGGACCTTATCATGTTCAAACTTTACATGAACCTATTGGAGTCGCAGGTCAAATCGTTCCTTGGAATTTTCCACTGCTTATGTTTGCTTGGAAAGTTGGTCCTGTGCTAGCTTGTGGGAATAGCGTTGTATTAAAAGGTGATGAGCATACACCATTAACAGCTCTTTATGCAGCAAAGCTTTTCCACGAGGCTGGACTGCCTCCAGGAGTCCTGAATATTGTTTCGGGATTTGGTCCAACTGCAGGAGCTACAGTTGCAAGGCACATGGATGTTGATCAGGCTGTAGAGCTTGCACACTTTGCGTCATTTTTCAATCAAGGTCAATGCTGCTATGCTGGGTCGCGAACCTTTGTAGATGAGAGTATCCATGAAGAAAATTCATTGATGAAAGATGAAAGCAGCCTTGTAGATGCTGCAACACAAGACAAAGCTAAAAATAAAATGGATGAAAATTTTATTGCTGAAAATGAAGTTGAATTTTATGAATTTCATGAAAATGTTAATCTTGAGAATGATAATGTTGGTGCTGAAGCATGTGCAGTTGATGAAAAGTTGGCAAAATTTTTGGCAATTAAAGAAGAAAATGAAATTCAGAAAGCACCAATTTATGATGAAGAAGTTCTAACTGAAGCTGAAAAGATTGCAATCGAGATTGAAATGAAATTGATCTTAAAAATGCTTAATTGTGAAGAAAATTCATTTCGAGATGAATGGAATGAAGATGATAATGTTAATGATAGCATTGATGCACAGGAAAATTTAGCAGCAGTTGAAGCTATAGAGAACATTGCAGATTATTCAGAAGTGAAAGTTTCAGAATCAACAGAAGTTGATGGAGAGCTTTGTGCAGGTGATGTAGTCCTTGAAGAAATGATTGATAAAATCCTGCAAATTTGTATGAAATTGAAATCAGTAGAACGAAGGTTGATTGGAGAAGTGGATAATATAAATGAAAATGAAATGAATTTAATTGCAGCCAATTTAATTGAAGAAATTGAAGCTGATATGAATGTTCCTAGAAGCACTGAAGGTGCAGATAATGAAGGTCTTATGGATACTTTTGAGCAAAATGATATTGAAGAACAATTTGAGAATGAAATCTTTGCAAAATGGTGTCCTGAACAGATCAAGCATTACTATCAGTTGATTTCATGGCAGCACCTAGTTCAATGTAAGATGGATATATCACAGCTTAAAAGTTTCGAGTACAGTTGCAAGAAAACCATAAAAAACTTTGTGGATGCTGATGGAAGAATTAGACCAAAGGATGTTAACGATAACAGATTTGAAGAATCAAAGAAAAATGTAATTCTGAAGAAGAAAGTGAAAATGAAAAAGCCAAAGCACCGCTGGTTTAAAGTTTGGCGCCGTCGAAGATGGAAAAGCTGCAAACAAGTTTGAGTTTCCAGAATTATGTGTCTTTTGAATGCCTCATCAGTTTTTTTTTTTGAATCATTTTGTAAACCTAGCTGAGACTGAGACCGGCAGGCATGTCTTTCAATCATATTTTGAAATCTGTGTTTTATATGTCTGTAAGTATATTTATAAATCAAGTTTTTTGTTGTGGTTGAAAATTAAAGGGGAGATTGTTGGAATTAATTTCCAACATCATGCAAATATCTGACGGGAGATTTGCATTTAATCACACTAATGGAGATATGGACGGTAATTGTAATTTCGTCCCGATCGCATTAATTCATGGACGCGTGGTAGTCTCTCTCAGGTTGTAGATGCATCTAGACGGCAGACCATGCCCCTCGGAATTTGAGAAACCACTAGCTTGTACGAGAAGCTAAATCTTCTTATCTTTCTGGACACCTGGATTATTCCAGAAACCGGTGATGTATATTTTTCGATTTTACGTTTAATACACAGAGAGTTTTTGGGGGCTTTTTGGCCATTGCATTTTTCTGCTGCGCCCTCCACATGGTTATCTTTGAATGTTTTAAAACAATATTTATATAGTATGTTGTAATATATAATAGGTTGTATGCATTTGAAAAATGTACTTCTAAGTTTTATTGGGAGTATTAGGACCGTTTAAAGTAAAGAGATATATTTAAAGAATATTGTCTTGTTGCTTGGAAGAATAATGTTTATATCATTATATGTTTTTCAAAAATAAAAATATTTTTTAACAAATAATATTAATATAAATAAAAGAAATATAAAAATCTTTATATATGAAAGAGTAAAATTTGATTGATATACCTATAAAAATTATCATAAAAGAGATAAAAAAGAAATAATTTTTTTATTTATGTTTTAATATAATATAGTATTTGTATCCTTTTAAATTCTAAAGTGCTTTATTTTTGTGGTACTTTATAGATCCAGAGTTAAATTAAATTATTTTGATTATGTTAAAATTTTCAAATTCTATATAGTTTTGTAGAGTGGGCTAGTTTTATATTTTGGACTTTTTGATCATGGTATATAGAGATGAAATAATTTTTTGCTGAAATTGTCATTTTTTTTTATTTGAATTGCACTTTTGATTAAGCACTCAAATTATGCAAATACAATAATTTATATTTACAATTTCAACAATTCCAGTCTGATTTTGCCCTGAAATACATTCTGCAATTTCAACAATTCCAGCTTGAAGAAAATATGGTCCAAAATGTAGAATGCTTAGCTTACATCTAATTTTACTTTCATTCATTATTTTCTCAATCTTCTTCTCATAGCCAAACTTGGCCCAAAAGCTTTTGATATTCTAAATCAAACTAAAATCTAATTCTTTTTCCCTAAAGTTTGACTAGATTTTGTTGGACAAGTCTAAAAATTTGATGATTTTGTCTGTTCAGCCAAACCCGAATGCATAAGTGGATTCAGTAACCCAAAATACTCGAGGACATCCAAACTATGCAAGTTTAAACACTATTCTCTAAGATTTTAAAATTTTATTTAATAATTTCAAATATTCCAGAACACCCAAATTATGTAAGTTAGGCAAGTTTTAACACTATTATCTAAGATTTTAAAAACAGCCAACAAGCCAAATATACCAGTAACTTGTCACTCAGTAGGGGCATCCAGAAGCCCACCGGGTAAGCCTCTGTCCCAGGGATCCTAAAAATATTGTTAGGCAAAATCCTTAGGATACGCGGATTTTGTTTTCAAATCGATTTTGGATATTCTTATCAAGCTCCCCACTTTGGAAATCAAATTTTAACCTCCTTACCGCCAAACCACAGCCCAACCAACGGGCGGTGGTAGCAACTTGACTCTTGGATTTCTGAACAGAGGCGGGATACTGAAGGTTAGCTCATGGTACCTGGTTTCACTTCTTCACTTTGCGCTGGTGATCCCCGGCAAATTCCTGATTTTTTGCGCTCATGATCCCTGGTGTATTCTTGATTTGAACATTGGATGAATATTGGTTGGGGAAACTTGTTTTTCTTCAAGTTTGGCTGGTCAAAATTGCCGATTTTGAAGAGATTTGTCTCAATTTCTTTAGTGAATAGCTCTATGACAGCTTCGATATACAGCTGATAAATTATCATCACAGGGTCAACTAGGTAAGATCGTGGTCAACTTTGTGAAGAAGGATTGGTCGTGACTGTGTAGGTCAATTTCGAAGCAGTCAGTCATGGAAGGTCTTGAAAGGGCATAGGCGTAACGTATTGATACAGGAGTAAGTCTCGGAAAGATGAAAGAGAAGATAGCGTAAGGAGCCAATCCTTGACCTTTCACCAACTTGGTGGGTTGGATTTCCAAAGAATACTCTTGGATTTAAGCGATCCACTTTCCCCTAGTTCCCCTCCTGCATTTGGCGAGCTCTAAGCAGCCTGCTACGCAGCATTGAATGCTGCAGTCGCTGCTGTGCTCGCCATTAGATCTGATGCTGCTTGAGATCGAACGGCGAGCACAGCAGCGGCTGCAGCATTCAATGTTACGTAGCAGGCTGCTTAGTGCTGGTCCATTTTTGACAGGGTTGTCTTAAGTCAATTTCGACTTCAAAAGAGTTTAACCTGGTAAAACAACTTGCATGATCGAAACTTAAACCCTTTCAGGACCAGCCCTCTAAAACCTACAAATCCGGGCTTTTCTGCCAATCGAATCTAAATCCGGACCCGATAACCACTATCAAATCAGGACCAACCCGCCGACACCTACAGACCCGGACTCTTCTACCAATCGAATCTGGACCCGGTAACCACTTTCAATCAGGACCAACCCGCCGAAACCTACAGATCCGGACTTTTCTACCAATCGAATCTGGACCCGGTAACCACTTTCAATCAGGACCAACCCTCCGAAGTCGACCCGTATAAGCCTTTTCTACCATACCAATCTAGGCCCGATAAGGCCTTTTAGGGTTGAGAAATAAAACACTAATGAGGAAGTAAAAGTGGCCATTAGGGTTTCATAGTGATGGTAAAAAGATATGAAATAAGGTTTGATGTAAGTCGAAGAGCAATGAAGAGTAAAAAGATATAAAAATGATATGAATATACAGCCAAAGGAATAATGAGTTCTAGAAATTAAAACTGCATTGCCACATATCAAACTGAAAATAACAAAATCATCTTAAAGTAGATGGATTGAACTAGACAAAGAGAATCACGTACATACCTCTCATGGTTCCGAAGGAAGGGTGTTGCCATTTCTGTTTCAATCTACGAACAAGCTGAATGAATATGTTGGAGAAGCTAAACAATGGGAGGAAAGAAGATTATATGAGAGGAGGAGGGACAAGTTAAATAGAAGAGAGGAATCATCAAGTTAAATAAAAGAGAGAAATCATTTTCCGAACATATCGAATTTGGTAAGTAAATTTATAAAATTAATTTTAATATTGTTGAAATTTGTGTCAATAAAAGATAATTCATTTTGACCTAGTCAAATTTCATTAATAATAAACTCATTGGGGTGGATAGTGAGAGATTGAAGTTATGGATGTGTAACTTCATCCTCCACAACCGGTTCTCCGACCATCAAGGTGTGCCTTCACCACCAACCCAATACTCATAAAAGTAGGTGAAGGGGCACAATGCACCTTCACTTTTAGGAGGGTAGGTAGTGGGGGCAATACACCTACACCTTCACCATTCAAGAGAGTGGATGGTGGGGTTGGAAAACCTTCACACCATGAAAGGGTAAATGGTGTGGGGTCTCGGAATTACCTTCATCCTTGGAGGGGTTGGAAGGTGAGCATGGGTGAACATACCTCACCCCATGAAAGGTGGTTTGTGATTATCCTTCATGAAGGTGGATGGTAATCAACACCTTCATCTTAATGAGGGTGAGTGGGTTAAGAAACTCAAAAAACAATAATTCATACTTTATAATATTTTTATCTCAAATGTCTTTCTTTGTTATTCTTACTACTTATTAAGTTTTACACCATATTAATATTTTTTCTTCAATTTGTCCACATTTAATTAATTTATTGTTATTATTTACATTTGTTTTTCTCCAATGATTGTTCTTAGTAGTAGTAATAGACTTGATCTCTTACATTTTATAATTTATTATTAGCTAATAATTGTTTAATTATTCCTTTAAACCTATAAATTCTTAATAACTCTTTTCTATATCGCAAAGCTATTTTATATCACTTTATGAAGTTTGGAGTGCCCACTTGAAACATTGGGAACCAAAATTAAGACATTCTCAAACATATGGACTATGGAAACCCATATTCTCAAAGATACCTTACCTCCACATAGAGTTATCGCCTCATTCACCCCATTCACCCAATAAGAGTGGTGTGGAGGTAAACATATAGATACACATTGTTATTCCTTCACCCTTCATGGGTGAAAGTGTTCATTGCTTATTATTCTCAAACATCTCGTCCACTCTCTAAACATATTTTTTCTTTGGAAGGAAAAAAAATTGTATAAATTTTAACATCTTCCGTTTAAGTGGGAGTATTTAATTTTCTAATGTTTCCCAACACCATTATGGTTGAGGTCTTTATTTTGCTTAAATCTCCTAGTTATTTGGGTGAGGCATATATTTCAAATCACCAACATTATATGTGAATCTATTGATTCCAAAACTCACTCAAAACATGACCCAATTAACAAATAACACCACTCAACCTAACCATCAAACTAATACTACATTAACAACATCCTACACTTTTAAAAATAACATCATCCATGTCTTATGCATATTATCTTTCATAATTAACAAAATATCATAATAGATTAAAGTTTATCCACAACTTTAAAAACTTAAATTTGCATCTTAATTTAATTATTATCTATATTAGTAATTTAGTTGCTATCTATATTGTCAAGGGAGCATAAAATAGATGGTGAATGGGCGTACTAATAAGGCACTCCTTGTATTAGGTCATCAAAACTATTTAGATACTAGCTTACAAAAAAAAATTAATATCTATATTACCTATTAAATATGGGAGAGAATACGATAAAGGCTAAAGAAAATTAAATAACGAGGATATAACAATTTCCCTGAATGCATATACCCACCAACACGGTCTCCAAGCAATGGATCTAGTTCTAGATTTCTCAAATTGGTAGAGCTAGCGCATGAAGTTTCCTAGGTTCAATAATGCATAGTCCAAACAAATAATGTGCAGTCCAAATAGAGATCCATATCCAAAACATTATGGTATATTTTTGGCATCAAAAACTCTGCAAATTGAAGTAGAGGTGCCAAACAAAGATCGGGCTGTGGATGTGCAAAAAATCCCAAGACAACGACCAAATCTGCAATTTTTTTCCAAGATGGTAGCTAAGGAAACCTTGCCCATGAACCCTTGCTCTTTTGCTCTTCTATTTTTTCTAACTGCTTCACGCACCTCATTTTCCAAATATGTTTTTTAGAGTTATGTTAAGTAATTATGAGTTGAATATTAATGGGTCATGAGTTTTTCTGGTGAGTAAGATAGGAATAGCCTTCAATTACTAAACAAAAAAGGAACTGTACATACTGTTACAAAATTGGTATGTTTCAAGACAGAGACCAAATATTAACCAGAGACCCTATTCATCCCTTGTGACTCCCATCCCATTAAAAATATATTTCCTTCTCACTTTTTCACATGGAACCAAAACTGCCCTCCTACGATCATATATCACTCTAAAAAAGGAACCCAAAACCCCAAGCCCGAGGGAATTACAAAAAACCAGCATCAAAACACATAACTCTTTCAAACATGACAAAAACATAAAAATTGGGATGACCTTGACCCTTCACCTGGAGGCATCCCTTTCTCTCGCGACTTGGGAATATGAACCGACGGCGACTAACCAGGGTCCTTCCGCAAAGATTACACTTCAACGTGTTGTGTTTGAACGAAGTCGTTGTGAGGTACAGAACTGCTTCCATGTCTATAATGTTCCTTAGCATGTCCTTCTTGATGTTTCTAAGAAACTGACTTACCATATCATCGAATCTTTCAAGTTCCATAATAGTTCTAGCCATAATCTTTCTCATCATTCAGTAGGGGCTCAAAGCCGATGTCAGACCTTGCTCCTCCTTGTTTGTCTACATTTCTTCTTCCTCCATCACTGAAATTGCCTCCTCACTGTGAGGAGGAATCACCTCCGCATATGCTTGTCCCCAATCCACTTCAGTATGGCCTCTCTCCCCTCTGCCTCTTCCTTGTGGTGGTTGCGCATGCGCTAGTGGGGAGCCATATCCACCCTTAAAACTTTAACTAGGTTGAACTTCCAGAACACAACAAGAGAATCAACTCGTCACCTCTCCTTGTCCTTCATTTCTTCACCAACGATTATACACCCTATATATCCATTTTCGAGATTTTATAGCCTGCACCACAAAATACGAGCTCCATCACGGACCCAAAGGTGGCATTAATGATGAATTCAAGTTTCACTCTGGTTCTCCATCTCGCGGTAGGATTTCCTCCTTCAATTCCCATTCTCTCCAGGTACAAAATGCTCATCTCACAGTAGATCCACCTTAACCATATGATCCTTCTTTTGCCACCTTTCCTTTTGATGTCTTGTCTTCTTAAATGGGGCATTGCCTTCGTCACCCCTGTCCTCACCCTGTCCTCTTAATGGACCTTACATCACATGCTTCAACCATTACTCATCCCACCTACTAACAGACGGAGGTGGATCCTCCGACAGCTCCTCCTCGTCACCATGCACCATGTATACCATTGCATGTGGCCCTCTAGCCATGTGGGAACCCACATATGTGGGTTAATGGGTCATGAGTTAGATGTGAGGTCTCTTCCAAATTTTAGAAAGATTTTATATAATCTTAAAAATAATACAAATTATTTATAATCTATATCATATAACTTGGATGGGGTATAACACTTTAATCGATAATCACTCGGGCTAAACCTAAATTTAATATTTACTTATTTTAATAAATTAGTTATTGTACATAAATTTTCATCAAATATATTTTAACATTCATATATTATTAGTCATTTTCTCCTTTATTTTTTCCTTAGAAAATATAATAATTTTATTTATGATAAACAAAATTACAATTTGTACATACTTATTTCAAAGAGAAACATGTATTATTAATCATTCTCTCTTTTATTTTTTCCAAAAAAAAATTATAATTTTATTTATGATAAACAAAATTACATCCTATATGTACATGTTTCAAAGATAAACATATATTTTGGCTTTTAAAAAATAGTTATGTAATATCAAAATGATCTAACCAAATATAAAATAATATGCCCCTATCTTTTGGTATAAAGTTTGATACAATTTTTTTTGTTGGATAGCACAATTTGTCACTTAAACTAATTTTTAACCTGAAAACCAAGTGTAGCAAAGAGACCTCTTCGAGCATGTATATAAAACTGCTGCCGAAAAAAAACCACGGTATCTGATTATCTCTATGTACCTTCGTATCTTGCATAATTCATATATTTCATATCTTCGTATCTTCTCCAATTTAAATCTTTTGGTTTCTTATTTGTTTTTTTAATTTATTATTTGGTTTATTTTCCATCTTTTCTTTAAATATTTTGTTTGTTTATTTGTATTTTAAATTTTTGTTTGGTTTGTTTTCTATCTTCTCCTTACCATAAACTTTTTATAAAAAAGTTTAGTTGTTTTGTTTTAAATTTTTTAAAAAAAATAATAATTTAAATGTTAAACAATTGGGCTTTTTTTGTGTTAAGAAGGTGTATTTCTACATTTCAAGTAAGGGAAGTGTCTGTTTATTCAAATAAAAAAAAATAAGAATGCATGTATCAATGTGTTGTAGCGTAATGGATCCGAGGTGGGGGACGTGTCCATTTGTTTCATAAAAAAATACACGAATCATCATTGTGTTATAGCATAGTGATGAGAGGGATGTGTGTTATACTTTAATGATGAAAGATTTGCGGATTTGATCCTTCTTGACGCTTTGTAAAACTAAAGTTAAATGGATCTACACTAATACAATGTCAAACAAAGTGATCCTTTCATGGAGCATTTTGATTTTAATCAATATATGCCATCACCCCATCTCATTATTCTTAAAAAGATAGTGACATGATTATATAGTTATAGTGTAGTTATATATGTTAATAAATTTTTTTCCTAATATTTTTAGAAATGGTACTTCAAGATCCTTAGTTCAAAGCTTCATGGCTTGTTTAGTAAAATTACTTATATGGCATATGCTTGAATTTTTTATAAATGTTTTAATTTTAATAAATGATAGAAACATCTTTTTGTGTTTTTAAATTTTCCCACTATAATAAAAATGACTTGTTGTATTCAAAAGAGTGAATGAAACATTTTGCAACTCAATGACCCCAATACATTTATAGTACACCTTTAATGTTTAATCCTTTTGACCTCCATGCTTCATTTAAAATTTTGATTTCTAACTTAACTTTTCACTTTAAATAAATATGATTCCACTTTAAATAAATATGATATATAGTTAGATTAACTAAAGATAAGTAAGGATTTTTTTAGTAAAAAAGTTATCATTGAACTAGAATAAGATATGATCATAAGAGAGGTTCATGGAGGAAATGGAGAGTGGAAAACTTATGGTTTCTGTGGCCCCTAATATCTAAGACTTTATGTGTGTCATTGTTGACCTAGTTTAATGATCATTTATGTGTGCCTTTGCATTGCTTTTTTGAGTATATTTCTTGGTAGTATTATACTAAAATTTATTGTAGTTTTCTTCTTCCATGCTTCCATCCACTAACATATAATCATAAGTATCATAAACTAATACAGTGTTGTAATTGTGTGTTAAAGTGTGTTAGATTGAGGATCAACGAGGATAAACATGTAGATGCATGTATAATAGCTTGCATGATTAGTTAGTTGCATATACTTTATTATTTAAGTAATGGCTAATCGAACCAATTCCAACAGTCACATACTAAATACCTCATAAGGGGTGGGAGCTAATTTTCTAACTCTTCTTAGAGGATTCTACCATTTCAGTTCACACACATAATCAAATAGAGGGAACATGCAAAAATAACTTGATTCCCTACTTAATTTGCCACCATTGATTGACTATCAAAAATCATTTAAAAAGGGTTTGTCTTAAATCCTTTTGATAGAAACTAGTAAAAAATGAGAGATTAGTGAATACATTACTAAAAACTTTAGTCACCATAGTTTTTTCAAGTGAAATACTACCAAATTTGAGCAATTTTAAGTGACCCAACTAAAAACGACTAACTTAAACAACTAGTTTAGTTTAGGGGTAAAATATAGAACTATATAATAAGTGACAATTAATAATAACTAACGTAAATGACTAACTTAGTCCATGAATAAAAATATGACTAGCTAACAACTACAAGAATGTGAATTAGTCATTTATTGTAGTCGTTTTTTATTGTCTCTTTGGAAATGGAAAATTGCAATTTTGACAATGAATTTTGACAATTTGCTAAATTTTAACACTACAGATCGATTCAGAGACCTCGTAATACCCCAAATTCACTAACCCATGTATGAGGCTAAGTATTGCAAACTGTGAGATTGTGTAAATAACATTACTATGTGTTTGGTATGTTTATTGAACAATGTTAAATATATGCTCGTGTTGTGGGGCCCGATGCATGAATGAGGGGTTTTGGTCTCTTTAGGTAAATAACTAAAATAAACAAAAAGAGTTAAAGAAGTTAAACAAAAAATGGAATTAAATTGAAATATGAATTAAACAAAATTTTAATAAAGAAATAAGAAGAGAATAAAAGTAGAAATGAAGAGATTCTTCTAGAATTGTAACTCGTACTTAGGTGGCATCACCTAAAGAATTAGTTAAGAATAGTAAACACCTCTTCTGCAAAAAAAAATGGGAAAAAGAAGGCCAAGGGGTTAATTTTTTTAGTGTAATATAGAAAAGCAATGCACATATGAAACATAAATGAGAGAGAGAAAGAGAGAGAGAGATCAAAAAATTTGAAAGAAAATAAGTTGTAATGAACAGAAAGATGAGCAATTGAAGGGGAGGAGCTAGTCAATGGTGTCTACTTGCAGATGACCATAACTAAGTCTAGTCGTGGTGGAAAATATCTATGGCCATAGAGTGTGTGAGCACTGAGGTGATGTGTACTAGCAAGTAGGGAACTACTACCTAGTATATAAAACAACAATATTGTCTATATAGAGTGAGGGTACTGGATGTTGGTTGGAACTAGTATTGGCTAGATAGGCTAGAGTATTGGCTAGTTGTATGGAATTTGGGATGCTTGGATTGAACTACAGACACTGGAAGAGCGATTGGATGAGATGAGACCCTAAGATGAAGGGTAGATCTTCGAAATTAAAAGGAAATATGAACAGTGATAATTCCTAAAATAAATCCCTAGAGAGACTAGGAATCAGCTCGAGGGTGACTGTGGGGAAACTAAGACTGGAGTTTCCTACAAATCTATGGTTGGTGGATCGGGGAAGTACCCACAACAATTACAGATAGATCAATAGTACCTGGAATAATGAGTTCCTATCCCTAGATCCTTGTAAATATGAATGTTGAATTTGTTGGATTTTGTGCAACTTCGGAAGATATTCTTATTATATTTTATTGTAATTATTTTTACCTCCTAAGGGATTTGATCTTGATGTAATTAATCATGTAAACCCTAGAAATAATAATGTAAACCTTGGGGAGAAAATTAAGTAAAGAAAATGATTATTAAATGTATTTTTACATTCTTCCAAGACAAGTCGGCCCTGGCAGTTAGACAAGTCATCCCAGTGGGTAAACTGCCCCAAAACAATGGGCATTATGCCCCAAACAATGGACAGAACTGCCCCAGTCAAGTCGGCCTAGTTTGAGAAAAGTCAAGTCGGTCGATAAAGGGAAAAAGTCATTTTTGCATGTGTATAAATAGAGAGGTTGTATGGCTCATTTCACACACTCACTCAACTAAGCAAGTTCGCACCATTTGAAGAGTGGCTTGCATCTGCAGCTAGGAGAAGCTAATTTTGGGGTTTCTACTTGGAAATTTCTTCCACTTTTTCTCTCTCATCATTTTACTTTGTTCTTAGAATTGTTCATTTCAATACGAAGGTTGCTGAGTTTTCTCCTGATTGGGTTTCCCAGGATAAATTCTTGTGTTCTTTGTTTTTGTGCTTTGTCTTTCTTCTAGTGATCCTATTGATCTTATGCAATTGAATTATAATGATATAATTATGAAAAACTAACATGGTTTCAGAGTAGTACTAGAAGAGGCCATTGTCAGAACTATGGTTTCATCTTTCGAGGCCTTCACTCATCATTTTGGCGAAAAAGTGCCTTGGGAATTTCGCTCTAGGAAAGGTGCATATTTTGGTGAAGGAAGAATCCGATTCTGAGAAGTTTCATTTTTTACCAAATTCTACAGCTCTAGTTACCGCAAAAAATAGGGTTTCAGTTTTTGACCTACTCCCTCCACATATTTGGCTCGACCCCACCTTTTCTCAACTCGCCTTGCTAGGGCACATCTTCCTGTGGAGTCAGTTTTCAAAAATCCAACTTTCATTTTTGACCTAGCTCATGCTAGGGTTTCTGCTTCAGATCTGCAATCAGGGTGATTGGAATGAAGGTTGAAGATTGTTTGGAATGGGCTTCCAACTTCATCTCTTGGAAGTCTAGGGTTCTTCTCTTGCTAGAAGAAAATGATCTCTTACAGTTTGTCAATGAGAAGGTTCAAGAACCAGAAGTCGAAGAATACAAATCTTGTTGGAGGAAGAGAAAGAAGGATTTTGGTGGACTCGGTTAGAGACCACTTGGTTCCTCAAATCTCAGGAAAGAAGACTACTAGAAAGATGTTCAAAACCATAAAGAAGTTGTTTGAACATAGTAGTATCAATGTAACCCTTACATTGAGGAACCAACTATAAAACATGACGATGTCCAAGTCAGAATCCATTGCATCATACTTCATGAGGATCACATAACTAAGGGACAATCTAAGTACCAGCGGAGATCCCATTGATGATAAGGAGCTTTTCATCACTGCTCTAAATGGTATACCACCATCTTGGGAGTCATTCATTCAAAGTATAAGCGATTCATTCATTTAAAGTATAAGAAATCGAACCAAGCTACCCAAATTTGACAATTTATGGGCAGATTGCACTCAAGAAGAGATAAGGATAGAAGCAAGGAAGAGACTCCATGGCACTCAACCTGAGGAGAATCAAGCATTCTTGTCCCATGCCAATAAAAGAAAGGGAAGGAGAAGAAAGTCTTACAATCACAAGCTCCATGTTAGGAGATCAAGTCCTCCTCCATATAAGAAGAAGAAGGATTTATCTCAGATACAATGCTACAAGTGCAAGGCATATGGTCATTATACCAGTAATTGTCGAAGTTCAAACAAAAGGAAGCATGAAGCTTGAACTGTTGATGTTGATGAAGACACTCCTATCAAGAATTCAAGGAATGATGATCGTTCGATTTCTTCTTCTAGTTCTCTCTATGTTGAGGTGATATGAAGATCCAGACTAAAATAATAGAGGTCTCTCATGGTTGTTCCCACAAGAAGGCAGTGGGAGCCCACCCTCAAAACAATAAAAGATAAGTATTTGGTTTTCTTGCTTACATAGATCTGTTTTGTCTTATACATATCAAATTATATGTAGATCTATCAAGAAGTGTGTTGACCATTTGATATAGTTTACTTATTGATGTATCGTAGGATCTTGTTGTATTTGTTATATGAGTTCCACAACATTCCATGAACACATGATGGAGCTAGTATAGATGATATCTCCTTCATGCATGCTTAGAGTAGTGCACACTCTTGATGGCATGTTCTAGTGGAGATAGCAAACATCTAGATAGTTACCATATGTGTTTGGGAGACATGTTTATGATTGTTGTGTTGAAGCATTAGCCAAGATGCCTAGAGCAAACTATTGTCATTGCATAAAAATAGAAATTGGTTAAATTTGATTATGCAATGTCACTAATCATCAGACGGGATTTGATTTGTAGGGAAAAGACCATATGATATGGCCTACAAGAGAAGGATGATGAGACTTGTTCCGATGAACAAGTGGTGGACACATGAATCCCGTTAATATTCAGATTATGACTCTCATCCTATAAGGATGACCTTGGAAGAAGCTTTCATAGGAGTGAAACTAGAAGTGGGACACCATCAAATCTTTGACTGTCCAGTCTACATACATGTGCCCAAGGATAAGAGGACGAAGTTAGAACCTTCAGGAAAGAAGGGAAATTTCGTGGGATACAATAAATATTCAAAGGCTTACATGATTTATATTCTAGGATCTAGATAGATCGAAGTCAGCAGGGATGTGTCCTTTGAAGAATAGATGGATGTCAGGAAAGATAGAGGATCATACATGGAGATCGATGATGAGGAGATGCTAGAACCAAAGGAGATGAGATCATATCCCCCTCCAGTTCAGATGGATTCAACAAAGAAGGATGAACCCATCGATCCCATTGATCTAGTTGAGCCAGTTGATGTTCCCATAGACATTGCAGTAGGCCGGAAAAGGCCTAGATGGGCACAACAGACTTTGCAGGATGCAGAGGGGCATGAAGCTCCACATGGTACTTTCCGAGAAAGTAAAATACCTCAGAGGTTCTCCAGTTATGTAGCATTGATGAGACACATCACTGAATCAAAACCTACCACTTATGAAGAATCATCCAAACACCAAGTTTGGGAGGATGCCATGGTGGAAGAATACTAATCCATCATGAAGAATGATGTGTGGGAGGTTGTGCAAAGACCTGGGGGGAATTTAGTAGTGAATTCCAAGTGGTTATACAAAACCAAGCATGGAGCAGATGGAAGTGTGGAAAAACACAAGGCTAGATTTGTTGCCAGAGATTTCTCTCAGAAAGAGGGAGTCGATTATGGTGAGACATTTACTCATGTGACTCGATATACTTCCACCAGACTGATCATTACTATTGCTTCAGCTATGGGATGGAAGTTGCATCAGATGGATGTCAAGCCAACCTTTCTCAATGCTATTATTGAGGAAGAAGTATATATTGAACAACCAGAAGAGTTTATTGTCCATGGAAAGGAGTCTCACGTATGCAGATTGAAAAAGGTACTGTATGGACTCAAGCAAGCACCCTGTGCTTGGTATGGACAGATAGATGGATTCCTGGTGAGTTTGGGATTCACCAAAAGTGATGCATATCCCAACCTTTACTACAAGGTTGTGGATGATGAGGGATTGATTTTGTTCCTTTATGTTGATGACCTGTTTCTCATTGGAAATGAGAAACTTATCGTATGGTGTAAGAAGAAACTTGCCTCTGAGTTCGAAATGAAGGATCTTGGATTGATGCATTAATTATTGGGATTAGAAGTATGGCATAGGTAGAAGGATATTTTCCCAGGTCAAGGAAAATACACCATAGATATTCTAAATAGATTCGGAATGTTGGATTGCAATTCCATGGCCACTCCGATGGATGCAAAATTGAAGAAGCTGAGGGATTTTGCTTCAGATTCAAATTTGATTGATCCCACTATGTATCGCCAGCTAATTGGGTCCTTGATGTATATGATGAACACCATACTAGATATATGTTTTGCTGTGAATGCTCTTAGTCATTTCATGTGTGAACCCAGGCATATTCATTGGATTGTTGCAAAACATGTGCTCAGATACTTGCGAGGCACTGTGGGATATGGCCTAAGATATGCTTTAGAGTGTGACTTGAGATTGCAGGGGTTTAAAAACTCATATTGGGTCGAGTGTGCTGCATATAGGAAGAGTACTTCCGAATGTTGCTTTATTTTCAGTTCTGTAGTAATTCCTAGTGAAACAAGAAGCAGAACTCAGTACTGCAGAGGACGAATACATGGTTGCTAGTACAGCATCCTGAGAAGCAGTATGGATTCACAAACTCCTTGCAGGATTGTTTAGATAGAGTCCAGAGCTAGCCATGATTCACTGTGATAACCATAGCTGTGTGCAGATGTCAGTGAATCATGTATTCCACGACAGATCCAAGCATATAGAGATTCAGTACCACTTCATTCGTGATATGGTGCAGAAAGGTGCGGTTGAGTTACAATATGTTTTGAAAGATGACCAAACTGCAGATCTTCGCACCAAGCCTCTTCCCAGGATAAATTTTGAATAATTTCATGGAAGACTTGGAGTGGAAGAGAACGTGTCCCTCCTTGAGAGGGAGAGATGACATAGATATGTTTACCCTGCTTTCACCCAGGTGAATCTACTCATCTAGGTTCTCATCCAGATATGGGATAAATCCCATCGTCAGATGAGATGAACAGGTAGTAGATGGTCGGGATTCACCCAGGTGCCTCTACTAGTCCAGGTTCTCATCCGGGTATGGGAGAAATCCCATCGACAGACATGTAATAGATGATTGAGTTACACATAGGTGCCTCTGCCCGTTCAGCTTCTCAACCATGTATGGGAGAAATATCATTGGAAGATGAGACAAATAGGTAGTATATGGTTGTGTGATGATTGCACAGCTACATCTACTCATTCAGGTTCTCAGCCAGGTATGGGAGTATCCCATAGACAAATGAGATGAACAAGTAGTAGATGGTTGTGCACCACTGCTTGTCCAGGTTCTCATCCAGGTATGGGAGGATCCCATCAGTATATGAGATGGACATGTAGAAGATGGTAAAGCCTATATCTTGTACATCCAGGAAGGATGGAGAGACTACTCTTGGACTCACCGAAGGACTGGTGGAGTTGATGCATGATGACACTTCTCGAAGGATTGAGACTGTGTTGACAATGTTCAGTATGTATAGATATGATCGAGAGAATATAGATGTATAGATGAAACCCAAATGATCACGATGTTGATGATGAATAAAGAATACCTTCCTTGTTGAGAGGGAGTGTTTGATTTTGTGCAACTTAGGAAGATATTCTTATTATATTTTATTGTAATTATTTGTACCTCCTACGGGAGTTGATATTGATGTAATTAATCATGTAAACCCTAGAAAGAATAATGTAAACCTTGGGGAGAAAATTAAGTAAAGAAAATGATTATTAAATGTATTCTTATATTCCCCCAAGACAAGTTGGCCCTGTTAGTTAGACAAGTCTGTTGAAATATTGTAACTTCTAAGAATATTCTATTTGTACTTTATTATCCGAAGATGTTTCATTCCTTTGTCAGGACATTATTATACATCTGGAGATGTTTTATTCCTCTGTCGGGATGTTATAACTAGGGTTATTAGACTCCACTAGTGGGGTCGACCCTGAGTTAATTTATTAGGGGTTATTAGACTCTCCTAGGAGAAGTCGGCCCAGTTAGGGTTAAAAGTCAAGTGAACATAAAGTATAAATAGAGGAGGTGTGTTCCTCATTTGAACACATACTCACTTGTGAACTCGCATAGGAGAGAGATAGATATGCGAAGGAGGAGAAGGAGCTCTTGTTTGGGGATTACATATTTGTATTTGTTGATCATCTATATTGAGGAATTTTTGCTGGGTTTTCTACCCCATGAGGGTTTCCCAGGATAAATATGTGTCTGTCTTGTGATTATGTTTCTTTCACTGATCCTTATTATGCTCTTGTTGTGAATTTTATGCTAAACTTAACATGGTATCAGAGCTATCCTGAATAGGACATCTTTCACAAGGTGAAAATCTCTCTATTTTTCCTCTGATGAAAAATTAGGGTTTCTGCAAAAGTTGGAATTTTTGGAATATGATTGCATGGCTAGATGTTCCTCCTCAAAAGTGAAATTTTGATCCCTAGATCGAATTTTTTGAGTGGGTAGAACCCCAGGATAAGTCAAACTCTAGTTTGACTTCTGGACCAGAAAACCAGTAAACCAGTGAACCAGAAAATTGCGAACCGGTGAACTAGAAAAGTTGCGAACCAGTGAACCAATGAACCAGTAAACCAGAAAAACTGTTGCATGTCCTAATTTCGTTGGTCAAGTTTGAAGGGTGAAAAGTTGAATTTTTCAGAAACCAAGTACACCAGTCAACTAAATTCAGTCAAGCACATCTCGTAGTAAGTTCTATTTTGCATTTTGAGAATTTTCAATTTTGGGTGACCTCCTGGATAAGATGGCCCCAAGCACAAAGCTTGAGGACAAGCTAGAAGGTATAGAGAATTTATGGGCATAGAAATATAGAATTGGTCTCATTCTTGAAGAGAATGGTCTTTCCCAATACATCAAAGATGAAGTTGCTGAACCCGAGGAAGATGCAGCTAAAGAGAAGTACAAGAAGGACATGATTAGGGAAAAGAGAATCATTGTTGATTCTATCAAAGACCACTTGATCCCTCAAGTGTCATCAAAGAATACCCCAAAAGAAATGTATGATGCCCTAGCCAGGATGTATGAAGGGAGGAACATGAACAGGAAGATGAATCTGAGAGCTCATTTGAAGAGCACCAAGATGAGTCAGGGAGAATCCATTCAAGATTACTTCACAAGGGTCTCCCAGTTCAAGGAACAACTAGAAGCCATTGGAGACTCCCTTGATGAAGATGAACTAGTCATGACTGCTCTCAATGGTCTCACTAGACCTTGGGATTCATTCATCCAGACCATGTGTGCCAGAAAAGAAAGCATGAAGTTTGACATTGTATGGGAGGATTGCACTCAAGAGGAGTCTAGAGTAGCCAATAGAGAGGCCCTACTCAAAGAAGATAATCAAGCATTAGCCACCCATACCAAGAGAAGAAGAATTCAATCCAAATTCAAGAAGGAAAGCCACAAGGAGTCTCAACCTCCACAAAGGTTTCAAAAGAAAAGAAGAAACAATCCAGAAAGATATCACTCTTCATTCCAATGTTTCAATTGTCACAAAATAGGATACATTGCTAGAAATTGTGCTTCAAAGAAGAAGAAGGCTTTCCACCACAGAATACATCAAGCACATATAGCAGAAGATGATAGTGAAGAAGAAGTGGAGGAAATACCTCAAAGGAAAAGAGCTAAGGTAGAAGAAGAAGATGCAGAAGAATATGTTATATTCTCTGCACTCTCTGGGTCCATAACACCTGGAGAAGATACATGGCTTATTGATAGTGGTGCTTCCAAGCACATGACAGGACAAAAGAAAACTTTGTCAAGACTTGAAGAAAGAACCTCTCCACAAAAGGTATCATTAGGAGATGATTACCAATATCCCATCAAAGGAATTGGTGAAGCAAGCTACAAGCTTGATTGTGGAATCCCCATGAAAATGAAGGAAGTTTTATATGTACCAGGATTGAAGAAAAACCTACTTTCTATCTCAACATTAGATAATAAAGGCTATAGGGTTGCATTCATAGATCTAAAAGTACTCATGTGGCCCAAAGGAAAATCAATTGAGGATGCAGTTGTCATTGGTGAAGAAGAAGGAGGCCTATATAAACTCAAGGGACATTCAGAAGTAGCCCTTGTTCATGAAGCCACTAGCCCAAGTGAGCTATGGCATAGAAGGATTTCTCACATCAACTACAAGGAACTACCCTATGTGAGAAAAGTAGTAACAAGATTACCATATTTGAAGGTTGATCATGAAGGCACTTGCAAAGGATGTGCAAAATCGAAGAATATCAAGAATCAATTTCCAAAGAGTGAAACAAAGACTAAATGTACTTTGGAATTGATCCATTCAGATGTATGCGGTCCAATGCCCTCCACATCTTTGAGTGGCTATGAATATTACCTTACATTTATTGATGACTATTCAAGAAAGACTTGGATATATTTCATAAAAGGAAAAGATGAAGTCTTTGGAAAATTCAAGGAATTCAAAGCCTTTATAGAAAATCATTCAGAAAAGAGAATCAAGACACTCAGGACATATAATGGTGGAGAATATACTTCAAAGTACTTTGAAGTCTTCTGTAAAGAAGCTGGGATCAAGAGGGAACTAACCACTCCCTACAATCCTCAACAAAATGGTGTTGTGGAAAGAAAGAATAGAACCATTATGGAAGAAGTGAAGACAATGATACATGATCAAGATCTTCCTATGCATCTATGGGATGAAGTAGCAAGGATGGAAGTCTATGTCCAAAATATATTGTCTCGTAGTGGCCTTGGATTCAAGACTCTAGAAGAAATGTTCACAGGGAAGAATCCTGAGGTAAGCCACTTCAAGATATTTGGGTGCCCTGTATATGTTCACATACCAAAAGAGAAGAGAACTAACCTGGACCCTTCCGGAAAGAAGGGAATATTTGTTGGATATTGTGAAGCATCCAAGGAATTCAAAATATACATCCTAGGATTCCATCACATGGAAATTAGTAGAGATGTAACCTTTGATGAAGAAGCTTCTCTCAAAAGATCTAGAAAGAGCCAGTGTGAAGAAGTATATGAAGAAGATATACCTCCTAGAAATACAGAAGTTGTTTCCTTCCCTGAAGAGGAAACACCAGAAGACCATGATATGATAGAACCTCAAGAACCCCCACCTATGAATATATCACGAAAGAGAAATCCAGCATGGGAAAGTGAAATTATACAAGAAGTAGAAAGATATGGAGCTCCAAAAGGCTCCACAAGAGCAAGTAAGAAACCAAATCCATTCTCCAGCTATGTGGCTTTGATGTGTAATCTTGTAGATCAAGAACCTACCAGTTATGAAGAAGCAGTTCATAAGAAAGAATGGGTAGAAGCAATGACGGAGGAGTACCAATCAATAATGAAGAATGATGTTTGGGATGTAGTTCCCAAACCAAAAGACAAGAGTGTGGCATCCTCCAAATGGATATACAAGATAAAGCATGCTGCGGATGGTAGCATTGAAAAGTATAAGGCAAGGTTTGTGGCCAGAGGATTCTCTCAGAAAGAGGGAATTGACTATGAAGAAACATTTGCACCAGTTGCAAGGTACACTTACATTAGAACCATCATGGCACTTGCATCCATGATGAAGTGGAGATTACACCAGATGGATGTGAAGATAGCCTTCCTGAATGGTGTAATTGAGGAAGAAGTGTACATAGAACAACCACAAGGATTTGAGGTTGAAGATAGAATAACTCACGTATGCAAGTTGAAGAAAGCTCTGTACGGATTGAAACAAGATCCTAGAGCTTGGTATGGAAGAACTGATAGCTTCTTGACAAGCCTTGGCTTTACCAAAAGTAAAGATGACCCTAACCTTTACCTTAAGGCTATGGATGATGAACATGTCATACTATTACTGTATGTGGATGATCTCTTTCTGACAGGGAATGAGAAATAGATCATAGAAAGCAAGAAGAAGCTGGCTATAGAATTTGAGATGAAAGATCTTGGATTGATGCATTACTTCCTAGGTCTGGAAGTATGGCAAAGCCCAGAAGGAATCTTTCTCAACCAGGGAAAGTATGTTGTGGAAATATTGAAAAGATTTGATATGTTGGAATGTAAATCCATGGCCACTCCCATGGATACCAACTTGAAGTTGTTAGCTGATGAATCATCATAATTAGTGGATATGACTCAGTACAAACAGATTATTGGGTTGCTGATGTATCTGACAAATACTAGGTCAGATATATACTTTGCTGTGAACACCCTGAGTTAGTATCTAGTTGATCCTAGACGTGTTCACCTGATAGCTACAAATCATGTGATGAGGTACCTATAAGGTACGATAGAGTTTGGACTATATTATCTTGGAGATCATGACTTCAGACTGTATAGCTATACTGATGCAGATTGGGTTGGAAGTGTCTCAAATAGAAAGAGCATATCGGGTGGATGTTATTGTCTGGGATATGCTATGATCTCATGTTTTGGTAGGAAGCAGTCCAGTGTGGCTCTCAGCACAGCTGAACCGGAATATATAGCAGCTTGCTCTGCTAGTTGTGAAGCCATATGGCTTCAAAAGTTGTTATCAGGACTATTTGACTTGGAGATGGACTCCACTGTGATCCTGTGTGACAACCAGAGTTGTATCAAGATGATGGAGAATCCAGTGTTCCATGATAAGTCATAGCACATATAAATTCCATATTTCTATATACGGGATATGGTGCAGAAAGGAGCTATAAATCTTGAGTGTGTGAGCATTGATGAACAAGTTGTTGATGTATTGACCAAACCTTTGTCTCGAGTAAAGTTTGAGTATTTCCGAGACAAGCTTGGTGTAGTTCAAAAGGCCCCTCCTCGAAAGGGGGAGTGATATGGTAGATGATGAGGATACTTGTATCGATGAGGAGGATACTTGTATCGATGATGAGGATACATGTTCCGATGATGAGGTCGATGATGAGGATAACTGTCTCGACGATGAGGTCGATGAGTGGTCCTTAGACTTTGTCTAAGTGGACAAGTGGATTGCATCATCCTTGTACTTTAGTCCTAAATGGATCCGGAGACCTGTGTCTTCAAGAACTGGTCCTTAGACTTTGTCTAAGTGGATGAGTGGATTGCATCATCCCTGGACTTTTGTCCTAAATGGATCTGAAGACCTGTGTCTTCGAGAAGTGGTCCTTATACTTTGTCTAAGTGGACGAGTGGATTGCATCATCCTTGGACTTTAGTCATAAATGGATCCGAAGACTTGTGTCTTCAAGAAGTGGTCCTAGACTTTGTCTAAGTGGACGAATGGATTGCATCATCCCTGGACTTTAGTCCTAAATGGATCAGGAGACCTGTGTCTTCGAAAAGTGGTCCTTAGACTTTGTCTAAGTGGATGAGTGGATTGCATCATCCCTGGACTTTAGTCCTAAATGGATCCGGAGACCTGTGTCTTCGAGAAGTGGTCCTTAGACTTTGTCTAAGTTGACGAGTGGATTGCATCGTCCCTAGACATGATATGGTGTCTTGAATTGATAGGGATTGATCATCCCGTAAGTGGATCAGGATTGTATCATCCTTGGACTTATGTCCTAAAGTGAGAGGGATTGATCATCCTGTAATTGGATCATGTGTGTTGCAGATTATGATGTTGTTGATCGGGAGATCCAGATGATGATGTTGTTGATCGAGAGATCCAGATGATGTTATTGATCGGGAGATCTAGATGATGATGATGTTGATCGAGAGATCCAAATGATGTTGTTGATCAAGAGATCCAGATGATGATGTTGATGTAGCCTATCAAGTGTTGCAGAAGATGAAGACTCGGTACTGAAGATATTGATGTTCCAATATTGAAGATATTGAAGATGTTCCAGTAGCTGTTTGAGTTACTGATGATGATTGAAGAAAACTTACAATGATTTATAGATGTATCACTATGAAGTTGTTGATGACTCCTTGCTCCTATAGATGTTGTTAGAATATCCTTCTCGTTAAGGGGGAGTGTTGAAATATTGTAGCTTCTAAGAATATTCTATTTGTACTTTATTATTTGGAGATGTTTCATTCCTCCATCGGGACATTATTATACATCTGGGGATGTTTTATTCCTCCGTCGGGATGTTATAACTAGGGTTGTTAGACTCCCCTAGTGGGGTCGACCCTAAGTTAAGTTATTAGGGGTTATTAGACTCTCCTAGGAGAAGTCAACCCAGTTAGGGTTAAAATTCAAGTGAACATAAAGTATAAATAAAGGAGGTGTGTTCCTCATTTGAACACACACTCACTCACTTGTGAACTCGTATAGGAGAGAGAGAGATCTACGAAGGAGGAGAAGGAGCTGTTGTTTGGCGATTACATATTTATATTTGTTGATCATCTATATTGATGAATTTTTGTTGGGTTTTCTACCCCATGAGGGTTTCCCAGGATAAATCTGTGTCTATCTTGTGATTGTGTTTCTTTCAGTGATCCTTATTATGCTCTTGTTGTGAATTTTATGCTAAACTTAGGGTGAAAACGCGAAGCTGGGAAACAATTCCGTGACAAAAACGTGAAGCTGAGAAAGAGGGCGCACGGATGAACAGAGGAAAAAAAGTCAACCTGAAACTCTCGGCCTAGAGTTTTTTAAACTCTAGGTTGAGAGTTTTGAGAGTTCAAACTTTCGGCGGAGAGTTTAAAAAAACTCTAGGCCGAGAGTTTGAGAGTTCAAACTCTCGGTGGAGAGTTTAAAAAAACTCTAGGCCGAGAGTTTGAACCAATCCACGCACTGTATTTTTAAAAAAACTCTCGGATGAGAGTTTGAACTAAACTCTCGGCTGAGAGTTCAAAAGACATTTTCTCGCCCGAGAGTTTCTGGTCAACAATTCCAGCACCATTTCTGCAGAATTCAGAAATGTGTCACTTTAACAAGGTCGGACCACTGCAAAACATGAGAATTACATGTCAGATTTTATACCAGTAGATTCATCATTCAATCTACTTTCTCATAATATTTTTTTTTAATTTCATTTAGGATTACTATTTTTTACTATTTTTTTACGAAACTTCATCATTAAAAAATTTAGTGACTGAAAAATCAGTCACAATGAAAATTCAATATCATCACACTGACGAAGCCAAAAAAATTAAAAAAAATACAAGGATGTTCCTTGAAGTGTCCTCTTCAATGGGTTGGTTTTAGTTTGTTTGATAAGAGTCACATTTGAAAGAAAATGCAAAGACAAAAACATCTGTCGATAATGCACCATTTTCTGAACATATGTTGTTTCGATAAATAATAAAAAATAGTTCCCAAGTCTTAAAAAACTCAAAATATAGTCCAGGATCTAGTGTAGTGTGTGTAGATTATGAGCCTACAATTTTTTTCCCTAAAATGAATAACCATCTATCAAAAAACCGTCGTCAACACAGGTCACTCATTATTCATACCTAAAATTTTCAAGTATATGCCGTATGTTGACAACAAATTTGTCCCACGATATGTCCATAAAAAAATTAAAAAAAAAATACGAGTAGAAATCTAATTCAATTATCTAAAACCTTTGTGTTTACCTCAAGTTGAAATTCCTAAGGGAGATATGGGTTTGAAGAGGTCGAAGTTGAAAAACATAAAATTTAGCAGTTTTTTTTGTCAAAAACAAGCCAAAATTGTTTCCCAACTTCATGTTTCCACCCCTTAACAAAATCAACCCTATCAATTAGACAAGTCGGCCCAGTGGGTAAACTGCCCCAAAATAGTGGGCATTCTTCCCCAAACAATGGGCAGAACTGCCCCATTTAGGTCGGCCCAGTTTGGGAAAAGTCGGGTCGGCCTAGAAAGGGAAAAAGTCATTTTTGCATGTGTATAAATAGAGAGGTCGTATGCCTCATTTCACACACTCACTCAACTAAGAAAGTTCGCACCACTTGAAGAGAAGATCGCATCTGAAACTAGGAGAAGCTGATTTTGGGGTTTCTACTTGGAAATTTCTTCCACTTTTTCTCTCTCATCATTGTACTATGTTCTCATAATTGTTCATCTCTATACGAAGGTTGTTGGGTTTTCTCCCGATTGGGTTTCCCAGGATAAATTCTCATGTTCTTTGTTTATGTTCTTTGTCTTTCTTCTAGTGATCCTATAAATCTTATGCAATTGAATTATAATGCTATAATTGTATGAAAAACTAACATAATTTATAAGTTTAAGTTGATGATATGTTGTTATGCATGTATCTATGAATTGTTGGACTACCTAGAGATAAACCTAAGATTGTAAGGGTTGATGATATGATGATGTTATGCATGCATCTATGTTTAGATATACTAAAATATATGATCATCTAATTGATTCTATGTTATAGTAGTGATCTAGACCTTTACATGCTTATGTAATCACCAACATAAATAATGGTATCCTATGATGAGAAAAGCTAGTAAATAGAAGCCAAGTATTCTTGATTAAACCTAACTTATGATCTGGTTATTATGATATTATATTGAAGTGATATGTTGTTATGTAATTAAACTAATTGCTACATTGGGCAACATAATCTAGTACATATGTATTAGATTATGCTTATGTGTACACCCTAACTGCTACATTGGGTAGTAGTATCTAGTACAACTGTGTTGATTGTTAATTTCCCTAGCAGGTACATTGGGAAGATGATCTAATTACTAGATTGGATTATAAATATTTTGTAGTACCTAAATGTGGCATTGGTCTACATGCACGATGGTAAACAAAGTTGTAAATAGAATGAAAATAAGACCAAAGGACAAATAGTAACATGCATCTACAATTGTATAAATATATATGTGGAAATAATAAATGACTGAAACATTCAGGTAATATTGATATAGCATATCTGTAATAAAGAATAATTGAATAAATAAGACTAAAACTACATGGAGGATATCTAGCCTAGGATACATGCCTACTATTCCCAACCCACTCCCCTTCCTCAGGGTGGATAAACCATTGGACCTCCTCAACTTATGTTAGACCGGATGATATAGACCTGGGTTTTGTCCCCCTAGGAACTTGAGAATTGCGAGATGATAATTGAGACTCAACATAGAACACCAGCATGAGTTCTAAAAAAAGGAAAAATACTAACATGTGTTTCCACCCCAGATTTGAATATAATGATATGCAAAAGTATTTTTCTAATAAATTAACTTAGACTACCCCAGTGGGAAACACAGTCTATTAATCTTCTATTAACAGTTCTTGAGATTCTAAGAATATACTTGTTACAGTAATGATAACTTCTCTATCAGCTAAGTATACAACTGAAATATTTTGAGTGGCTAATATATCCCAGTCCTTGACTTACATAAGAAAAACTAGCAATTGTATGGGAGCTAGACTTCGCAAGCATCTCCCATAAAACAACCATCAGATACATAGAAATATAGTATTAGTTTAATATAGAATCATATAAGCTAAGTAAATAATCCACTAATGGTGGATGAGATACATCAAGTTCCTAGGAGCGAAGGGGATGCCCTATTGAGTCTACTTGTGCACAACATGTAGAGTATATTTAACAACAAATAAAAATCCTGAGTAATACTGACTATAAAAGAGAGCAACCAATCACCATATAATATCAATCAAACAATGCATGAATAAAATAATATATGTTAAGCTCTAAAACGGATCTATAACACTTGTGGTGTTAAATGAAAAAGTAATTATAAGCTATCGTTGTGGAGGATTATTCTGTAAGCCTGCCCTCTCTATGTGCATGATATATATATATATATAAACAATTATATGGGAAGACTTGGGTCGAAAAGGCAATAGAGCAGATATATAAAACTTCAAGAATTCAGTTAAGAAGGCAGTTAGGGTTTGATAAGATTTCCAATGACACAAGACGATATAAAATGGATGAAATAAAGAGAGAGGGGGGGGGGGGGTAACTTCCTAGATCCGATGCCTTTTCCATTTTTTTTCAATTTGTCTACTTTGAATTTCTTTTCACTTTTCCTTCCATGTTGTACTTTGCCATTAGTTTTTTTATGTATGCTCTGTAACATGAAAAACTAGGACTGATTAGCTGCTTCTATTGGCAGGCGGGTTTGGATGAGTTAGCTGTGCAGCATCGCGGATGCTGCGCAAGGTCAAAGATGTCGCGCAAGGAGGAAAACTACACACAAGTTAGAAATGCGATGCCACGCAAGGAGGAAAACCACGCACAAGTCAGAAATTATATTATTTTATGTATTTTTGGGTCATTTTGGTTTGCATTATGCAGATTAGGGTCATTCTTTTGTAGATCTTGTTAATAAGTAGTTAGGCGGTTAGCTAAGTGGACCATGAATGTAAAGGTGCAATCCTATAAATAGATGTAGAATTGCAAGTGTTAGGATCATCATGATCAGATAGAAGAATACGGTGTGAATGGTATCGGATATTGATCTTAGTTTGTGTATGCAATGGAAGAACTGTGTTGATGTATCTGTATTTTGTTGCGAAGGTTAATATGACATGATGGAGCTTGACCAGAATCATTGCGTCTTTTCTTGTTTTCTTGTTATGAATGTGATATGTATCTGTGGTATGAATCTGTGAATGATGCGATGTTTCCCTGCTCCAATTGATGTTGTACTGTAGATCTATTTGCGCATTAATGGTTTTTCTGATAATGAGATCTGTTGAATGATGATGAGATTATGTTTGATGCCTAAGATGAATGGTTAGATATGTTAAATGATGTTGTGCTAAGTTGATAAGTAGATGCACATGGTCCTCCTTCATTCGGTGGAAACGTGGTTCCGTCAACTCTCCCTCGAACATCTCAGGTGAGACTTCATTTGCTCTGCAGGTGTTGCCGGGCGGGATAAAACCTGTCTGGGCCGCTGCTCAGGGAGATCGTGGTGGTTTGGGTGTCGACAGAGTGAGGAACTCCTGTCGACTGGGTTTGTGTCAACAAATGGTTCCGTTTCTGGGACCCTAGCGCGAAGAGAAGGGAGGACATGTTGTGTCATCCGACGAGACCAGAAATTCAAGATTTGTTCGACCAAAAGTTATGAGAGTTTGCTGAGAAAGAGGATCAAAACCCTGGGCTGACGATGGATAGGTGGCTGGAAAGGTACATACATGATGGTCCAAACGAGTATTTTTTATCTGAATTCTCGATCATCTTGTATGAGTGGTTGGCGCAATTGATTTATCGCGGGACAAATTTCCAAGGTGGTGAGCCAACATCCTGGACCATGGAATTGATCCAGGAGTTGCAAGAGGTAGACAACAAAGCATCACAGGCTGTTGAAGTCTGGCTTGACAGTATACTAGAGGGCTATATCACCGATTTTGCGGTTGATACAATGAAATCTTATAGTGAAGCTGAAAGGGAATTTTTCAACGGACCAAGAGGTATGTTCCTGTTGTCTTTGAAATTGTCCATTAAGATGCTCATCTGTGAAAAGGACATACTGAAGATGAACCTAGAGTAGTAGAGTCCTGGTGTGCGAAGGCTGTGGGTACCGCGAAGAAAGTGGGGGGAATGGAATGATACGGGGTAGATGGGTCAAGTTACGATGAGACTCTGAAGGAAGCTGAGGAAGAGAGTGGTCTTACGAGGGGAGGAGAAAGGTTTCAACAAGAGAAGAGGTAGAGGATAGGGGAAGGTTCTGCTGCAATCGAAACGCAAGGCCGCGAAGGAAGACCACGCAAGACAAAGAGACCCCACGGTGACGAAAAGGATGACCAGGCTATGCATGAAGTAGAGGCAAGACCAACCCCCAGCAGTAGCGTACCCACACCTCCGTGCAGTACATCACAACCAGGAAGAAATATGACTGTGACACTGCTATGTTCGGTGTGTCAACAACACTCAAATAGTAGCAGATCAACGACTGTAGGAAGAAGGCCCAGGATGGCGGGCGACGATGCGAAGTTACCTCTGTTCCATGGAAATGGAACTGAGGATCCAGAGCAATATTGGTTCTTATGAGAAGTTGTGTGGACTGTTAAACAAACTACGGATGATGATGTCCAGAAAGGTCAATTGGCGATGACTCTTCGGGGTTGCGCATTGGATTGGTTCATGAAATTTGTACAAGTTCCCACGGGGAATCCAGAGAAGACATTGGCTGAAGTTAGAAAAGGATTAATTGAAAAGTTCAGAAAACTGAAGTCTAAAGCGCAATACATTACGGAATAGAAGGAGATCAAGCAATATCCAAATGAAATTGTTTGGGATTTTGACCAAAGGTTTAAAACTCTAATGGAAAGAGTCAGCTTTGAGATGAGCGACATTCAGCATAAGGAATGGTTCATCGCAGCATTACTAACTCATATCAGACTTTCATTGATGCAGCAGAAAATTGCAACACAAAGCAAGGCTCTGGAGATTGTGATGAAGTTAGAAGCTTCACCTATTGGTGAGAATGCAGTCGGCATGTGTCAGATCCAGACGCAGCTGGCGAATCTGACAATTCAGTTGCAAGATCTCAAGAAGGTTAAAGAGCACCGTGAAGAAGTTTGGTGTACTCGATTTCGGGCAGAAGGACATACCAAGGACAACTACCCAAATTTTTTAAACTACCTATTATCAGGAGCGTCGAACCCGTTGAGGGGCGAAGGTATGCCATGGTGCCGCATTTGTCAAGTTTATGGGCATCGACATGAAGAGTGTGGATACATGCAGAAGATGGTCACGAAGCCGATGAATTTATACTGTACATTCTGTCGGTCTGTTGGGCATGTAGACAAGGATTTCCCCGCATATGACCTACTTTAGGAAATAACGTATGACTCATACTACGTAAAGGGAGACGACCATCGCGCAGTACAGCAACCGCAGTCGCAACCAAGGTGGACCAGCCGCCACCTCAACTGCAGATGCAATTTGTACCGCAGCCACAACCACAACAACATTTTGTGCCACAACCGCAGTATAATCAGATGCAGATGGCTCTGCAGCAGCCACAGTATGTTCAACCAGCGTAGTATGTTCATCCAGTGCAGTATGTTCAGCAGCAACCGAATCCCCCGCAGCAACAATTTAATCAACCGCAATATCAACAACAAGGAGGACTTTGCGGAGGATTCTAAGGAGGACGAGGTGGAGGCTTTGGTCGAGGAGGAGGACGGGGTCGCAGACCTATGCAATGTTATAATTGCGGAGTATTGGGACACTATCAAAGAGATTTCCTGCAGTTGCAAGCACAATGTACATATTATATTGCTATTGATCACACTATTGAGAACTGTCCACAGCTGATCGCGAGATGGCGGGCAGGAAATGTTCCGCAGTTGTGGAACCAGAACCAGTTTCAGAATCAAAATCAATTTCCGAATAGAAACCAGTTGCAGCATCAGAACCCATTGCAAAATCAGAATTGGTTGTAGAACCAGAATCAGCGTCAGAATCCGAATCGGAATGCAAATCAGAATGTGAATAAACCATCGAACCAGAATCAGGGACCAATTCTCGCGATGATTTCAACAGAACTTAGAACGCAAGATGTTGATGTTGCTATTATCACTCGTGGAGGTGCGACGATAGGAGAAGATGGCCCACGTCCATTAATCTGGCTGGTTGGAAAGAAGAAGGTGCAGTTTTATATCGACGCTGAGCGAGACACGTTCTTTGAATCACGTGATGTGATAGGATGAAATCTTGGTAAGTCAATTACTTATGACATGCCCACTGCTTTTGACTCAACTTCGGGAACAGGACCATCGTGACAATATGGTACTTTGCAGAAATTCTTTGAAAATTTATTATCCCTGGAAATAGATCTCGATGCTCTTGCCGATATTGAGAGTATATTGCATCGACCGGCCAAGGGATGGAAAGAGTCCGCAGTGAACTCTTTACAGAGGAAGAAGACAGGAAAAGAGATGCGCATGAACATCCAGATTGGGGACAACGAGGTAGGTTCAGTCATTCTGGATGTAGGCACAGATGTCAATATTCTAACAAGGAAGACATGGAAAATATGGGGATCCCAACGCTGAGTTGGTCTCCCGTACAACTGCGACTGGATAATCAGGCCAAGGTAACACCAATTGGGAGAGTTCCACATCTTGTTGTGGAAATTGAGGGGATGAAAACCTATGCCGATTTTGATGTTATTGAAGTTGTCGATGGTGGAGGATCCTATCCCGCGTTGTTGGGGATTGGATGGGCCAATGACAGTATGGCAGTAATTAATTTCAAGAAGCTGAAGATGACCTTTGAAAATCAAGACCTCGGAGTGATAACTTTGTTGGATCCAACTGAAGGGCGAAGGTATGTTGAACCCATGAAGGATGAAGTTGTAAGAGGATGGGATCACGCATATAACATTTCAGAAGACTACATCCATCCGACTGAGGACGACGAACTTGGTTGGCGCAGCTCTAGCTCTGTGTCTTCCGAATCTGATGATGCTTTAGAGAACCGGCAGAATTGCATGCATGAGGTTTCATTCAGAAAGTGTGGTTTGATCACGCAGTCGTTGTGTCGTGTCACAACTGAAACTGTTGAATTACACGTATACAAAGGACTGCCCGAGTTGGCTGAATTTCTAGTGGCATTTGAAGATAGGGTGTCAGAACCACAGCGGTTGCTGGAGTTGGAGGAAGGGATGAAGGTTGCTCCAACACGTTGGTGGGTGACCCATAATAAGTCGATTACTGGATGGTTGCAGTGTAGAAGATTGATGACGGTTCACTTTGGCGACGCAGAAATATACCACACTCAAAGGTATGATGGGAGGAATGACCTTGGCGGTCATCTGATTGAATGTCATACTTTGTGGGCCTCGCGACCAAAGGATGAATGGGTCCATACCTTTGTCCACACATTGGATGAAATGTCGCGATCTTGGTATGCCTTAGCTGAGTTGCGCAGAGAGATTACCACTTGGGAAGAGTTGACGGTTTGCTTCACTCACACCTTCAGTTTCGCGGATTCCAATCTAGATGTTCATAATGCCCTGTAGATCATCCGCGATGTTGTTTTGAAGCTGGTTCCAGTTGCATACCCCGTGGATCCACATGCGCATTGTTAGATGCGGTCGACGATGGAATGCTATAATATTACTAGAGGGTCGGAGAATGGTGATGACCCGTGGAATATCAATATTCCGAAAACAGAAGGGAGTTGGGATGTGGCAGCACCTGATGTACCGACAAATCCAATAAATCAGTCGTTGAATCTTAGGAAGGTCAACATTGGGACGAATGAGAACCCAAAGTTTGCGAATGTTGGGGACTACTAGGATGAAGAAATGATGGCAAAGATCACAGACCTGTTGCATGAATTCCAGGATTTATTTCCTACGAAGTTTTCCGAGATGAAGATTCCGTTGAAGCCAGATGCGAAACCAGTAAGGCAGTGACCGTATCTACTGAATCTGTGACACAAGGAAAGGGTCAAAAATGAACTTGACAGAATGTTGGATGCTGGAATAATTGAGCCGATTGAAGAATCGGAATGGATTAGTCCCATGGTGGTTCAGGATAAGAAGATAGGTGAGGTTCGTATTTGTGTCGACCTGAGGAAGTTGAATGACTCATGTATGCATGATCCATTTCCAACGCCATTCACTGATGAGGTACTGGAAAGAGTGGGCAGTCAAGAAATGTATTCCTTCACTGATGGATTTTCTGGCTATCACTAGATCAGGATCGCAAAAGAGGATCACCACAAGACAACGTTTGTGACTTAATTGGGGTTGTTTTCACTATACCGTGATGCCATTTGGGCTAAAGAACACACCTACGATATTCTCCCGAGTTGTTGTTGCAGCATTCAGAGATTTTATTCAAAAAATTTTGCAAGTCTATATGGATGACTAGACAGTTTATGGATTGATCAAGGACCATCTGGAAAACCTACGACTGATGTTGGAGCGATGTAGACAGCATTAGATCATGATGAACTTGAAGAAGTGTATTTTTTGTGCACCGTTTGGGATGTTGTTGGGTCACATTGTTTGCAAGCAAGGATTGTTGGTTGACCTAGCAAAGATTGCATTGATTTTGAGCTTGCCACTGCCTACAACTGTAAAGCAGTTGAGAGTGACACTGGGGCACATGAGGTACTACATCAATTTTATCCATGGTTATACTGCGATCATGACTCCTATGGAGAGGTTGTTGAAGAAGGATGCAGTATTCTTATGGAGTCCAGAATGTTAAGTCAGTTTCGAGATGATGAAGGCTAAGATGGCTTATGCATCGATACTGGTATTTCCTGATTGGAACAAGGAATTCCATGTGCATGTGGATGCATCGTCGATTGCACTGGGCGTGGTGCTCGCACAACCAGGAGAAGGAGATCTTGACCACCCGATTTCTTTCGCAAGTCGGAAGTTGTCATCTGCGGAGAAAGATTATATGACTACAAAGAGGGAAGGTATGGCGATGGTATATGCACTACAAAAGTTTACCCACTACCTATTGGGAGGTCATTTCAAAATGTTCACAGACCATTCTGCTTTGAAATACCTGGTTAATAAGCCTGTTTTGGGGGGGAAGATATGTCGCTGGCTACTTCTCTTATAGGAATTTGATTTTGAGGTAATTGTGAAGCCAGGTCGCTTGAATGTGGGGCCAGATCATTTATCGTGAATTGAGACAGGGGAGGAACCAACAAATATTGAAGATGGGTTTCCAGATGCACAACTATTTAGAGTTGAGGTGGTTGACGACCACTATGAAGAAATGTAAGGGGGAATTTATGTAAGAGTGGAGGATGAAACAACATAATGTAAGGGGGAATTTATTTCAAACCTAAGACCTTTCTTTGAAGACATGAACAAAAAATATGATGAAAGGATTCAAATTAATGGCTAGTCAAATATCAGGCCTTAAAGGAGGAATAGGAGGCAGCATCAGTTCTCATGGTGAGGAAAAGAAGCCTATGGGAGAGCATATTTTCTCAAGCACAAGACCCCACAATAGAACAAATTAATTTCAGAGCACACCAAGGCCCACTGCACCTAAATTTCTTATACCCAAATAAGAGCCTGACATTCAAGTGGATCTTAGTATAATAACAAACGAATGGAATGATTTGAGTGAAGATTGTAAGAGAAGTCTACCATTTGATCAGTACTTTACTGCTGTAAATAAATTAAAAAGGAAGGAGAACAATAAGGCTCTAACCCAAAATAGAATTAAATTGTGCTATTGGTAAAATGTCACTTCCTACTTTTGATGGTTCCTCTCAAAATTCTGCTAACACTTGGGTGAAAAAACTAGATGTATATTTTCAGTTGAATCTTATGGTGGAGGAGGATGCATTAAAAATGGCCATTTTTCACTTGGAAGGAGATGCCAATGAATGGTGGTTTCATGGCCTGAAAACCTTGGGTCATGATTAGGTTAAAACATATGGGGAATTTGTTGACAGGGTACTAGAGAGATTTGAACAAAAAGATCCAGAATTGCCTTTTAAGGAACTAGCTCAATTGAAGCAAACTGAGACCCCTACTGATTATATGATGGACTTTAAAAAATTATCAGTAAAGGTGGCTGATGTGTCTATGGGGAGGTTGGTATTGCTGTTCACTGAAGGTTTGGATGAAACCTTAAAAGGTTTGGTCAAATCACACAAGCCAACTACATTAAAAGGTGCAATGAGCTTGACTAGGGATCTCCAAAATGTGCTTCCTAGAACAAGATTTCCTCCCAAGCCTAAATTCAAATTTGAAAATAAGCCTTGGCTAAGAGATGCATATGATAAGAAAACTTGGAAAAGAGATTCATTTGAAAAGAATAAAAAAGAAGGACTAAACAGGGATGAACTTCGAAAAAAGAAATTGTGCTTCACATGCTTTCAACCATGGACACCGGGGCACAAATGTACTAAAGGAAAGGCTCAATACATAGAAGTATTTTCTGATAATGATGAATATGATGGGGGAATGTATGAATATGGACATATTTCAGATCAAGAGGAGGCATATGAGACAACAGTAGAAGAGGAAAGACAAGAAGAAAATCAGCCTTCACCGGACAAAGTAAGAATGGCAGTACTTTCAGCAGTACCTTGCTATCATACTATCCGATGCAAGGGTTTGGTACTAGGACAAAGAGCTTCAGTTTTGGTAGATGGGGGAGCCACACATAAATTCATTGATGCAGAGATGGTGGAGAAAAGGAAGATACCTATTGAACCATTCGATGGATTCATAATTGTCATTCCCGGTCACAACACAATGTAGTGCAAAACATGGGTTCCAAAGCTGCCAGTCACCGTAGGTAACTATACTTTTGTTGATAGTTTTTATGTGGTTGATGTTGCTGATACTAATGTGGTTTTGGGAGTGCAATGGATGTATTCTATAGGATATCATACAGTAAATGATCAAATTCCTGAAATGAAATTCCAAGATTCAAAAGGAGTACTAAGGGTTGTGAGAGGGTAGCACACTTATCCAAATCAAGTAGTGACTTGCAATAGTACGAGATCTATATCGAGGCATGGGGACATAGAATGGGCTGCTGAATGTAATTTACATCTCCAAATCCAAACATAAAGGTTATTGAACACCCAAAGGATATAGAGAGACTCTTGCAAAAATATGAAAAAGGTTTTAGAGATCTTCCACATGGTAGACCACCAGATAGGGGGGTTGAGCACAACAATGTTTTGGAGGAGGGTACTTCAACCATTCAGATACCACCTTATAGACATCGTAAAAAGTTCAAAGATGAGATTGAAAAAGCCATCCAATAACTCCTAGAGTTGGGACTCATTAGACCAAGCTCTAGCCCTTATGCTTCTTCAATAGTGCTAGTGAAAAAAAAGATGGAACATTGAGAATGTGCATAGACTTTAGAGCCTTGAACAAAAAGACTATCAAGAATAGGTATCATATTCCTAGGATTGATGAGCTCATGGATGAGCTACATGGGGCCAAATACTTCTCCAAAATTGACCTTAGATCAGGATATCATCAAATTCAAATGAAAGATGAAGATGTGCAAAAGACTGCTTTTCGATGTCATTATGGCCACTTTGAATTTCTTGTCATGCCTTTTGGGTTAACTAATGCTCCAACCACATTTCAAGCATGCATGAATAGGATATTTTGCAAGCAACTAAGAAGGTTTGTTTTGGTTTTCTTTGATGACATTCTCATTTACAGTAAAACATGGGAAGAGCATTTGTAGCAATTAGAGATTGTGTTAAAAATTTTGCAAGAAGAGTCCTTATTTGCTAAGTTATCAAAATGTGAATTTGGGATGAAAGAACTACTGTATCTTGGGCACATTATTGGGAAAGAAGGAGTGAAGGTACACATGGAAAAAATCAGGGCTATCTTAGAATGGCTATCACCAAAAAATATTACAGAATTAAGAGGCTTCATTGGGATATGCACCTATTACAGAAAATTTGTGAAAGGGTTCTCCAAGTTGACTTCTCCACTCACTGATTTGACTAAGAATGATACTTTCAAGTGGGATGAAGAGGCTGAAAAGGCCTTCCAAAAAATGAAAGAGGTAATGAGTAATTGTCCCATACTTGCACTTCTTGATTTTACTAAACCTTTTGTTGTGGAATGTGATGCTTCAGGTGGAGGAATAGGGGTTGTCCTAAAGAAAGGCCAACACCCCATAGCCTTTGAGAGCAGAAAGTTGCATCCTCATGAAAAAAATTACTCCATCTATGACAAAGAAATGATGGCCATTATGCATGCATTGGCCAAATTCAGACAATACTTGGTGGGCAGCAAGTTTGTGGTGAAAACTGACCACAATAGTCTAAGACACTTTTTCACCCAAAAAGATCTAAATAAAATGCAACAAAAGTGGGTAAGAAATATTCAAGCTTATGATTTTGATATTGAATATGTCAAAGGAAAGAATAATATAGTAGCAGATGCTTTATCTAGAAGGCCTTCTTTTTCTCTCATGGACATTGCCAAGGATTGGAAAAACATGCTACTAGTTGAATATGCCAAAGACAAATTTGCTTGTGATGTGTTGGATGGAATCAAAGGGGATGATAACTACAGGATTTTGGATGGGTTGATATATTATAAGGGCATAATTTGTTTGGTTCAAGATTCAAAACTCAAGTACAAAATTTTGCAAGAAGCACATGATTCCCCACTAGCTGGCCATCCGTGGATCTTCAAAACTTATAGGCAATTGAGGAAAATATTTTTTTGGAAGGGGCTGAAGGAAGATGTTCAGAAATATGTGAATGAATGTAAAGTATGTCAACAAAACAAATCACAACTTACATGCCCAACTGGCCTATTGCAACCATTGCCTATTCCGGAGCAAAAATGGGACAGTATCTCAATGGACTTCATCACCGGTTTCCCCAAATATTTGGGTAAGGATTGCATATATGTTGTAGAGGATAGGTTGAAAAAATTTGCTCATTTCTTTGCTGTTACATAATATTTTAGTGCTGCACAAGTGGCTGATATGTTTTTCAAAGAAATCTTCAGATTGCATGGACTCCCCAAGAGCGTTGTTAGTGATAGAGATAGTAGATTCATGGGTGCTTTTTGGCAAGAAATTTTTAGATTGGTGGGCACTCAATTGACTCCAAGTACTAGCTATCATCCAAAAACTGATGGACAAACAGAGAGGGTGAATCAATGGTTGGAAGGGTACCTAAGAAACTATGTGGGATATCAGCAAAAAGCATGGGCAAAATGGCTACACTTGGGTGAGTTTTGCTACAACACCACTTATCATATGTCAATAGGGATGTCTCCTTTCAAAGAATTATATGGTTATGATGCACTTACATTTGCTGAAATTATCTTTGGTGATAGTAGAGCCCCAAAGGATAAATATTGGGTGGAAGAGAGCAACGAAATTTTAAAGCTTTTGAAAGACAATTTGCAGGTTGCTCAAAATAAGAAAAAACAATATGCTGATAGACATAGAGAAGAAAGGACCTTTCAGGTTAATGATTTAGTATATTTGAGGTTGCAGCCATATAAACAAACATCTCTAAAAAATAATGGAGCAGAAAAGCTAAAACCAAGGTATTATGGACCATACAAGGTAGTTCGGAAGGTTGGAGAAGTAGAATATGAATTAGAACTTCCGGAAGGGAGTAAAATCCATAATGTATTTCATGTTTCTTGTCTCAAGAAGGCTCTTGGTCAGCAAATTATCACTTCAGAAATACTTCCTCCTTTGGATGATGAAGATCATCTCACACTTGTTCCGGAAAAGATTTTGAAGACATGGGAAAGGAGGTTGAGGAGTAGAATTATCAAAGACTATTTAGTGCAATGGAAGGACTTACCAAATGAAGATGCCACATGGGTAGAGGAGAAGATTTTGTAGCATCCAAATCTGAAATTGCTTGAGGACAAACAATCTTGGGTGGGGAGGATTGTAATGTCCCCATTCAAATAATTGCATAGCAGGACAATCCCATCAATCCTACTAGTTCCCTAGGTTGAATGAGTACATTTGGAATTATAATAAGGGAGAAAATGAATAATGTTTATACATTATAATAGTTCAAGTATTTAATAAAGAGGTTGAATAATAAATTCAAGAGAAACTCTATGTGGCAAATGATTTTGAAGACATATGGAGAATGTGGGACCCACACTAGCTTGATTTCTCACTGCCACATGGCACATCTCTCTTGCCATTTCGAATCCATGAGAAGGAAAACATTATTGGGTGAGTTGGTAAGTCATACACATGGCATTGAGAATCTTAGCTCGAATTGGGATGGACTGGTAACCTCCATGGAAGAGGAAGAGTTAAATTGGAAGCTTGTGGACACTTGGGATAGATTCCCTAGCCCCTATGACAACAATGATGAAGAATCTATGACATCTATGACAAAATTCAGATCTGACTTCTGACATCTAACCATTATGACATGTCATCCCCAAAACTAGGCTCCAAGAAGGTGCTCATGGAAGTTGGAGAATCCACAAAGGTCCCTACTCGAATTGGGAGAAGATGGAAGGTTGGGATCTAGGGAGACAAGTGGCAAATGTGGAATATTTCCTAAGTGGAAATATATAGAAGATAATGGGAGGAATTTGAACCATAGGAGGCTAAGGTTGGTTATAAAATGCAGAAATAAAGCATGAGAATGGCTTTTGATGATTTGAGAAAAATTGCATTTGTGAAAAGAGAGCTAGTGGACGACTAGTTTCTTGCCTTATCCAATTTTGAGGGTGAAAGATTCCCATCCAAGTTGGTGTTTGGAGAGGCCACTCAGGTCCTTCATGGAGATTTAATGGAGTTTGTATTTGTAGGTGTAAGCTAAAGGGCAGTTCGTGGTTTCTTCTAGTGCAACACTTTCCCTCAACCATTTCTAGTTTTGATGGCATATTCTTGCTCCTTGAGGTAGGGCGTTTTTGATGAGATATTGTACTCTTTGGAAGAGATTCTGATGATCCATTTCTGATTGTAATAAGCTTAATATACTATTTTATTCATCTTCATAAAGTATCAGGTCTAAATACCAAGTGGTTGTATGTAAAAATGATGATTAATGAGCAAACCATGACCATTTCCCCACTACATTGATGTATGCCATTGTAATGTTGATGATTTCGAATGAAAGAATGTTTCTATGATATATTTATGATTAATGGAAAGCCATTGATGAGTGTTACAAGTTTCAAGTTCAGAACTTAAGTATTTGAAGTCATTTTGCTCAGTTTATTTGCATTGGGAAGAGATTTGGTGCCATTTCCCCAAGGGTCGAATTAGGGATTTTTGTTGTTGTTTGGGAGAAGGTTAGAATAGATTTAATAACTGATTAATGGTGCATATGATACCTTATTAATGTCCCTCAGAAATCCCATACCTCTTTTCTGAATTTCGAATGGGTTGGAGGCATTTGGAGAGCCATTTTCAGTACTTACCTTGGGGGATTTGATTCCCAAATTGCTAGTTAAATTCCATACTTTGTCCAAAATATTAAACAAGTTTGAAGAAGTATTTGGAGGGTCATAAATAATCCCTGAAACTCATATTCAAGTCTTAATATCAGTCATACACCTTCACAGAAGATTTGGGAGCATTTGGATCAATTTGGAGACTTAGACATCAAAACTAGTGAAAGGTCGAAATTGGGGAAAAAGTGAAAAATTGGGCAATTTAATAAAAATTTAAAAAAGGGACATTATAGACTGCTTGAGGGTGAACATATGGGATCAGAACGCATGATGGTATGTTCTTAGAGCACAACATTTGGATGTGGCAATTACTATGGTAACCTTCTTATATCAGGGAATCACCATTGTTAAAAGCCTTGCCACAAGATCTCTCTTTCCAAAAGGAACGTGTAAACGTATCTTAGTTTAGTGGCAGAGCATAAGAAAACAAAGGATCGCTCGATGCGAATCACATTTAACTCAACATTTCTAGGCCAACAAATTAAGACATAAATCGTTTCTAGATTTAATGGCAAAAATTAAGTATCATATCAAGGTTTGGAGGGGTCGATCCATCTTCCCAGATCCACATTTGAAGTGAGTAGTTCCAGATTTGGTGGAGGAGAATTAGTAATTAAAGTACTTCATCAAAAGGTTCAAGATCAACATCAGTTCCATATTTTTAGATTAGTAGTCTCCACATCAACCAGATTATATCCAGATTCTTGCAACAGACCACCAGATTATCTGTATTTTCTATTTTTAGAATTAGAGATAGAATTTGTTCCTATGAATTGGCTAGGAGACCAAATAATGTAATTTCTATAAAAGACTATGAAAATTAACAATGAAGGGGGTATCTTCCTCTTAGACGGAAGTATGGGTTCGAGTGTTTCAAATACAAAGTGTCAATGTAAGAATGGAAATTGTATTGAAAGAACTACAGTAAGTGCAACTTGACATGCTCAAAGAACTATCACTTTGGATGGTTAAACTACCCTCTTATAGAATTTTGTTATTTCTTCTTATTCTGAGTATAAAGATTAATTTTACACTTTATTGATTGTCATTCATGTTTCAAATTAGATGGCAATAAAGCTTTTGTTGTTTATCGCCCGTGACATGTAATTTGTATTCTAATAATCTACTTTGATTCAAGATGTTATTTTGAGTCTGAGTTTCTTCCCAATGAATGTATGAGTTGAGCAGATTTCCACTTATGTATTCATATTTGTATCATGTTTCTTCTACTTTATAACTGTCTATTAAGTGTCTAGCCTTCATGGTGCATGCCTTTGACCTACGAATGTTTCCCAGTTAATTAAATACAACTTGTAATTCCATCCTACATGCTCAATATGCTTGACCTACTCTACCCGCTCCATCAATCTGAATCATTACAACAATTGAGGTGCCCTAGATTTGTGCCACAACAGTCTGGTGCAAACTTTAGGGATAACAAGGTCAGTCTCCACTTTATGGTTTCATTAAGGAACTATAACTTGTTGTCTTACTCACTTCATGATTTCATCAAAGGGGCTTCTTCACATCATTATTCCTATGAGGACACATCATTATTCCTTTCGGGTTTTCTTTCCTCTTTATGTCTACCCATGATTACTTTTGGGGTCATGTGGACCCAACACCATTATTTTAGGGGATTCTTCACACTTCTCACCAACATTTCTTTGGAATAAATTTAGGGGCCTTTTTAAGGACTTTCTCCTTTTGTGTGCAACTCAAAATGTCTCCCGTGAGGGCCATGCTTAACATCTACTCCATAAGGGAACCACTTTGGAGTTATATACACTTATGTCAAGGATCCTTCAAGGAGTTTAGGACAATTTCATGTGGACAGATCCTTATTACTTTTAGGTTCTTCCTTGTTGCTTTGAGGGGCTTCTTCACTTGAATTCATGGATTCTACCTCTAGGCTTCTTCTTGCTTGGATTTTGACATCAATGAAAAATTTATACAACAAAAACATATCCAATCTTGAACAACATGGAGCAAGCCCAAAGGGGTTGGGTCCAATGGTGAGGAATGAGGAGTTTCTCACCATTGACCAATCTTCAACACAAATTAGGATCCATTAAAACCCCTTGAAAGTGCTATTGTTGGAACACACAATGATACTCACATACAAACAATATTCATGCCTTGCAAATTTTCATGGGAGAGTCAGCTTACTTGAAAACGTTTCTTGCATCAATTTTCCATGTCATCCACCCACTTAATGCAATTAATTGTGACCAAGACCAATTCAATTAATAAGTTGTGCAACCAAAAAAATTTCAAGAGAATAAGCATTACGTAATTGCAACTCTTAAACTCACCCAGCATAATGATCGAGCCTTCAAGATTGGAGTGGATGCCACTCGACATCTAATAGGCATAGTTTTGATGCAACATCAAAGATCCATTTTATACCACTTTGAGACCTTTTCAAGAATTTTTCTGAATTAGTAGGTGTATTACTGTGAGATACACGCACTAATTCAAGCAGTGAAGCATTCATGGAATTATTAGGTATAAAAAAAAGACATTCACAACTACCATAGTTTTGAAAATTAATGAACAACAATTGAATACAACAAATAACAGGCTTGGGCACTCTTATAGTCTCCTCTAGCAAATATGGGCAACTTTAGAGCAATAATAAAGCATGGAAAGGCTTATTCCTCCAATATGGGTTAACAAACAACCCTAAAGGGTAGTTCTGCATAGTTTATGGAACACATGATACCTTGGAAAACAATTATGGGCATCATAAACCAGATATGGGCAATGAAAAACAACAAGAGTGACTTGTGCTGGTGAGTTTGTGCTTAGGTTAGACCTTAAAAAGGAATAAAGACTCAGTTCCTGGGTATTTTTCCAATTGAGATTTTAATTGGCGTTTCCTAATCTCACCCTTGACACAAATGTTTTGATCATTCTATTATAGATATTGGCACACCATAGGGCAAAATGTTGTTTCCAACACTGCCTTGTCAAAATAAGACTCATTACTCCCCGCCAACATATCAAATGCACATTTAAAAAATGCATTACCAAGATGAAACAAGAACAATACCTACAGAATGTCTACTAAGTTAATCATTGGATTAATTAGTAATATTTGAGAACATCAAACTTTTCCAGTGTTAATTTGTTTAGTGTCCTGCACATTAAAATACTCATTAGGTTAATGTTAAGTAATTTTTCAACCATATACTATAATCATGATTCATAAAGATGATGAATTAAGTGTTTTACCCCTTCACAGTTTTTAAACCTTTATCCTTTTATGACAAGGTTCCCCTCCTCGCTGACCAAGGAAGAACAAACTTCACTAGAGTCACAATAGACCTAGCCTATATCAATAGCATTTTGGTGGAAACATTAGAAAAAATCATGTGCATATGAAAAACTTGAAAATGGATCCAAATTTCTTAGGATCAAAACTAGAAGTTTAGAATCCTATTACATAGAAGTGTTGATGCCAAAGTCTTTCCCCACTATAAAAAAATATACTAAACAATTTTTGAAATAAGCATTGTAATATGCTCCTTAAAAAATGCATCTAGCTACTAAATTTTTCTTTGAGATGTGGCCATCTCAAGTAATTTGCATATACCAAAGAAATTGATTTTCTAAATAGTAAAACTACAAGAGGCACGTGGCAATGAGAAATCATATCGTTAGTGCCGAAAAACTATTGCAAATTGAAGAAAATGAATACATTATATCAAATAGAAAAACTTCATCCGAGACAATCATAAATGCAAGAACAATTACTACACCCCATTGATTTTGAATTCCAAGAGAGAAATACAATTATTGGAATTGCATTGTTTTGGAAACTAAATTACTACGCTATAGGATTCACCCAAACTCAACAAGTTTTACCAAAGCGAAGCTGACAAACTCATTTCAACTCACCAATCATGTCAACACTGAGCAAACCTTAACTGAGTTGAGAATATTAAGAAAATGTTTCAAGCATTCTATTCCAACACAATATAAATGCATAAAACAATGAAGCACAATAACTAATCATAACATGGGTTCCTACATTTCAGAGAGCTTAGGAATTAGGAACATTGCCAGCTAGTCCCAGACAAGGTTTGAGAACATTCCTAGTTTGTCAAGGAGCACCTTGACAGGGATTGGAACTTTAGGAAATTCCCATCCTATCAAGGTATAGGGGAATACCAAGATGTTTCCAATGTGTTAAGGAGCGTCCAGACAACCCTTGATAGGGAGTGGAATCCCAGAAATTCCATGGTCCATTGGTTCCTATACAAGCACTTAAACAATCATATCAAAAACTTGTTTATGTGCTTAGTCAACCAAGTGTGGGACCAAAAGGGCCTAGATTGGCAAGACATAAAATTTTAAAAACACCAAAATATCAAAAATCCCATGATACTCTTTACAAAATGTCTCACATCAATAAAACCTTGTTGCAATTAGTTACAAGAGTTGACAATGTACCAAAAATACAACATAGTAACAAAATAAATCTCTAACTCAGTCACAAACATGAAACATTATATTTTGAAAACTGTGAGTTCAGTTTCTCCTAGCAAGCATACTGATAACCATAGTCCTGTTGTTTTGACATTGTTGGACCATATTCTCTGCTTTCACAAAGTGTTTCCCAGGGCCTTTCCTCGGGAGAAGGGGTAGGTAGTGGTGACTGACCTTGCCAATCACGAGTATCAAGCTTTGAATATCGAACATCAGATGGTGCCTGTACCTACACAAATGTATCATGTAATAGACAAAAATAAAAATCTAACGAGGCATTAGAAAGTTATACTATGATATAAGAAAATAACAACAAATTAGAGAAATCTTAACGAATTCCTTAAAAAAGTAAAACGTTTAGATCATCAATCGCAAGTATAATCGACTAAAAGACAAACGTTCTTAATCGTAACCTTTAGTTTGTTAATAAAGATATAAAATTGATCGCACGACACCTAAAACAATATGTATAGTTAGTCAATATAAATCAGAGCCATAGGAGTTCCAAATAATAAAATCATGACACTTACATTAATATCACCATGACCCCAGCTTTAGTCATTAGTGACAAGTTCTGATTCTATCTCATGTCTAGCCTTGTGAATCTCATCATGTATGTTCACAGATGCCTACATATTCAAGAAAATAAATTAATGGTTACTGTTAACATGCCAATGCCAAATAATCTTTATGATCATGATAATATCTCAAAAATAGTTAATTCATATAATGTTACCAATGAAAAAAAATATTAAGAGAATATTAAAAAATACATCACCATGAAAATAGATACTTGCCATCAAGGGTTAAAAACCAAAATCATTAAGTATTAATATAAATTGTCCCAATAAATAAATAAAACCAGGAAGAATAAGGCCAAGTACTTGTACCGATAGTACATACTACCGTGCTTTGACAACATGAATTCAATCTTCAATGTTGCTATCAAATTGCATGGCCAAGAAGAAACACATAACGATGAGCATGCTATCATATTGGAAACCTTGGTCCAACAAAAGAGGCAAATCCATGCATTAGAAGCTAAATGCAACCTGCTTCACAAATTGATCACAAATCTAAATAGGGGATCCCAGTGTTTCATCCAATCTAAGAACGTCATTGGGATAAGGTTTTGGGAAGTCCTAGGAGGAAAAAACTGTCCACCAAATGCCTGTAGATGTGGACATGGAGAACCTGGAATCCCAACTCTTTATCGCTAACAAGATGAAGCACACAAAAACCATGTCTTTTACTAAAGCTCTGTTTCCTTTAAGTTTTACAAAGTCAAGTTGATATTAGGTGTCCCTTTCAGGAAATATCCAAGTAGATTTATTTTGATATCCTCTGCAAAGGACGGCACTATTTGTGAATCAAGCTTTCAAGTTTTTGGTCAAGTGTTGAACAATATACTATGTGCTATACCTCTTTTTTATGTTATTATATAGGAAATATCCAAGTAGATTTATTTTGATATCCTCTGCAAAGGATGGTATTATTTGTGAATCAAGCTTTCAAGTTTTTGGTCAAGTGTTGAACAATATACTATGTGCTATACCTCTTTTCTATGTTATTATATTGACCAACATGGCTACAATACTTCTCTAATACAAAATATAACTATTTTTTTATTTAAAAAAAAAAGAAAAAATAATACATCCCATACATACTATTGAATCAAACTATGATACATAAGTCCAAACTTAAACGTTAAAACTTGATATTGAGATTTTAATTATGTGAGTAATGAATCATACCTCCTGAAGTTACAACTAATGTGCACGTGTATATCAATTGCGCTCATGATTCTCAAACCTCGAATCCATTGTCTATAACATACATGAATACACTTAAATGCAAGCTTGAGTAAAAAAATAGATACAATTATCATGCCAACTGGAACAAAGAACAAACTTCCAAAATTCTTCATTCATTCTGCCTACTTTATACAATGAAAGGAAAAGGTTGTTTTAGATTGTGATAATGGAAACAAGAATTATAAATCTTGTCATTCTTTAATCTCTTATAAACATTGCAAAAGTTAAAAGGCATCACTTAGGAGTGATTTGCAAATGTTTTTACACTATCCACTATATACAAAAACAAATGAAGTTGTGGGATCTAAGTTCTTCCCCAATGCAGACCTCGAGTCCATTCAAATATCTTTAAACAGTCAACACCTGTAAATTTTTAATAGGGTCAAGGCCTATAGTGATTTGAAGGGGGAAACCATGGCTTGGATAGAGTCCTGGATTTGAAATTTGGATTGATTTGGAGATTGGAGGGAGGAGCATGGCTTGAGTCAGTCCCATTCTAATTTTATTATGTATGTGATAAAGAAACCCTGAAGGAGACTTGGATTTCTTTGCCTGGAGAGCTTGTGTGAGGCATGCTTGATGAAAGAAAAAAAGTGGACTTGCTGGTTTCGGTGTTGAATTGTATCACTGTTTAGGGAATTCTATTGATGGTGGATGCCCTAGCTAAGGTTTGGAGAGAATTTGAGAGTCCCAGTTTGTGATAAGCTTGAAGGACTATGTTGTATCAGCTTGTGATAAGATGCTGGCATGTACTTGTATCTTCACTCTTATTTATATATAGAGTAATATTTGTTTTCCGTACTTTGTGTACTTGTAGATCGTATTTTTAGCTTATAATCACATCATGGACGAGTAATTTATAGGGTTGTTTAATATGCAAATTTATCATTAAAAAGTAGTTGATTTTGGTTGGGTAATTTAACAAACATTAAAGCTATTTGAGTAGACTTATGGCTGTAATAAATCTGTTGTAACTAAGTAATTTCAAATTTGATCATTAGATTAACTGCCCGTGGTTACTGGCTATGCCGGAATTAACTATTTTTCCTTCAATGAATGTGCAATAATATCTGTACACAAACTAGACAAGTACAATTGTTAAAATGAAGAAATCGACATGTTATAATCAATGAAACAACAATAAGATATGTAATTGACAAATCCGTCATGGGATAACCTATATATATGTATTAGAGAATGATACCAATTGTCATTAGTTTCCTTTCCATTGCGTAGACCTACATAAATCATGACATAATTACAAGTTTATATGACTGAATGATAATTACATAAATAAACAGGCATATCAACATGTATGGGAATTTAAAAAGACTAAAGGGGAATACCTGAGTGTGCTTCTCTTGGTTTCAAGAATAACTTATTCTCTATTAAACAGGGCCAACCACGTGAAGGTAGAAGCTCAACCCCCCCCCCCCCTCACATCACTCTCAATTCCCCACACCCAATATATCTACTGGGAAATAATTGAAAATGATATAACATTGTAAAACATATAAGATTCAAGCATAAAAAGTAGCAAAAAACAATTATATGCATGAAAGCTAAATGTAAGTAAAATTCTAAGATATAAATTTTCATAGATACAAATTAAAAGAGATCTGGATAAATAAATCATGAATGGTACTTATTTATCAACATCCAACCATGCACCTTCACAATCTTGTTGAACATAATCCATGCCACCATCACCTATAGCTTCATCCCTTCAAAGTATACAATGATTGATAGATATACATAGTCCACTTCATATCTGTTACTATTTCTCGGTCCCTTTGGAGGGCATGTCAAAACTACATACCAATCATTCTCTACATGATCTTGTACACAAAATGCTTGTTTTACTTGTGATGCTAAAATAAATGGATCACCTTGCACTATGTCCTTACTTAAGCATCTCTATGGTGAAACCAATTTCATCAAATTTCATTCCATTCTTCTTGTGTACATTTATCCAATCACATTTGAACAATGGATACTGCACATAATAGTAGTCCAATATGATTATTTATCGGATCTCATTAATGTTTGTGCACCTATGCACACACCACTATTTTGGGTGGCCCTAAGATTCTTGATGCTTTTAATAAGAAATATACACCCATTGATTAAGTAGCCCTCATAATTGGTTGCATATTTCTGTTGAACTTTGGTTGTCATTGATGTCAAAGAGGATTCAGTATCATTGTGCTATTTTGAATAAATATATGAAAGCCAGTCAAAAGAATGAAGAAGTATATGAAATCCAGTTTGAAGAAGTACATACGAATTACATCCAGTTTGAAGAACTACATAAGAAGTACACCTAGTTTGAAGAAGCACATAAGGTACATGGGCAAGTCACAAATCCACCTAGTCATGCTACTTCAAAGGTAAATGCCAAAGAGATGGTCGGACAAGTTTCAGGAGTGCGCAAGAGGCTTGGAAACAAGAAGCAGTTGGACATGTAAGCAAGTCCCATAAGTGCGCAAGACTCACCAATTAGAAGAAATATTCAAGTTGTTGTAGCAGCAAGAGTCCTGGAAGAAAGTGGTGGTCAGACAAGTCGAGTGCGCAAGACCCACAAGCGATGATACTTCAAGGGCACAAGACCACAAACGAAGTGATTCCAAAGTGCACAAGACCCACTATGTAAAGGACCAAGTATGTGCAAGACCCACAAGGCGTGATACTTGAGTGGCACAGAACATGACAAGTGATGGAAGCGTGAAATAAGCTGGACCTAAAAGCAAGGAAGAAGGGATGCTATGACCAACTTGTGGACATACTATCTGCGTAGGAGAAGTAACTATAAATAAGAAGCCAAGTTGGAGAGATGAAGTAAGCTTAAATATGCAAAAGTTGTAGTACTTTGATTAGGCAAGATTCTAATTTTGGGGTATCAATGGCTCGTGGAACTAGAACAACATAATCTAGTAGAAGATCCAGATGCACAAAATGCATCACAACAGATGATGCACAAAAGATGAAGTGATTTATCTAAGACAGATGCACAAAGATTGACATGAAGCACATCAAGTGATATAGTATGTGTGAAGACAGAGATGCAACACAACAAAATATGCGCAGTATGATGAGGTTAATTTGAGACATGTGCGATGAAGAGAAAGACAGTATCGCAGACAGTACGCAGTAAATCATAGATGATTTAAGACAGATCCGAGAAGACAAAAGTGTAGTGCAACAGTAGATGTGCAATAAGATGAAGTTAAATTGAGACATGTGCGAAGAACATAAAGGCAGTATTGGACATGGTACGTATAAGGTCACAGATTATCTCAGATATATGCTCCAAGACAGAAGTGTAGCATAACAAAAGGTGCACATATCGATATGATATAGATGTGCGAAGTCAGAACAATAACACATCACAGGATGCGCAGTACTAGTTGAGTTTGCAGATGAACATAAATCGAACGGTATGTTGAATCGGAGCGCATATTGCAGAATGTGATGAAGTATGAGATCAAGTATGTGATATTGATGCAGTGAAGTAAAGTACATGATACAGTTCAACGATTGTAAGATCTCAATATAAAGAAGGTGCGCACAACAGAATGAACTGCAATTAATCTGAAGATTGCATGGATCAGTAAAACAACAAAGAATTATCTTCTGCAGTCATATAAGGGCAGTAGGATAGGGAAAGGAATAGGGGGTCGATGCCTCCTTCTAGTTGAAGCTGGTAAATCAGGGATTTGGTGCTTCCTTCAAGTCGTATGCTGTAAAACCAGGGGGTTGGTGCCTCCTTCCAGTTGTGCTGGAGAACTTCGGAAGTTGGTGCTTCCATGAATGTAATAATTTAATATAAGAGAGAATTTCGTGGTTTTATCCTATTTGGGCTTCCACATAAAAATCTGTGTGTTTTGTGTATTGTACATGTGAATTTGAATGTTTTTATTTATGGTGAATGCATAATTAAGTTCCAGATTCAAATAGATAAGAAGTAAAAATTGTTCATAATTGCGCTAATACTGATTCGCCCCCCCCTCTTAGTATTAATAAGATTCCAACAATTGGTATCAGAGCGAGTGTATTCAACAACAACCTAACATCTGGAAGATATATCCTTGCGCAAATATGGACAAGCAAGAAGGAATCTCCACCGAAATAGCACTAAGATTTGATGGCACCAACTATACCTTTTGGAGGATAAGAGTGGAAGTATATCTGCAATCCCTCGGGGCTGATGTATGGCAGTCTATTGAGAATGGTTAAAATGTCCCTGTAACCACACTAGTTGATCCATTTTAGAAAAGATAGTATGAATGCAATGCAAGAGAAAAAAATGCACTGTTATGTGGGTTAACAGACATTGAATTTACTGAAGTCATGCACTGTGCTTTAGCAAAGGATGTATGGGATAAGTTGAAAAGTATCCATGAAGGATATGAAAGTAAAGAAGGCAATGCTGCAGATTTAATCTGGACTATATGAGTCTTTGAGAATGAAAGATTAAGAAAATATTGCCTCATACTTCCTTCGAGTTGATGAGTTAGTTAATACCATTAAAAGTCTTGGAGTCACACTAACTGAAGAATCGATTGTGCATAAAATACTAAGAACTCTGCCTCCAAGATTTGACTCAAAGGTGTTAGTGTTAGAAGACAGAACCAATCTTGCAGATTTAACAAAGGTTGAGCTTCTTGGATCTTGACTGCGTATTAAATGAGAACTGAAAGGGAAAATCCCACAAACAAGGGAGCAACTTTGAAATCTACTAGGAAAGTAAAACATCAGCATGACAAAGGCTCTTGTGAAAGAGGGCATGGCAAGCATAAGGGGAAGTTATCCTTCAAATGCTTTAAATGTGGAAGAGTAGGCCACTTCACCTCAAAGTGACCATATAAAGAAGATAGAGATAGTGACAACGAAGAAGAGCATAATTACAATGAACGAAGGTTGGTGCACACACATGACATATCTGAGAACAAGAAGAAAGTTCCAAAACAAAAGAAGAGTTTGTACTCCAAGGAAGATAGCCGTTCATCCGAAGAAAGTGAATGTGATGAAAGTCCAAAAGAAGTACTTTTCATGGCCTTCTTGGAAGATGAAAGTAGTGAAGAAAATAAAAAGTTTTGTCCCTCCATCAAGAAAGACACATCGAATGCGCACAGTCAATTAGGAACACTCGATAAGTATTTATTAAGTGGAACCTTTAATACACCTCCAAAACCTGTCGCAGAAATTAAGACAGATAATCAATATAAAGAAGAAGAAGTTGCAGAGGTTGTCTGGGAAGGTGAACTGGTCAGTGCCTTGTATAAATTAAATAAGTCAAGAAGGAAGAACAAACTCTTGTGGGACCAACTGTCAAAATATGAAGAACAAGACAAGAAAGCCAAGGTGATTCAAGAGTCTCTTGAAAGATAGGTTAGTGAAAAGGAAATGAATTTTGAGAAACAACTAAATTGCACAGTAGTCAAAATCAGAAAGCTTGAAGAGGAGAAATTAGTATTGAAGACATCACTGGAAGACTTAGAGCAGGTAAATGATCAAACTAACAAGTCAACTCGAAGAAAATAATAGAGAGACCTCCTATTTAGAAGAAAAATTGGACGAGATAAAAGGGAAAGGTCACATCATTGATACTTTGAACCACACACATTCAGGAAGTGACAAAACATGTCTTGAATAAGAAATGAAGAAAAAATTCAAAGACATCACACCAATCCTGAATAATATTTTGAACGATCAAAGATCACCCGCAGACAAGTAAGGACTTGGCCATGACAAAATAATTGAGAAGGTCCGCGACAACAAATACATTGTAAATCAAATGAAGCCATTCAGGAACAATAATTCCTGCAGTAATTATAAAACTTTCCATTACACTACCAAAAGAAGGATAAATAAATTGAAGTGCGCAAGGTGCAATTACAAAGGTCATATTGCGAAATATTGTCAAACTGTAAGATGTTACACATGTGATGGTTTTGGGCACAAGGCTCAATATTGTCGAAGGACAGTACATCAGACATATAGAAATACTCTACATAACATCAACCATGACACAAGGACCAAAAGTGAAGATAGTTAGGCGCAATATCAAAATGGATGTGCACATATGAAAAAGGGGTAAAGAAAGCTACTCAAACAAATGACCCAGGCTTGTCGCAAGTAGATAGTGATTGCTGTCCATCTTGTTGATCTCTGAAAGGATAAGTAATATCCTTGAATTTAACATGATATTCATTAGGAATTCAAGGAATGCATTAGTAAGTGTTGTAGTTAGAAAACATTTGAAGTTTGTAGTTGCTCTATTATTATATTGCAAAGGGAATGCACATATATTCCATTATTTGCAAAGATTTGTTGATTTGTTGCATAAAAGAGCTCATACATGTATAAAGAAGAGTATAGATAAGTATTGCTGATGAACAATCATGAGGTCCCTGTAGATACATAAACAAAGTTTGTGTTATATTCAAAATTTGCCTTTGCAAGATTACATGAAGACCTCTGTTGCAGAAAACAGAGTTGAAGTACAAAGAGGTAGACAAAGGCCTAACTACAATTGAAGTACAAAAGCAATGATGGAATCCGTGTTGAACAAAACTAAGAGTCACAAAATTGATTTAGAGCCGAAGATCAAGGTCCAATTCTGCATCATGACCAATTGGTTGTTGAGATAGACGAAGCTCAAGATCCATCGGAACTTGTTCGATGAATTCAGTGGATTGTAGCAATGGACAAAGCTACAGAGATGAAGATGATTCATTGACAGTGGAACGTTCCATCCGAATTAAGTTCAACAAGTCAAGTATTTGTTGTTGTTGCCACTCCAAGAAGTCGACTCTCTTGTTTATATTGGATAACCCCTCAACATTGTTGTGATTGACCTGCGATTGCATGTACCAATTCATGAAATCAGATTCTTGCAATTGTGCTTTCCAAACTCCCATGTCCACTCTTAGTTGTGCGAATTCTACCTGCTGCGACTGAATTGTTGAGCGAAGACTGTCAAATGAGTTGTTGAATCTTTGGAAGAATGTAGACATGATGAATGAATATGAGAAACTCAGAGGCTGTGATACTCAATACAAAATTGACGGTGAATGAACCATGATGATGAACCATGCAAAACATAGCTCATTTATAGAATTGGAAGGTGGTTCTCTGCGCACACGAAAATAAATTGAAGAGATGTTGAGATTAATGGCATTCATGTTCGTGCGATTCGAAGCTGACTATGTGTTTGTTTCCACATGCCCACTTTGATTTGTACATAGAGCAAGTGAAGAAGCCCTTAAAGTGACGATGATGTGTCCACATAACCATGATGATGTGAAGGCTAAAGAAGCGCCCTTGATGAAGACATGAAGTGTTCAAGAAGACAAGTCAAATCCCATTGAAGAAGTAAAGCAAGAGGCAATTAAGAAAAATCCACGGGAAGTCTCATGAGAATGATGCTAAATAGAAAATGGTACTTTTACCCCATAAATGAAACCCAAATGAAAGAACAAGTCAGTGATAGGTGGTACTATTCCTAACTCCCCATGGTTGAGGAGAAGTAAATTTTTCTCTGTATTGCGCCAGAATTTGGTTAGGGCCAACCTAACATGAGGCCATAATTTGGTTAGGGCCAACCTAACATGAGGCCATAATTTGGTTAGGGCTGACATAACCTTAAGTGAACTAAAAAAGTGACTTAGACTCGTATAAATAAAGGTTGGAACATTTTCATTTCTCATCTTATAATTGCACATCTCTTCTTGTGTATAAGTGAAGCCAAGGTACAAGAGGAGCATCTTGTGAAGAAGTTGAAGGATGAGTTAGGGTTTCTCTCTTGTTACTTTGTCTTGGAAAAGGTATGTATTAGGGTTTCTCTTTTGGTGAAGATCTTGCACATGGATTAGGGTTTCTCTTAGCAAGGTTATTAGCATGGACTAGCGTTTATCCTTGAATATATTTGTGTATGGATTAGGGTTCTTATGGAACAATCTAGGGATCCTCTCTTGAAATGACATAGGGTTTGATGTTAAGGGATTAATGAAGCAAGCAAATGAATTCTATGGATGATTTATTTATGAAGGCTTTACTGTAGATTTGAAGCGGTAGTTGGATGTAGATTTGAAGGTTATATTTCATACATGTTTTGGGCTAGTTTGTTATAGATTTGAAGTTTATATTGCTGACATGTTTTGGGCTAGTTTGCTGCAGATATGTAGGTTGACAGTGACAATGTGAAGACAATGATAGTGACAATGTGAAGACAATGATAGTGACATTGTGAAGACAGTGACCGTGACAGGTTGATACTCATATTCATATCAGGGTGGCAGGATTGGGACAAGGAAAGGAGATTGTAGTCTCTTTCATGTTGGTGCCTGAGAAGTGTGAATTGGTGCTCATAAGGGGGTGAAAGTCTCCTTCTAGCTGATTCTAAAGAAATCAGGGAGTTGCTGGATATAAAATTGAATGTACTCTTCATAAACATAAGAATAACATTATGTAGTTTTCTCCCATTTAGGTTTACACGTAAAATATTTGTGCACTGCGTATGATTTTATTTTTTGATGATAATGTTTGATAATGTACTATAGTTAATGATGTATATGGTAATTTAAATTTGTTGCAGTTTAATGTTTAAAGTAAAGATTGGTAAAAGTGCCCAATATTGATTCACCCATGCAGACATGTTTTGGGATAGTTTGTTTCAGATCTAAAAGTTGAAAGTGACAGTGATAGTGACAATGTGAAGACAGTGATAGTGACGGTGGCAGGTTGATACTCATATTCATATCAGGGTGGCAGGATTGGGACAAGGAAAGGATATTGTACTCTCTTTAATGTTGGTGCCTGGGAAGTGTGAGTCACAAGGGGGTCAAAGCCTCCTTCTAGCTGGTGCTAAATAAATCAGGAAGTTGTTGGATATAAAATTGAATGTACTCTTCATAAACATAAGGATAACATTCTATAGTTTTCTCCCAATCAGGTTTACACGTAAAATATTTGTGCACTATGTATGATTTTATTTGTTGATGATAATGTTTGATAATGTACTATAGTCAATTATGATATGGTAATTTAAAGTTGTTGTAGTTTAGTGTTTGAAGTAAAAGTTGGAAAAAATGTCCAATATTGATTCACCCCCTCTCTCAGTATTGATGAATATTCCAACATAACATTAATGGTGCCAATACAATGCTCAAACCTTAAAAATCTCTAAAATGAACTATCTAAGTGCTTAGTGAATACAAATATTTAAATTATGTAAAAGAATAAAGTAACCAAAGTGTTTAGTGAATACAAATATTTAAATTAAATTTATGAAAGAAAAAAATAATCAAGTAATATTTAAAGTGGTAATACCTAAAATATTTGCTATTTCCATTTGAATTTCTCATTAAATATGTCTCACCACACCAAGATTGAGGATAAGCTTGAAGGAGTTGATAACTTCTTAGCATGGATGTATAGGATTGCACTTGTCCTTGAAGATAATGAATTGCACAAATATGTAAATGAAGAGGTTCCAGCACGAGAGGGAGATGAGGATAAAGCCTTACATAAGAACTTGGTTAAGGCTAAGAGAATCATTGTAGATTCCATTAAGGATCATCTCATCCCACATGTGTCATCATTGAAGGAACCTAAGGAGATTTTTGATGCTTTGACAGAGCTATTTGAAGGAAAGAACATTAATCAGAAGATGACCTTGAGGAACCAGCTCAAGAATGTGAAGATTCAAAATGAAGAGACCATGCAGTCCTATTTTACAAGGGTCTCACATATCAAGGAGCAACTTGAAGCTGTTGGAGAAAAGGTAGAAGAAGGAGAAATTGTGATGACCACCTTGAATGGTCTCCCAAGATCATGTGACTCATTCATTCAAGGGATTTGTGCTAGAAAGAAGTTAATCACATTCAGTAGGTTGTGGGAAGAATTCTCACAAGAAGAAGCTCGACTTGTGGCTCAAGAAGAAAATATGGGAGCAAAGGACGATCAAGCTTTCACAATACACTCTAGGAGGAATAATAACAAGAGGGAGCACCATCACAGTAAGAGGGAGAAACACCACCACCAAAGTCAGAGGGATAAATTTAGAATATCCAAGAGAGATCTATCTAATATTAGATGCTATACTTGTGATGAGAAGGGACACTACTCCAGGAATTGCCCCATAAATAAAAGTAGCTCCCACAACAAGAATAACAACAAGAAAAGGCACCATGCTCACACCGCAGAAGATGACGAACCTGCAAGGAAAAGAACCAGAGAAGAAGAAAGGGATGATTCTTCAAGTGATGAATAATATGTAATGTAATGAATGTAAGCAGTTACAAGGGCTCATTCAGAAGGTTGCAACTCATAAGGTGAATTTAGAGATGACTTTCAGTATTACATGAAAGGTGTAGGAAAATCTCCTACAAATTTGGACTCCAGAAACCAAATAAAGATCAATGCTCTATGGAAGCCTCTCATCCATTTCAGCACTGGTTAGGATATAGAAGAAAGGACACTTGCTCAACAGGACCTCAGAATCATATGATGAAGAGGGAGCACACTGTCAGAGACTCCAGAAGTTCCTACAAGGAAGCAAAGATCAAGAGGGATTCCACCCAACAACCAAAGAAAGATAAGTATTTGAATTGTCATTTCTTGCATATCTAATTATTAAATGATATTGTTCAGTTGTGTACATACTTATGTTCCTATATTTAGGATGTGTATTATGCATATTAGGATATTTGCATTAATGAACAGTACACTACTAATATGCATGTGATGGGTAAGTGGCCTATGGTACTGTACAACATTCCATTTCTACTTATCTAGAATGAAAACTTTTTGCTGACATGTTGGGAGTAGTGCACACTCTTAACAATGTTTTGGTAGAGATGGAAGGCATCTAGAAAGTTACGGGATATGGATGAATGTTGTATTGAAGCATTGGCTAAGATAATCACATGAATGTATGCCTAAGAATTTGTTCTGAAAAACTATGAGACGTTTCTAATCATGCAATTGAATTTAACTTGTAGGAAATATCGTGTACAATCACCTACAAGAGAAGGACGACGACATTTGTGACGAAGACTCAGTATATAAAGAAAACTACCTATTGAAGATATTGAAGAACTTGAAGTTCCCAGGATTCAATATTTAGTGATGGAAGAGGCAGTTCCAGAAGATAATGAAGATCCCGAGATGGAAGAACCAAAAAGAACCTATAGATCCACCTCGTGAGAAGAAATCCCACAAGAGGAAAGTAACATGGGTATGAGAAGCAATGAGGAAGCTACTGAGAAGAAAGAATGGAAGGATGCCATGATAGAGGAATACCAGTCGATTATGAAGAATGATGCCTGGGAGGTAGTTTCGAGACCACAAGGGAAGTCTGTAGTGACTTTGAAGTGGATCTACAAGATGAAGCATGCTGCATATGACATCATTGAGAAACACAAGGCGAGGTTTGTGGCACGTGGATTCTGCCAGAAGGAAGGCATAGACTATGAGGAGACATTTGCACCTGTAGCCAGATACACTTCCATTAGATCAGTACTTGCATTGGCTGCAGTGATGAAATGGAAGGTACACCAGATGGATGTCAAGATAGTGTTCTTGAATGGTGTAGTAGAAGAGGAAGTGTACGTGGAACATCCACTTGGATTTGAGACACATGACATGCAGACTCATGTGTGAAAATTGATGAAGGCCTTATATGGATTGAAGCAGGCACCCAGGACGTGGTACGACAGGATGGATAGTTTTTTTATGAGCTTGGGCTTTACCAAGAGTAAAGTAGATTCCAACCTTTACTACAAGGTTGATGTGGGAAATCCAGTGATACTTCTACTCTATGTAGGTGACCTGTTTGTAACAGGGGAGGATGAGCTCATTGCAAATAATAAGAGGAAGCTTGTCGTAGAGTTCGAGATGAAGGACATGGGTATGATGCATTATTTCTTAGGCATGGAGGTGTGGCAGAGTGTGGATGGAATATTCCTTGGACAAGGGAAGTATGCAGTGGATATTTTGAAGAGGTTCGAAATGATGGACTGCAAGGCTATAACCACAACCATGGCATCGAACTTGAAGCTACTATGTGATGCTTCATCAGATTCAGTTGATTCCACGATGTGTCGTTAGATGATGGGTTCATTGATGTACCTAGCGAACACGAGACCAGACATATGCTTTGCTATGAACACATTGTTTCAGTTCCTGATGGATGCAAGACATTTTCAATTGATTGTTGCAAAGCATGTATTGAGGTACCTGAAGGGTACAGTTGACTATGGGCTCAAGTATGACATGAATCAGAAGATTAACCTGCAGGGTTATGTTGTTTCGGATTGGACAGGCAGTGCCGATGATAGGAAGAGCACTTCGGGATGATGCTTCAATATGGGATCTGGTATGATATCCTATTTTAGCAGGAAGCAGTCGTGCATGGAACTAAGTACAGCAGAAGCAGAGTATGTTGTAGCTTGTTCGGCTAGTTGTGAGGAAGTATGGATTAGGAACCTACTGTCTAATTTGTTTGATATCCAGTTAGAGCCGACTTGTATATTATGTGACAACAAGAGTTGTGTGAAGTTGTTCGAGAACCCGGGTGTTCCATGACAAGTCAAAACATATTGAGATCAAGTACCACTATATAAGGGATATGGTGCAGAGAGGAGGAGTGAAGCTCCAGTATATTGCGATGGACGAGCATATAACCGATGTGTTGACCAAGCCGCTAGCCAGATTGAATTTCGAGTACTTTAGAGAGAAGCTTGGTGTTCTCTAGATTGAGGTTCCTTCCAAGAGGAGGTGATGAGTCGAGAAGACGTCGATGCACATGGGCCATTCTCGCATGGTGGTAGGAAAGTCCTCCCATGTTGGTAGATGTAAAGGCTGAGCCATTCTCGCATGGTGGTAGGAAAGTCCTCCCATGTTGGTAGATGTAAGGGTTGGGTATCGCATGGTGGTAGGTTTGTCCCTCCGATGTTGGTAGAAGGAGTCTTGCATGGTGGTAGGTTCGTGCCTCCCATGTTGGTATGCAAGGTCTCGTATGGAGGTAGGTTTGTGCTTCCCATACTGGAGACGTCCATCGGTCATAAGACACTGTGTGTGAGCCTAGGCAAGATCTTGCATGCTGGTGAGTTTGTCCACCCATGCTTGTAGACGTGGGTTGACCGTTGTGGGACATGTGATGTGCATCTGGGTTGTGCTCCATGTGATGATGAGATGATCTGAAGACGATGAGGCGACAGTAGGAGATGCAGGAGACAGTGGCAATGTAATGACTGGTCCTGGGTTTTACCTACTTGATGGCTTGCTCGCAAATATGATGAAGACCTACATGAGGTATAGTCCTACATCCATCACGAAAAATGGATGGCTCTATAGAACTTCCTATGACGATTATATTTGAGAGATGTCACAAATCAATGATCGACATGATGAGGATTGCAACAGTGACGATGATGCACCGCTGATGATCCAGTGTTGATGATGATGTTCCATCATTGATTATGATCCAACGACGAAGACTTGTGTGCATATGTGTTGATGACTGTGTCAAGAGAATACCTTCCTAGTTAAGAGGGAGTGTTAATGTAATTGTAACTTCAAAAGATATTCACTTGTATTTATATTGTCGTTATTATTGTATTTTATTTGTACCTCCGACGGAGATGTTTATTCCTCCGATCGGATATGTCATTATTACATTTGGCCATGTAAAGTCATTGTGGTAAATCCTCCATTGTAAGTCGAGGCAATAGATCCCCCTAGAGTCAGTTAGATTAGGGTTATTGATTCCCCTAGAGAAGTCATCCCAGTCAGGTATAACTGGGGCCAACCTAGCTAGTGAAAAGGTCATGTGAAAGATAAAGTACAAATAGAGAGTTGAGCTCTCTCATTTGTACAACACACTCACTCACAAGTTCGCATTAGTGAGAGAGAGGACAAGTTCACATAGGAGGAAAAGAAGAGGAGTTGCAGAAGACCATCTCTATTTTGGGGGTTTTACTTTTTTGATATTGTATTGGTGACGATTCTATCTCTGAGGAAGTTGTGGGGTTTTCTCCTTTATGGTTTCCCCGAGGAAAATATTTGTGTATATTGTGTTATGTTGTGCATGTTATTATTTCAGTTAAGATCCTAGATAATATTGATTAAAAGTAGAAAAATTAACATGGTATCATAGCTAACCTAAAAAGAAGACACTGTGCCATTGTAGAAGCTAGGGATTCTTAATTCACAGGTATGCGTCCTTCCCCTTATTCTATGGGAATATGTTTGCAAAATAATTGGCATGTTCTGATCAAAGGAAGAATGATTCATTTGTGGAAGATGGTTCTATGCCTTTCTGTTTGAAACCAAAGAAGATAGGGATCCCATGTTCCAGGGAGGCCCTTATTTCTTCAGAAACCGTGGCATGTACTTAAACCGAAGGACCCATGAATTTAATATAGAGCTATACATGCCATCTATAGTCCCTTTATGCGTTCATATTCCCCACCTTCCCCTTCATTGCTGGGGAGAGGACTGTCTAGTGAGTATTGGAAATAAGCGGGGAAAATACCTAGACAACGATGAACCAAAGTCAAGCAAATTCTCTTGTGCAAGAATATGTGTCGAGGTGGATCTAGAAAAATGGATTCAAGAATCCATTGTCCTCAATCTAGATAATAGGAATCATGTTAATAAGTTAGACTATGAACACCTTCCATTTAAATTCAAATCTTGTCATGAATATGGACACTTTTTTAAAGGATACAAAAATAATCCCAAACAATCTAAAGTGGAGCTAAATAATGAAACCACATGGAAAATAGTGAAGTAGAAAATGGGAAACATATAAGAAAATCCACCCAAACAATAGAAATATATTCAACGACAATAAGGCCCTTTGCAACATTCCCTTCTTTTCCCTCGCCTATGCCTCCTACTGAATTTGAGACCATTCCTAAATATTCAATCCTAAATAATACTTTGCAGATAAAAGGAATGACCTCAAACCACTTTGACATTCTCTCCCAAAATGAATCCACTGAAGAAGTCCCAATTGTTCTAGATCCCCCATCCCAAGTGCATGCCCCCTTCTTGTCTTTCATTGAAGTTGTATCCCCTTCAGTAACACCCCCAGGATTAGCTCCCCCTCGAGAGTCTTACTATATAAATCCAAAATCGACACAGTCGACTCATTGGCAAAGGCCCTAGTTTCCCAAGCAATAGTAAATGACATCCTAACCATGAAACAATCGTAGCAACTATAATGTGACCAAGAAGAGGATATAGAAGAGGAATTTCATATTAAAAAACCAGGTAGGAAAATAGGAAAAGAAGTAAGAGAAGAAGCATCCCAAAAAGGCAAAGTGATGGGAAGGAAAGACACCATTAAGCAATCCTTGTCTTCTACAAAAAATAATTTATCAAAAATCATTGGTGGAATCCAGTGAGCAAGTGGGGAAAAACCCAACAGTGGTAAATAACGAAAGTGGTCTCCTAGAAGTGTAAGGGCTAGGTAGAAATTTTAAAATAAAAGCAATGAAGGATTTAACAAAACTAGAAAATCCCTTGATTCTGCTTGTCCAAGAGATGAAATTCACATATTAGGAAATGATAAAAGCATGAAAGAAAATTTGGAACAAAAGAAAGCTGGTCACAATCAGATCTAGAGGGGCTTCTATAGGCATAACCACTCTCTAGGATGATCAAGTGTTGGAAAAAAAAAGGTATCCCAACATTGCATTTTACAAAACTGGTAAACAAGAAAAATGGGAAAGTCTATAAAACCTTCAACATTTATTCTCCACAACATTACACAAAGAAACAAAGGTGTTGGGACACTTTGAAGGAAATGAAAGAAGAGTTGGATGTAAATGGAAGCATAATAGAAGGGAACCTCAATGTTACCCTCTCTTAGAGAGAAAAAAGAGGAGGAAGTGTTGTCAAGGACCCCTTCAAGGAGAAGGTAGAAGATCTTCTTGCAAACTAGGACCTATTTGATGTTATCCCTAAAAAAGGGAAATTCACTTGGTCTAATAGAATGCTAGGGAAAAATCACATCATATCCAGATTGGACATATTCATGATCTCAAGATCCTTTATGGAGGAAGAGTTGCGCATCTCCTCATCCATCATTACATTAGCCTCCTCAAATCACAAACCTATCCTTCTAACTATGGTTGATATGGACCAGCATAGATCCATCTTAAAGCCGTATCTATCAAGCACCGAGAGGGATCTAATTTCTTGAGGTGTATTTCTTTCTTTAAATATAAACTCAAGAAATTTTATCTCTCTTCATTGATAGATCCGGGTTTTAGTATCGATTTTTTAATTACTTTTCATAATATTTTATTTTATGAGCCAACATGGTTTTTTTTAAATACTTTCCATAATTTTTTATTTTATGAGTGGACATGAATTTTTTTAATTGTTTTGTTGGGAACAAACGTTACAACATCTCCCCCATACTAGGCTGTAGAGCACCGAGACTTGGTGCAATAACTATAGTCCCCTCCCTTTCAAGTTCAACCCTCTCTGGCTACAAACCCCAGAAGCAGTTGAAAGAATCAAAGAAATCTCATCGCAACGTGTAGGTCATCCAAGCTATATCCTTGACAACAAATTGAAGGTGGTTAAAAAAGCTCTAAAATAGTGGGAAAGGATAAACTATTAAGAGATAGTAATGGAGAGAAAAAATCTACAGAAAAAATTAGACTGAGTGCAACAGAGCATGGAAGAAGAAGAAATAAGCAAAAAGCATAGACTGATTGCAACAGAGCATGGAAGAAGAAGAAATAAGCAAAAAACACCTACTTCTAGAAAAATAGTTGAGCCAAAAGATATTCAAAGTTCATCGGAATGAAGAAGAGAGATGGAGGCTAAAGTCAATAAGCCTATGGTTGAAAGATGAGCATAGAAATACAACCTTCCTCCATAAGCAAGCCAAAGCCAAAAAAACAGTGGAATAATGTAAAGAAATAAAGAGGCCAGCATAGAGCTATATCAAATTTTGATTATATAAAAAAAGAGGCCCATTCCCATTTTAAGATGATCCTCCAAGTGCAGAGGTGGAGGACCCTAATCAAGTGACTGTGTCAGGGCTAGAAGCTGACAAATCCCCTAGTCTTGATGGCTTTTTAATCACCTCCTTTAGGCACTAATGGGATACTATTAAAGTAGATCTATGTCGAATGTTGCAATGGACTCATGAGAAATAAAAAATCCAAGGGGCTCCCAAATCCTCCTTTCTCGCCCTAGTTCCCAAATAAAAGAACCCTTCCTCCTTCACTAGATTCCACTCAATTTGCCTCTATAAATTATTTATAGTACAGACTATTGTTATTTAAACTTTGAACATTAAGTTTGGGAATGAAATCATTTTCCTTATGCGTTACATGATAGGTATGCGAATAAATATTTACTGTAAGGTATTTCCATGTTTTGGGAATTGATGGATGTTGAGTATAAGAGTGGGAATGTTGAACCTTAAACCAATCAATGTATGAAGATTTCACGTGATTATTAAGTATGAAAAAAAGTACGAAAGTTGCATTGGAACAAATCCCTGTCAAATGACAGATGTTGGCCCAGAAAAGTCTAAGCAGCGGGGATATGAGAAAAAGCTATTTCCAACTCCATACGTTATAACTATTGCTAATTACAGTATTAAGCTAAACATGGACCAAGAAATACTAATGTAAAAAGAAATAAAATATTTCTTGATTAGCTTGGAAGTTACTTTGCTCATTGGCTATCAATTTGTCAGATGTTTAAATTTCAATTATTAGTCTTAATAAAGTCTTGCTTCTGTGATTGCATTCATTTCAATGATTTTTCAAGTTTAGTTAATGGTTTGTGATTGCATTCATTTCGTTGATTTTTACAGGCAGAATAGTCTTCGAGTGGATTATCGTATCAAAACAGAAGAATGTAGAATATTTATACGTTTTAAGGTAAGCCATTACTCAAAATTTGGGACGAAAGTCAACATCCAATGGTTCATATTAATATTTAATGATTGCCAATTATAGCATATTAGTTATTAGTTCCCTTTTTCCTAGGAATCATTCTTTCCTTCTGATTTAGAAGAGCGCTGTATCAGTTTGAACTTGACCTCATGGGCGTTGGCATATAAGTGAAATCATGGAAGACTGTTGGTGACCTCATGGGCGTTCACTAGTATTCCTATATTTAAAAGATTACCATTTCGATCATCAAAACTAGGATCATACTTATAGGGATGAACATTTCTCATTTTTGTAGAAGTTAAAAAATCATTTTAGTTTATACAAATACAATAATTCTGATCTTTGTTAAGCCTATTGACCTTTAATTGAACTTTAATGGTTGTTTTGAGCCAGTTGTATTACCCTATTTGTAAAGCTACTCATAGCGGTTTAACTTTTTGATTATTCTCAATCTCCGCTCTCGATGATTTTCTTTTCACGATCCACCTTGGCGATTAATTTTGTATCCTCTATGCAGACTTGGTTGTCTGAAATACAAGAATGTTGTGCTATGGCTTTCCATACTTCAAACAATTTTTAAACTCTACAAAAATATAATAAAAAATTTAGCATAAATCTTTTATACCTATTTCCTCCATATTTTGGGTAGAAATATACTTCAAGGATTTCAATTTTGAAATATGCTACTAGTATACATGGTGGCCATTAATAAAATGCAATGCAAATATAGGTCGGCAGAGATGCAGGAAAAGCTGGAGGTTGAGATGGTGTACTTATGTACGCCCTTGCCTGTGAAAACACGAAGTTGGGTAACGATTTTTTGAGAATGAAGAGGAAACAAAATTGTGCACGTGGATAAACACGCGAAAAAAATTCAACCTCAAACTCTAGGCCAAGAGTTTAAAAAACTCTAGGTCGAGAGTTTGTGAGAGTTCCTATGAGATTTTAATAAAACTCTAGGTTGAGAGTTTGAACCAATCATTGCCCGTATTTAAAAAAAATCTTGGCCGAGAGTTTGAATTAAACCCTTGGCCAAGAGTTTGGAAGATATTTTCTCGGCCGAGAATTTGTGGTCAACAAAACCTGCGAAAATCTCTTGCATCTTTTTGGAACTTGCAACTTCAGCAAGGCCAAACCCATGCAAATTTTGAATATTATTTGTCGGACTTGGTAGCAATGGATTCATCTCTAAATCTAGTTTCCAATGATATAAGAATTGTTTCATTTCAATTTGAATTTCTATTTATTAATATTTTTTTTCTAAACCTTATCCCTTAAGAATTTTATTGTTTTGAAAATCACATGAAATGAAAATTCAATATCATAACAAAGACAATACCAAAAATTTGAAAACTTCACAAAGATCTTCTTTGCTCTGTCCTCTTCAAAAAATGTACTTATAGTTTTTTCAATAAAAGCCACACTAAAAATAAAATTGAAGCTCACCAACATGTGTCGATAAGGCACCATTTTCTGAACATATGCTATTTCAATAAATAATAAAAAAATAGTTCCCAAGTTTGAAAAACTTCAAAATATAGTCGCAGAAGTGCAGTGTGTATATTATGAGCATACAATTTTTTTCAGTCATTATCCATACCTAAAATTTTCAAGTAAATGATTGTCCCATGATATGTCCATAAAGTTTTTTTCAGATATGAGTAGGAAGCTAATTCAATTCTCTAAAACATTTGTGTTTACTTAAAAGTGAAATTCCTAAGAAAGATATGAGTTTAAAGAGATTGAAGTTGAAAAATATAAAATTTTGCAATTTTGTTTGTAAAAAAAAACACAAAAATAGTTACCCAACTTCATGTTTTCACCCTTAAACGTGGTGCAATTTCTTTAGAGTCCATTCTCAATAACAAGATTTTGTTTCTCTCCATAGCTACTCCTCATGTTTCCTCTATTATCAAATTCTTTTATCATAAATTTACAGTCCATTCTCGATAACAAGATTTTGTTTCTCTCCATACCTACTCCTCATGTTTCCTCTATTATCAAATTCTTTTATCTTCTCTCCTCTATTACCTTATTAGTAGCGAATCGATTTATTTTATCTTCTCGCCTCCATTCCATTATTATTAGTGACTATGGTCCTAAGTGCTGAATTTTGCTTAACAAACATTCAATTTCTTTGGGTTTCTACATTTTGGAAAGATTGATAAGGAAATAGATGAGTTTTTTCTTTCTTTCTTGTTTTGCATGTTGTATACTACAACATTCAATCTCAATCATGTGTGAATACAATCTTATTAAAGTGATACTTGCAAGTGCATCGATGGATTCTGGAATTTGCTCTTTATGTCCGAATCAAGTCAAAGTTACAATTAAATGTTTGCATTAACATTTTGGATTGTAGTGTTGCATTTTGGTATAATATGACCTCTCCATCTCGATGTGAGCGCAATCCAGTTGTTTCATTTAATGTGGCGGCTGGTTTCTCTATATATATAACCAATGTGAATATATATATATATATAATTACATATAAAAATATATAAACATTACTTAAGACATAAAATTAATAAATTATTATGAAAAAAATTACGATATCATATGAAAAACTAAAAACTAATGAATACCATACCAATCACAAGAATTTGATCTATATTTTCGTGTTGAATAGGAAAAACACATAGACACATTGCATCACATACTAACTTCTATATTTTCGTGTTGAATAGGAAAAACACATAGACACATTGCATCACATACTAACTTCTGTAAAGATAAAATTGCAAACTATGCTGAAGTGGAAAGTAAACTAGTAAATAAACTATAATTAGTTAGGTGCATCTTATTTATACATAAATGAAATTTTCAAAGTTATAATCCATATATATATAAAGAAATGCACTTTGAAAATCTATAACAACATAGATATACTTTACCATCTATAACACAGAAAAATAAGGGATGCATTAAAACAAAAGAATGAACAAGGATGGCATACTCTTTGAATCTACTACATGAGACTTTAATTAATACATCAAAATCCTCAATCAACAAGTCTCAGAACCTATCACAACAACTAATACAATACAACACTTCTCAAAACAATGTCAAAATAGACCATGGAATTACACTATGAAGCCGAGTTTTAAATTATGTTGATAGATACAGTACTTAGAGACTTACTTCTCATGGGTCGCACTCGTAAAAAATTTCCAATAAATCCTGGGGATAGATGTGTTATCAGCATCTGTTGATCCACCAACATACAACTGGCCAGCCAAATTTCCATATCTAATAGCAATGTTCCATTGTGGATCCCATTTCAATGCTTTATCCATGATAGAGGGCATTACAGTCGTTTTGATCTTATGGAGTTGTTGTGCTATATACACATAGAAATCATGTAGTAGTTTATGATCTGGATGGCCTAAAATGAGTTGGTTTTGTATGTCTTCCTCCATATGAAATAAGATTGAAGCATCATCATCAAGAAAATCTAACCCTAACGAATGCACCAAAAGAGCTGAATCTCGACCAAAGGTATCGTTTTTAATTTCCAGTGCGATGTCATCTTTCAACTTCTTGAATTTTTCGTCTATTACGGGAAAGAACGATTCAATCTGAGATTGCAAGTAGGTTAGTTTTAAAAATCTCATGTCTTCAACTACCAACTCAGCGTAGGCCTTAAAAGCAAGAGCTTCCTTTTGTTCTGGAGACAAACTTTCCAACTTACTTTCATTCCCCAATGCTGAATTAATCTCATCCAAAAACCTAACAACATTAAACGAATTGTATTAAAAACTTTGTGATTTCTAAAATCACTAATAGCTATAGATAATATGAAAAAAAAATGAGATAAAAAATAGCTATATATCATATTTCATATTTACTTTCACAAATGCTAACTTAACTTATTGCGATGCATAAAATATATACATAGAAATGTCAAACATATACTATAAAATAAAAACATAAACATAGAAATATTTATGAAATATAAACATAGAAATGTCAAACATCTACTATAAAAGGTTTTTGTTTGTAATATTTATGAACACAAATATACAAAACTGAACATTTTATTACATATGCAAAAGGTAGATTAACCAACAATTACGATATGCCTTAGAACAGTCTACAACACTGAGGTGCTTTACCACCTTCGAGATTTTTTTCAATCATATGGCCAAAATTTGAAGGTTAATAGGGTTCCTAAAATTTCAAATATTTAATCAAGTCGTGCATTAATAAGCCATTCTCGGGTTAATACAAATTCAAATATTTAAACAAGTCGTGCATTAATAAGCCATGCTCGGGTTAATACATTTTGTTGTTGCACACAGGTATGATTTTATTTATAAAGCAAGCTCAAGCATTAATAAACAAAGTTTCCACGTTTTTTAGATCAAATAAAGATTACTCTAATAAACAAAGTTTCCACGTTTTAGAAATAAAGATTACTCAATTGTTTAATGGTTTTTTTTTATACTTATTTTTATAAATAACATATTCAAGTAAATGGGAGAGTCTTCGTATACAAGTAAAGGAATGAAAAAAGAAGAAGAAAAAAGTAAAGGAACGGCAACAATTTCCATAAGAGTTCTTTTGGAGTAAATATTCCAAAACCAACTTCTCTTTTTATACATCCTTAGTAAATACCTCAATAGCTTAATGTTTTAAGGTTTGATTCTATTCATAAAGCAAGCTAATAAATTAAAAAACAAAGAGATCAATATATATGCAATGACATACAAAACATTATACGTGGTATAGGCTACGGTGGGGAATAATTATCTCTCCAAGTCTCATACCAGCCTATTCAAGCAAATTGGCATAGAGATTAAAATAATTATCTCTCTAATCTACGACTAAATGATGTTTTCTTAAGAACAGAGTTCCTCACATGGTTGGGACATTTATGCCATACATCTTAAAGTTTTGTAATAGAGGTAGAAAGATTTCAAATTTATCGATGAGTTTTTGGTTATTCATGGAAGATCAAATGAGAAAGGCAAGAAGAGGGAAAATGACATATCCAAATCACGTGGGCGACCAAGTCTCCTAGAAAATCCAAAGCAACAAGTTGGAACTATGACAAGTTTGGTAATTTCATAAAATATTTTAAGAATTAGAGAAAAAAAGGAATAAGGAAAATAATAATTCTAATGATGGGTCTAACAAATCTCCTTAGGAGAATGGTGGAGGTGCCTTTGATGCAACTTTGGTAACCCATGGAAGTCAAAGTGTATGGTTGATAGATTATGGAGCTTTTTTCCATATGAATTCCCATTAGAACTAGTTTCAATGGGTGAGAAATATGATGGTTGGAAATATACCTTGGTGATGACCTACACATTTGGGGTCATGAAATCTAATATCAATAAAGAAACATAATAATGGAGAGATCTTGGAGTATGCGCCATTTAGTGTGCGCCATTTAGTGTAATAGTTCTTCAATTTCTCCTAGAATTTCAAAACAGATGAATATAATAATAATGGAGAGATCTTGGAGTATGCCTAGTGGAGTAGTTTTATAAACAAAAAATCTAGGCATATGCATGTTGGGCGGGGCCCAAGTGGGTTGGAAAAATATACAAGTATGGAAAATCATGCGTAGTGGGCTGCAGCAGGAAGAAAAGACAATTTTGATAATTGCGCATTGCACGCTGTGGCAAGAAGAGAAAGCAGTTTTTGTGAAAGCGCATTGCATGTGGCAACGAACAATTTGAGGTTTTGCGCGTGTCGCGCGATGGCAATGACTAAGGCACGGTCGCGCAACAGGATGATACGTATGGTAGCGCATAAGCTATTTTTGGGCAAAACATGGGTAAAGGTCAGACGAGGATATGACCTAGTTTGGGTAAGGAACAGGTGGATGACAGATGAAAGCGACCTGTTCAAACGTGTGGCGGCAAGCAATTGAGGAGCTAGGCAATGATGCCGATGGCGACAGGCAGGCGAAGGAGTGGAAAGGGACAGGCCATGATGCAGTTGTAACCGCTTGGAGGACTGCGGCTGTTAGAAGAGCGTGTGAGCCACGAGTGGCCCAGCTGGAGCACGCGAAGTAAGCTGTTGACGACAACAGCTAGGGTGGCAGTTGGCCACGTCGGTTTTGTAGACCTAAGGGTTTTTGCTGACGAATTGTAAAGATATGCCTACGGGCATAATCTATAAATAGGCATGATTTTGTATGGGAAAGGGTTGTTGGTTGGGTTGTTGAACTCTTCAATTTGGTTAAGTGTTGATTATTGTAGAATCTTAAGCTTAGAAAAGCCATTGTAAAGGCTCTGCAGCTGAGTGAGCAGAGACCTATCTGAGAGAGAGAAGAGAGTCTGCAACTGAGTGCGCAGACTAAGAACGGTTGTACCCTTCCCATTAACAACCGTTCTTGTGGACGTAGCCTCCATTCGGGGGGTGAACCATGTTAAATTTTGTGTTGTGTGACCAATGTGTTTTTATGATTATTTAATTGCTTGGTATGTATGTTTAATGCTGGAAACTTCTGTATGTGATTGCTTATATATGTATTCGCCACAGAGAATGGGAATAATATGTTAAGTAATGCATGCGCAGAGGAATGTTAAGTATTCAACATGTATGAATCTATCGATTGGAATGTATGAGTCTATCTATTGGTCAAGTAGCGAACACTGAGTTTAAGCACATCATTGGAGCGCGCAGTAACGTATGTTATTAAACCATCCACAATTTACTGATAAGACTTGAATGGAGTAAAAGGATAAAGGACGTTAAGTAGAATGGTTAGAATTGAACATCCTGTCAAGGACGCGCAGTCTCATGGATGCGCCGAGTCATTGAAGGTTGCTGCGAGGTAAGCTCTTGATAGCTTACTGTTGTAACGCAAAGGTATCCTGTATCGCACAATCATTGGAGTGTTGAAATATTGAAAATATGATAGTAGTAATAGACTGTAAATATAAATACAGAGATAGCTAGCAGTAATTACAAATCCACAAGATTGAACACAGTAATTTTTCACGGGGAAACCTTTTAAGGACAAAAAACCCAAAGCAATTTAATAATTTATCTCCAAAAATGAGATGGCTGAGTTTGTACAATAACAGGCTGAGAACAAGCCTTCTAAACAAATCAGAATTTGTTTCATATACCAAGAAGAACCCTGTACGATGTCTACTGATTCTGATCTGTAACTGATACTAGATGCCTGGAGCAGCTTCAATCCTGTACATGCCTGTAGATGTCACTGCTTACTGATATATATTCTGCTAAGAGTGCTGTGAACTACTGCGGGGCTGTAGTGACTTGTAGAAGCTCTTTCTGAGGCTGCTGTAACCTGAGACAGACCTTGTACAAATTTGGGTGCATAAGAAAAATGCCCTAGCAGGGCTCGGGTATACTCAGCAGAAAATTCAAGTAGAAATCAGATGGCAGCAGTAAAACTCTAGCTGAGATAGGTGTTTTAAACCAACAGAAAAGAGTGTGGAAAAAAATTTGGAGTTGACTTCTTCTAGAGGTAAGAACCAGCAGTAGTTAGATAACCCAGCAAATAAAGAAGTCATCCACGAGCTGAGCAGAGAAGACACTGAGCAAATCCACGAGCTGAACCTTAGATCAGTCAAACCCACAAGCTTTAGCAGAAGATTCCACGAATTGTATTCTCCACATGTTGAGTTTCCTTTTGTTCATTTATAGTGGAATAATTCCACTTTATTGAGGCCGACCTGTCCTCACATAAATTAATATATATATTTTTTATTATTTATTTTATCCTCCAAAAAAGAAATAATTATGAGGTCGACCTGTCCACCTGTCCTTGACATAATTTTTTTTTTTTTCTCTAATAATGAGCCAACCCAAAATAAATAAATATATATTTATTTTTCTTCTTCTAAATGGTGGGTTCATGGACCAAGCCAAGCTATGCTTGGGTTTCATTTTATCTTCAATAAATCATGCAGGTGTTCTTCAAGGTCTTCATGTCCACTCCAAGTACATCATCATAGGGAGATAAATTAATTGCTTTACTTCACCCTCCTATTGCCACCAAGACCAAGTGGAGGAGTACACCACTTGCCTAGACCCGGTCTAGGGCTTACAGTGAAATCCTGGTAACTGACCAGGTGCCTCCATTCTCCCAGAGAATGGCTCTCAGCCCCAAGCTGAGCTTTCAATCCCAGAATGGATCAATATCCTGGTAAGTGACCAGGTGCCTCCATTCTCCCAGAGAATGGCTCTCAGCCCCAGGCTGAGCTTCCAGTCCCAGACTGGATCAATATCCTGGTAACTGACCAGGTGCCTCCATTCTCCCAGAGAATGGCACTCGATGCTGCTCAGGAAAAAATCAACATGGAGTTACGAGCACAATTGCATGCTGAAGTATCCAACGCGGAACAAAAGGTTCGCGCAGTTATCTATCCGCGCAACCCACAAGGCGTTGCACTGCTTATTAGCTTTCCCCCCATCGCATCACCCGGTTGTGGAAACTTGATTCTGCAACCACCCCCTCAGCTTCGCCTCGGGTGAGACCTCAGGCTACGTGCAGCCTCTTGCTGAAAGGGTCGGTGAATTGGGGTTTTGTTGGTTCCTTGAACCGCGAAGTACCTAGGTCTACACTGGAAACTTCAAGAAGGTGATCGACAGGCAACAAATGGTTCCATTGCTCAGCTAAGAACAGTGATGCGATGGAGTGTTGGAAAGTAATGTGTGAAGAAGAATACCAGTTCCCATTGGGTTAAGAAAATTGGCATCCCGAACAGAAAGAGATTTGGGATTGGTGCGACAAGATTGAAAGAGACTTTGCAAGAAAAGAGAACAAACACCTGTGCCTATCCGACGTAGAGTGGTTGAACAGATATTTCTGGAGAGATATTCACGAGATATTTTGGGATACGTTTCCAAACGAGCTACACGCGTGGATATCGCGACTCAAGCAGACTTGTTTTCAAGGGGGAGTACCTACAAAGTGGACCCCAGAGCTCACAGCGCAGCTCAAAGCAATAGACAGCCCACTATTGCGAGCAGTCAACTTTTGGGTCGATAGTATACTTGAAGGATTTGTGACCGAGTTTGCTGTCGACACGCTGAAGTCCTACAATCAAGCTGAAGCATACTTTTTTGAAGGATTTAGAGGTAAGTTTTTGGACAATCTCAGTCTATATATTAAAATGCTTTTAGCTGAGAAAGGAGTTTTAAGGATGTAGAAATATTTTTACATCTGTCATGGTCAATAGCATTTATAGTGATTCTGATGAAGAAACTCATAATCTGAGAAGTGGAAAGAGAGATAAGTTTAATAAAGAAAAGAATCCCGGAGGACCTGGACTCCGCATAGATACCGAACTCCCATGTGATCTTAACAATCAGACCACGCTGCTATCAGCCACTATTCATCCCACTACACCTCAGAATCCACCGGTTACAGAAACCGTGCCACCTTTAGTTCATAACCCACCCGCTGCGAGTGTCGCGTAGCCCAGTCCGCAGAATCCCAGTATTTCGAATATTCCCTTTGTTTTCACTGCGTAGATAGTCAGCACTACTCAGAGAAGTGCACAACCAGGAAGGAGAATGACATATAATGATATAAAACTGCCGATATTCAAAGGAACGGGTCTAGAATACCCTGAGCAGCACTGGTTTCTATGTGAAGCCATATGGAGTTTAAAGCAAATCCAGGATGATGCTGTGAAGAGAGCGCAACTCAACACTACTTTCAGAGACCGCGGGTTGCATTGGTTTATGAAATATTCTCAGGCACAACCGAGAATCCTAACAAAAATTCAGGCTGCACTGGTCGCAGAGTTTAAGAAGCCAAAGTCAGAATCGTAGTGCATAACGGAATTAAAGGAAATCAAACAGAAGCCTACCGAATCGGTTTGGGAATTTGACCAAAAATTTAAAACATTGTTAGACCAAGTTAGTTTCATGATAGCTCCACAACAACACAAGGAATGGTTCATTGTTGCGCTGTTGCCTCACATCAGACAACCATCGATGCGGTAGAAGCTTGCGTCGCAGGAAGAGGCCTTAGAGATCGCAATGCAGCTAGAGGCTTCACCAATTGCTGAGACTAGCGCTGGGATGTCACATATTCAGAACTAGCTGACTACGTTGACATTAGAATTACAGGGTATGAAAAACGGGAAAGAGTAAAGATATGAACACAGACGTGAAGTTTGGTGCACCGGATGCAAAGGAGAAGGCCATACCATAGAACATTGCCCTCTATTTCAGGACTATCTTGCCAGTGGCGCACCAAACCCAATCAATATAAACCACAATCAGGCACCGTGGTGTGAAATATGCAGAACCAAAGGACACAGGCTTGAAGACTGTTATCTAATACATAAATATGCAAACATGCCTAAAAGCCTATATTGCAATTTCCGTAAATCAGTTGGACATGATGAATCCAATTGTCGCGCATATGAGCTCATGAATGAAAGAAAGTGCAATATGGAAGCAATGCAAGGTGCTGGGATGTATCGCGTTTAAGAGGAAACTCAACCAAAACAAGAAAACACCCAATATGATCAAGGGGGATATAGAGGCCGTGGTAGTGGATATCGCGAGAGAGGAAGAAATGCCGGCCCGACGCAAAGAAGAGGTCACGGCCAGGTAATCTGTTACAACTGTGGCCAGCCAGGTCACGTTTCTAGAGATTGTACCAACCCATGCACTATGTGCAATTACTGCAAATCATTTGAGCATGTTATTGAAGACTGCCCTGTGCTTGAGGTAGAAATGCAGAAGAGAAGAAGGACAGAACCACCAAATCCCAATATTCAGTTGATTGCAGCAGAGAGCAGAACTGCGGATCCAAGTGTAAACATGGTAACACGCAGTGGTGCAGATACAGGAAGGGACGGAGGCGCAGAAGCTTCGACCTCCGGAATGCGCGACCCTAGACAGAATCCTGGAGAGCCGGTATGGATTAGGAAAGCTCCTGGGAAAGCACCGGGTCTGGATTTACAGAAAAATAAGGGAGCATTTGAGGAAGCATGAGACATATTCAGGGCACCGCCACCTGGCTCCCCCAGAACACAGTTGCGCAGTGAAGTACCACAAAGAGAGAATATGCCAATGGCGCAAGATCAGACAAATGCCGCAACAGACGCAGGGACCTCTATTGCGTAGTTCTTACGTAGCTGCATGAAATTACTAAAGAGCGCATATGCTTTTACGGAATTTGAAAAGCTACTAAGGCAGTATGAGCCAAACAGTGACAAGGGGGCTGCCAATGGCGCAATCCATAATATTCGGAGTCCTAAGAGAACAGGAAGGGAAATGAGACTCACTGCATAGATTGGGGACTGTGAGATGGATGAGATCATTCTCGATCTTGGATCTGAAGTAAATGTCTTGACGAAGCAGACATGGCATCAGATGGGTAAACCCAAGTTACAGTGGTCACCTCTACAGTTGAGGATGGTAACCAAGGGATAGTTATACCTTTGGGAAGATTACCCAACACCATTGTTGACATTGATGGAGTGTGTAGCTATGCCGATTTTGAAGTAATCGAAATCGTGGATGACAACCATCCTTATCTGGCACTGCTGGGTATCGATTGGGTAATGAAAAACTCTGCCATTATTGATTTAAAAACTATGAAAATAATATTTGAAGGCAATGATATCAGGGTCATCGCGCCATTAGACCCTTCGCAGGGCGAGTGGTATGTTGAACATATTCCTGACCAAGTTCACAGAGATGAAAGGTATTGGGAGACTTAGGAGTGATGAAAATTCCTCTTAATCCTGGCGCGAAACCTGTGAAACAAAGAACTTACAGACTGAACCCGCGCTATAAAGAACGAGTTAGGGCAGAACTCGATAAGATGCTCGATGCAGGGATCATTAAGCCAGTTGAAGAATCTGAATGGATAAGCCCGATGACTATCTAGGACAAGAAAACAAAGGGCGAGATCAGAATTTGTGTGGATCTCAGAAAACTCAATGATGCTTCAATGCACGATCCATTCCCTACACCTTTTACAGATGAAGTGCTAGATAATGTTGGAGGGAATGAGGCCTATTCTTTTACTGATGGATTTTCTGGCTACCATCAAATTAGGATTGATTGCGCAGATAGGCACAAGACGACTTTTGATACAAAATGGGGGTCGTTCCAATACACAGTGATGCCCTTTGGTCTGAAGAATGCACCCGCCATATTCTCTAGAGTGGTCGTCGCAACATTTAAGGATTTTATACGTAAGTTTCTAGAGGTTTACTTTGATGATTGGACCATTTTCGGGCTATTAAAGAACCATGTCGCGAACCTTAGGATGATGCTGGAAAAATGCAGACAACACCAAATTTCATTAAAATTGAAGAAGTGTGTCTTCTGTGTACCCTATGGAGTCTTGTTCGGACACATTGTATGCAAACATGGCTTGATGGTAGACCTTGATAAGATTGTGGTCATTGTAAACTTGCCTACACCCAATTCAGTTAAGCAATTGCGCACTACACTGGGGCATACTGGTTACTACAGGAAGTTCATAAAAGGGTATGCGCAAATAACCGCAACTATGGAAAAACTGCTGAAGAAAGATGTACCATTCATTTGGAATGAGGATTGTGAGAAAGGCTTCGACACATTGAAGGAGAAAATGGTCACTGCACCGATCCTAGTTTTCCCAAACTGGGAGAAGCCTTTTCACGTCCATGTGGACGCATCATGCATAGCATTGGGTATTGTTCTTGCGCAATTAGGAGAGGGAGGCATTGATCCTCCCATTTCCTTTTCCAGTAGAAATTTATCATCCGCCGAGAATAACTATACTACTACTAAAAGAGAAGGACTCGCAATGGTATATGCGCTGTAGAAGTTCAGGCACTACCTGCTTGGTGTGCACTTCTCCATGTTCACTGACCATTCTTCCTTGAAATACCTTGTTAATAATCCAGTGTTAGGGGGGCGCATATGCAGATGGTTACTACTCTTTCAGGAGTACGAGTTTGAGATTGTTGTTAAGCCAGGCAGATTGAATTTGGGACCTGATCATCTGTTAAGAATCAAGTCAGGAGAAGAGCCTACGAATTTGGAGGACAATTTGCTTGATGCGCAGTTGTTCGTCATACAAGTTGCCGATGAGTACTACCAGGACATCATTGATTTTTTGACCACTGGATTCGCACCTGTAGAGTTCACTATGCAGCAGAAGAAGCAGCTAGTAGTGCGCGCAGCAGACTTCACTATAATTGCAGGTCAACTATACAAACTGGGACCGGATGAAGTATTGTGCAGATGTGTGCTAGAGCATGAGAAACCGTTTATACTAGCTGATGCGCAATCAGGAGTCGCAGGAGGCCATTATGCAGGAAGAGCTACTGCGCAGAAGATATTGCGCGCAGGGATATGGTGGCCTACAATTCATAAATATTCGAAGCAACACTGCCAGAATTGCAATGTCTGTCAGAGGACAGGGAAGCCGTCACGCAGAGATGAAATTCCATTAAATCCACAGCTGACATTGCAGGCCTTTGAGAAGTGGGCCATTGATTTTGTGGGTCCTATTAACCCACCAGGAAAAAGAACTGGCGCAAGGTATATCATTACTGCTATCGATTACCTCACCAGATGGGTAGAAGCAAAGCCAGTCAAAGACTGTAGCGCAGCTACAGCCGCAGAGTTTATATATGAGAATATTCTTACAAGGTTCAGATGCCCGAAGATATTGATGAGTAATCAAGGCACTCATTTTTTGAATAAGACAATTTAGGCTTTAACCGAAGAGTTCCACGTTCATCATCAATGCAGCACGCCTTATCATCCACAGGAAAATGGAATTGTTGAAGCATTTAACAAAGTGTTAGAGAATGCGCTAACAAAGATATGTAACGTTAATCGGTACGATTGGTACCTACGCATCCCATTTGTACTATGGGCATACATGACTACCTGCAAGAAACTAATTGGCCATACACCTTTCAGGTTGGCCTATGGATAAGAAGCAATAATGCCGATGGAGTATACATTGTTCCCAGCTTGAGAATAGCAGCGTTTACAGGCATGGCCGATCGCGCAGCACTCGAAGAAAGACTCCTACACTTGGTTGGGCTAGAGGAAGATTGCTTCGTCGCAGGCTTCCACCAACAAGACCAGAAAGAGCGAGAAAAAGCTTGGCATGATCGCCACATAAAGGACAAGAACTTTCAGGTAGGTGATCTAGTCCTCCTGTATGATAGCAAAATTCATGAAATTTCTTGGAAAATTTAAGATGCATTGGCGTGGCCCATATACTGTAATGCATGTTACTAACAGTGGCACAGTCCAGTTAGCTATATTAGCCGAGATACTTTACCAAGTTTGATAAATGGTAGTAGACTAAAGCTTTACCGCGATAGTCTGGCTGCGTAGAATCTTATATGATCAGGGGAAGTGTACCGCGTGACACTGTTGAAGTTGCACGCGAAAAAAGAAGAAGAAGAAAAGAGGCAAGAGAAGAGTGGACGCGCAGAGCAAGTCCATAAGCTCGCCGCGCAGAAAAGATGGTCCGACAATCGCGTAGAAAAGATGGACTGACAATCGCGCAGAAGATAACACCCAGTGCGCGTTCTGTATCAAACATCTGATTGGACCGCCAGTGCATTATCACGAAAATTGTTACCATGACATCTGTCGACTGGTTAGTGGGAAGTTAACCAAATTGGCGGCAATAGGGCAACTCACAATTTAAAGGTGGATGGGACATTTTGGAACCCATTAAAGACCAAAGTGACCAGTTCATATCGAAATCTGGATGGCAGGCTAAGTCATTAACGCGGATTCAACGGATTTGACAAGCTGGCTTGATAGGCAACTATTTGGCATTTAAGGAAACAGGGTTCGCATCACGAGAAGGATCAACTAACAGGCCCAAGATAATACGCATGAATTGGAAATCAAGATGGCTTTAAGGGCCTCGGGTACTACGGAAGGCCACGTAGCGGACCAGCAACGGCTATAAATAGACCTCGCTCGGCCACTTAACCACTTTTACGAAGTGTTTGAACTAGTCGAGAGCCGAGCGACCACAGCATTGTATGAGCGAATCGGTTGAATTAGCAGATATTTCTTGTTTATTTGAGCAAGCAGGGATTCCAGTAGCAATTACGGTGATGAAAGCAGGTCCATCCAGAAGTCTAGCACGACAGGCTGCAGGAAGCAGCAAGGGAAAAGAGACAGCAGCTCCAGAGAAGGGGGACTCTGAAGTGCCACTACAGCAGATAGCTTCGGCTCAAGTTCTGCCATTTTATCCAATGCCCGACTACATTCCCCCAAGGTAGCTCGATGCCCCACCAGTAAACATAGAAAAGAACTTCAAATATGAAATCCCGCTACCCGATATCTCTACCAGGGTAAAGATTGAGGAGAATATGATGGGTGGTGTACCAGGCTACAAGCTAGATAACCAAGATTTAATGGAGAATACACTGGTAACACCAAAAAGTTACCCACAGTTTAGGCCGGATGCCTATATCAATTGGGTCAAGGATGCACAGAATGGAACCGGCAGGTTAGAAATTCAAGAATCGCTAAGGGCCATCTGGCCGTCAGGCTTGTTAAACTTATTGCAAATGCCTTACTTTACCAAGAGTGCTGAGTTTTCCGCCGTGCACGCACACTGCTCACTTGCGTGCATGAAGGATTCCTATGGTTGGACACGCGCATTAACATCAGTATCGACCTGATTCATCACATCACCGGATTGAACAAGAGGGGAGAGGACCCTGCTAACCTCATCATAAAGAAGGCATAGGATAGAGCTATTAGCAATGAAGTAGAAAAAGAGTTCAGCATAGCGCACAAGGGATGAGGGTTCCCAACGGTTGACATCAATGACCGTGCCACACAGTTTACAACCCGGTTGCTTGCAGGAAAGCTGTTCCACAAGTGTAGACCACCTGAAGTACCTGCGGTCGCAATCACAGCAGCTGCTAATGTATTGCACACAAAATATTACAATTGGTGCCAGTTCTTATTGAACGAGTTCCTGGCAGATTGTCAGGATACCCAAGATGATGGAACAACGTTCCACTTTAGTTGGCTGCTAGTGTTGATAGCCCTTGTAGGCTGGAAAGAGCCAGATAATTACCAAGGAGCTTCCACCTTAGCTGGACAAGGCCGAGGAGCGCGCTTTGCCAATCTATGGGCAAGCCCAAAGGCGTCTAGGCAGCAGCAAATGGCTGAAGTATTTTATGTTTACTATCACCAGTTGCATGAAGTAATTATGGCCACACCGCACGTTTCCAAACCACTAGCTGATGAATACACCTGCATCATGAGGTTTCAAGCGAAAAGACACCAAACATTCATTCAACCAAGAAGCGACATAACCGAGCAGGATTTATGGTATCCAGACTTTTACCGACTGGATAAGGAGGCGATCGAGGGAATGATGGAGCTGTGGGAGCTCGAATGGAGAGTCCCCGCTTCACAAGATGATGCTTCTGACTACGAGCATAATGTAGAACCTCTTCGGGAGAAGATCAATGTAAAAGACACCGATGAGGAAGACACAGAAACAGATCAGGAAGACAAAGAAGAAACAACAACAAAAAAGGAAAGAAGGGTGGACTACTAGCTGGAACGCCAATTGTGGAAGAAAAGGATGACGCGCAGAGTCAACATTCCGCTTCATCGACAACAAAGAGAAAGGCTATTGAAGGCCCCTTGGAAACACATGGCCGACGCACAAAAAGAAAAGCAGAAAAACCCGAGCTCGGGCCGCAACTACATCCTGATGATTGCGAGACCATTTGTCACATCCCCTCCCATCATACCAGTGCGATGGATAGGATCGTGATGCTAAAACCGGGCATCTAGCCCCATGAACTAATTAAATAAGCATTCACATAATATAAAAAGACATATGGAAATGTATAATTCTAAGAAAACACAACGGAAGTAATTTCAATTAAACATCCACCATACATTCAAGATATTCATCAGATAAATAATTTTAAAGTTAATACAAGAGAATGCTTATCTTATAACAAAGTAGTCCCAAGCAACTGGCTATGCAACTACAACGTTCCACCCAACCATAGGCCAGTTTTGATCATCAATATCTCAACACACTGCCACCCCCGAGTTGGGCATGATCTCTACAAGGAATTAGGGAACAACAGACTCACACATAGCTCAAAGATACACCAAATAAGCCAAGCCAAGCTACAGTTGGGTTTACCAGGCTGTTAGGCAATGGAAGGAAGAATTGCTAAGCTAGTGGGATCATCCATAGAGATATGGGCACCCTCTGCAGGATCTATCTAGCTTGGTCTCCACAATACCTACACACCTGGCACAAGGAAGTATTCCCTTCACTAGTACACAGTCCCTCAGGCCATACCTCCCATTCTAGTGTCCTTCAAGATGTGCATAGAAGAGCAACCAGCCCTTGTGATACTCTTGAGAGGTTACCTCCTCACTAGGTTTATCAAGCTAATTCTGGTCCACTTCCACTCCTAATTCTTGCTCATAATTTCCAACCAACATAGGGATGCACCCTACAACAAAACACAAGTGCTGAAAAACGTGGGCAACCAAAACGAACTGGTGGATGGGGAATAAACCCTGGGAGAGCAAATTCGTTTTCAGAAAACGTTTTTCTGCATTTTAGGGGCAAAAATGACCTCTATAAACCCCCAAAACGTGACTCCCTTTCTCCCAGCCACTGTGCAACACAAAAACGAGCTCCCAGCTATGGAAAAATGCAGGAAATTGGTAAAACACGTGATGGGGAAAGCCCAGCTAGCTCAGACTGCGTGAGAGAGGAAAAACTATCAGTTCAAAATGGCTTTGGGAACCATTTTGTGGGTGTTTTCTTGCCCCAGAAGCAAAAGTACGTTTTTCCAGGTTGATGGCTTGCCCATGCACGAAATTGGCTGCCATGCCTCTTCATTCCCAAGGCATTAACTGCCTCAACCAATTTCTGGAAGAATTAAATGATTGGGTGCATAAGTCAGAATGGGTAGTTGAGGGTTTATGGGTTTTCTCATTGACACATGGATTAACACCATTGGCTCAAAGGTTTGAATAATTTCCCTCCCTATTCCTTTTAGAATCATGCCCCCATCTCTTTGTTGCATTGCATAGCTAGTTGTGGGTTTTTCATTAAAATTCGTATTTACATGAAGTCTTAATTTACATTGTGCCTATCTAGCACAAGAACCATATGCATCTATTTTTAATTTCCGATACATAAAACGCTAAATCAATGGTGGGGCCTTGGCCTTGAGCTCCTCGCCATGATTAAATATCAATATTTACATCATTTATGATTTAATGCGAAGGGGGTCAAAATGGGGACGTGACATTCCCCTCCTTTTACATCAGCACTGTCCTCAGTGCTTATCAAAACTGAACAAAAATGGATATGCCACTCTCATGGCATCCTCCAGCTCCCATGTAGCTTCATCGGGACCGTAGTGCTTCCATTGCACCTTTACCTGTCCGATGGCTCGGTTCCGGAGCAATGTTACCTTCTTGTCTAGGATGCACAATGGATCGGTTTGGAACTCCCCCTCGGGTTCCACCTGGATCACATCCCAATTAATCACATGGTTAGGATCATGTACATATTTCTTAAGTAAAGAGACATGAAAAACATTATGAGCTTTAGTGCTAGCAGGCAATGCAAGTCTATATGCAACTGGCCCTATTCTTTCAAGCACTTCAAATGGCCCACAATATCTAGGTGATAGCTTGGAACAACTCCCAAGCTTCAAGGAACTCTTCCTTGATCTCACTCTAAGATACACATGATCCCCAACATTGAATTCCCTATGCACTCTATGTTTATTTGCATAGCTTTTGTGTCTATCCTGGGCTACTTTTAAATTTTGCCGGATCTTTGCAACCTCTTGTTCCATTTCCTTAAGCAATTCTGGCCCAAGTACAATTCTATTCACTAGATTGTCCCAAGTCACTGGTGTCCTACACCTTCTGCCGTACAAAGCCTCATATGGACTCATTCCCAATGATTCTTGCTGCCCATTATTATATGCAAACTCCACCAGGTGTAGATAATCCTCCCACTTGGATGGCTTGTCCATTACATACATGCAAAGCATGTCTTCAAGCACCTGATTTACTCTTTCTGTTTGCCCGTCTGTTTGAGGATGGTACGCGGTGCTAAAGTTCAAGTGTGTACCCAAATCTGCAAAGATACCTTTCCAAAAATTGGAAGTGAACTTGGTATCCCTGTCAGAAATTATTGCCTTAGGCAACCCATGTAATCTGAAAATTTCCTTCATGAAAATATTTGCAATGGCATCGGCTTTGTGTGTGGACTTAACCGGTATGAAATGTGTTGCCTTTGTTAACTTGTCCACCACAACCATGATGGAATCATGTTGTCTCATAGTCATTGGCAATCTTGTAATAAAATCCATGGATATTACTTCCCATTTCCATTCTGGAATTGGCACTGGGTGCAATAAACCTGCGGGGTGTTGGTGTTCAACCTTCACCTGTTGACATTTCATGCACTTAGAAATGTATTCAGCGACATCCTTCTTCATCCCTGGCCATAAATAATATTTTCTTGCTGTAGCAATTGTTTTTTGATATCCTGGGTGACCAGAGTATGGAGCTTTATGGATTTCATCCATAACAATCCTCCTCAAATCTACCACATTGGGAATATAGACTCTATTTTTATAGGTAAGAAGTCCGTCTTCCTCCAAATGATAACCCTCATACTTCTTGCCAAGGTCTTGCTGCTGCAATTTGTCCTTTATCTGCACGTACACTTCATCCTCAACAACATGGTTAACAATCTGCTGCTTCAAATTGGGCTGGCAAGTACTAAGTGTTGCCACATGCATTTCATGTACCTTCCTGCTGAGTGCATTAGCCACCTTGTTTTCTTTCCCTTTTATGTGTTTGATTTCAAAATCAAATTCACACAAAAATTCCAACCATCTAGCTTGCCTAGCATTTAAAGTTGGCTGATCAAACAAGTATTTCAGACCACAATGGTATGTCCTTAACTCAAATTTTCTTCCCATTAAGTAATGCCTCCACATCTTTAAAGTATGTACTATGGCTGCAAGTTCTATATCATGAGTAGCATAGTTCTTCTCATGCTCCTTCAACTTTCTTGACTCATAGCATATCACGTGGTTGTCTTGCATAAGAACTCCTCCAAGTCCTTGATTGCATGCATCAGTACATACCACAAAGTCTTTTTCTGGGTTTGCAATTTTCAAAATTGGTGCACTTGTAAGAAGATTCTTCAACCGTTGAAAACTTGCCTCACATCTTGGTGACCATTCAAACTTTATCCCCTTCTTTTGCAAAGAAGTGATCGGGTTTGCAACCTTGGAGAATCCTTCGATAAACCTCATGTAGTAACCAGCAAGGCCCATAAAAGATCTCACATCAGTCACATTCCTTGGAGTTGGCCAATTCATAATGGATTCAACCTTCTCAGGGTCTACAGATATTCCTTCGTCGGAGATGATGTGACCCAAATAATGAATTCTATCTTTATAAATGTCACATTTGCTCAACTTTGCATACAACTTATGCTCCCTTAGAAAGTGCAATGTCATTCTCAAATGTTCTTCATGCTCTTCTTCATTCTTAGAATATATAAGAATGTCATCTAGAAAAACAAGAACAAACTTGTCCAAATACTCGCTGAAAACACTATTCATGAGACACATGAAAGTAGCTGGTGCATTTGTGAGACCGAATGGTACCACTACAAACTTATAGTGTCCATACCTCGTTCTAAAGGCTGTCTTATGAATATCTTCTTCTTTGATTCTTACCTAATGGTAACCAGACCTCAAGTCAATCTTTGAAAATACCTTTGCTCCTCTCACTTGATCAAAAAGGTCATCAATTTGGGGCAATGGGTATTTGTTCTTCACAGTGACTTTGTTCAACTGCCTGTAGTCAATACATAACCTGAGTGTTCCATCTTTCTTTTTCACAAATAGAACAGGCTCTCCCCACGGGGACACACTTGGCCTAATATATTTCTTTTCCAGCAACTCTTGTAATTGCATTTTCAATTCTAGCAATTCCGGTGTACTCATCCTGTAGGGTGTCTTAGACACTGGTGTAGCTCTTGGCACAAGTTCAATTGTAAAATCAATGCCTCTCTTTGGAGGGAGTCCTAGAATCTCATCAGGAAAAACATCCCTGAATTCTTGCAATACATGATAATCCTCCAATTTAAGAGTTTCATTCTCTGCTGCCTCTAAAATGTGGGCTGCATACAATTGACATCCCTTCCTGCAGAACTTTTTCAGCTGCATGGCTGAAACCTGTCTAACAGAAGTCACCTTTGGAATGTCTTTTACAACCCTCGGGTTTCCTTCTTCGTCCATGCATTCAAATGTCTTATTGTAGCAGTTAAGTTTAACCCTGTGTGCTTCTAACCAATCCATTCCAATGAGAATATCATAGGAACCAAGTGGCAAAATATTCAGATCTGCATAAGTGAATAGCCCATCCATCTCTAATGGACATTTCTCTACTATTTCACTAACTTTTCTCTTGGTTCCAGTGGCTAGTTGAACTAACCATGATTTACTATGCTTTAATTTCTTAAAAGCACAAATCTCAACAATTCTAGGAGTGACATAACTGTGAGTAGATCCAGGATCAATCAAAATAGAAACAGATTGCTTAGCAATCTTACCTTCAACTTCAACCACAGTTGACTGATGATCTGCCTGGCGGTCGTCTAGAGCTGCATAGATTCTAGGGATTGTCCTTGCCACTTGACCCACAGTTTCAGCTCCCTGGATGTTGTGGACTTGATTTGCATTCCCATTTCGATGTGGACAGTTCCTAAGCATGTGGTCTCCTCCACAACCCCAACATTGAAGTGATTCTCTTGGCTCCTCTGGATCTCTTGGCTTGTCTCCCATCATCCTAGTTGGCTTAGTCACAACCTGTGATGGTTGCCTTTGCTGATTCTTGAATTGAGGAGGCTTGAACCCCTTCTTCCTTTGATCAAACTTTTCATTTTTCTTATCCTTCCATGCCTTATGGAATTCTGGTTTGCTTCTGTTTTGATCAAAGCAATACTTGGCCTTTCTTATGGCCTCCTCTAGAGTTCGAGGTTCATCAAACTCAATTCTGTCTTTATATGACTGGGGTAGTCCACTTAAGAAACGCTGAATTTTCACCTTATCATCTCGAATGTACCTTACATATCTTAGCAGCTCCAAGAACTTGTTTGCATATTCTTCCATGGTCAATTGTCCCAATCTCAGCTCATGGAACTCTTTGATCTTATCATCATAGTACCTATCAGAGAGGTACTTTTGCTTGAAGTATTTCTTGAACTACTTCCACACAATCTTCCTTTCATTGTTCTTCTTCACTTGCCTGATGTGTTCCCACCATATAGATGCTCTTCCATTCAAGTTGAAGATGGCTACCCTTGCCTTCATATTTCCCGAGTAGTCTTGGACTTGGAAATACTTTCTCATCCCAAGAAGCCAAGCTTCAGCTTCTTGACCAGACTTTATCTCTCCATCAAATGTAGGAGGTTTCGCCTTCTTAAATTCCCCATGTGAATTTTTCTTGTAGTGCTTCTTCCTCTTACTCCTGCGAGATGAAGATCTTGAACCCTCAATGGATTCTTCAGAGTCAGATGATTCATTAGAAGAGATTTCTAGAGTATATGTTATGTCTGTAGAAACTCTTCTTGAGCTACTGGCCCTCTTACGGGAATTCCTTCTAGAACTAGTCCCACCCCTTTCTGGATTTGATGTCTGATGCCCAGAGTTTATTTTCCTTTGGATGTCTGTCAAACTCTACAACATGGATGCATTCAAATGATTTTGTTCTTCCTGAGCTTTAATCATCCTTTCATTGTCTTCTCTACAGCTTTGCAACTCCACCCTTAGGCTTCTCATGGTGGCTACAATATTTAGAGGAGTCTCTTGATTTCTTCTCCCATTAGATTCCGTTTCAGCATTTTCAACATGTATGTTCTCCCCCTGTGCATCATCCATGATGTTGATTTTCTTGGCCCAACCAAGATCCAAAATTTTTCCACTGTTCTATCTAGAGTGCTGCCCTGATGTAATTGTGATTCTACAAAATGTGTTCATCAACACAATTGTTAGCTGCATTATATTCTCAGAAATTCATAAACTACTTTCATGCACGTGGGAAAATATTATATTGACAATTTGTCAAATCATAGAATTTTCTCACAATCAATGATATATGAGGGGGACGACAGGGGTCAAGGGGGCTTGCCCCCTTGTGGCTTCTGCAGGGCGGGTCGAGGGCAGCGCCCTCGCTTTTTTTTTTTTGTAAAACTTTCCATTTCGCGCAATCTAACGCATAAGTTCCAAGCCATTTTTCAATTTCCGGCGCCTGAAAAATCTCCATGGAAAACAACTAAAATTCCCTGTTTCGGAGCAATTCACTAAGTTCTTCCGCCATTGCGGACGAACTCGCTAAGTTTCTTCGTCGAAACTTAGCTTTTCTTTCCGATAGCTTCGGCGCAACTTGACAGTTCTTTCCATTGTTGCGAAAAACTTTCACCAACTCTTCCACTGTTGCGGAAAACTTTCGCCAACTCTTCCGCTGTTCCGAAAAACTTTCGTCAACTCTTCCGCTATTGCGGAAAACTTTCGCCAACTCTTTTGCTATTGCGGAAAATTTTCTCCAACTCTTCCGCTGTTCCAAAAAACTTTCGTCAACTCTTCCGCTGTTGCAGAAAACTTTCGCCAACTCTTCCGCTGTTCTGAAAAACTTTCGTCAACTCTTCCGCTGTTGTGGAAAACTTTCGCCAACTCTTCCGTTGTTGCGGAAAACTTTCGCCAACTCTTCCGCTGTTGCGGAAAACAACGGAAGACTTAGAAAATTTTTCCACTGTTTCGGGTCAACTTGGCGAGTTCTCCCGCCGTTGCGGCAAAGACTTCCAAGTTCTTCCCGAAACAGACTTAAACAAATTTTTTCAAAAACACTTAAAACAATTTCGGATTCTTCTTTTCTTCTTCCTGTGATGGCTGCTGCCCAGCAGGAGGTAACCTTACCTCTGCAAACTATCCAACTTAGCCAGTTTAGGCCCGATGCTGAGACCTATGGTGATCAGGAAGGGACCTTCCCATGTGACTGTAATCGGATTTGGCCCATAGAGGTCCAATGCTGCAACCAGCAGCTCTGATACCATAATGTCACGTCCCCTCCCATCATACTAGTGCGATGGAGAGGATCGTGATGCTAAAACCAGGCATCTAGCCCCATGAAATTATTAAATAAGCATTCACATAATATAAAAAGACATATGGAAATGTATAATTCTAAGAAAACACAACGGAAGTAATTTCAATTACACATCCATCATACATTCAACGGATATTCATCAGATAAATAATTTCAAATTTAACACAAGAGAATACTTATCTTATAACAAAGTAGTCCCAAGCAACTGGCTATGCAACTGCAACGTTCCACCCAACCATAGGCCAGTTGTGATCATCAATACCTCAACACACTACCACCCCCGAGCTGGGCATGATCTCTACAAGGAATAAGGGAACAACAGACTCACACATAGCTCAAAGATACACCAAATCAGCCAAGCCAAGCTACAGTTGGGTTTGCTAGGCTATTAGGCAATGGAAGGAGGAATTGCTAAGCTAGTGGGATCATCCATAGAGATATGGGCACCCTCTGCAAGATCTATCTAGCTTGGTCTCCACAATACCTACACACCTGGCACAAGGAAGTATTCCCTTCACTAGTACACAGTCCCTCAGGCCATACCTCCCATTCTAGTGTCCTTCAAGGTGTGCATAGAAGAGAAACCAGCCCTTGTGATACTCTTGAGAGGTTACCTCCTCACTAGGTTTATCAATCCAATTCTAGTCCACTTCCACTCCTAATTCTTGCTCATAATTTCCAACCAGCATAGGGATGCACCCTACAACAAAACACAAGTGCTGAAAAACGTGGGCAACCAAAACGAACTGGTGGATGGGGAATAAACCCTGGGAGAGCAAATTCGTTTTCAGAAAACGTTTTTCTGCATTTTAGGGGCAAAAACGACCTCTATAAACCCCCAAAATGTGACTCCCTTTCTCCCAGTCACTGTGCAACACAAAAACGAGCTCCCAGCTATGGAAAAATACAGGAAATTGATAAAAAACGTGATGGGGAAATCCCAGCTAGCTCAGACTGCGTGAGAGAGGAAAAACTATCAGTTCAGAATGGCTTTGGGCACCATTTCGTGGGTGTTTTCTTGCCCCAGAAGCAAAAGTACATTTTTCCAGGTTGATGGCTTGCCCATGCACGAAATTGACTGCCATGCCTCTTCATTCCCAAGGCATTAACTGCCTCAACCAATTTCTGGAAGAATTAAATGATTGGGTGCATAAGTCAGAATGGGTAGTTGAGGGTTTATGGGTTTTCTCATTAACACATGGATTAACACCATTGGCTCAAAGGTTTGAATAATTTTCCCCCCTATTCCTTGTAGAATCATGCCCCCATCTCTTTGTTGCATTGCATAGCTAGTTGTGGGTTTTTCATTAAAATTCGTATTTACATGATGTCTTAATTTACATTGTGCCTATCTAGCACAAGAACCGTAGGCATCTATTTTTAATTGCCGATACATAAAACGCTAATCAATGGTGGGGCCTTGGCCTTGAGCTCCTCACCATGATTAAATATCAATATTTACATCATTTACGATTTAATGCGAAGGGGGTCAAAATGGGGACGTGACACCATTGCAACCAAAGTGCAGGAAGCATGGGAAGAGGCTCGCGCTGAGAATGAAGCCAAGCAAGAACAACTGTAGTTGACCATAATCCAAGCTGTGGAGCAAGTCAAGACATTGGTAGACCATATGGGATTGGGGCAATTAGGTTAAGGTATTAACGGGAAATCAGTAGAGCCAAGCGCGCAAAGAAGACCACCTATTATTGGAAGTAAGTATCCGCGCATCTTGAACCTTGAACCTAGCTACCTGATTTACCCAAATTAAATGGTTAAGGAGGCACTAAAGACTGGGCGCCTCGACTTGAACATTGGGGCCTTACCCCTGGAGGACTTGAATGAGTTGCACATCAAAGTTGCAGAAGAAATTCATGAGAGAGGCATCGCCTCATATGATAAGTGTGCGCATTTAACTGAAGACATCAATTAATTAAGGCAGGAATCAGATAACACCAAGCAAGAATTGAGCGCAGCCAAGGAAAAGGGCCAGAAGCTGAAGGAAACCATTTCAGCTGTGTGCGCACACATAGAAGAATGCGAGGAAGAAGATGACATGGAGGACACAATAAAGAAAATTGGGGCCAAGGTAGAGTCCCTTACTGCTGAGAAAATAGAAATGGAAACCGCGTATAAATGCAAAATCGCAGAACTGGAGGCTCGACACCATGTCATTCTGTCAGATCAGTGACCAGCTCCAACTGAGGACGTCAAAGTAACCATGGATGGAATTTCGTCGAAAGTGATGAAATGCCAAGACTTACTTGAGCGGATAACTAAAACAGTAACCGGGTTGAATGAAGATCCTGCGCTACAGCAGGTAAGGGCAGAAGTAGAACAGAAGCAGCAGCAGGTAGATGCTGCAAGTATACAGATGAGGAATGCGCCGATGAGAGAGAAAGTGTAGAGATTTAATGAGGTCAAGGACCTGCAGAAAGAGTTGGAAACACTAAGGGAGAAAGAGGCTGCCGCATCGGACAGGCTGCAGCCTATTGAGCAAGAAGGCCTCGAATTAATGCAACAATTCGATGCGAAGTTCGTAGAACTTTAGTCGGTATAAGGCACTATGTAGGAACAAGTGGCTCAGGAGAAGGTCTCGCAGGCTACTCTGGAGACGCTTCAAGGCTTCGAACAGAAAGCCAAGAACGTAGTTGTGGAGTTGCAACAAACTCTGTAAAGCTTCACAGCAAAGCTTGGGACAATGAAAGACGCGGCACCAGGGTCCATAGGTGGAAGTGGCTCGGGACGAGCCACAGGTGAGTGTTAGGGGCCTGTTGGGCGGGGCCCAAGTGGGTTGGAAAAATATACAAGTATGAAAAATTACGCGTAGTGCACTGCAGCAAAAAGAAAAGACAATTTTGATAATTACGCATTGTGCACTGCGGCAGGAAGAGAAAACAGTTTTGGTGAAAGCGCATTGCGTGCGGCGGCAGGCGACGAACAATTTGAGGTTTTGCGCGTGTCGCGCGATGGCAATGACGAAGGCACGGCCGCGCAGCAGGACGATGCGCATGGTAGCGCATAAGCTATTTTTGGGTAGAACATGGGTAAAGGTCAGACGAGGATATGACCTAGTTTGGGTAAGGAACAGGTGGATGACAGATGAAAGCGACCTATTCAAACGTGTGGCGACAAGCAGTTGAAAAGCTAGGCCACGACGCCGATGGCGACAGGCAGGCGAAGGAGTGGAAAGGGACAGGCCATGATGTAGTTATAACCGCTTAGAGGATTGCAGCTGTAAGAAGAGCGTGTGAGCCACGAGTGGCCCAACTGGAGCACACGGAGTAAGTTGTTGACGGTGACATCTAGGGTGGAAGTTGGCTACACTGGTTTTGTAGACCTAAGGGTTTTTGCTAATGCATTTTAAAGATATGCCTACGGGCATAATCTATAAATAGGCATGATTTTGTATGGGAAAGGGTTGTTGAATTCTTCATTTTGGTTAAGTGTTGATTATTGTAGAATCTTAAGCTTAGAAAAGCCATTGTAAAGGCTCTGCAGTTGAGTGCGCAGAGACCTATCTGAGAGAGAGAAGAGAGTTTGTAGCTGAGTGCACAGAATAAGAACGGTTGTACCCTTCCCATTAAGAGTAATATTAACAACCGTTCTTGTGGACGTAGCCTCCATCCGGGGGGTGAACCACGTTAAATTTTGTGTTGTGTGACCAATGTGTTTTTATGATTGTTTAATTGCTTGGTATGTATGTTTAATGCTGGAAACTTCTGTATGTGATTGCTTTTATATGTATTCACTACAGAGAATGAGAATAATATGTTAAGTAATGCATGCGCAGAGGAATGTTAAGTATTCAACATGTATGAATCTGTCGATTGGAATGTATGAGTCTATCTATTGGTCAAGTAGTGAACACCGAGTTTAAGCGCAGCGTTGGAGCGCGTAGTAACATATGTTATTAAACCATCCACAATTTACTGATAAGACTTGAATGGAGTAAAAGGATAAAGGATGTTAAGTAGAATGGTTATAATTGAACATCCTCGCAAGGACGCGCAGTCTCATGAATGCGCCGAGTCATTGAAGGTTGCTGCGAGGTAAGCTCTTGATAGCTTATTGTTGTAATGCAAAGGTATCCTGTATCTCACAGTCATTGGAGGTGCGATCATAGTTGCGTGCTGAAGGCGCAAGTGCGCGAGCGCAGTTGCGCGCTGAAGTATCCGACGCGGAACAGAAGGTTCGCGTAGTTATCTATCCGCGCAACCCGCAAGGAGTTGCGCTGCTTATTAGCTTTCCCCCCATCGCATCACCCGGTTGCGGAAACTTGATTCCGCAACCACCCCCTCAGCTTCGCCTCGGGTGAGACCTCAGGCTGCGCGCAACCTGTTGCCGAAAGGGCTGGTGAATTGGGATTTTGTTGGTTCCTTGAACCGCGAAGTACTTGGGTCTACACTGGAAACCTCAAGAAGGTGATCGACAGCCAACAATGCAACTGCTAGATGTTACATGATTAGCATGTCTCCCATGTCAACTTTAGTGGATAAGACCCTTGTGGAGTTTTGGACTAGAAATAAACCCACAGTGTAGCATCTTTATGTTTTTGGTTGTAAGGTATATGTTCATGTGCTTAAGAAGAGGGGTTCGAAGTTGGATAAAAAGGTGTTCAAATGTATTTTCATCATCTTTGGGGTTGATGTGAAAGGTTACAAGCATTGGGAACTTATGGCTAGAATTTTTTTTTATAGAAGAAATGTTATTTTTTGAGAAGTTAGTTCTTCTCTCATATTAGTGCCACCATAAGAGGATGAAAATAATTCAAGAGTTCAACTACCTCAAATATGAATTCCCATTAGAACTAGTTTCAGTGTATGAGAAATATGATGGTTGGCAATATACCTTGGTGATGACCTACACATTTGGGGTTTGGCACGAAATCTAATATCAATAACGTAACATAATGATGTAGGTGTGTAGGTTTTATTGTTTGGTAAAGGGGTAAAATGGTCTAAGGAGCTATGGTTTTTACTAAGGGTGTTCATGGTGGCACTCTTTTCCAACTTGACGTGTGCGCCATTTAGTGTAATAGTTCTTCAATTTATCCTAGAATTTCGAAAGAAATGAATATAATATTAATGGAGAGAGCTTGGAGTATGCCTAGTGGAGTAGTCTTAGAAACAAAAATCTAGGCATATGCAATGCTATATGTTACATGATTAACATGTCTACCATGTCAACTTTAGTGGATAAGACCCCTATGGAGGTTTGGACTATAAATAAACCCACACTCTAGCATCTTTATGTTTTTGGTTGTAAGGCATATGTTCATGTGCTTAAGAAGAGGGGGTTGAAGTTGGATAAAAGGGTATTCAGATGTATTTTCATCATCTACGGGGTTGATGTGAAAGGTTACAAGCATTGGGAACCTATGGCTAGAAAACTTTTGTATAGAAGAAATGTTATTTTTTGAGAAGTTAGGTCTTCTCTCATAGTAGTGCCACCATAAGAGGATGAAAATAAGTCAAGAGTTCAACTACCTCCCAAGATCAAGAAAATTGAACCAAAGAATGAATAAGGAGTTCACAATGGACCTAATGAAGAGGAGGGCTCATAGAGAGTTTGGAAGAGGAGGAAGAAACTCCACCTCAATACTTCAACTAGATAGGTATAATTATGATATGTCTAATTTCATATGTATATTTGCTTTATTGCTAACATCAATGAGCCTAAAATAGTGAAATAGGCAACTCATAGAAAATAAAGAGTTCTTGAGATGGGCTATGAATGAGGAGATTGTTGCACTTAGAAAGAATGATGCATGAGACTTGGCACCTCTTATTGATGAACAAAAACTTAATTGGATGTAAGCAAATGTTCAAAAGAAAGATCTATCCAATAGTAGTATTAGAAAATACAAAGCAAAATTGGTTGCAAAGGATATTCACAAGTTGAGGGGATAGACTTTGATGAGATTTTGTCCTCAATTGCTACCTAGTAACTTGAAGGAGGAAATCTATATAACCGAACTAAGCACTAGATGAAAAGATATTTATAGTCACTAGTTTGCAAATTAAATAAGTCTTTATATGGTTATCATTGTATGCATTGCCAACATGATAGTAGTGTATGACTTATCTTGAACCATGCATTGCCAACATGATAGTAGTGTATGACTTATCTTGAACCTTTATGTTGCTGAAATATGTGGGGGTTTTTCTCCAAATAATTTCCATATTCTTTTGTTATTTATCATTGAAACTATTTTAGTTTTATGCATATTCTATTCCACACCTTTACTTCCATTCAAAAATAAGTAAAGAAGAAACCTGAAATGAATTATCTCTATTAACAAATATCGCGTTCAATAGAGAAGTAAAGAGATATTTCTTACCGTGATGAGTTTGGAACTGATCCAAATCTACGAGCAAAGTCTCCAAATATGATACCAATGCTTCGTTGAGGATCCCATTGCTTTGATTCTTTCAGGACAGACGGTATTATTATCGTTTCGGTATGATGAAGCTGCTGTGCTATGCAAGCATGCAATTTCTGAAGTATTTTTGGATTTTCCTTCGTAGGAACCATATAGAATTGTACTTGCGACTCCCATTGAGTAAGACTCCACTGAGGTATGTTCAAAGCACCAATACTGGACTTTGAAGCTGGCAAACGGACCAATGGGAACGCACGCTGCTCAGAGTTGGCCCGGTTGGAAGTACTGGCACCATTGACATTGAAGAATTCTTCAATTTTTGATAGCAGGTAGCTTCGTTTTAACTGCTCCATCACTAGGTTTACGAACTTGCCGTAGGCTTCGAAGGCCTCCTTCCAATTTTCATTCTCCAGCTTTGAAATGTCATTCAAAAACCTAACATAAGAATTACATTTAGTTTCACGTTTTATTTCACAATAGTTTTCTGGCTGGAAATCAATAAAACTAATGCAGAGTAGATCAATATTTGTAAACCCTTAGCTACTATTTTAGCCAACATTGAAACTTGAAACTTTAAGCCGAATTTGTTCTTAATCTGTTAAACGGATATTTTATGCCAGATAACATTGATTTATAGGTGGATATTTTGGACGTAGTTGGATCTAACTTCTAAATTATCAAGCTATGGGAGATCAGACAAAGCAAGTATATTATCAAGCTATGGGAGATCAGACAAAGCAAGTATATATTAATCAAGCTATGGGAGATCAGACAAAGCAAGTATAACAGATTAAAATGAATCTTCATGTTCTTCAAACACAAAGATGGGCTGTTCAATTTTTTTACTGTCGTCCACCCCGAAAGAACAAACTTCTCTTCTGCAATTACTATATGACTTAGTTGAATATAATGCCAGGTCAATTGATGCAAAAGCAAACCCTCAAGTAGGCAGAGGCAGGCAGGTCAGGAGTTGGATCTTCACGTAAACTTGTTTTTAGGTGATCACCGACCTTTCCTAACCCTAAATTTGTCATTAAGGAAAATATGTGTTTTGAAACGATTGATCATGCAAAGAAACTTATAGTGCCATATTTAGCTATATACCAGTTTGAAATGCAATCTTACTATTTTTTATTATTCAGTTTTGTACCAGGAAGTAAGCACTGTTCTCTCTGTGATAAGATGATAATGAGCACTGTTCTCTCTGTGATAAGATGATAATGAGCACTGTTCTCTCTGTGATAAGATGATAATGAAAATTTAGAGATCAATTTTGATATCTTCTCCGAGCCTTTTGGCTCTGCCCATTTCATATCTTCACTGTACTGTCAAATAATGGATGATAATTCTTACTTATAAAAACTTGTAGTTGTGCTATAATCTTGGATAGTAATTTTTTTTGTGTTTATGAATTTGTTTAACTGGTTAAAACAATATTTATATAGTATGCTGTAATATATAATAGGTTGTATGCATTTGAAAAATGTACTTCCAAGTTTTATTGGGATTATTAGGATCATTTAAAGTAACTAGATATATTTAAAAGATATTGTCAGGTTGCTTGGAAGAATAATTTTTATATCATTGTATGTTTTTCTTACAGGATATAGATTCATCTACATCAAGATTCATTAAAAAATATTGATTCTATGTATATCTCCTCTACAACGTCCATGGATCTAAGTATTGGCCACAAACCTACAATGTGACGGTTTTACCATTTCATGCAGGGTAAACAAAAAAATTCTTGGATCATAACAATAATAATCCAATAAAAATATTGAAATATTGAAGTGGGGAGTGTCTCCTTACCTTCTTCAAAAATGCACTTTGTCCGGTTTTCGTAGGAACATTTCCGGCCAATTTTTGTTACCAGTCATTTTGATAGCAAGTTGATTGTAACAATGTCGAAATTCAGATCTAAAAATGTGAAATATTTTAATTGCAAGTATGCCAGGGGCTCCTCTCGCAAGTTATAACGAAGCTAATGAAACCCAAGTTATAACTTGCGAGAGGAGCGCCTGGCATACTTGCAATTAAAATATTTCACATTTTTAGATCTGAATTTCGACATTGTTACAATTAACTTGCTATCAAAATGACTGGTAACAAAAATTGGCCGGAAATGTTCCTACCAAAAGCCGGACAAAGTGCATCTTATGAAGAAGGTAAGGATACACTTTCCACTTCAATATTTTGAACAATATTTTTATTGGATTATTATTGTTATGATCCAAGAATTTTTTTGTTTACCCTGCATGAAATGGTAAAACCATTACATTGCAGGTTTGTGGCCCATACTTAGATCCATGGACGTTGGAGAGGAGATAAACATAGAATCGATATTTTCCAATGAATCTTGATGTAGATGAATCTATATCCTGTAAGAAAATATTGATGTAGTTGAGTACATATAAAATCAAATTAAATGAAAAAAAATCTAATTAAGGGCTCAAACGAAACCGAACGTAAGTGTTTGATATGCATGCTTTCTTTTCGAGCTTGGTGTCGGCATTCATGGTGGTTTCAGAGTGCGGATGACAAAAAGGTTGATGTAGTGAAAGATATTAAATTTAATAAAAAACGGAAGATTATAAATGGATGTAGTAAAAGATATTACATAATCAATATTTAGCTATATACCAGTTTGAAATGCAATCTTACTGTTTTTTATTATTCAGCTTTGTACCAGGAAGTAAGCACTGTTCTCTCTGTGATAAGATGATAATGAGCACTGTTGTTCTCTCTGTGATAAGATGATAATGAAAATTTGGAGATCAATTTTGATATCTTCTCCTAGCCTTTTGGCTCTGCCCATTTCATATCTTCACTGTACTGTCAAATAATGGATGATAATTCCTATTTATAAAAACTTGTAGTTGTGCTAAGATTATATTCGACAGTAATTTTTGTTTTGTTTATGAATTTGTTTAACTGGTTATCTTTGAATGTTTTAAAACAATATTTATATAGTATGTTGTAATATATAATAGGTTGTATGCATTTGAAAAATGTAATTCTAAGTTTTAGTGGGAGTATTAGGATCATTTAAAGTAAAGAGATATATTTAAACAATATTGTCATGTTGCTTGGAAGAATAATGTTTATATTATTGTATGTTTTTCAAAAATAAAAATATTTTTTAACAAATAATATTAATATAAATAAAAGAAATATAAAAATCTTTATATATGAAAAAGTAAAATTTGATTGATATACCTATAAAAATTATCATAAAAAAGATAAAAAAGAAATAATGTTTTTATTTATGTTTTAATATAATATAGTATTTTTATCGTTTTAAATTCTAAAGTGCTTCATTTTTGTGGTACTTTATAGATCCAGAGTTAAATTAAATTATTTTGATTATGTTAAAATATTTAAACTCTATATAGTTTTGTGGAGTGAGCTAGTTTTATATTTTGGACTTTCCAATCATGGTATATAGAGATGAAATAATTTTTTGCTGAAATTGTCATTTTTCTTTATTTGAATTGCACTTTTGATTAAGCACTCAAATTATGCAAATACAATAATTTATATTTACAATTTCAACAATTCCAGTCTGATTTTGCCCTGAAATACATTCTGCAATTTCAACAATTCCAGCTTGAAGAAAATATGGTCCAAAATGTAGAATGCTTAGCTTACACCTAATTTTACTTTCATTCATTATTTTCTCAATCTTCTTCTCATAGCCAAACTTTACCCAAAAGCTTTTGATATTCTAAATCAAACTAAAATCTAATTCTTTTTCTCTAAAGTTTGACTAGATTTTGTTGGACAAGTCTAAAAATTTGATGATTTTGTCTGTCCAGCCAAATCCGAATGCATAAATGGATTCAGTGACCCAAAATAAGCGAGGACATCCAAACTATGCAAGTTTAAACACTATTCTCTGAGATTTTAAAATTTTATTTAATAATTTCAAATATTTCAAAACACCCAAATTATGTAAATTAGGCAAGTTTTAACACTATTATCTAAGATTTTAAAAACAACCCCCAAACCAAATATACCAATAACTTGTCATTCAGTAGAAGCATCCAGCAACCCACAGGGTAAGGCTCTATCCCAGGGATCCTAAAAATATTGTTAGGCAAAATCCTAGGACGTTTAGGGTACGCGGATTTTGTTTTCAAATCGATTTTGGATACTCTTATCAAGCTCCCCACATTGGAAATCAAATTTTAACCTCCTTACCGCCAAACCACAGCCCAACCAACGGGCGGTGGTAGCAACTTGACTCTTGGATTTCTGAACAGAGACGGGATACAGAAGGTTAGCTCATGGTACCTGGTTTCACTTCTTCACTTTGCGCTGGTGATCCCCGGCAAATTCCTGATTTTTTGCGCTCATGATCCCTTGTGTATTCCTGATTTGAACATTGGATGAATATTGGTTGGGGAAACTTGTTTTTCTTCATGTTTGGCTGGTCAAAATTGCCGATTTTGAAGAGATTTGTCTCAATTTCTTAAGTGAATAGCTCTATGACAGCTTCGATATACAGCTGATAAATTATCACCACAGGGTCAACTAGGTAAGATCGTGGTCAACTTTGTGAAGAAGGATTGGTCGTGACTGCGTAGGTCAATTTCGGAGCAGTCAGTCATGGAAGGTCTTGAAAGGGCATAGGCGACGGGCGTAACGTATTGATACAGGAGTAAGTATCGGAAAGATGAAAGAGAAGATAGCGTAAGGAGCCAATCCTTGACCTTTCACCAACTTGGTGGGCTGGATTTCCAAATAATACTCTTGGATTTAAGCGATCCACTTTCCCCTAGTTCCCCTACTGCATTTGGCGAGCTCTAAGCAGCCTGCTACGCAGCATTGAATGCTGCAGGTGCTGCTGTGCTTGCAATTAGATCTCGCCATTAGATCTTATGCTACTTGAGATCGAACGGCGAGCACAGCAGCGGCTGCAGCATTCAATGTTACGTAGCAGGCTGCTTAGTGCTCGTCCATTTTGACAGGGTTGTCTTAAATCCATTTCGACTTCAAAAGAGTTTAACCCGGTAAAACAACTTGCACGATCTAAACTTAAACCCTTTCAGGACCAGCCCTCTAAAACCAACAGATCCGGGCTTTTCTGCCAATCGAATCTAAATCCGGACTCGGTAACCACTATCGATCAGGACCAACCCACCGAAACCTACAGATCCGGGCTTTTCTACCAATCGAATCTGGACCCGGTAACCACTTTCAATCAGGACCAACCCGCCGAAACCTACAGATCCGGACTTTTCTACCAATCGAATCTGGACCCGGTAACCACTTTCAATCAGGACCAACCCTCCGAAGTCGACCCGTATAAGCCTTTTCTACCATACCAATCTAGGCCCGATAAGGCCTTTTAGGGTTAGGAAACAAAACACTGATGAGTAAGTAAAAGTGGCCATTAGGGTTTCATTGTGATGGTTACAAGATATGAAATAAGGTTTGATGTAAGTCGAAGAGCAATGAAGAGTAAAAAGATATAAAAATGATATGAATATACAGCCAAAGGAATAATGAGTTCTAGAAATTAAAACTGCATTGCCACATATCAAACTGAAAATAACCAAATCATCTTAAAGCAGATGGATTGAACTAGACAAAGGGAATCACGTACATACCTCTCATGGTTCCGAAGGAAGGGTGTTTCCATTTCTGTTTCAATCTACGAACAAGCTGAATGAATATGTTGGAGAAGCTAAACAATGGGAGGAAAGAAGATTATATGACAGGAGGAGGGACAAGTTAAATAGAAGAGAGGAATCATCAAGTTAAATAAAAGAGAGAAATCATTTTCCGAACCTATGAATTTGGTAAGTAAATTTATATAATTAATTTTAATATTGTTGAAATTTGTGTCAATAAAAGATAATTCATTTTGACCTGGTCAAATTTCATTAATAATAAACTCATTAGGGTGGATAGTGAGAGATTGAAGTTATGGATGTGTAACTTCATCCTCCACAACCGGTTCTCCGACCATCAAGGTGTGCCTTCACCACCAACCCAATACTCATAAAAGTAGGTGAAGGGGCACAATGCACCTTCACTTTTGGGAGGGTAGGTAGTGGGGGCAATACACCTACACCTTCACCATTCAAGAGAGCGGATGGTGGGGTTAGAAAACCTTCACACCGTGAAAGGGTAAATGGTGTGGGGGTCTCGGAATTACCTTCATCCGTGGAGGGGTTGGGAGGTGAGCCTGGGTGAACATACCTCACCTCATGAAAGGTGGTTTGTGATTATCCTTCATGAGGGTGGATGGTAATCAACACCTTCATCTTAATGAAGGTGAGTGGGTTAAGAAACTCAAAAAACAATAATTCATACTTTATAATATTTTTATCTCAAATGGTTTTCTTTGTTATTCCTACCATTTATTAAGTTTTACACTATATTAATATTTTTTCCTCAATTTGTCCACATTTAATTAATTTATTGTTATTATTTACATTTGTTTTTCTCCAATGATTGTTCGTAGTAGTAGTAATAGACTTGATCTCTTACATTTTATGATTTATTATTAGCTAACAATTTTTGAATTATTCTTTTAAACCTATAAATTCTTAATAACTCTTTTCTATATCTCAAAGCTATTTTATATCACTTTATGAAGTTTGGAGTGCCCACTTGAAACATTGGGAACAAAAATTAAGACATTCTCAAACATATGGACTATGGAAACCTATATTCTCAAAGATACCTTACCTCCACATAGAGTTATGGCCTCATTCACCCCATTCACCCCATAAGAGTGGTGTGGAGGTAAACATATAGATACACATTGTTATTCCTTCACCCTTCATGGGTGAAAGTGTTCATTGCTTATTATTCTCAAACATCTCTTCCACTCTCTAAACATATTTTCATATTTTTTCTTTGGAAGGAAAAAAAATTGTATAAATTTTAACATCTTCTGTTTAAGTGGGAGTATTTAATTTTCTAATGTTTCCCAACACCATTATGGTTGAGGTCTTTATTTTGCTTAAATCTCCTAGTTATTTGGGTTAGGCATATATTTCAAATCACCAACATTATATGTGAATCTATTGATTCCAAAACTCACTCAAAACATGACCCAATTAACAAATAACACCACTCAACCTAACCATCAAACTAATACTACATTAACAACATCATACACTTTTAAAAATAACATCATCCATGTCTTATGCATATTATCTTTCATAATTAACAAAATATCATAATAGATTAAAGTTTATCCACAACTTTAAAAACTTAAATTTGCATCTTAATTTAATTATTATCTATATTAGTAATTTAGTTGCTATCTATATTGTCAACTGAGCATAAAATAGATGGTGAATGGGCGTACTAATAAGGCACTTCTTGTATTAGGTCATCAAAACTATTTAGATACTAGCTTACAAAATAAAATTAATATCTATATTACCTATTAAATGTGGGTGAGAATACGATAAAGGCTAAAGAAAATTAAACAACGAGGATACAACAATTTCCTCGAATGAATATACCACTAAAACATGGAGGATAAAATTACCCATTCAACTATGGTTAGCATCAATTTAAGATCCTTACAATATAATATCATAATATTTAGTGAATGATAATTTGTATTTAAAACTTTGTAGTAACATTTTAGATCTTGTGTTTGGGAATTTAAGATCCTTACAATATAATATCATAATATTTAGTGAATGATAATTTGTATTTAAAACTTTGTAGTAACATTTTAGATCTTGTGTTTGGGGAAGGTTTTAATATTTTTATTTTAAAAAATTAAATAATATTCTAAGAGAGGTTATAAGTCTTATAGTATGAAGGAAATATATAATGTTTATAATTGATATAAAGATGATATACATGGTTTAAAAATAATTAAAAGGAGAAGATGTATATTTATGTGTGTATACATTTGTAGGTAAGTTTTAAGTTTTTTTTATTATATGAAAGAAGTAAATGGTGTTTGTGTTATAAGATTGCATGCAAATCTAGTAGTGGAGAAGCACAAAATTCCAAAAGGAAATATAGACTATTAATTCACTCTTCCTCCCTTCAAGAACCCATGAGGAGTGAATCCACCACTTTCTCTGGGTATTTCTTTTCCTAACATGCTCTTTAGAACATGGATATATCCTAACAAACTGATTACATAATAAGACACAAAAGTAGTGCATACGAGTTATCTTATATTATTAGTAAGGCACCCAATCTATTATCTTTCATTATTTTTCTGACTAGATTTCCTTCGTCAAGTGAGAGGTGGGAATGGTTGTCGGCTTTTTTTACTAGCTTAGCAAAGGCAAATACTATTCTTTCATATTCTTCTTATTTTTTTTCTTCAAATCTTCAACATAGGATAGTGTTGTCGAGTTTTTTTTTGAATCACATACCTTCTCGACATCCCTCATTGAATTCATTGATTTTTGCTCTACTTCCTCTGAGTCTTTATTTGATTCTCATTCTTCATATACATCCTCATCCGCTACCATTGCCTCATATTCCTCTTCTTCTTCACCTTTAGTTGTTGCAACATCCTCCTCTTTGTCTTCTTCTTCTTTGTAATCTTCTAATGCTAGTTTCTCTTTATCCACTTGGAGTTTATAGGGATCATCATGTTTTCCTTCATTTCTCCCCATCATCATTTCCTCTAGATTACCCAAGACTTCAAATATGTTTTGAGTCCACTTTGATTCTTTATCACGGTATACCTTTGAATGATGTACTCCTTTATGCAGAGATCTTCATTGTCTACTCTACACCCACTTATACATTTCCTTTTGATTAGGATGGTCTTGTTGTTCTATTAAATATTGATTATGGCATCCATTAGGGGCCTCCTTAAGATTTGCATGTGGAGTAATGACATGTTGTACATTAGGAAAGTTCTTGGAAAAGTACCCATAGATATGGAAATGATTACATTTAAAAGGAATTTTCTCATAGTCTAGGGGTTGCTTGTGACACCACCCCTCCATATTAATCTACAAACCTTCTGATAGACTCACCTCTAGTTCAACTTCAACACAAATTCAAAGATAGGAAAAAAAGGTTCCCTTTTGGTTCTGCTCCATCAATATATCTTCCTAACTTATTCCCAATAACTTTGAGAGTGCCTTAATCTCAAAAGATTAAGGGTAGATGAGGCAATCTGTCACATCCCCAAAAATCATAAATATTTAAAAAAAAATTCTAAGCGGTCTATTCGACCAAAAATGCTATGCAGAAGTATAAAATCTTAGCATTTAAATTTACTTGTTTAGATAAAAGGCGACATTTTAATATCTCGTAAATTTTCATTAATTAGTTAACGACAATAAAATCGGAAATATCATAATCCTTAGATATACAGTATCAATGTTGTAACTACATTCAGCCCCATTTATAAATCTATACTTGAATGATGTGCTACTTCCTATTCTATGCAACCTCTTTATCCCCAAATTGGATAATTACAAAAGTAAGAGAATGTCTTTGTACTAAATAGAAATTTTGCTTTAATAACATACGTCTATGTGAACTAACTTATTTGAATCAAACATCAATTCAACGATAAAACATGTACAATCCTAAATCTTGAGTACATTATCTAATCAATATAAAGTTAACTTCGAATTATACTTTTATCAACCATTTTTCCCATAATCATGCAATTGATAATATTTAACACATTCCTATTTGTTTACATTTGAAGATTATATGTACTCATCACATGGATTTCCTAATAACTCATATAAGACATATCCATTAGAATAATTTATACATCTAGGTATTCAATATATAAACATATGAACAAGTGATCTACAAGGTACACATATAAATAATCAATACCATCACAAGTGCATGCATACTCAAGAGACCAAAGAATATAAGGATTACACATAAAGAACCATCACGGACCAAAACATAAGAAAACATCATGAAGCGTTACAAGTAGACATACACACAAGAATATAACATCAAAGAGAGAGACCATTTTGATGTGGTTCACCCGCAACTTGGGCTACGTCCACAAAGGTTTGTTTTTTATATATTTATTTCAATGTAGGAGTCACATTTTGCAACATGATTGTTGCTATCTTCCCCAATAGTATAATAACCCTAAATGGTAACATGTAAATTTTTAATGACCTTCGTACAAGTATTGGATTTTTCATTCTCATCCTCTTAGGGCTATACCCTTCCTCTTTGATGTGTACACAAGGGTATTGTATCAACCAAGTTTTTTAACTAGGAAAACATCTTTATGCATTCATTACTCTTATGCAGACTTTTATGAGGTGCAATTCCTGCAATAATTTGAAGCTCTCGAACAAATCTAGATGATATTTAACTAAATCTCAACCATATTATTAACCGGTTTATAAGTAAAGTTTAAAAGATGATTCAACACTCTCCATAGAGAGGAATCACTAGGAATATCATTTAATCATCTTTTATTCAAAAACACATACATACTATTATTCCCAGCTACTAGCGCAGAGATAGTTATTATATGAATATATATATACTTTTCTATAATGAAGTAATATAGTAACCTAATATGTACCTAAATATGTTTTTAATGGTTACCAACAATTCCTTATAAAAAGAAGGGTTTAAATGCGACTCCAATACATACATATATGCATCATATCTTATAAGCATGAGAATAAAGTAGATTGCAGTTGTTAAAATAAAAAACCATAAAACGTTTAAGATAATGATCCAGCTAGGATTGATATCGAGCTTAGTACACCATATATATACATATGTATCTATCGGCAGCAAATATATAACTGAGCCATAGTGATATTATCACACAAGGGAATGATCAATCCGATCAGTGGTCATCATTAATGTAGCACATAAAGATCACACCCCAATCTTGAGATTTCGGGTCACGATGAAGAAGATGCAGCAATGATATGAGATTTCAGACTAGAGTAATGAAGACTGCTAATGCAACGATAAGATTTAGGGTACAAGGGTCACTTGTGGTAGGGGCAACTCTGTTTAAGGAAAGAAAACTAGTAGAGATCAAAATATTTAGAGACCATATCTCTACGATAAGACATAAACCTCACTAAGTTCTGCTAGGGGCCAAAACTGTCAATGTTCAACAACGACCGAGGTAATATATATATATAAACAAAATAAGTCACAGATCTGTGCATTAACTGAAACACAATCTAGGTACCATACTCACGATAGAGAAAGCAAATCCAAGTGAATCGACTTTTAGAAGTGTGCATCTGGTCTTGCAAACCGCCTTCCAATGCAGTTAGGGTTTCAAGTCTTATCTCGTCTACAAAAATACGCAGGATTAAAATGCAACCCCACTAAGTATTACCAAAATGACAAATCCAAAGAAGGTTTCGCAGTCATTCAACTAGTACTATAGAATTGTATCACTGTAATGGACTGAGAAAGACACAGGTAGAAATATGCAGCTCAGGGTCCAAAGTGCTTGTCACTGAAAAGAGATAAGTTAAGTAGGAACTAGCAACAACAGTCTGCCCATTCGTACGCATATGCTACCCAAAACAAGACTATATGCAGAAAGTAAAAAGATGAGAGATCACCCAGATCTATGAAGCATATAAATGATCCAACACATGGATATCTACACATTTCAATGGTTCTGGGTTCAATATACACCGTCAAAGAGGATCTACTCTGCTAAAGCATCTTTTCAGCCAGTAATAAATGGCTCTTTCCAGACAGTAAAGAATGGCTTGCACATAAAAGCGGAGTTGGTAAGACACATAAAAAAAACATCCATCCTCATAGAGATTGGTTTAATACTATGCGTTAACCGGAATTAAGATTAGAGGGCTGAGGTAACTAGAACCTTACCAGGTAGTTCTTCTATGCAACGAATTTGTCAAGCTGCATGCTAAATCCCGCACTTGTTCCCAACCATTCGCGTTACGTTGTAGCTAACCTCGGTCTTTCTCCAGAATATTAGTATTCCTTCGTATTTAGATGCAGAGAGGAATTATATCCAGACATATAATAAAAAAATCATCGTGTGTTAAAAATCGTCCCATAGGGAGCCGCCCAGCGTTAACATCTTCAAACAGTAATTGAAAAAACTGATAAGCATGGGTCAGCAGAGCTCGCTAGCTCTATTATCGAGCGTATAATTCAACATATGGGTAAGTCGTATCTTGCAGAGATGGAAGTTCATGCTAACACGTCGATCCCCTCTGCAGAAAAAATGTTCGTCCCTCATTATGCAGAGTTTGCTCCTATTAACCGAATCTCTTCCTCGAAGACTCCTTTTTCCTGAGATCCATTGCATTCCAGGATATATCACCTTCTTTTCCCCCTCATTGCACACAGCGTCTCCCCATTCCCACGAGGAGCACCCCCTTCTCATAACATGCTTAGCAATAAAAAGAAAAACCCGATGGTGAACTCCCGACCAAAAAATCGTAACTCCATCCTCCTTAATCCCTAGGGGGAATATTTCTTTTTGCAACCCGATAGTGGTAGAAGAACGCGTGTCCCAAGTGAGGACAGGTGAAGGTAAAGAGCTAGCTGAGCTCCCTCCGAAAAGTCTGCTGCATGGGATAGTTAAGGTGAGTGGAAGTTAAACGCCAGCCAACGATCACCAGTCTAATAAATATATTGGCCAAATGGCTATAGTGAGACATTATGGAGGAGCTCCACTAAGGAGACACCTCCTTTAAAATCTCGTAAGGTGGAATCATAACTACTTTTTAAACAAGTTGAGCACTAAAGCTCCACTCCACTCTTCTTACCTAGAAGGATGGTTAAAAGTATAATTTTCCATAAGGTTTCTTCCCAATGTGGCGGCAGACTTTCCTAAATTTTCTCGACCAAGAAATTTGTTCCTTTATCATACTAGGATACAAGTAGTTGCCACGACTATTTCCCATTATCATATAACATATATATATATGTCTTCAATACGCACACGTGTGTTTACATATCTTTAACATAATCTTACCACTTTATTCACATATATATATATGTACCTATAATGTCCACCACTTTACATATATATAATACACATTACTACTATTTATTGATCTCTCACAATAAATATATATATATTATCTATAATAAGCTAAATTCTTTTTAGCAAATCTAATGTACTCTCTAGCATTTTCTCTCGGAAATGCTTATAATCGTAAAAATGACCATTTTGAGATACTTGAATGGATATCTTAATATGAAGTAAGATAATTTTCCTTATCATAAGACTTGTTACTTAGATCTTTAACTTTAAGATAAGATCGCTAACCTTTTATACTAAAAGGTAATAGGGTTCTAAAATAATAGTTGTGTGATTAATTAAGCGCTATCTAGATGCTATCGCTGATCGTCTTCTTAGGATGATAGTAATAATAACTTAAGGTTATCAAGTAAGTGCTTGAGATGCTAAGATGTCACCCATCATCTACTCCTGCCTTTAGTTACCTCAACTTCTTCCTTAGTGGCTTCACTTGCATGTCACTAAGTTGCATCCGTTCATTTAAGAGTAAATCACGACCATACTTTTCAAGGTCCACTGGTGGTGCCTTGGCCTTGAACTCCTCACCAGGCCTTTTACAATTATCTTTACAAAAATAATAATAATAACCATAATAGTAATAAGGTCAAATTGGAGGGATGTTACACACTCCACCCCTTAAAGATAACACCGTCCTTGGTGTTCAACATTTTGTCTTTTGCATCCTTTCCTATCTTTTGCTTGCTTTATTTTTATGCTTTGGTCATCTTCTCATTTTTGCGATTTTCCGCAACCTCTTTTTATTTATATCCTACACATTACACAGATCATACAAGATCTTCCAACGTTTCTTTAGTATTACATGAGTATACAAAATTTCAAAACCGTAAATGTTCATCATTCTTCCTCTCTCTTGAGGAAATATTTTGCTTATTCCAGCATGCATAACAATTCACACATAAATACTTTTGATAGTCTAGCTACAAGACAAATCATTATCATCATTAAACAATTCGTTCAACAAAACCTTGTGATCATAAAACCTCTTTGCATTTCAGCAATCATGGAGACTTGTATACAAAGTTCTTATGTGTTTTAGCAATCCTTAAGACTTGCATACATAACGCTCTTTTGTACTTCAACAATCATGGAGACTTGCATACAAAACATGAGCCCTCTGTAACTCAGCAAGAATACCATCTGCCTACAGCAGGAATATGACAGTCTTACTCTACAACTTAGCAGGGATTTCATCTGTCTATTTCAACAGGTACATGACAGTCTTACCATACAACTTAAAACATTGCTTCCCCTCTGCTGAAACATTTTATGTTGGAAGAAAACATTATCTTAACTTTTATTGTAAAGTTTTACATTCAGACAAGTGTCCAAAAATGACTGAAATTTGCACAATATTAAATAAATTAAATAGAATACAAAACACCCAAGGAGACCTGTTTACTGAACCACTAGGAAGAAGAATCTTGTTGGCTTGGTTTTGCAACCAAGCTTAGTGCTATGGGCACCTGCTAACTAGTAGCAACAGTTTCAATAGAAATAAATAACAATAAACTAATTCTAAACTAAACTAAACTAGCATGTGCATTTTGAATTAAAAAACAAGAACAAGAAACAGAAGAAATAATTTTGTATTAAAAAATGGGGGCAAGCAAGTGCTTGCAAGAACAATACCTCCAAGTGATGAAGGTTGTTGAATAGCTCCAATGGTGAGCAGCTCCAATCTCCAATGGGTCCTTTCTCCAAGGTTGTTACAATGGCCAAATACTCAAGGGAGATTTTGGCAGCATGAGGATAGGAATATGGATGGATGTGAAATGAGGAGCCCCTACCACCTTTTTATAGGTTTTGGTGGTGGGGAATACCATTTGTGGTTTTGTGGAAACCAATGGTATTGACCAACATGGTTTAGGTACTTTTCCCTCCTTTTTTCCTTTTTTGAATAAAATTAATATTTTTATTCCCTTTTTAATATTTTGGGAATTTGGACTCTTTTTGAGGGTTTTTTATGCTTTTTAGGAAAAATAATCTTTTTGAGTGGGAAAAAGGGGTGTACTAAGGTCTTTTGGTGACCTTTTGTTGGCTTCAGAGGCTCAGATGGTGGAAAAGTGGACAAATGGGTCATGTGAATAAGGGAATGAGCTAGTGAGCACTTTTTAGGTGTTAACAGATTGCCCCCTGATGTGTGAGGGCAGGAGCTCATCGTATGGCCGATAGACATCATAGTTCTTTTGTCTTTTTTCTGGGGTTTAGGGAGGAGAAGAGACCGTTTGGAGATTGGATCCGCGGACCTTGGAAGCTACAAAAACAAAAAATATTACATGGCCTCAATATGAATGAGGAATAATCTCTGATAATGGACGAGGCGGGCATACCCATGCTCGTATCAAGACATATACATAACAATTAGTCCCAATAAGGGGGATCTAATACATAAAAAATATACTGGTACATCATAATGGTCCAGAGGGGACATGATTTTGGGATGTACTCATGATCATGGCATGACTGATCTCAATAACTGATACACTGGAAAGACTGTTGAACTGCTGAAACTGAAGGTGTCCAACATCTGTAGGGACTCAAATACTGTGAGTCATCTCTGAGAATTATATGTAACTGTATACTCGAGGGAGTATAAAACTGGTGTACATCTGAATACTGTCGCCATGCGCAACCCGGATATCTATAGAAAAAGTGGTAACAGGTTGTATCCATAGGTAGACTCTCAAATGTGGAGGAGTCAGATGGTATCCGGGGTCTTCGACTAATAACTGAACGGACTGATGCCCCGTGTGAGTCTCAACAATGCGATCAAGGTGTTGAAGTCGAGCATGTGAGAAACAACCATTTGGAGAGGCACTGAGGACTCTTCTCAAAATGATTCGTAGGCACTCATCATAAATGGCGATGAGTCCAAGACACAGGGACCTCTAGGTCTATCCTCTGGAATAAAGAAGGTTGTCGTCGATAGAGGGAGACCAGCAACTAACAAGGCAATGATGTTTCCTTGATAGGAGCGCGAGGTGTAGAACTGAAGTGTGGTAGTACTGATGGTAGGACTGACATACTTGTGGGGATGGGAAGTAACTGGGGTCATATAGTGGGTAGACTCAAACTTCCTTTGTTCAAAGCATGATGACATGGTTGACCTGGCAGCGTAGGGAACTGACTTATAGGTTTGAGGATCATAGTTTTTAGGGACTGAAGGGTATGTATTGACTCTGGGGGGGTCAAGCTGATGGGTGCTGTCGAGGGATTCTCAAGGTGACATATTGCAGAATACTCTAAACAAAGGCGACCAAAATGGGGAAGCTCCCATATGAGTAGACGTGATCTGTTGTGGCACCGAGAAGCACCATTGGGTCCTTCTTCGTAGTTTAAATGAGCTCTAAGAAGGGATAAAAGTGTGCTCTGAAATGGTACTGTCCTGTGGATTTGTGAGCCCAGGACTGTTCGTGCTCATTGGTGCTTTCATTTTTAAGGAGTCTGAAAACGATAAGAAGACTCTACAGTGGTTATGACTACTGTCCAGTTGGTTTTACGAGCCCAGGATGGTGATTGCTCGTGGTCGCTTTCATGTTTAGAGAGTTTGAAAGTGGTAAGGGGACTCCATTAGTGTTCTTTTTCGTAAGTTTAGTCTCCAAGGCCCGAAAAAGCATAAAATGATGCAGACGGAGAACTCTTCTAGCCGATGTGACTAGAGTATACCTTTTTCGTAAATAGTCTACAAGGTTCGGAAAAGGGGTAAACTTATACCAGGTAGACGCCCTTTCAGATACGTTTAGCGAGCACGAAAAGAAGCAAGGTTGCTCGGCAATCTTTTCATTTATTTAGGAGTCAGAAAAGAGCTTAACAGAAAAAGGTCTCAAGCGTCATCATGTGTGCGGGATACTGGATCCGGTGACATAAAGATTGTCATACACGGAGAACGACGGATGTGGCATGCAAATCGAGGTAACAAGGGGGGCATGGAAAAAATCCCCAAAAAATATGGAGGTGAGGGCGAGAAATGATCTCAAGCATCATCACGAGTGCGGAAAACTGAATCCGGCGATATAAGGCTTGTCGACAACAGATAAGGGCCGATGTGGCACACAAATCGGGGCGACGAGGGGGCATGAAAAAATTCCCAAAAAATCAAGGCGTGAGAGCGAGAAATGATCTCAAGCATCATCACGAGCGCGGAAGACTGAATCTGGCGATATAAGGTTCATTAAAAATGGTTAACGGCCGATGTGGCATGCAAATCGAGGCGGTGAGGGTATGAAAAAATGGTCAAAAAATGGAGCTCGTGAAAACTGGAAAAGGAAAGAACTGTCATGAAGTTCTCTAAAGGACGGTGGTGTCCATGCGGCTTACTATGGGTAAAATCGTTTGAGGTACAACCCGTTGCGTGGGTTGCGGAGGGGGTTTCCTTCTGAATCAGTCATAATGTATGCCCCCTGTCCGAGGCAAGTGTGTATAATATATGGGCCTTGCCACATGGACACAAACTTTCCTTTCCCGGTTTTGTCATGAGCCTGATCATAAGCGAGGACAAGGTCCCCTCCGGAAAAAGTTCTTGGGTGGACATGTCTATCATAATTCAATTTGGATCGGTTCTTGGCTGCTTCCATGTTTTGAAGGGCTGTGCGCCGATCTTCATCGGCCTGTTCCAGGAGTAGTAAGCGTTGTTCAATTGGGGCAGTGTCCGGTAAGAGTTCAACGGCCATATGTAGGGTTGGAATTTAGCACTCAATGGGGAGGACAGATTCGACACCGTGAAATAAGTGGAAAGGGGTAAAACCGGTGGCGGTTTTAGTCGATGTGCGATATGCCCATAGTGCCGGGAAGAGCATGTGGTGCCAATTTGACTTGTGTTTGTCTACAGTGCGCTGGAGGATGGTTTTCAAAATTTTGTTTATCGCTTCGACTTGGCCATTTCCTTGGGGGTAGTAGGCCGAGGAGAAATGGTGTTCAAATTTCAGTAAGGTGGATAGTTCTTTCCAGACGGCGTCTTTGAAGTGAGAGCCGTGGTCTGATACAAGTTGCTTTGGCACTCCAAAACGTGCGATAACATGGTTGAGAAAGAATCGTGTAGCGGTTTCGGCTGTGCAATTGTAAGTTGGCATTTCCTCCGCCCACTTGGTAAAATAATCGACAGCCACAATAATATGTTTGTGACCGCTGGCTGACGTGGGATTGCAATCAAGGAAGTCAATGGCCCATTTGCAGAATGGTCCGACAGTAACGACTGGATGAAGGGGGGCGGGTGGGGTTCTTGCTTTAGGGGCAAAAAGTTGACAATTTTGGCAATGTTTGACTGCGATGATGCAATCAGTAAATAATGATGGCCAAAAGTAACCTGCACGAATGATCTTTTGGGCGGTGGCCATGCCGGAGAAATGGCCTCCACAGGAACCGCTATGACAGTCATTGAGGACTTGTTCTGCTTCACTATGGGATAGGCAACGTCGTAGGATGGTATCAAATCCGCGTCGATAAAGCACATCCCCTAATAAGAGGTATCGGGGGGCGTGGTGACGTATACGACGGCGTCCGTCACGATCGATGTGGGGTTGAAATTTCTGCGTGCGGAGGTAAACTAGGATATCACCGTACCATGGGTCGTCAGACGAAATAATGAAGATGTGATCGTCAATCAGATCCGTTTGGATAGCGGGTGATGACGAAGAGGATGGGAGGTCGGTGATCAGATGGGCAAGCGCGAGGGATTTGGTGCTCTTGGGAGTTTTGAAAGTGAGGTCATATTCCTGGAGAATAATGACCCATTTAGCAACACGGCCTTGTAGGAGCCGCCGGTTTAGGAGATAGACCATAGGGTTGGAGTCGGCGACGACCGTGGTATGACCGAGCAGGATGTAGTGTCGTAATTTTTGGACGGAAAAGACTACAGCTAGGGCTAATCTTTCCTCGTATGGGTAACGTAGGGGTGGGCCAGACAAGGTCTGGCTGACGTAATAAATGACATGTTCTTGGTGAGAGGCATCTTCTTGGACCAAGACTCCGGACACGGCATGTTCAGATGCCGAGACGTAAAGGATGAAGTCCTGAGAGAAATTTGGAGGGGAGATTAAGGGGGCTTGTGTGAGAGATTTCTTGAAGGCTTCGAATTCCGTGTCTGCTTGCTCATCCCAAACGAAGGGTATGTGGGGTGCGAAGTAGGCGTAATAATCCGTGAACTTTGGTGGCGTAATCAGGCACGAAGCGACGAAGGAAATTGGACCGCCCCTGCAAAATCTGGAGTTGCCGAAGCGTGCGTGGAGAGGGAAGGTCTAAGATGGCTTTGACTTTCAGGGGATCAACAGTAATTCCATCCTGGGAAACAATGAAACCCAACAAACGGCCTGCAGGAACGCAAAATACACACTTGTGTGGGTTCAAGCGGATTTTATATTTGCGACAACGCAGGAAAACTTGTCGGAGGTCGTTAAGGTGGTCTGATCGTTTCCGGGAACGAGCTGTAAGGTCATCGAGATAGACCAACAGGATATGGACCAAGTCGTGAAAACAATAGGTCATGGCCCGCTGGAAGGTGGCACCAGCATTTTTGAGGCCGAACGGCATGACACGATAGGCAAAGGTTCCCCATGGGGTAGTAAAGGAAGTCTTATAATGATCCTCCTTACGAATCTGAATCTGGTTGTATCCAGAAAAACCGTCAATGAAAGAGAGGACTTCATGCCCCGCACACGCATCAATGAGTTGGTCAATGAATGGCGTGGGGAAATTGTCTTTGGGACAGGTGCGGTTTAAATCACGAAAGTCAGTACATACTCTAAGGGTGCCTTGTTTTTTGTTGACGGGAACGGGGTTTGAAACCCATGTCGTATAAGGAATAGGATAAATGAATCCTGCTTCGCGAAGTTTCTCGACCTCGCCTTTAACAGCGGGGAGCTTGGAAGGATGAATGGGTCGCTGTTTCTGACGAACAGGGGGGACATTAGGCCATGTGTCAATGTGGTGCTCTATAATGGCGGGGTCAAGACCAGGCATTTCGGTATAGGACCAGGCAAAGACATCACAGAATTCTTGAAAAAGTTTTTTGTATGCCTGAGTTTCTGCTTGAGTGCAGGATGCGCCCAGCGAGATGAGTTCAGGTTTTCCAGGTGTGGTGGAAATATCAATTTGTATAATGGGGGAAGTGTTGGAAAAAAAAAGGTATCCCAACATTGCATTTTACAAAACTAGTAAACAAGAAAAATGGGAAAGTCTATAAAACCTTCAACATTTATTCTCCACAACATTACACAAAGAAACAAAGGTGTTGGGACACTTTGAAGGAAATGAAAGAAGAGTTGGATGTAAATGGAAGCATAATAGAAGGGAACCTCAATGTTACCCTCTCTTAGAGAGAAAAAAGAGGAGGAAGTGTTGTCAAGGACCCCTTCAAGGAGAAGGTAGAAGATCTTCTTGCAAACTAGGACCTATTTGATGTTATCCCTAAAAAAGAGAAATTCACTTGGTCTAATAGAATGATAGGGAAAAATCACATCATATCCAGATTGGACATATTCATGATCTCAAGATCCTTTATGGAGGAAGAGTTGCGCATCTCCTCATCCATCATTACATTAGCCTCCTCAAATCACAAACCTATCCTTCTAACTATGGTTGATATGGACCAGCATAGATCCATCTTAAAGCCGTATCTATCAGGCACCGAGAGGGATCTAATTTCTTGAGGTGTATTTCTTTCTTTAAATATAAACTCAAGAAATTTTATCTCTCTTGATTGATAGATCCGGGTTTTAGTATCGATTTTTTAATTACTTTTCATAATATTTTATTTTATGAGCCAACATGGTTTTTTTTTAAATACTTTCCATAATTTTTTATTTTATGAGTGGACATGAATTTTTTTAATTGTTTTGTTAGGAACAAACATTACAACATCTCCCCCATACTGGGCTGTAGAGCACCGAGACTCGGTGCAATAACTATATTCCCCTCCCTTTCAAGTTCAACCCTCTCTGGCTACAAACCCCAGAAGCAGTTGAAAGAATCAAAGAAATCTCATCGCAACGTGTAGGTCATCCAAGCTATATCCTTGACAACAAATTGAAGGTGGTTAAAAAATCTCTAAAATAGTGGGAAAGGATAAACTATTAAGAGATAGTAATGGAGAGAAAAAATCTATAGAAAAAATTAGATTAATTGCAACAGAGCATGGAAGAAGAAGAAATAAGCAAAAAGCATAGACTGATTGCAACAGAGCATCGAAGAAGAAGAAATAAGCAAAAAGCACCTACTTCTAGAAAAAGAGTTGAGCCAAAAGATATTCAAAGTTCATCGGAATGAAGAAGAGAGATGGAGGCTAAAGTCAATAAGCCTATGGTTGAAAGATGAGCATAGAAATACAACCTTCCTCCATAAGCAAGCCAAAGCCAAAAAACAGTGGAATAATGTAAAGAAATAAAGAGGCCAGCATAGAGCTATATCAGATTTTGATTATATAAAAAAAGAGGCCCATTCCCATTTTAAGATGATCCTCCAAGTGCAAAGGTGGAGGACCCTAATCAAGTGACTGTGTCAGGGCTAGAAGCTGACAAATCCCCTAGTCTTGATGGCTTTTTAATCACCTCCTTTAGGCACTGATGGGATACTATTAAAGTAGATCTATGTCGAATGTTGCAATGGACTCATGAGAAATAAAAAATCCAAGGGGCTCCCAAATCCTCCTTTCTCGCCCTAGTTCCCAAAGAAAACAACCCTTCCTCCTTCACTAGATTCCACTCAATTTGCCTCTATAACTCCTCCTACAAAATTCTGACATCATTTGTGATATAAATTATTTATAAATAGTACAGACTATTGTTATTTAAACTTTGAACATTAAGTTTGGGAATGAAATCATTTTCCTTATGCGTTACATGATAGGTATGCGAATAAATATTTACTGCAAGGTATTTTCATGTTTTGGGAATTGATGGATGTTGAGTATAAGAGTGGGAATGTTGAACCTTAAACCAATCAATGTATGAAGATTTCACGTGATTATTAAGTATGAAAAAAAGTACGAAAGTTGCATTGCAACACATCCCTGTCAAATGACAGATGTTGGCTCAGAAAAGTCTAAGCAGCGGGGATATGAGAAAAAGCTATTTCCAACTCCATACGTTATAACTATTGCTAATTACAGTATTAAGCTAAACATGGACCAAGAAATACTAATTTAAAAAGAAATAAAATATTTCTTGATTAGCTTGGAAGTTACTTTGCTCATTGGCTATCAATTTGTGAGATGTTTAAATTTCAATTATTAGTCTTAATAAAGTCTTGCTTCTGTGATTGCATTCATTTCAATGATTTTTCAAGTTTAGTTAATGGTTTGTGATTGCATTCATTTCATTGATTTTTACTGGCAGAATAGTCTTCGAGTGGATTATCGTATCAAAACTGAAGAATGTAGAATATTTATACGTTTTAAGGTAAGCCATTACTCAAAATTTGGGACGAAAGTCAACATCCAATGGTTCACATTAATATTTAATGATTGCCAATTATAGCGCATTAGTTATTAGTTCCCTTTTTCCTAGGAATCAGGGATCAAATTTGAAGGGTGGGGTCCCATTTCACTATGAAGGGCTATGAGATATTGAACCCTTCAATGCTGCCATGTAAAAATAAGTTATTCTTTTCATTTGAAAATGTAATAGTACATCAAAATTTCAATGTTTACTGACGTAGTAAAGTTGAGAGGCTTTATTTTTCAGTGGATATAGCAGCACTGAACATTATATATGTCATATAACACAACCATATTTCGCCCCGATCTAGCGGCTCAGTCTCTAGGCCACTATGCCACCTTTTCCATCTTAGCAGTTTCCCAAATTGAGCAAAGAGAACTATCTCACTCCAGCCAACTTTTGTTCTGAATAGTTAATTATGGACCCTGTATGCTTCTTCTTTATAGCGCCCCCCCCCCCCCCCGATCCCGTTATACATACTAAATCCGTGGTATGATGAAGTAGAGGATGGGTTGTGAAGCATAAGTAAAACGTAGGTAGACCAAGTAGAGAGGAGATGCATAGATGGTTGAAGTTATTGTTATATGGTTGAAGTCATGTTTTTTTCCAGACCAACCGATAAGGGAAACAAAATCAAAAGGTAAAGTAGCCTTGTCATTCTAAAAATCAAGATTACAAAAACATTTTTGTCCCAGTTCATACAGTCGAACGCGGATTGTAAGTGCAGTAGCATCGGTGGTCTTCATATTAATAAATACCAAGAATCTTAAACCGTGTACTAGAGGAAGGTGTCGATTCGATGACTGAGCAATTGGGGAAAATAGCTCATGTAATATAGTTTTAGATACAAAGTATGGATTCTTGATTTTACTCATTAACTAGATGCATGGAGGTTGGGAAAGTAGGAACTTCCCCAAATCCCCGGGATTTTTGGTAAAGTTCGGAGGCGCATTGCGCACACCTGTTTCCCATAGGGATGCAACCGTGTCCAGTCGCAGCTGAACGGGGAAGCACTCGGTTTCAAAGTGAAAACAATGGTCTTCCTTGTCCCCTCCATTTCACGAAAGTTAAAGGGTACCTAAATTCTCAAGAGCTTCGATCGGGCGACAATGGAAAATAGGGAAACGCAAGGAGCACATGGAATCATATATATGCGTATACACAGGACATATGAAGAAATAAGCAATTGTTGTTGTTGCTACAATTAGGAATTGATAAATGTCGTTCTAAACAGCCTCTCACGGAGATTTGTGACAAACCCACTCTCGGGTCCAGGCTTCAAATTTGAAGCCTTCAAGGCCCATTTGAAGTAACAAAATTTCATTCAAATAATAATATTGTGTTTGAACTTTGAAGTTACGGAATTTTAATCAAATAACAATTTTTTTAAATAATTGATGGGATCATGAATGGATAAAATGATGTACATACCTGTAAATTCATAGGATGTCAAAAATCTAGTCAGCCTTGAAGTTGAGCTCCTCAAAGAAAACGAATTTCTTTAAATATGTTTATGGCAGGTTGGCATTGCCAGCTTCGCTCCGCAAACTCTCCTGGAGGACTGGAGGAGATAGGGTAGGTGGAACTTGGAAGTAGCTCAACCACAGTGGAATAGGGGTATAAGAAAAATCTTATTTCTATTCATGCAATATTATATATTGATGGTCGGAGCCATGGAAGCATGGAATTCGAGCATTGACTTGATACAACAAAGAAAACAAAAGGTGGAACTCGGGAGCTGCAGGATTGACTTGATACAACAAAGAAAACACAGGGTGTGAGGGTGGGAGCCATAGACGGTAGGATTAACTTGATACAACAAAGAAAACACAGGGCTATAGGTAGGGGCCACGGGCAGGAGCAACAACCTGCAACATTACAAGAAGTTTATGGATTGTGGATTTTGTTTGAAATGCCAAATTCGCGGGGGCACATTAACATAATATATTATACATTGAATACTCAATTAACTCACGGAGTCAGCATTCACGAATTGGTATGTGATAACTTGTAACTTGGTAAGCCCGCTAGCAACAACATGTATGAGCCACCTACCAGTTTTAATAATTTTGTTGATGCCATTAAATGTGTTAAACACGTAAGCACTCGCTACAAACATGAGAACTTCGAAGCGTTCAAGCCATGGGCTGCTCAGTGTAAGCCCGTCCACGTAAGTTGCTCAATGATATTATTAGAGGCCCAATGGTCCATGATCCATGGATGATCGAACACGTGGATATTGGAGAGTAACCGAGTCCCACTCCCAAGTCACCTAGCTAGTAGCCGCATTCCCAATTTCCCACTAAAAACTATTGATGGGTGAAATTTGAAGCTACCCTTCTGTTGCAATTTTAAACAGTAGTGGTTAATTTAATTATTGAAGGGCTTACCATGAAATTAAATTTTTTTTGCATGGTAAAATTTGAAGTGGCCTTCTATGACGTGTAAAATTACCTCTGAAGGGCCCTGAAGGCTTCAAATTTGAAGCCTGCTAGGAATCATTCTTTCCTTCTGATCTAGAAGAGCGCTGTATCAGTTTGAACTTGACCTCATGGGCGTTGGCATATAAGTGAAATCATGGAAGACTGTTGGTGACCTCATGGGCGTTCACTAGTATTCCTATATTTAAAAGATCACCATTTCGATTATCAAAACTAGGATCATATTTATAAGGATGAACATTTCTCATTTTTGTAGAAGTTAAAAACCATTTTAGTTTATACAAATACAATAATTCTGATCTTTGTTAAGCCTATTGACCCTTAATTGCACTTTAATGGTTGTTTTGAGCCAGTTGTATTACCCTATTTGTAAAGCTACTCATAGCGGTTTAACTTTTTGATTATTCTCAATCTCCGCTCTCGATGATTTTCTTTTCACGATCCACCTTGGCGATTAATTTTGTATCCTCTATGCAGACTTGGTTGTCTGAAATACAAGAATGTTGTGCTATGGTTTTCCATACTTCAAACAATTTTTAAACTCTACAAAATAAAATAAAAAATTTAGCATAAATATTTTATACCTATTTCCTCCATATTATGGGGTAGAAATATGCTTCAAGAATTTCAATTTTGAAATAGGCTACTAGTATACATGATGGCCATTAATAAAATGCAATGCAAATATAGGTCGGCAAAGATGCAAGAAAAGCTAGAGGTTGAGATGGTGTAACTATGTACGCCCTTGCCTGTGAAAACACGAAGTTTGGTAACGACTTTTTGAGAATGAAGAGGAAACAAAATTGTGCACGTGGATAAACACGCGAAAAAAATTCAACCTCAAACTCTAGGCCAAGAGTTTAAAAAACTCTAGGCCGAGAGTTTGTGAGAGTTCCTACGAGATTTTAATAAAACTTTAGGTTGAGAGTTTGAACCAATCACTGCCCGTATTTAAAAAAAAATCTTGGCTGAGAGTTTGAATTAAACCCTTGGCCAAGAGTTTGGAAGATATTTTCTCGGCCGAGAATTTGTGGTCAACAAAACCTGCGAAAATCTCTTGCATCTTTCTGGAACTTGCAACTTCAGCAAGGCCAAACCCATGCAAATTTTGAATATTATTTGTTGGACTTGGTAGCAATGGATTCATCTCTAAATCTAGTTTCCAATGATATAAGAATTGTTTCATTTCAATTTGAATTTCTATTTATTAATATTTTTTTTCTAAACCTTATCCCTTAAGAATTTTATTGTTTTGAAAATCACATGAAATGAAAATTCAATATCATAACAAAGACAATACCAAAAATTTGAAAACTTCACAAAGATCTTCTTTGCTCTGTCCTCTTCAAAAAATGTACTTATAGTTTTTTCAATAAAAGCCACACTAAAAATAAAATTGAAGCTCACCAACATGTGTCAATAAGGCACCATTTTCTGAACATATGCTATTTCAATAAATAATAAAAAAATAGTTCCCAAGTTTGAAAAACTTCAAAATATAGTCGCAGAAGTGCAGTGTGTATATTATGAGCATACAATTTTTTTCAGTCATTATCCATACCTAAAATTTTCAAGTATATGATTGTCCCATGATATGTCCATAAAATTTTTTTCAGATATGAGTAGGAAGCTAATTCAATTCTCTAAAACATTTGTGTTTACTTAAAAGTGAAATTCCTAAGAAAGATATGAGTTTAAAGAGATTGAAGTTGAAAAATATAAAATTTTGCAATTTTGTTTGTAAAAAAAAACACAAAAATAGTTACCCAACTTCATGTTTTCACCCTTAAACGTGGTGCAATTTCTTTAGAGTCCATTCTCAATAACAAGATTTTGTTTCTCTCCATAGCTACTCCTCATGTTTCCTCTATTATCAAATTCTTTTATCATAAATTTACAGTCCATTCTCGATAACAAGATTTTGTTTCTCTCCATACCTACTCCTCATGTTTCCTCTATTATCAAATTCTTTTATCTTCTCTCCTCTATTACCTTATTAGTAGCGAATCGAATTATTTTATCTTCTCGCCTCCATTCCATTATTATTAGTGACTATGGTCCTAAGTGCTGAATTTTGCTTAACAAACATTCAATTTCTTTGGGTTTCTACATTTTGGAAAGATTGATAAGGAAATAGATGAGTTTTTTCTTTCTTTCTTGTTTTGCATGTTGTATACTACAACATTCAATCTCAATCATGTGTGAATACAATCTTCTTAAAGTGATACTTGCAAGTGCACCGATGGATTCTGGAATTTGCTCTTTATGTCCGAATCAAGTCAAAGTTACAATTAAATGTTTGCATTAACATTTTGGATTGTAGTGTTGCATTTTGGTATAATATGACCTCTCCATCTCGATGTGAGCGCAATCCAGTTGTTTCATTTAATGTGGCGGCTGGTTTCTCTATATATATAACCAATGTGAATATATATATATATATATAATTACATATAAAAATATATAAACATTACTTAAGACATAAAATTAATAAATTATTATGAAAACAATTACGATATCATATGAAAAACTAAAAACTAATGGATACCATACCAATCACAAGAATTTGATCTATATTTTCGTGTTGAATAGGAAAAACACATAGACACATTGCATCACATACTAACTTCTATATTTTCGTGTTGAATAGGAAAAACACATAGACACATTGCATCACATACTAACTTCTGTAAAGATAAAATTGCAAACTATGCTGAAGTGGAACGTAAACTAGTAAATAAACTATAATTAGTTAGGTGCATCTTATTTATACATAAATGAAATTTTCAAAGTTATAATCCATATATATATAAAGAAATGCACTTTGAAAATCTATAACAACATAGATATACTTTACCATCTATAACACAGAAAAATAAGGGATGCATTAAAACAAAAGAATGAACAAGGATGGCATACTCTTTGAATCTACTACATGAGACTTTAATTAATACATCAAAATCCTCAATCAACAAGTCTCAGAACCTATCACAACAACTAATACAATACAACACTTCTCAAAACAATGTCAAAATAGACCATGGAATTACACTATGAAGCCGAGTTTTAAATTATGTTGATAGATACAGTACTTAGAGACTTACTTCTCATGGGTCGCACTCGTAAAAAATTTCCAATAAATCCTGGGGATAGATGTGTTATCAACATCTGTTGATCCACCAACATACAACTGGCCAGCCAAATTTCCATATCTAATAGCAATGTTCCGTTGTGGATCCCATTTCAATGCTTTATCCATGATAGAGGGCATTACAGTCGTTTTGATCTTATGGAGTTGTTGTGCTATATACACATAGAAATCATGTAGTAGTTTATGATCTGGATGGCCTAAAATGAGTTGGTTTTGTATGTCTTCCTCCATATGAAATAAGATTGAAGCATCATCATCAAGAAAATCTAACCCTAACGAACGCACCAAAAGAGCTGAATCTCGACCAAAGGTATCGTTTTTAATTTCCAGTGCGATGTCATCTTTCAACTTCTTGAATTTTTCGTCTATTACGGGAAAGAACGATTCAATCTGAGATTGCAAGTAGGTTAGTTTTAAAAATCTCATGTCTTCAACTACCAACTCAGCGTAGGCCTTAAAAGCAAGAGCTTCCTTGTGTTCTGGAGACAAACTTTCCAACTTACTTTCATTCCCCAATGCTGAATTAATCTCATCCAAAAACCTAACAACATTAAACGAATTGTATTAGAAACTTTGTGATTTCTAAAATCACTAGTAGCTATAGATAATATGAAAAAAAAATGAGATAAAAAATAGCTATATATCATATTTCATATTTACTTTCACAAATGCTAACTTAACTTATTGCGATGCATAAAATATATACATATAAATGTCAAACATATACTATAAAAGGTTTTTGTTTGTAATATTTATGAAATATAAACATAGAAATGTCAAACATCTACTATAAAAGGTTTTTGTTTGTAATATTTATGAACACAAATATACAAAACTGAACATTTTATTACATATGCAAAAGGTAGATTAACCAACAATTACGATATGCCTTAGAACAGTCTACAACACTGAGGTGCTTTACCACCTTCGAGATTTTTTTAAATCATATGGCCAAAATTTGAAGGTTAATAAGGTTAATTGTATTCTCCACATGTTGAGTTTCCTTTTGTTCATTTATAGTGGAATAATTCCACTTTATTGAGGCCGACCTGTCCTCACATAAATTAATATATATATTTTTTATTATTTATTTTGTCCTCCAAAAAAGAAATAATTATGAGGTCGACCTGTCCACCTGTCCTTGACATAATTTTTTTTTTTTTTTCTCTAATAATGAGCCAACCCAAAATAAATAAATATATATTTATTTTTCTTCTTCTAAATGGTGGGTTCATGGACCAAGCCAAGCTATGCTTGGGTTTCATTTTATCTTCAATAAATCATGCAGGTGTTCTTCAAGGTCTTCATGTCCACTCCAAGTACATCATCATAGGGAGATAAATTAATTGCTTTACTTCACCCTCCTATTGCCACCAAGACCAAGTGGAGGAGTACACCACTTGCCTAGACCCGGTCTAGGGCTTACAGTGAAATCCTGGTAACTGACCAGGTGCCTCCATTCTCCCAGAGAATGGCTCTCAGCCCCAAGATAAGCTTTCAATCCTAGAATGGATCAATATCCTGGTAAGTGACCAGGTGCCTCCATTCTCCCAGAGAATGGCTCTCAGCCCCAGGCTAAGCTTCCAGTCCCAGACTGGATCAATATCCTAGTAACTGACCAGGTGCCTCCATTCTCCCAGAGAATGGCACTCGATGCTGCTCAGGAAAAAATCAACATGGAGGTACGAGCACAATTGCACGCTGAAGTATCCAACGCGAAACAAAAGGTTCGCGCAGTTATCTATCCGCGCAACCCACAAGGCGTTGCACTGCTTATTAGCTTTCCCCCCATCGCATCACCCGGTTGTGGAAACTTGATTCTGCAACCACCCCATCAGCTTCGCCTCGGGTGAGACCTTAGGCTACGTGCAGCCTCTTGCCGAAAGGGCCGGTGAATTGGGGTTTTGTTGGTTCCTTGAACCGCGAAGTACCTAGGTCTACACTGGAAACTTCAAGAAGGTGATCGACAGGCAACAAATGGTTCCATTGCTCAGCTAAGAACAGTGATGCAATGGAGTGTTGGAAAGTAATGTGTGAAGAAGAATACCAGTTCCCATTTGGTTAAGAAAATTGGCATCCTGAATAGAAAGAGATTTGGGATTGGTGCGACAAGATTGAAAGAGACTTTGCAAGAAAAGAGAACAAACACCCATGCCTATCCGACGTAGAGTGGTTGAACAGATATTTCTGGAGAGATATTCACGAGATATTTTGGGATACGTTTCCAAACAAGCTACACGCGTGGATATCGCGACTCAAGAAGACTTGTTTTCAAGGGGGAGTACCTACAAAGTGGACCCCAGAGCTCACAGCGCAGCTCAAAGCAATAGACAGCCCACTATTGCGAGCAGTCAACTTTTGGGTCAATAGTATACCTGAAGGATTTGTGACTGAGTTTGCTGTCGACACGCTGAAGTCCTACAATCAAGCTGAAGCATACTTTTTTGAAGGATTTAGAGGTAAGTTTTTGGACAATCTCAGTCTATATATTAAAATGCTTTTAGCTGAGAAAGGAGTTTTAAGGATGTAGAAATATTTTACATCTGTCATGGTCAATAGCATTTATAGTGATTCTGATGAAGAAACTCATAATCTGAGAAGTGGAAAGAGATATAAGTTTAATAAAGAAAAGAATCCCGGAGGACCTGGACTCCGCATAGATACCGAACTCCCATGTGATCTTAACAATCAGACCGTGCTGCTATCAGCCACTATTCATCCCACTACACCTCAGAATCCACCAGTTACAGAAACCGTGCCACCTTTAGTTCATAACCCACCCGCTGCGAGTGTCGCGTAGCCCAGTCCGCAGAATCCCAGTATTTCGAATATTCCCTTTGTTTTCACTGCGTAGATAGTCAGCACTACTCAGAGCAGTGCACAACCAGGAAGGAGAATGACATATAATGATATAAAACTGCCGATATTCAAACGAACGGGTCTAGAAGACCCTGAGCAGCACTGGTTTCTATGTGAAGCCGTATGGAGTTTAAAGCAAATCCAGGATGATGCTGTGAAGAGAGCGCAACTCAACACTACTTTCAGAGACAGTGGGTTGCATTAGTTTATGAAATATTCTCAGGCACAACCGAGAATCCTAATAGAAATTCAGGCTGCACTGGTCGCAGATTTTAAGAAGCCAAAGTCAGAATCGTAGTGCATAACGGAATTAAAGGAAATCAAACAGAAGCCTACCGAATCGGTTTGGGAATTTGACCAAAAATTTAAAACATTGTTAGACCAAGTTAGTTTCATGATAGCTCCACAACAACACAAGGAATGGTTCATTGTTGCGCTGTTGCCTCACATCAGACAACCATCGATGCAGTAGAAGCTTGCGTCGCAGGCAGAGGCCTTAGAGATCGCAATGCAGCTAGAGGCTTCACCAATTGTTGAGACTAGCGCTGGGATGTCACATATTCAGAACTAGCTGACTACGCTGACATTAGAATTACAGGGTATGAAAAACGGGAAAGAGTAAAGATATGAACACAGACGTGAAGTTTGGTGCACCGGATGCAAAGGAGAAGGCCATACCATAGAACATTGCCCTCTATTTCAGGACTATCTTGCCAGTGGCGCACCAAACCCAATCAATATGAACCACAATCAGGCACCGTGGTGTGAAATATGCAAAACCAAAGGACACAGGCTTGAAGACTGTTATCTAATACATAAATATGCAAACATGCCTAAAAGCCTATATTGCAATTTTTGTAAATCAGTTGGATATGATGAATCCAATTGTCGTGCATATGAGCTCATGAATGAAAGAAAGCGCAATATGGAAGCAATGCAAGGTGCTGGGATGTATCGCGTTTAAGAGGAAACTAAACCAAAACAAGAAAACACCCAATATGATCAAGGGGGATATAGAGGCCGTGGTAGTGGATATCGCGAGAGAGGAAGAAATGCCGGCCCGACGCAAAGAAGAGGTCGCGGCCAGGTAATCTGTTACAACTGTGGCCAGCCAGGTCACGTTTCTAGAGATTGTACCAACCCATGCACTATGTGAAATTACTGCAAATCATTTGAGCATGTTATTGAAGACTTCCCTGTGCTTGAGGTAGAAATGCAGAAGAGAAGAAGGACAGAACCACCAAATCCCAATATTCAGTTGATTGCAGCAGAGAGCAGAACTGCGGATCCAAGTGTAAACATGGTAACACGCAGTGGTGCAGATACAGGAAGGGACGGAGGCGTAGAAGCTTCGACCTCCGGAATGCGCGACCCTAGACAGAATCCTGGAGAGCCGGTATGGATTAGGAAAGCTCCTGGGAAAGCACCGGGTCTGGATTTACAGAAAAATAAGGGAGCCTTTGAGGAAGCATGAGACATATTCAGGGCACCGCCACCTGGCTCCCCCAGAACACAGTTGCGTAGTGAAGTACCACAAAGAGAGAATATGCCAAGGGCGCAAGATCAGACAAATGCCGCAACAGACGCAGGGACCTCTATTGCGTAGTTCTTACGCAACTGCATGAAATTACTAAAGAGCGCATATGCTTTTACGGAATTTGAAAAGCTACTAAGGCAGTATGAGCCAAACAGTGACAAGGGGGCTGCCAATGGCGCAGTCCATAATATTCGGAGTCCTAAGAGAACAGGAAGGGAAATGAGACTCACTGCATAGATTGGGGACTATGAGATGGATGAGATCATTCTCGATCTTGGATCTGAAGTAAATGTCTTGACCAAGCAGACATGGCATCAGATGGGTAAACCCAAGTTACAGTGGTCACCTCTACAGGTGAGGATGGTAACCAAGGGATAGTTATACCTTTGGGAAGATTACCCAACACCATTGTTGACATTGATGGAGTGTGTAGCTATGCCGATTTTGAAGTAATCAAAATCGTGGATGACAACCATCCTTATCTGGCACTGCTGGGTATCGATTGGGTAATGAAAAACTCTGCCATTATTGATTTAAAAACTATGAAAATAATATTTGAAGGCAATGATATCAGGGTCATCGCGCCATTAGACCCTTCGCAGGGCGAGCGGTATGTTGAACATATTCAAGAGGAATCCAGAGCTCAAGACTTGGACCATATTTACAAGATGACAACCAATACTGCTAACTATGTTAATCCAACTGCAGATGGCACACTCAGTTGGCGCTGTGATAGCTCTTGCATTTTAGATTCCTATTCAGGACTAGAAAACTAGCAAAGCAGGTTACATGAAGTATCTGCCAGGAAATGCACACGGATCAGGAAGTCACTCCGCTGGATTGGGAAAGAGGTAAATCCAATCCCTACCTTTGATGGTTTATCTAATGTGTATTTATTTATCAAAGAATATACTGCAGCAATTCCGGATGAACACCGTGTCTCAGCTCTAGACATGGCATTGTGCGGCATACCTGCTAGATGGTGGGCTGCGCATAAGAAGATACTGACAACATGGGATCAGTGTAGAATTAAGATGCAAATCAGGTTTGATGATAAGGTTACCCTATCCTTTGAGAAATATAATGGACATATGGATCCAAGAGAGCATATTCGGGTCTGTTCAGGAGCATGGAAGAAAAGACCACAGACATAATGGCTACATTTGTTTGTCCACACGTTAGAAGAACCTATTCCGAAGAAATGGTACCTAGACCTGGAGTTGCGCAGAGGCACAGTGGACTGGTCGGGCATAAATGCGACCTTCCAGCATGATTTCAGCTTCGAAGACGAGAATCCAAGTATCAATGACGCGCTGCAGGTCATTAAGAAAAAAATATTCAGTCCAGATTGTACACAAGGAAGCATGACACTAGAATAATTCTTCGACACAGACTGCATACCTGAGCGCCTACAACCTGAATGGGAAGAGCAGCTAGAACATGCTTTTGATTTTTATCACATCGATGGAGAAACCAAGGATACAATAGATAGTGATGAGGAGGACCTGCACAACATATGGATACCTAAGTCAGAGGGATCGCACGAGGTAGAAGGACCTCCATTAGAAATTCCAGACATGAGTGGACCCGTGAAAACAAGGAAAGTGAACATTGGCACCAGCGAAGCGCTAGGGTTCGCAGCTATTGGAGATTATTGGGATGAAGATACAGTTGTGGAGATCGCAGATATATTACAGGAATATCAAGAACTATTCCTGACCAAGTTCACAGAGATGAAAGGTATTGGGAGACTTAGGAGTGATGAAAATTCCTCTTAATCCTGGCGCGAAACCTGTGAAACAAAGAACATACAGACTGAACCCGCGCTATAAAGAACGAGTTAGGGCAGAACTCGATAAGATGCTCGATGCAGGGATCATTAAGCCAGTTGAAGAATCTGAATGGATAAGCCCGATGATTATCTAGGACAAGAAAACAAAGGGCGAGATCAGAATTTGTGTGGATCTCAGAAAACTCAATGATGCTTCAATGCACGATCCATTCCCTACACCTTTTACAGATGAAGTGCTAGATAATGTTGGAGGGAATGATGCCTATTCTTTTACTGATGGATTTTCTGGCTACCATCAGATTAGGATTGATTGCGCAGATAGGCACAAGACGACTTTTGATACAAAATGGGGGTCGTTCCAATACACAGTGATGCCCTTTGGTCTGAAGAATGCACCCGCCATATTCTCTAGAGTGGTCGTCGCAACATTTAAGGATTTTATACATAAGTTTCTAGAGGTTTACTTTGATGATTGGACCATTTTCGGGCTATTAAAGAACCATGTCGCGAACCTTAGGATGATGCTGGAAAAATGCAGACAACACCAAATTTCATTAAAATTGAAGAAGTGTGTCTTCTGTGTACCCTATGGAGTCTTGTTGGGACACATTGTATGCAAACATGGCTTGATGGTATACCTTGCTAAGATTGCAGTCATTGTAAACTTGCCTACACCCAATTCAGTTAAGCAATTACGCACTACACTGGGGCATACTGGTTACTACAGGAAGTTCATAAAAGGGTATGCGCAGATAACCGCAACTATGGAAAAACTGCTGAAGAAAGATGTACCATTCATTTGGAATGAGGATTGTGAGAAAGGCTTCAACACATTGAAGGAGAAAATGGTCACTGCACCGATCCTAGTTTTCCCAAACTGGGAGAAGCCTTTTCACGTCCATGTGGACGCATCATGCATAGCATTGGGTATTGTTCTTGCGCAATTAGGAGAGGGAGGCATTGATCCTCCCATTTCCTTTTCCAGTATAAATGTATCATCCGCCGAGAAGAACTATACTACTACTAAAAGAGAAGGACTCGCAATGGTATATGCGCTGTAGAAGTTCAGGCACTACCTGCTTGGTGTGCACTTCTCCATGTTCACTGACCATTCTTCCTTGAAATACCTTGTTAATAATCCAGTGTTAGGGGGGCGCATATGCAGATGGTTACTACTCTTTCAGGAGTACGAGTTTGAGATTGTTGTTAAGCCAGGCAGATTGAATTTGGGACCTGATCATCTGTTAAGAATCAAGTCAGGAGAAGAGCCTATGAATTTGGAGGACAATCTGCTTGATGCGCAGTTGTTCGTCATACAAGTTGCAGATGAGTACTACCAGGACATCATTGATTTTTTGACCACTGGATTCGCACCTGCAGAGTTCACTATGCAGCAGAAGAAGCAGCTAGTAGTGCGCGCAGCAGACTTCACTATAATTGCAGGTCAACTATACAAACTGGGACCGGATGAAGTATTGCGCAGATGTGTGCTAGAGCATGAGAAACCGTTTATACTAGCTGATGCGCAATCAGGATTCGCAGGAGGCCATTATGCAGGAAGAGCTACTGCGCAGAAGATATTGCGCGCAGGGATATGGTGGCCTACAATTCATAAATATTCGAAGGAACACTGCCAGAATTGTAATGTCTGTCAGAGGACAGGGAAGCCGTCACGCAGAGATGAAATTCCATTAAATCCATAGCTGACATTGCAGGCCTTTGAGAAGTGGGCCATTGATTTTGTGGGTCCTATTAACCCACCAGGCAAAAGAACTGGCGCAAGGTATATCATTACTGCTATCGATTACCTCACCAGATGGGTAGAAGCAAAGCCAGTCAAAGACTGTAGCGCAGCTACACCCGCAGAGTTTATATATGAGAATATTCTTACAAGGTTCGGATGCCCGAAGATATTGATGAGTAATCAAGGCACTCATTTTCTGAATAAGACAATTTAGGCTTTAACCGAAGAGTTCCACGTTCATCATCAATGCAGCACGCCTTATCATCCACAGGAAAATGGAATTGTTGAAGCATTTAACAAAGTGTTGGAGAATGCGCTAACAAAGATATGTAACGTTAATCGGTACGATTGGTACCTACGCATCCCATTTGTACTATGGGCATACATGACTACCTGCAAGAAACTAATTGGCCATACACCTTTCAGGTTGGCCTATGGATAAGAAGCAATAATGCCGATGGAGTACATTGTTCCCAGCTTGAGAATAGCAGCGTTTACAGGCATGGCCGATCGCGCAGCACTCAAAGAAAGACTCCTACACTTGGTTGGGCTAGAGGAAGATTGCTTCGTCGCAGGCTTCCACCAACAAGACCAGAAAGAGCGAGAAAAAGCTTGGCATGATCGCCACATAAAGGACAAGAACTTTCAGGTAGGTGATCTAGTCCTCCTGTATGATAGCAAAATTCATGAAATTTCTTGGAAAATTTAAGATGCATTGGCGTGGCCCATATACTGTAATGCATGTTACTAACAGTGGCGCAGTCTAGTTAGCTATATTAGCCGAGATACTTTACCAAGTTTGATAAATGGTAGCAGACTAAAGCTTTACCGCGATAGTCTCGCTGCGTAGAATCTTATATGATCAGGGGAAGTGTACCGCGTGACACTGTTGAAGTTGCACGCGAAAAAAAAAGAAGAAGAAAAGAGGCAAGAGAAGAGTGGACGCGCAGAGCAAGTCCAGAAGCTCGCCGCGCAGAAAAGATGGTCCGACAATCGCGTAGAAAAGATGGACTGACAATCGTGCAGAAGATAACACCCAGTGCGCGTTCTGTATCAAACATCTGATTGGACCGCCAGTGCATTATCACGAAAATTGTTACCATGACATCTATCGGCTGGTTAGTGGGACGTTAACCAAATTGGCGGCAATAGGGCGACTCACAATTTAAAGGTGGATGGGACATTTTGGAACCCATTAAAGACCAAAGTGACCAGTTCATATCGAAATCCGGATGGCAGGCTAAGTCATTAACGCAGATTCAACGGATTTGACAAGCTGGCTTGATAGGCAACTATTTGGCATTTAAGGAAACAGGGTTCGCATCACGAGAAGGATCAACTGACAGGCCCAAGATAATACGCATGAATTGGAAATCAAGATGGCTTTAAGGGCCTTGGGTACTACGGAAGGCCACGTAGCGGACCAGCAACGGCTATAAATAGACCTCGCTCGGCCACTTAACCACTTTTACGAAGTGTTTGAACTAGTCGAGAGCCGAGCGACCACAGCATTGTATGAGCGACTCGGTTGAATTAGCAGATATTTCTTTTTTATTTGAGCAAGCAGGGATTCCAGTAGCAATTATGGTGATGAAAGCAGGTCCTTCCAGAAGTCTAGCACGACAGGCTGCAGGAAGCAGCAAGGGCAAAGAGACAGCAGCTCCAGAGAAGGGGGACTCTGAAGTGCCACTACAGCAGATAGCTTCGGCTCAAGTTCTGCCATTTTATCCAATGCCCGACTACATTCCCCCAAGGTAGCTCGATGCCCCACCAGTAAACATAGAAAGGAACTTCAAATATGAAATCCCGCTACCCGATATCTCTACCAGGGTAAAGATTGAGGAGAATATGATGGGTGGTGTACCAGGCTACAAGCTAGATAACCAAGACTTAATGGAGAATACACTGGTAACACCGAAAAGTTACCCACAGTTTAGGCCGGATGCCTATATCAATTGGGTCAAGGATGCACAGAATGGAACCGGCAGGTTAGAAATTCAAGAATGGCTAAGGGCCATCCAGCCGTCAGGCTTGTTAAACTTATTGCAAATGCCTTACTTTACCAAGAGTGCTGAGTTTTCCGCCGTGCACGCACACTGCTCACTTGCGTGCATGAAGGATTCCTATGGTTGGACACGCGCATTAACATCAGTATCGACCTGATTCATCACATCACCGGATTGAACAAGAGGGGAGAGGACCCTGCTAACCTCATCATAAAGAAGGCATAGGATAGAGCTATTAGCAATGAAGTAGCAAAAGAGTTCAGCGTAGCGCACAAGGGATGAGGGTTCCCAACGGTTGACATCAATGACCGTGCCACACAGTTTACAACCCGGTTGCTTGCAGGAAAGCTGTTCCACAAGTGTAGACCACCTGAAGTACCTGCGGTCGCAATCACAGCAGTTGCTAATGTATTGCACACAAAATATTACAATTGGTGCCAGTTCTTATTGAACGAGTTCCTGGCAGATTGTCAGGATACCCAAGATGATGGAACAACGTTCCACTTTAGTTGGCTGCTAGTGCTGATAGCCCTTGTAGGCTGGAAAGAGCCAGATAATTACCAAGGAGCTTCCACCTTAGCTGGACAAGGTCGAGGAGCGCGCTTTGCCAATCTATGGGCAAGCCCAAAGGCGTCTAGGCAGCAGCAAATGGCTGAAGTATTTTATGTTTACTATCACCAGTTGCGTGAAGCAATTATGGCCACACCGCGCGTTTCCAAACCACTAGCTGATGAATACACCTGCATCATGAGGTTTCAAGCGAAAAGACACCAAACATTCATTCAGCCAAGAAGCGACATAACGGAGCAGGATTTATGGTATCCAGACTTTTACCGACTGGATAAGGAGGCGATCGAGGGAATGATGGAGCTGTGGGAGCTCGAATGGAGAGTCCCCGCTTCACAAGATGATGCTTCTGACTACGAGCATAATGTAGAACCTCTTCGGGAGAAGATCAATGTAAAAGACACCGATGAGGAAGACACAGAAACAGATCAGGAAGACAAAGAAGAAACAACAACAAAAAAGGGAAAGAAGGGTGGACTACTAGCTGGAACGCCCATTGTGGAAGAAAAGGATGACGCGCAGAGTCAACATTTCGCTTCATCGGCAACAAAGAGAAAGGCTATTGAAGGCCCCTTGCAAACACATGGCCGACGCACAAAAAGAAAAGCCGAAAAACCCGAGCTCGGGCCGCAACTACATCCTGATGATTGCGAGACCATTTGTCACATCCCCTCCCATCATACCAGTGCGATGGATAGGATCGTGATGCTAAAACCGGGCATCTAGCCCCATGAACTAATTAAATAAGCATTCACATAATATAAAAAGACATATGGAAATGTATAATTCTAAGAAAACACAACGGAAGTAATTTCAATTAAACATCCACCATACATTCAAGATATTCATCAGATAAATAATTTTAAAGTTAACACAAGAGAATGCTTATCTTATAACAAAGTAGTCCCAAGCAACTGGCTATGCAACTACAACGTTCCACCCAACCATAGGCCAGTTTTGATCATCAATATCTCAACACACTGCCACCCCCGAGTTGGGCATGATCTCTACAAGGAATCAGGGAACAACAGACTCACACATAGCTCAAAGATACACCAAATAAGCCAAGCCAAGCTACAGTTGGGTTTACCAGGCTGTTAGGCAATGGAAGGAAGAATTGCTAAGCTAGTGGGATCATCCATAGAGATATGGGCACCCTCTGCAGGATCTATCTAGCTTGGTCTCCACAATACCTACACACCTGGCACAAGGAAGTATTCCCTTCACTAGTACACAGTCCCTCAGGACATACCTCCCATTCTAGTGTCCTTCAAGATGTGCATAGAAGAGCAACCAACCCTTGTGATACTCTTGAGAGGTTACCTCCTCACTAGGTTTATCAAGCTAATTCTGGTCCACTTCCACTCCTAATTCTTGCTCATAATTTCCAACCAACATAGGGATGCACCCTACAACAAAACACAAGTGTTGAAAAACGTGGGCAACCAAAACGAACTGGTGGATGGGGAATAAACCCTGGGAGAGCAAATTCGTTTTCAGAAAACGTTTTTCTGCATTTCAGGGGCAAAAATGACCTCTATAAACCCCCAAAACGTGACTCCCTTTCTCCCAGCCACTGTGCAACACAAAAACGAGCTCCCAGCTATGGAAAAATGCAGGAAATTGGTAAAACACGTGATGGGGAAAGCCCAGCTAGCTCAGACTGCGTGAGAGAGGAAAAACTATCAGTTCAGAATGGCTTTGGGAACCATTTTGTGGGTGTTTTCTTGCCCCAGAAGCAAAAGTACATTTTTCCAGGTTGATGGCTTGCCCATGCACGAAATTGGCTGCCATGCCTCTTCATTCCCAAGGCATTAACTGCCTCAACCAATTTCTGGAAGAATTAAATGATTGGGTGCATAAGTCAGAATGGGTAGTTGAGGGTTTATGGGTTTTCTCATTGACACATGGATTAACACCATTGGCTCAAAGGTTTGAATAATTTCCCTCCCTATTCCTTTTAGAATCATGCCCCCATCTCTTTGTTGCATTGCATAGCTAGTTGTGGGTTTTTCATTAAAATTCGTATTTACATGAAGTCTTAATTTACATTGTGCCTATCTAGCACAAGAACCATATGCATCTATTTTTAATTGCCGATACATAAAACGCTAAATCAATGGTGGGGCCTTGGCCTTGAGCTCCTCACCATGATTAAATATCAATATTTACATCATTTATGATTTAATGCGAAGGGGGTCAAAATGGGGACGTGACATTCCCCTCCTTTTACATCAGCACTGTCCTCAGTGCTTATCAAAACTGAACAAAAATGGATATGCCACTCTCATGGCATCCTCCAGCTCCCATGTAGCTTCATCGGGACCGTAGTGCTTCCATTGCACCTTTACCTATCCGATGGCTCGGTTCCGGAGCAATGTTACCTTCTTGTCTAGGATGCGCAATGGATCGGTTTGGAACTCCCCCTCGGGTTCCACCTGGATCACATCCCAATTAATCACATGGTTAGGATCATGTACATATTTCTTAAGTAAAGAGACATGAAAAACATTATGAGCTTTAGTGCTAGCAGGCAATGCAAGTCTATATGCAACTGGCCCTATTCTTTCAAGCACTTCAAATGGCCCACAATATCTAGGTGATAGCTTGGAACAACTCCCAAGCTTCAAGGAACTCTTCCTTGATCTCACTCTAAGATACACATGATCCCCAACATTGAATTCCCTATGCACTCTATGTTTATTTGCATAGATTTTGTGTCTATCCTGGGCTACTTTTAAATTTTGCCGGATCTTTGCAACCTCTTGTTCCATTTCCTTAAGCAATTCTGGCCCAAGTACAATTCTGTTCACTAGATTGTCCCAAGTCACTGGTGTCCTACACCTTCTGCCGTACAAAGCCTCATATGGACTCATTCCCAATGATTCTTGCTGCCCATTATTATATGCAAACTCCACCAGGTGTAGATAATCCTCCCACTTGGATGGCTTGTCCATTACATACATGCGAAGCATGTCTTCAAGCACCTGATTTACTCTTTCTGTTTGCCCGTCTGTTTGAGGATGGTACGCGGTGCTAAAGTTCAAGTGTGTACCCAAATCTGCAAAGAGACCTTTCCAAAAATTGGAAGTGAACTTGGTATCCCTGTCAGAAATTATTGCCTTAGGCAACCCATGTAATCTGAAAATTTCCTTCATGAAAATATTTGCAATGGCATCGGCTTTGTGTGTGGACTTAACCGGTATGAAATGTGTTGCCTTTGTTAACTTGTCCACCACAACCATGATGGAATCATGTTGTCTCATAGTCATTGGCAATCTTGTAATAAAATCCATGGATATTACTTCCCATTTCCATTCTGGAATTGGCACTGAGTGCAATAAACCTGCGGGGTGTTGGCGTTCAACCTTCACCTGTTGACATTTCATGCACTTAGAAATGTATTCAGCGACATCCTTCTTCATCCCTGGCCATAAATAATATTTTCTTGCTGTAGCAATTGTTTTTTGATATCCTGGGTGACCAGAGTATGGAGCTTTATGGATTTCATCCATAACAATCCTCCTCAAATCTACCACATTGGGAATATAGACTCTATTTTTATAGGTAAGAAGTCCGTCTTCCTCCAAATGATAACCCTCATACTTCTTGCCAAGGTCTTGCTGCTGCAATTTGTCCTTTATCTGCACGTACACTTCATCCTCAACAACATGGTTAACAATCTGCTGCTTCAAATTGGGCTGGCAAGTACTAAGTGTTGCCACATGCATTTCATGTACCTTCCTGCTGAGTGCATTAGCCACCTTGTTTTCTTTCCCTTTTATGTGTTTGATTTCAAAATCAAATTCACACAAAAATTCCAACCATCTAGCTTGCCTAGCATTTAAAGTTGGCTGATCAAACAAGTATTTCAGACCACAATGGTATGTCCTTAACTCAAATTTTCTTCCCATTAAGTAATGCCTCCACATCTTTAAAGTATGTACTATGGCTGCAAGTTCTATATCATGAGTAGCATAGTTCTTCTCATGCTCCTTCAACTTTCTTGACTCATAGCATATCACGTGGTTGTCTTGCATAAGAACTCCTTCAAGTCCTTGATTGCATGCATCAGTACATACCACAAAGTCTTTTTCTGGGTTTGCAATTTTCAAAATTGGTGCACTTGTAAGAAGATTCTTCAACCGTTGAAAACTTGCCTCACATCTTGGTGACCATTCAAACTTTATCCCCTTCTTTTGCAAAGAAGTGATCGGGTTTGCAACCTTGGAGAATCCTTCGATAAACCTCATGTAGTAACCAGCAAGGCCCATACAAGATCTCACATCAGTCACATTCCTTGGAGTTGGCCAATTCATAATGGCTTCAATCTTCTCAGGGTCTATAGATATTCCTTCGTCGGAGATGATGTGACCCAAATAATGAATTATATCTTTATAAATGTCACATTTGCTCAACTTTGCATACAACTTATGCTCCCTTAGAAAGTGCAATGTCATTCTCAAATGTTCTTCATGCTCTTCTTCATTCTTAGAATATATAAGAATGTCATCTAGAAAAACAAGAACAAACTTGTCCAAATACTCGTTGAAAACACTATTCATGAGACACATGAAAGTAGCTGGTGCATTTGTGAGACCGAATGGTACCACCACAAACTTATAGTGTCCATACCTCGTTCTAAAGGATGTCTTATGAATATCTTCTTCTTTGATTCTTACCTAATGGTAACCAGACCTCAAGTCAATCTTTGAAAATACCTTTGCTCCTCTCACTTGATCAAAAAGGTCATCAATTTGGGGCAATGGGTATTTGTTCTTCACAGTGACTTTGTTCAACTGCCTGTAGTCAATACATAACCTGAGTGTTCCATCTTTCTTTTTCACAAATAGAACAGGTTCTCCCCACGGGGACACACTTGGCCTAATATATTTCTTTTCCAACAACTCTTGTAATTGCATTTTCAATTCTAGCAATTCCGGTGTACTCATCCTGTAGGGTGTCTTAGACACTGGTGCAGCTCTTGGCACAAGTTCAATTGTAAAATCAATGCCTCTCTTTGGAGGGAGTCCTAGAATCTCATCAGGAAAAACATCCCTGAATTCTTGCAATACATGATAATCCTCCAATTTAAGAGTTTCATTCTCTGCTGCCTCTAAAATGTGGGCTGCATACAATTGACATCCCTTCCTGCAGAACTTTTTCAGCTGCATGGCTGAAACCTGTCTAACAGAAGTCACCTTTGGAATGTCTTTTACAACCCTCGGGTTTCCTTCTTCGTCCATGCATTCAAATGTCTTATTGTAGCAGTTAAGTTTAACCCTGCGTGCTTCTAACCAATCCATTCCAATGAGAATATCATAGGAACCAAGTGGCAAAATATTCAGATCTGCATAAGTGAATAGCCCATCCATCTCTAATGGACATTTCTCTACTATTTCACTAACTTTTCTCTTGGTTCCAGTGGCTAGTTGAACTAACCATGATTTACTATGCTTTAATTTCTTAAAAGCACAAATCTCAACAATTCTAGGAGTGACATAACTGTGAGTAGATCCAGGATCAATCAAAATAGAAACAGATTGCTTAGCAATCTTACCTTCAACTTCAACCACAGTTGACTGATGATCTGCCTGGCGGTCGTCTAGAGCTGCATAGATTCTAGGGATTGTCCTTGCCACTTGACCCACAGTTTCAGCTCCCTGGATGTTGTGGACTTGATTTGCATTCCCATTTCGATGTGGACAGTTCCTAAGCATTTGGTCTCCTCCACAACCCCAACATTGAAGTGGTTCTCTTGGCTCCTTTGGATCTCTTGGCTTGTCTCCCATCATCCTAGTTGGCTTAGTCACAACCTGTGATGGTTGCCTTTGCTGATTCTTGAATTGAGGAGGCTTGAACCCCTTCTTCCTTTGATCAAACTTTTCATTTTTCTTATCCTTCCATGCCTTATGGAATTCTGGTTTGCTTCTGTTTTGATCAAAGCAATACTTGGCCTTTCTTATGGCCTCCTCTAGAGTTCGAGGTTCATCAAACTCAATTCTGTCTTTATATGACTGGGGTAGTCCACTTAAGAAACGCTGAATTTTCACCTTATCATCTCGAATGTACCTTACATATCTTAGCAGCTCCAAGAACTTGTTTTCATATTCTTCCATGGTCAATTGTCCCAATCTCAGCTCATGGAACTCTTTGATCTTATCATCATAGTACCTATCAGAGAGGTACTTTTGCTTGAAGTATTTCTTGAACTGCTTCCACACAATCTTCCTTTCATTGATCTTCTTCACTTGCCTGATGTGTTCCCACCATATAGATGCTCTTCCATTCAAGTTGAAGATGGTTACCCTTGCCTTCATATTTCCCGAGTAGTCTTGGACTTGGAAATACTTTCTCATCCCAAGAAGCCAAGCTTCAGCTTCTTGACCAGACTTTATCTCTCCATCAAATGTAGGAGGTTTCGCCTTCTTAAATTCCCCATGTGAATTTTTCTTGTAGTGCTTCTTCCTCTTACTCCTGCGAGATGAAGATCTTGAACCCTCAATGGATTCTTCAGAGTCAGATGATTCATTAGAAGAGATTTCTAGAGTATATGTTATGTCTGTAAAAACTCTTCTTGAGCTACTGGACATCTTACGAGAATTCCTTCTAGAACTAGTCCCACCCCTTTCTGGATTTGATGTCTGATGCCCAGAGTTTATTTTCCTTTGGATGTCTGTCAAACTCTACAACATGGATGCATTCAAATGATTTTGTTCTTCCTGAGCTTTAATCATCCTTTCATTGTCTTCTCTACAGCTTTGCAACTCCACCCTTAGGCTTCTCATGGTGGCTACAATATTTAGAGGAGTCTCTTGATTTCTTCTCCCATTAGATTCTGTTTCAGCATTTTCAACATGTATGTTCTCCCCCTGTGCATCATCCATGATGTTGATTTTCTTGGCCCAACCAAGATCCAAAATTTTTCCACTGTTCTATCTAGAGTGCTGCCCTGATGTAATTGTGATTCTGCAAAATGTGTTCATCAACACAATTGTTAGCTGCATTATATTCTCAGAAATTCATAAACTACTTTCATGCACGTGGGAAAATATTATATTGACAATTTGTCAAATCATAGAATTTTCTCACAATCAATGATATATGAGGGGGACGACGGGGGTCAAGGGGGCTTGCCCCCTTGTGGCTTCTGCAGGGCGGGTCGAGGGCAGCGCCCTCGCTTTTTTTTTTTTTTTGTAAATCTTTCCATTTCGCGCAATCTGGCGCATAAGTTCCAAGCCATTTTTCAATTTTCGGCGCCTGAAAAATCTCCATGGAAAACAGCTAAAATTCCCTGTTTCGGAGCAATTCACTAAGTTCTTCCGCCATTGCGGACGAACTCGCTAAGTTTCTTCGTCGAAACTTAGCTTTTCTTTCCGACAGCTTCGGCGCAACTCGACAGTTCTTTCCATTGTTGCGAAAAACTTTCACCAACTCTTCCACTGTTGCGGAAAACTTTCGCCAACTCTTCCGCTGTTCCGAAAAACTTTCGTCAACTCTTCCGCTATTGCGGAAAACTTTCGCCAACTCTTTTGCTATTGCGGAAAATTTTTGCCAACTCTTCCGCTGTTCCAAAAAACTTTCGTCAACTCTTCCGCTGTTGCAGAAAACTTTCGCCAACTCTTCCGCTGTTCTGAAAAACTTTCGTCAACTCTTCCGCTGTTGTGGAAAAATTTCGCCAACTCTTCCGTTGTTGCGGAAAACTTTCGCCAACTCTTCCGCTGTTGCGGAAAACAACGGAAGACTTAGAAAATTTTTCCACTGTTTCGGGTCAACTTGGCGAGTTCTCCCGCCGTTGCGGCAAAGACTTCCAAGTTCTTCCCAAAACAGACTTAAACAATTTTTTTCAAAAACACTTAAAACAATTTCGGATTCTTCTTTTCTTCTTCCTGTGATGACTGCTGCCCAGCAGGAGGTAACCTTACCTCTGCAAACTATCCAACTTAGCCAGTTTAGGCCCGATGCTGAGACCTATGGTGATCAGGAAGGGACCTTCCCATGTGATTGTAATCGGATTTGGCCCATAGAGGTCCAATGCTGCAACCAGCAGCTCTGATACCATAATGTCACATCCCCTCCCATCATACTAGTGCGATGGAGAGGATCGTGATGCTAAAACCGGGCATCTAGCCCCATGAACTTATTAAATAAGCATTCACATATTATAAAAAGACATATGGAAATGTATAATTCTAAGAAAACACAATGGAAGTAATTTCAATTACACATCCATCATACATTCAAGATATTCGTCAGATAAATAATTTCAAATTTAACACAAGAGAATACTTATCTTATAACAAAGTAGTCCCAAGCAACTGGCTATGCAACTGCAACGTTCCACCCAACCATAGGCCAGTTGTGATCATCAATACCTCAACACACTACCACCCCCGAGCTGGGCATGATCTCTACAAGGAATCAGGGAACAACAGACTCACACATAGCTCAAAGATACACCAAATCAGCCAAGCCAAGCTACAGTTGGGTTTGCTAGGCTATTAGGCAATGGAAGGAGGAATTGCTAAGCTAGTGGGATCATCCATAGAGATATGGGCACCCTCTGCAAGATCTATCTAGCTTGGTCTCCACAATACCTACACACCTGGCACAAGGAAGTATTCCCTTCACTAGTACACAGTCCCTCAGGCCATACCTCCCATTCTAGTGTCCTTCAAGGTGTGCATAGAAGAGAAACCAGCCCTTGTGATACTCTTGAGAGGTTACCTCCTCACTAGGTTTATCAATCCAATTCTAGTCCACTTCCACTCCTAATTCTTGCTCATAATTTCCAACCAGCATAGGGATGCACCCTACAACAAAACACAAGTGCTGAAAAACGTGGGCAACCAAAACGAACTGGTGGATGGGGAATAAACCCTGGGAGAGCAAATTCATTTTCAGAAAACGTTTTTCTGCATTTCAGGGGCAAAAACGACCTCTATAAACCCCCAAAATGTGACTCCCTTTCTCCCAGTCACTGTGCAACACAAAAACGAGCTCCCAGCTATGGAAAAATGCAGGAAATTGATAAAAAACGTGATGGGGAAATCCCAGCTAGCTCAGACTGCGTGAGAGAGGAAAAACTATCAGTTCAGAATGGCTTTGGGCACCATTTCGTGGGTGTTTTCTTGCCCCAGAAGCAGAAGTACATTTTTCCAGGTTGATGGCTTGCCCATGCACGAAATTGACTGCCATGCCTCTTCATTCCCAAGGCATTAACTGCCTCAACTAATTTCTGGAAGAATTAAATGATTGGGTGCATAAGTCAGAATGGGTAGTTGAGGGTTTATGGGTTTTCTCATTAACACATGGATTAACACCATTGGCTCAAAGGTTTGAATAATTTCCCCCCCTATTCCTTGTAGAATCATGCCCCCATCTCTTTGTTGCATTGCATAGCTAGTTGTGGGTTTTTCATTAAAATTCGTATTTACATGATGTCTTAATTTACATTGTGCCTATCTAGCACAAGAACCGTAGGAATCTATTTTTAATTGCCCATACATAAAACGCTAATCAATGGTGGGGCCTTGGCCTTGAGCTCCTCACCATGATTAAATATCAATATTTACATCATTTACGATTTAATGCGAAGGGGGTCAAAATGGGGACGTGACACCATTGCAACCAAAGTGCAGGAAGCATGGGAAGAGGCTCGCGCTGAGAATGAAGCCAAGCAAGAACAACTGTAGTTGACCATAATCCAAGCTGTGGAGCAGGTCAAGACATTGGTAGACCATATGGGATTGGGGCAATTAGGTTAAGGTATTAACGGGAAATCAGTAGAGCCAAGCACGCAAAGAAGACCACCTATTATTGGAAGTAAGTATCCGCGCATCTTGAACCTTGAACCTAGCTACCTGATTTACCCAAATTAAATGGTTAAGGAGGCACTAAAGACTGGGCGCCTCGACTTGAACATTGGGGCCTTACCCCTGGAGGACTTGAATGAGTTGCACATCAAAGTTGCAGAAGAAATTCATGAGAGAGGCATCGCCTCATATGATAAGTGTGCGCAGTTAACTGAAGACATCAATTAGTTAAGGCAGGAATCAGATAACACCAAGCAAGAATTGAGCGCGGCCAAGGAAAAGGGCCAGAAGCTGAAGGAAACCATTTCAGCTGTGTGCGCACACATAGAAGAATTTGAGGAAGAAGATGACATGGAGGACACAATAAATAAAATTGGGGCCAAGGTAGAGTCCCTTACTGCTGAGAAAATAGAAATGAAAACCCCGTATAAATGCAAAATCGCAGAACTGGAGGCTCGACACCATGTCATTCTGTCAGATCAGTGACCAGCTCCAGCTGAGGACGTCAAAGTAACCATGGATGGAATTTCGTCGAAAGTGATGAAATGCCAAGACTTACTTGATCGGATAACTAAAACAGTAACCGGGTTGAATGAAGATCCTGCGCTACAGCAGGTAAGGGCAGAAGTAGAACAGAAGCAGCAGCAGGTAGATGCTGCAAGTATACAGATGAGGAATGCGCCGATGAGAGAGAAAGTGTAGAGATTTAATGAGGTCAAGGACCTGCAGAAAGAGCTGGAAACACTAAGGGAGAAAGAGGCTGCCGCATCGGACAGGCTGCAGCCTATTGAGAAAGAAGGCCTCGAATTAATGCAACAATTCGATGCGAAGTTCGTAGAACTTTAGTCGGTATAAGGCACTATGTAGGAACAAGTGGCTCAGGAGAAGGTCTCGCAGGCTACTCTGGAGACGCTTCAAGGCTTCGAACAGAAAGCCAAGAACGTAGTTGTGGAGTTGCAACAAACTCTGTAAAGCTTCACAGCAAAGCTTGGGACAATGAAAGACGCGGCACCAGGGTCCATAGGTGGAAGTGGCTCGGGACGAGCCACAGGTGAGTGTTAGGGGCCTGTTGGGCGGGGCCCAAGTGGGTTGGAAAAATATACAAGTATGAAAAATTACGCGTAGTGCACTGCAGCAAAAAGAAAAGACAATTTTGATAATTGCGCATTGTGCACTACGGCAGGAAGAGAAAACAGTTTTGGTGAAAGCGCATTGCGTGCGGCGGCAGGCGACGAACAATTTGAGGTTTTGCGCGTGTCGCGCGATGGCAATGACGAAGGCACGGCCGCGCAGCAGGACGATGCGCATGGTAGCGCATAAGCTATTTTTGGGTAGAACATGGGTAAAGGTCAGACGAGGATATGACCTAGTTTGGGTAAGGAACAGGTGGATGACAGATGAAAGCGACCTATTCAAACGTGTGGCGACAAGCAGTTGAAAAGCTAGTCCACGACGCCGATGGCGACAGGCAGGCGAAGGAGTGGAAAGGGACAGGCCATGATGTAGTTATAACCACTTAGAGGATTGCAGCTGTAAGAAGAGCGTGTGAGCCACAAGTGGCCCAGCTGGAGCACACGGAGTAAGTTGTTGATGGTGACATCTAGGGTGGAAGTTGGCTACACTGGTTTTGTAGACCTAAGGGTTTTTGCTAATGCATTTTAAAGATATGCCTACGGGCATAATCTATAAATAGGCATGATTTTGTATGGGAAAGGGTTGTTGAATTCTTCATTTTGGTTAAGTGTTGATTATTGTAGAATCTTAAGCTTAGAAAATCCATTGTAAAGGCTCTGCAGTTGAGTGCGCAGAGACCTATCTGAGAGAGAGAAGAGAGTTTGTAGCTGAGTGCACAGAATAAGAACGGTTGTACCCTTCCCATTAAGAGTAATATTAACAACCGTTCTTGTGGACATAGCCTCCATCCGGGGGGTGAACCACGTTAAATTTTGTGTTGTGTGACCAATGTGTTTTTATGATTGTTTAATTGCTTGGTATGTATGTTTAATGCTGGAAACTTCTGTATGTGATTGCTTTTATATGTATTCACTACAGAGAATGAGAATAATATGTTAAGTAATGCATGCGCAGAGGAATGTTAAGTATTCAACATGTATGAATCTGTCGATTGGAATGTATGAGTCTATCTATTGGTCAAGTAGTGAACACCTAGTTTAAGCGCAGCGTTGGAGCGCGTAGTAACATATGTTATTAAACCATCCACAATTTACTGATAAGACTTGAATGGAGTAAAAGGATAAAGGATGTTTAGTAGAATGGTTATAATTGAACATCCTCGCAAGGACGCGCAGTCTCATGAATGCGCCGAGTCATTGAAGGTTGCTGCGAGGTAAGCTCTTGATAGCTTATTGTTGTAATGCAAAGGTATCCTGTATCGCACAGTCATTGGAGGTGCGATCATAGTTGCGTGCTGAAGGCGCAAGTGCGCGAGCGCAGTTGCGCGCTGAAGTATCCGATGCGGAACAGAAGGTTCGCGTAGTTATCTATCCGCGCAACCCGCAAGGAGTTGCGCTGCTTATTAGCTTTCCCCCCATCGCATCACCCGGTTGCGGAAACTTGATTCCGCAACCACCCCCTCAGCTTCGCCTCGGGTGAGACCTCAGGCTGCGCGCAACCTGTTGCCGAAAGGGCTGGTGAATTGGGATTTTGTTGGTTCCTTGAACCGCGAAGTACTTGGGTCTACACTGGAAACCTCAAGAAGGTGATCAACAGCCAACAATGCAACTGCTAGATGTTACATGATTATCATGTCTCCCATGTCAACTTTAGTGGATAAGACCCTTGTGGAGTTTTGGACTAGAAATAAACCCACAGTGTAGCATCTTTATGTTTTTGGTTGTAAGGTATATGTTCATGTGCTTAAGAAGAGGGGTTCGAAGTTGGATAAAAAGGTGTTCAAATGTATTTTCATCATCTTTGGGGTTGATGTGAAAGGTTACAAGCATTGGGAACTTATGGCTAGAATTTTTTTTTATAGAAGAAATGTTATTTTTTGAGAAGTTAGTTCTTCTCTCATATTAGTGCCACCATAAGAGGATGAAAATAATTCAAGAGTTCAACTACCTCAAATATGAATTCCCATTAGAACTAGTTTCAGTGTATGAGAAATATGATGGTTGGCAATATACCTTGGTGATGACCTACACATTTGGGGTTTGGCACGAAATCTAATATCAATAACGTAACATAATGATGTAGGTGTGTAGGTTTTATTGTTTGGTAAAGGGGTAAAATGGTCTAAGGAGCTATGGTTTTTACTAAGGGTGTTCATGGTGGCACTCTTTTCCAACTTGACGTGTGCGCCATTTAGTGTAATAGTTCTTCAATTTATCCTAGAATTTCGAAAGAAATGAATATAATATTAATGGAGAGAGCTTGGAGTATGCCTAGTGGAGTAGTCTTAGAAACAAAAATCTAGGCATATGCAATGCTATATGTTACATGATTAACATGTCTACCATGTCAACTTTAGTGGATAAGACCCCTATGGAGGTTTGGACTATAAATAAACCCACACTCTAGCATCTTTATGTTTTTGGTTGTAAGGCATATGTTCATGTGCTTAAGAAGAGGGGGTTGAAGTTGGATAAAAGGGTATTCAGATGTATTTTCATCATCTACGGGGTTGATGTGAAAGGTTACAAGCATTGGGAACCTATGGCTAGAAAACTTTTGTATAGAAGAAATGTTATTTTTTGAGAAGTTAGGTCTTCTCTCATAGTAGTGCCACCATAAGAGGATGAAAATAAGTCAAGAGTTCAACTACCTCCCAAGATCAAGAAAATTGAACCAAAGAATGAATAAGGAGTTCACAATGGACCTAATGAAGAGGAGGGCTCATAGAGAGTTTGGAAGAGGAGGAAGAAACTCCACCTCAATACTTCAACTAGATAGGTATAATTATGATATGTCTAATTTCATATGTATATTTGCTTTATTGCTAACATCAATGAGCCTAAAATAGTGAAATAGGCAACTCATAGAAAATAAAGAGTTCTTGAGATGGGCTATGAATGAGGAGATTGTTGCACTTAGAAAGAATGATGCATGAGACTTGGCACCTCTTATTGATGAACAAAAACTTAATTGGATGTAAGCAAATGTTCAAAAGAAAGATCTATCCAATAGTAGTATTAGAAAATACAAAGCAAAATTGGTTGCAAAGGATATTCACAAGTTGAGGGGATAGACTTTGATGAGATTTTGTCCTCAATTGCTACCTAGTAACTTGAAGGAGGAAATCTATATAACCGAACTAAGCACTAGATGAAAAGATATTTATAGTCACTAGTTTGCAAATTAAATAAGTCTTTATATGGTTATCATTGTATGCATTGCCAACATGATAGTAGTGTATGACTTATCTTGAACCATGCATTGCCAACATGATAGTAGTGTATGACTTATCTTGAACCTTTATGTTGCTGAAATATGTGGGGGTTTTTCTCCAAATAATTTCCATATTCTTTTGTTATTTATCATTGAAACTATTTTAGTTTTATGCATATTCTATTCCACACCTTTACTTCCATTCAAAAATAAGTAAAGAAGAAACCTGAAATGAATTATCTCTATTAACAAATATCGCGTTCAATAGAGAAGTAAAGAGATATTTCTTACCGTGATGAGTTTGGAACTGATCCAAATCTACGAGCAAAGTCTCCAAATATGATACCAATGCTTCGTTGAGGATCCCATTGCTTTGATTCTTTCAGGACAGACGGTATTATTATCGTTTCGGTATGATGAAGCTGCTGTGCTATGCAAGCATGCAATTTCTGAAGTATTTTTGGATTTTCCTTCGTAGGAACCATATAGAATTGTACTTGCGACTCCCATTGAGTAAGACTCCACTGAGGTATGTTCAAAGCACCAATACTGGACTTTGAAGCTGGCAAACGGACCAATGGGAACGCACGCTGCTCAGAGTTGGCCCGGTTGGAAGTACTGGCACCATTGACATTGAAGAATTCTTCAATTTTTGATAGCAGGTAGCTTCGTTTTAACTGCTCCATCACTAGGTTTACGAACTTGCCGTAGGCTTCGAAGGCCTCCTTCCAATTTTCATTCTCCAGCTTTGAAATGTCATTCAAAAACCTAACATAAGAATTACATTTAGTTTCACGTTTTATTTCACAATAGTTTTCTGGCTGGAAATCAATAAAACTAATGCAGAGTAGATCAATATTTGTAAACCCTTAGCTACTATTTTAGCCAACATTGAAACTTGAAACTTTAAGCCGAATTTGTTCTTAATCTGTTAAACGGATATTTTATGCCAGATAACATTGATTTATAGGTGGATATTTTGGACGTAGTTGGATCTAACTTCTAAATTATCAAGCTATGGGAGATCAGACAAAGCAAGTATATTATCAAGCTATGGGAGATCAGACAAAGCAAGTATATATTAATCAAGCTATGGGAGATCAGACAAAGCAAGTATAACAGATTAAAATGAATCTTCATGTTCTTCAAACACAAAGATGGGCTGTTCAATTTTTTTACTGTCGTCCACCCCGAAAGAACAAACTTCTCTTCTGCAATTACTATATGACTTAGTTGAATATAATGCCAGGTCAATTGATGCAAAAGCAAACCCTCAAGTAGGCAGAGGCAGGCAGGTCAGGAGTTGGATCTTCACGTAAACTTGTTTTTAGGTGATCACCGACCTTTCCTAACCCTAAATTTGTCATTAAGGAAAATATGTGTTTTGAAACGATTGATCATGCAAAGAAACTTATAGTGCCATATTTAGCTATATACCAGTTTGAAATGCAATCTTACTATTTTTTATTATTCAGTTTTGTACCAGGAAGTAAGCACTGTTCTCTCTGTGATAAGATGATAATGAGCACTGTTCTCTCTGTGATAAGATGATAATGAGCACTGTTCTCTCTGTGATAAGATGATAATGAAAATTTAGAGATCAATTTTGATATCTTCTCCTAGCCTTTTGGCTCTGCCCATTTCATATCTTCACTGTACTGTCAAATAATGGATGATAATTCTTACTTATAAAAACTTGTAGTTGTGCTATAATCTTGGATAGTAATTTTTTTTGTGTTTATGAATTTGTTTAACTGGTTAAAACAATATTTATATAGTATGCTGTAATATATAATAGGTTGTATGCATTTGAAAAATGTACTTCCAAGTTTTATTGGGATTATTAGGATCATTTAAAGTAACGAGATATATTTAAAAGATATTGTCAGGTTGCTTGGAAGAATAATTTTTATATCATTGTATGTTTTTCTTACAGGATATAGATTCATCTACATCAAGATTCATTAAAAAATATTGATTTTATGTATATCTCCTCTACAACGTCCATGGATCTAAGTATTGGCCACAAACCTACAATGTGACGGTTTTACCATTTCATGCAGGGTAAACAAAAAAATTCTTGGATCATAACAATAATAATCCAATAAAAATATTGAAATATTGAAGTGGGGAGTGTCTCCTTACCTTCTTCAAAAATGCACTTTGTCCAGGTTTTCATAGGAACATTTCCGGCCAATTTTTGTTACCAGTCATTTTGATAGCAAGTTGATTGTAACAATGTCGAAATTCAGATCTAAAAATGTGAAATATTTTAATTGCAAGTATGCCAGGGGCTCCTCTCGCAAGTTATAACGAAGCTAATGAAACCCAAGTTATAACTTGCGAGAGGAGCGCCTGGCATACTTGCAATTAAAATATTTCACATTTTTAGATCTGAATTTCGACATTGTTACAATTAACTTGCTATCAAAATGACTGGTAACAAAAATTGGCCTGAAATGTTCCTACCAAAAGCCGGACAAAGTGCATCTTATGAAGAAGGTAAGGATACACTTTCCACTTCAATATTTTGAACAATATTTTTATTGGATTATTATTGTTATGATCCAAGAATTTTTTTGTTTACCCTGCATGAAATGGTAAAACCATTACATTGCAGGTTTGTGGCCCATACTTAAATCCATGGACGTTGGAGAGGAGATAAACATAGAATCGATATTTTCCAATGAATCTTGATGTAGATGAATCTATATCCTGTAAGAAAATATTGATGTAGTTGAGTACATATAAAATCAAATTAAATGAAAATAAATCTAATTAAGGGCTCAAACGAAACCGAACGTAAGTGTTTGATATGCATGCTTTCTTTTCGAGCTTGGTGTCGGCATTCATGGTGGTTTCAGAGTGCGGATGACAAAAAGGTTGATGTAGTGAAAGATATTAAATTTAATAAAAAACGGAATATTATAAATGGATGTAGTGAAAGATATTACATAATCAATATTTAGCTATATACCAGTTTGAAATGCAATCTTACTGTTTTTTATTATTCAGCTTTGTACCAGGAAGTAAGCACTGTTCTCTCTGTGATAAGATGATAATGAGCACTGTTCTCTCTGTGATAAGATGATAATGAAAATTTGGAGATCAATTTTGATATCTTCTCCTAGCCTTTTGGCTCTGCCCATTTCATATCTTCACTGTACTGTCAAATAATGAATGATAATTCCTATTTATAAAAACTTGTAGTTGTGCTAAGATTATATTCGACAGTAATTTTTGTTTTGTTTTGTTTTGTTTATGAATTTGTTTAACTGGTTATCTTTGAATGTTTTAAAACAATATTTATATAGTATGTTGTAATATATAATAGGTTGTATGCATTTGAAAAATGTAATTCTAAGTTTTAGTGGGAGTATTAGGATCATTTAAAGTAAAGAGATATATTTAAAGAATATTGTCATGTTGCTTGGAAGAATAATGTTTATATCATTGTATGTTTTTCAAAAATAAAAATATTTTTTAACAAATAATATTAATATAAATAAAAGAAATATAAAAATCTTTATATATGAAAAAGTAAAATTTGATTGATATACCTATAAAAATTATCATAAAAAAGATAAAAAAGAAATAATGTTTTTATTTATGTTTTAATATAATATAGTATTTTTATCGTTTTAAATTCTAAAGTGCTTCATTTTTGTGGTACTTTATAGATCCAGAGTTAAATTAAATTATTTTGATTATGTTAAAATATTTAAACTCTATATAGTTTTGTGGAGTGAGCTAGTTTTATATTTTGGACTTTCCAATCATGGTATATAGAGATGAAATAATTTTTTGCTGAAATTGTCATTTTTCTTTATTTGAATTGCACTTTTGATTAAGCACTCAAATTATGCAAATACAATAATTTATATTTACAATTTCAACAATTCCAGTCTGATTTTGCCCTGAAATACATTCTGCAATTTCAACAATTCCAGCTTGAAGAAAATATGGTCCAAAATGTAGAATGCTTAGCTTACACCTAATTTTACTTTCATTCATTATTTTCTCAATCTTCTTCTCATAGCCAAACTTTACCCAAAAGATTTTGATATTCTAAATCAAACTAAAATCTAATTCTTTTTCTCTAAAGTTTGACTAGATTTTGTTGGACAAGTCTAAAAATTTGATGATTTTGTCTGTCCAGCCAAATCCGAATGCATAAATGGATTCAGTGACCCAAAATACGCGAGGACATCCAAACTATGCAAGTTTAAACACTATTCTCTGAGATTTTAAAATTTTATTTAATAATTTCAAATATTTCAAAACACCCAAATTATGTAAATTAGGCAAGTTTTAACACTATTATCTAAGATTTTAAAAACAGCCCCAAACCAAATATACCAATAACTTGTCATTCAGTAGAAGCATCCAGCAACCCACAGGGTGAGACTCTATCCCAGGGATCCTAAAAATATTGTTAGGCAAAATCCTAGGACGTTTAGGGTACGCGGATTTTGTTTTCAAATCGATTTTGGATACTCTTATCAAGCTCCCCACATTGGAAATCAAATTTTAACCTCCTTACCGCCAAACCACAGCCCAACCAACGGGCGGTGGTAGCAACTTGACTCTTGGATTTCTGAACAGAGACGGGATACAGAAGGTTAGCTCATGGTACCTGGTTTCACTTCTTCACTTTGCGCTGGTGATCCCCGGCAAATTCCTGATTTTTTGCGCTCATGATCCCTTGTGTATTCCTGATTTGAACATTGGATGAATATTGGTTGGGGAAACTTGTTTTTCTTCAAGTTTGGCTGGTCAAAATTGCCGATTTTGAAGAGATTTGTCTCAATTTATTAAGTGAATAGCTCTATGACAGCTTCGATATACAGCTGATAAATTATCACCACAGGGTCAACTAGGTAAGATCGTGGTCAACTTTGTGAAGAAGGATTGGTCGTGACTGCGTAGGTCAATTTCGGAGCAGTCAGTCATGGAAGGTCTTGAAAGGGCATAGGCGACGGGCGTAACGTATTGATACAGGAGTAAGTATCGGAAAGATGAAAGAGAAGATAGCGTAAGGAGCCAATCCTTGACCTTTCACCAACTTGGTGGGCTGGATTTCCAAATAATACTCTTGGATTTAAGCGATCCACTTTCCCCTAGTTCCCCTACTGCATTTGGCGAGCTCTAAGCAGCCTGCTACGCAGCATTGAATGCTGCAGGTGCTGCTGTGCTTGCAATTAGATCTCGCCATTAGATCTTATGCTACTTGAGATCGAACGGCGAGCACAGCAGCGGCTGCAGCATTCAATGTTACGTAGCAGGCTGCTTAGTGCTCGTCCATTTTGACAGGGTTGTCTTAAATCCATTTCGACTTCAAAAGAGTTTAACCCGGTAAAACAACTTGCACGATCTAAACTTAAACCCTTTCAGTACCAGCCCTCTAAAACCAACAGATCCGGGCTTTTCTGCCAATCGAATCTAAATCCGGACTCGGTAACCACTATCGATCAGGACCAACCCACCGAAACCTACAGATCCGGGCTTTTCTACCAATCGAATCTGGACCCGGTAACCACTTTCAATCAGGACCAACCCGCCGAAACCTACAGATCCGGACTTTTCTACCAATCGAATCTGGACCCGGTAACCACTTTCAATCAGGACCAACCCTCCGAAGTCGACCCGTATAAGCCTTTTCTACCATACCAATCTAGGCCCGATAAGGCCTTTTAGGGTTAGGAAACAAAACACTGATGAGTAAGTAAAAGTGGCCATTAGGGTTTCATTGTGATGGTTACAAGATATGAAATAAGGTTTGATGTAAGTCGAAGAGCAATGAAGAGTAAAAAGATATAAAAATGATATGAACATACAGCCAAAGGAATAATGAGTTCTAGAAATTAAAACTGCATTGCCACATATCAAACTGAAAATAACCAAATCATCTTAAAGCAGATGGATTGAACTAGACAAAGGGAATCACGTACATACCTCTCATGGTTCCGAAGGAAGGGTGTTGCCATTTCTGTTTCAATCTACGAACAAGCTGAATGAATATGTTGGAGAAGCTAAACAATGGGAGGAAAGAAGATTATATGACAGGAGGAGGGACAAGTTAAATAGAAGAGAGGAATCATCAAGTTAAATAAAAGAGAGAAATCATTTTCCGAACCTATGAATTTGGTAAGTAAATTTATATAATTAATTTTAATATTGTTGAAATTTGTGTCAATAAAAGATAATTCATTTTGACCTGGTCAAATTTCATTAATAATAAACTCATTAGGGTGGATACTGAGAGATTAAAGTTATGGATGTGTAACTTCATCCTCCACAACCAGTTCTCCGACCATCAAGGTGTGCCTTCACCACCAACCCAATACTCATAAAAGTAGGTGAAGGGGCACAATGCACCTTCACTTTTGGGAGGGTAGGTAGTGGGGGCAATACACCTACACCTTCACCATTCAAGAGAGCGGATGGTGGGGTTAGAAAACCTTCACACCGTGAAAGGGTAAATGGTGTGGGGGTCTCGGAATTACCTTCATCCGTGGAGGGGTTGGGAGCTGAGCCTGGGTGAACATACCTCACCTCATGAAAGGTGGTTTGTGATTATCCTTCATGAGGGTGGATGGTAATCAACACCTTCATCTTAATGAAGGTGAGTGGGTTAAGAAACTCAAAAAACAATAATTCATACTTTATAATATTTTTATCTCAAATGTTTTTCTTTGTTATTCCTACCATTTATTAAGTTTTACACTATATTAATATTTTTTCCTCAATTTGTCCACATTTAATTAATTTATTGTTATTATTTACATTTGTTTTTCTCCAATGATTGTTCGTAGTAGTAGTAATAGACTTGATCTCTTACATTTTATAATTTATTATTAGCTAACAATTTTTGAATTATTCTTTTAAACCTATAAATTCTTAATAACTCTTTTCTATATCTCAAAGCTATTTTATATCACTTTATGAAGTTTGGAGTGCCCACTTGAAACATTGGGAACAAAAATTAAGACATTCTCAAACATATGGACTATGGAAACCTATATTCTCAAAGATACCTTACCTCCACATAGAGTTATCGCCTCATTCACCCCATTCACCCCATAAGAGTGGTGTGGAGGTAAACATATAGATACACATTGTTATTCCTTCACCCTTCATGGGTGAAAGTGTTCATTGCTTATTATTCTCAAACATCTCTTCCACTCTCTAAACATATTTTCATATTTTTTCTTTGGAAGGAAAAAAAATTGTATAAATTTTAACATCTTCTGTTTAAGTGGGAGTATTTAATTTTCTAATGTTTCCCAACACCATTATGGTTGAGGTCTTTATTTTGCTTAAATCTCCTAGTTATTTGGGTGAGGCATATATTTCAAATCACCAACATTATATGTGAATCTATTGATTCCAAAACTCACTCAAAACATGACCCAATTAACAAATAACACCACTCAACCTAACCATCAAACTAATACTACATTAACAACATCATACACTTTTAAAAATAACATCATCCATGTCTTATGCATATTATCTTTCATAATTAACAAAATATCATAATAGATTAAAGTTTATCCACAACTTTAAAAACTTAAATTTGCATCTTAATTTAATTATTATCTATATTAGTAATTTAGTTGCTATCTATATTGTCAACTGAGCATAAAATAGATGGTGAATGGGCGTACTAATAAGGCACTTCTTGTATTAGGTCATCAAAACTATTTAGATACTAGCTTACAAAATAAAATTAATATCTATATTACCTATTAAATGTGGGTGAGAATACGATAAAGGCTAAAGAAAATTAAACAACGAGGATACAACAATTTCCTCGAATGAATATACCACTAAAACATGGAGGATAAAATTACCCATTCAACTATGGTTAGCATCAATTTAAGATCCTTACAATATAATATCATAATATTTAGTGAATGATAATTTGTATTTAAAACTTTGTAGTAACATTTTAGATCTTGTGTTTGGGAATTTAAGATCCTTACAATATAATATCATAATATTTAGTGAATGATAATTTGTATTTAAAACTTTGTAGTAACATTTTAGATCTTGTGTTTGGGGAAGGTTTTAATATTTTTATTTTAAAAAATTAAATAATATTCTAAGAGAGGTCATAAGTCTTATAGTATGAAGGAAATATATAATGTTTATAATTGATATAAAGATGATATACATGGTTTAAAAATAATTAAAAGGAGAAGATGTATATTTATGTGTGTATACATTTGTAGGTAAGTTTTAAGTTTTTTTTATTATATGAAAGAAGTAAATGGTGTTTGTGTTATAAGATTGCATGCAAATCTAGTAGTGGAGAAGCACAAAATTCCAAAAGGAAATATAGACTATTAATTCACTCTTCCTCCCTTCAAGAACCCATGAGGAGTGAATCCACCACTTTCTCTGGGTATTTCTTTTCCTAACATGCTCTTTAGAACATGGATATATCCTAACAAACTGATTACATAATAAGACACAAAAGTAGTGCATACGAGTTATCTTATATTATTAGTAAGGCACCCAATCTATTATCTTTCATTATTTTTCTGACTAGATTTCCTTCGTCAAGTGAGAGGTGGGAATGGTTGTCGGCTTTTTTTACTAGCTTAGCAAAGGCAAATACTATTCTTTCATATTCTTCTTATTTTTTTTCTTCAAATCTTCAACATAGGATAGTGTTGTCGAGTTTTTTTTTGAATCACATACCTTCTCGACATCCCTCATTGAATTCATTGATTTTTGCTCTACTTCCTCTGAGTCTTTATTTGATTCTCATTCTTCATATACATCCTCATCCGCTACCATTGCCTCATATTCCTCTTCTTCTTCACCTTTAGTTGTTGCAACATCCTCCTCTTTGTCTTCTTCTTCTTTGTAATCTTCTAATGCTAGTTTCTCTTTATCCACTTGGAGTTTATAGGGATCATCATGTTTTCCTTCATTTCTCCCCATCATCATTTCCTCTAGATTACCCAAGACTTCAAATATGTTTTGAGTCCACTTTGATTCTTTATCACGGTATACCTTTGAATGATGTACTCCTTTATGCAGAGATCTTCATTGTCTACTCTACACCCACTTATACATTTCCTTTTGATTAGGATGGTCTTGTTGTTCTATTAAATATTGATTATGGCATCCATTAGGGGCCTCCTTAATATTTGCATGTGGAGTAATGACATGTTGTACATTAGGAAAGTTCTTGGAAAAGTACCCATAGATATGGAAATGATTACATTTAAAAGGAATTTTCTCATAGTCTAGGGGTTGCTTGTGACACCACCCCTCCATATTAATCTACAAACCTTCTGATAGACTCACCTCTAGTTCAACTTCAACACAAATTCAAAGATAGGAAAAAAAGGTTCCCTTTTGGTTCTGCTCCATCAATATATCTTCCTAACTTATTCCCAATAACTTTGAGAGTGCCTTAATCTCAAAAGATTAAGGGTAGATGAGGCAATCTGTCACATCCCCAAAAATCATAAATATTTAAAAAAAAATTCTAAGCGGTCTATTCGACCAAAAATGCTATGCAGAAGTATAAAATCTTAGCATTTAAATTTACTTGTTTAGATAAAAGGCGACATTTTAATATCTCGTAAATTTTCATTAATTAGTTAACGACAATAAAATCGGAAATATCATAATCCTTAGATATACAGTATCAATGTTGTAACTACATTCAGCCCCATTTATAAATCTATACTTGAATGATGTGCTACTTCCTATTCTATGCAACCTCTTTATCCCCAAATTGGATAATTACAAAAGTAAGAGAATGTCTTTGTACTAAATAGAAATTTTGCTTTAATAACATACGTCTATGTGAACTAACTTATTTGAATCAAACATCAATTCAACGATAAAACATGTACAATCCTAAATCTTGAGTACATTATCTAATCAATATAAACTTAACTTCGAATTATACTTTTATCAACCATTTTTCCCATAATCATGCAATTGATAATATTTAACACATTCCTATTTGTTTACATTTGAAGATTATATGTACTCATCACATGGATTTCCTAATAACTCATATAAGACATATCCATTAGAATAATTTATACATCTAGGTATTCAATATATAAACATATGAACAAGTGATCTACAAGGTACACATATAAATAATCAATACCATCACAAGTGCATGCATACTCAAGAGACCAAAGAATATAAGGATTACACATAAAGAACCATCACGGACCAAAACATAAGAAAACATCATGAAGCGTTACAAGTAGACATACACACAAGAATATAACATCAAAGAGAGAGACCATTTTGATGTGGTTCACCCGCAACTTGGGCTACGTCCACAAAGGTTTGTTTTTTATATATTTATTTCAATGTAGGAGTCACATTTTGCAACATGATTGTTGCTATCTTCCCCAATAGTATAATAACCCTAAATGGTAACATGTAAATTTTTAATGACCTTCGTACAAGTATTGGATTTTTCATTCTCATCCTCTTAGGGCTATACCCTTCCTCTTTGATGTCTACGCAAGGGTATTGTATCAACCAAGTTTTTTAACTAGGAAAACATCTTTATGCATTCATTACTCTTATGCAGACTTTTATGAGGTGCAATTCCTGCAATAATTTGAAGCTCTCGAACAAATCTAGATGATATTTAACTAACTCTCAACCATATTATTAACCGGTTTATAAGTAAAGTTTAAAAGATGATTCAACACTCTCCATAGAGAGGAATCACTAGGAATATCATTTAATCATCTTTTACTCAAAAACACATACATACTATTATTCCCAGCTACTAGCGCAGAGATAGTTATTATATGAATATATATATACTTTTCTATAATGAAGTAATATAGTAACCTAATATGTACCTAAATATGTTTTTAATGGTTACCAACAATTCCTTATAAAAAGAAGGGTTTAAATGCGACTCCAATACATACATATATGCATCATATCTTATAAGCATGAGAATAAAGTAGATTGCAGTTGTTAAAATAAAAAACCATAAAACGTTTAAGATAATGATCCAGCTAGGATTGATATCGAGCTTAGTACACCATATATATACATATGTATCTATCGGCAGCAAATATATAACTGAGCCATAGTGATATTATCACACAAGGGAATGATCAATCCGATCAGTGGTCATCATTAATGTAGCACATAAAGATCACACCCCAATCTTGAGATTTCGGGTCACGATGAAGAAGATGCAGCAATGATATGAGATTTCAGACTAGAGTAATGAAGACTGCTAATGCAACGATAAGATTTAGGGTACAAGGGTCACTTGTGGTAGGGGCAACTCTGTTTAAGGAAAGAAAACTAGTAGAGATCAAAATATTTAGAGACCATATCTCTATGATAAGACATAAACCTCACTAAGTTCTGCTAGGGGCCAAAACTGTCAATGTTCAACAACGACCGAGGTAATATATATATATAAACAAAATAAGTCACATATCTGTGCATTAACTGAAACACAATCTAGGTACCATACTCACGATAGAGAAAGCAAATCCAAGTGAATCGACTTTTAGAAGTGTGCATCTGGTCTTGCAAACCGCCTTCCAATGCAGTTAGGGTTTCAAGTCTTATCTCGTCTACAAAAATACGCAGGATTAAAATGCAACCCCACTAAGTATTACCAAAATGACAAATCCAAAGAAGGTTTCGTAGTCATTCAACTAGTACTACAGAATTGTATCACTGTAATGGACTGAGAAAGACACAGGTAGAAATATGCAGCTCAGGGTCCAAAGTGCTTGTCACTGAAAAGAGATAAGTTAAGTAGGAACTAGCAACAACAGTCTGCCCATTCGTACGCATATGCTACCCAAAACAAGACTATATGCAGAAAGTAAAAAGATGAGAGATCACCCAGATCTATGAAGCATATAAATGATCCAACACATGGATATCTACACATTTCAATGGTTCTGGGTTCAATATACACCGTCAAAGAGGATCTACTCTGCTAAAGCATCTTTTCAGCCAGTAATAAATGGCTCTTTCCAGACAGTAAAGAATGGCTTGCACATAAAAGCGGAGTTGGTAAGACACATAAAAAAAACATCCATCCTCATAGAGATTGCTTTAATACTATGCGTTAACCGGAATTAAGATTAGAGGGCTGAGGTAACTAGAACCTTACCAGGTAGTTCTTCTATGCAACGAATTTGTCAAGCTGCATCCTAAATCCCGCACTTGTTCCCAACCATTCGCGTTACGTTGTAGCTAACCTCGGTCTTTCTCCAGAATATTAGCATTCCTTCGTATTTAGATGCAGAGAGGAATTATATCCAGACATATAATAAAAAATCATCGTGTGTTAAAAATCGTCCCATAGGGAGCCGCCCAGCGTTAACATCTTCAAACAGTAATTGAAAAAACTGATAAGCATGGGTCAGCAGAGCTCACTAGCTCTATTATCGAGCGTATAATTCAACATATGGGTAAGTCGTATCTTGCAGAGATGGAAGTTCATGCTAACACGTCGATCCCCTCTGCAGAAAAAATGTCCATCCCTCATTATGCAGAGTTTGCTCCTATTAACTGAATCTCTTCCTCGAAGACTCCTTTTTCCTGAGATCCATTGCATTCCAGGATATATCACCTTCTTTTCCCCCTCATTGCACACAGCGTCTCCCCATTCCCACGAGGAGCACCCCCTTCTCATAACATGCTTAGCAATAAAAAGAAAAACCCGATGGTGAACTCCCGACCAAAAAATCGTAACTCCATCCTCCTTAATCCCTAGGGGGAATATTTCTTTTTGCAACCCGATAGTGGTAGAAGAACGCGTGTCCCAAGTGAGGAAAGGTGAAGGTAAAGAGCTAGCTGAGCTCCCTCCGAAAAGTCTGCTGCGTGGGATAGTTAAGGTGAGTGGAAGTTAAACGCCAGCCAACGATCACCAGTCTAATAAATATATTGGCCAAATGGCTATAGTGAGACATTATGGAGGAGCTCCACTAAGGAGACACCTCCTTTAAAATCTCGTAAGGTGGAATCATAACTACTTTTTAAACAAGTTGAGCACTAAAGCTCCACTCCACTCTTCTTACCTAGAAGGATGGTTAAAAGTATAATTTTCCATAAGGTTTCTTCCCAATGTGGCGGCAGACTTTCCTAAATTTTCTCGACCAAGAAATTTGTTCCTTTATCATACTAGGATACAAGTAGTTGCCACGACTATTTCCCATTATCATATAACATATATATATATGTCTTCAATACGCACACGTGTGTTTACATATCTTTAACATAATCTTACCACTTTATTCACATATATATATATGTACCTATAATGTCCACCACTTTACATATATATAATACACATTACTACTATTTATTGATCTCTCACAATAAATATATATATATTATCTATAATAAGCTAAATTCTTTTTAGCAAATCTAATGTACTCTCTAGCATTTTCTCTCGGAAATGCTTATAATCGTAAAAATGACCATTTTGAGATACTTGAATGGATATCTTAATATGAAGTAAGATAATTTTCCTTATCATAAGACTTGTTACTTAGATCTTTAACTTTAAGATAAGATCGCTAACCTTTTATACTAAAAGGTAATAGGGTTCTAAAATAATAGTTGTGTGATTAATTAAGCGCTATCTAGATGCTATCGCTGATCGTCTTCTTAGGATGATAGTAATAATAACTTAAGGTTATCAAGTAAGTGCTTGAGATGCTAAGATGTCACCCATCATCTACTCCTGCCTTTAGTTACCTCAACTTCTTCCTTAGTGGCTTCACTTGCATGTCACTAAGTTGCATCCGTCCATTTAAGAGTAAATCACGACCATACTTTTCAAGGTCCACTGGTGGTGCCTTGGCCTTGAGCTCCTCACCAGGCCTTTTACAATTATCTTTACAAAAATAATAATAATAACCATAATAGTAATAAGGTCAAATTGGAGGGATGTTACACACTCCACCCCTTAAAGATAACACCGTCCTTGGTGTTCAACATTTTGTCTTTTGCATCCTTTCCTATCTTTTGCTTGCTTTATTTTTATGCTTTGGTCATCTTCTCATTTTTGCGATTTTCCGCAACCTCTTTTTATTTATATCCTACACATTACACAGATCATACAAGATCTTCCAACGTTTCTTTAGTATTACATGAGTATACAAAATTTCAAAACCGTAAATGTTCATCATTCTTCCTCTCTCTTGAGGAAATATTTTGCTTATTCCAGCATGCATAACAATTCACACATAAATACTTTTGATAGTCTAGCTACAAGACAAATCATTATCATCATTAAACAATTCGTTCAACAAAACCTTGTGATCATAAAACCTCTTTGCATTTCAGCAATCATGGAGACTTGCATACAAAGTTCTTATGTGTTTTAGCAATCCTTAAGACTTGCATACATAACGCTCTTTTGTACTTCAACAATCATGGAGACTTGCATACAAAACATGAGCCCTCTGTAACTCAGCAAGAATACCATCTGCCTACAGCAGGAATATGACAGTCTTACTCTACAACTTAGCAGGGATTTCATCTGTCTATTTCAACAGGTACATGACAGTCTTACCATACAACTTAAAACATTGCTTCCCCTCTGCTGAAACATTTTATGTTGGAAGAAAACATTATCTTAACTTTTATTGTAAAGTTTTACATTCAGACAAGTGTCCAAAAATGACTGAAATTTGCACAATATTAAATAAATTAAATAGAAGACAAAACACCCAAGGAGACCTGTTTACTGAACCACTAGGAAGAAGAATCTTGTTGGCTTGGTTTTGCAACCAAGCTTAGTGCTATGGGCACCTGCTAACTAGTAGCAACAGTTTCAATAGAAATAAATAACAATAAACTAATTCTAAACTAAACTAAACTAGCATGTGCATTTTGAATTAAAAAACAAGAACAAGAAACAGAAGAAATAATTTTGTATTAAAAAATGGGGGCAAGCAAGTGCTTGCAAGAACAATACCTCCAAGTGATGAAGGTTGTTGAATAGCTCCAATGGTGAGCAGCTCCAATCTCCAATGGGTCCTTTCTCCAAGGTTGTTACAATGGCCAAATACTCAAGGGAGATTTTGGCAGCATGAGGATAGGAATATGGATGGATGTGAAATGAGGAGCCCCTACCACCTTTTTATAGGTTTTGGTGGTGGGGAATACCATTTGTGGTTTTGTGGAAACCAATGGTATTGACCAACATGGTTTAGGTACTTTTCCCTCCTTTTTTCCTTTTTTGAATAAAATTAATATTTTTATTCCCTTTTTAATATTTTGGGAATTTGGACTCTTTTTGAGGGTTTTTTATGCTTTTTAGGAAAAATAATCTTTTTGAGTGGGAAAAAGGGGTGTACTAAGGTCTTTTGGTGACCTTTTGTTGGCTTCAGAGGCTCAGATGGTGGAAAAGTGGACAAATGGGTCATGTGAATAAGGGAATGAGCTAGTGAGCACTTTTTAGGTGTTAACAGATTGCCCCCTGATGTGTGAGGGCAGGAGCTCATCGTATGGCCGATAGACATCATAGTTCTTTTGTCTTTTTTCTGGGGTTTAGGGAGGAGAAGAGACCGTTTGGAGATTGGATCCGCGGACCTTGGAAGCTACAAAAACAAAAAATATTACATGGCCTCAATATGAATGAGGAATAATCTCTGATAATGGACGAGGCGGGCATACCCATGCTCGTATCAAGACATATACATAACAATTAGTCCCAATAAGGGGGATCTAATACATAAAAAATATACTGGTACATCATAATGGTCCAGAGGGGACATGATTTTGGGATGTACTCATGATCATGGCATGACTGATCTCAATAACTGATACACTGGAAAGACTGTTGAACTGCTGAAACTGAAGGTGTCCAACATCTGTAGGGACTCAAAGACTGTGAGTCATCTCTGAGAAGTATATGTAACTGTATACTCGAGGGAGTATAAAACTGGTGTACATCTGAATACTGTCGCCATGCGCAACCCGGATATCTATAGAAAAAGTGGTAACAGGTTGTATCCATAGGTAGACTCTCAAATGTGGAGGAGTCAGATGGTATCCGGGGTCTTCGACTAATAACTGAACGGACTGATGCCCCGTGTGAGTCTCAACGATGCGATCAAGGTGTTGAAGTCGAGCATGTGAGAAACAACCATTTGGAGAGGCACTGAGGACTCTTCTCAAAATGATTCGTAGGCACTCATCATAAATGGTGATGAGTCCAAGACACAGGGACCTCTAGGTCTATCCTCTGGAATAAAGAAGGTTGTCGTCGATAGAGGGCGACCAGCAACTAACAAGGCAATGATGTTTCCTTGATAGGAGCGCGAGGTGTAGAACTGAAGTGTGGTAGTACTGATGGTAGGACTGACATACTTGTGGGGATGGGAAGTAACTGGGGTCATATAGTGGGTAGACTCAAACTTCCTTTGTTCAAAGCATGATGACATGGTTGACCTGGCAGCGTAGGGAACTGACTTATAGGTTTGAGGATCATAGCTTTTAGGGACTGAAGGGTATGTATTGACTCTGGGGGGGTCAAGCTGATGGGTGCTGTCGAGGGATTCTCAAGGTGACATATTGCAGAATACTCTAAACAAAGGCGACCAAAATGGGGAAGCTCCCATATGAGTAGACGTGATCTGTTGTGGCACCGAGAAGCACCATTGGGTCCTTCTTCGTAGTTTAAATGAGCTCTAAGAAGGGATAAAAGTGTGCTCTGAAATGGTACTGTCCTGTGGATTTGTGAGCCCAGGACTGTTCGTGCTCATTGGTGCTTTCATTTTTAAGGAGTCTGAAAACGATAAGAAGACTCTACAGTGGTTATGACTACTGTCCAGTTGGTTTTACGAGCCCAGGATGGTGATTGCTCGTGGTCGCTTTCATGTTTAGAGAGTTTGAAAGTGGTAAGGGGACTCCATTAGTGTTCTTTTTCGTAAGTTTAGTCTCCAAGGCCCGAAAAAGCATAAAATGATGCAGACGGAGAACTCTTCTAGCCGATGTGACTAGAGTATACCTTTTTCGTAAATAGTCTACAAGGTTCGGAAAAGGGGTAAACTTATACCAGGTAGACGCCCTTTCAGATACGTTTAGCGAGCACGAAAAGAAGCAAGGTTGCTCGGCAATCTTTTCATTTATTTAGGAGTCAGAAAAGAGCTTAACAGAAAAAGGTCTCAAGCGTCATCATGTGTGCGGGATACTGGATCCGGTGACATAAAGATTGTCATACACGGAGAACGACGGATGTGGCATGCAAATCGAGGTAACAAGGGGGGCATGGAAAAAATCCCCAAAAAATATGGAGGTGAGGGCGAGAAATGATCTCAAGCATCATCACGAGTGCGGAAAACTGAATCCGGCGATATAAGGCTTGTCGACAACAGATAAGGGCCGATGTGGCACACAAATCGGGGCGACGAGGGGGCATGAAAAAATGCCCAAAAAATCAAGGCGTGAGAGCGAGAAATGATCTCAAGCATCATCACGAGCGCGGAAGACTGAATCTGGCGATATAAGGTTCATTAAAAATGGTTAACGGCCGATGTGGCATGCAAATCGAGGCGGCGAGGGTATGAAAAAATGGTCAAAAAATGGAGCTCGTGAAAACTGGAAAAGGAAAGAACTGTCATGAAGTTCTCTAAAGGACGGTGGTGTCCATGCGGCTTACTATGGGTAAAATCGTTTGAGGTACAACCCGTTGCGTGGGTTGCGGAGGGGGTTTCCTTCTGAATCGGTCATAATGTATGCCCCCTGTCCGAGGCAAGTGTGTATAATATATGGGCCTTGCCACATGGACACAAACTTTCCTTTCCCGGTTTTGTCATGAGCCTGATCATAAGCGAGGACAAGGTCCCCTCCGGAAAAAGTTCTTGGGTGGACATGTCTATCATAATTCAATTTGGATCGGTTCTTGGCTGCTTCCATGTTTTGAAGGGCTGTGCGCCGATCTTCATCGGCCTGTTCCAGGAGTAGTAAGCGTTGTTCAATTGGGGCAGTGTCCGGTAAGAGTTCAACGGCCATATGTAGGGTTGGAATTTAGCACTCAATGGGGAGGACAGATTCGACACCGTGAAATAAGTGGAAAGGGGTAAAACCGGTGGCGGTTTTAGTCGATGTGCGATATGCCCATAGTGCCGGGAAGAGCATGTGGTGCCAATTTGACTTGTGTTTGTCTACAGTGCGCTGGAGGATGGTTTTCAAAATTTTGTTTATCGCTTCGACTTGGCCATTTCCTTGGGGGTAGTAGGCCGAGGAGAAATGGTGTTCAAATTTCAGTAAGGTGGATAGTTCTTTCCAGACGGCGTCTTCGAAGTGAGAGCCGTGGTCTGATACAAGTTGCTTTGGCACTCCAAAACGTGCGATAACATGGTTGAGAAAGAATCGTGTAGCGGTTTCGGCTGTGCAATTGTAAGTTGGCATTTCCTCCGCCCACTTGGTAAAATAATCGACAGCCACAATAATATGTTTGTGACCGCTGGCTGACGTGGGATTGCAATCAAGGAAGTCAATGGCCCATTTGCAGAATGGTCCGGCAGTAACGACTGGATGAAGGGGGGCGGGTGGGGTTCTTGCTTTAGGGGCAAAAAGTTGACAATTTTGGCAATGTTTGACTGCGATGATGCAATCAGTAAATAATGATGGCCAAAAGTAACCTGCACGAATGATCTTTTGGGCGGTGGCCATGCCGGAGAAATGGCCTCCACAGGAACCGCTATGACAGTCATTGAGGACTTGTTCTGCTTCACTATGGGATAGGCAACGTCGTAGGATGGTATCAAAGCCGCGTCGATAAAGCACATCCCCTAATAAGAGGTATCGGGGGGCGTGGTGACGTATACGACGGCGTCCGTCACGATCGATGTGGGGTTGAAATTTCTGCGTGCGGAGGTAAACTAGGATATCACCGTACCATGGGTCGTCAGACGAAATAATGAAGATGTGATCGTCAATCAGATCCGTTTGGATAGCGGGTGATGACGAAGAGGATGGGAGGTCGGTGATCAGATGGGCAAGCGCGAGGGATTTGGTGCTCTTGGGAGTTTTGAAAGTGAGGTCATATTCCTGGAGAATAATGACCCATTTAGCAACACGGCCTTGTAGGAGCCGCCGGTTTAGGAGATAGACCATAGGGTTGGAGTCGGCGACGACCGTGGTATGACCGAGCAGGATGTAGTGTCGTAATTTTTGGACGAAAAAGACTACAGCTAGGGCTAATCTTTCCTCGTATGGGTAACGTAGGGGTGGGCCAGACAAGGTCTGGCTGACGTAATAAATGACATGTTCTTGGTGAGAGGCATCTTCTTGGACCAAGACTCCGGACACGGCATGTTCAGATGCCGAGACGTAAAGGATGAAGTCCTGAGAGAAATTTGGAGGGGAGATTAAGGGGGCTTGTGTGAGAGATTTCTTGAAGGCTTCGAATTCCGTGTCTGCTTGCTCATCCCAAACGAAGGGTATGTGGGTGCGAAGTAGGTGTAATAATCCGTGAACTTTGGTGGCGTAATCAGGCACGAAGCGACGAAGGAAATTGGACCGCCCCTGCAAAATCTGGAGTTGCCGAAGCGTGCGCGGAGAGGGAAGGTCTAAGATGGCTTTGACTTTCAAGGGATCAACAGTAATTCCATCCTGGGAAACAATGAAACCCAACAAACGGCCTGCAGGAACGCAAAAGACACACTTGTGTGGGTTCAAGCGGATTTTATATTTGCGACAACGCAGGAAAACTTGTCGGAGGTCGTTAAGGTGGTCTGATCGTTTCCGGGAACGAGCTGTAAGGTCATCGAGATAGACCAACAGGATATGGACCAAGTCGTGAAAACAATAGGTCATGGCCCGCTGGAAGGTGGCACCAGCATTTTTGAGGCCGAACGGCATGACACGATAGGCAAAGGTTCCCCATGGGGTAGTAAAGGAAGTCTTATAATGATCCTCCTTACGAATCTGAATCTGGTTGTATCCGGAAAAACCGTCAATGAAAGAGAGGACTTCATGCCCCGCACACGCATCAATGAGTTGGTCAATGAATGGCGTGGGGAAATTGTCTTTGGGACAGGTGCGGTTTAAATCACGGAAGTCAGTACATACTCTAAGGGTGCCTTGTTTTTTGTTGACGGGAACGGGGTTTGAAACCCATGTCGTATAAGGAATAGGATAAATGAATCCTGCTTCGCGAAGTTTCTCGACCTCGCCTTTAACAGCGGGGAGCTTGGAAGGATGAATGGGTCGCTGTTTTTGACGAACAGGGGGGACATTAGGCCATGTGTCAATGTGGTGCTCTATAATGGCGGGGTCAAGACCAGGAATTTCGGTATAGGACCAGGCAAAGACATCACAGAATTCTTGAAAAAGTTTTTTGTATGCCTGAGTTTCTGCTTGAGTGCAGGATGCGCCCAGCGAGATGAGTTCAGGTTTTCCAGGTGTGGTGGAAATATCAATTTGTATAATGGGGGAAGTGTTGGAAAAAAAAAGGTATCCCAACATTGCATTTTACAAAACTAGTAAACAAGAAAAATGGGAAAGTCTATAAAACCTTCAACATTTATTCTCCACAACATTACACAAAGAAACAAAGGTGTTGGGACACTTTGAAGGAAATGAAAGAAGAGTTGGATGTAAATGGAAGCATAATAGAAGGGAACCTCAATGTTACCCTCTCTTAGAGAGAAAAAAGAGGAGGAAGTGTTGTCAAGGACCCCTTCAAGGAGAAGGTAGAAGATCTTCTTGCAAACTAGGACCTATTTGATGTTATCCCTAAAAAAGAGAAATTCACTTGGTCTAATAGAATGATAGGGAAAAATCACATCATATCCAGATTGGACATATTCATGATCTCAAGATCCTTTATGGAGGAAGAGTTGCGCATCTCCTCATCCATCATTACATTAGCCTCCTCAAATCACAAACCTATCCTTCTAACTATGGTTGATATGGACCAGCATAGATCCATCTTAAAGCCGTATCTATCAGGCACCGAGAGGGATCTAATTTCTTGAGGTGTATTTCTTTCTTTAAATATAAACTCAAGAAATTTTATCTCTCTTGATTGATAGATCCGGGTTTTAGTATCGATTTTTTAATTACTTTTCATAATATTTTATTTTATGAGCCAACATGGTTTTTTTTTAAATACTTTCCATAATTTTTTATTTTATGAGTGGACATGAATTTTTTTAATTGTTTTGTTAGGAACAAACATTACAACATCTCCCCCATACTGGGCTGTAGAGCACCGAGACTCGGTGCAATAACTATATTCCCCTCCCTTTCAAGTTCAACCCTCTCTGGCTACAAACCCCAGAAGCAGTTGAAAGAATCAAAGAAATCTCATCGCAACGTGTAGGTCATCCAAGCTATATCCTTGACAACAAATTGAAGGTGGTTAAAAAATCTCTAAAATAGTGGGAAAGGATAAACTATTAAGAGATAGTAATGGAGAGAAAAAATCTATAGAAAAAATTAGATTAATTGCAACAGAGCATGGAAGAAGAAGAAATAAGCAAAAAGCATAGACTGATTGCAACAGAGCATCGAAGAAGAAGAAATAAGCAAAAAGCACCTACTTCTAGAAAAAGAGTTGAGCCAAAAGATATTCAAAGTTCATCGGAATGAAGAAGAGAGATGGAGGCTAAAGTCAATAAGCCTATGGTTGAAAGATGAGCATAGAAATACAACCTTCCTCCATAAGCAAGCCAAAGCCAAAAAACAGTGGAATAATGTAAAGAAATAAAGAGGCCAGCATAGAGCTATATCAGATTTTGATTATATAAAAAAAGAGGCCCATTCCCATTTTAAGATGATCCTCCAAGTGCAAAGGTGGAGGACCCTAATCAAGTGACTGTGTCAGGGCTAGAAGCTGACAAATCCCCTAGTCTTGATGGCTTTTTAATCACCTCCTTTAGGCACTGATGGGATACTATTAAAGTAGATCTATGTCGAATGTTGCAATGGACTCATGAGAAATAAAAAATCCAAGGGGCTCCCAAATCCTCCTTTCTCGCCCTAGTTCCCAAAGAAAACAACCCTTCCTCCTTCACTAGATTCCACTCAATTTGCCTCTATAACTCCTCCTACAAAATTCTGACATCATTTGTGATATAAATTATTTATAAATAGTACAGACTATTGTTATTTAAACTTTGAACATTAAGTTTGGGAATGAAATCATTTTCCTTATGCGTTACATGATAGGTATGCGAATAAATATTTACTGCAAGGTATTTTCATGTTTTGGGAATTGATGGATGTTGAGTATAAGAGTGGGAATGTTGAACCTTAAACCAATCAATGTATGAAGATTTCACGTGATTATTAAGTATGAAAAAAAGTACGAAAGTTGCATTGCAACACATCCCTGTCAAATGACAGATGTTGGCTCAGAAAAGTCTAAGCAGCGGGGATATGAGAAAAAGCTATTTCCAACTCCATACGTTATAACTATTGCTAATTACAGTATTAAGCTAAACATGGACCAAGAAATACTAATTTAAAAAGAAATAAAATATTTCTTGATTAGCTTGGAAGTTACTTTGCTCATTGGCTATCAATTTGTCAGATGTTTAAATTTCAATTATTAGTCTTAATAAAGTCTTGCTTCTGTGATTGCATTCATTTCAATGATTTTTCAAGTTTAGTTAATGGTTTGTGATTGCATTCATTTCATTGATTTTTACTGGCAGAATAGTCTTCGAGTGGATTATCGTATCAAAACTGAAGAATGTAGAATATTTATACGTTTTAAGGTAAGCCATTACTCAAAATTTGGGACGAAAGTCAACATCCAATGGTTCACATTAATATTTAATGATTGCCAATTATAGCGCATTAGTTATTAGTTCCCTTTTTCCTAGGAATCAGGGATCAAATTTGAAGGGTGGGGTCCCATTTCACTATGAAGGGCTATGAGATATTGAACCCTTCAATGCTGCCATGTAAAAATAAGTTATTCTTTTCATTTGAAAATGTAATAGTACATCAAAATTTCAATGTTTACTGACGTAGTAAAGTTGAGAGGCTTTATTTTTCAGTGGATATAGCAGCACTGAACATTATATATGTCATATAACACAACCATATTTCGCCCCGATCTAGCGGCTCAGTCTCTAGGCCACTATGCCACCTTTTCCATCTTAGCAGTTTCCCAAATTGAGCAAAGAGAACTATCTCACTCCAGCCAACTTTTGTTCTCAATAGTTAATTATGGACCCTGTATGCTTCTTCTTTATAGCCCCCCCGATCCCGTTATACATACTAAATCCGTGGTATGATGAAGTAGAGGATGGGTTGTGAAGCATAAGTAAAACGTAGGTAGACCAAGTAGAGAGGAGATGCATAGATGGTTGAAGTTATTGTTATATGGTTGAAGTCATGTTTTTTTCCAGACCAACCGATAAGGGAAACAAAATCAAAAGGTAAAGTAGCCTTGTCATTCTAAAAATCAAGATTACAAAAACATTTTTGTCCCAGTTCATACAGTCGAACGCGGATTGTAAGTGCAGTAGCATCGGTGGTCTTCATATTAATAAATACCAAGAATCTTAAACCGTGTACTAGAGGAAGGTGTCGATTCGATGACTGAGCAATTGGGGAAAATAGCTCATGTAATATAGTTTTAGATACAAAGTATGGATTCTTGATTTTACTCATTAACTAGATGCATGGAGGTTGGGAAAGTAGGAACTTCCCCAAATCCCCGGGATTTTTGGTAAAGTTCGGAGGCGCATTGCGCACACCTGTTTCCCATAGGGATGCAACCGTGTCCAGTCGCAGCTGAACGGGGAAGCACTCGGTTTCAAAGTGAAAACAATGGTCTTCCTTGTCCCCTCCATTTCACGAAAGTTAAAGGGTAGCTAAATTCTCAAGAGCTTCGATCGGGCGACAATGGAAAATAGGGAAACGCAAGGAGCACATGGAATCATATATATGCGTATACACAGGACATATGAAGAAATAAGCAATTGTTGTTGTTGCTACAATTAGGAATTGATAAATGTCGTTCTAAACAGCCTCTCACGGAGATTTGTGACAAACCCACTCTCGGGTCCAGGCTTCAAATTTGAAGCCTTCAAGGCCCATTTGAAGTAACAAAATTTCATTCAAATAATAATATTGTGTTTGAACTTTGAAGTTACGGAATTTTAATCAAATAACAATTTTTTTAAATAATTGATGGGATCATGAATGGATAAAATGATGTACATACCTGTAAATTCATAGGATGTCAAAAATCTAGTCAGCCTTGAAGTTGAGCTCCTCAAAGAAAACGAATTTCTTTAAATATGTTTATGGCAGGTTGGCATTGCCAGCTTCGCTCCGCAAACTCTCCTGGAGGACTGGAGGAGATAGGGTAGGTGGAACTTGGAAGTAGCTCAACCACAGTGGAATAGGGGTATAATAAAAATCTTATTTCTATTCATGCAATATTATATATTGATGGTCGGAGCCATGGAAGCATGGAATTCGAGCATTGACTTGATACAACAAAGAAAACAAAAGGTGGAACTCGGGAGCTGCAGGATTGACTTGATACAACAAAGAAAACACAGGGTGTGAGGCTGGGAGCCATAGACGGTAGGATTAACTTGATACAACAAAGAAAACACAGGGCTATAGGTAGGGGCCACGGGCAGGAGCAACAACCTGCAACATTACAAGAAGTTTATGGATTGTGGATTTTGTTTGAAATGCCAAATTCGCGGGGGCACATTAACATAATATATTATACATTGAATACTCAATTAACTCACGGAGTCAGCATTCACGAATTGGTATGTGATAACTTGTAACTTGGTAAGCCCGCTAGAAACAACACGTATGAGCCACCTACCAGTTTTAATAATTTTGTTGATGCCATTAAATGTGTTAAACACGTAAGCACTCGCTACAAACATGAGAACTTCGAAGCGTTCAAGCCATGGGCTGCTCAGTGTAAGCCCGTCCACGTAAGTTGCTCAATGATATTATTAGAGGCCCAATGGTCCATGATCCATGGATGATCGAACACGTGGATATTGGAGAGTAACCGAGTCCCACTCCCAAGTCACCTAGCTAGTAGCCGCATTCCCAATTTCCCACTAAAAACTATTGATGGGTGAAATTTGAAGCTACCCTTCTGTTGCAATTTTAAACAGTAGTGGTTAATTTAATTATTGAAGGGCTTACCATGAAATTAAATTTTTTTTGCATGGTAAAATTTGAAGTGGCCTTCTATGACGTGTAAAATGACCTCTGAAGGGCCCTGAAGGCTTCAAATTTGAAGCCTGCTAGGAATCATTCTTTCCTTCTGATCTAGAAGAGCGCTGTATCAGTTTGAACTTGACCTCATGGGCGTTGGCATATAAGTGAAATCATGGAAGACTGTTGGTGACCTCATGGGCGTTCACTAGTATTCCTATATTTAAAAGATCACCATTTCGATTATCAAAACTAGGATCATATTTATAAGGATGAACATTTCTCATTTTTGTAGAAGTTAAAAACCATTTTAGTTTATACAAATACAATAATTCTGATCTTTGTTAAGCCTATTGACCCTTAATTGCACTTTAATGGTTGTTTTGAGCCAGTTGTATTACCCTATTTGTAAAGCTACTCATAGCGGTTTAACTTTTTGATTATTCTCAATCTCCGCTCTCGATGATTTTCTTTTCACGATCCACCTTGGCGATTAATTTTGTATCCTCTATGCAGACTTGGTTGTCTGAAATACAAGAATGTTGTGCTATGGTTTTCCATACTTCAAACAATTTTTAAACTCTACAAAATAAAATAAAAAATTTAGCATAAATATTTTATACCTATTTCCTCCATATTCTGGGGTAGAAATATGCTTCAAGAATTTCAATTTTGAAATAGGCTACTAGTATACATGATGGCCATTAATAAAATGCAATGCAAATATAGGTCGGCAAAGATGCAAGAAAAGCTAGAGGTTGAGATGGTGTAACTATGTACGCCCTTGCCTGTGAAAACACGAAGTTTGGTAACGACTTTTTGAGAATGAAGAGGAAACAAAATTGTGCACGTGGATAAACACGCGAAAAAAAATCAACCTCAAACTCTAGGCCAAGAGTTTAAAAAACTCTAGGCCGAGAGTTTGTGAGAGTTCCTACGAGATTTTAATAAAACTTTAGGTTGAGAGTTTGAACCAATCACTGCCCGTATTTAAAAAAAAATCTTGGCTGAGAGTTTGAATTAAACCCTTGGCCAAGAGTTTGGAAGATATTTTCTCGGCCGAGAATTTGTGGTCAACAAAACCTGCGAAAATCTCTTGCATCTTTCTGGAACTTGTAACTTCAGCAAGGCCAAACCCATGCAAATTTTGAATATTATTTGTTGGACTTGGTAGCAATGGATTCATCTCTAAATCTAGTTTCCAATGATATAAGAATTGTTTCATTTCAATTTGAATTTCTATTTATTAATATTTTTTTTCTAAACCTTATCCCTTAAGAATTTTATTGTTTTGAAAATCACATGAAATGAAAATTCAATATCATAACAAAGACAATACCAAAAATTTGAAAACTTCACAAAGATCTTCTTTGCTCTGTCCTCTTCAAAAAATGTACTTATAGTTTTTTCAATAAAAGCCACACTAAAAATAAAATTGAAGCTCACCAACATGTGTCAATAAGGCACCATTTTCTGAACATATGCTATTTCAATAAATAATAAAAAAATAGTTCCCAAGTTTGAAAAACTTCAAAATATAGTCGCAGAAGTGCAGTGTGTATATTATGAGCATACAATTTTTTTCAGTCATTATCCATACCTAAAATTTTCAAGTATATGATTGTCCCATGATATGTCCATAAATTTTTTTTCAGATATGAGTAGGAAGCTAATTCAATTCTCTAAAACATTTGTGTTTACTTAAAAGTGAAATTCCTAAGAAAGATATGAGTTTAAAGAGATTGAAGTTGAAAAATATAAAATTTTGCAATTTTGTTTGTAAAAAAAAACACAAAAATAGTTACCCAACTTCATGTTTTCACCCTTAAACGTGGTGCAATTTCTTTAGAGTCCATTCTCAATAACAAGATTTTGTTTCTCTCCATAGCTACTCCTCATGTTTCCTCTATTATCAAATTCTTTTATCATAAATTTACAGTCCATTCTCGATAACAAGATTTTGTTTCTCTCCATACCTACTCCTCATGTTTCCTCTATTATCAAATTCTTTTATCTTCTCTCCTCTATTACCTTATTAGTAGCGAATCGAATTATTTTATCTTCTCGCCTCCATTCCATTATTATTAGTGACTATGGTCCTAAGTGCTGAATTTTGCTTAACAAACATTCAATTTCTTTGGGTTTCTACATTTTGGAAAGATTGATAAGGAAATAGATGAGTTTTTTCTTTCTTTCTTGTTTTGCATGTTGTATACTACAACATTCAATCTCAATCATGTGTGAATACAATCTTCTTAAAGTGATACTTGCAAGTGCACCGATGGATTCTGGAATTTGCTCTTTATGTCCGAATCAAGTCAAAGTTACAATTAAATGTTTGCATTAACATTTTGGATTGTAGTGTTGCATTTTGGTATAATATGACCTCTCCATCTCGATGTGAGCGCAATCCAGTTGTTTCATTTAATGTGGCGGCTGGTTTCTCTATATATATAACCAATGTGAATATATATATATATATAATTACATATAAAAATATATAAACATTACTTAAGACATAAAATTAATAAATTATTATGAAAAAAATTACGATATCATATGAAAAACTAAAAACTAATGGATACCATACCAATCACAAGAATTTGATCTATATTTTCATGTTGAATAGGAAAAACACATAGACACATTGCATCACATACTAACTTCTATATTTTCGTGTTGAATAGGAAAAACACATAGACACATTGCATCACATACTAACTTCTGTAAAGATAAAATTGCAAACTATGCTGAAGTGGAACGTAAACTAGTAAATAAACTATAATTAGTTAGGTGCATCTTATTTATACATAAATGAAATTTTCAAAGTTATAATCCATATATATATAAAGAAATGCACTTTGAAAATCTATAACAACATAGATATACTTTACCATCTATAACACAGAAAAATAAGGGATGCATTAAAACAAAAGAATGAACAAGGATGGCATACTCTTTGAATCTACTACATGAGACTTTAATTAATACATCAAAATCCTCAATCAACAAGTCTCAGAACCTATCACAACAACTAATACAATACAACACTTCTCAAAACAATGTCAAAATAGACCATGGAATTACACTATGAAGCCGAGTTTTAAATTATGTTGATAGATACAATACTTAGAGACTTACTTCTCATGGGTCGCACTCGTAAAAAATTTCCAATAAATCCTGAGGATAGATGTGTTATCAACATCTGTTGATCCACCAACATACAACTGGCCAGCCAAATTTCCATATCTAATAGCAATGTTCCGTTGTGGATCCCATTTCAATGCTTTATCCATGATAGAGGGCATTACAGTCGTTTTGATCTTATGGAGTTGTTGTGCTATATACACATAGAAATCATGTAGTAGTTTATGATCTGGATGGCCTAAAATGAGTTGGTTTTGTATGTCTTCCTCCATATGAAATAAGATTGAAGCATCATCATCAAGAAAATCTAACCCTAACGAACGCACCAAAAGAGCTGAATCTCGACCAAAGGTATCGTTTTTAATTTCCAGTGCGATGTCATCTTTCAACTTCTTGAATTTTTCGTCTATTACGGGAAAGAACGATTCAATCTGAGATTGCAAGTAGGTTAGTTTTAAAAATCTCATGTCTTCAACTACCAACTCAGCGTAGGCCTTAAAAGCAAGAGCTTCCTTGTGTTCTGGAGACAAACTTTCCAACTTACTTTCATTCCCCAATGCTGAATTAATCTCATCCAAAAACCTAACAACATTAAACGAATTGTATTAGAAACTTTGTGATTTCTAAAATCACTAGTAGCTATAGATAATATGAAAAAAAAATGAGATAAAAAATAGCTATATATCATATTTCATATTTACTTTCACAAATGCTAACTTAACTTATTGCGATGCATAAAATATATACATATAAATGTCAAACATATACTATAAAAGGTTTTTGTTTGTAATATTTATGAAATATAAACATAGAAATGTCAAACATCTACTATAAAAGGTTTTTGTTTGTAATATTTATGAACACAAATATACAAAACTAAACATTTTATTACATATGCAAAAGGTAGATTAACCAACAATTACGATATGCCTTAGAACAGTCTACAACACTGAGGTGCTTTACCACCTTCGAGATTTTTTTAAATCATATGGCCAAAATTTGAAGGTTAATAGGGTTCCTAAAATTTCAAATATTTAATCAAGTCGTGCATTAATAAGCCATTCTCGGGTTAATACAAATTCAAATATTTAAACAAGTCGTGCATTAATAAGCCATGCTCGGGTTAATACATTTTGTTGTTGCACACAGGTATGATTTTATTTATAAAGCAAGCTCAAGCATTAATAAACAAAGTTTCCACGTTTTTTAGATCAAATAAAGATTACTCTAATAAACAAAGTTTCCACGTTTTAGATAAATAAAGATTACTCAATTGTTTAATGGTTTTTTTTTATACTTATTTTTATAAATAACATATTAAAGTAAATGGGAGAGTCTTCGTATACAAGTAAAGGAATGAAAAAAGAAGAAGAAAAAAGTAAAGGAACGGCAACAATTTCCATAAGAGTTCTTTTGGAGTAAATATTCCAAAACCAACTTCTCTTTTTATACATCCTTAGTAAATACCTCAATAGCTTAATGTTTTAAGGTTTGATTCTATTCATAAAGCAAGCTAATAAATTAAAAAACAATGAGATCAATATATATGCAATGACATACAAAACATTATACGTGGTATAGGCTACGGTGGGGAATAATTATCTCTCCAAGTCTCATACCAGCCAATTCAAGCAAATTGGCATAGAGATTAAAATAATTATCTCTCTAATCTACGACTAAATGATGTTTTCTTAAGAACAGAGTTCCTCACATGGTTGGGACATTTATGCCATACATCTTAAAGTTTTGTAATAGAGGTAGAAAGATTTCAAATTTATCGATGAGTTTTTGGTTATTCATGGAAGATCAAATGAGAAAGGCAAGAAGAGGGAAAATGACATATCCAAATCACGTGGGAGACCAAGTCTCCTAGAAAATCCAAAGCAACAAGTTGGAACTATGACAAGTTTGGTAATTTCATAAAATATTTTAAGAATTAGAGAAAAACAAGAATAAGGAAAATAATAATTCTAATGATGGGTCTAAAAAATCTCCTTAGGAGAATGGTGGAGGTGCCTTTGATGCAACTTTGGTAACCCATGGAAGTCAAAGTGTATGGTTGATAGATTATGGAGCTTTTTTCCATATGAATTCCCATTAGAACTAGTTTCAATGGGTGAGAAATATGATGGTTGGAAATATACCTTGGTGATGACCTACACATTTGGGGTCATGAAATCTAATATCAATAAAGAAACATAATAATGTAGGTGTGTAGGTTCTATTGTTTGGTAAAGGGGTAAAATGGTCTAAGGAGCTATGTTTTTTACTAAGTATGTTCATGGTGGCCCTCTTTTCCAACTTGACGCGTGCGCCATTTAGTTTAATAGTTCTTCAATTTCTCCTAGAATTTCAAAACAGATGAATATAATATTAATGGAGAGAGCTTGGAGTATGCCTCATGGAGTAGTCTTAGAAACAAAAATTCTAGGCATATGCAACTGCTAGATTTTACATGATTAACATGTCTCCCATGTCAAATTTAGTGGATAAGACCCCTATGGAGGTTTGGACTAGAAATAAACCCACACTCTAGCATCTTTATGTTTTTGGTTGTAAGGCATATGTCATGTGCTTAAGAAGAGGGGTTCGAAGTTGGATAAAAAGGTGGTCAAATGTATTTTCATCATCTATGGGGTTGATGTGAAAGGTTACAAGCATTGGGAACCTATGGCTAGAAAAAAATTGTATAGAAGAAATGTTATTTTTTGAGAAGTTAGGTCTTATCTCATAGTATTGCCACCATAAGAGGATGAAAATAAGTCAAGAGTTCAGTGGATTAGAAATAGGATGGTTGGCAATATACCTTGGTGATGACCTACACATTTGGGGTTTGGTACCAAATCTAATATCAATAAAGAAACATAATGATGTAGGTGTGTAGGATTTATTATTTGGTAAAGGGGTAAAATGGTCTTAGGAGCTATGTTTTTTTACTAAGGGTGTTCATGGTGTCCCTCTTTTCCAACTTGACGTGTGCGCCATTTAGTGTAATAGTTCTTCAATTTCTCCTAGAATTTCAAAACAGATGAATATAATAATAATGGAGAGATCTTGGAGTATGCCTAGTGGAGTAGTTTTATAAACAAAAAATCTAGGCATATGCATGTTGGGCGGGGCCCAAGTGGGTTGGAAAAATATACAAGTATGGAAAATCATGCGTAGTTTGCTGCAGCAGGAAGAAAAGACAATTTTGATAATTGCGCATTGCACGCTGTGGCAAGAAGAGAAAGCAGTTTTTGTGAAAGCGCATTGCACGTGGCGACGAACAATTTGAGGTTTTGCGCGTGTCGCGCGATGGCAATGACTAAGGCACGGTCGCGCAACAGGATGATACGTATGGTAGCGCATAAGCTATTTTTGGGCAGAACATGGGTAAAGGTCAGACGAGGATATGACCTAGTTTGGGTAAGGAACAGGTGGATGACAGATGAAAGCGACCTGTTCAAACGTGTGGCGGCAAGCAATTGAGGAGCTAGGCAATGATGCCGATGGCGACAGGCAGGCGAAGGAGTGGAAAGGGACAGGCCATGATGCAGTTGTAACCGCTTGGAGGACTGCGGCTGTTAGAAGAGCGTGTGAGCCACGAGTGGCCCGGCTGGAGCACGCGAAGTAAGCTGTCGACGACAACAGCTAGGGTGGCAGTTGGCCACGTCGGTTTTGTAGACCTAAAGGTTTTTGCTGACGAATTGTAAAGATATGCCTACGGGCATAATCTATAAATAGGCATGATTTTGTATGGGAAAGGGTTGTTGGTTGGGTTGTTGAACTCTTCATTTTGGTTAAGTGTTGATTATTGTAGAATCTTAAGCTTAGAAAAGCCATTGTTAAGGCTCTGCAGCTGAGTGAGCAGAGACCTATCTGAGAGAGAGAAGAGAGTCTGCAGCTGAGTGCGCAGACTAAGAACGGTTGTACCCTTCCCATTAAGAGTAATATTAACAACCGTTCTTGTGGACGTAGCCTCCATTCGGGGGGTGAACCATGTTAAATTTTGTGTTGTGTGACCAATGTGTTTTTATGATTATTTAATTGCTTGGTATGTATGTTTAATGCTGGAAACTTCTGTATGTGATTGCTTATATATGTATTCGCCACAGAGAATGGGAATAATATGTTAAGTAATGCATGGGCAGAGGAATGTTAAGTATTCAACATGTATGAATCTATCGATTGGAATGTATGAGTCTATCTATTGGTCAAGTAGCGAACACTGAGTTTAAGCACATCATTGGAGCGCGCAGTAACGTATGTTATTAAACCATCCACAATTTACTCATAAGAATTGAATGGAGTAAAAGGATAAAGGACGTTAAGTAGAATGGTTAGAATTGAACATCCTGTCAAGGACGCGCAGTCTCATGGATGCGCCGAGTCATTGAAGGTTGCTGCGAGGTAAGATCTTGATAGCTTACTGTTGTAACGCAAAGGTATCCTGTATCGCACAATCATTGGAGTGTTGAAATATTGAAAATATGATAGTAGTAACAGACTGTAAATATAAATACAGAGATAGCTAGCAGTAATTACAAATCCACAAGATTGAACACAGTAATTTTTCACGGGGAAACCTTTTAAGGACAAAAACCCCAAAGCAATTTAATAATTTATCTCCAAAAATGAGATGGCTGAGTTTGTACAATAACAGGCTGAGAACAAGCCTTCTAAACAAATCAGAATTTGTTTCATATACCAAGAAGAACTCTGTACGATGTCTACTGATTCTGATCTATAACTGATACTAGATGCCTGGAGCAGCTTCAATCCTGTACATGCCTGTAGATGTCACTGCTTACTGATATATATTCTGCTAAGAGTGCTGTGAACTACTGCTGGGCTGTAGTGACTTGTAGAAGCTCTTTCTGAGGCTGCTGTAACCTGAGACAGACCCTGTACAAATTTGGGTGCACAAGAAAAATGCCCTAGCAGGGCTCGGGTATACTCAGCAGAAAATTCAAGTAGAAATCAGATGGCAGCAGTAAAACTCTAGCTGAGATAGGTGTTTTAAACCAACAGAAAAGAGCGTGGAAAAAAATTTGGAGTTGACTTCTTCTAGAGGTAAGAACCAGCAGTAGTTAGATAACCCAGCAAATAAAGAAGTCATCCACGAGCTGAGCAGAGAAGACACTGAACAAATCCACGAGTTGAACCTTAGATCAGTCAAACCCACGAGCTTTAGCAGAAGATTCCACGAATTGTATTCTCCACATGTTGAGTTTCCTTTTGTTCATTTATAGTGGAATAATTCCACTTTATTGAGGCCGACCTGTCCTCACATAAATTAATATATATATTTTTTATTATTTATTTTGTCCTCCAAAAAAGAAATAATTATGAGGTCGACCTGTCCACCTGTCCTTGACATAATTTTTTTTTTTTTTCTCTAATAATGAGCCAACCCAAAATAAATAAATATATATTTATTTTTCTTCTTCTAAATGGTGGGTTCATGGACCAAGCCAAGCTATGCTTGGGTTTCATTTTATCTTCAATAAATCATGCAGGTGTTCTTCAAGGTCTTCATGTCCACTCCAAGTACATCATCATAGGGAGATAAATTAATTGCTTTACTTCACCCTCCTATTGCCACCAAGACCAAGTGGAGGAGTACACCACTTGCCTAGACCCGGTCTAGGGCTTACAGTGAAATCCTGGTAACTGACCAGGTGCCTCCATTCTCCCAGAGAATGGCTCTCAGCCCCAAGATAAGCTTTCAATCCTAGAATGGATCAATATCCTGGTAAGTGACCAGGTGCCTCCATTCTCCCAGAGAATGGCTCTCAGCCCCAGGCTGAGCTTCCAGTCCCAGACTGGATCAATATCCTAGTAACTGACCAGGTGCCTCCATTCTCCCAGAGAATGGCACTCGATGCTGCTTAGGAAAAAATCAACATGGAGGTACGAGCACAATTGCACGCTGAAGTATCCAACGCGAAACAAAAGGTTCGCGCAGTTATCTATCCGCGCAACCCACAAGGCGTTGCACTGCTTATTAGCTTTCCCCCCATCGCATCACCCGGTTGTGGAAACTTGATTCTGCAACCACCCCATCAGCTTCGCCTCGGGTGAGACCTTAGGCTACGTGCAGCCTCTTGCCGAAAGGGCCGGTGAATTGGGGTTTTGTTGGTTCCTTGAACCGCGAAGTACCTAGGTCTACACTGGAAACTTCAAGAAGGTGATCGACAGGAAACAAATGGTTCCATTGCTCAGCTAAGAACAGTGATGCGATGGAGTGTTGGAAAGTAATGTGTGAAGAAGAATACCAGTTCCCATTTGGTTAAGAAAATTGGCATCCCGAACAGAAAGAGATTTGGGATTGGTGCGACAAGATTGAAAGAGACTTTGCAAGAAAAGAGAACAAACACCCATGCCTATCCGACGTAGAGTGGTTGAACAGATATTTCTGGAGAGATATTCACGAGATATTTTGGGATACGTTTCCAAACGAGCTACACGCGTGGATATCGCGACTCAAGAAGACTTGTTTTCAAGGGGGAGTACCTACAAAGTGGACCCCAGAGCTCACAGCGCAGCTCAAAGCAATAGATAGCCCACTATTGCGAGCAGTCAACTTTTGGGTCGATAGTATACCTGAAGGATTTGTGACTGAGTTTGCTGTCGACACGCTGAAGTCCTACAATCAAGCTGAAGCATACTTTTTTGAAGGATTTAGAGGTAAGTTTTTGGACAATCTCAGTCTATATATTAAAATGCTTTTAGCTGAGAAAGGAGTTTTAAGGATGTAGAAATATTTTACATCTGTCATGGTCAATAGCATTTATAGTGATTCTGATGAAGAAACTCATAATCTGAGAAGTGGAAAGAGATATAAGTTTAATAAAGAAAAGAATCCCGGAGGACCTGGACTCCGCATAGATACCGAACTCCCATGTGATCTTAACAATCAGACCGTGCTGCTATCAGCCATTATTCATCCCACTACACCTCAGAATCCACCGGTTACAGAAACCGTGCCACCTTTAGTTCATAACCCACCCGCTGCGAGTGTCGCGTAGCCCAGTCCGCAGAATCCCAGTATTTCGAATATTCCCTTTGTTTTCACTGCGTAGATAGTCAGCACTACTCAGAGCAGTGCACAACCAGGAAGGAGAATGACATATAATGATATAAAACTGCCGATATTCAAACGAACGGGTCTAGAAGACCCTGAGCAGCACTGGTTTCTATGTGAATCCGTATGGAGTTTAAAGCAAATCCAGGATGATGCTGTGAAGAGAGCGCAACTCAACACTACTTTCAGAGACAGTGGGTTGCATTGGTTTATGAAATATTCTCAGGCACAACCGAGAATCCTAATAGAAATTCAGGCTGCACTGGTCGCAGAGTTTAAGAAGCCAAAGTCAGAATCGTAGTGCATAACGGAATTAAAGGAAATCAAACAAAAGCCTACCGAATCGGTTTGGGAATTTGACCAAAAATTTAAAACATTGTTAGACCAAGTTAGTTTCATGATAGCTCCACAACAACACAAGGAATGGTTCATTGTTGCGCTGTTGCCTCACATCAGACAACCATCGATGCAGTAGAAGCTTGCGTCGCAGGCAGAGGCCTTAGAGATCGCAATGCAGCTAGAGGCTTCACCAATTGTTGAGACTAGCGCTGGGATGTCACATATTCAGAACTAGCTGACTACGCTGACATTAGAATTACAGGGTATGAAAAACGGGAAAGAGTAAAGATATGAACACAGACGTGAAGTTTGGTGCACCGGATGCAAAGGAGAAGGCCATACCATAGAACATTGCCCTCTATTTCAGGACTATCTTGCCAGTGGCGCACCAAACCCAATCAATATGAACCACAATCAGGCACCGTGGTGTGAAATATGCAAAACCAAAGGACACAGGCTTGAAGACTGTTATCTAATACATAAATATGCAAACATGCCTAAAAGCCTATATTGCAATTTTTGTAAATCAGTTGGATATGATGAATCCAATTGTCGTGCATATGAGCTCATGAATGAAAGAAAGCACAATATGGAAGCAATGCAAGGTGCTGGGATGTATCGCGTTTAAGAGGAAACTCAACCAAAACAAGAAAACACCCAATATGATCAAGGGGGATATAGAGGCCGTGGTAGTGGATATCACGAGAGAGGAAGAAATGCCGGCCCGACGCAAAGAAGAGGTCGCGGCCAGGTAATCTGTTACAACTGTGGCCAGCCAGGTCACGTTTCTAGAGATTGTACCAACCGATGCACTATGTGCAATTACTGCAAATCATTTGAGCATGTTATTGAAGACTGCCCTGTGCTTGAGGTAGAAATGCAGAAGAGAAGAAGGACAGAACCACCAAATCCCAATATTCAGTTGATTGCAGCAGAGAGCAGAACTGCGGATCCAAGTGTAAACATGGTAACACGCAGTGGTGCAGATACAGGAAGGGACGGAGGCGCAGAAGCTTCGACCTCCGGAATGCGCGACCCTAGACAGAATCCTGGAGAGCCGGTATGGATTAGGAAAGCTCCTGGGAAAGCACCGGGTCTGGATTTACAGAAAAATAAGGGAGCCTTTGAGGAAGCATGAGACATATTCAGGGCACCGCCACCTGGCTCCCCCAGAACACAGTTGCGTAGTGAAGTACCACAAAGAGAGAATATGCCAAGGGCGCAAGATCAGACAAATGCCGCAACAGACGCAGGGACCTCTATTGCGTAGTTCTTACGCAACTGCATGAAATTACTAAAGAGCGCATATGCTTTTACGGAATTTGAAAAGCTACTAAGGCAGTATGAGCCAAACAATGACAAGGGGGCTGCCAATGGCGCAGTCCATAATATTCGGAGTCCTAAGAGAACAGGAAGGGAAATGAGACTCACTGCATAGATTGGGGACTATGAGATGGATGAGATCATTCTCGATCTTGGATCTGAAGTAAATGTCTTGACCAAGCAGACATGGCATCAGATGGGTAAACCCAAGTTACAGTGGTCACCTCTACAGGTGAGGATGGTAACCAAGGGATAGTTATACCTTTGGGAAGATTACCCAACACCATTGTTGACATTGATGGAGTGTGTAGCTATGCCGATTTTGAAGTAATCAAAATCGTGGATGACAACCATCCTTATCTGGCACTGCTGGGTATCGATTGGGTAATGAAAAACTCTGCCATTATTGATTTAAAAACTATGAAAATAATATTTGAAGGCAATGATATCAGGGTCATCGCGCCATTAGACCCTTCGCAAGGCGAGCGGTATGTTGAACATATTCAAGAGGAATCCAGAGCTCAAGACTTGGACCATATTTACAAGATGACAACCAATACTGCTAACTATGTTAATCCAACTGCAGATGGCACACTCAGTTGGCGCTGTGATAGCTCTTGCATTTCAGATTCCTATTCAGGACTAGAAAACTAGCAAAGCAGGTTACATGAAGTATCTGCCAGGAAATGCGCACGGATCAGGAAGTCACTCCGCTGGATTGGGAAAGAGGTAAATCCAATCCCTACCTTTGATGGTTTATCTAATGTGTATTTATTTATCAAAGAATATACTGCAGCAATTCCGGATGAACACCGTGTCTCAGCTCTAGACATGGCATTGTGCGGCATACCTGCTAGATGGTGGGCTGCGCATAAGAAGATACTGACAACATGGGATCAGTGTAGAATTAAGATGCAAATCAGGTTTGCTGATAAGGTTACCCTATCCTTTGAGAAATATAATGGACATATGGATCCAAGAGAGCATATTCGGGTCTGTTCAGGAGCATGGAAGAAAAGACCACAGACATAATGGCTACATTTGTTTGTCCACACGTTAGAAGAACCTATTCCGAAGAAATGGTACCTAGACCTGGAGTTGCGCAGAGGCACAGTGGACTGGTCGGGCATAAATGCGACCTTCCAGCATGATTTCAGCTTCGAAGACGTGAATCCAAGTATCAATGACGCGCTGCAGGTCATTAAGAAAAAAATATTCAGTCCAGATTGTACACAAGGAAGCATGACACTAGAATAATTCTTTGACACAGACTGCATACCTGAGCGCCTACAACCTGAATGGGAAGAGCAGCTAGAACATGCTTTTGATTTTTATCACATCGATGGAGAAACCAAGGATACAATAGATAGTGATGAGGAGGACTTGCACAACATATGGATACCTAAGTCAGAGGGATCGCACGAGGTAGAAGGACCTCCATTAGAAATTCCAGACATGAGTGGACCCGTGAAAACAAGGAAAGTGAACATTGGCACCAGCGAAGCGCTAGGGTTCGCAGCTATTGGAGATTATTGGGATGAAGATACAGTTGTGGAGATCGCAGATATATTACAGGAATATCAAGAACTATTCCTGACCAAGTTCACAGAGATGAAAGGTATTGGGAGACTTAGGAGTGATGAAAATTCCTCTTAATCCTGGCGCGAAACCTGTGAAACAAAGAACATACAGACTGAACCCGCGCTATAAAGAACGAGTTAGGGCAGAACTCGATAAGATGCTCGATGCAGGGATCATTAAGCCAGTTGAAGAATCTGAATGGATAAGCCCGATGATTATCTAGGACAAGAAAACAAAGGGCGAGATCAGAATTTGTGTGGATCTCAGAAAACTCAATGATGCTTCAATGCACGATCCATTCCCTACACCTTTTACAGATGAAGTGCTAGATAATGTTGGAGGGAATGAGGCCTATTATTTTACTGATGGATTTTCTGGCTACCATCAGATTAGGATTGATTGCGCAGATAGGCACAAGACGACTTTTGATACAAAATGGGGGTCGTTCCAATACACAGTGATGCCCTTTGGTCTGAAGAATGCACCCGCCATATTCTCTAGAGTGGTCGTCGCAACATTTAAGGATTTTATACATAAGTTTATAGAGGTTTACTTTGATGATTGGACCATTTTCGGGCTATTAAAGAACCATGTCGCGAACCTTAGGATGATGCTGGAAAAATGCAGACAACACCAAATTTCATTAAAATTGAAGAAGTGTGTCTTCTGTGTACCCTATGGAGTCTTGTTGGGACACATTGTATGCAAACATGGCTTGATGGTATACCTTGCTAAGATTGCAGTCATTGTAAACTTGCCTACACCCAATTCAGTTAAGCAATTACGCACTACACTGGGGCATACTGGTTACTACAGGAAGTTCATAAAAGGGTATGCGCAGATAACCGCAACTATGGAAAAACTGCTGAAGAAAGATGTACCATTCATTTGGAATGAGGATTGTGAGAAAGGCTTCAACACATTGAAGGAGAAAATGGTCACTGCACCGATCCTAGTTTTCCCAAACTGGGAGAAGCCTTTTCACGTCCATGTGGACGCATCATGCATAGCATTGGGTATTGTTCTTGCGCAATTAGGAGAGGGAGGCATTGATCCTCCCATTTCCTTTTCCAGTAGAAATGTATCATCCGCCGAGAAGAACTATACTACTACTAAAAGAGAAGGACTCGCAATGGTATATGCGCTGTAGAAGTTCAGGCACTACCTGCTTGGTGTGCACTTCTCCATGTTCACTGACCATTCTTCCTTGAAATACCTTGTTAATAATCCAGTGTTAGGGGGGCGCATATGCAGATGGTTACTACTCTTTCAGGAGTACGAGTTTGAGATTGTTGTTAAGCCAGGCAGATTGAATTTGGGACCTGATCATCTGTTAAGAATCAAGTCAGGAGAAGAGCCTACGAATTTGGAGGACAATCTGCTTGATGCGCAGTTGTTCGTCATACAAGTTGCAGATGAGTACTACCAGGACATCATTGATTTTTTGACCACTGGATTCGCACCTGCAGAGTTCACTATGCAGCAGAAGAAGCAGCTAGTAGTGCGCGCAGCAGACTTCACTATAATTGCAGGTCAACTATACAAACTGGGACCGGATGAAGTATTGCGCAGATGTGTGCTAGAGCATGAGAAACCGTTTATACTAGCTGATGCGCAATCAGGATTCGCAGGAGGCCATTATGCAGGAAGAGCTACTGCGCAGAAGATATTGCGCGCAGGGATATGGTGGCCTACAATTCATAAATATTCGAAGGAACACTGCCAGAATTGTAATGTCTGTCAGAGGACAGGGAAGCCGTCACGCAGAGATGAAATTCCATTAAATCCATAGCTGACATTGCAGGCCTTTGAGAAGTGGGCCATTGATTTTGTGGGTCCTATTAACCCACCAGGCAAAAGAACTGGCGCAAGGTATATCATTACTGCTATCGATTACCTCACCAGATGGGTAGAAGCAAAGCCAGTCAAAGACTGTAGCGCAGCTACAGCCGCAGAGTTTATATATGAGAATATTCTTACAAGGTTCGGATGCCCGAAGATATTGATGAGTAATCAAGGCACTCATTTTCTGAATAAGACAATTTAGGCTTTAACCGAAGAGTTCCACGTTCATCATCAATGCAGCACGCCTTATCATCCACAGGAAAATGGAATTGTTGAAGCATTTAACAAAGTGTTGGAGAATGCGCTAACAAAGATATGTAACGTTAATCGGTACGATTGGTACCTACGCATCCCATTTGTACTATGGGAATACATGACTACCTGCAAGAAACTAATTGGCCATACACCTTTCAGGTTGGCCTATGGATAAGAAGCAATAATGCCGATGGAGTACATTGTTCCCAGCTTGAGAATAGCAGCGTTTACAGGCATGGCCGATCGCGCAACACTCAAAGAAAGACTCCTACACTTGGTTGGGCTAGAGGAAGATTGCTTCGTCGCAGGCTTCCACCAACAAGACCAGAAAGAGCGAGAAAAAGCTTGGCATGATCGCCACATAAAGGACAAGAACTTTCAGGTAGGTGATCTAGTCCTCCTGTATGATAGCAAAATTCATGAAATTTCTTGGAAAATTTAAGATGCATTGGCGTGGCCCATATACTGTAATGCATGTTACTAACAGTGGCGCAGTCTAGTTAGCTATATTAGCCGAGATACTTTACCAAGTTTGATAAATGGTAGCAGACTAAAGCTTTACCGCGATAGTCTGGCTGCGTAGAATCTTATATGATCAGGGGAAGTGTACCGCGTGACACTGTTGAAGTTGCACGCGAAAAAAAAAGAAGAAGAAAAGAGGCAAGAGAAGAGTGGACGCGCAGAGCAAGTCCAGAAGCTCGCCGCGCAGAAAAGATGGTCCGACAATCGCGTAGAAAAGATGGACTGACAATCGCGCAGAAGATAACACCCAGTGCGCATTCTGTATCAAACATCTGATTGGACCGCCAGTGCATTATCACGAAAATTGTTACCATGACATCTGTCGGCTGGTTAGTGGGACGTTAACCAAATTGGCGGCAATAGGGCGACTCACAATTTAAAGGTGGATGGGACATTTTGGAACCCATTAAAGACCAAAGTGACCAGTTCATATCGAAATCCGGATGGCAGGCTAAGTCATTAACGCGGATTCAACGGATTTGACAAGCTGGCTTGATAGGCAACTATTTGGCATTTAAGGAAACAGGGTTCGCATCACGAGAAGGATCAACTGACAAGCCCAAGATAATACGCATGAATTGGAAATCAAGATGGCTTTAAGGGCCTTGGGTACTACGGAAGGCCACGTAGCGGACCAGCAACGGCTATAAATAGACCTCGCTCGGCCACTTAACCACTTTTACGAAGTGTTTGAACTAGTCGAGAGCCGAGCGACCACAGCATTGTATGAGCGACTCGGTTGAATTAGCAGATATTTCTTGTTTATTTGAGCAAGCAGGGATTCCAGTAGCAATTATGGTGATGAAAGCAGGTCCTTCCAGAAGTCTAGCACGACAGGCTGCAGGAAGCAGCAAGGGCAAAGAGACAGCAGCTCCAGAGAAGGGGGACTCTGAAGTGCCACTACAGCAGATAGCTTCGGCTCAAGTTCTGCCATTTTATCCAATGCCCGACTACATTCCCCCAAGGTAGCTCGATGCCCCACCAGTAAACATAGAAAGGAACTTCAAATATGAAATCCCGCTACCCGATATCTCTACCAGGGTAAAGATTGAGGAGAATATGATGGGTGGTGTACCAGGCTACAAGCTAGATAACCAAGACTTAATGGAGAATACACTGGTAACACCGAAAAGTTACCCACAGTTTAGGCCGGATGCCTATATCAATTGGGTCAAGGATGCACAGAATGGAACCGGCGGGTTAGAAATTCAAGAATGGCTAAGGGCCATCCGGCCGTCAGGCTTGTTAAACTTATTGCAAATGCCTTACTTTACCAAGAGTGCTGAGTTTTCCGCCGTGCACGCACACTGCTCACTTGCGTGCATGAAGGATTCCTATGGTTGGACACGCGCATTAACATCAGTATCGACCTGATTCATCACATCACCGGATTGAACAAGAGGGGAGAGGACCCTGCTAACCTCATCATAAAGAAGGCATAGGATAGAGCTATTAGCAATGAAGTAGCAAAAGAGTTCAGCGTAGCGCACAAGGGATGAGGGTTCCCAACGGTTGACATCAATGACCGTGCCACACAGTTTACAACCCGGTTGCTTGCAGGAAAGCTGTTCCACAAGTGTAGACCACCTGAAGTACCTGCGGTCGCAATCACAGCAGCTGCTAATGTATTGCACACAAAATATTACAATTGGTGCCAGTTCTTATTGAACGAGTTCCTGGCAGATTGTCAGGATACCCAAGATGATGGAACAACGTTCCACTTTAGTTGGCTGCTAGTGTTGATAGCCCTTGTAGGCTGGAAAGAGCCAGATAATTACCAAGGAGCTTCCACCTTAGCTGGACAAGGCCGAGGAGCGCGCTTTGCCAATCTATGGGCAAGCCCAAAGGCGTCTAGGCAGCAGCAAATGGCTGAAGTATTTTATGTTTACTATCACCAGTTGCGTGAAGCAATTATGGCCACACCGCGCGTTTCCAAACCACTAGCTGATGAATACACCTGCATCATGAGGTTTCAAGCGAAAAGACACCAAACATTCATTCAGCCAAGAAGCGACATAACGGAGCAGGATTTATGGTATCCAGACTTTTACCGACTGGATAAGGAGGCGATCGAGGGAATGATGGAGCTGTGGGAGCTCGAATGGAGAGTCCCCGCTTCACAAGATGATGCTTCTGACTACGAGCATAATGTAGAACCTCTTCGGGAGAAGATCAATGTAAAAGACACCGATGAGGAAGACACAGAAACAGATCAGGAAGACAAAGAAGAAACAACAACAAAAAAGGGAAAGAAGGGTGGACTACTAGCTGGAACGCCCATTGTGGAAGAAAAGGATGACGCGCAGAGTCAACATTTCGCTTCATCGGCAACAAAGAGAAAGGCTATTGAAGGCCCCTTGCAAACACATGGCCGACGCACAAAAAGAAAAGCCGAAAAACCCGAGCTCGGGCCGCAACTACATCCTGATGATTGCGAGACCATTTGTCACATCCCCTCCCATCATACCAGTGCGATGGATAGGATCGTGATGCTAAAACCGGGCATCTAGCCCCATGAACTAATTAAATAAGCATTCACATAATATAAAAAGACATATGGAAATGTATAATTCTAAGAAAACACAACGGAAGTAATTTCAATTAAACATCCACCATACATTCAAGATATTCATCAGATAAATAATTTTAAAGTTAACACAAGAGAATGCTTATCTTATAACAAAGTAGTCCCAAGCAACTGGCTATGCAACTACAACGTTCCACCCAACCATAGGCCAGTTTTGATCATCAATATCTCAACACACTGCCACCCCCGAGTTGGGCATGATCTCTACAAGGAATCAGGGAACAACAGACTCACACATAGCTCAAAGATACACCAAATAAGCCAAGCCAAGCTACAGTTGGGTTTACCAGGCTGTTAGGCAATGGAAGGAAGAATTGCTAAGCTAGTGGGATCATCCATAGAGATATGGGCACCCTCTGCAGGATCTATCTAGCTTGGTCTCCACAATACCTACACACCTGGCACAAGGAAGTATTCCCTTCACTAGTACACAGTCCCTCAGGCCATACCTCCCATTCTAGTGTCCTTCAAGATGTGCATAGAAGAGCAACCAACCCTTGTGATACTCTTGAGAGGTTACCTCCTCACTAGGTTTATCAAGCTAATTCTGGTCCACTTCCACTCCTAATTCTTGCTCATAATTTCCAACCAACATAGGGATGCACCCTACAACAAAACACAAGTGTTGAAAAACGTGGGCAACCAAAACGAACTGGTGGATGGGGAATAAACCCTGGGAGAGCAAATTCGTTTTCAGAAAACGTTTTTCTGCATTTAAGGGGCAAAAATGACCTCTATAAACCCCCAAAACGTGACTCCCTTTCTCCCAGCCACTGTGCAACACAAAAATGAGCTCCCAGCTATGGAAAAATGCAGGAAATTGGTAAAACACGTGATGGGGAAAGCCCAGCTAGCTCAGACTGCGTGAGAGAGGAAAAACTATCAGTTCAGAATGGCTTTGGGAACCATTTTGTGGGTGTTTTCTTGCCCCAGAAGCAAAAGTACATTTTTCCAGGTTGATGGCTTGCCCATGCACGAAATTGGCTGCCATGCCTCTTCATTCCCAAGGCATTAACTGCCTCAACCAATTTCTGGAAGAATTAAATGATTGGGTGCATAAGTCAGAATGGGTAGTTGAGGGTTTATGGGTTTTCTCATTGACACATGGATTAACACCATTGGCTCAAAGGTTTGAATAATTTCCCTCCCTATTCCTTTTAGAATCATGCCCCCATCTCTTTGTTGCATTGCATAGCTAGTTGTGGGTTTTTCATTAAAATTCGTATTTACATGAAGTCTTAATTTACATTGTGCCTATCTAGCACAAGAACCATATGCATCTATTTTTAATTGCCGATACATAAAACGCTAAATCAATGGTGGGGCCTTGGCCTTGAGCTCCTCACCATGATTAAATATCAATATTTACATCATTTATGATTTAATGCGAAGGGGGTCAAAATGGGGACGTGACATTCCCCTCCTTTTACATCAGCACTGTCCTCAGTGCTTATCAAAACTGAACAAAAATGGATATGCCACTCTCATGGCATCCTCCAGCTCCCATGTAGCTTCATCGGGACCGTAGTGCTTCCATTGCACCTTTACCTGTCCGATGGCTCGGTTCCGGAGCAATGTTACCTTCTTGTCTAGGATGCGCAATGGATCGGTTTGGAACTCCCCCTCGGGTTCCACCTGGATCACATCCCAATTAATCACATGGTTAGGATCATGTACATATTTCTTAAGTAAAGAGACATGAAAAACATTATGAGCTTTAGTGCTAGCAGGCAATGCAAGTCTATATGCAACTGGCCCTATTCTTTCAAGCACTTCAAATGGCCCACAATATCTAGGTGATAGCTTGGAACAACTCCCAAGCTTCAAGGAACTCTTCCTTGATCTCACTCTAAGATACACATGATCCCCAACATTGAATTCCCTATGCACTCTATGTTTATTTGCATAGCTTTTGTGTCTATCCTGGGCTACTTTTAAATTTTGCCGGATCTTTGCAACCTCTTGTTCCATTTCCTTAAGCAATTCTGGCCCAAGTACAATTCTATTCACTAGATTGTCCCAAGTCACTGGTGTCCTACACCTTCTGCCGTACAAAGCCTCATATGGACTCATTCCCAATGATTCTTGCTGCCCATTATTATATGCAAACTCCACCAGGTGTAGATAATCCTCCCACTTGGATGGCTTGTCCATTACATACATGCGAAGCATGTCTTCAAGCACCTGATTTACTCTTTCTGTTTGCCCGTCTGTTTGAGGATGGTACGCGGTGCTAAAGTTCAAGTGTGTACCCAAATCTGCAAAGAGACCTTTCCAAAAATTGGAAGTGAACTTGGTATCCCTGTCAGAAATTATTTCCTTAGGCAACCCATGTAATCTGAAAATTTCCTTCATGAAAATATTTGCAATGGCATCGGCTTTGTGTGTGGACTTAACCGGTATGAAATGTGTTGCCTTTGTTAACTTGTCCACCACAACCATGATGGAATCATGTTGTCTCATAGTCATTGGCAATCTTGTAATAAAATCCATGGATATTACTTCCCATTTCCATTCTGGAATTGGCACTGAGTGCAATAAACCTGCGGGGTGTTGGCGTTCAACCTTCACCTGTTGACATTTCATGCACTTAGAAATGTATTCAGCGACATCCTTCTTCATCCCTGGCCATAAATAATATTTTCTTGCTGTAGCAATTGTTTTTTGATATCCTGGGTGACCAGAGTATGGAGCTTTATGGATTTCATCCATAACAATCCTCCTCAAATCTACCACATTGGGAATATAGACTCTATTTTTATAGGTAAGAAGTCCGTCTTCCTCCAAATGATAACCCTCATACTTCTTGCCAAGGTCTTGCTGCTGCAATTTGTCCTTTATCTGCACGTACACTTCATCCTCAACAACATGGTTAACAATCTGCTGCTTCAAATTGGGATGGCAAGTACTAAGTGTTGCCACATGCATTTCATGTACCTTCCTGCTGATTGCATTAGCCACCTTGTTTTCTTTCCCTTTTATGTGTTTGATTTCAAAATCAAATTCACACAAAAATTCCAACCATCTAGCTTGCCTAGCATTTAAAGTTGGTTGATCAAACAAGTATTTCAGACCACAATGGTATGTCCTTAACTCAAATTTTCTTCCCATTAAGTAATGCCTCCACATCTTTAAAGTATGTACTATGGCTGCAAGTTCTATATCATGAGTAGCATAGTTCTTCTCATGCTCCTTCAACTTTCTTGACTCATAGCATATCACGTGGTTGTCTTGCATAAGAACTCCTCCAAGTCCTTGATTGCATGCATCAGTACATACCACAAAGTCTTTTTCTGGGTTTGCAATTTTCAAAATTGGTGCACTTGTAAGAAGATTCTTCAACCGTTGAAAACTTGCCTCACATCTTGGTGACCATTCAAACTTTATCCCCTTCTTTTGCAAAGAAGTGATCGGGTTTGCAACCTTGGAGAATCCTTCGATAAACCTCATGTAGTAACCAGCAAGGCCCATAAAAGATCTCACATCAGTCACATTCCTTGGAGTTGGCCAATTCATAATGGCTTCAATCTTCTCAGGGTCTACAGATATTCCTTCGTCGGAGATGATGTGACCCAAATAATGAATTCTATCTTTATAAATGTCACATTTGCTCAACTTTGCATACAACTTATGCTCCCTTAGAAAGTGCAATGTCATTCTCAAATGTTCTTCATGCTCTTCTTCATTCTTAGAATATATAAGAATGTCATCTAGAAAAACAAGAACAAACTTGTCCAAATACTCGCTGAAAACACTATTCATGAGACACATGAAAGTAGCTGGTGCATTTGTGAGACCGAATGGTACCACCACAAACTTATAGTGTCCATACCTCGTTCTAAAGGATGTCTTATGAATATCTTCTTCTTTGATTCTTACCTAATGGTAACCAGACCTCAAGTCAATCTTTGAAAATACCTTTGCTCCTCTCACTTGATCAAAAAGGTCATCAATTTGGGGCAATGGGTATTTGTTCTTCACAGTGACTTTGTTCAACTGCCTGTAGTCAATACATAACCTGAGTGTTCCATCTTTCTTTTTCACAAATAGAACAGGTTCTCCCCACGGGGACACACTTGGCCTAATATATTTCTTTTCCAGCAACTCTTGTAATTGCATTTTCAATTCTAGCAATTCCGGTGTACTCATCCTGTAGGGTGTCTTAGACACTGGTGCAGCTCTTGGCACAAGTTCAATTGTAAAATCAATGCCTCTCTTTGGAGGGAGTCCTAGAATCTCATCAGGAAAAACATCCCTGAATTCTTGAAATACATGATAATCCTCCAATTTAAGAGTTTCATTCTCTGCTGCCTCTAAAATGTGGGCTGCATACAATTGACATCCCTTCCTGCAGAACTTTTTCAGCTGCATGGCTGAAACCTGTCTAACAGAAGTCACCTTTGGAATGTCTTTTACAACCCTCGGGTTTCCTTCTTCGTCCATGCATTCAAATGTCTTATTGTAGCAGTTAAGTTTAACCCTGCGTGCTTCTAACCAATCCATTCCAATGAGAATATCATAGGAACCAAGTGGCAAAATATTCAGATCTGCATAAGTGAATAGCCCATCCATCTCTAATGGACATTTCTCTACTATTTCACTAACTTTTCTCTTGGTTCCAGTGGCTAGTTGAACTAACCATGATTTACTATGCTTTAATTTCTTAAAAGCACAAATCTCAACAATTCTAGGAGTGACATAACTGTGAGTAGATCCAGGATCAATCAAAATAGAAACAGATTGCTTAGCAATCTTACCTTCAACTTCAACCACAGTTGACTGATGATCTGCCTGGCGGTCGTCTAGAGCTGCATAGATTCTAGGGATTGTCCTTGCCACTTGACCCACAGTTTCAGCTCCCTGGATGTTGTGGACTTGATTTGCATTCCCATTTCGATGTGGACAGTTCCTAAGCATGTGGTCTCCTCCACAACCCCAACATTGAAGTGGTTCTCTTGGCTCCTTTGGATCTCTTGGCTTGTCTCCCATCATCCTAGTTGGCTTAGTCACAACCTGTGATGGTTGCCTTTGCTGATTCTTGAATTGAGGAGGCTTGAACCCCTTCTTCCTTTGATCAAACTTTTCATTTTTCTTATCCTTCCATGCCTTATGGAATTCTGGTTTGCTTCTGTTTTGATCAAAGCAATACTTGGCCTTTCTTATGGCCTCCTCTAGAGTTCGAGGTTCATCAAACTCAATTCTGTCTTTATATGACTGGGGTAGTCCACTTAAGAAACGCTGAATTTTCACCTTATCATCTCGAATGTACCTTACATATCTTAGCAGCTCCAAGAACTTGTTTGCATATTCTTCCATGGTCAATTGTCCCAATCTCAGCTCATGGAACTCTTTGATCTTATCATCATAGTACCTATCAGAGAGGTACTTTTGCTTGAAGTATTTCTTGAACTGCTTCCACACAATCTTCCTTTCATTGATCTTCTTCACTTGCCTGATGTGTTCCCACCATATAGATGCTCTTCCATTCAAGTTGAAGATGGCTACCCTTGCCTTCATATTTCCCGAGTAGTCTTGGACTTGGAAATACTTTCTCATCCCAAGAAGCCAAGCTTCAGCTTCTTGACCAGACTTTATCTCTCCATCAAATGTAGGAGGTTTCGCCTTCTTAAATTCCCCATGTGAATTTTTCTTGTAGTGCTTCTTCCTCTTACTCCTGCGAGATGAAGATCTTGAACCCTCAATGGATTCTTCAGAGTCAGATGATTCATTAGAAGAGATTTCTAGAGTATATGTTATGTCTGTAGAAACTCTTCTTGAGCTACTGGCCCTCTTACGGGAATTCCTTCTAGAACTAGTCCCACCCCTTTCTGGATTTGATGTCTGATGCCCAGAGTTTATTTTCCTTTGGATGTCTGTCAAACTCTACAACATGGATGCATTCAAATGATTTTGTTCTTCCTGAGCTTTAATCATCGTTTCATTGTCTTCTCTACAGCTTTGCAACTCCACCCTTAGGCTTCTCATGGTGGCTACAATATTTAGAGGAGTCTCTTGATTTCTTCTCCCATTAGATTCTGTTTCAGCATTTTCAACATGTATGTTCTCCCCCTGTGCATCATCCATGATGTTGATTTTCTTGGCCCAACCAAGATCCAAAATTTTTCCACTGTTCTATCTAGAGTGCTGCCCTGATGTAATTGTGATTCTGCAAAATGTGTTCATCAACACAATTGTTAGCTGCATTATATTCTCAGAAATTCAGAAACTACTTTCATGCACGTGGGAAAATATTATATTGACAATTTGTCAAATCATAGAATTTTCTCACAATCAATGATATATGAGGGGGACGACGGGGGTCAAGGGGGCTTGCCCCCTTGTGGCTTCTGCAGGGCGGGTCGAGGGCAGTGCCCTCGCTTTTTTTTTTTTTTGTAAATCTTTCCATTTCGCGCAATCTGGCGCATAAGTTCCAAGCCATTTTTCAATTTTCGGCGCCTGAAAAATCTCCATGGAAAACAGCTAAAATTCCCTGTTTCGGAGCAATTCACTAAGTTCTTCCGCCATTGCGGACGAACTCGCTAAGTTTCTTCGTCGAAACTTAGCTTTTCTTTCCGACAGCTTCGGCGCAACTCGACAGTTCTTTCCATTGTTGCGAAAAACTTTCACCAACTCTTCCACTGTTGCGGAAAACTTTCGCCAACTCTTCCGCTGTTCCGAAAAACTTTCGTCAACTCTTCCGCTATTGCGGAAAACTTTCGCCAACTCTTTTGCTATTGCGGAAAATTTTCGCCAACTCTTCCGCTGTTCCAAAAAACTTTCGTCAACTCTTCCGCTGTTGCAGAAAACTTTCGCCAACTCTTCCGCTGTTCTGAAAAACTTTCGTCAACTCTTCCGCTGTTGTGGAAAACTTTCGCCAACTCTTCCGTTGTTGCGGAAAACTTTCGCCAACTCTTCCGCTGTTGCGGAAAACAACGGAATACTTAGAAAATTTTTCCACTGTTTCGGGTCAACTTGGCGAGTTCTCCCGCCGTTGCGGCAAAGACTTCCAAGTTCTTCCCGAAACAGACTTAAACAATTTTTTTCAAAAACACTTAAAACAATTTCGGATTCTTCTTTTCTTCTTCCTGTGATGACTGCTGCCCAGCAGGAGGTAACCTTACCTCTGCAAACTATCCAACTTAGCCAGTTTAGGCCCGATGCTGAGACCTATGGTGATCAGGAAGGGACCTTCCCATGTGACTGTAATCGGATTTGGCCCATAGAGGTCCAATGCTGCAACCAGCAGCTCTGATACCATAATGTCACGTCCCCTCCCATCATACTAGTGCGATGGAGAGGATCGTGATGCTAAAACCGGGCATCTAGCCCCATGAACTTATTAAATAAGCATTCACATAATATAAAAAGACATATGGAAATGTATAATTCTAAGAAAACATAACGGAAGTAATTTCAGTTACACATCCATCATACATTCAAGATATTCGTCAGATAAATAATTTCAAATTTAACACAAGAGAATACTTATCTTATAACAAAGTAGTCCCAAGCAACTGGCTATGCAACTGCAACGTTCCACCCAACCATAGGCCAGTTGTGATCATCAATACCTCAACACACTACCACCCCCGAGCTGGGCATGATCTCTACAAGGAATCAGGGAACAACAGACTCACACATAGCTCAAAGATACACCAAATCAGCCAAGCCAAGCTACAGTTGGGTTTGCTAGGCTATTAGGCAATGGAAGGAGGAATTGCTAAGCTAGTGGGATCATCCATAGAGATATGGGCACCCTCTGCAAGATCTATCTAGCTTGGTCTCCACAATACCTACACACCTGGCACAAGGAAGTATTCCCTTCACTAGTACACAGTCCCTCAGGCCATACCTCCCATTCTAGTGTCCTTCAAGGTGTGCATAGAAGAGAAACCAGCCCTTGTGATACTCTTGAGAGGTTACCTCCTCACTAGGTTTATCAATCCAATTCTAGTCCACTTCCACTCCTAATTCTTGCTCATAATTTCCAACCAACATAGGGATGCACCCTACAACAAAACACAAGTGTTGAAAAACGTGGGCAACCAAAACGAACTGGTGGATGGGGAATAAACCCTGGGAGAGCAAATTCGTTTTCAGAAAACGTTTTTCTGCATTTCAGGGGCAAAAAAGACCTCTATAAACCCCCAAAATGTGACTCCCTTTCTCCCAGTCACTGTGCAACACAAAAACGAGCTCCCAGCTATGGAAAATGCAGGAAATTGATAAAAAACGTGATGGGGAAATCCCAGCTAGCTCAGACTGCGTGAGAGAGGAAAAACTATCAGTTCAGAATGGCTTTGGGCACCATTTCGTGGGTGTTTTCTTGCCCCAGAAGCAGAAGTACATTTTTCCAGGTTGATGGCTTGCCCATGCACGAAATTGACTGCCATGCCTCTTCATTCCCAAGGCATTAACTGCCTCAACCAATTTCTGGAAGAATTAAATGATTGGGTGCATAAGTCAGAATGGGTAGTTGAGGGTTTATGGGTTTTCTCATTAACACATGGATTAACACCATTGGCTCAAAGGTTTGAATAATTTCCCCCCCTATTCCTTGTAGAATCATGCCCCCATCTCTTTGTTGCATTGCATAGCTAGTTGTGGGTTTTTCATTAAAATTCGTATTTACATGATGTCTTAATTTACATTGTGCCTATCTAGCACAAGAACCGTAGGCATCTATTTTTAATTGCCGATACATAAAACGCTAATCAATGGTGGGGCCTTGGCCTTGAGCTCCTCACCATGATTAAATATCAATATTTACATCATTTACGATTTAATGCGAAGGGGGTCAAAATGGGGACGTGACACCATTGCAACCAAAGTGCAGGAAGCATGGGAAGAGGCTCGCGCTGAGAATGAAGCCAAGCAAGAACAACTGTAGTTGACCATAATCCAAGCTGTGGAGCAGGTCAAGACATTGGTAGACCATATGGGATTGGGGCAATTAGGTTAAGGTATTAACGGGAAATCAGTAGAGCCAAGCACGCAAAGAAGACCACCTATTATTGGAAGTAAGTATCCGCGCATCTTGAACCTTGAACCTAGCTACCTGATTTACCCAAATTAAATGGTTAAGGAGGCACTAAAGACTGGGCGCCTCGACTTGAACATTGGGGCCTTACCCCTGGAGGACTTGAATGAGTTGCACATCAAAGTTGCAGAAGAAATTCATGAGAGAGGCATCGCCTCATATGATAAGTGTGCGCAGTTAACTGAAGACATCAATTAGTTAAGGCAGGAATCAGATAACACCAAGCAAGAATTGAGCGCGGCCAAGGAAAAGGGCCAGAAGCTGAAGGAAACCATTTCAGCTATGTGCGCACACATAGAAGAATGAGAGGAAGAAGATGACATGGAGGACACAATAAATAAAATTGGGGCCAAGGTAGAGTCCCTTACTGCTGAGAAAATAGAAATGAAAACCGCGTATAAATGCAAAATCGCAGAACTGCAGGCTCGACACCATGTCATTCTGTCAGATCAGTGACCAGCTCCAGCTGAGGACGTCAAAGTAACCATGGATGGAATTTCGTCGAAAGTGATGAAATGCCAAGACTTACTTGATCGGATAACTAAAACAGTAACCGGGTTGAATGAAGATCCTGCGCTACAGCAGGTAAGGGCAGAAGTAGAACAGAAGCAGCAGCAGGTAGATGCTGCAAGTATACAGATGAGGAATGCGCCGATGAGAGAGAAAGTGTAGAGATTTAATGAGGTCAAGGACCTGCAGAAAGAGCTGGAAACACTAAGGGAGAAAGAGGCTGCCGCATCGGACAGGCTGCAGCCTATTGAGAAAGAAGGCCTCGAATTAATGCAACAATTCGATGCAAAGTTCGTAGAACTTTAGTCGGTATAAGGCACTATGTAGGAACAAGTGGCTCAGGAGAAGGTCTCGCAGGCTACTCTGGAGACGCTTCAAGGCTTCGAACAGAAAGCCAAGAACGTAGTTGTGGAGTTGCAACAAACTCTGTAAAGCTTCACAGCAAAGCTTGGGACAATGAAAGACGCGGCACCAGGGTCCATAGGTGGAAGTGGCTCAGGACGAGCCACAGGTGAGTGTTAGGGGCCTGTTGGGCGGGGCCCAAGTGGGTTGGAAAAATATACAAGTATGAAAAATTACGCGTAGTGCACTGCAGCAAAAAGAAAAGACAATTTTGATAATTGCGCATTGTGCACTACGGCAGGAAGAGAAAACAGTTTTGGTGAAAGCGCATTGCGTGCGGCGGCAGGCGACGAACAATTTGAGGTTTTGCGCGTGTCGCGCGATGGCAATGACGAAGGCACGGCCGCGCAGCAGGACGATGCGCATGGTAGCGCATAAGCTATTTTTGGGTAGAACATGGGTAAAGGTCAGACGAGGATATGACCTAGTTTGGGTAAGGAACAGGTGGATGACAGATGAAAGCGACCTATTCAAACGTGTGGCGACAAGCAGTTGAAAAGCTAGTCCACGACGCCGATGGCGACAGGCAGGCGAAGGAGTGGAAAGGGACAGGCCCTGATGTAGTTATAACCGCTTAGAGGATTGCAGCTGTAAGAAGAGCATGTGAGCCACGAGTGGCCCAGCTGGAGCACACGGAGTAAGTTGTTGACGGTGACATCTAGGGTGGAAGTTGGCTACACTGGTTTTGTAGACCTAAGGGTTTTTGCTAATTCATTTTAAAGATATGCCTATGGGCATAATCTATAAATAGGCATGATTTTGTATGGGAAAGGGTTGTTGAATTCTTCATTTTGGTTAAGTGTTGATTATTGTAGAATCTTAAGCTTAGAAAAGCCATTGTAAAGGCTCTGCAGTTGAGTGCGCAGAGACCTATCTGAGAGAGAGAAGAGAGTTTGTAGCTGAGTGCACAGAATAAGAACGGTTGTACCCTTCCCATTAAGAGTAATATTAACAACCGTTCTTGTGGACGTAGCCTCCATCCGGGGGGTGAACCACGTTAAATTTTGTGTTGTGTGACCAATGTGTTTTTATGATTGTTTAATTGCTTGGTATGTATGTTTAATGCTGGAAACTTCTGTATGTGATTGCTTTTATATGTATTCACTACAGAGAATGAGAATAATATGTTAAGTAATGCATGCGCAGAGGAATGTTAAGTATTCAACATGTATGAATCTGTTGATTGGAATGTATGAGTCTATCTATTGGTCAAGTAGTGAACACCGAGTTTAAGCGCAGCGTTGGAGCGCGTAGTAACATATGTTATTAAACCATCCACAATTTACTGATAAGACTTGAATGGAGTAAAAGGATAAAGGATGTTAAGTAGAATGGTTATAATTGAACATCCTCGCAAGGACGCGCAGTCTCATGAATGCGCCGAGTCATTGAAGGTTGCTGCGAGGTAAGCTCTTGATAGCTTATTGTTGTAATGCAAAGGTATCCTGTATCGCACAGTCATTGGAGGTGCGATCATAGTTGCGTGCTGAAGGCGCAAGTGCGCGAGCGCAGTTGCGCGCTGAAGTATCCGACGCGGAACAGAAGATTCGCGTAGTTATCTATCCGCGCAACCCGCAAGGAGTTGCGCTGCTTATTAGCTTTCCCCCCATCGCATCACCCGGTTGCGGAAACTTGATTTCGCAACCACCCCCTCAGCTTCGCCTCGGGTGAGACCTCAGGCTGCGCGCAACCTGTTGCCGAAAGGGCTGGTGAATTGGGATTTTGTTGGTTCCTTGAACCGCGAAGTACTTGGGTCTACACTGGAAACCTCAAGAAGGTGATCGAAAGCCAACAATGCAACTGCTAGATGTTACATGATTAGCATGTCTCCCATGTCAACTTTAGTGGATAAGACCCTTGTGGAGTTTTGGACTAGAAATAAACCCACAGTGTAGCATCTTTATGTTTTTGGTTGTAAGGTATATGTTCATGTGCTTAAGAAGAGGGGTTCGAAGTTGGATAAAAAGGTGTTCAAATGTATTTTCATCATCTTTGGGGTTGATGTGAAAGGTTACAAGCATTGGGAACTTATGGCTAGAATTTTTTTTTATAGAAGAAATGTTATTTTTTGAGAAGTTAGTTCTTCTCTCATATTAGTGCCACCATAAGAGGATGAAAATAATTCAATAGTTCAACTACCTCAAATATGAATTCCCATTAGAACTAGTTTCAGTGTATGAGAAATATGATGGTTGGCAATATACCTTGGTGATGACCTACACATTTGGGGTTTGGCACGAAATCTAATATCAATAACGTAACATAATAATGTAGGTGTGTAGGTTTTATTGTTTGGTAAAGGGGTAAAATGGTCTAAGGAGCTATGGTTTTTACTAAGGGTGTTCATGGTGGCACTCTTTTCCAACTTGACGTGTGCGCCATTTAGTGTAATAGTTCTTCAATTTATCCTAGAATTTCGAAAGAAATGAATATAATATTAATGGAGAGAGCTTGGAGTATGCCTAGTGGAGTAGTCTTAGAAACAAAAATCTAGGCATATGCAATGCTATATGTTACATGATTAACATGTCTACCATGTCAACTTTAGTGGATAAGACCCCTATGGAGGTTTGGACTATAAATAAACCCACACTCTAGCATCTTTATGTTTTTGGTTGTAAGGCATATGTTCATGTGCTTAAGAAGAGGGGGTTGAAGTTGGATAAAAGGGTATTCAGATGTATTTTCATCATCTACGGGGTTGATGTGAAAGGTTACAAGCATTGGGAACCTATGGCTAGAAAACTTTTGTATAGAAGAAATGTTATTTTTTGAGAAGTTAGGTCTTCTCTCATAGTAGTGCCACCATAAGAGGATGAAAATAAGTCAAGAGTTCAACTACCTCCCAAGATCAAGAAAATTGAACCAAAGAATGAATAAGGAGTTCACAATGGACCTAATGAAGAGGAGGGCTCATAGAGAGTTTGGAAGAGGAGGAAGAAACTCCACCTCAATACTTCAACTAGATAGGTATAATTATGATATGTCTAATTTCATATGTATATTTGCTTTATTGCTAACATCAATGAGCCTAAAATAGTGAAATAGGCAACTCATAGAAAATAAAGAGTTCTTGAGATGGGCTATGAATGAGGAGATTGTTGCACTTAGAAAGAATGATGCATGAGACTTGGCACCTCTTATTGATGAACAAAAACTTAATTGGATGTAAACAAATGTTCAAAAGAAAGATCTATCCAATAGTAGTATTAGAAAATACAAAGCAAAATTGGTTGCAAAGGATATTCACAAGTTGAGGGGATAGACTTTGATGAGATTTTGTCCTCAATTGCTACCTAGTAACTTGAAGGAGGAAATCTATATAACCGAACTAAGCACTAGATGAAAAGATATTTATAGTCACTAGTTTGCAAATTAAATAAGTCTTTATATGGTTATCATTGTATGCATTGCCAACATGATAGTAGTGTATGACTTATCTTGAACCATGCATTGCCAACATGATAGTAGTGTATGACTTATCTTGAACCTTTATGTTGCTGAAATATGTGGGGGGTTTTTCTCCAAATAATTTCCATATTCTTTTGTTATTTATCATTGAAACTATTTTAGTTTTATGCATATTCTATTCCACACCTTTACTTCCATTCAAAAATAAGTAAAGAAGAAACCTGAAATGAATTATCTCTATTAACAAATATCGCGTTCAATAGAGAAGTAAAGAGATATTTCTTACCGTGATGAGTTTGGAACTGATCCAAATCTACGAGCAAAGTCTCCAAATATGATACCAATGCTTCGTTGAGGATCCCATTGCTTTGATTCTTTCAGGACAGACGGTATTATTATCGTTTCGGTATGATGAAGCTGCTGTGCTATGCAAGCATGCAATTTCTGAAGTATTTTTGGATTTTCCTTCGTAGGAACCATATAGAATTGTACTTGCGACTCCCATTGAGTAAGACTCCACTGAGGTATGTTCAAAGCACCAATACTGGACTTTGAAGCTGGCAAACGGACCAATGGGAACGCACGCTGCTCAGAGTTGGCCCGGTTGGAAGTACTGGCACCATTGACATTGAAGAATTCTTCAATTTTTGATAGCAGGTAGCTTCGTTTTAACTGCTCCATCACTAGGTTTACGAACTTGCCGTAGGCTTCGAAGGCCTCCTTCCAATTTTCATTCTCCAGCTTTGAAATGTCATTCAAAAACCTAACATAAGAATTACATTTAGTTTCACGTTTTATTTCACAATAGTTTTCTGGCTGGAAATCAATAAAACTAATGCAGAGTAGATAAATATTTGTAAACCCTTAGCTACTATTTTAGCCAACATTGAAACTTGAAACTTTAAGCCGAATTTGTTCTTAATCTGTTAAACGGATATTTTATGCCAGATAACATTGATTTATAGGTGGATATTTTGGACGTAGTTGGATCTAACTTCTAAATTATCAAGCTATGGGAGATCAGACAAAGCAAGTATATTATCAAGCTATGGGAGATCAGACAAAGCAAGTATATATTAATCAAGCTATGGGAGATCAGACAAAGCAAGTATAACAGATTAAAATGAATCTTCATGTTCTTCAAACACAAAGATGGGCTGTTCAATTTTTTTACTGTCGTCCACCCCGAAAGAACAAACTTCTCTTCTGCAATTACTATATGACTTAGTTGAATATAATGCCAGGTCAATTGATGCAAAAGCAAACCCTCAAGTAGGCAGAGGCAGGCAGGTCAGGAGTTGGATCTTCACGTAAACTTGTTTTTAGGTGATCACCGACCTTTCCTAACCCTAAATTTGTCATTAAGGAAAATATGTGTTTTGAAACGATTGATCATGCAAAGAAACTTATAGTGCCATATTTAGCTATATACCAGTTTGAAATGCAATCTTACTATTTTTTATTATTCAGTTTTGTACCAGGAAGTAAGCACTTTTCTCTCTGTGATAAGATGATAATGAGCACTGTTCTCTCTGTGATAAGATGATAATGAGCACTGTTCTCTCTGTGATAAGATGATAATGAAAATTTAGAGATCAATTTTGATATCTTCTCCTAGCCTTTTGGCTCTGCCCATTTCATATCTTCACTGTACTGTCAAATAATGGATGATAATTCTTACTTATAAAAACTTGTAGTTGTGCTATAATCTTGGATAGTAATTTTTTTTGTGTTTATGAATTTGTTTAACTGGTTAAAACAATATTTATATAGTATGCTGTAATATATAATAGGTTGTATGCATTTGAAAAATGTACTTCCAAGTTTTATTGGGATTATTAGGATCATTTAAAGTAACGAGATATATTTAAAAGATATTGTCAGGTTGCTTGGAAGAATAATTTTTATATCATTGTATGTTTTTCTTACAGGATATAGATTCATCTACATCAAGATTCATTAAAAAATATTGATTCTATGTATATCTCCTCTGCAACGTCCATGGATCTAAGTATTGGCCACAAACCTACAATGTGACGGTTTTACCATTTCATGCAGGGTAAACAAAAAAATTCTTGGATCATAACAATAATAATCCAATAAAAATATTGAAATATTGAAGTGGGGAGTGTCTCCTTACCTTCTTCAAAAATGCACTTTGTCCAGGTTTTCATAGGAACATTTCCGGCCAATTTTTGTTACCAGTCATTTTGATAGCAAGTTGATTGTAACAATGTCGAAATTCAGATCTAAAAATGTGAAATATTTTAATTGCAAGTATGCCAGGGGCTCCTCTCGCAAGTTATAACGAAGCTAATGAAACCCAAGTTATAACTTGCGAGAGGAGCGCCTGGCATACTTGCAATTAAAATATTTCACATTTTTAGATCTGAATTTCGACATTGTTACAATTAACTTGCTATCAAAATGACTAGTAACAAAAATTGGCCGGAAATGTTCCTACCAAAAGCCGGACAAAGTGCATCTTATGAAGAAGGTAAGGATACACTTTCCACTTCAATATTTTGAACAATATTTTTATTGGATTATTATTGTTATGATCCAAGAATTTTTTTGTTTACCCTGCATGAAATGGTAAAACCATTACATTGCAGGTTTGTGGCCCATACTTAAATCCATGGACGTTGGAGAGGAGATAAACATAGAATCGATATTTTCCAATGAATCTTGATGTAGATGAATCTATATCCTGTAAGAAAATATTGATGTAGTTGAGTACATATAAAATCAAATTAAATGAAAATAAATCTAATTAAGGGCTCAAACGAAACCGAACGTAAGTGTTTGATATGCATGCTTTCTTTTCGAGCTTGGTGTCGGCATTCATGGTGGTTTCAGAGTGCGGATGACAAAAAGGTTGATGTAGTGAAAGATATTAAATTTAATAAAAAACGGAAGATTATAAATGGATGTAGTGAAAGATATTACATAATCAATATTTAGCTATATACCAGTTTGAAATGCAATCTTACTGTTTTTTATTATTCAGCTTTGTACCAGGAAGTAAGCACTGTTCTCTCTGTGATAAGATGATAATGAGCACTGTTCTCTCTGTGATAAGATGATAATGAAAATTTGGAGATCAATTTTGATATCTTCTCCTAGCCTTTTGGCTCTGCCCATTTCATATCTTCACTGTACTGTCAAATAATGGATGATAATTCCTATTTATAAAAACTTGTAGTTGTGCTAAGATTATATTCGACAATAATTTTTGTTTTGTTTTGTTTTGTTTATGAATTTGTTTAACTGGTTATCTTTGAATGTTTTAAAACAATATTTATATAGTATGTTGTAATATATAATAGGTTGTATGCATTTGAAAAATGTAATTCTAAGTTTTAGTGGGAGTATTAGGATCATTTAAAGTAAAGAGATATATTTAAAGAATATTGTCATGTTGCTTGGAAGAATAATGTTTATATCATTGTATGTTTTTCAAAAATAAAAATATTTTTTAACAAATAATATTAATATAAATAAAAGAAATATAAAAATCTTTATATATGAAAAAGTAAAATTTGATTGATATACCTATAAAAATTATCATAAAAAAGATAAAAAAGAAATAATGTTTTTATTTATGTTTTAATATAATATAGTATTTTTATCGTTTTAAATTCTAAAGTGCTTCATTTTTGTGGTACTTTATAGATCCAGAGTTAAATTAAATTATTTTGATTATGTTAAAATATTTAAACTCTATATAGTTTTGTGGAGTGAGCTAGTTTTATATTTTGGACTTTCCAATCATGGTATATAGAGATGAAATAATTTTTTGCTGAAATTGTCATTTTTCTTTATTTGAATTGCACTTTTGATTAAGCACTCAAATTATGCAAATACAATAATTTATATTTACAATTTCAACAATTCCAGTCTGATTTTGCCCTGAAATACATTCTGCAATTTCAACAATTCCAGCTTGAAGAAAATATGGTCCAAAATGTAGAATGCTTAGCTTACACCTAATTTTACTTTCATTCATTATTTTCTCAATCTTCTTCTCATAGCCAAACTTTACCCAAAAGATTTTGATATTCTAAATCAAACTAAAATCTAATTCTTTTTCTCTAAAGTTTGACTAGATTTTGTTGGACAAGTCTAAAAATTTGATGATTTTGTCTGTCCAGCCAAATCCGAATGCATAAATGGATTCAGTGACCCAAAATACGCGAGGACATCCAAACTATGCAAGTTTAAACACTATTCTCTGAGATTTTAAAATTTTATTTAATAATTTCAAATATTTCAAAACACCCAAATTATGTAAATTAGGCAAGTTTTAACACTATTATCTAAGATTTTAAAAACAGCCCCAAACCAAATATACCAATAACTTGTCATTCAGTAGAAGCATCCAGCAACCCACAGGGTGAGACTCTATCCCAGGGATCCTAAAAATATTGTTAGGCAAAATCCTAGGACGTTTAGGGTACGCGGATTTTGTTTTCAAATCGATTTTGGATACTCTTATCAAGCTCCCCACATTGGAAATCAAATTTTAACCTCCTTACCGCCAAACCACAGCCCAACCAACGGGCGGTGGTAGCAACTTGACTCTTGGATTTCTGAACGGAGACGGGATACAGAAGGTTAGCTCATGGTACCTGGTTTCACTTCTTCACTTTGCGCTGGTGATCCCCGGCAAATTCCTGATTTTTTGCGCTCATGATCCCTTGTGTATTCCTGATTTGAACATTGGATGAATATTGGTTGGGGAAACTTGTTTTTCTTCAAGTTTGGCTGGTCAAAATTGCCGATTTTGAAGAGATTTGTCTCAATTTATTAAGTGAATAGCTCTATGACAGCTTCGATATACAGCTGATAAATTATCACCACAGGGTCAACTAGGTAAGATCGTGGTCAACTTTGTGAAGAAGGATTGGTCGTGACTGCGTAGGTCAATTTCGGAGCAGTCAGTCATGGAAGGTCTTGAAAGGGCATAGGCGACGGGCGTAACGTATTGATACAGGAGTAAGTATCGGAAAGATGAAAGAGAAGATAGCGTAAGGAGCCAATCCTTGACCTTTCACCAACTTGGTGGGCTGGATTTCCAAATAATACTCTTGGATTTAAGCGATCCACTTTCCCCTAGTTCCCCTACTGCATTTGGCGAGCTCTAAGCAGCCTGCTACGCAGCATTGAATGCTGCAGGTGCTGCTGTGCTTGCAATTAGATCTCGCCATTAGATCTTATGCTACTTGAGATCGAACGGCGAGCACAGCAGCGGCTGCAGCATTCAATGTTACGTAGCAGGCTGCTTAGTGCTCGTCCATTTTGACAGGGTTGTCTTAAATCCATTTCGACTTCAAAAGAGTTTAACCCGGTAAAACAACTTGCACGATCTAAACTTAAACCCTTTCAGTACCAGCCCTCTAAAACCAACAGATCCGGGCTTTTCTGCCAATCGAATCTAAATCCGGACTCGGTAACCACTATCGATCAGGACCAACCCACCGAAACCTACAGATCCGGGCTTTTCTACCAATCGAATCTGGACCCGGTAACCACTTTCAATCAGGACCAACCCGCCGAAACCTACAGATCCGGACTTTTCTACCAATCGAATCTGGACCCGGTAACCACTTTCAATCAGGACCAACCCTCCGAAGTCGACCCGTATAAGCCTTTTCTACCATACCAATCTAGGCCCGATAAGGCCTTTTAGGGTTAGGAAACAAAACACTGATGAGTAAGTAAAAGTGGCCATTAGGGTTTCATTGTGATGGTTACAAGATATGAAATAAGGTTTGATGTAAGTCGAAGAGCAATGAAGAGTAAAAAGATATAAAAATGATATGAACATACAGCCAAAGGAATAATGAGTTCTAGAAATTAAAACTGCATTGCCACATATCAAACTGAAAATAACCAAATCATCTTAAAGCAGATGGATTGAACTAGACAAAGGGAATCACGTACATACCTCTCATGGTTCCGAAGGAAGGGTGTTGCCATTTCTGTTTCAATCTACGAACAAGCTGAATGAATATGTTGGAGAAGCTAAACAATGGGAGGAAAGAAGATTATATGACAGGAGGAGGGACAAGTTAAATAGAAGAGAGGAATCATCAAGTTAAATAAAAGAGAGAAATCATTTTCCGAACCTATGAATTTGGTAAGTAAATTTATATAATTAATTTTAATATTGTTGAAATTTGTGTCAATAAAAGATAATTCATTTTGACCTGGTCAAATTTCATTAATAATAAACTCATTAGGGTGGATACTGAGAGATTAAAGTTATGGATGTGTAACTTCATCCTCCACAACCAGTTCTCCGACCATCAAGGTGTGCCTTCACCACCAACCCAATACTCATAAAAGTAGGTGAAGGGGCACAATGCACCTTCACTTTTGGGAGGGTAGGTAGTGGGGGCAATACACCTACACCTTCACCATTCAAGAGAGCGGATGGTGGGGTTAGAAAACCTTCACACCGTGAAAGGGTAAATGGTGTGGGGGTCTCGGAATTACCTTCATCCGTGGAGGGGTTGGGAGGTGAGCCTGGGTGAACATACCTCACCTCATGAAAGGTGGTTTGTGATTATCCTTCATGAGGGTGGATGGTAATCAACACCTTCATCTTAATGAAGGTGAGTGGGTTAAGAAACTCAAAAAACAATAATTCATACTTTATAATATTTTTATCTCAAATGTTTTTCTTTGTTATTCCTACCATTTATTAAGTTTTACACTATATTAATATTTTTTCCTCAATTTGTCCACATTTAATTAATTTATTGTTATTATTTACATTTGTTTTTCTCCAATGATTGTTCGTAGTAGTAGTAATAGACTTGATCTCTTACATTTTATAATTTATTATTAGCTAACAATTTTTGAATTATTCTTTTAAACCTATAAATTCTTAATAACTCTTTTCTATATCTCAAAGCTATTTTATATCACTTTATGAAGTTTGGAGTGCCCACTTGAAACATTGGGAACAAAAATTAAGACATTCTCAAACATATGGACTATGGAAACCTATATTCTCAAAGATACCTTACCTCCACATAGAGTTATCGCCTCATTCACCCCATTCACCCCATAAGAGTGGTGTGGAGGTAAACATATAGATACACATTGTTATTCCTTCACCCTTCATGGGTGAAAGTGTTCATTGCTTATTATTCTCAAACATCTCTTCCACTCTCTAAACATATTTTCATATTTTTTCTTTGGAAGGAAAAAAAATTGTATAAATTTTAACATCTTCTGTTTAAGTGGGAGTATTTAATTTTCTAATGTTTCCCAACACCATTATGGTTGAGGTCTTTATTTTGCTTAAATCTCCTAGTTATTTGGGTGAGGCATATATTTCAAATCACCAACATTATATGTGAATCTATTGATTCCAAAACTCACTCAAAACATGACCCAATTAACAAATAACACCACTCAACCTAACCATCAAACTAATACTACATTAACAACATCATACACTTTTAAAAATAACATCATCCATGTCTTATGCATATTATCTTTCATAATTAACAAAATATCATAATAGATTAAAGTTTATCCACAACTTTAAAAACTTAAATTTGCATCTTAATTTAATTATTATCTATATTAGTAATTTAGTTGCTATCTATATTGTCAACTGAGCATAAAATAGATGGTGAATGGGCGTACTAATAAGGCACTTCTTGTATTAGGTCATCAAAACTATTTAGATACTAGCTTACAAAATAAAATTAATATCTATATTACCTATTAAATGTGGGTGAGAATACGATAAAGGCTAAAGAAAATTAAACAACGAGGATACAACAATTTCCTCGAATGAATATACCACTAAAACATGGAGGATAAAATTACCCATTCAACTATGGTTAGCATCAATTTAAGATCCTTACAATATAATATCATAATATTTAGTGAATGATAATTTGTATTTAAAACTTTGTAGTAACATTTTAGATCTTGTGTTTGGGAATTTAAGATCCTTACAATATAATATCATAATATTTAGTGAATGATAATTTGTATTTAAAACTTTGTAGTAACATTTTAGATCTTGTGTTTGGGGAAGGTTTTAATATTTTTATTTTAAAAAATTAAATAATATTCTAAGAGAGGTCATAAGTCTTATAGTATGAAGGAAATATATAATGTTTATAATTGATATAAAGATGATATACATGGTTTAAAAATAATTAAAAGGAGAAGATGTATATTTATGTGTGTATACATTTGTAGGTAAGTTTTAAGTTTTTTTTATTATATGAAAGAAGTAAATGGTGTTTGTGTTATAAGATTGCATGCAAATCTAGTAGTGGAGAAGCACAAAATTCCAAAAGGAAATATAGACTATTAATTCACTCTTCCTCCCTTCAAGAACCCATGAGGAGTGAATCCACCACTTTCTCTGGGTATTTCTTTTCCTAACATGCTCTTTAGAACATGGATATATCCTAACAAACTGATTACATAATAAGACACAAAAGTAGTGCATACGAGTTATCTTATATTATTAGTAAGGCACCCAATCTATTATCTTTCATTATTTTTCTGACTAGATTTCCTTCGTCAAGTGAGAGGTGGGAATGGTTGTCGGCTTTTTTTACTAGCTTAGCAAAGGCAAATGCTATTCTTTCATATTCTTCTTATTTTTTTTCTTCAAATCTTCAACATAGGATAGTGTTGTCGAGTTTTTTTTTGAATCACATACCTTCTCGACATCCCTCATTGAATTCATTGATTTTTGCTCTACTTCCTCTGAGTCTTTATTTGATTCTCATTCTTCATATACATCCTCATCCGCTACCATTGCCTCATATTCCTCTTCTTCTTCACCTTTAGTTGTTGCAACATCCTCCTCTTTGTCTTCTTCTTCTTTGTAATCTTCTAATGCTAGTTTCTCTTTATCCACTTGGAGTTTATAGGGATCATCATGTTTTCCTTCATTTCTCCCCATCATCATTTCCTCTAGATTACCCAAGACTTCAAATATGTTTTGAGTCCACTTTGATTCTTTATCACGGTATACCTTTGAATGATGTACTCCTTTGTGCAGAGATCTTCATTGTCTACTCTACACCCACTTATACATTTCCTTTTGATTAGGATGGTCTTGTTGTTCTATTAAATATTGATTATGGCATCCATTAGGGGCCTCCTTAAGATTTGCATGTGGAGTAATGACATGTTGTACATTAGGAAAGTTCTTGGAAAAGTACCCATAGATATGGAAATGATTACATTTAAAAGGAATTTTCTCATAGTCTAGGGGTTGCTTGTGACACCACCCCTCCATATTAATCTACAAACCTTCTGATAGACTCACCTCTAGTTCAACTTCAACACAAATTCAAAGATAGGAAAAAAAGGTTCCCTTTTGGTTCTGCTCCATCAATATATCTTCCTAACTTATTCCCAATAACTTTGAGAGTGCCTTAATCTCAAAAGATTAAGGGTAGATGAGGCAATCTGTCACATCCCCAAAAATCATAAATATTTAAAAAAAAATTCTAAGCGGTCTATTCGACCAAAAATGCTATGCAGAAGTATAAAATCTTAGCATTTAAATTTACTTGTTTAGATAAAAGGCGACATTTTAATATCTCGTAAATTTTCATTAATTAGTTAACGACAATAAAATCAGAAATATCATAATCCTTAGATATACAGTATCAATGTTGTAACTACATTCAGCCCCATTTATAAATCTATACTTGAATGATGTGCTACTTCCTATTCTATGCAACCTCTTTATCCCCAAATTGGATAATTACAAAAGTAAGAGAATGTCTTTGTACTAAATAGAAATTTTGCTTTAATAACATACGTCTATGTGAACTAACTTATTTGAATCAAACATCAATTCAACGATAAAACATGTACAATCCTAAATCTTGAGTACATTATCTAATCAATATAAAGTTAACTTCGAATTATACTTTTATCAACCATTTTTCCCATAATCATGCAATTGATAATATTTAACACATTCCTATTTGTTTACATTTGAAGATTATATGTACTCATCACATGGATTTCCTAATAACTCATATAAGACATATCCATTAGAATAATTTATACATCTAGGTATTCAATATATAAACATATGAACAAGTGATCTACAAGGTACACATATAAATAATCAATACCATCACAAGTGCATGCATACTCAAGAGACCAAAGAATATAAGTATTACACATAAAGAACCATCACGGACCAAAACATAAGAAAACATCATGAAGCGTTACAAGTAGACATACACACAAGAATATAACATCAAAGAGAGAGACCATTTTGATGTGGTTCACCCGCAACTTGGGCTACGTCCACAAAGGTTTGTTTTTTATATATTTATTTCAATGTAGGAGTCACATTTTGCAACATGATTGTTGCTATCTTCCCCAATAGTATAATAACCCTAAATGGTAACATGTAAATTTTTAATGACCTTCGTACAAGTATTGGATTTTTCATTCTCATCCTCTTAGGGCTATACCCTTCCTCTTTGATGTGTACACAAGGGTATTGTATCAACCAAGTTTTTTAACTAGGAAAACATCTTTATGCATTCATTACTCTTATGCAGACTTTTATGAGGTGCAATTCCTGCAATAATTTGAAGCTCTCGAACAAATCTAGATGATATTTAACTAACTCTCAACCATATTATTAACCGGTTTATAAGTAAAGTTTAAAAGATGATTCAACACTCTCCATAGAGAGGAATCACTAGGAATATCATTTAATCATCTTTTACTCAAAAACACATACATACTATTATTCCCAGCTACTAGCGCAGAGATAGTTATTATATGAATATATATATACTTTTCTATAATGAAGTAATATAGTAACCTAATATGTACCTAAATATGTTTTTAATGGTTACCAACAATTCCTTATAAAAAGAAGGGTTTAAATGCGACTCCAATACATACATATATGCATCATATCTTATAAGCATGAGAATAAAGTAGATTGCAGTTGTTAAAATAAAAAACCATAAAACGTTTAAGATAATGATCCAGCTAGGATTGATATCGAGCTTAGTACACCATATATATACATATGTATCTATCGGCAGCAAATATATAACTGAGCCATAGTGATATTATCACACAAGGGAATGATCAATCCGATCAGTGGTCATCATTAATGTAGCACATAAAGATCACACCCCAATCTTGAGATTTCGGGTCACGATGAAGAAGATGCAGCAATGATATGAGATTTCAGACTAGAGTAATGAAGACTGCTAATGCAACGATAAGATTTAGGGTACAAGGGTCACTTGTGGTAGGGGAAACTCTGTTTAAGGAAAGAAAACTAGTAGAGATCAAAATATTTAGAGACCATATCTCTATGATAAGACATAAACCTCACTAAGTTCTGCTAGGGGCCAAAACTGTCAATGTTCAACAACGACCGAGGTAATATATATATATATAAACAAAATAAGTCACATATCTGTGCATTAACTGAAACACAATCTAGGTACCATACTCACGATAGAGAAAGCAAATCCAAGTGAATCGACTTTTAGAAGTGTGCATCTGGTCTTGCAAACCGCCTTCCAATGCAGTTAGGGTTTCAAGTCTTATCTCGTCTACAAAAATACGCAGGATTAAAATGCAACCCCACTAAGTATTACCAAAATGACAAATCCAAAGAAGGTTTCGCAGTCATTCAACTAGTACTACAGAATTGTATCACTGTAATGGACTGAGAAAGACACAGGTAGAAATATGCAGCTCAGGGTCCAAAGTGCTTGTCACTGAAAAGAGATAAGTTAAGTAGGAACTAGCAACAACAGTCTGCCCATTCGTACGCATATGCTACCCAAAACAAGACTATATGCAGAAAGTAAAAAGATGAGAGATCACCCAGATCTATGAAGCATATAAATGATCCAACACATGGATATCTACACATTTCAATGGTTCTGGGTTCAATATACACCGTCAAAGAGGATCTACTCTGCTAAAGCATCTTTTCAGCCAGTAATAAATGGCTCTTTCCAGACAGTAAAGAATGGCTTGCACATAAAAGCGGAGTTGGTAAGACACATAAAAAAAACATCCATCCTCATAGAGATTGGTTTAATACTATGCGTTAACCGGAATTAAGATTAGAGGGCTGAGGTAACTAGAACCTTACCAGGTAGTTCTTCTATGCAACGAATTTGTCAAGCTGCATGCTAAATCCCGCACTTGTTCCCAACCATTCGCGTTACGTTGTAGCTAACCTCGATCTTTCTCCAGAATATTAGTATTCCTTCGTATTTAGATGCAGAGAGGAATTATATCCAGACATATAATAAAAAATCATCGTGTGTTAAAAATCGTCCCATAGGGAGCCGCCCAGCGTTAACATCTTCAAACAGTAATTGAAAAAACTGATAAGCATGGGTCAGCAGAGCTCGCTAGCTCTATTATCGAGCGTATAATTCAACATATGGGTAAGTCGTATCTTGCAGAGATGGAAGTTCATGCTAACACGTCGATCCCCTCTGCAGAAAAAATGTCCGTCCCTCATTATGCAGAGTTTGCTCCTATTAACCAAATCTCTTCCTCGAAGACTCCTTTTTCCTGAGATCCATTGCATTCCAGGATATATCACCTTCTTTTCCCCCTCATTGCACACAGCGTCTCCCCATTCCCACGAGGAGCACCCCCTTCTCATAACATGCTTAGCAATAAAAAGAAAAACCCGATGGTGAACTCCCGACCAAAAAATCGTAACTCCATCCTCCTTAATCCCTAGGGGGAATATTTCTTTTTGCAACCCGATAGTGGTAGAAGAACGCGTGTCCCAAGTGAGGAAAGGTGAAGGTAAAGAGCTAGCTGAGCTCCCTCCGAAAAGTCTGCTGCGTGGGATAGTTAAGGTGAGTGGAAGTTAAACGCCAGCCAACGATCACCAGTCTAATAAATATATTGGCCAAATGGCTATAGTGAGACATTATGGAGGAGCTCCACTAAGGAGACACCTCCTTTAAAATCTCGTAAGGTGGAATCATAACTACTTTTTAAACAAGTTGAGCACTAAAGCTCCACTCCACTCTTCTTACCTAGAAGGATGGTTAAAAGTATAATTTTCCATAAGGTTTCTTCCCAATGTGGCGGCAGACTTTCCTAAATTTTCTCGACCAAGAAATTTGTTCCTTTATCATACTAGGATACAAGTAGTTGCCACGACTATTTCCCATTATCATATAACATATATATATATGTCTTCAATACGCACACGTGTGTTTACATATCTTTAACATAATCTTACCACTTTATTCACATATATATATATGTACCTATAATGTCCACCACTTTACATATATATAATACACATTACTACTATTTATTGATCTCTCACAATAAATATATATATATTATCTATAATAAGCTAAATTCTTTTTAGCAAATCTAATGTACTCTCTAGCATTTTCTCTCGGAAATGCTTATAATCGTAAAAATGGCCATTTTGAGATACTTGAATGGATATCTTAATATGAAGTAAGATAATTTTCCTTATCATAAGACTTGTTACTTAGATCTTTAACTTTAAGATAAGATCGCTAACCTTTTATACTAAAAGGTAATAGGGTTCTAAAATAATAGTTGTGTGATTAATTAAGCGCTATCTAGATGCTATCGCTGATCGTCTTCTTAGGATGATAGTAATAATAACTTAAGGTTATCAAGTAAGTGCTTGAGATGCTAAGATGTCACCCATCATCTACTCCTGCCTTTAGTTACCTCAACTTCTTCCTTAGTGGCTTCACTTGCATGTCACTAAGTTGCATCCGTTCATTTAAGAGTAAATCACGACCATACTTTTCAAGGTCCACTGGTGGTGCCTTGGCCTTGAGCTCCTCACCAGGCCTTTTACAATTATCTTTACAAAAATAATAATAATAACCATAATAGTAATAAGGTCAAATTGGAGGGATGTTACACACTCCACCCCTTAAAGATAACACCGTCCTTGGTGTTCAACATTTTGTCTTTTGCATCCTTTCCTATCTTTTGCTTGCTTTATTTTTATGCTTTGGTCATCTTCTCATTTTTGCGATTTTCCGCAACCTCTTTTTATTTATATCCTACACATTACACAGATCATACAAGATCTTCCAACGTTTCTTTAGTATTACATGAGTATACAAAATTTCAAAACCGTAAATGTTCATCATTCTTCCTCTCTCTTGAGGAAATATTTTGCTTATTCCAGCATGCATAACAATTCACACATAAATACTTTTGATAGTCTAGCTACAAGACAAATCATTATCATCATTAAACAATTCGTTCAACAAAACCTTGTGATCATAAAACCTCTTTGCATTTCAGCAATCATGGAGACTTGCATACAAAGTTCTTATGTGTTTTAGCAATCCTTAAGACTTGCATACATAACGCTCTTTTGTACTTCAACAATCATGGAGACTTGCATACAAAACATGAGCCCTCTGTAACTCAGCAAGAATACCATCTGCCTACAGCAGGAATATGACAGTCTTACTCTACAACTTAGCAGGGATTTCATCTGTCTATTTCAACAGGTACATGACAGTCTTACCATACAACTTAAAACATTGCTTCCCCTCTGCTGAAACATTTTATGTTGGAAGAAAACATTATCTTAACTTTTATTGTAAAGTTTTACATTCAGACAAGTGTCCAAAAATGACTGAAATTTGCACAATATTAAATAAATTAAATAGAAGACAAAACACCCAAGGAGACCTGTTTACTGAACCACTAGGAAGAAGAATCTTGTTGGCTTGGTTTTGCAACCAAGCTTAGTGCTATGGGCACCTGCTAACTAGTAGCAACAGTTTCAATAGAAATAAATAACAATAAACTAATTCTAAACTAAACTAAACTAGCATGTGCATTTTGAATTAAAAAACAAGAACAAGAAACAGAAGAAATAATTTTGTATTAAAAAATGGGGGCAAGCAAGTGCTTGCAAGAACAATACCTCCAAGTGATGAAGGTTGTTGAATAGCTCCAATGGTGAGCAGCTCCAATCTCCAATGGGTCCTTTCTCCAAGGTTGTTACAATGGCCAAATACTCAAGGGAGATTTTGGCAGCATGAGGATAGGAATATGGATGGATGTGAAATGAGGAGCCCCTACCACCTTTTTATAGGTTTTGGTGGTGGGGAATACCATTTGTGGTTTTGTGGAAACCAATGGTATTGACCAACATGGTTTAGGTACTTTTCCCTCCTTTTTTCCTTTTTTGAATAAAATTAATATTTTTATTCCCTTTTTAATATTTTGGGAATTTGGACTCTTTTTGAGGGTTTTTTATGCTTTTTAGGAAAAATAATCTTTTTGAGTGGGAAAAAGGGGTGTACTAAGGTCTTTTGGTGACCTTTTGTTGGCTTCAGAGGCTCAGATGGTGGAAAAGTGGACAAATGGGTCATGTGAATAAGGGAATGAGCTAGTGAGCACTTTTTAGGTGTTAACAGATTGCCCCCTGATGTGTGAGGGCAGGAGCTCATCGTATGGCCGATAGACATCATAGTTCTTTTGTCTTTTTTCTGGGGTTTAGGGAGGAGAAGAGACCGTTTGGAGATTGGATCCGCGGACCTTGGAAGCTACAAAAACAAAAAATATTACATGTCCTCAATATGAATGAGGAATAATCTCTGATAATGGACGAGGCGGGCATACCCATGCTCGTATCAAGACATATACATAACAATTAGTCCCAATAAGGGGGATCTAATACATAAAAAATATACTGGTACATCATAATGGTCCAGAGGGGACATGATTTTGGGATGTACTCATGATCATGGCATGACTGATCTCAATAACTGATACACTGGAAAGACTGTTGAACTGCTGAAACTGAAGGTGTCCAACATCTGTAGGGACTCAAAGACTGTGAGTCATCTCTGAGAAGTATATGTAACTGCATACTCGAGGGAGTATAAAACTGGTGTACATCTGAATACTGTCGCCATGCGCAACCCGGATATCTATAGAAAAAGTGGTAACAGGTTGTATCCATAGGTAGACTCTCAAATGTGGAGGAGTCAGATGGTATCCGGGGTCTTCGACTAATAACTGAACGGACTGATGCCCCGTGTGAGTCTCAACGATGCGATCAAGGTGTTGAAGTCGAGCATGTGAGAAACAACCATTTGGAGAGGCACTGAGGACTCTTCTCAAAATGATTCGTAGGCACTCATCATAAATGGTGATGAGTCCAAGACACAGGGACCTCTAGGTCTATCCTCTGGAATAAAGAAGGTTGTCGTCGATAGAGGGAGACCAGCAACTAACAAGGCAATGATGTTTCCTTGATAGGAGCGCGAGGTGTAGAACTGAAGTGTGGTAGTACTGATGGTAGGACTGACATACTTGTGGGGATGGGAAGTAACTGGGGTCATATAGTGGGTAGACTCAAACTTCCTTTGTTCAAAGCATGATGACATGGTTGACCTGGCAGCGTAGGGAACTGACTTATAGGTTTGAGGATCATAGCTTTTAGGGACTGAAGGGTATGTATTGACTCTGGGGGGGTCAAGCTGATGGGTGCTGTTGAGGGATTCTCAAGGTGACATATTGCAGAATACTCTAAACAAAGGCGACCAAAATGGGGAAGCTCCCATATGAGTAGACGTGATCTGTTGTGGCACCGAGAAGCACCATTGGGTCCTTCTTCGTAGTTTAAATGAGCTCTAAGAAGGGATAAAAGTGTGCTCTGAAATGGTACTGTCCTGTGGATTTGTGAGCCCAGGACTGTTCGTGCTCATTGGTGCTTTCATTTTTAAGGAGTCTGAAAACGATAAGAAGACTCTACAGTGGTTATGACTACTGTCCAGTTGGTTTTACGAGCCCAGGATGGTGATTGCTCGTGGTCGCTTTCATGTTTAGAGAGTTTGAAAGTGGTAAGGGGACTCCATTAGTGTTCTTTTTCGTAAGTTTAGTCTCCAAGGCCCGAAAAAGCATAAAATGATGCAGACGGAGAACTCTTCTAGCCGATGTGACTAGAGTATACCTTTTTCGTAAATAGTCTACAAGGTTCGGAAAAGGGGTAAACTTATACCAGGTAGACGCCCTTTCAGATACGTTTAGCGAGCACGAAAAGAAGCAAGGTTGCTCGGCAATCTTTTCATTTATTTAGGAGTCAGAAAAGAGCTTAACAGAAAAAGGTCTCAAGCGTCATCATGTGTGCGGGATACTGGATCCGGTGACATAAAGATTGTCATACACGGAGAACGGCGGATGTGGCACGCAAATCGAGGTAACAAGGGGGGCATGGAAAAAATCCCCAAAAAATATGGAGGTGAGGGCGAGAAATGATCTCAAGCATCATCACGAGTGCGGAAAACTGAATCCGGCGATATAAGGCTTGTCGACAACAGATAAGGGCCGATGTGGCACACAAATCGGGGCGACGAGGGGGCATGAAAAAATGCCCAAAAAATCAAGGCGTGAGAGCGAGAAATGATCTCAAGCATCATCACGAGCGCGGAAGACTGAATCCGGCGATATAAGGTTCATTAAAAATGGTTAACGGCCGATGTGGCATGCAAATCGAGGCGGCGAGGGTATGAAAAAATGGTCAAAAAATGGAGCTCGTGAAAACTGGAAAAGGAAAGAACTGTCATGAAGTTCTCTAAAGGACGGTGGTGTCCATGCGGCTTACTATGGGTAAAATCGTTTGAGGTACAACCCGTTGCGTGGGTTGCGGAGGGGGTTTCCTTCTGAATCGGTCATAATGTATGCCCCCTGTCCGAGGCAAGTGTGTATAATATATGGGCCTTGCCACATGGACACAAACTTTCCTTTCCCGGTTTTGTCATGAGCCTGATCATAAGCGAGGACAAGGTCCCCTCCGGAAAAATTTCTTGGGTGGACATGTCTATCATAATTCAATTTGGATCGGTTCTTGGCTGCTTCCATGTTTTGAAGGGCTGTGCGCCGATCTTCATCGGCCTGTTCCAGGAGTAGTAAGCGTTGTTCAATTGGGGCAGTGTCCGGTAAGAGTTCAACGGCCATATGTAGGGTTGGAATTTAGCACTCAATGGGGAGGACAGATTCGACACCGTGAAATAAGTGGAAAGGGGTAAAACCGGTGGTGGTTTTAGTCGATGTGCGATATGCCCATAGTGCCGGGAAGAGCATGTGGTGCCAATTTGACTTGTGTTTGTCTACAGTGCGCTGGAGGATGGTTTTCAAAATTTTGTTTATCGCTTCGACTTGGCCATTTCCTTGGGGGTAGTAGGCCGAGGAGAAATGGTGTTCAAATTTCAGTAAGGTGGATAGTTCTTTCCAGACGGCGTCTTCGAAGTGAGAGCCGTGGTCTGATACAAGTTGCTTTGGCACTCCAAAACGTGCGATAACATGGTTGAGAAAGAATCGTGTAGCGGTTTCGGCTGTGCAATTGTAAGTTGGCATTTCCTCCGCCCACTTGGTAAAATAATCGACAGCCACAATAATATGTTTGTGACCGCTGGCTGACGTGGGATTGCAATCAAGGAAGTCAATGGCCCATTTGCAGAATGGTCTGGCAGTAACGACTGGATGAAGGGGGGCGGGTGGGGTTCTTGCTTTAGGGGCAAAAAGTTGACAATTTTGGCAATGTTTGACTGCGATGATGCAATCAGTAAATAATGATGGCCAAAAGTAACCTGCACGAATGATCTTTTGGGCGGTGGCCATGCCGGAGAAATGGCCTCCACAGGAACCGCTATGACAGTCATTGAGGACTTGTTCTGCTTCACTATGGGATAGGCAACGTCGTAGGATGGTATCAAAGCCACGTCGATAAAGCACATCCCCTAATAAGAGGTATCGGGGGGCGTGGTGACGTATACGACGGCGTCCGTCATGATCGATGTGGGGTTGAAATTTCTGCGTGCGGAGGTAAACTAGGATATCACCGTACCATGGGTTGTCAGACGAAATAATGAAGATGTGATCGTCAATCAGATCCGTTTGGATAGCGGGTGATGACGAAGAGGATGGGAGGTCGGTGATCAGATGGGCAAGCGCGAGGGATTTGGTGCTCTTGGGAGTTTTGAAAGTGAGGTCATATTCCTGGAGAATAATGACCCATTTAGCAACACGGCCTTGTAGGAGCCGCCGGTTTAGGAGATAGACCATAGGGTTGGAGTCGGCGACGACCGTGGTATGACCGAGCAGGATGTAGTGTCGTAATTTTTGGACGGAAAAGACTACAGCTAGGGCTAATCTTTCCTCGTATGGGTAACGTAGGGGTGGGCCAGACAAGGTCTGGCTGACGTAATAAATGACATGTTCTTGGTGAGAGGCATCTTCTTGGACCAAGACTCCGGACACGGCATGTTCAGATGCCGAGACGTAAAGGATGAAGTCCTGAGAGAAATTTGGAGGGGAGATTAAGGGGGCTTGTGTGAGAGATTTCTTGAAGGCTTCGAATTCCGTGTCTGCTTGCTCATCCCAAACGAAGGGTATGTGGGTGCGAAGTAGGCGTAATAATCCGTGAACTTTGGTGGCGTAATCAGGCACGAAGCGACGAAGGAAATTGGACCGCCCCTGCAAAATCTGGAGATGCCGAAGCGTGCGCGGAGAGGGAAGGTCTAAGATGGCTTTGACTTTCAGGGGATCAACAGTAATTCCATCCTGGGAAACAATGAAACCCAACAAACAGCCTGCAGGAACGCAAAAGACACACTTGTGTGGGTTCAAGCGGATTTTATATTTGCGACAACGCAGGAAAACTTGTCGGAGGTCGTTAAGGTGGTCTGATCGTTTCCGGGAACGAGCTGTAAGGTCATCGAGATAGACCAACAGGATATGGACCAAGTCGTGAAAACAATAGGTCATGGCCCGCTGGAAGGTGGCACCAGCATTTTTGAGTTCGAACGGCATGACACGATAGGCAAAGGTTCCCCATGGGGTAGTAAAGGAAGTCTTATAATGATCCTCCTTACGAATCTGAATCTGGTTGTATCTGGAAAAACCGTCAATGAAAGAGAGGACTTCATGCCCCGCACACGCATCAATGAGTTGGTCAATGAATGGCGTGGGGAAATTGTCTTTGGGACAGGTGCGGTTTAAATCACGGAAGTCAGTACATACTCTAAGGGTGCCTTGTTTTTTGTTGACGGGAACGGGGTTTGAAACCCATGTCGTATAAGGAATAGGATAAATGAATCCTGCTTCGCGAAGTTTCTCGACCTCGCCTTTAACAGCGGGGAGCTTGGAAGGATGAATGGGTCGCTGTTTCTGACGAACAGGGGGGACATTAGGCCATGTGTCAATGTGGTGCTCTATAATGGCGGGGTCAAGACCAGGCATTTCGGTATAGGACCAGGCAAAGACATCACAGAATTCTTGAAAAAGTTTTTTGTATGCCTGAGTTTCTGCTTGAGTGCAGGATGCGCCCAGCGAGATGAGTTCAGGTTTTCCAGGTGTGGTGGAAATATCAATTTGTATAATGGGGGAAGTGTTGGAAAAAAAAAGGTATCCCAACATTGCATTTTACAAAACTAGTAAACAAGAAAAATGGGAAAGTCTATAAAACCTTCAACATTTATTCTCCACAACATTACACAAAGAAACAAAGGTGTTGGGACACTTTGAAGGAAATGAAAGAAGAGTTGGATGTAAATGGAAGCATAATAGAAGGGAACCTCAATGTTACCCTCTCTTAGAGAGAAAAAAGAGGAGGAAGTGTTGTCAAGGACCCCTTCAAGGAGAAGGTAGAAGATCTTCTTGCAAACTAGGACCTATTTGATGTTATCCCTAAAAAAGAGAAATTCACTTGGTCTAATAGAATGATAGGGAAAAATCACATCATATCCAGATTGGACATATTCATGATCTCAAGATCCTTTATGGAGGAAGAGTTGCGCATCTCCTCATCCATCATTACATTAGCCTCCTCAAATCACAAACCTATCCTTCTAACTATGGTTGATATGGACCAGCATAGATCCATCTTAAAGCCGTATCTATCAGGCACCGAGAGGGATCTAATTTCTTGAGGTGTATTTCTTTCTTTAAATATAAACTCAAGAAATTTTATCTCTCTTGATTGATAGATCCGGGTTTTAGTATCGATTTTTTAATTACTTTTCATAATATTTTATTTTATGAGCCAACATGGTTTTTTTTTAAATACTTTCCATAATTTTTTATTTTATGAGTGGACATGAATTTTTTTAATTGTTTTGTTAGGAACAAACATTACAACATCTCCCCCATACTGGGCTGTAGAGCACCGAGACTCGGTGCAATAACTATATTCCCCTCCCTTTCAAGTTCAACCCTCTCTGGCTACAAACCCCAGAAGCAGTTGAAAGAATCAAAGAAATCTCATCGCAACGTGTAGGTCATCCAAGCTATATCCTTGACAACAAATTGAAGGTGGTTAAAAAATCTCTAAAATAGTGGGAAAGGATAAACTATTAAGAGATAGTAATGGAGAGAAAAAATCTATAGAAAAAATTAGATTAATTGCAACAGAGCATGGAAGAAGAAGAAATAAGCAAAAAGCATAGACTGATTGCAACAGAGCATCGAAGAAGAAGAAATAAGCAAAAAGCACCTACTTCTAGAAAAAGAGTTGAGCCAAAAGATATTCAAAGTTCATCGGAATGAAGAAGAGAGATGGAGGCTAAAGTCAATAAGCCTATGGTTGAAAGATGAGCATAGAAATACAACCTTCCTCCATAAGCAAGCCAAAGCCAAAAAACAGTGGAATAATGTAAAGAAATAAAGAGGCCAGCATAGAGCTATATCAGATTTTGATTATATAAAAAAAGAGGCCCATTCCCATTTTAAGATGATCCTCCAAGTGCAAAGGTGGAGGACCCTAATCAAGTGACTGTGTCAGGGCTAGAAGCTGACAAATCCCCTAGTCTTGATGGCTTTTTAATCACCTCCTTTAGGCACTGATGGGATACTATTAAAGTAGATCTATGTCGAATGTTGCAATGGACTCATGAGAAATAAAAAATCCAAGGGGCTCCCAAATCCTCCTTTCTCGCCCTAGTTCCCAAAGAAAACAACCCTTCCTCCTTCACTAGATTCCACTCAATTTGCCTCTATAACTCCTCCTACAAAATTCTGACATCATTTGTGATATAAATTATTTATAAATAGTACAGACTATTGTTATTTAAACTTTGAACATTAAGTTTGGGAATGAAATAATTTTCCTTATGCGTTACATGATAGGTATGCGAATAAATATTTACTGCAAGGTATTTTCATGTTTTGGGAATTGATGGATGTTGAGTATAAGAGTGGGAATGTTGAACCTTAAACCAATCAATGTATGAAGATTTCACGTGATTATTAAGTATGAAAAAAAGTACGAAAGTTGCATTGCAACACATCCCTGTCAAATGACAGATGTTGGCTCAGAAAAGTCTAAGCAGCGGGGATATGAGAAAAAGCTATTTCCAACTCCATATGTTATAACTATTGCTAATTACAGTATTAAGCTAAACATGGACCAAGAAATACTAATTTAAAAAGAAATAAAATATTTCTTGATTAGCTTGGAAGTTACTTTGCTCATTGGCTATCAATTTGTCAGATGTTTAAATTTCAATTATTAGTCTTAATAAAGTCTTGCTTCTGTGATTGCATTCATTTCAATGATTTTTCAAGTTTAGTTAATGGTTTGTGATTGCATTCATTTCATTGATTTTTACTGGCAGAATAGTCTTCGAGTGGATTATCGTATCAAAACTGAAGAATGTAGAATATTTATACGTTTTAAGGTAAGCCATTACTCAAAATTTGGGACGAAAGTCAACATCCAATGGTTCACATTAATATTTAATGATTGCCAATTATAGCGCATTAGTTATTAGTTCCCTTTTTCCTAGGAAATTTCAGGGATCAAATTTGAAGGGTGGGGTCCCATTTCAATATGAAGGGCTATGAGATATTGAACCCTTCAATGCTGCCATGTAAAAATAAGTTATTCTTTTCATTTGAAAATGTAATAGTACATCAAAATTTCAATGTTTACTGACGTAGTAAAGTTGAGAGGCTTTATTTTTCAGTGGATATAGCAGCACTGAACATTATATATGTCATATAACACAACCATATTTCGCCCCGATCTAGCGGCTCAGTCTCTAGGCCACTTTGCCACCTTTTCCATCTTAGCAGTTTCCCAAATTGAGCAAAGAGAACTATCTCACTCCAGCCAACTTTTGTTCTCAATAGTTAATTATGGACCCTGTATGCTTCTTCTTTATAGCCCCCCCCCCCCCCCCCCCCCCCCCCGATCCCGTTATACATACTAAATCCGTGGTATGATGAAGTAGAGGATGGGTTGTGAAGCATAAGTAAAACGTAGGTAGACCAAGTAGAGAGGAGATGCATAGATGGTTGAAGTTATTGTTATATGGTTGAAGTCATGTTTTTTTCCAGACCAACCGATAAGGGAAACAAAATCAAAAGGTAAAGTAGCCTTGTCATTCTAAAAATCAATATTACAAAAACATTTTTGTCCCAGTTCATACAGTCGAACGCGGATTGTAAGTGCAGTAGCATCGGTGGTCTTCATATTAATAAATACCAAGAATCTTAAACCGTGTACTAGAGGAAGGTGTCGATTCGATGACTGAGCAATTGGGGAAAATAGCTCATGTAATATAGTTTTAGATACAAAGTATGGATTCTTGATTTTACTCATTAACTAGATGCATGGAGGTTGGGAAAGTAGGAACTTCCCCAAATCCCCGGGATTTTTGGTAAAGTTCGGAGGCGCATTGCGCACACCTGTTTCCCATAGGGATGCAACCGTGTCCAGTCGCAGCTGAACGGGGAAGCACTCGGTTTCAAAGTGAAAACAATGGTCTTCCTTGTCCCCTCCATTTCACGAAAGTTAAAGGGTAGCTAAATTCTCAAGAGCTTCGATCGGGCGACAATGGAAAATAGGGAAACGCAAGGAGCACATGGAATCATATATATGCGTATACACAGGACATATGAAGAAATAAGCAATTGTTGTTGTTGCTACAATTAGGAATTGATAAATGTCATTCTAAACAGCCTCTCACGGAGATTTGTGACAAACCCACTCTCGGGTCCAGGCTTCAAATTTGAAGCCTTCAAGGCCCATTTGAAGTAACAAAATTTCATTCAAATAATAATATTGTGTTTGAACTTTGAAGTTACGGAATTTTAATCAAATAACAATTTTTTTAAATAATTGATGGGATCATGAATGGATAAAATGATGTACATACCTGTAAATTCATAGGATGTCAAAAATCTAGTCAGCCTTGAAGTTGAGCTCCTCAAAGAAAACGAATTTCTTTAAATATGTTTATGGCAGGTTGGCATTGCCAGCTTCGCTCCGCAAACTCTCCTGGAGGACTGGAGGAGATAGGGTAGGTGGAACTTGGAAGTAGCTCAACCACAGTGGAATAGGGGTATAAGAAAAATCTTATTTCTATTCATGCAATATTATATATTGATGGTCGGAGCCATGGAAGCATGGAATTCGAGCATTGACTTGATACAACAAAGAAAACAAAAGGTGGAACTCGGGAGCTGCAGGATTGACTTGATACAACAAAGAAAACACAGGGTGTGAGGCTGGGAGCCATAGACGGTAGGATTAACTTGATACAACAAAGAAAACACAGGGCTATAGGTAGGGGCCACGGGCAGGAGCAACAACCTGCAACATTACAAGAAGTTTATGGATTGTGGATTTTGTTTGAAATGCCAAATTCGCGGGGGCACATTAACATAATATATTATACATTGAATACTCAATTAACTCACGGAGTCAGCATTCACGAATTGGTATGTGATAACTTGTAACTTGGTAAGCCCGCTAGCAACAACACGTATGAGCCACCTACCAGTTTTAATAATTTTGTTGATGCCATTAAATGTGTTAAACACGTAAGCACTCGCTACAAACATGAGAACTTCGAAGCGTTCAAGCCATGGGCTGCTCAGTGTAAGCCCGTCCACGTAAGTTGCTCAATGATATTATTAGAGGCCCAATGGTCCATGATCCATGGATGATCGAACACGTGGATATTGGAGAGTAACCGAGTCCCACTCCCAAGTCACCTAGCTAGTAGCCGCATTCCCAATTTCCCACTAAAAACTATTGATGGGTGAAATTTGAAGCTACCCTTCTGTTGCAATTTTAAACAGTAGTGGTTAATTTAATTATTGAAGGGCTTACCATGAAATTAAATTTTTTTTGCATGGTAAAATTTGAAGTGGCCTTCTATGACGTGTAAAATGACCTCTGAAGGGCCCTGAAGGCTTCAAATTTGAAGCCTGCTAGGAATCATTCTTTCCTTCTGATCTAGAAGAGCGCTGTATCAGTTTGAACTTGACCTCATGGGCGTTGGCATATAAGTGAAATCATGGAAGACTGTTGGTGACCTCATGGGCGTTCACTAGTATTCCTATATTTAAAAGATCACCATTTCGATTATCAAAACTAGGATCATATTTATAAGGATGAACATTTCTCATTTTTGTAGAAGTTAAAAACCATTTTAGTTTATACAAATACAATAATTCTGATCTTTGTTAAGCCTATTGACCCTTAATTGCACTTTAATGGTTGTTTTGAGCCAGTTGTATTACCCTATTTGTAAAGCTACTCATAGCGGTTTAACTTTTTGATTATTCTCAATCTCCGCTCTCGATGATTTTCTTTTCACGATCCACCTTGGCGATTAATTTTGTATCCTCTATGCAGACTTGGTTGTCTGAAATACAAGAATGTTGTGCTATGGTTTTCCATACTTCAAACAATTTTTAAACACTACAAAATAAAATAAAAAATTTAGCATAAATATTTTATACCTATTTCCTCCATATTCTGGGGTAGAAATATGCTTCAAGAATTTCAATTTTGAAATAGGCTACTAGTATACATGATGGCCATTAATAAAATGCAATGCAAATATAGGTCGGCAAAGATGCAAGAAAAGCTAGAGGTTGAGATGGTGTAACTATGTACGCCCTTGCCTGTGAAAACACGAAGTTTGGTAACGACTTTTTGAGAATGAAGAGGAAACAAAATTGTGCACGTGGATAAACACGCGAAAAAAATTCAACCTCAAACTCTAGGCCAAGAGTTTAAAAAACTCTAGGCCGAGAGTTTGTGAGAGTTCCTACGAGATTTTAATAAAACTTTAGGTTGAGAGTTTGAACCAATCACTGCCCGTATTTAAAAAAAAATCTTGGCTGAGAGTTTGAATTAAACCCTTGGCCAAGAGTTTGGAAGATATTTTCTCGGCCGAGAATTTGTGGTCAACAAAACCTGCGAAAATCTCTTGCATCTTTCTGGAACTTGCAACTTCAGCAAGGCCAAACCCATGCAAATTTTGAATATTATTTGTTGGACTTGGTAGCAATGGATTCATCTCTAAATCTAGTTTCCAATGATATAAGAATTGTTTCATTTCAATTTGAATTTCTATTTATTAATATTTTTTTTCTAAACCTTATCCCTTAAGAATTTTATTGTTTTGAAAATCACATGAAATGAAAATTCAATATCATAACAAAGACAATACCAAAAATTTGAAAACTTCACAAAGATCTTCTTTGCTCTGTCCTCTTCAAAAAATGTACTTATAGTTTTTTCAATAAAAGCCACACTAAAAATAAAATTGAAGCTCACCAACATGTGTCAATAAGGCACCATTTTCTGAACATATGCTATTTCAATAAATAATAAAAAAATAGTTCCCAAGTTTGAAAAACTTCAAAATATAGTCGCAGAAGTGCAGTGTGTATATTATGAGCATACAATTTTTTTCAGTCATTATCCATACCTAAAATTTTCAAGTATATGATTGTCCCATGATATGTCCATAAAAAAATTTTCAGATATGAGTAGGAAGCTAATTCAATTCTCTAAAACATTTGTGTTTACTTAAAAGTGAAATTCCTAAGAAAGATATGAGTTTAAAGAGATTGAAGTTGAAAAATATAAAATTTTGCAATTTTGTTTGTAAAAAAAAACACAAAAATAGTTACCCAACTTCATGTTTTCACCCTTAAACGTGGTGCAATTTCTTTAGAGTCCATTCTCAATAACAAGATTTTGTTTCTCTCCATAGCTACTCCTCATGTTTCCTCTATTATCAAATTCTTTTATCATAAATTTACAGTCCATTCTCGATAACAAGATTTTGTTTCTCTCCATACCTACTCCTCATGTTTCCTCTATTATCAAATTCTTTTATCTTCTCTCCTCTATTACCTTATTAGTAGCGAATCGAATTATTTTATCTTCTCGCCTCCATTCCATTATTATTAGTGACTATGGTCCTAAGTGCTGAATTTTGCTTAACAAACATTCAATTTCTTTGGGTTTCTACATTTTGGAAAGATTGATAAGGAAATAGATGAGTTTTTTCTTTCTTTCTTGTTTTGCATGTTGTATACTACAACATTCAATCTCAATCATGTGTGAATACAATCTTCTTAAAGTGATACTTGCAAGTGCACCGATGGATTCTGGAATTTGCTCTTTATGTCCGAATCAAGTCAAAGTTACAATTAAATGTTTGCATTAACATTTTGGATTGTAGTGTTGCATTTTGGTATAATATGACCTCTCCATCTCGATGTGAGCGCAATCCAGTTGTTTCATTTAATGTGGCGGCTGGTTTCTCTATATATATAACCAATGTGAATATATATATATATAATTACATATAAAAATATATAAACATTACTTAAGACATAAAATTAATAAATTATTATGAAAAAAATTACGATATCATATGAAAAACTAAAAACTAATGGATACCATACCAATCACAAGAATTTGATCTATATTTTCGTGTTGAATAGGAAAAACACATAGACACATTGCATCACATACTAACTTCTATATTTTCGTGTTGAATAGGAAAAACACATAGACACATTGCATCACATACTAACTTCTGTAAAGATAAAATTGCAAACTATGCTGAAGTGGAACGTAAACTAGTAAATAAACTATAATTAGTTAGGTGCATCTTATTTATACATAAATGAAATTTTCAAAGTTATAATCCATATATATATAAAGAAATGCACTTTGAAAATCTATAACAACATAGATATACTTTACCATCTATAACACAGAAAAATAAGGGATGCATTAAAACAAAAGAATGAACAAAGATGGCATACTCTTTGAATCTACTACATGAGACTTTAATTAATACATCAAAATCCTCAATCAACAAGTCTCAGAACCTATCACAACAACTAATACAATACAACACTTCTCAAAACAATGTCAAAATAGACCATGGAATTACACTATGAAGCCGAGTTTTAAATTATGTTGATAGATACAGTACTTAGAGACTTACTTCTCATGGGTCGCACTCGTAAAAAATTTCCAATAAATCCTGGGGATAGATGTGTTATCAACATCTGTTGATCCACCAACATACAACTGGCCAGCCAAATTTCCATATCTAATAGCAATGTTCCGTTGTGGATTCCATTTCAATGCTTTATCCATGATAGAGGGCATTACAGTCGTTTTGATCTTATGGAGTTGTTGTGCTATATACACATAGAAATCATGTAGTAGTTTATGATCTGGATGGCCTAAAATGAGTTGGTTTTGTATGTCTTCCTCCATATGAAATAAGATTGAAGCATCATCATCAAGAAAATCTAACCCTAACGAACGCACCAAAAGAGCTGAATCTCGACCAAAGGTATCGTTTTTAATTTCCAGTGCGATGTCATCTTTCAACTTCTTGAATTTTTCGTCTATTACGGGAAAGAACGATTCAATCTGAGATTGCAAGTAGGTTAGTTTTAAAAATCTCATGTCTTCAACTACCAACTCAGCGTAGGCCTTAAAAGCAAGAGCTTCCTTGTGTTCTGGAGACAAACTTTCCAACTTACTTTCATTCCCCAATGCTGAATTAATCTCATCCAAAAACCTAACAACATTAAACGAATTGTATTAGAAACTTTGTGATTTCTAAAATCACTAGTAGCTATAGATAATATGAAAAAAAAATGAGATAAAAAATAGCTATATATCATATTTCATATTTACTTTCACAAATGCTAACTTAACTTATTGCGATGCATAAAATATATACATATAAATGTCAAACATATACTATAAAAGGTTTTTGTTTGTAATATTTATGAAATATAAACATAGAAATGTCAAACATCTACTATAAAAGGTTTTTGTTTGTAATATTTATGAACACAAATATACAAAACTGAACATTTTATTACATATGCAAAAGGTAGATTAACCAACAATTACGATATGCCTTAGAACAGTCTACAACACTGAGGTGCTTTACCACCTTCGAGATTTTTTTAAATCATATGGCCAAAATTTGAAGGTTAATAGGGTTCCTAAAATTTCAAATATTTAATCAAGTCGTGCATTAATAAGCCATTCTCGGGTTAATACAAATTCAAATATTTAAACAAGTCGTGCATTAATAAGCCATGCTCGGGTTAATACATTTTGTTGTTGCACACAGGTATGATTTTATTTATAAAGCAAGCTCAAGCATTAATAAACAAAGTTTCCACGTTTTTTAGATCAAATAAAGATTACTCTAATAAACAAAGTTTCCACGTTTTAGATAAATAAAGATTACTCAATTGTTTAATGGTTTTTTTTTATACTTATTTTTATAAATAACATATTAAAGTAAATGGGAGAGTCTTCGTATACAAGTAAAGGAATGAAAAAAGAAGAAGAAAAAAGTAAAGGAACGGCAACAATTTCCATAAGAGTTCTTTTGGAGTAAATATTCCAAAACCAACTTCTCTTTTTATACATCCTTAGTAAATACCTCAATAGCTTAATGTTTTAAGGTTTGATTCTATTCATAAAGCAAGCTAATAAATTAAAAAACAAAGAGATCAATATATATGCAATGACATACAAAACATTATACGTGGTATAGGCTACGGTGGGGAATAATTATCTCTCCAAGTCTCATACCAGCCAATTCAAGCAAATTGGCATAGAGATTAAAATAATTATCTCTCTAATCTACGACTAAATGATGTTTTCTTAAGAACAGAGTTCCTCACATGGTTGGGACATTTATGCCATACATCTTAAAGTTTTGTAATAGAGGTAGAAAGATTTCAAATTCATCGATGAGTTTTTGGTTATTCATGGAAGATCAAATGAGAAAGGCAAGAAGAGGGAAAATGACATATCCAAATCACGTGGGAGACCAAGTCTCCTAGAAAATCCAAAGCAACAAGTTGGAACTATGACAAGTTTGGTAATTTCATAAAATATTTTAAGAATTAGAGAAAAACAAGAATAAGGAAAATAATAATTCTAATGATGGGTCTAAAAAATCTCCTTAGGAGAATGGTGGAGGTGCCTTTGATGCAACTTTGGTAACCCATGGAAGTCAAAGTGTATGGTTGATAGATTATGGAGCTTTTTTCCATATGAATTCCCATTAGAACTAGTTTCAATGGGTGAGAAATATGATGGTTGGAAATATACCTTGGTGATGACCTACACATTTGGGGTCATGAAATCTAATATCAATAAAGAAACATAATAATGTAGGTGTGTAGGTTCTATTGTTTGGTAAAGGGGTAAAATGGTCTAAGGAGCTATGTTTTTTACTAAGTATGTTCATGGTGGCCCTCTTTTCCAACTTGACGCGTGCGCCATTTAGTTTAATAGTTCTTCAATTTCTCCTAGAATTTCAAAACAGATGAATATAATATTAATGGAGAGAGCTTGGAGTATGCCTCATGGAGTAGTCTTAGAAACAAAAATTCTAGGCATATGCAACTGCTAGATTTTACATGATTAACATGTCTCCCATGTCAAATTTAGTGGATAAGACCCCTATGGAGGTTTGGACTAGAAATAAACCCACACTCTAGCATCTTTATGTTTTTGGTTGTAAGGCATATGTCATGTGCTTAAGAAGAGGGGTTCGAAGTTGGATAAAAAGGTGGTCAAATGTATTTTCATCATCTATGGGGTTGATGTGAAAGGTTACAAGCATTGGGAACCTATGGCTAGAAAAAAATTGTATAGAAGAAATGTTATTTTTTGAGAAGTTAGGTCTTATCTCATAGTATTGCCACCATAAGAGGATGAAAATAAGTCAAGAGTTCAGTGGATTAGAAATAGGATGGTTGGCAATATACCTTGGTGATGACCTACACATTTGGGGTTTGGTACCAAATCTAATATCAATAAAGAAACATAATGATGTAGGTGTGTAGGATTTATTATTTGGTAAAGGGGTAAAATGGTCTTAGGAGCTATGTTTTTTTACTAAGGGTGTTCATGGTGTCCCTCTTTTCCAACTTGACGTGTGCGCCATTTAGTGTAATAGTTCTTCAATTTCTCCTAGAATTTCAAAACAGATGAATATAATAATAATGGAGAGATCTTGGAGTATGCCTAGTGGAGTAGTTTTATAAACAAAAAATCTAGGCATATGCATGTTGGGCGGGGCCCAAGTGGGTTGGAAAAATATACAAGTATGGAAAATCATGCGTAGTGTGCTGCAGCAGGAAGAAAAGACAATTTTGATAATTGCGCATTGCACGCTGTGGCAAGAAGAGAAAGCAGTTTTTGTGAAAGCGCATTGCACGTGGCGACGAACAATTTGAGGTTTTGCGCGTGTCGCGCGATGGCAATGACTAAGGCACGGTCGCGCAACAGGATGATACGTATGGTAGCGCATAAGCTATTTTTGGGCAGAACATGGGTAAAGGTCAGACGAGGATATGACCTAGTTTGGGTAAGGAACAGGTGGATGACAGATGAAAGCGACCTGTTCAAACATGTGGCGACAAGCAATTGAGGAGCTAGGAAATGATGCCGATGGCGACAGGCAGGCGAAGGAGTGGAAAGGGACAGGCCATGATGCAGTTGTAACCGCTTGGAGGACTGCGGCTGTTAGAAGAGCGTGTGAGCCACGAGTGGCCCGGCTGGAGCACGCGAAGTAAGCTGTCGACGACAACAGCTAGGGTGGCAGTTGGCCACGTCGGTTTTGTAGACCTAAAGGTTTTTGCTGACGAATTGTAAAGATATGCCTACGGGCATAATCTATAAATAGGCATGATTTTGTATGGGAAAGGGTTGTTGGTTGGGTTGTTGAACTCTTCATTTTGGTTAAGTGTTGATTATTGTAGAATCTTAAGCTTAGAAAAGCCATTGTTAAGGCTCTGCAGCTGAGTGAGCAGAGACCTATCTGAGAGAGAGAAGAGAGTCTGCAGCTGAGTGCGCAGACTAAGAACGGTTGTACCCTTCCCATTAAGAGTAATATTAACAACCGTTCTTGTGGACGTAGCCTCCATTCGGGGGGTGATCCATGTTAAATTTTGTGTTGTGTGACCAATGTGTTTTTATGATTATTTAATTGCTTGGTATGTATGTTTAATGCTGGAAACTTCTGTATGTGATTGCTTATATATGTATTCGCCACAGAGAATGGGAATAATATGTTAAGTAATGCATGCGCAGAGGAATGTTAAGTATTCAACATGTATGAATCTATCGATTGGAATGTATGAGTCTATCTATTGGTCAAGTAGCGAACACTGAGTTTAAGCACATCATTGGAGCGCGCAGTAACGTATGTTATTAAACCATCCACAATTTACTCATAAGAATTGAATGGAGTAAAAGGATAAAGGACGTTAAGTAGAATGGTTAGAATTGAACATCCTGTCAAGGACGCGCAGTCTCATGGATGCGCCGAGTCATTGAAGGTTGCTGCGAGGTAAGATCTTGATAGCTTACTGTTGTAACGCAAAGGTATCCTGTATCGCACAATCATTGGAGTGTTGAAATATTGAAAATATGATAGTAGTAACAGACTGTAAATATAAATACAGAGATAGCTAGCAGTAATTACAAATCCACAAGATTGAACACAGTAATTTTTCACGGGGAAACCTTTTAAGGACAAAAACCCCAAAGCAATTTAATAATTTATCTCCAAAAATGAGATGGCTGAGTTTGTACAATAACAGGCTGAGAACAAGCCTTCTAAACAAATCAGAATTTGTTTCATATACCAAGAAGAACTCTGTACGATGTCTACTGATTCTGATCTATAACTGATACTAGATGCCTGGAGCAGCTTCAATCCTGTACATGCCTGTAGATGTCACTGCTTACTGATATATATTCTGCTAAGAGTGCTGTGAACTACTGCTGGGCTGTAGTGACTTGTAGAAGCTCTTTCTGAGGCTGCTGTAACCTGAGACAGACCCTGTACAAATTTGGGTGCACAAGAAAAATGCCCTAGCAGGGCTCGGGTATACTCAGCAGAAAATTCAAGTAGAAATCAGATGGCAGCAGTAAAACTCTAGCTGAGATAGGTGTTTTAAACCAACAGAAAAGAGCGTGGAAAAAAATTTGGAGTTGACTTCTTCTAGAGGTAAGAACCAGCAGTAGTTAGATAACCCAGCAAATAAAGAAGTCATCCACGAGCTGAGCAGAGAAGACACTGAACAAATCCACGAGCTGAACCTTAGATCAGTCAAACCCACGAGCTTTAGCAGAATATTCCACGAATTGTATTCTCCACATGTTGAGTTTCCTTTTGTTCATTTATAGTGGAATAATTCCACTTTATTGAGGCCGACCTGTCCTCACATAAATTAATATATATATTTTTTATTATTTATTTTGTCCTCCAAAAAAGAAATAATTATGAGGTCGACCTGTCCACCTGTCCTTGACATAATTTTATTTTTTTTTTCTCTAATAATGAGCCAACCCAAAATAAATAAATATATATTTATTTTTCTTCTTCTAAATGGTGGGTTCATGGACCAAGCCAAGCTATGCTTGGGTTTCATTTTATCTTCAATAAATCATGCAGGTGTTCTTCAAGGTCTTCATGTCCACTCCAAGTACATCATCATAGGGAGATAAATTAATTGCTTTACTTCACCCTCCTATTGCCACCAAGACCAAGTGGAGGAGTACACCACTTGCCTAGACCCGGTCTAGGGCTTACAGTGAAATCCTGGTAACTGACCAGGTGCCTCCATTCTCCCAGAGAATGGCTCTCAGCCCCAAGATAAGCTTTCAATCCTAGAATGGATCAATATCCTGGTAAGTGACCAGGTGCCTCCATTCTCCCAGAGAATGGCTCTCAGCCCCAGGCTGAGCTTCCAGTCCCAGACTGGATCAATATCCTAGTAACTGACCAGGTGCCTCCATTCTCCCATAGAATGGCACTCGATGCTGCTCAGGAAAAAATCAACATGGAGGTACGAGCACAATTGCACGCTGAAGTATCCAACGCGAAACAAAAGGTTCGCGCAGTTATCTATCTGCGCAACCCATAAGGCGTTGCACTGCTTATTAGCTTTCCCCCCATCGCATCACCCGGTTGTGGAAACTTGATTCTGCAACCACCCCATCAGCTTCGCCTCGGGTGAGACCTTAGGCTACGTGCAGCCTCTTGCCGAAAGGGCCGGTGAATTGGGGTTTTGTTGGTTCCTTGAACCGCGAAGTACCTAGGTCTACACTGGAAACTTCAAGAAGGTGATCGACAGGCAACAAATGGTTCCATTGCTCAGCTAAGAACAGTGATGCGATGGAGTGTTGGAAAGTAATGTGTGAAGAAGAATACCAGTTCCCATTTGGTTAAGAAAATTGGCATCCCGAACAGAAAGAGATTTGGGATTGGTGCGACAAGATTGAAAGAGACTTTGCAAGAAAAGAGAACAAACACCCATGCCTATCCGACGTAGAGTGGTTGAACAGATATTTCTGGAGAGATATTCACGAGATATTTTGGGATACGTTTCCAAACGAGCTAAACGCGTGGATATCGCGACTCAAGAAGACTTGTTTTCAAGGGGGAGTACCTACAAAGTGGACCCCAGAGCTCACAGCGCAGCTCAAAGCAATAGACAGCCCACTATTGCGAGCAGTCAACTTTTGGGTCGATAGTATACCTGAAGGATTTGTGACTGAGTTTGCTGTCGACACGCTGAAGTCCTACAATCAAGCTGAAGCATACTTTTTTGAAGGATTTAGAGGTAAGTTTTTGGACAATCTCAGTCTATATATTAAAATGCTTTTAGCTGAGAAAGGAGTTTTAAGGATGTAGAAATATTTTACATCTGTCATGGTCAATAGCATTTATAGTGATTCTGATGAAGAAACTCATAATATGAGAAGTGGAAAGAGATATAAGTTTAATAAAGAAAAGAATCCCGGAGGACCTGGACTCCGCATAGATACCGAACTCCCATGTGATCTTAACAATCAGACCGTGCTGCTATCAGCCACTATTCATCCCACTACACCTCAGAATCCACCGGTTACAGAAACCGTGCCACCTTTAGTTCATAACCCACCCGCTGCGAGTGTCGCGTAGCCCAGTCCGCAGAATCCCAGTATTTCGAATATTCCCTTTGTTTTCACTGCGTAGATAGTCAGCACTACTCAGAGCAGTGCACAACCAGGAAGGAGAATGACATATAATGATATAAAACTGCCGATATTCAAACGAACGGGTCTAGAAGACCCTGAGCAGCACTGGTTTCTATGTGAAGCCGTATGGAGTTTAAAGCAAATCCAGGATGATGCTGTGAAGAGAGCGCAACTCAACACTACTTTCAGAGACAGTGGGTTGCATTGGTTTATGAAATATTCTCAGGCACAACCGAGAATCCTAATAGAAATTCAGGCTGCACTGGTCGCAGAGTTTAAGAAGCCAAAGTCAGAATCGTAGTGCATAACGGAATTAAAGGAAATCAAACAGAAGCCTACCGAATCGGTTTGGGAATTTGACCAAAAATTTAAAACATTGTTAGACCAAGTTAGTTTCATGATAGCTCCACAACAACACAAGGAATGGTTCATTGTTGCGATGTTGCCTCACATCAAACAACCATCGATGCAGTAGAAGCTTGCGTCGCAGGCAGAGGCCTTAGAGATCGCAATGCAGCTAGAGGCTTCACCAATTGTTGAGACTAGCGCTGGGATGTCACATATTCAGAACTAGCTGACTACGCTGACATTAGAATTACAGGGTATGAAAAATGGGAAAGAGTAAAGATATGAACACAGACGTGAAGTTTGGTGCACCGGATGCAAAGGAGAATGCCATACCATAGAACATTGCCCTCTATTTCAGGACTATCTTGCCAGTGGCGCACCAAACCCAATCAATATGAACCACAATCAGGCACCGTGGTGTGAAATATGCAAAACCAAAGGACACAGGCTTGAAGACTGTTATCTAATACATAAATATGCAAACATGCCTAAAAGCCTATATTGCAATTTTTGTAAATCAGTTGGATATGATGAATCCAATTGTCGTGCATATGAGCTCATGAATGAAAGAAAGCGCAATATGGAAGCAATGCAAGGTGCTGGGATGTATCGCGTTTAAGAGGAAACTCAACCAAAACAAGAAAACACCCAATATGATCAAGGGGGATATAGAGGCCGTGGTAGTGGATATCGCGAGAGAGGAAGAAATGCCGGCCCGACGCAAAGAAGAGGTCGCGGCCAGGTAATCTGTTACAACTGTGGCCAGCCAGGTCACGTTTCTAGAGATTGTACCAACCCATGCACTATGTGCAATTACTGCAAATCATTTGAGCATGTTATTGAAGACTGCCCTATGCTTGAGGTAGAAATGCAGAAGAGAAGAAGGACAGAACCAACAAATCCCAATATTCAGTTGATTGCAGCAGAGAGCAGAACTGCGGATCCAAGTGTAAACATGGTAACACGCAGTGGTGCAGATACAGGAAGGGACGGAGGCGCAGAAGCTTCGACCTCCGGAATGCGCGACCCTAGACAGAATCCTGGAGAGCCGGTATGGATTAGGAAAGCTCCTGGGAAAGCACCGGGTCTGGATTTACAGAAAAATAAGGGAGCCTTTGAGGAAGCATGAGACATATTCAGGGCACCGCCACCTGGCTCCCCCAGAACACAGTTGCGTAGTGAAGTACCACAAAGAGAGAATATGCCAAGGGCGCAAGATCAGACAAATGCCGCAACAGACGCAGGGACCTCTATTGCGTAGTTCTTACGCAACTGCATGAAATTACTAAAGAGCGCATATGCTTTTACGGAATTTGAAAAGCTACTAAGGCAGTATGATCCAAACAGTGACAAGGGGGCTGCCAATGGCGCAGTCCATAATATTCGGAGTCCTAAGAGAACAGGAAGGGAAATGAGACTCACTGCATAGATTGGGGACTATGAGATGGATGAGATCATTCTCGATCTTGGATCTGAAGTAAATTTCTTGACCAAGCAGACATGGCATCAGATGGGTAAACCCAAGTTACAGTGGTCACCTCTACAGGTGAGGATGGTAACCAAGGGATAGTTATACCTTTGGGAAGATTACCCAACACCATTGTTGACATTGATGGAGTGTGTAGCTATGCCGATTTTGAAGTAATCAAAATCGTGGATGACAACCATCCTTATCTGGCACTGCTGGGTATCGATTGGGTAATGAAAAACTCTGCCATTATTGATTTAAAAACTATGAAAATAATATTTGAAGGCAATGATATCAGGGTCATCGTGCCATTAGACCCTTCGCAGGGCGAGCGGTATGTTGAACATATTCAAGAGGAATCCAGAGCTCAAGACTTGGACCATATTTACAAGATGACAACCAATACTGCTAACTATGTTAATCCAACTGCAGATGGCACACTCAGTTGGCGCTGTGATAGCTCTTGCATTTCAGATTCATATTCAGGACTAGAAAACTAGCAAAGCAGGTTACATGAAGTATCTGCCAGGAAATGCGCACGGATCAGGAAGTCACTCCGCTGGATTGGGAAAGAGGTAAATCCAATCCCTACCTTTGATGGTTTATCTAATGTGTATTTATTTATCAAAGAATATACTGCAGCAATTCCGGATGAACACCGTGTCTCAGCTCTAGACATGGCATTGTGCGGCATACCTGCTAGATGGTGGGCTGCGCATAAGAAGATACTGACAACATGGGATCAGTGTAGAATTAAGATGCAAATCAGGTTTGCTGATAAGGTTACCCTATCCTTTGAGAAATATAATGGACATATGGATCCAAGAGAGCATATTCGGGTCTGTTCAGGAGCATGGAAGAAAAGACCACAGACATAATAGCTACATTTGTTTGTCCACACGTTAGAAGAACCTATTCCGAAGAAATGGTACCTAGACCTGGAGTTGCGCAGAGGCACAGTGGACTGGTCGGGCATAAATGCGACCTTCCAGCATGATTTCAGCTTCGAAGACGAGAATCCAAGTATCAATGACGCGCTGCAGGTCATTAAGAAAAAAATATTCAGTCCAGATTGTACACAAGGAAGCATGACACTAGAATAATTCTTTGACACAGACTGCATACCTGAGCGCCTACAACCTGAATGGGAAGAGCAGCTAGAACATGCTTTTGATTTTTATCACATTGATGGAGAAACCAAGGATACAATAGATAGTGATGAGGAGGACTTGCACAACATATGGATACCTAAGTCAGAGGGATCGCACGAGGTAGAAGGACCTCCATTAGAAATTCCAGACATGATTGGACCCGTGAAAACAAGGAAAGTGAACATTGGCACCAGCGAAGCGCTAGGGTTCGCAGCTGTTAACACCTAAAAAGTGCTCACTAGCTCATTCCCTTACTCACATGACCCATTTGTCCACTTTTCCACCATCTGAGCCTCTGAAACCAACAAAAGGTCACCAAAAGACCTTGGTACACCCCTTTTTCCATTAAAAAAGACTATTTTTCCAAGAAAATCATAAAAAACCCTCAAAAAGGGTCCAAATTCCCAAAAATATTAAAAAGGGAATTAAAATATTATTTTTATTCAAAAAAGGAAAAAGGAGGGAAAATTACCTAAACCATGTTGGTCAATACCATTGGTTTCCACAAAACCACAAATGGTATTCCTCACCACCAAAACCTATAAAAAGGTGGTAGGGGCTCCTCATTTCACATCCTTCCATTATCTCATCCTTATGCTGCTGAAATCTCCCATGAGCACTTTTAGCCATTGAAGCAACCTTGGAGAAAGAGACCTATTGGAGTTTGGAGCTACTCATCTTGGGAGTTGCTCAACATCAACCTTCACCATTGGAGGTAATATCGCAAGCACTTGCTTGCCCCCCACTTTTCAATACAAAAAATTATTTCTTATGTTTCTTGTTCTTGATTTTGAAATATTTACATTATTTGCTTAGATTCTTGTTTAGATCCATGAAAAGTATTGTTTATTTAGTTTAATTGTTTTTATTTCTATTGAAACTGCTACTACTAGTTAGTAGGTGCCCATAGCACTAAGCTTGGTTGCAAAACCGAGCCAACAGTTTTTGGCGACTCCACTTTGGTTTGAACTTTAGATCTCTAGCTTTGCCATTAAATCTTAGTTTTTATGAGTTTTTAACCTTTAGATCCATAGATCTGCCATCTTAGACAGCAGATCCATTGCTGATCTGAGATTTGGCCCCAAAAACAGCCCTAAAAATTCATTTTTCGGGTTCGTTTCTCGGTTTCCGTGCACGGCTTCCGCCTCGCGGCTTTTGTCCAGACAGTCGCGCGGTCCATCGCGGCTTTTCTGCGTTTTTTCCGCGCGGTCCATCGCGGCCTTTTTCCAGACAGTCGCGCGGTCCATCGCGACTTTTCTGCATTTTTCCGCGCTGCTCATCGCGGCTCTGCGGCCAAAACCTGCGCGGCTCATTGCGACTGTGCGTCCAAAACCCGCGCGGTCCATCGCGACTGTGCGGCCAAAACCCGCGCGGTCCATCGCGACTGTGCGGCCAAAACCCGCGCGGCCCATCGCGGCTGTTCGTCCAAAACCCGCGCGGCTGAATTTTTTCATTCGGCCATCCCGATTTTGAAAAAAAAAAATTTACTGTACTTTCTGCCCATAGCACATTTTTTACAGTATCAAATTCTGCATATTTTCCAGATTTAGAAAAATTTTTTACTATTTAAAAGTGCATACATAGAAATCTTTTTAAAAATTTTCAAGAAAGTGAAAGAAAGATTCATTTTGCATTCTTTATCTAGATTCAAATTTTTTCTTGTTTACTTCTTTAGAATCTTGCCCTTAGCAAATTTTATTGAAACGAAAAAATCCATTTATTTCTTTTAGAAGTTTGTTATTTGCTTTCATAAATCCAAAAAATCCATTATTTTTTGAGTTATTTTTGAAAAAGCAAATTAATTTCTTTTAGTGAAAAAAGTCTTAAATATTTGCTTGTTATTTTTCGAAAAGTCCATTATTTTTTGAAAAATTTCCCTTAAAGCATTTAATTTTTTCAAGTTCAGTTTACAACACCTCACGTGCACTCACACGATCACTTAATTGAACTAAGACTTAAAACTTACCCTAATTTGAACACACTCTTAACCCCACTTGGGGAACACGAAAAGAATTCTTGTAGCTAGGTAGTATTGGGGGGATAGGTGTTCCAATAACACCCCTCAGTTCATACATCTGAGACATAGAAGTTGTCCAATTAGGGAGCTAAAATCTCTTAGTACTTTTTGGCGCGGTCACAACCGGTTTGTGGGAAGGCCTCTCCCTTAGGAGGGTTGAAGTCGCGAGGATGGTTCCGGAAGCCTGAGTGGGATACCGAAACCCATTCAGTAACCGAAGGGCTACCATTCGCAGTTCTCGGGATATCCCTGTATTGGGATATTGCGATCAAAGGACCAAACGGCAGATTTACCTTTTCTCGACGCGTCATGAACGGAGTATCCTAGTAGCCTGTCTTTTTAGGATTGATTACCCGGTGTCCCTCCCGGTAGGGGGATATCTAGCCGTTGTCTCTACATTCATATTGTCTGACTTGGATTTCATCACCTTGCAGGGGATATCGTCTGTTTGAGTCACAATACTTTTAGATTAGGTGTTTGCATGATCTTTACCACCTTTTGAGTCTAGTTACACCTATTTTTTCTAGGAGCCGCTTGCATGTTGGTATTCTGACCGGTTGTTGCATTCCTCCACTTATTGTAGCACAGCTGCTAGAATAAGTGCATTTTTTTAGGATTGATTTTTTGGCCTGTGAGCCTTCTTTTTTCACTCCCCTTCTTGCACCCTTGGTTGCATTAGGGTTTTGAGTCTTTTACATATATATCACCACCTGATACTTAAAACAACTTTTTAAACATAAAAAAAAACATATTCTCACCATTGAGAATTCTAGACGTTCTCGTCGTCTACGGGGCGAACTCCCAGAGTTTAGTCCACTTGGCTCTCCACGTCACGGATGCAGAGCATTATCCCTTGATTCGACACATCGTCGATCATCTAGACGGTCATCCGATTCTGACATACCCCACTTCACCTTTGATTTGGAGGTAGAATCCGAAAACCCCACAGAGTTACCACCAACCACAATTATGTCTGGAACACCAGATGATCCACAATATGGGGGCATGCCCAAAACCTTGCCTACTCATCATCATCGTGATCCTCGTCGGAGATACTGGGGGCATCCACCCCACAAAGGGAATCCCCCTTCATCCAGTCATCACTGTTGGACCATTCTGCAAATGGGCCATAGATTTCCTCGACTGCAACCCCCCGTCAGCCGGCGGTCACAAACACATAATCGTGGCCGTAGATTATTTCACCAAGTGGGCAGAAGCCATGCCGACCTATAACTTCAAAGCCGACACTGCAGCGCGGTTTTTCTTCAACCACGTCATTGCTCGTTTCGGAGTACCACAACAGCTAGTCTCTGACCACGGCTCTCACTTCGAAGATGCCGTCTGGAAGGAATTATCAACCATGTTGAAATTCGAACACCATTTCTCTTCCGCTTACTACCCCCAAGGAAACGGCCAAGTCGAAGCGATCAATAAAATATTGAAGACCATTCTCCAACGCACTGTAGACAAGCACAAATCCAATTGGCATCACATGCTTTTCCCAGCACTCTGGGCTTACCGCACCTCGACCAAAACCGCCACCGGTTTTACCCCTTTTCATTTAGTTCACGGCGTCGAATCTGTCCTCCCTATTGAGTGCCAGATCCCAGCCTTACATATCGCCGTTGAACTCCTACCAGACACTTCCCCGATCGAGCAACGTTTGCTGCTCCTAGAGCAGGCCGACGAAGATCGGCGCACAGCCATTCAAAACATGGAAGCTGCTAAACAACGATCGAAACTAAGTTATGACAAACGCGTCCACCCAAGAACCTTTTCGGAGGGAGACCTTGTCCTCGCTTACGATCAAGCTCATGATAAAACTGGAAAGGGAAAGTTCGTGTCTATGTGGCAAGGCCCCTACATCATACACACCTGCCTCGGGCAGGGGGCATACATTCTGACCGATTCAGAAGGCAACACCTTACGCAACCCACGCAACGGGTTGTACCTTAAAAAATTTTACCCATAGAAAATCTCATGGACACCATCGTCCATTTTTTAGTATAGGCATACGTTTTTCGTTCACAAAAAATTTTCAAAAACCTAAATATTTGTTTTCCCTGCATGACCACAGATGGAGCCTCTTCCACTCTGCCATATCGGTTTCGCTGATGGTGCAAGCCGTTGGTCTCCCAATCTCGCCTCCGCAGCTTGGGTAATATACTCCCCTTCACACGAGTTAATTCACATTGATGGAGTATGTTTAGGCGCCGCCACCAATAATCAAGCTGAATACGATGCCGTGACCGGTCTCCTGGCCGCTGCTCTCCAGATGAGCATACGTCACCTCAACGTTTTCTTGGACTCACAGCTCCTAGTTTCCCAGCTCAACAATTATTACCAGGTACGCGATCCCTGTCTGTTCAGAAAATTCCTGCGCACTAAACAAATGGTTAGACAGTTTGAATCCATTACATTCACACATGTCCCAAGACACCTCAATAGTGTAGCAAATAATATGGCCAACAGTGTCCTCGACTGGCACACCAATCACATCATGTCATATCCATAAACAAACATGCATCCAGGTGCAAAACATGTGCCTCCACGGGCATATACAAAAAACCAATATTGCACCCACGTGCATAACATGTGCCTCCACGGGCATAAAACAAACAAACCAAAATAATGCATCCATGTGCATAGCATGTGCCTCCACGGGCATATATAAATCAACAAATACACTGCACTCACGTGCATAACATGTGCCTCCACGGGCATATACAAAAGACAATCTGCATCCACGTGCATACACGATGATAGATCCAAAAATATATATCCACATATATATACAAATCAAACAGTCTACATATCATAAGTGCCCTCAGCACTCGATATACCAAAAATACATCTGTCATACAAAAAATGCTTCCCCATATGCTCATGAGCATTTGGGGGCAAGTACAATGACGTCTAATCATCTGGATCCTCCTGATCCTCGGGCTCCTCCTCCGGCTCCTCCTCCGACTCCACCTCCGCCGGCCCAGCCGGGTCAAGACGACCCCGAACTCGCCGCTCGGCTGGCCCTGCTGGATCGTCCCTCAGACGTATCCTCCCCGGTGCCGGCCCTGCCGGAGCATCTCCTCCACCACCACCCCCGTGTCTCGCAGCAAGCACCGCTGCCCTCAACAACAGTGACTGCCACTCTGGCGGTGCACCGAGACATCCCTGCAAAATGTCCCGATCAAGGTCCCTCCAGCCATCCTCCGGAAGTCTAGCTACGATCCGGGCCAAAGTCCGTCGAACACCATCTATAGCATCGTCCTGAGGGCCAACCCCTCGCCCACGGGCTCCATATCCTCCACCACGAGGAGGACGTACAGGTACTGGGGGACGAGCAACCACTATCGCCCGCCCCTGCCGAGCCACATAGTCAGGTGGCGGTACTGGACCAATATCTGCACAAAGCAAGTAGAACCATCAGATACTATACAACAGATATCATCATGATCAATCATAATACAGATGATGTAACATAACATAAGACACAAAAACATACCGTCTAAGCTCCAGGCCTGTCCTGGGGCACGTGGCATCTCTGGGTCTCCCCGGTAGTCCATGCCGGCGTATGGATAGTCCTCGATCACCAGTGGCATCTGCTCCCACTGCTGGAAAAAATCCTCTGTGAAGAAGCCACGGATACCCCCGCCAGCACGGGGCATCATCTGCCCCCACCTCATCATACGAGGCTCACTAGGAAGACCAGCGCGAACGGGTACGTGTGGCCGTAAGGTCGGCACCCGCTCAAAGAAAAAACAACATAAAAAAGAGGCGTAACAGAACTCACCTCCCTCTCTCACGGCCTTGTCCAGATCTCTCCGGACACCGGCCAAGAACATCTGAGCCCAAGCATAGTAAGTACCCCCGTAGAACGGAGTCCACCATCACTGTCTGCCCCCCAGACATACGATGTGGTGCAGCAGCACCCAAAACCCTCAGAACACAGGCACCAACGGCCCGCATATCCCACTCACGTAGGAACTTCAGACTGATAGAGCTGTTTACCAAAACAGCGTCATCCCCACAAAAGGTCTGTAAGAGGTCCTCCATATCCACGCCTGGAGGCAACCTCGGAGAGATATCACCCACCTCACCCAAGCGAGGCAAACCCGTCAAAAAATATACATCAGTGAGAGTAATCTCCAACCTCTCACCACCAATAATAAAGGCACCCTCTGCCGGCACCCACCACTGCACGAGCTTGTTCAGGAGTCTCCTCACTGAACGGATATAAGGTATCTGAGCGAACTTCAAGAGTCCGCTCATGGCTAGGGTCTGTCTCACCCCCCCATCATTCTCGATCCTCGCCACAATCTCGGCATCAATATCTCTCTCCCGCCATACGGACTGAGCCCTCCGCAACATCCTGCCAAGAAAACACAGAAAATTTTAGCTCCAGCATAAAAAATTTAGAAAAAATCCCATCGCGGCTTTTTCAGAAAAAGTCGCGATGACCATCGCGGATTTTCCACAAAAGCCGCGATGACCATCGCGGGTTCCATGAAAAAACTCGCGATGAACATCGCGAGTTTCGTCCAGACAGTCGCGATGAACATCGCGACTGTCACCCATGAACACGCGATGAACATCGCGGGTTCCGACCTCACAGTCGCGATGAACATCGCGACTGTGAGTCTAAAACCCGCGCGGTTCATCGCGGGTTCCGCCCCGAAACCCGCGCGGTTCCACGTTGGAGAGTCAACGTGGAGTTTCGCGGCCTTCGGGGGCCCACCGCCAAATAAAAAAGACATAATTGACTAGGTTAAGGCGAATAGAGTTACCTGCAACTCGCTAAATCGAAAACCAACGGTGAAATCTCCCAGAAATCGAGAAATAGCTCTGACTGCTCTATCAAACTCGCACGTGACAATGACAAGTCATATTGGGCCCCACGTCCTATTTATAGAAATTCCACAAATTTCAAACAACCATTGCGGTGTCATACGAAGTCCATTTTTCAAACCGTTGGTACCGTTGGGATCAGCACAGCGAGAACTTCATAAAGGTTCCTCCCGTTTCCCGTTTTTCCCGGGGTCCATTTTTGACCATTTCTTAGCCCCTCTCGTGGCCTCGGTTTGCGTGCCACATCGGCCGTTCTCCGTTTTCGATGTGCCTTATATGGCCGGATTAAGTTTTCCGCGCTCGTGATGATGCTCGAGACCATTTCTCGCTCTCACCTTTAGATTTTCCGGGCATCTTTTCCACGCCCCCTCGTCGCCTCGGTTTGCGTGCCACATCGGCCGTTCTTCGTTTTCGACAATCCTTATGTCACCGGATCCAGTTTTCCGCACAGATGACGATGCTTGAGACCTTTTCTCGCCCTCGTCATTCCATTTTAGTTCGATATAAGTTTACCCCTTTTCCGGACCTTGTAGACTATTTACGAAAAAGGTATACTCTAGTCACATCGGCTAGAAGAGTTCTCCATCCGCATCATTTTATGCTTTTTCGGGCCTTGGAGACTAAACTACGAAAAAGAACACCAACAGAGTCCACTTACCGTTTTCAGACTCTCTAAACATGAAAGCAACCATGAGCATGAGCCGTCCTGGGCTCACAAAATCCATAGGACCGCACCATTTCAGAGCACACTTTTATCCCTTTTTGGAGCTCATTAAAACTACGAAGAAGGAATCAATGGTACCTCTTGGCGCCACGACAGATCATATCTACTCGCATAGCAGCTTCCCCATTTTGGTCGCCTTTGTTCAGAGTTTTCTGCAATATGTCACCCTGAAACTCCCTCGACAGCTACCATCAGCTTGTCCTCCCCCCCCAGAGTCAATATATACCATTCAGTCAAAGCTATGATCCCTGCACCTACAAGTCAGTTCCCTACGCTGCCAGGTCAACCATGTCATCATGCTCTGAACAAAGGAAGTTTGAGTCTACCCATTTTTTGACCCAGTTATTTCCCATCCCCACAAGTATGTCAGTCCTACCAGCAGTACTACATCACTTCAGGTCTACACCTCGTGCTCCTATCAAGGAAACATCATTGCCTTGTTAGTTGCTGGTCTCCCTCTGTCGACGACAACCACATTAATTCCAGAGGATAGACCTAGAGGCCCCTGTGTCTTGGACTCATTACCATTTATGATGAGTGCCTACGAATCATTTCGAGAGGAATCCTCAGTGCCTCTCCCAATGGTTGTTTCTCACATGCTCGACTTCAACACCTTGATCACATCGTTGAGACTCGCACAGGGTATTGGTCCGTTCACTTATTAGTTGAAGACCCCGGATACCTCCTGACTCCTCCACATTTGAGAGTCTTCCTATGGATAATATCAGTTACACTTTTCCTATAGTTATCCGGGCTGCGCATGGCGACAGTATTCAGATTCACACCTGTTTCATACTCCCTTGAGTATACAGTTACATTTATTCCCAGATTTGACTCATAGTCTTTGAGTCCCTACAGATGTTGGACACCTTCAGTTTCAGCAGTTCCACAGTTGATCCAGTGTATCAGTTATTGAGATCATTCATGATCATGAGTATATCCCACAATCATGTCCCCTTTGGACCATTATGATGTACCATATATTTCTTCACGTATTAGATCCCCCTTCTTGGGACTAATTGTTTTGTATATGCCTTGATACGAGCATGGGAATGCCCGCCTCGTCCTTTATCAGAGATTATACCTCATTCATATTGAGGCCATGTAATATTCTTTGTTTTTGCAGCTTCCAAGGGCCGTGGCTCCAGTCTCCAACCGGTCTCTTCTCTCCCCTAAACCCAGAAAAAGGACAAAAGAACTATGATGTCTATCGGCCATACGATGAGCTCCTGCCCTCACACATCAGGGGGCAATCTGTTAACACCTAAAAAGTGCTCACTAGCTCATTCCCTTACTCACATGACCCATTTGTCCACTTTTCCACCATCTGAGCCTCTGAAACAAACAAAAGGTCACCAAAAGACCTTGGTACACCCCTTTTTCCATTAAAAAAGACTATTTTTCCAAGAAAATCATAAAAAACCCTCAAAAAGGGTCCAAATTCCCAAAAATATTAAAAAGGGAATTAAAATATTATTTTTATTCAAAAAAGGAAAAAGGAGGGAAAATTACCTAAACCATGTTGGTCAATACCATTGGTTTCCACAAAACCACAAATGGTATTCCTCACCACCAAAACCTATAAAAAGGTGGTAGGGGCTCCTCATTTCACATCCTTCCATTATCTCATCCTTATGCTGCTGAAATCTCCCATGAGCACTTTTAGCCATTGAAGCAACCTTGGAGAAAGAGACCTATTGGAGTTTGGAGCTACTCATCTTGGGAGTTGCTCAACATCAACCTTCACCATTGGAGGTAATATCGCAAGCACTTGCTTGCCCCCCACTTTTCAATACAAAAAATTATTTCTTATGTTTCTTGTTCTTGATTTTGAAATATTTACATTATTTGCTTAGATTCTTGTTTAGATCCATGAAAAGTATTGTTTATTTAGTTTAATTGTTTTTATTTCTATTGAAACTGCTACTACTAGTTAGTAGGTGCCCATAGCACTAAGCTTGGTTGCAAAACCGAGCCAACAGCAGCTATTGGAGATTATTGGGATGAAGATACAGTTGTGGAGATCGCAGATATATTACAGGAATATCAAGAACTATTCCTGACCAAGTTCACAGAGATGAAAGGTATTGGGAGACTTAGGAGTGATGAAAATTCCTCTTAATCCTGGCGCGAAACCTATGAAACAAAGAACATACAGACTGAACCCGCGCTATAAAGAACGAGTTAGGGCAGAACTCGATAAGATGCTCGATGCAGGGATCATTAAGCCAGTTGAAGAATCTGAATGGATAAGCCCGATGATTATCTAGGACAAGAAAACAAAGGGCGAGATCAGAATTTGTGTGGATCTCAGAAAACTCAATGATGCTTCAATGCACGATCCATTCCCTACACCTTTTACAGATGAAGTGCTAGATAATGTTGGAGGGAATGAGGCCTATTATTTTACTGATGGATTTTCTGGCTACCATCAGATTAGGATTGATTGCGCAGATAGGCACAAGACGACTTTTGATACAAAATGGGGGTCGTTCCAATACACAGTGATGCCCTTTGGTCTGAAGAATGCACCCGCCATATTCTCTAGAGTGGTCGTCGCAACATTTAAGGATTTTATACATAAGTTTCTAGAGGTTTACTTTGATGATTGGACCATTTTCGGGCTATTAAGAACCATGTCGCGAACCTTAGGATGATGCTGGAAAAATGCAGACAACACCAAATTTCATTAAAATTGAAGAAGTGTGTCTTCTGTGTACCCTATGGAGTCTTGTTGGGACACATTGTATGCAAACATGGCTTGATGGTATACCTTGCTAAGATTGCAGTCATTGTAAACTTGCCTACACCCAATTCAATTAAGCAATTACGCACTACACTGGGGCATACTGGTTACTACAGGAAGTTCATAAAAGGGTATGCGCAGATAACCGCAACTATGGAAAAACTGCTGAAGAAAGATGTACCATTCATTTGGAATGAGGATTGTGAGAAAGGCTTCAACACATTGAAGGAGAAAATGGTCACTGCACCGATCCTAGTTTTCCCAAACTGGGAGAAGCCTTTTCACGTCCATGTGGACGCATCATGCATAGCATTGGGTATTGTTCTTGCGAAATTAGGAGAGGGAGGCATTGATCCTCCCATTTCCTTTTCCAGTAGAAATGTATCATCCGCCGAGAAGAACTATACTACTACTAAAAGAGAAGGACTCGCAATGGTATATGCGCTGTAGAAGTTCAGGCACTACCTGCTTGGTGTGCACTTCTCCATGTTCACTGACCATTCTTCCTTGAAATACCTTGTTAATAATCCAGTGTTAGGGGGGCGCATATGCAGATGGTTACTACTCTTTCAGGAGTACGAGTTTGAGATTGTTGTTAAGCCAGGCAGATTGAATTTGGGACCTGATCATCTGTTAAGAATCAAGTCAGGAGAAGAGCCTACGAATTTGGAGGACAATCTGCTTGATGCGCAGTTGTTCGTCATACAAGTTGCAGATGAGTACTACCAGGACATCATTGATTTTTTGACCACTGGATTCGCACCTGCAGAGTTCACTATGCAGCAGAAGAAGCAGCTAGTAGTGCGCGCAGCAGACTTCACTATAATTGCAGGTCAACTATACAAACTGGGACCGGATGAAGTATTGCGCAGATGTGTGCTAGAGCATGAGAAACCGTTTATACTAGCTGATGCGCAATCAGGATTCGCAGGAGGCCATTATGCAGGAAGAGCTACTGCGCAGAAGATATTGCGCGCAGGGATATGGTGGCCTACAATTCATAAATATTCGAAGGAACACTGCCAGAATTGTAATGTCTGTCAGAGGACAGGGAAGCCGTCACGCAGAGATGAAATTCCATTAAATCCATAGCTGACATTGCAGGCCTTTGAGAAGTGGGCCATTGATTTTGTGGGTCCTATTAACCCACCAGGCAAAAGAACTGGCGCAAGGTATATCATTACTGCTATCGATTACCTCACCAGATGGGTAGAAGCAAAGCCAGTCAAAGACTGTAGCGCAGCTACAGCCGCAGAGTTTATATATGAGAATATTCTTACAAGGTTCGGATGCCCGAAGATATTGATGAGTAATCAAGGCACTCATTTTCTGAATAAGACAATTTAGGCTTTAACCGAAGAGTTCCACGTTCATCATCAATGCAGCACGCCTTATCATCCACAGGAAAATGGAATTGTTGAAGCATTTAACAAAGTGTTGGAGAATGCGCTAACAAAGATATGTAACGTTAATCGGTACGATTGGTACCTACGCATCCCATTTGTACTATGGGAATACATGACTACCTGCAAGAAACTAATTGGCCATACACCTTTCAGGTTGGCCTATGGATAAGAAGCAATAATGCCGATGGAGTACATTGTTCCCAGCTTGAGAATAGCAGCGTTTACAGGCATGGCCGATCGCGCAGCACTCAAAGAAAGACTCCTACACTTGGTTGGGCTAGAGGAAGATTGCTTCGTCGCAGGCTTCCACCAACAAGACCAGAAAGAGCGAGAAAAAGCTTGGCATGATCGCCACATAAAGGACAAGAACTTTCAGGTAGGTGATCTAGTCCTCCTGTATGATAGCAAAATTCATGAAATTTCTTGGAAAATTTAAGATGCATTGGCGTGGCCCATATACTGTAATGCATGTTACTAACAGTGGCGCGGTCTAGTTAGCTATATTAGCCGAGATACTTTACCAAGTTTGATAAATGGTAGCAGACTAAAGCTTTACCGCGATAGTCTGGCTGCGTAGAATCTTATATGATCAGGGGAAGTGTACCGCGTGACACTGTTGAAGTTGCACGCGAAAAAAAAAGAAGAAGAAAAGAGGCAAGAGAAGAGTGGACGCGCAGAGCAAGTCCAGAAGCTCGCCGCGCAGAAAAGATGGTCCGACAATCGCGTAGAAAAGATGGACTGACAATCGCGCAGAAGATAACACCCAGTGCGCGTTCTGTATCAAACATCTGATTGGACCGCCAGTGCATTATCACGAAAATTGTTACCATGACATCTGTCGGCTGGTTAGTGGGACGTTAACCAAATTGGCGGCAATAGGGCGACTCACAATTTAAAGGTGGATGGGACATTTTGGAACCCATTAAAGACCAAAGTGACCAGTTCATATCGAAATCCGGATGGCAGGCTAAGTCATTAACGCGGATTCAACGGATTTGACAAGCTGGCTTGATAGGCAACTATTTGGCATTTAAGGAAACAGGGTTCGCATCACGAGAAGGATCAACTGACAAGCCCAAGATAATACGCATGAATTGGAAATCAAGATGGCTTTAAGGGCCTTGGGTACTACGGAAGGCCACGTAGCGGACCAGCAACGGCTATAAATAGACCTCGCTCGGCCACTTAACCACTTTTACGAAGTGTTTGAACTAGTCGAGAGCCGAGCGACCACAGCATTGTATGAGCGACTCGGTTGAATTAGCAGATATTTCTTGTTTATTTGAGCAAGCAGGGATTCCAGTAGCAATTATGGTGATGAAAGCGGGTCCTTCCAGAAGTCTAGCACGACAGGCTGCAGGAAGCAGCAAGGGCAAAGAGACAGCAGCTCCAGAGAAGGGGGACTCTGAAGTGCCACTACAGCAGATAGCTTCGGATCAAGTTCTGCCATTTTATCCAATGCCCGACTACATTCCCCCAAGGTAGCTCGATGCCCCACCAGTAAACATAGAAAGGAACTTCAAATATGAAATCCCGCTACCCGATATCTCTACCAGGGTAAAGATTGAGGAGAATATGATGGGTGGTGTACCAGGCTACAAGCTAGATAACCAAGACTTAATGGAGAATACACTGGTAACACCGAAAAGTTACCCACAGTTTAGGCCGGATGCCTATATCAATTGGGTCAAGGATGCACAGAATGGAACCGGCAGGTTAGAAATTCAAGAATGGCTAAGGGCCATCCGGCCGTCAGGCTTGTTAAACTTATTGCAAATGCCTTACTTTACCAAGAGTGCTGAGTTTTCCGCCGTGCACGCACACTGCTCACTTGCGTGCATGAAGGATTCCTATGGTTGGACACGCGCATTAACATCAGTATCGACCTAATTCATCACATCACCGGATTGAACAAGAGGGGAGAGGACCCTGCTAACCTCATCATAAAGAAGGCATAGGATAGAGCTATTAGCAATGAAGTAGCAAAAGAGTTCAGCGTAGCGCACAAGGGATGAGGGTTCCCAACGGTTGACATCAATGACCGTGCCACACAGTTTACAACCCGGTTGCTTGCAGGAAAGCTGTTCCACAAGTGTAGACCACCTGAAGTACCTGCGGTCGCAATCACAGCAGCTGCTAATGTATTGCACACAAAATATTACAATTGGTGCCAGTTCTTATTGAACGAGTTCCTGGCAGATTGTCAGGATACCCAAGATGATGGAACAACGTTCCACTTTAGTTGGCTGCTAGTGTTGATAGCCCTTGTAGGCTGGAAAGAGCCAGATAATTACCAAGGAGCTTCCACCTTAGCTGGACAAGGCCGAGGAGCGCGCTTTGCCAATCTATGGGCAAGCCCAAAGGCGTCTAGGCAGCAGCAAATGGCTGAAGTATTTTATGTTTACTATCACCAGTTGCGTGAAGCAATTATGGCCACACCGCGCGTTTCCAAACCACTAGCTGATGAATACACCTGCATCATGAGGTTTCAAGCGAAAAGACACCAAACATTCATTCAGCCAAGAAGCGACATAACGGAGCAGGATTTATGGTATCCAGACTTTTACCGACTGGATAAGGAGGCGATCGAGGGAATGATGGAGCTGTGGGAGCTCGAATGGAGAGTCCCCGCTTCACAAGATGATGCTTCTGACTACGAGCATAATGTAGAACCTCTTCGGGAGAAGATCAATGTAAAAGACACCGATGAGGAAGACACAGAAACAGATCAGGAAGACAAAGAAGAAACAACAACAAAAAAGGGAAAGAAGGGTGGACTACTAGCTGGAACGCCCATTGTGGAAGAAAAGGATGACGCGCAGAGTCAACATTTCGCTTCATCGGCAACAAAGAGAAAGGCTATTGAAGGCCCCTTGCAAACACATGGCCGACGCACAAAAAGAAAAGCCGAAAAACCCGAGCTCGGGCCGCAACTACATCCTGATGATTGCGACACCATTTGTCACATCCCCTCCCATCATACCAGTGCGATGGATAGGATCGTGATGCTAAAACCGGGCATCTAGCCCCATGAACTAATTAAATAAGCATTCACATAATATAAAAAGACATATGGAAATGTATAATTCTAAGAAAACACAACGGAAGTAATTTCAATTAAACATCCACCATACATTCAAGATATTCATCAGATAAATAATTTTAAAGTTAACACAAGAGAATGCTTATCTTATAACAAAGTAGTCCCAAGCAACTGGCTATGCAACTACAACGTTCCACCCAACCATAGGCCAGTTTTGATCATCAATATCTCAACACACTGCCACCCCCGAGTTGGGCATGATCTCTACAAGGAATCAGGGAACAACAGACTCACACATAGCTCAAAGATACACCAAATAAGCCAAGCCAAGCTACAGTTGGGTTTACCAGGCTGTTAGGCAATGGAAGGAAGAATTGCTAAGCTAGTGGGATCATCCATAGAGATATGGGCACCCTCTGCAGGATCTATCTAGCTTGGTCTCCACAATACCTACACACCTGGCACAAGGAAGTATTCCCTTCACTAGTACACAGTCCCTCAGGCCATACCTCCCATTCTAGTGTCCTTCAAGATGTGCATAGAAGAGCAACCAACCCTTGTGATACTCTTGAGAGGTTACCTCCTCACTAGGTTTATCAAGCTAATTCTGGTCCACTTCCACTCCTAATTCTTGCTCATAATTTCCAACCAACATAGGGATGCACCCTACAACAAAACACAAGTGTTGAAAAACGTGGGCAACCAAAACGAACTGGTGGATGGGGAATAAACCCTGGGAGAGCAAATTCGTTTTCAGAAAACGTTTTTCTGCATTTCAGGGGCAAAAATGACCTCTATAAACCCCCAAAACGTGACTCCCTTTCTCCCAGCCACTGTGCAACACAAAAACGAGCTCCCAGCTATGGAAAAATGCAGGAAATTGGTAAAACACGTGATGGGGAAAGCCCAGCTAGCTCAGACTGCGTGAGAGAGGAAAAACTATCAGTTCAGAATGGCTTTGGGAACCATTTTGTGGGTGTTTTCTTGCCCCAGAAGCAAAAGTACATTTTTCCAGGTTGATGGCTTGCCCATGCACGAAATTGGCTGCCATGCCTCTTCATTCCCAAGGCATTAACTGCCTCAACCAATTTCTGGAAGAATTAAATGATTGGGTGCATAAGTCAGAATGGGTAGTTGAGGGTTTATGGGTTTTCTCATTGACACATGGATTAACACCATTGGCTCAAAGGTTTGAATAATTTCCCTCCCTATTCCTTTTAGAATCATGCCCCCATCTCTTTGTTGCATTGCATAGCTAGTTGTGGGTTTTTCATTAAAATTCGTATTTACATGAAGTCTTAATTTACATTGTGCCTATCTAGCACAAGAACCATATGCATCTATTTTTAATTGCCGATACATAAAACGCTAAATCAATGGTGGGGCCTTGGCCTTGAGCTCCTCACCATGATTAAATATCAATATTTACATCATTTATGATTTAATGCGAAGGGGGTCAAAATGGGGACGTGACATTCCCCTCCTTTTACATCAGCACTGTCCTCAGTGCTTATCAAAACTGAACAAAAATGGATATGCCACTCTCATGGCATCCTCCAGCTCCCATGTAGCTTCATCGGGACCGTAGTGCTTCCATTGCACCTTTACCTGTCCGATGGCTCGGTTCCGGAGCAATGTTACCTTCTTGTCTAGGATGCGCAATGGATCGGTTCGGAACTCCCCCTCGGGTTCCACCTGGATCACATCCCAATTAATCACATGGTTAGGATCATGTACATATTTCTTAAGTAAAGAGACATGAAAAACATTATGAGCTTTAGTGCTAGCAGGCAATGCAAGTCTATATGCAACTGGCCCTATTCTTTCAAGCACTTCAAATGGCCCACAATATCTAGGTGATAGCTTGGAACAACTCCCAAGCTTCAAGGAACTCTTCCTTGATCTCACTCTAAGATACACATGATCCCCAACATTGAATTCCCTATGCACTCTATGTTTATTTGCATAGCTTTTGTGTCTATCCTGGGCTACTTTTAAATTTTGCCGGATCTTTGCAACCTCTTGTTCCATTTCCTTAAGCAATTCTGGCCCAAGTACAATTCTGTTCACTAGATTGTCCCAAGTCACTGGTGTCCTACACCTTCTGCCGTACAAAGCCTCATATGGACTCATTCCCAATGATTCTTGCTGCCCATTATTATATGCAAACTCCACCAGGTGTAGATAATCCTCCCACTTGGATGGCTTGTCCATTACATACATGCGAAGCATGTCTTCAAGCACCTGATTTACTCTTTCTGTTTGCCCGTCTGTTTGAGGATGGTACGCGGTGCTAAAGTTCAAGTGTGTACCCAAATCTGCAAAGAGACCTTTCCAAAAATTGGAAGTGAACTTGGTATCCCTGTCAGAAATTATTTCCTTAGGCAACCCATGTAATCTGAAAATTTCCTTCATGAAAATATTTGCAATGGCATCGGCTTTGTGTGTGGACTTAACCGGTATGAAATGTGTTGCCTTTGTTAACTTGTCCACCACAACCATGATGGAATCATGTTGTCTCATAGTCATTGGCAATCTTGTAATAAAATCCATGGATATTACTTCCCATTTCCATTCTGGAATTGGCACTGAGTGCAATAAACCTGCGGGGTGTTGGCGTTCAACCTTCACCTGTTGACATTTCATGCACTTAGAAATGTATTCAGCGACATCCTTCTTCATCCCTGGCCATAAATAATATTTTCTTGCTGTAGCAATTGTTTTTTGATATCCTGGGTGACCAGAGTATGGAGCTTTATGGATTTCATCCATAACAATCCTCCTCAAATCTACCACATTGGGAATATAGACTCTATTTTTATAGGTAAGAAGTCCGTCTTCCTCCAAATGATAACCCTCATACTTCTTGCCAAGGTCTTGCTGCTGCAATTTGTCCTTTATCTGCACGTACACTTCATCCTCAACAACATGGTTAACAATCTGCTGCTTCAAATTGGGCTGGCAAGTACTAAGTGTTGCCACATGCATTTCATGTACCTTCCTGCTGAGTGCATTAGCCACCTTGTTTTCTTTCCCTTTTATGTGTTTGATTTCAAAATCAAATTCACACAAAAATTCCAACCATCTAGCTTGCCTAGCATTTAAAGTTGGCTGATCAAACAAGTATTTCAGACCACAATGGTATGTCCTTAACTCAAATTTTCTTCCCATTAAGTAATGCCTCCACATCTTTAAAGTATGTACTATGGCTGCAAGTTCTATATCATGAGTAGCATAGTTCTTCTCATGCTCCTTCAAATTTCTTGACTCATAGCATATCACGTGGTTGTCTTGCATAAGAACTCCTCCAAGTCCTTGATTGCATGCATCAGTACATACCACAAAGTCTTTTTCTGGGTTTGCAATTTTCAAAATTGGTGCACTTGTAAGAAGATTCTTCAACCGTTGAAAACTTGCCTCACATCTTGGTGACCATTCAAACTTTATCCCCTTCTTTTGCAAAGAAGTGATCGGGTTTGCAACCTTGGAGAATCCTTCGATAAACCTCATGTAGTAACCAGCAAGGCCCATAAAAGATCTCACATCAGTCACATTCCTTGGAGTTGGCCAATTCATAATGGCTTCAATCTTCTCAGGGTCTACAGATATTCCTTCGTCGGAGATGATGTGACCCAAATAATGAATTCTATCTTTATAAATGTCACATTTGCTCAACTTTGCATACAACTTATGCTCCCTTAGAAAGTGCAATGTCATTCTCAAATGTTCTTCATGCTCTTCTTCATTCTTAGAATATATAAGAATGTCATCTAGAAAAACAAGAACAAACTTGTCCAAATACTCGCTGAAAACACTATTCATGAGACACATGAAAGTAGCTGGTGCATTTGTGAGACCGAATGGTACCACCACAAACTTATAGTGTCCATACCTCGTTCTAAAGGATGTCTTATGAATATCTTCTTCTTTGATTCTTACCTAATGGTAACCAGACCTCAAGTCAATCTTTGAAAATACCTTTGCTCCTCTCACTTGATCAAAAAGGTCATCAATTTGGGGCAATGGGTATTTGTTCTTCACAGTGACTTTGTTCAACTGCCTGTAGTCAATACATAACCTGAGTGTTCCATCTTTCTTTTTCACAAATAGAACAGGTTCTCCCCACGGGGACACACTTGGCCTAATATATTTCTTTTCCAGCAACTCTTGTAATTGCATTTTCAATTCTAGCAATTCCGGTGTACTCATCCTGTAGGGTGTCTTAGACACTGGTGCAGCTCTTGGCACAAGTTCAATTGTAAAATAAATGCCTCTCTTTGGAGGGAGTCCTAGAATCTCATCAGGAAAAACATCCCTGAATTCTTGCAATACATGATAATCCTCCAATTTAAGAGTTTCATTCTCTGCTGCCTCTAAAATGTGGGCTGCATACAATTGACATCCCTTCCTGCAGAACTTTTTCAGCTGCATGGCTGAAACCTGTCTAACAGAAGTCACCTTTGGAATGTCTTTTACAACCCTCGGGTTTCCTTCTTCGTCCATGCATTCAAATGTCTTATTGTAGCAGTTAAGTTTAACCCTGCGTGCTTCTAACCAATCCATTCCAATGAGAATATCATAGGAACCAAGTGGCAAAATATTCAGATCTGCATAAGTGAATAGCCCATCCATCTCTAATGGACATTTCTCTACTATTTCACTAACTTTTCTCTTGGTTCCAGTGGCTAGTTGAACTAACCATGATTTACTATGCTTTAATTTCTTAAAAGCACAAATCTCAACAATTCTAGGAGTGACATAACTGTGAGTAGATCCAGGATCAATCAAAATAGAAACAGATTGCTTAGCAATCTTACCTTCAACTTCAACCACAGTTGACTGATGATCTGCCTGGCGGTCGTCTAGAGCTGCATAGATTCTAGGGATTTTCCTTGCCACTTGACCCACAGTTTCAGCTCCCTGGATGTTGTGGACTTGATTTTCATTCCCATTTCGATGTGGACAGTTCCTAAGCATGTGGTCTCCTCCACAACCCCAACATTGAAGTGGTTCTCTTGGCTCCTTTGGATCTCTTGGCTTGTCTCCCATCATCCTAGTTGGCTTAGTCACAACCTGTGATGGTTGCCTTTGCTGATTCTTGAATTGAGGAGGCTTGAACCCCTTCTTCCTTTGATCAAACTTTTCATTTTTCTTATCCTTCCATGCCTTATGGAATTCTGGTTTGCTTCTGTTTTGATCAAAGCAATACTTGGCCTTTCTTATGGCCTCCTCTAGAGTTCGAGGTTCATCAAACTCAATTCTGTCTTTATATGACTGGGGTAGTCCACTTAAGAAACGTTGAATTTTCACCTTATCATCTCGAATGTACCTTACATATCTTAGCAGCTCCAAGAACTTGTTTGCATATTCTTCCATGGTCAATTGTCCCAATCTCAGCTCATGGAACTCTTTGATCTTATCATCATAGTACCTATCAGAGAGGTACTTTTGCTTGAAGTATTTCTTGAACTGCTTCCACACAATCTTCCTTTCATTGATCTTCTTCACTTGCCTGATGTGTTCCCACCATATAGATGCTCTTCCATTCAAGTTGAAGATGGCTACCCTTGCCTTCATATTTCCCGAGTAGTCTTGGACTTGGAAATACTTTCTCATCCCAAGAAGCCAAGCTTCAGCTTCTTGACCAGACTTTATCTCTCCATCAAATGTAGGAGGTTTCGCCTTCTTAAATTCCCCATGTGAATTTTTCTTGTAGTGCTTCTTCCTCTTACTCCTGCGAGATGAAGATCTTGAACCCTCAATGGATTCTTCAGAGTCAGATGATTCATTAGAAGAGATTTCTAGAGTATATGTTATGTCTGTAGAAACTCTTCTTGAGCTACTGGCCCTCTTACGGGAATTCCTTCTAGAACTAGTCCCACCCCTTTCTGGATTTGATGTCTGATGCCCAGAGTTTATTTTCCTTTGGATGTCTGTCAAACTCTACAACATGGATGCATTCAAATGATTTTGTTCTTCCTGAGCTTTAATCATCCTTTCATTGTCTTCTCTACAGCTTTGCAACTCCACCCTTAGGCTTCTCATGGTGGCTACAATATTTAGAGGAGTCTCTTGATTTCTTCTCCCATTAGATTCTGTTTCAGCATTTTCAACATGTATGTTCTCCCCCTGTGCATCATCCATGATGTTGATTTTCTTGGCCCAACCAAGATCCAAAATTTTTCCACTGTTCTATCTAGAGTGCTGCCCTGATGTAATTGTGATTCTGCAAAATGTGTTCATCAACACAATTGTTAGCTGCATTATATTCTCAGAAATTCAGAAACTACTTTCATGCACGTGGGAAAATATTATATTGACAATTTTTCAAATCATAGAATTTTCTCACAATCAATGATATATGAGGGGGACGACGGGGGTCAAGGGGGCTTGCCCCCTTGTGGCTTCTGCAGGGCGGGTCGAGGGCAGCGCCCTCGCTTTTTTTTTTTTTTGTAAATCTTTCCATTTCGCGCAATCTGGCGCATAAGTTCCAAGCCATTTTTCAATTTTCGGCGCCTGAAAAATCTCCATGGAAAACAGCTAAAATTCCCTGTTTCGGAGCAATTCACTAAGTTCTTCCGCCATTGCGGACGAACTCGCTAAGTTTCTTCGTCGAAACTTAGCTTTTCTTTCCGACAGCTTCGGCGCAACTTGACAGTTCTTTCCATTGTTGCGAAAAACTTTCACCAACTCTTCCACTGTTGCGGAAAACTTTCGCCAACTCTTCCGCTGTTCCGAAAAACTTTCGTCAACTCTTCCGCTATTGCGGAAAACTTTCGCCAACTCTTTTGCTATTGCGGAAAATTTTCGCCAACTCTTCCGCTGTTCCAAAAAACTTTCGTCAACTCTTCCGCTGTTGCAGAAAACTTTCGCCAACTCTTCCGCTGTTCTGAAAAACTTTCGTCAACTCTTCCGCTGTTGTGGAAAACTTTCGCCAACTCTTCCGTTGTTGCGGAAAACTTTCGCCAACTCTTCCGCTGTTGCGGAAAACAACGGAAGACTTAGAAAATTTTTCCACTGTTTCGGGTCAACTTGGCGAGTTCTCCCGCCGTTGCGGCAAAGACTTCCAAGTTCTTCCCGAAACAGACTTAAACAAATTTTTTCAAAAACACTTAAAACAATTTCGGATTCTTCTTTTCTTCTTCCTGTGATGACTGCTGCCCAGCAGGAGGTAACCTTACCTCTGCAAACTATCCAACTTAGCCAGTTTAGGCCAGATGCTGAGACCTATGGTGATCAGGAAGGGACCTTCCCATGTGACTGTAATCGGATTTGGCCCATAGAGGTCCAATGCTGCAACCAGCAGCTCTGATACCATAATGTCACGTCCCCTCCCATCATACTAGTGCGATGGAGAGGATCGTGATGCTAAAACCGGGCATCTAGCCCCATGAACTTATTAAATAAGCATTCACATAATATAAAAAGACATATGGAAATGTATAATTCTAAGAAAACATAACGGAAGTAATTTCAATTACACATCCATCATACATTCAAGATATTCGTCAGATAAATAATTTCAAATTTAACACAAGAGAATACTTATCTTATAACAAAGTAGTCCCAAGCAACTGGCTATGCAACTGCAACGTTCCACCCAACCATAGGCCAGTTGTGATCATCAATACCTCAACACACTACCACCCCCGAGCTGGGCATGATTTCTACAAGGAATCAGGGAACAACAGATTCACACATAGCTCAAAGATACACCAAATCAGCCAAGCCAAGCTACAGTTGGGTTTGCTAGGCTATTAGGCAATGGAAGGAGGAATTGCTAAGCTAGTGGGATCATCCATAGAGATATGGGCACCCTCTGCAAGATCTATCTAGCTTGGTCTCCACAATACCTACACACCTGGCACAAGGAAGTATTCCCTTCACTAGTACACAGTCCCTCAGGCCATACCTCCCATTCTAGTGTCCTTCAAGGTGTGCATAGAAGAGAAACCAGCCCTTGTGATACTCTTGAGAGGTTACCTCCTCACTAGGTTTATCAATCCAATTCTAGTCCACTTCCACTCCTAATTCTTGCTCATAATTTCCAACCAACATAGGGATGCACCCTACAACAAAACACAAGTGTTGAAAAACGTGGGCAACCAAAACGAACTGGTGGATGGGGAATAAACCCTGGGAGAGCAAATTCGTTTTCAGAAAACGTTTTTCTGCATTTCAGGGGCAAAAACGACCTCTATAAACCCCCAAAATGTGACTCCCTTTCTCCCAGTCACTGTGCAACACAAAAACGAGCTCCCAGCTATGGAAAATGTAGGAAATTGATAAAAAACGTGATGGGGAAATCCCAGCTAGCTCAGACTGCGTGAGAGAGGAAAAACTATCAGTTCAGAATGGCTTTGGGCACCATTTCGTGGGTGTTTTCTTGCCCCAGAAGCAGAAGTACATTTTTCCAGGTTGATGGCTTGCCCATGCACGAAATTGACTGCCATGCCTCTTCATTCCCAAGGCATTAACTGCCTCAACCAATTTCTGGAAGAATTAAATGATTGGGTGCATAAGTCAGAATGGGTAGTTGAGGGTTTATGGGTTTTCTCATTAACACATGGATTAACACCATTGGCTCAAAGGTTTGAATAATTTCCCCCCCTATTCCTTGTAGAATCATGCCCCCATCTCTTTGTTGCATTGCATAGCTAGTTGTGGGTTTTTCATTAAAATTCGTATTTACATGATGTCTTAATTTACATTGTGCCTATCTAGCACAAGAACCGTAGGCATCTATTTTTAATTGCCGATACATAAAACGCTAATCAATGGTGGGGCCTTGGCCTTGAGCTCCTCACCATGATTAAATATCAATATTTACATCATTTACGATTTAATGCGAAGGGGGTCAAAATGGGGACGTGACACCATTGCAACCAAAGTGCAGGAAGCATGGGAAGAGGCTCGCGCTGAGAATGAAGCCAAGCAAGAACAACTGTAGTTGACCATAATCCAAGCTGTGGAGCAGGTCAAGACATTGGTAGACCATATGGGATTGGGGCAATTAGGTTAAGGTATTAACGGGAAATCAGTAGAGCCAAGCACGCAAAGAAGACCACCTATTATTGGAAGTAAGTATCCGCGCATCTTGAACCTTGAACCTAGCTACCTGATTTACCCAAATTAAATGGTTAAGGAGGCACTAAAGACTGGGCGCCTCGACTTGAACATTGGGGCCTTACCCCTGGAGGACTTGAATGAGTTGCACATCAAAGTTGCAGAAGAAATTCATGAGAGAGGCATCGCCTCATATGATAAGTGTGCGCAGTTAACTGAAGACATCAATTAGTTAAGGCAGGAATCAGATAACACCAAGCAAGAATTGAGCGCGGCCAAGGAAAAGGGCCAGAAGCTGAAGGAAACCATTTCAGCTATGTGCGCACACATAGAAGAATGCGAGGAAGAAGATGACATGGAGGACACAATAAATAAAATTGGGGCCAAGGTAGAGTCCCTTACTGCTGAGAAAATAGAAATGAAAACCGCGTATAAATGCAAAATCGCAGAACTGGAGGCTCGACACCATGTCATTCTGTCAGATCAGTGACCAGCTCCAGCTGAGGACGTCAAAGTAACCATGGATGGAATTTCGTCGAAAGTGATGAAATGCCAAGACTTACTTGATCGGATAACTAAAACAGTAACCGGGTTGAATGAAGATCATGCGCTACAGCAGGTAAGGGCAGAAGTAGAACAGAAGCAGCAGCAGGTAGATGCTGCAAGTATACAGATGAGGAATGCGCCGATGAGAGAGAAAGTGTAGAGATTTAATGAGGTCAAGGACCTGCAGAAAGAGCTGGAAACACTAAGGGAGAAAGAGGCTGCCGCATCGGACAGGCTGCAGCCTATTGAGAAAGAAGGCCTCGAATTAATGCAACAATTCGATGCGAAGTTCGTAGAACTTTAGTCGGTATAAGGCACTATGTAGGAACAAGTGGCTCAGGAGAAGGTCTCGCAGGCTACTCTGGAGACGCTTCAAGGCTTCGAACAGAAAGCCAAGAACGTAGTTGTGGAGTTGCAACAAACTCTGTAAAGCTTCACAGCAAAGCTTGGGACAATGAAAGACGCGGCACCAGGGTCCATAGGTGGAAGTGGCTCAGGACGAGCCACAGGTGAGTGTTAGGGGCCTGTTGGGCGGGGCCCAAGTGGGTTGGAAAAATATACAAGTATGAAAAATTACGCGTAGTGCACTGCAGCAAAAAGAAAAGACAATTTTGATAATTGCGCATTGTGCACTACGGCAGGAAGAGAAAACAGTTTTGGTGAAAGCGCATTGCGTGCGGCGGCAGGCGACGAACAATTTGAGGTTTTGCGCGTGTCGCGCGATGGCAATGACGAAGGCACGGCCGCGCAGCAGGACGATGCGCATGGTAGCGCATAAGCTATTTTTGGGTAGAACATGGGTAAAGGTCAGACGAGGATATGACCTAGTTTGGGTAAGGAACAGGTGGATGACAGATGAAAGCGACCTATTCAAATGTGTGGCGACAAGCAGTTGAAAAGCTAGTCCACGACGCCGATGGCGACAGGAAGGCGAAGGAGTGGAAAGGGACAGGCCCTGATGTAGTTATAACCGCTTAGAGGATTGCAGCTGTAAGAAGAGCATGTGAGCCACGAGTGGCCCAGCTGGAGCACACGGAGTAAGTTGTTGACGGTGACATCTAGGGTGGAAGTTGGCTACACTGGTTTTGTAGACCTAAGGGTTTTTGCTAATGCATTTTAAAGATATGCCTATGGGCATAATCTATAAATAGGCATGATTTTGTATGGGAAAGGGTTGTTGAATTCTTCATTTTGGTTAAGTGTTGATTATTGTAGAATCTTAAGCTTAGAAAAGCCATTGTAAAGGCTCTGCAGTTGAGTGCGCAGAGACCTATCTGAGAGAGAGAAGAGAGTTTGTAGCTGAGTGCACAGAATAAGAACGGTTGTACCCTTCCCATTAAGAGTAATATTAACAACCGTTCTTGTGGACGTAGCCTCCATCCGGGGGGTGAACCACGTTAAATTTTGTGTTGTGTGACCAATGTGTTTTTATGATTGTTTAATTGCTTGGTATGTATGTTTAATGCTGGAAAATTCTGTATGTGATTGCTTTTATATGTATTCACTACAGAGAATGAGAATAATATGTTAAGTAATGCATGCGCAGAGGAATGTTAAGTATTCAACATGTATGAATCTGTCGATTGGAATGTATGAGTCTATCTATTGGTCAAGTAGTGAACACCGAGTTTAAGCGCAGCGTTGGAGCACGTAGTAACATATGTTATTAAACCATCCACAATTTACTGATAAGACTTGAATGGAGTAAAAGGATAAAGGATGTTAAGTAGAATGGTTATAATTGAACATCCTCGCAAGGACGCGCAGTCTCATGAATGCGCCGAGTCATTGAAGGTTGCTGCGAGGTAAGCTCTTGATAGCTTATTGTTGTAATGCAAAGGTATCCTGTATCGCACAGTCATTGGAGGTGCGATCATAGTTGCGTGCTGAAGGCGCAAGTGCGCGAGCGCAGTTGCGCGGTGAAGTATCCGACGCGGAACAGAAGATTCGCGTAGTTATCTATCCGCGCAACCCGCAAGGAGTTGCGCTGCTTATTAGCTTTCCCCCCATCGCATCACCCGGTTGCGGAAACTTGATTCCGCAACCACCCCCTCAGCTTCGCCTCGGGTGAGACCTCAGGCTGCGCGCAACCTGTTGCCGAAAGGGCTGGTGAATTGGGATTTTGTTGGTTCCTTGAACCGCGAAGTACTTGGGTCTACACTGGAAACCTCAAGAAGGTGATTGACAGCCAACAATGCAACTGCTAGATGTTACATGATTAGCATGTCTCCCATGTCAACTTTAGTGGATAAGACCCTTGTGGAGTTTTGGACTAGAAATAAACCCACAGTGTAGCATCTTTATGTTTTTGGTTGTAAGGTATATGTTCATGTGCTTAAGAAGAGGGGTTCGAAGTTGGATAAAAAGGTGTTCAAATGTATTTTCATCATCTTTGGGGTTGATGTGAAAGGTTACAAGCATTGGGAACTTATGGCTAGAATTTTTTTTTATAGAAGAAATGTTATTTTTTGAGAAGTTAGTTCTTCTCTCATATTAGTGCCACCATAAGAGGATGAAAATAATTCAAGATTTCAACTACCTCAAATATGAATTCCCATTAGAACTAGTTTCAGTGTATGAGAAATATGATGGTTGGCAATATACCTTGGTGATGACCTACACATTTGGGGTTTGGCACAAAATCTAATATCAATAACGTAACATAATAATGTAGGTGTGTAGGTTTTATTGTTTGGTAAAGGGGTAAAATGGTCTAAGGAGCTATGGTTTTTACTAAGGGTGTTCATGGTGGCACTCTTTTCCAACTTGACGTGTGCGCCATTTAGTGTAATAGTTCTTCAATTTATCCTAGAATTTCGAAAGAAATGAATATAATATTAATGGAGAGAGCTTGGAGTATGCCTAGTGGAGTAGTCTTAGAAACAAAAATCTAGGCATATGCAATGCTATATGTTACATGATTAACATGTCTACCATGTCAACTTTAGTGGATAAGACCCCTATGGAGGTTTGGACTATAAATAAACCCACACTCTAGCATCTTTATGTTTTTGGTTGTAAGGCATATGTTCATGTGCTTAAGAAGAGGGGGTTGAAGTTGGATAAAAGGGTATTCAGATGTATTTTCATCATCTACGGGGTTGATGTGAAAGGTTACAAGCATTGGGAACCTATGGCTAGAAAACTTTTGTATAGAAGAAATGTTATTTTTTGAGAAGTTAGGTCTTCTCTCATAGTAGTGCCACCATAAGAGGATGAAAATAAGTCAAGAGTTCAACTACCTCCCAAGATCAAGAAAATTGAACCAAAGAATGAATAAGGAGTTCACAATGGACCTAATGAAGAGGAGGGCTCATAGAGAGTTTGGAAGAGGAGGAAGAAACTCCACCTCAATACTTCAACTAGATAGGTATAATTATGATATGTCTAATTTCATATGTATATTTGCTTTATTGCTAACATCAATGAGCCTAAAATAGTGAAATAGGCAACTCATAGAAAATAAAGAGTTCTTGAGATGGGCTATGAATGAGGAGATTGTTGCACTTAGAAAGAATGATGCATGAGACTTGGCACCTCTTATTGATGAACAAAAACTTAATTGGATGTAAACAAATGTTCAAAAGAAAGATCTATCCAATAGTAGTATTAGAAAATACAAAGCAAAATTGGTTGCAAAGGATATTCACAAGTTGAGGGGATAGACTTTGATGAGATTTTGTCCTCAATTGCTACCTAGTAACTTGAAGGAGGAAATCTATATAACCGAACTAAGCACTAGATGAAAAGATATTTATAGTCACTAGTTTGCAAATTAAATAAGTCTTTATATGGTTATCATTGTATGCATTGCCAACATGATAGTAGTGTATGACTTATCTTGAACCATGCATTGCCAACATGATAGTAGTGTATGACTTATCTTGAACCTTTATGTTGCTGAAATATGTGGGGGTTTTTCTCCAAATAATTTCCATATTCTTTTGTTATTTATCATTGAAACTATTTTAGTTTTATGCATATTCTATTCCACACCTTTACTTCCATTCAAAAATAAGTAAAGAAGAAACCTGAAATGAATTATCTCTATTAACAAATATCGCGTTCAATAGAGAAGTAAAGAGATATTTCTTACCGTGATGAGTTTGGAACTGATCCAAATCTACGAGCAAAGTCTCCAAATATGATACCAATGCTTCGTTGAGGATCCCATTGCTTTGATTCTTTCAGGACAGACGGTATTATTATCGTTTCGGTATGATGAAGCTGCTGTGCTATGCAAGCATGCAATTTCTGAAGTATTTTTGGATTTTCCTTCGTAGGAACCATATAGAATTGTACTTGCGACTCCCATTGAGTAAGACTCCACTGAGGTATGTTCAAAGCACCAATACTGGACTTTGAAGCTGGCAAACGGACCAATGGGAACGCACGCTGCTCAGAGTTGGCCCGGTTGGAAGTACTGGCACCATTGACATTGAAGAATTCTTCAATTTTTGATAGCAGGTAGCTTCGTTTTAACTGCTCCATCACTAGGTTTACGAACTTGCCGTAGGCTTCGAAGGCCTCCTTCCAATTTTCATTCTCCAGCTTTGAAATGTCATTCAAAAACCTAACATAAGAATTACATTTAGTTTCACGTTTTATTTCACAATAGTTTTCTGGCTGGAAATCAATAAAACTAATGCAGAGTAGATAAATATTTGTAAACCCTTAGCTACTATTTTAGCCAACATTGAAACTTGAAACTTTAAGCCGAATTTGTTCTTAATCTGTTAAACGGATATTTTATGCCAGATAACATTGATTTATAGGTGGATATTTTGGACGTAGTTGGATCTAACTTCTAAATTATCAAGCTATGGGAGATCAGACAAAGCAAGTATATTATCAAGCTATGGGAGATCAGACAAAGCAAGTATATATTAATCAAGCTATGGGAGATCAGACAAAGCAAGTATAACAGATTAAAATGAATCTTCATGTTCTTCAAACACAAAGATGGGCTGTTCAATTTTTTTACTGTCGTCCACCCCGAAAGAACAAACTTCTCTTCTGCAATTACTATATGACTTAGTTGAATATAATGCCAGGTCAATTGATGCAAAAGCAAACCCTCAAGTAGGCAGAGGCAGGCAGGTCAGGAGTTGGATCTTCACGTAAACTTGTTTTTAGGTGATCACCGACCTTTCCTAACCCTAAATTTGTCATTAAGGAAAATATGTGTTTTGAAACGATTGATCATGCAAAGAAACTTATAGTGCCATATTTAGCTATATACCAGTTTGAAATGCAATCTTACTATTTTTTATTATTCAGTTTTGTACCAGGAAGTAAGCACTGTTCTCTCTGTGATAAGATGATAATGAGCACTGTTCTCTCTGTGATAAGATGATAATGAGCACTGTTCTCTCTGTGATAAGATGATAATGAAAATTTAGAGATCAATTTTGATATCTTCTCCTAGCCTTTTGGCTCTGCCCATTTCATATCTTCACTGTACTGTCAAATAATGGATGATAATTCTTACTTATAAAAACTTGTAGTTGTGCTATAATCTTGGATAGTAATTTTTTTTGTGTTTATGAATTTGTTTAACTGGTTAAAACAATATTTATATAGTATGCTGTAATATATAATAGGTTGTATGCATTTGAAAAATGTACTTCCAAGTTTTATTGGGATTATTAGGATCATTTAAAGTAACGAGATATATTTAAAAGATATTGTCAGGTTGCTTGGAAGAATAATTTTTATATCATTGTATGTTTTTCTTACAGGATATAGATTCATCTACATCAAGATTCATTAAAAAATATTGATTCTATGTATATCTCCTCTACAACGTCCATGGATCTAAGTATTGGCCACAAACCTACAATGTGACGGTTTTACCATTTCATGCAGGGTAAACAAAAAAATTCTTGGATCATAACAATAATAATCCAATAAAAATATTGAAATATTGAAGTGGGGAGTGTCTCCTTACCTTCTTCAAAAATGCACTTTGTCCAGGTTTTCATAGGAACATTTCCGGCCAATTTTTGTTACCAGTCATTTTGATAGCAAGTTGATTGTAACAATGTCGAAATTCAGATCTAAAAATGTGAAATATTTTAATTGCAAGTATGCCAGGGGCTCCTCTCGCAAGTTATAACGAAGCTAATGAAACCCAAGTTATAACTTGCGAGAGGAGCGCCTGGCATACTTGCAATTAAAATATTTCACATTTTTAGATCTGAATTTCGACATTGTTACAATTAACTTGCTATCAAAATGACTAGTAACAAAAATTGGCCGGAAATGTTCCTACCAAAAGCCGGACAAAGTGCATCTTATGAAGAAGGTAAGGATACACTTTCCACTTCAATATTTTGAACAATATTTTTATTGGATTATTATTGTTATGATCCAAGAATTTTTTTGTTTACCCTGCATGAAATGGTAAAAACCATTACATTGCAGGTTTGTGGCCCATACTTAAATCCATGGACGTTGGAGAGGAGATAAACATAGAATCGATATTTTCCAATGAATCTTGATGTAGATGAATCTATATCCTGTAAGAAAATATTGATGTAGTTGAGTACATATAAAATCAAATTAAATGAAAATAAATCTAATTAAGGGCTCAAACGAAACCGAACGTAAGTGTTTGATATGCATGCTTTCTTTTCGAGCTTGGTGTCGGCATTCATGGTGGTTTCAGAGTGCGGATGACAAAAAGGTTGATGTAGTGAAAGATATTAAATTTAATAAAAAACGGAAGATTATAAATGGATGTAGTGAAAGATATTACATAATCAATATTTAGCTATATACCAGTTTGAAATGCAATCTTACTGTTTTTTATTATTCAGCTTTGTACCAGGAAGTAAGCACTGTTCTCTCTGTGATAAGATGATAATGAGCACTGTTCTCTCTGTGATAAGATGATAATGAAAATTTGGAGATCAATTTTGATATCTTCTCCTAGCCTTTTGGCTCTGCCCATTTCATATCTTCACTGTACTGTCAAATAATGGATGATAATTCCTATTTATAAAAACTTGTAGTTGTGCTAAGATTATATTCGACAGTAATTTTTGTTTTGTTTATGAATTTGTTTAACTGGTTAACTTTGAATGTTTTAAAACAATATTTATATAGTATGTTGTAATATATAATAGGTTGTATGTATTTGAAAAATGTAATTCTAAGTTTTAGTGGGAGTATTAGGATCATTTAAAGTAAAGAGATATATTTATAGAATATTGTCATGTTGCTTGGAAGAATAATGTTTATATCATTGTATGTTTTTCAAAAATAAAAATATTTTTTAACAAATAATATTAATATAAATAAAAGAAATATAAAAATCTTTATATATGAAAAAGTAAAATTTGATTGATATACCTATAAAAATTATCATAAAAAAGATAAAAAAGAAATAATGTTTTTATTTATGTTTTAATATAATATAGTATTTTTATCGTTTTAAATTCTAAAGTGCTTCATTTTTGTGGTACTTTATAGATCCAGAGTTAAATTAAATTATTTTGATTATGTTAAAATATTTAAACTCTATATAGTTTTGTGGAGTGAGCTAGTTTTATATTTTGGACTTTCCAATCATGGTATATAGAGATGAAATAATTTTTTGCTGAAATTGTCATTTTTCTTTATTTGAATTGCACTTTTGATTAAGCACTCAAATTATGCAAATACAATAATTTATATTTACAATTTCAACAATTCCAGTCTGATTTTGCCCTGAAATACATTCTGCAATTTCAACAATTCCAGCTTGAAGAAAATATGGTCCAAAATGTAGAATGCTTAGCTTACACCTAATTTTACTTTCATTCATTATTTTCTCAATCTTCTTCTCATAGCCAAACTTTACCCAAAAGCTTTTGATATTCTAAATCAAACTAAAATCTAATTCTTTTTCTCTAAAGTTTGACTAGATTTTGTTGGACAAGTCTAAAAATTTGATGATTTTGTCTGTCCAGCCAAATCCGAATGCATAAATGGATTCAGTGACCCAAAATACGCGAGGACATCCAAACTATGCAAGTTTAAACACTATTCTATGAGATTTTAAAATTTTATTTAATAATTTCAAATATTTCAAAACACCCAAATTATGTAAATTAGGCAAGTTTTAACACTATTATCTAAGATTTTAAAAACAGCCCCCAAACCAAATATACCAATAACTTGTCATTCAGTAGAAGCATCCAGCAACCCACAGGGTGAGACTCTATCCCAGGGATCCTAAAAATATTGTTAGGCAAAATCCTAGGACGTTTAGGGTACGCGGATTTTGTTTTCAAATCGATTTTGGATACTCTTATCAAGCTCCCCACATTGGAAATCAAATTTTAACCTCCTTACCGCCAAACCACAGCCCAACCAACGGGCGGTGGTAGCAACTTGACTCTTGGATTTCTGAACAGAGACGGGATACAGAAGGTTAGCTCATGGTACCTGGTTTCACTTCTTCACTTTGCGCTGGTGATCCCCGGCAAATTCCTGATTTTTTGCGCTCATGATCCCTTGTGTATTCCTGATTTGAACATTGGATGAATATTGGTTGGGGAAACTTGTTTTTCTTCAAGTTTGGCTGGTCAAAATTGCCGATTTTGAAGAGATTTGTCTCAATTTATTAAGTGAATAGCTCTATGACAGCTTCGATATACAGCTGATAAATTATCACCACAGGGTCAACTAGGTAAGATCGTGGTCAACTTTGTGAAGAAGGATTGGTCGTGACTGCGTAGGTCAATTTCGGAGCAGTCAGTCATGGAAGGTCTTGAAAGGGCATAGGCGACGGGCGTAACGTATTGATACAGGAGTAAGTATCGGAAAGATGAAAGAGAAGATAGCGTAAGGAGCCAATCCTTGACCTTTCACCAACTTGGTGGGCTGGATTTCCAAATAATACTCTTGGATTTAAGCGATCCACTTTCCCCTAGTTCCCCTACTGCATTTGGCGAGCTCTAAGCAGCCTGCTACGCAGCATTGAATGCTGCAGGTGCTGCTGTGCTTGCAATTAGATCTCGCCATTAGATCTTATGCTACTTGAGATCGAACGGCGAGCACAGCAGCGGCTGCAGCATTCAATGTTACGTAGGAGGCTGCTTAGTGCTCGTCCATTTTGACAGGGTTGTCTTAAATCCATTTCGACTTCAAAAGAGTTTAACCCGGTAAAACAACTTGCACGATCTAAACTTAAACCCTTTCAGGACCAGCCCTCTAAAACCAACAGATCCGGGCTTTTCTGCCAATCGAATCTAAATCCGGACTCGGTAACCACTATCGATCAGGACCAACCCACCGAAACCTACAGATCCGGGCTTTTCTACCAATCGAATCTGGACCCGGTAACCACTTTCAATCAGGACCAACCCGCCAAAACCTACAGATCCGGACTTTTCTACCAATCGAATCTGGACCCGGTAACCACTTTCAATCAGGACCAACCCTCCGAAGTCGACCCGTATAAGCCTTTTCTACCATACCAATCTAGGCCCGATAAGGCCTTTTAGGGTTAGGAAACAAAACACTGATGAGTAAGTAAAAGTGGCCATTAGGGTTTCATTGTGATGGTTACAAGATATGAAATAAGGTTTGATGTAAGTCGAAGAGCAATGAAGAGTAAAAAGATATAAAAATGATATGAACATACAGCCAAAGGAATAATGAGTTCTAGAAATTAAAACTGCATTGCCACATATCAAACTGAAAATAACCAAATCATCTTAAAGCAGATGGATTGAACTAGACAAAGGGAATCACGTACATACCTCTCATGGTTCCGAAGGAAGGGTGTTGCCATTTCTGTTTCAATCTACGAACAAGCTGAATGAATATGTTGGAGAAGCTAAACAATGGGAGGAAAGAAGATTATATGACAGGAGGAGGGACAAGTTAAATAGAAGAGAGGAATCATCAAGTTAAATAAAAGAGAGAAATCATTTTCAGAACCTATGAATTTGGTAAGTAAATTTATATAATTAATTTTAATATTGTTGAAATTTGTGTCAATAAAAGATAATTCATTTTGACCTGGTCAAATTTCATTAATAATAAACTCATTAGGGTGGATAGTGAGAGATTGAAGTTATGGATGTGTAACTTCATCCTCCACAACCGGTTCTCCGACCATCAAGGTGTGCCTTCACCACCAACCCAATACTCATAAAAGTAGGTGAAGGGGCACAATGCACCTTCACTTTTGGGAGGGTAGGTAGTGGGGGCAATACACCTACACCTTCACCATTCAAGAGAGCCCATGGTGGGGTTAGAAAACCTTCACACCGTGAAAGGGTAAATGGTGTGGGGGTCTCGGAATTACCTTCATCCGTGGAGGGGTTGGGAGGTGAGCCTGGGTGAACATACCTCACCTCATGAAAGGTGGTTTGTGATTATCCTTCATGAGGGTGGATGGTAATCAACACCTTCATCTTAATGAAGGTGAGTGGGTTAAGAAACTCAAAAAACAATAATTCATACTTTATAATATTTTTATCTCAAATGTTTTTCTTTGTTATTCCTACCATTTATTAAGTTTTACACTATATTAATATTTTTTCCTCAATTTGTCCACATTTAATTAATTTATTGTTATTATTTACATTTGTTTTTCTCCAATGATTGTTCGTAGTAGTAGTAATAGACTTGATCTCTTACATTTTATAATTTATTATTAGCTAACAATTTTTGAATTATTCTTTTAAACCTATAAATTCTTAATAACTCTTTTCTATATCTCAAAGCTATTTTATATCACTTTATGAAGTTTGGAGTGCCCACTTGAAACATTGGGAACAAAAATTAAGACATTCTCAAACATATGGACTATGGAAACCTATATTCTCAAAGATACCTTACCTCCACATAGAGTTATCGCCTCATTCACCCCATTCACCCCATAAGAGTGGTGTGGAGGTAAACATATAGATACACATTGTTATTCCTTCACCCTTCATGGGTGAAAGTGTTCATTGCTTATTATTCTCAAACATCTCTTCCACTCTCTAAACATATTTTCATATTTTTTCTTTGGAAGGAAAAAAAATTGTATAAATTTTAACATCTTCTGTTTAAGTGGGAGTATTTAATTTTCTAATGTTTCCCAACACCATTATGGTTGAGGTCTTTATTTTGCTTAAATCTCCTAGTTATTTGGGTGAGGCATATATTTCAAATCACCAACATTATATGTGAATCTATTGATTCCAAAACTCACTCAAAACATGACCCAATTAACAAATAACACCACTCAACCTAACCATCAAACTAATACTACATTAACAACATCATACACTTTTAAAAATAACATCATCCATGTCTTATGCATATTATCTTTCATAATTAACAAAATATCATAATAGATTAAAGTTTATCCACAACTTTAAAAACTTAAATTTGCATCTTAATTTAATTATTATCTATATTAGTAATTTAGTTGCTATCTATATTGTCAACTGAGCATAAAATAGATGGTGAATGGGCGTACTAATAAGGCACTTCTTGTATTAGGTCATCAAAACTATTTAGATACTAGCTTACAAAATAAAATTAATATCTATATTACCTATTAAATGTGGGTGAGAATACGATAAAGGCTAAAGAAAATTAAACAACGAGGATACAACAATTTCCTCGAATGAATATACCACTAAAACATGGAGGATAAAATTACCCATTCAACTATGGTTAGCATCAATTTAAGATCCTTACAATATAATATCATAATATTTAGTGAATGATAATTTGTATTTAAAACTTTGTAGTAACATTTTAGATCTTGTGTTTGGGAATTTAAGATCCTTACAATATAATATCATAATATTTAGTGAATGATAATTTGTATTTAAAACTTTGTAGTAACATTTTAGATCTTGTGTTTGGGGAAGGTTTTAATATTTTTATTTTAAAAAATTAAATAATATTCTAAGAGAGGTCATAAGTCTTATAGTATGAAGGAAATATATAATGTTTATAATTGATATAAAGATGATATACATGGTTTAAAAATAATTAAAAGGAGAAGATGTATATTTATGTGTGTATACATTTGTAGGTAAGTTTTAAGTTTTTTTTATTATATGAAAGAAGTAAATGGTGTTTGTGTTATAAGATTGCATGCAAATCTAGTAGTGGAGAAGCACAAAATTCCAAAAGGAAATATAGACTATTAATTCACTCTTCCTCCCTTCAAGAACCCATGAGGAGTGAATCCACCACTTTCTCTAGGTATTTCTTTTCCTAACATGCTCTTTAGAACATGGGTATATCCTAACAAACTGATTACATAATAAGACACAAAAGTAGTACATACGAGTTATCTTATATTATTAGTAAGGCACCCAATCTATTATCTTTCATTATTTTTCTGACTAGATTTCCTTCGTCAAGTGAGAGGTGGGAATGGTTGTCGGCTTTTTTTACTAGCTTAGCAAAGGCAAAGACTATTCTTTCATATTCTTCTTATTTTTTTTCTTCAAATCTTCAACATAGGATAGTGTTGTCGAGTTTTTTTTGAATCACATACCTTCTCGACATCCCTCATTGAATTCATTGATTTTTGCTCTACTTCCTCTGAGTCTTTATTTGATTCTCATTCTTCATATACATCCTCATCCGCTACCATTGCCTCATATTCCTCTTCTTCTTCACCTTTAGTTGTTGCAACATCCTCCTCTTTGTCTTCTTCTTCTTTGTAATATTCTAATGCTAGTTTCTCTTTATCCACTTGGAGTTTATAGGGATCATCATGTTTTCCTTCATTTCTCCCCATCATCATTTCCTCTAGATTACCCAAGACTTCAAATATGTTTTGAGTCCACTTTGATTCTTTATCACGGTATACCTTTGAATGATGTACTCCTTTATGCAGAGATCTTCATTGTCTACTCTACACCCACTTATACATTTCCTTTTGATTAGGATGGTCTTGTTGTTCTATTAAATATTGATTATGGCATCCATTAGGGGCCTCCTTAAGATTTTCATGTGGAGTAATGACATGTTGTACATTAGGAAAGTTCTTGGAAAAGTACCCATAGATATGGAAATGATTACATTTAAAAGGAATTTTCTCATAGTCTAGGGGTTGCTTGTGACACCACCCCTCCATATTAATCTACAAACCTTCTGATAGACTCACCTCTAGTTCAACTTCAACACAAATTCAAAGATAGGAAAAAAAGGTTCCCTTTTGGTTCTGCTCCATCAATATATCTTCCTAACTTATTCCCAATAACTTTGAGAGTGCCTTAATCTCAAAAGATTAAGGGTAGATGAGGCAATCTGTCACATCCCCAAAAATCATAAATATTTAAAAAAAAATTCTAAGCGGTCTATTCGACCAAAAATGATATGCAGAAGTATAAAATCTTAGCATTTAAATTTACTTGTTTAGATAAAAGGCGACATTTTAATATCTCGTAAATTTTCATTAATTAGTTAACGACAATAAAATCGGAAATATCATAATCCTTAGATATACAGTATCAATGTTGTAACTACATTCAGCCCCATTTATAAATCTATACTTGAATGATGTGCTACTTCCTATTCTATGCAACCTCTTTATCCCCAAATTGGATAATTACAAAAGTAAGAGAATGTCTTTGTACTAAATAGAAATTTTGCTTTAATAACATACGTCTATGTGAACTAACTTATTTGAATCAAACATCAATTCAACGATAAAACATGTACAATCCTAAATCTTGAGTACATTATCTAATCAATATAAAGTTAACTTCGAATTATACTTTTATCAACCATTTTTCCCATAATCATGCAATTGATAATATTTAACACATTCCTATTTGTTTACATTTGAAGATTATATGTACTCATCACATGGATTTCCTAATAACTCATATAAGACATATCCATTAGAATAATTTATACATCTAGGTATTCAATATATAAACATATGAACAAGTGATCTACAAGGTACACATATAAATAATCAATACCATCACAAGTGCATGCATACTCAAGAGACCAAAGAATATAAGGATTACACATAAAGAACCATCACGGACCAAAACATAAGAAAACATCATGAAGCGTTACAAGTAGACATACACACAAGAATATAACATCAAAGAGAGAGACCATTTTGATGTGGTTCACCCGCAACTTGGGCTACGTCCACAAAGGTTTGTTTTTTATATATTTATTTCAATGTAGGAGTCACATTTTGCAACATGATTGTTGCTATCTTCCCCAATAGTATAATAACCCTAAATGGTAACATGTAAATTTTTAATGACCTTCGTACAAGTATTGGATTTTTCATTCTCATCCTCTTAGGGCTATACCCTTCCTCTTTGATGTGTACACAAGGGTATTGTATCAACCAAGTTTTTTAACTAGGAAAACATCTTTATGCATTCATTACTCTTATGCAGACTTTTATGAGGTGCAATTCCTGCAATAATTTGAAGCTCTCGAACAAATCTAGATGATATTTAACTAACTCTCAACCATATTATTAACCGGTTTATAAGTAAAGTTTAAAAGATGATTCAACACTCTCCATAGAGAGGAATCACTGGGAATATCATTTAATCATCTTTTATTCAAAAACACATACATACTATTATTCCCAGCTACTAGCGCAGAGATAGTTATTATATGAATATATATATACTTTTCTATAATGAAGTAATATAGTAACCTAATATGTACCTAAATATGTTTTTAATGGTTACCAACAATTCCTTATAAAAAGAAGGGTTTAAATGCGACTCCAATACATACATATATGCATCATATCTTATAAGCATGAGAATAAAGTAGATTGCAGTTGTTAAAATAAAAAACCATAAAACGTTTAAGATAATGATCCAGCTAGGATTGATATCGAGCTTAGTACACCATATATATACATATGTATCTATCGGCAGCAAATATATAACTGAGCCATAGTGATATTATCACACAAGGGAATGATCAATCCGATCAGTGGTCATCATTAATGTAGCACATAAAGATCACACCCCAATCTTGAGATTTCGGGCCACGATGAAGAAGATGCAGCAATGATATGAGATTTCAGACTAGAGTAATGAAGACTACTAATGCAACGATAAGATTTAGGGTACAAGGGTCACTTGTGGTAGGGGCAACTCTGTTTAAGGAAAGAAAACTAGTAGAGATCAAAATATTTAGAGACCATATCTCTACGATAAGACATAAACCTCACTAAGTTCTGCTAGGGGCCAAAACTGTCAATGTTCAACAACGACCGAGGTAATATATATATATATAAACAAAATAAGTCACAGATCTGTGCATTAACTGAAACACAATCTAGGTACCATACTCACGATAGAGAAAGCAAATCCAAGTGAATCGACTTTTAGAAGTGTGCATCTGGTCTTGCAAACCGCCTTCCAATGCAGTTAGGGTTTCAAGTCTTATCTCGTCTACAAAAATACGCAGGATTAAAATGCAACCCCACTAAGTATTACCAAAATGACAAATCCAAAGAAGGTTTCGCAGTCATTCAACTAGTACTACAGAATTGTATCACTGTAATGGACTGAGAAAGACACAGGTAGAAATATGCAGCTCAGGGTCCAAAGTGCTTGTCACTGAAAAGAGATAAGTTAAGTAGGAACTAGCAACAACAGTCTGCCCATTCGTACGCATATGCTACCCAAAACAAGACTATATGCAGAAAGTAAAAAGATGAGAGATCACCCAGATCTATGAAGCATATAAATGATCCAACACATGGATATCTACACATTTCAATGGTTCTGGGTTCAATATACACCGTCAAAGAGGATCTACTCTGCTAAAGCATCTTTTCAGCCAGTAAGAAATGGCTCTTTCCAGACAGTAAAGAATGGCTTGCACATAAAAGCGGAGTTGGTAAGACACATAAAAAAAACATCCATCCTCATAGAGATTGGTTTAATACTATGCGTTAACCGGAATTAAGATTAGAGGGCTGAGGTAACTAGAACCTTACCAGGTAGTTCTTCTATGCAACGAATTTGTCAAGCTGCATGCTAAATCCCGCACTTGTTCCCAACCATTCGCGTTACGTTGTAGCTAACCTCGGTCTTTCTCCAGAATATTAGTATTCCTTCGTATTTAGATGCAGAGAGGAATTATATCCAGACATATAATAAAAAATCATCGTGTGTTAAAAATCGTCCCATAGGGAGCCGCCCAGCGTTAACATCTTCAAACAGTAATTGAAAAAACTGATAAGCATGGGTCATCAGAGCTCGCTAGCTCTATTATCGAGCGTAAAATTGAACATATGGGTAAGTCGTATCTTGCAGAGATGGAAGTTCATGCTAACACGCCGATCCCCTCTGCAGAAAAAATGTCCGTCCCTCATTATGCAGAGTTTGCTCCTATTAACCGAATCTCTTCCTCGAAGACTCCTTTTTCCTGAGATCCATTGCATTCCAGGATATATCACCTTCTTTTCCCCCTCATTGCACACAGCGTCTCCTCATTCCCACGAGGAGCACCCCCTTCTCGTAACATGCTTAGCAATAAAAAGAAAAACCCGATGGTGAACTCCCGACCAAAAAATCGTAACTCCATCCTCCTTAATCCCTAGGGGGAATATTTATTTTTGCAACCCGATAGTGGTAGAAGAACGCGTGTCCCAAGTGAGGACAGGTGAAGGTAAAGAGCTAGCTGAGCTCCCTCCGAAAAGTCTGCTGCGTGGGATAGTTAAGGTGAGTGGAAGTTAAACGCCAGCCAACGATCACCAGTCTAATAAATATATTGGCCAAATGGCTATAGTGAGACATTATGGAGGAGCTCCACTAAGGAGACACCTCCTTTAAAATCTCGTAAGGTGGAATCATAACTACTTTTTAAACAAGTTGAGCACTAAAGCTCCACTCCACTCTTCTTACCTAGAAGGATGGTTAAAAGTATAATTTTCCATAAGGTTTCTTCCCAATGTGGCGGCAGACTTTTCTAAATTTTCTCGACCAAGAAATTTGTTCCTTTATCATACTAGGATACAAGTAGTTGCCACGACTATTTCCCATTATCATATAAGATATATATATATGTCTTCAATACGCACACGTGTGTTTACATATCTTTAACATAATCTTACCACTTTATTCACATATATATATATATGTACCTATAATGTCCACCACTTTACATATATATAATACACATTACTACTATTTATTGATCTCTCACAATAAATATATATATATATTATCTATAATAAGCTAAATTCTTTTTAGCAAATCTAATGTACTCTCTAGCATTTTCTCTCGGAAATGCTTATAATCGTAAAAATGACCATTTTGAGATACTTGAATGGATATCTTAATATGAAGTAAGATAATTTTCCTTATCATAAGACTTGTTACTTAGATCTTTAACTTTAAGATAATCGCTAACCTTTTATACTAAAAGGTAATAGGGTTCTAAAATAATAGTTGTGTGATTAATTAAGCGCTATCTAGATGCTATCGCTGATCGTCTTCTTAGGATGATAGTAAGAATAACTTAAGGTTATCAAGTAAGTGCTTGAGATGCTAAGATGTCACCCATCATCTGCTCCTGCCTTTAGTTACCTCAACTTCTTCCTTAGTGGCTTCACTTGCATGTCACTAAGTTGCATCCGTTCATTTAAGAGTAAATCACGACCATACTTTTCAAGGTCCACTGGTGGTGCCTTGGCCTTGAGCTCCTCACCAGGCCTTTTACAATTATCTTTACAAAAATAATAATAATAACCATAATAGTAATAAGGTCAAATTGGAGGGATGTTACACACTCCACCCCTTAAAGATAACACCGTCCTTGGTGTTCAACGTTTTGTCTTTTGCATCCTTTCCTATCTTTTGCTTGCTTTATTTTTATGCTTTAGTCATCTTCTCATTTTTGCGATTTTCCGCAACCTCTTTTTATTTATATCCTACACATTACACAGATCATACAAGATCTTCCAACGTTTCTTTAGTATTACATGAGTATACAAAATTTCAAAACCGTAAATGTTCATCATTCTTCCTCTCTCTTGAGGAAATATTTTGCTTATTCCAGCATGCATAACAATTCACACATAAATACTTTTGATAGTCTAGCTACAAGACAAATCATTATCATCATTAAACAATTCATTCAACAAAACCTTGTGATCATAAAACCTCTTTGCATTTCAGCAATCATGGAGACTTGCATACAAAGTTCTTATGTGTTTTAGCAATCATGAAGACTTGCATACATAACGCTCTTTTGTACTTCAACAATCATGGAGACTTGCATACAAAACATGAGCCCTCTGTAACTCAGCAAGAATACCATCTGCCTACAGCAGGAATATGACAGTCTTACTCTACAACTTAGCAGGGATTTCATCTGTCTATTTCAACAGGTACATGACAGTCTTACCATACAACTTAAAACATTGCTTCCCCTCTGCTGAAACATTTTATGTTGGAAGAAAACATTATCTTAACTTTTATTGTAAAGTTTTACATTCAGACAAGTGTCCAAAAATGACTGAAATTTGCACAATATTAAATAAATTAAATAGAAGACAAAACACCCAAGGAGACTTGTTTACTGAACCACTAGGAAGAAGAATCTTGTTGGCTTGGTTTTTCAACCAAGCTTAGTGCTATGGGCACCTGCTAACTAGTAGCAACAGTTTCAATAGAAATAAATAACAATAAACTAATTCTAAACTAAACTAAACTAGCATGTGCATTTTGAATTAAAAAACAAGAACAAGAAACAGAAGAAATAATTTTGTATTAAAAAATGGGGGCAAGCAAGTGCTTGCAAGAACAATACCTCCAAGTGATGAAGGTTGTTGAATAGCTCCAATGGTGAGCAGCTCCAATCTCCAATGGGTCCTTTCTCCAAGGTTGTTACAATGGCCAAATACTCAAGGGAGATTTTGGCAGCATGAGGATAGGAATATGGATGGATGTGAAATGAGGAGCCCCTAACACCTTTTTATAGGTTTTGGTGGTGGGGAATACCATTTGTGGTTTTGTGGAAACCAATGGTATTGACCAACATGGTTTAGGTACTTTTCCCTCCTTTTTTCCTTTTTTGAATAAAATTAATATTTTTATTCCCTTTTTAATATTTTGGGAATTTGGACCCTTTTTGAGGGTTTTTTTATGCTTTTTAGGAAAAATAATCTTTTTGAGTGGGAAAAAGGGGTGTACTAAGGTCTTTTGGTGACCTTTTGTTGGCTTCAGAGGCTCAGATGGTGGAAAAGTGGACAAATGGGTCATGTGAATAAGGGAATGAGCTAGTGAGCACTTTTTAGGTGTTAACAGATTGCCCCCTGATGTGTGAGGGCAGGAGCTCATCGTATGGCCGATAGACATCATAGTTCTTTTGTCTTTTTTCTGGGGTTTAGGGAGGAGAAGAGACCGTCTGGAGATTGGATCCGCGGACCTTGGAAGCTACAAAAACAAAAAATATTACATGGCCTCAATATGAATGAGGAATAATCTCTGATAATGGACGAGGCGGGCATACCCATGCTCGTATCAAGACATATACATAACAATTAGTCCCAATAAGGGGGATCTAATACATAAAAAATATACTGGTACATCATAATGGTCCAGAGGGGACATGATTTTGGGATGTACTCATGATCATGGCATGACTGATCTCAATAACTGATACACTGGAAAGACTGTTGAACTGCCGAAACTGAAGGTGTCCAACATCTGTAGGGACTCAAAGACTGTGAGTCATCTCTGAGAAGTATATGTAACTGTATACTTGAGGGAGTATAAAACTGGTGTACATCTGAATACTGTCGCCATGCGCAACCCGGATATCTATAGAAAAAGTGGTAACAGGTTGTATCCATAGGTAGACTCTCAAATGTGGAGGAGTCAGATGGTATCCGGGGTCTTCGACTAATAACTGAACGGACTGATGCCCCGTGTGAGTCTCAACGATGCGATCAAGGTGTTGAAGTCGAGCATGTGAGAAACAACCATTTGGAGAGGCACTGAGGACTCTTCTCAAAATGATTCGTAGGGACTCATCATAAATGGTGATGAGTCCAAGACACAGGGACCTCTAGGTCTATCCTCTGGAATAAATAAGGTTGTCGTCGATAGAGGGAGACCAGCAACTAACAAGGCAATGATGTTTCCTTGATAGGAGCGCGAGGTGTAGAACTGAAGTGTGGTAGTACTGATGGTAGGACTGACATACTTGTGGGGATGGGAAGTAACTGGGGTCATATAGTGGGTAGACTCAAACTTCCTTTGTTCAAAGCATGATGACATGGTTGACCTGGCAGCGTAGGGAACTGACTTATAGGTTTGAGGATCATAGCTTTTAGGGACTGAAGGGTATGTATTGACTCTGGGGGGGTCAAGCTGATGGGTGCTGTCGAGGGATTCTCAAGGTGACATATTGCAGAATACTCTGAACAAAGGCGACCAAAATGGGGAAGCTGCCATATGAGTAGACGTGATCTGTTGTGGCACCGAGAAGCACCATTGGGTCCTTCTTCGTAGTTTAAATGAGCTCTAAGAAGGGATAAAAGTGTGCTCTGAAATGGTACTGTCCTGTGGATTTGTGAGCCCAGGACTGTTCGTGCTCATTGGTGCTTTCGTTTTTAAGGAGTCTGAAAACGATAAGAAGACTCTGCAGTGGTTATGACTACTGTCCAGTTGGTTTTACGAGCCCAGGATGGTGATTGCTCGTGGTCGCTTTCATGTTTAGAGAGTTTGAAAGTGGTAAGGGGACTCCATTAGTGTTCTTTTTCGTAAGTTTAGTCTCCAAGGCCCGAAAAAGCATAAAATGATGCAGATGGAGAACTCTTCTAGCCGATGTGACTAGAGTATACCTTTTTCGTAAATAGTCTACAAGGTTCGGAAAAGGGGTAAACTTATACCAGGTAGACGCCCTTTCAGATACGTTTAGCGAGCACGAAAGGAAGCAAGGTTGCTCGGCAATCTTTTCATTTTTTTAGGAGTCAGAAAAGAGCTTAACAGAAAAAGGTCTCAAGCGTCATCATGTGTGCGGGATACTGGATCCGGTGACATAAAGATTGTCATACACGGAGAACGACGGATGTGGCACGCAAATCAAGGTAACGAGGGGGCATGGAAAAAATCCCCAAAAAATATGGAGGTGAGAGCGAGAAATGATCTCAAGCATCATCACGAGTGCGAAAAACTGAATCCGGCGATATAAGGCTTGTCGACAACAGATAAGGGCCGATGTGGCACACAAATCGGGGCGACGAGGGGGCATGAAAAAATGCCCAAAAAATCAAGGCGTGAGAGCGAGAAATGATCTCAAGCATCATCACGAGCGCGGAAGACTGAATCCGGCGATATAAGGTTCATTAAAAATGGTTAACGGCCGATGTGGCATGCAAATCGAGGCGGCGAGGGTATGAAAAAATGGTCAAAAAATGGAGCTGGTGAAAACTGGAAAAGGAAAGAACTGTCATGAAGTTCTCCAAAGGACGGTGGTGTCCATGCGGCTTACTATGGGTAAAATCGTTTGAGGTACAACCCGTTGCGTGGGTTGCGGAGGGGGTTTCCTTCTGAATCGGTCATAATGTATGCCCCCTGTCCGAGGCAAGTGTGTATAATATATGGGCCTTGCCACATGGACACAAACTTTCCTTTCCCGGTTTTGTCATGAGCCTGATCATAAGCGAGGACAAGGTCCCCTTCGGAAAAAGTTCTTGGGTGGACATGTCTATCATAATTCAATTTGGATCGGTTCTTAGCTGCTTCCATGTTTTGAAGGGCTGTGCGCCGATCTTCATCGGCCTGTTCCAGGAGTAGTAAGCGTTGTTCAATTGGGGCAGTGTCCGGTAAGAGTTCAACGGCCATATGTAGGGTTGGAATTTAGCACTCAATGGGGAGGACAGATTCGACACCGTGAAATAAGTGGAAAGGGGTAAAACCGGTGGCGGTTTTAGTCGATGTGCGGTATGCCCATAGTGCCGGGAAGAGCATGTGGTGCCAATTTGACTTGTGTTTGTCTACAGTGCGCTGGAGGATGGTTTTCAAAATTTTGTTTATCGCTTCGACTTGGCCATTTCCTTGGGGGTAGTAGGCCGAGGAGAAATGGTGTTCAAATTTCAGTAAGGTGGATAGTTCTTTCCAGACGGCGTCTTCGAAGTGAGAGCCGTGGTCTGATACAAGTTGCTTTGGCACTCCAAAACGTGCGATAACATGGTTGAGAAAGAATCGTGCAGCGGTTTCGGCTATGCAATTGTAAGTTGGCGTTTCCTCCGCCCACTTGGTAAAATAATCGACGACCACAATAATATGTTGTGACCGCTGGCTGACGTGGGATTGCAATCAAGGAAGTCAATGGCCCATTTGCAGAATGGTATGGAAGTAACGACTGGATGAAGGGGGGCGGGTGGGGTTCTTGCTTTAGGGGCAAAAAGTTGACAATTTTGGCAATGTTTGACTGCGGTGATGCAATCAGTAAATAATGATGGCCAAAAGTAACCTGCACGAATGATCTTTTGGGCGGTGGCCATGCCGGAGAAATGGCCTCCACAGGCACCGCTATGACAGTCATTGAGGACTTGTTATGCTTCACTATGGGATAGGAAACGTCGTAGGATGGTATCAACGCCGTGTCGATAAAGCACATCCCCTAATAAGAGGTATCGGGGGGCGTGGTGACGTATACGACGGCGTCCGTCACGATCGATGTGGGGTCGAAATTTCTGCATGCGGAGGTAAACTAGGATATCACCGTACCATGGGTCGTCAGACGAAATAATGAAGATGTGATCGTCAATCAGATCCATTTGGATAGCGGGTGATGACGAAGAGGATGGGAGGTCGGTGATCAGATGGGCAAGCGCGAGGGATTTGGTGCTCTTGGGAGTTTTGAAAGTGAGGTCATATTCCTGGAGAATAATGACCCATTTAGCAACACGGCCTTGTAGGAGCCGCCGGTTTAGGAGATAGACCATAGGGTTGGAGTCGGCGACGACCGTGGTATGACCGAGCAGGATGTAGTGTCGTAATTTTTGGACGGAAAAGACTACAGCTAGGGCTAATCTTTCCTCGTATGGGTAACGTAGGGGTGGGCCAGACAAGGTCTGGTTGACGTAATAAATGACATGTTCTTGGTGAGAGGCATCTTCTTGGACCAAGACTCCGGACACGGCATGTTCATATGCCGAGACGTAAAGGATGAAGTCCTGAGAGAAATTTGGAGGGGAGATTAAGGGGGCTTGTGTGAGAGCTTTCTTGAAGGCTTCGAATTTCGTGTCTGCTTGCTCATCCCAAACGAAGGGTATGTGGGTGCGAAGTAGGCGTAATAATCCGTGAACTTTGGTGGCGTAATCAGGCACGAAGCGACGAAGGAAATTGGACCGCCCCTGCAAAATCTGGAGTTGCCGAAGCGTGCGCGGAGAGGGAAGGTCTAAGATGGCTTTGACTTTCAGGGGATCAACAGTAATTCCATCCTGGGAAACAATGAAACCCAACAAACGGCCTGCAGGAACGCAAAAGACACACTTGTGTGGGTTCAAGCGAATTTTATATTTGCGACAACGCAGGAAAACTTGTCGGAGGTCGTTAAGGTGGTCTGATCGTTTCCGGGAACGAGCTGTAAGGTCATCGAGATAGACCAACAGGATATGGACCAAGTCGTGAAAACAATAGGTCATGGCCCGCTGGAAGGTGGCACCAGCATTTTTGAGGCCGAACGGCATGACACGATAGGCAAAGGTTCCCCATGGGGTAGTAAAGGCAGTCTTATACTGATCCTCCTTACGAATCTGAATCTGGTTGTATCCGGAAAAACCGTCAATGAAAGAGAGGACTTCATGCCCCGCACACGCATCAATGAGTTGGTCAATGAATGGCGTGGGGAAATTGTCTTTGGGACAGGTGCGGTTTAAATCACGGAAGTCAGTACATACTCTAAGGGTGCCTTGTTTTTTGTTGACGGGAACGGGGTTTGAAACCCATGTCGTATAAGGAATAGGATAAATGAATCCTGCTTCGCGAAGTTTCTCGACCTCGGCTTTAATAGCGGGGATCTTGGAAGGATGAATGGGTCGCTGTTTCTGACGAACGGGGGGGACATTAGGCCATGTGTCAATGTGGTTCTCTATAATGGCGGGGTCAAGACCAGGCATTTCGGTATAGGACCAGGCAAAGACATCACAGAATTCTTGAAAAAGTTTTTTGTATGCCTGAGTTTCTGCTTGAGTGCAGGATGCGCCCAGCGAGATGAGTTCAGGTTTTCCAGGTGTGGTGGAAATATCAATTTGTATAATGGGGGAAGTGTTGGAAAAAAAAAGGTATCCCAACATTGCATTTTACAAAACTAGTAAACAAGAAAAATGGGAAAGTCTATAAAACCTTCAACATTTATTCTCCACAACATTACACAAAGAAACAAACGTGTTGGGACACTTTGAAGGAAATGAAAGAAGAGTTGGATGTAAATGGAAGCATAATAGAAGGGAACCTCAATGTTACCCTCTCTTAGAGAGAAAAAAGAGGAGGAAGTGTTGTCAAGGACCCCTTCAAGGAGAAGGTAGAAGATCTTCTTGCAAACTAGGACCTATTTGATGTTATCCCTAAAAAAGAGAAATTCACTTGGTCTAATAGAATGATAGGGAAAAATCACATCATATCCAGATTGGACATATTCATGATCTCAAGATCCTTTATGGAGGAAGAGTTGCGCATCTCCTCATCCATCATTACATTAGCCTCCTCAAATCACAAACCTATCCTTCTAACTATGGTTGATATGGACCAGCATAGATCCATCTTAAAGCCGTATCTATCAGGCACCGAGAGGGATCTAATTTCTTGAGGTGTATTTCTTTCTTTAAATATAAACTCAAGAAATTTTATCTCTCTTGATTGATAGATCCGGGTTTTAGTATCGATTTTTTAATTACTTTTCATAATATTTTATTTTATGAGCCAACATGGTTTTTTTTTAAATACTTTCCATAATTTTTTATTTTATGAGTGGACATGAATTTTTTTAATTGTTTTGTTAGGAACAAACATTACAACATCTCCCCCATACTGGGCTGTAGAGCACCGAGACTCGGTGCAATAACTATATTCCCCTCCCTTTCAAGTTCAACCCTCTCTGGCTACAAACCCCAGAAGCAGTTGAAAGAATCAAAGAAATCTCATCGCAACGTGTAGGTCATCCAAGCTATATCCTTGACAACAAATTGAAGGTGGTTAAAAAATCTCTAAAATAGTGGGAAAGGATAAACTATTAAGAGATAGTAATGGAGAGAAAAAATCTACAGAAAAAATTAGATTAATTGCAACAGAGCATGGAAGAAGAAGAAATAAGCAAAAAGCATAGACTGATTGCAACAGAGCATCGAAGAAGAAGAAATAAGCAAAAAGCACCTACTTCTAGAAAAAGAGTTGAGCCAAAAGATATTCAAAGTTCATCGTAATGAAGAAGAGAGATGGAGGCTAAAGTCAATAAGCCTATGGTTGAAAGATGAGCATAGAAATACAACCTTCCTCCATAAGCAAGTCAAAGCCAAAAAACAGTGGAATAATGTAAAGAAATAAAGAGGCCAGCATAGAGCTATATCAGATTTTGATTATATAAAAAAAGAGGCCCATTCCCATTTTAAGATGATCCTCCAAGTGCAAAGGTGGAGGACCCTAATCAAGTGACTGTGTCAGGGCTAGAAGCTGACAAATCCCCTAGTCTTGATGGCTTTTTAATCACCTCCTTTAGGCACTGATGGGATACTATTAAAGTAGATCTATGTCGAATGTTGCAATGGACTCATGAGAAATAAAAAATCCAAGGGGCTCCCAAATCCTCCTTTCTCGCCCTAGTTCCCAAAGAAAAGAACCCTTCCTCCTTCACTAGATTCCACTCAATTTGCCTCTATAACTCCTACAAAATTCTGACATCATTTGTGATATAAATTATTTATAAATAGTACAGACTATTGTTATTTAAACTTTGAACATTAAGTTTGGGAATGAAATCATTTTCCTTATGCGTTACATGATAGGTATGCGAATAAATATTTACTGTAAGGTATTTTCATGTTTTGGGAATTGATGGATGTTGAGTATAAGAGTGGGAATGTTGAACCTTAAACCAATCAATGTATGAAGATTTCACGTGATTATTAAGTATGAAAAAAAGTACGAAAGTTGCATTGCAACAAATCCCTGTCAAATGACAGATGTTGGCCCAGAAAAGTCTAAGCAGCGGGGATATGAGAAAAAGCTATTTCCAACTCCATACGTTATAACTATTGCTAATTACAGTATTAAGCTAAACATGGACCAAGAAATACTAATGTAAAAAGAAATAAAATATTTCTTGATTAGCTTGGAAGTTACTTTGCTCATTGGCTATCAATTTGTCAGATGTTTAAATTTCAATTATTAGTCTTAATAAAGTCTTGCTTATGTGATTGCATTCATTTCAATGATTTTTCAAGATTAGTTAATGGTTTGTGATTGCATTCATTTCATTGATTTTTACAGGCAGAATAGTCTTCGAGTGGATTATCGTATCAAAACAGAAGAATGTAGAATATTTATACGTTTTAAGGTAAGCCATTACTCAAAATTTGGGACGAAAGTCAACATCCAATGGTTCATATTAATATTTAATGATTGCCAATTATAGCATATTAGTTATTAGTTCCCTTTTTCCTAGGAATCATTCTTTCCTTCTGATTTAGAAGAGCGCTGTATCAGTTTGAACTTGACCTCATGGGCGTTGGCATATAAGTGAAATCATGGAAGACTGTTGGTGACCTCATGGGCGTTCACTAGTATTCCTATATTTAAAAGATCACCATTTCGATCATCAAAACTAGGATCATATTTATAAGGATGAAGCATTTCTCATTCTTGTAGAAGTTAAAAACCATTTTAGTTTATACAAATACAAAAATTCTGATCTTTGTTAAGCCTATTGACCCTATTTGTAAAGCTACTCATAGCGGTTTAACTTTTTGATTATTCTCAATCTCCGCTCTCGATGATTTTCTTTTCACGATCCACCTTGGCGATTAATTTTGTATCCTCTATGCAGACTCGGTTGTCTGAAATACAAGAATGTTGTGCTATGGTTTTCCATACTTCAAACAATTTTTAAACTCTACAAAAAAAATAAAAAATTTAGCATAAATATTTTATACCTATTTCCTCCATATTCTGGGGGTAGAAATATGCTTCAAGAATTGCAATTTTGAAATATGCTACTAGTATACATGATGGCCATTAATAAAATGCAATGCAAATATAGGTCGGCAAAGATGCAGGAAAAGCTGGAGGTTGAGATGGTGTAACTATATACGCCCTTGCCTGTGAAAACACGAAGTTGGGTAACGATTTTTTGAGAATGAAGAGGAAACAAAATTGTGTACGTGGATAAACACGCGAAAAAAATTCAACCTCAAACTCTAGGCCAAGAGTTTGTGAGAGTTCCTACGAGATTTTAATAAAACTCTAGGTTGAGAGTTTGAATTAAACCCTTGGCCAAGAGTTAATAAAACTCTAGGTTGAGAGTTTGAATTAAACCCTTGGCCAAGAGTTTGGAAGATATTTTCTCGGCCGAGAATTTGTGGTCAACAAAACTTGCGAAAATCTCTTGCATCTTTTTGGAACTTGCAACTTCAGCAAGGCCAAACCCATGCAAATTTTGAATATTATTTGTCGGACTTGGTAGCAATGGATTCATCTCTAAATCTAGTTTCCAATGATATAAGAATTGTTTCATTTCAATTTGAATTTCTATGTATTAATATTTTTTTTCTAAACCTTATCCCTTAAGAATTTTATTGTTTTGAAAATCACATGAAATGAAAATTCAATATCATAACAAAGACAATACCAAAAAATTGAAAACTTCACAAAGATCTTCTTTGCTCGGTCCTCTTCAAAAATGTACTTATAGTTTTTTCAATAAAAGCCACACTAAAAATAAAATTGAAGCTCACCAACATCTGTCGATAAGGCACCATTTTCTAAACATATGCTATTTCAATAAATAATAAAAAAATAGTTCCCAAGTTTGAAAAACTTCAAAATATAGTCTATGCAGAAGTGCAGTGTGTATATTATGAGCATACAATTTTTTTCAGTCATTATCCATACCTAAAATTTTCAAGTATATGATTGTCCCATGATATGTCCATAAAGTTTTTTCAGATATGAGTAGGAAGCTAATTCAATTCTCTAAAACATTTGTGTTTACTTAAAAGTGAAATTCCCAAGAGAGATATGAGTTTAAAGGAATTGAAGTTGAAAAATATAAAATTTTGCAATTTTGTTTGTAAAAAAAACACAAAAATAGTTACCCAACTTCATGTTTTCACCCTTAAACGTGGTGCAATCTCTTTACAGTCCATTCTCAATAGCAAGATTTTGTTTCTCTCCATACCTACTCCTCATGTTTCCTCTATTATCAAATTCTTTAATCATAAATTTACAGTCCATTCTCGAAAACAAGATTTTGTTTCTCTCCATACCTACTCCTCATGTTTCCTCTATTATCAAATTCTTTTATCTTCTCCCCTCTATTACCTTATTAGTAGCGAATAGATTTATTTTATCTTCTCGCCTCCATTCCATTATTATTAGTGATTATGGTCCTAAGTGCTGAATTTTGCTTAATAAACATTCAATTTCTTTGGGTTTCTACATTTTGGAAAGATTGATAAGGAAATAGATGAGTTTTTTCTTTCTTTCTTGTTTTGCATGTTGTATACTACAACATTCAATCTCAATCATGTGTGAATACAATCTTCTTAAAGTGATACTTGCAAGTGCACCGATGGATTCTGGAATTTGCTCTTTATGTCCGAATCAAGTCAAAGTTACAATTAAATGTTTGCATTAACATTTTGGATTGTAGTGTTGCATTTTTGTATAATATGACTTCTCCATCTCGATGTGAGTGCAATCCAGTTTCATTTAATGTGGCGGCTGGTTTCTATATATATATAACCAATGTGAATATATATATATAATTACATATAAAAATATATAAACATTACTTAAGACATAAAATTAATAAATTATTATGAAAAAAATTACGATATCATATGAAAAACTAAAAACTGATGAATACCATACCAATCACAAGAATTTGATCTATATTTTCGTGTTGAATAGGAAAAACACATAGACACATTGCATCACATACTAACTTCTGTAAAGATAAAATTGCAAACTATACTGAAGTGGAAAGTAAACTAGTAAATAAACTATAATTAGCTAGATGCATCTTATTTATACATAAATGAAATTTTCAAAGTTATAATCCATATATATATAAAGAAATGCACTTTGAAAATCTATAACAACATAGATATACTTTACCATCTATAACACAGAAAAATAAGGGATGCATTAAAACAAAAGAATGAACAAGGATTGCATACTCTTTGAATCTACTACATGAGACTTTAATTAACACATCAAAATCCTCAATCAACAAGTCTCAGAACCTATCACAACAACTAATACAATATAACACTTCTCAAAACAATGTTAAAATAGACCATGGAATTACACTATGATGCCGTCACAACAACTAATACAATATAACACTTCTCAAAACAATGTTAAAATAGACCATGGAATTACACTATGATGCCGAGTTTTAAATTATGTTGATAGATACAGTACTTAGAGACTTACTTCTCATGGGTCGCACTCGTAAAAAATTTCCAATAAATCCTGGGGATAGATGTGTTATCAGCATCTGTTGATCCACCAACATACAACTGGCCAGCCAAATTTCCATATCTAATAGCAATGTTCCGTTGTGGATCCCATTTCAATGCTTTATCCATGATAGAGGGAATTACAGTCGTTTTGATCTTATGGAGTTGTTGTGCTATATACACATAGAAATCATGTAGTAGTTTATGATCTGGATGGCCTAAAATGAGTTGGTTTTGTATGTCTTCCTCCATATGAAATAAGATTGAAGCATCATCATCAAGAAAATCTAACCCTAACGAACGCACCAAAAGAGCTGAATCTCGACCAAAGGTATCGTTTTTAATTTCCAGTGTGATGTCATCTTTCAACTTCTTGAATTTTTCGTCTATTACGGGAAAGAACGATTCAATCTGAGATTGCAAGTAGGTTAGTTTTAAGAATCTCATGTCTTCAACTACCAACTCAGCGTAGGCCTTAAAAGCAAGAGCTTCCTTTTGTTCTGAAGACAAACTTTCCAACTTACTTTCATTCCCCAATGCTGAATTAATCTCATCCAAAAACCTAACAACATTAAACGAATTGTATTAGAATCTTTGTGATTTCTAAAATCACTAGTAGCTATAGATAATATGAAAAAAAAATGAGATAAAAAATAGCTATGTATCACATTTCATATTTACTTTCACAAATGCTAACTTAACTTATTGCAATGCATAAAATATATACATAGAAATGTCAAACATATACTATAAAAGGTTTTTGTTTGTAATATTTATGAAATATAAACATAGAAATGTCAAATATCTGCTATAAAGGTTTTTGTTTGTAATATTTATGAACACAAATATACAAAACTGAACATTTTATTACATATGCAAAAGGTAGATTAACCAACAATTACGATATGCCTTAGAACAGTCTACAACACTGAGGTGCTTTACCACCTTCGAGATTTTTTTCACTCATATGGCCAAAATTTGAAGGTTAATAGGGTTCCTAAAATTTCAAATATTTAATCAAGTCGTGCATTAATAAGCCATTCTCGGGTTAATACAAATTCAAATATTTAAACAAGTCGTGCATTAATAAGCCATGCTCGGGTTAATACTTTTTCAACCATGCTCGGGTTAATACATTTTGTTGTTGCACACAGGTATGATTTTATTAGTCCCTGCGTAGCAGGGATTCTAGCAATCGATTGGTCATCACTTTACATTAACTGGTCAACACTTTATATTAAAAACTCTTTTTATCAAAAGTTTTATAAAGTTTTAAAAAATATAAATATTAAATTAAATTTTTTGAAAATTAAAAAGATTTATAAATTTATGGAAATTTGAATTTTATTTTTTATTATTGGTTAAGAATATTGATTTGACAATATACCCCTGTTATTGGTTAAGAATATTGATTTGACAATATACCCCTGGTGTGAGGGGAACACCAGGGGAATTGTCAGATATTAAAAATAATTTAAAATTAAAATAAATTTAAATTTTTTAAAAATTGCCATGTGGATATCAATCATTATAGTTAATTAATGAAGTGATATATTGACATTTAATATTGGTGTGAGGGGAACACCAGGGGAATTGTCAGATATTAAAAATAATTTAAAATTAAAATAAATTTAAATTTTTTAAAAATTGCCATGTGGATATCAATCATTATAGTTAATTAATGAAGTGATATATTGACATTTAATATTGGATACACACTCTGTCAGCAGGAAAGCTCGACGAGGCTACGCTCGGCGTCAAGCACGCTACGTACTCCAATTGTCGTCCTACCGTCTTCACCTGCAATTCTGTTCTTAGCGCTCTACATCGAGCAGGTGAGCACGATAATGTTGTTTCTCTCTATAAATTCATCAAGCAGGCTGGTGTTATACCGAATCTCTCATCAAAACCCCGCATTCATGTACATTTTATGTAATTTATAAGCTTACGGCAACACGAGTCCGAGAGAAAGGAATTCTACGAAGAATCAACTGTCTCATGCGCCTCGGGAAAGGAGATTGATGCACTGCTTGAGCGAAAACTCTAGTCAAAATTATCAAATATTTCTCCAACAAATGTGCGACTACTCCAAGTAAGATCATTTTGTGGTTTGAATAACATCTACGAAAGACCTGGCCAGAGAAATATGAAGAGGTATAAGCATTACGCCATGAGATTTCAACTTTTATGTCAAATTAAATAAACACTAAGGCCAAATGCATTTAAAGAACTCGAAAACTAAATGATTAACATTTCATGCATAATTACTAAAAATTTAACTTTGAGAAGAAAACACCGAAGGAAAGGCATGGAAAGAACACGAAAATTACAAAACTACTGAAATTTCTTGGATTAATACTAAATTTCAACTTTGATCTCAAAATAAAGAACTAGAAAATTAGTCCTCGGAAACTACTAGAAAGAGGTTTGAATAACATCTACGAAAGATCTGGCCAAAGAAATATGAAGATGTATAAGCATTACGCCATGAGATTTCAACTTTTATGTCAAATTAAATAAACACTAAGGCCAAATGCATTTAAAGAACTCGAAAACTAAATGATTAACATTTCATGCATAATTACTAAAAATTTAACTTTGAGAAGAAAACACCGAAGGAAAGGCATGGAAAGAACACGAAAATTACAAAACTACTGAAATTTCTTGGATTAATACTAAATTTCAACTTTGATCTCAAAATAAAGAACTAGAAAATTAGTCCTCGGAAACTACTAGAAAGATTCAAGAATATTTGCAGCGTTTTTTTTTTAATTTTTTACTTCAGGGTTTCTACAGTGTAATTTATACAAAAATTCAGCAACAATTTTCGGGTACAAAAAAATAATTCACAAAATAAGCAATAAGAAGTCAAACCAGAAGTTTCAGAAACCCTTTGGCATAAGATTTACCAGATTCCGAAGAGTAAACCGACGAAGCACCGTTCGAGTGGCGCAATACCCGTTAAACATCAAGAAAATAAATTGAAATTTTCGTAACGGAACTCACAACGTTTGCCTCCAGCCAAACATAAATAGCGCCTGAATCGTCTGCCGAGGATAGATCAGTCAAACATGGGAAAACGAAGAAGAAAACTGGAACTTTATCGACGTTGACAACGCCTAACAAATCCTCAGAGGAAACAATAAAAATTCAACGAAGCCCCTAATTTCAGAGAAAGAGGCAGGAACTGAAACCACTGAAAAATTCCGTTTTCTTCTGCAATTTAAGCTCTCTCAAAGAATTCGAAATTCTGGAAGCTTCACGGCGCGATATATAAATACGATGGAATATATCACAGTTCAAGGGGCTGAGGCCACTGTTTGACGACAAAATTCTGAATTTTTCTTTAATTTTTTAAACTTTCATCATCATATTACACGTCTCACGAGATCGGAACGATTTGCTGCAGTTTGAGTGGTTGTCTGCTACGTTTTCATATGATTTGCCTCGCAGGTGGCATGCGATGTAGGTAGCCACCGACACAGCAAACCGGTGACGTGTCATCTGAGCCCGTGGTTTTATAATCATACAAGCAAACCAATCACGCTAAGTACAATCCCAATCATACAAACAAACGTCAAAACTTAATTACCTGAGTTGAAAGGGTTGCTTCTACATTACCTGAGCAGAGATTAAGACCTTTAGAATCGCAGAGAAGGTTAAAGCTAGCGTACCAATTACTGTCTGCATGACAAATTCTCCAGTTCGTGGGCTAACTCAGGTCACAATATTTTTCCTCGATGAAAATGCCTTCATGCAGCTAGTGAGCAGAGGGAAGAGAATCGCAAGCCTTGGAAGGAGACAGGCTGACCAAGAATGCAGCTCCCAAACAGGGAAAGAGAAGACGGAAGGGGATAAAACCGCCCGGTAGAGCAGCAAAGAAGAAAACAAAAATTACCAGAAAAGTGGATCAGACACGGAAGGGATGAGGGTTTTGTTCATCCTCCATTTCTATGAATTAATTATATTTTTGTGTTGTTGCGTGAAGAAGATGGCACGTAATCTACATGCAGCACGCCTCCCTCATCCTTTGTAAAATTTGAAGGATGTAACATGGACCCTAAAAGGCCGTGTGGCAATTGACATACTATTGCGCTGCCACAACTTTATTATTATTTAAATTTCAAGTGGCCACAACTTTACACTTATCGGCCATGCGTTTGATACGATCTGTATTATTGTTATTGTATTGGTGGTGAAAAATGAAGTAAGGATCTGTATTGAAATCGTAATTCTGTATAATCAAATAAGAGAAACGATTTTATTTTGAAATTGCTTTTTTTTTTCGCTCTGTGTAATTGTAATTTAACATATCGATTGTGTGTAATTGTAATTTAACATATCGATTAATAATCTGTATAATGAAAGAAACCCCATATATATTATGTTTGAGAAATCGTTATATGAAGAATTTTAAAGGGTTCCGCTAGACTTTCTAGATATGGAGGCGGATTTAGCTTCCTTGTGTTTATTTACCCTATGTGCATACTGTATTATGTGATTTTGCTGTGGAGTTGATATCTTGTTTTCATTATCATTTAAAGTTCTAAGTCTGTATGTTTTATCATTTTGTTGCATAAAGTAGTTCATTTACTAAATTGACTTGATGAAATTGGGATCATAGTCTTTAATGAGCAATAATATAGTAATTTTTGCATCACATAGATTGTTGTACAATTATAACTAATGAATGTTATTATTATTTGACGAAATCAAGTGATTCTGGAGTATTGAGGTAATCTCAGTATAAGATGGTCACGGCTCGATTTGAATTATATTCGGATCAATGTCTGTGTAAAGAAATGCTATATTCATTTGGAAATATTTTATGTGTATTAAAAATGTTGGCTTTTGTTTTAAAGCGATTAACCTAGTTAGTCGCATCTTGTGTGTACTTATCATTGTTGTTATCCTCCGCAGTTAGTCGCATCTTGTCTGTACTTATCATTGTTGTTATCCTCAGCATCTGTTATTTATGTTCTCTGGCTCAGCAGAAGATAATCCTTGTATTTATAAGTTTGAATCCGTGTAAAACGATAATCTCAGAGCTTCATCTAGTAGGTCGAGTTGTCTTTCTTTTCTGTGGTTGGAGAACCTTATTTGTTTCTTTGTCAAAGTATTGATGATTTTGATCGCTTGATCCATGCCTTTGTTTTTTGTGATTTGCGTGATTGACAATCGTGGCAGAAAGTGGTTGTAAAACCACTGCTCTTATCCTTAGTTGTTGTTCAAAGATTAATTATTTTCCAAACGCGGATCAATGCAATTATTGTTCAGTAGTTAATATGAAAGCAGTGAAAGTTCTGCCGAGCCTTTCCTTAGCTTCTGGGAAATAACCCGTGGTTTTGGGATTCGTCACATCAATATTTTTCGCCAGACTAAAAATATTGATAACTTGCTTCGTTATCGTTTGATATCGTTTATAGCCTTTCACTAATTTAATGTTTCACTCTTACGCCTTCTCCTAATTAAATCTAATTACGCCTTCTCCTTTTTAAAATCACTATTTTGGTGTATGTCAGTGTCCTCTGTTAAATTGGAATGAATATATGGTGGGGAATGCATCTAGTGTACGCCACACGCACTACCTCTCGTCGCCTCCAAGTGTGAATTAAAAATGAAATAGGTAATGGAATGCTTACCAAAGGCTATTACCTATCCACCTAGTTTTCTCTAAGATTTATGAAGTTAATTTTTTATGTTTATAAGGAGTCAAAAATATTGATTTTATGTTGACAATGACCTTAATAGTTATTTGTTAAGTTTCCAAAAATGTTTTTTTTTCCCTAACCACATTAAAGCCAAGGGAAGGATTGGCATTCTCATTGCTCCCTACCTCATTGGGGCCCTAATTGACTAGGGGGGATATCCTTCTCAATGATTTCCCTTGGTCTTATTCAATTTGGATTGTTGCATTCTCAACCTCACCAACAAGAATTAATGTGTAGTTAACATTATGAAAGATTTGACAACAGCCATTAGTGTTGTGTCTCGCTCCAACACCTAATGTTCTATTTCAAATAATGGACCAACTCAAATGTTCTATTTTACATTTGAAGCAATTGTGCTAACTTAACTAAAATTTTCTAATAATTTTTTAAAATTTTTGTAAACAATTAAACAAATTATAAACATTATTTTAGAGCAGGGACTAGTTGCTTTGCAGCTATTTTTCTTGTTTATAAAGCAAGCTCAAACATTAATAAACAAAGTTTCCACGTTTTTTTAGATCAAATAAAGATTACTCTAATAAACAAAGTTTCCACGTTTTAGATAAATAAAGATTACTCAATTGTTTAATGGTTTTTTTTTATACTTATTTTTATAAATAACATATTAAAGTAAATGGAAGAGTCTTCGTATACAAGTAAAGGAATGAAAAAAAAAAAAAAAAGAGTAAAGGAACGGCAACAATTTCCATAAGAGTTCTTTTGGAGTAAATATACCAAAACCAACTTCTCTTTTTATACCTCCTTAGTAAATACCTCAATACCTTAATGTTTTTAAGGTTTGATTCTATTCATAAAGCAAGCTAATAAATTAAAAAACAAAGAGATCAATATATATGCAATGGCTACGGTGGGGAATAATTATCTCTCCAAGTCTCATACCAGCCAATTCAAGCAAATTGGCATAGAGATTAAAATAATTATCTCTCTAATCTACGACTAAATGATGTTTTCTTAAGAGCAGAGTTCCTAACATGGTTGGGACATTTATGCCATATATCTTAAAGTTTTGTAATAGAGGTAGAAAGATTTCAAATCTATCGATGAGTTTTTGGTTATTCATGGAAGATCAAATGAGAAAGGCAAGAAGAGGGAAAATGACATATCCAAATCACGTGGGAGACCAAGTCTCCTAGAAAATCCAAAGCAACAAGTTGGAACTATGACAAGTTTGGGAATTTCATAAAATATTTTAAGAATTAGAGAAAAACAAGAATAAGGAAAATAATAATTCTAATGATGGGTCTAAAAAATCTCCTTAGGAGAATGGTGGAGGTGCCTTTGATGCAACTTTGGTAACCCATGGAAGTCAAAGTGTATGGTTGATAGATTATGGAGCCTTTTTCCATATGAATTCCCATTAGAACTACTTTCAATGGGTGAGAAATATGATGGTTGGAAATATACCTTGGTGATGACCTACACATTTGGGGTCATGAAATCTAATATCAATAAAGAAACATAATAATGTAGGTGTGTAGGTTCTATTGTTTGGTAAAGGGGTAAAATGGTCTAAGGAGCTATGTTTTTTACTAAGTATGTTCATGGTGGCCCTCTTTTCCAACTTGACGCATGCGCCATTTAGTTTAATAGTTCTTCAATTTCTCCTAGAATTTCAAAACAGATGAATATAATATTAATGGAGAGAGCTTGGAGTATGCCTAATGGAGTAGTCTTAGAAACAAAAATTCTAGGCATATGCAACTGCTAGATTTTACATGATTAACATGTCTCCCATGTCAAATTTAGTGGATAAGACCCCTATGGAGGTTTGGACTAGAAATAAACCCACACTCTAGCATCTTTATGTTTTTGGTTGTAAGGCATATGTCATGTGCTTAAGAAGAGGGGTTCGAAGTTGGATAAAAAGGTGGTCAAATGTATTTTCATCATCTATGGGGTTGATGTGAAAGGTTACAAGCATTGGGAACCTATGGCTAGAAAAAAATTGTATAGAAGAAATGTTATTTTTTGAGAAGTTAGGTCTTATCTCATAGTAGTGCCACCATAAGAGGATGAAAATAAGTCAAGAGTTCAACTACCTCAAATATGAATTCCCATTAGAACTAGTTTCAGTGGATTAGAAATAGGATGGTTGGGAATATACCTTGGTGATGACCTACACATTTGGGGTTTGGCACCAAATCTAATATCAATAAAGAAACATAATGATGTAGGTGTGTAGGATTTATTGTTTGGTAAAGGGGTAAAATGGTCTAAGGAGCTATGTTTTTTACTAAGGGTGTTCATGGTGTCCCTCTTTTCCAACTTGACGTGTGCGCCATTTAGTGTAATAGTTCTTCAATTTCTCCTAGAATTTCAAAACAGATGAATATAATAATAATGGAGAGATCTTGGAGTTTGCCTAGTGGAGTAGTTTTATAAACAGAAAATCTAGGCATATGCATGTTGGGCGAGGCCCAAGTGGGTTGGAAAAATATACAAGTATGGAAAATCGTGCGTAGTGCGCTGCAGCAGGAAGAAAAGACAATTTTGATAATTGCGCATTGCATGCTGTGGCAGGAAGAGAAAGCAGTTTTGGTGAAAGCGCATTGCACGTGGCGATGAACAATTTGAGGTTTTGCGCGTGTCGCGCGATGGCAATGACTAAGGCATGGTCGCGCAACAAGATGATGCGTATGGTAGCGCATAAGCTATTTTTGGGCAGAACATGGGTAAAGGTCAGACGAGGATATGACCTAGTTTGGCTAAGGAACAGGTGGATGACAGATGAAAGCGACCTGTTCAAACGTGTGGCGGCAAGTAATTGAGAAGCTAGGCAATGACGTCGATGGCGACATGTAGGTGAAGGAGTGGAAAGGGACAGGCCATGATGCAGTTGTAACCGCTTGGAGTACTGCGGCTGTTAGAAGAGCGTGTGAGCCACGAGTGGCTCAGTTGGAGCACGCGAAGTAAGCTGTCAACGACAACAGCTAGGGTGGCAATTGGCCACGCCGGTTTTGTAGACCTAAGGGTTTTTGCTGACGAATTGTAAAGATATGCCTACGGGCATAATCTATAAATAGGCATGATTTTGTATGGGAAAGGGTTGTTGGTTGGGTTGTTGAACTCTTCATTTTGGTTAAGTGTTGATTATTGTAGAATCTTAAGCTTAGAAAAGCCATTGTAAAGGCTCTGCAGCTGAGTGAGCAGAGACCTATCTGAGAGAGAGAAGAGAGTCTGTAGCTGAGTGCGCAGACTAAGAACGGTTGTACCCTTCCCATTACGAGTAATCTTAACAACCGTTCTTGTGGACGTAGCCTCCATTCGGGGGGTGAACCATGTTAAATTCTGTGTTGTGTGACCAATGTGTTTTTATGATTATTTAATTGCTTGGTATGTATGTTTAATGCTGGAAACTTCTGTATGTGATTGCTTATATATGTATTCGCCACAGAGAATGGGAATAATATGTTAAGTAATGCATGCGCAGAGGAATGTTAAGTATTCAACATGTATGAATCTATCGATTGGAATGTATGAGTCTATCTATTGGTCAAGTAGTGAACACTGAGTTTAAGCGCAACATTGGAGCGCGCAGTAACGTATGTTATTAAACCATCCACAATTTACTGATAAGACTTGAATGGAGTAAAAGGATAAAGGACGTTAAGTAAAATGGTTATAATTGAACATTCTGTCAAGGACGCACAGTCTCATGGATGCGTCGAGTCATTGAAGGTTGCTGCGAGGTAAGCTCTTGATAGCTTACTGTTGTAACGCAAAGGTATCATGTATCGCACAATCATTGGAGTGTTGAAATATTGAAAATATGATAGCAGTAACAGACTGTAAATATAAATACAGAGATAACTAGCAGTAATTACAAATCCACAAGATTGAACACAGTAATTTTTCACGGGGAAACCTTTTAAGGACAAAAACCCCAAAGCAATTTAATAATTTATCTCCAAAAATGAGATGGTTGAGTTTGTACAATAACAGGCTGAGAACAAGCCTTCTAAACAAATCAGAATTTGTTTCATATACCAAGAAGAACCCTGTACAATGTTTGCTGATTCTGATCTGTAACTGATACTAGATGCCTGGAGCAGCTTCAATCCTGTACATGCCTGTAGATGTCACTGCTTACTGATATATATTCTGCTAAGAGTGCTGTGAACTACTGCTGGGCTATAGTGACTTGTAGAAGCTCTTTCTGAGGCTGTTGTAACCTGAGACATACCCTGTACAAATTTGGGTGCACAAGAAAAATGCCCTAGCACGGCTCAGGTATACTCAACAGAAAATTCAAGTAGAAATCAGATGGCAGCAGTAAAACTCTAGCTAAGATAGGTGTTTTAAACCAGCAGAAAAGAGTGTGGACAAAAATCTGGAGTTGACTTCTTCTAGAGGTAAGAACCAGCAGTAGTTAGATAACCCATCAAATAAAGAAGTCATCCATGAGCTAAGTAGAGAAGACACTGAGCAAATCCACGAGCTGAGCCTTAGATCAGTCAAACCCACGAGCTTTAGCAGAAGATTCCATGAATTGTATTCTCCAAATGTTGAGTTTCCTTTTGTTTATTTATAGTGGAATAATTCCACTTTATTGAGGCCGACCTGTCCTCACATAAATTAATATATATTTTTTATTATTATTTATTTTGTCCTCCAAAAAAAGAAATAATTATGAGGTCAACCTGTCCACCTGTCCTTGACATAAATTTTTTTCTTTTTTCTTTTCTCTAATAATGAGCCAACCCAAAATAAATAAATATATATATATATATATATATATATATATATTTATTTTTCTTCTTCTAAATGGTGGGTTCATGGACCAAGCCAAGCTATGCTTGGGTTTCATTTTATCTTCAATAAATCATGCAGGTGTTCTTCAAGGTCTTCATGTCCACTCCAAGTACATCATCATAGGGAGATAAATTAATTGCTTTACTTCACCCTCCTATTGCCACCAAGACCAAGTGGAGGAGTACACCACTTGCCCAGACCTGGTCTAGGGCTTACAGTGAAATCCTGGTAACTGACCAGGTGCCTCCATTCTCCCAGAGAATGGCTCTCAGCCCCAAGCTGAGCTTCCAGTCCCATATTGGATCAATATCCTGGTAACTGACCAAGTGCCTCCATTCTCCCAGAGAATGGCTCTTAGCCCCAGGCTGAGCTTCCAGTCCCAGACTGGATCAATATCCTGGTAACTGACCAGGTGCCTCCATTCTCCCAGAGAATGGCACTCGATGCTGCTCAGGAAAAAATCAACATGGAGGTGCGAGCAAAGTTGCACGATGAAGTATCCGACGTGGAACAAAAGGTTCGCGCAGTTATCTATCCGTGCAACCCACAAGGCGTTTCACTGCTTATTAGCTTTCCCCCCATCGCATCACCCGGTTGTGGAAACTTGATTCTGCAACCACCCCCTCAGCTTCGCCTCGAGTGAGACCTCAGGCTGTGCGCAGCCTCTTGCCGAAAGGGCCGGTGAATTGGGGTTTTGTTGGTTCCTTGAACCGCGAAGTACCTAGGTCTACACTGGAAACCTCAAGAAGGTGATCGACAGGCAACAAATGGTTCCGTTGCTCGGCTAAGAACAGTGATGCGATAGAGTGTTGGAAAGTAATGTGTGAAGAAGAATACCAGTTCCCATTGGGTTCAAAAAATTGGCATCCCGAATAGAAAGAGATCTGGGATTGGTGCGACAAGATTGAAAGAGAATTTGCAAGAAAAGAGAACAAACACCCACGCCTATCCGACGTAGAGTGGTTGAACAGATATTTCTGGAGAGATATTCACAAGATCTTTTGGGATACGTTTCCAAACGAGCTACACGCGTGGATATCGCGACTCAAGAAGACTTGTTTTCAAGGGGGAGTACCTACAAAGTGGACCCCAGAGCTCACAACGCAGCTCAAAGCAATAGATAGCCCACTATTGCGAGCAGTCGACTTTTGGGTCGATAGTATACTTGAAGGATTTGTGACCGAGTTTGCTGTCGACACGCTGAACTCCTACAGTCAAGCTGAAGCATAATTTTTTGAAGGATTTAGAGGTAAGTTTTTGGACAATCTCAGTCTATATATTAAAATGCTTTTAGCTGAGAAAGGGGTTTTAAGGATGCAGAAATATTTTTACATTTGTCATGGTCAATAGCATTTATAGTGATTCTGACGAAGAAACTCATAATCTGAGAAGTGGAAAGAGATATAAGTTTAATAAAGAAAAGAATCCTGGAGGACCTGGACTCCGCATAGATACCGAACTCCCATGTGATCTTAACAATCAGACCGCGCTGCTATCATCCGCTATTCTTCCCACTACACCTCAGAATCTGTCGGTTACAGAAACCGCGCCACCTTTAGTTCAGAACCCACCTGCTGCGATTGTCACGCAGCCCAATCCGCAGAATCCCAGTATTCTGAATATTCCCTTTGTTTTCACCGCGTAGATAGTCAGCACTACTCAGAGCAGTGCACAACCAGGAAGGAGAATGACAGATAATGATATAAAACTACCGATATTCAAAGGAACGGGTCTAGAAGACCCTGAGCAGCACTGGTTTCTATGTGAATCCGTATGGAGTTTAAAGCAAATCCAGGATGATGCTGTGAAGAGAGCGCAACTCATCACTACTTTCAGAGACCGCGGGTTGCATTGGTTTATGAAATATTCTCAGGCACAGCCGAGAACCCTAACAGAAATTCAGGCTGCACTGGTCGCAGAGTTTAAGAAGCCAAAGTCAGAATCGCAGTGCATAACGGAATTAAAGGAAATCAAACAGAAGCCTACCGAATCGGTTTGGGAATTTTACCAAAAATTTAAAACATTGTTAGACCAATTTAGTTTCGTGATAGCTCCACAACAACACAAGGAATGGTTCATTGTTGTGCTGTTGCCTCACATCAGACAACCATCGATGCAGTAGAAGCTTGCATCGTAGGCAGAGGCCTTAGAGATCGCAATGCAGCTAGAGGCTTCACCAATTGCTGAGACTAGCGTTGGGATGTCACAGATTCAGAACCAGCTGACTACGCTGACATTAGAATTACAGGGTATGAAAAACGGGAAAGAGCAAAGATATGAACACAGACGTGAAGTTTGGTGCACTGGATGCAAAGGAGAAGGCCATACCAGAGAACATTGCCCTCTATTTCAGGACTATCTTGCCAGTGGCACACCAAACCCAATCAATATGAACCACAATCAGGCACCGTGGTGTGAAATCTGCAGAACCAAAGGACACAGGCCTGAAGACTGTTATCTAATACATAAATATGTAAACACGCCTAAAAGATTATATTGCAATTTCTATAAATTAGTTGGACATGATGAATCCAATTGCCGCGCATATGAGCTCATGAATGAAAGAATCGCAATATGGAAGCAATGCGAGGTGTTGGGATGTATCGCGTTCAAGAGGAAACTCAACCAAAACAAGAAAACACCCAATATGATCAAGGGGGATATAGAGGCCATGGTGGTGGATATCGCGAGAGAGGAAGAAATGCCGGCCCGATGCAAGGAAGAGGCCGTGGCCAGGTAATCTGTTACAACTGTGGCCAGCCAAGTCATGTTTCTAGAGATTGTACAAACCCATGCACTATGTGCAATTACTGTAAATCATTTGAGCATGTTATTGAAGACTGCCCTGTGCTTGAGGTAGAAATGCAGAAGAGAAGAAGGACAGAACCACCAAATCCCAATATTAAGTTGATTGCAGCAGAGAGCAGAACTACGGATCCAAGTGTAAACATGGTAACGCGCAGTGGTGCAGCTACAGGAAGGGACGGAGGCGCAGAAGCTTCGACCTTCGATATGCGCGACCCTAGACAGAATCCTGGAGAGTCGGTATGGATTAGGAAAGCTCCTGGGAAAGCACCAGGTTTGGATTTACAGAAAAATAAGGGAGCCTTTGAGGAAGCATGAGACATATTCAGGGCACCGCCACCTGGCTCCCCCAGAACATAGTTGTGCAGTGAAGTACCACAAAGAGAGAATATGCCAACGGCGCAAGATCAGACCAATGCCGCAACAGACACAGGGACCTCTATTGTGCAGTTCTTACGCAGCTGCATGAAATTACTAAAGAGCACATATGCTTTTACGGAATTTGAAAAGCTACTAAGGCAGTATGAGCCAAACAGTGACAAGGGGGTTGCCAATGGCGCAGTCCATAATATTCGGAGTCCTAAGAGAACAGGAAGGGAAATGAGACTCACTGCATAGATTGGGGACTATGAGATGGATGAGATCATTCTCGATCTTGGATCTGAAGTAAATGTCTTGACCAAGCAGACATGGCATCATATGGGTAAACCCAAGTTACAGTGGTCACCTCTACAGTTGAGGATGGTAACCAAGGGATAGTTATACCTTTGGGAAGATTACCCAACACCATTGTTGACATTGATGGAGTGCGTAGCTATGCCGATTTTGAAGTAATCGAAATTGTGGATGACAGCCATCCTTATCTAGCACTGTTGGGTATCGATTGGGCAATGAAAAACGCTGCCATTATTGATTTAAAAACTATGAAAATAATATTTGAAGGCAATGATATCAGGGTCATCGCGCCATTAGACCCTTCGCAGGGCGAGCAGTATGTTGAACATATTCAAGAGGAATCCAGAGCTCAAGACTTGGACCGTATTTACAAGATGACAACCAATACTGCTGACTATGTTAATCCAACTGCAGATGGCACACTCAGTTGGCGCTGTGACAGCTCTTGCATTTCAAATTCCTATACAGGACTAGAAAACTGGCAAAGCAGGTTACATGAAGTATCTGCCAGGAAATGCGCACGGATCACGAAGTCACTCCGCTAGATTGGGAAAGAGGTAAATCCAATTCCTACCTTTGATGGTTTATCTAATGTGTATTGTTTTATCAAAGAATATACTGTAGCAATTCCGGATGAACACCGTGTCTCAACTCTAGACATGGCATTGTGCGGCATACCTGCTAGATGGTGGGTTGCGCATAAGAAGATACTGACAACATGGGATCAATGTAGAATTAAGATGCAAATCAGGTTTGCTGATAAGGTTACCCTATCCTTTGAGAAATATAATGGACATACGGATCCAAGAGAGCATATTCGGGTCTATTCAGGAGCATGGAACGAAAGACCACAGACATAATGGCTACATTTGTTTGTCCACACGTTAGAAGAACCGATTCCGAAGAAATGGTACGTAGACTTGGAGTTGCGTAGAGGCACAGTGGACTGGTCGGGCCTCACTGCGACTTTCCAGCAGGATTTTAGCTTCAAAGACGAGCATCCAAGTATCAATGACGCACTGCAGGTCATTAAGAAAAAATATTCAGTCCAGATTGTACACAAGGAAACATGACACTAGAATAATTCTTCGGCACAGACTGCATACCTGAGCGCCTACAACCTGAATTGGAAGAGCAACTAGAACATGCTTTTGATTTTTATCACATCGATGGAGAAACCAAGGATACAACAGATAGTGATGAGGAGGACCTGCACAACATATGGATACCTAAGTCAGAGGGATTGCACGAGGTAGAAGGACCTCCACTGGAAATTCCAGACATGAGTGGACCCGTGAAAACAAGGAAAGTGAACACTGGCACCAGCGAAGCGCCAGGGTTCGCCGCTATTGGAGATTATTGGGACGAAGATACAGTTGAAGAGATCGCAGATATATTACAGGAATATCAAGAACTATTCCCGACCAAGTTCACAGAGATGAAAGGTATCTTGGGAGACTTAGGAGTGATGAAAATTCCTCTTAAGCCTGGCGCGAAAACTGTGAAACAAAGAACATACAGACTGAACCCGCGCTATAAAGAACGAGTTAGGGCAGAACTCGATAAGATGCTCGATGCAGGGATCATTAAGCCAGTTGAAGAATCTGAATGGATAAGCCCGATGATTATCTAGGACAAGAAAACAAAGGGCGAGATCAGAATTTGTGTGGATCTCAGAAAACTCAACGATGCTTCAATGCATGACCCATTCCCTACACCTTTTACAGATGAAGTGCTAGATAATGTTGGAGGGAATGAGGCCTATTCTTTTACTGATGGATTTTCTGGCTACCATCAGATTAGGATTGATTGCGCAGATAGGCACAAGACGAATTTTGCTACAAAATGGGGGTCGTTCCAATACACAGTGATGCCCTTTGGTCTGAAAAATGCACCCGCCATATTCTCTAGAGTGGTTGTCGCAACATTTAAGGATTTTATACGTAAGTTTCTAGAGGTTTACTTTGATGATTGGACCATTTTCGGGCTATTAAAGAACCATGCCGCGAACCTCAGGATGATGCTGGAAAAATGCAGACAACACCAAATTTCATTAAAATTGAAGAAGTGTGTCTTTTGTGTACCCTATGGAGTCTTATTGGGACACGTTGTATGCAAACATGGCTTGATGGTAGACCCTGCTAAGATTGCAGTCATTGTAAACTTGCCTGCACCCAATTCAGTTAAGCAATTGCGCACTACACTGGGGCATATTGGTTACTACAGGAAGTTCATAAAAGGGTATGCCCAGATAACCGCAACTATGGAAAAACTGCTGAAGAAAGATGTACCATTCATTTGGAATGAGGATTGTGAGAAAGGCTTCGACACATTGAAGGAGAAAATGGTCACTGCACCGATCCTAGTTTTCCCAAACTGGGAGAAGCCTTTTCACGTCCATGTGGACGCATCATGGATAGCATTGGGTATTGTTCTTGCGCAATCAGGAGAGGGAGGCATTGATCCTCCCATTTCCTTTTCCAGTAGAAATTTATCATCCGCTGAGAAGAACTATACTACTACTGAAAGAGAAGGACTCGCAATGGTATATGCACTGCAGAAGTTCAGGAACTACCTGCTTGGTGTACACTTCTCCATGTTCACTGACCATTCTTTGTTGTTAATAATCCAGTGTTAGGGGGGCGCATATGCAGATGGTTAGAACTCTTTCAGGAGTACGATTTTGAGATTGTTGTTAAGCCAGGCAGATTGAATTTGGGACTTGATCATCTGTTAAGAATCAAGTTAGGAGAAGAGCCTACGAATTTGGAGGACAATCTGCTTGATGCGCAGTTGTTCGTCATACAAGTTGCAGATGAGTACTACCAGGACATCATTGATTTTTTTACCACTGGATTTGCACCTGCAGAGTTCACTACGCAGCAGAAGAAGCAGCTAGTACTGCGCGCAGCAGACTTCACTATAATTGCAGGTCAGCTATACAAACTGGGACCGGATGAAGTATTGCACAGATGTGTGCTAGAGCATGAGAAACCGTTTATACTAGCTGATGCGCACTCAGGAGTCACAGGAGGCCATTATGCAGGAAGAGCTACTGCGCAGAAGATATTGCGCGCAGGGATATGGTGGCCTACAATTCATAAATATTCGAAGGAACACTGCCAGAATTACAATGTCTGTCAGAAGACAGGGAAGCCGTCACGCAGAGATGAAATGCCATTAAATCCACAGTTGACATTGCAGGCCTTTGAGAAGTGGGCCATTGATTTTGTGGGTCCTATTAAACCACCAGGCAAAAGAACTGGTGTGAGGTATATCATTACTGCTATCAATTACCTCACCAGATGGGCAGAAGCAAAGCCAGTCAAAGACCGTAGCGCAGCTACAGCCGCAGAGTTTATATATGAGAATATTCTTACAAGGTTTGGATGCCCAAAGATATTGATGAGTAATCAAGGCACTCATTTTCTGAATAAGACAATTGAGGCTTTAACCGAAGAGTTCCACATTCATCATCAATGCAGGATGCCTTATCATCCACAGGAAAATGGAATTGTTGAAGCATTTAACAAAGTGTTGGAGAATGCGCTAACAAAGATATGTAAAGTTAATCGGTACGGTTGGTACCTGTGCATCCCATCTGTACTATGGGAATACATGACTACCTGCAAGAAACTAATTGGCCATACACCTTTTAGGTTGGCCTATGGATAAGAAGCAATAATGCCGATGGAGTACATTGTTGCCAGCTTGAGAATAGCAGCGTTTACAGGCATGGCCGATCGCGCAGCACTCGAAGAAAGACTCCTACACTTGGTTGGGCTAGAGGAAGATTGCTTCGTCGCAGGCTTTCACCAACAAGTCCAGAAAGAGTGCGAAAAAGCTTGGCATGATCGCCACATAAAGAACAAGAACTTTCAGGTAGGTGATCTAGTCCTCCTGTATGATAGCAAATTCATGAAATTTCCTGGAAAATTTAAGATGCATTGGCGTGGCCCATATATTGTAATGCATGTTACTAACGGTGGCGCAGTCCAGTTAGCTACATTAGCCGAGATACTTTACCAAGTTTGATAAATGGTAGCAGACTAAAGCTTTACCGCGATATTCTAGCTGCGTAGAATCTTATATGATCAGGGGAAGTGTACCGCGCGACACTGTTGAAGTTGCACGCGAAAAAAAAAGAAGAAGAAGAAAAGAGGCAAGAGAAGAGTGGACGCGCAGAGCAAGTCCAGAAGCTCGTCGCGCAGAAAAGATGGATCGACAATCGCGTAGAAAAGATGGACCGACAATCACGCAGAAGATAACACCCAGTGCACGTCCTGTACCAAACATCTGATTGGACCGCCAGTGCATTATCACGAAAATCGTTACCATGACATCTGTCGGCTGGTTAGTGGGACGTTAACCAAATTGGCGACAATAGGGAAACTCACAATTTAAAGGTGGATGGGACATTTTGGAACCCATTAAAGACCGAAGTGACCAGTTCATACCGAAATCCGGATGGCAAGCTAAGCCATTAATGCGGATTGAATGGATTTGACAAGCTGGCTTGACAGGCAACTATTTGGCATTTAAGGAAATAGGGTTCGCATCACGAGAAGGATCAAATGACAGGCCCAAGATAATATGCATGAATTGGCAATCAAGATGGCTTTAAGGGCCTCGGGCACTATGAAAGGCCACGTAGCGGACCAGCAACGTCTATAAATAGACCTCGCTTGGCCACTTAACCACTTTTACGAAGTGTTTGAACTAGTCGAGAGCCAAGCGACCAGAGCGTATGGGCGACTCGGTTGAATTAGCAGATATTTCTTGTTTATTTGAGCAAGCAGGGATTCCAGTAGCAATGACGGCAATGAAACCAGGTCCGTCCAGAAGTCCAGCACGGCAGGCTGCAGGAAGCAGCAAGGGCAAAGAGACAACAGCTCCAGAGAAGGGGGACTCTAAAGTGCCACTACAGTAGACAACTTCGGCTCAAGTTCCGCCATTTTATCCAGTGCCCAACTACATTCCCCCAAGGAAGCTCGATGCCCCACCAGTAAACATAGAAAAGAACTTCAAATATGAAATCCTGCTACCCGATATCTCTACCAGGGTAAAGATTGAGGAGAATATGATGGGTGGTGTACCAGGCTACAAGCTGGATGACCAAGACTTACTAGAGAATACGCTGGTAACACCAAAAATTTACCCACAGTTTAGGCCGGATGCCTATATCAATTGGGTTAAGGACGCACAGAATGGAACCGGCAGGCTAGAAATTCAAGAATGGCTAAGGGCCATCCGGCCGTCAGGCTTGTTAAACTTATTGCAAATGCCTTACTTTACCAAGAGTGCTGAGTTTTTCGCCGTTGCACGCACACTGCTCACTTGTGTGCATGAAGGATTCCTATGGTTAGACATGCGCATTGACATCAGTATCGACCTAATTCATCACATCACTGGATTGAACAAGAGGGGAGAGGACCCTGCTAACCTCATCATAAAGAAGGTGTAGGATAGAGCTATTAGCACTGAAGTAGCAAAAGAGTTTGGCATAGCGCACAAGGGATGAGGGTTCCCAACAGTCAACATCAATGACCGTGCCACACAGTTTACAACCCGGTTGCTTGCAGGAAAGTTGTTCCGCAAGTGTAGACCACCTGAAGTACCTGCGGTCGCAATCACAGCAGCCGCTAATGTATTGCGCAAAAAATATTACAATTGGTGCCAGTTCTTATTGAACGAGTTCTTGGCAGATGTTCAGGATACCCAAGATGATGGAACAATGTTCCACTTTAGTTGGCTGCTAGTGTTGATAGCCCTTGTAGGCTGGAAAGAGCCAGATAATTACCAAGGAGCTTCCACCTTAGCTGGATAAGGCCGAGGAGCGCGCTTTGCCATTCTATGGGCAATCCCAAAGGCGTCTAGGCAGCGGCAAACGGCTGAATTATTTTATGTTTACTATCACCAGTTGCGTGAAGCAATTATGGCCACACCGTGCGTTTCCAAACCACTAGCTGATGAATACACCTGCATCATGAGGTTTCAAGCGAAAAGACACCAAACATTCATTCAGCCAAGAGGCGACATAACGGAGCAGGATTTATGGTATCCAGACTTTTACCGACTAGATAAGGAGGCGATCGAGGGAATGATGGAGCCGTGGGAGCTTGAATGGAGAGTCCCCGCTTCACAAGATGATGCTTCTGACAACGAGCATAATGTAGAACCTCTTCAGGAGAAGATCAATGTAAAAGACACTGATGAGGAAGACACAGAAACAGATCAGGAAGACAAAGAAGAAACAACAACAAAAAAGGGAAAGAAGGGTGGACTACTAGCTGGAACGCCCATTGTGGAAGAAAAGGATGACGCGCAGAGTCAACATTCCGCTTCATCAGCAACAAAGAGAAAGGCTATTGAAGGCCCCTTGCAAACACATGGCCGACAGACAAAAAGAAAGGCCAAAAAACCCGAGCCCAGGCCGCAACTACATCCCGATGATTGCGAGACCATTTGTTACGTCCCCTCCCATCATACCAGTGCGATAGAGAGGATCGGGATGCTAAAACTGGGCATCTAGCCCCATGAACTTATTAAATAAGCATTCACATAATATAAAAAGACATATGGAAATGTATAATTCTAAGAAAACACAACGGAAGTAATTTCAATTAAACATCCATCATACATTCAAGATATTCATCAGATAAATAATTTCAAAGTTAACACAAAAGAATACTTATCTTATAACAAAGTAGTCCCAAGCAACTGGCTATGCAACTGCAACGTTCCACCCAACCATAGGCCAGTTGTGATCATCAATATCTCAACACACTGCCACCCCCCAAGCTGGGCATGATCTACAAGGAATCAAGGAACAGCAGACTCACACATACCTCAAAGATACACCAAATAAGCCAAGCCAAGCTACAGTTGGGTTTACCAGGCTGTTAGGCAATGGAAGGAAGAATTGCTAAGCTAGTGGGATCATCCATAGAGATATGGGCACCCTCTGTAAGATCTATCTAGCTTGGTCTCCACAATACCTACACACCTGGCACAAGGAAGTATTCCCTTCACTAGTACATAGGCCCTCAGGCCATACCTCCCATTCTAGTGTCCTTCAAGGTGTGCATAGAAGAGCAACCAGCCCTTGTGATACTCTTGAGAGGTTACCTCCTCACTAGGTTTATCAATCCAATTCTGGTCCACTTCCACTCCTAATTCTTTCTCATAATTTCCAACCAACACAGGGATGCACCCTACAACAAAACACAAGTGCTGAAAAACGTGGGCAACCAAAACGAACTGGTGGATGGGGAATAAACCTTGGGAGAGCAAATTCATTTTCAGAAAACATTTTTCTGCATTTCAAGGGCAAAAACTACCTCTATAAACCCCCAAAACGTGACTCCCTTTCTCCCAGCCACTGTGCAACACAAAAGCGACCTCCCAACTATGGAAAAATGCAGGAAATTGGTAAAAAACGTGATGGGGAAAGCCCAGCTAGCTCAGACTGCATGAGAGAGGAAAAACTATCAGTTCAGAATGGCTTTGGGCACCATTTCGTGGGTGTTTTCTTGCCCCAGAAGCAAAAGTACATTTTTCCAGGTTGATGGCTTGCCCATGCACGAAATTGGCTGCCATGCCTCTTCATTCCCAAGGCATTAACTGCCTCAACCAATTTTTGGAAGAATTAAATGATTGGGTGCATAAGTCAGAATGGGTAGTTGAGGGTTTATGGGTTTTCTCATTGACACATGGATTAACACCATTGGCTCAAAGGTTTGAATAATTTCCCTCCCTATTCCTTATAGAATTATGCCCCCATCTCTTTGTTGCATGGCATAGCTAGTTGTGGGTTTTTCATTAAAATTCGTATTTACATGATGTCTTAATTTACATTGTGCCTATCTAGCACAAGAACCATAGGCATCTATTTTTAATTTCCGATACATAAAATGCTAAATCAATGGTGGGGCCTTGGCCTTGAGCTCCTCACCATGATTAAATATCAATATTTACATCATTTACGATTTAATGCGAAGGGGGTCAAAATGGGGACGTGACATTCCCCTCCTTTTACATCAACACTGTCCTCAGTGCTTATCAAAACTGAACAAAAATGGATATGCCACTCTCATGGCATCCTCGAGCTCCCATGTAGCCTCATCGGGATCGTAGTGCTTCCATTGCACCTTTACCTGTCTGATGGCTCGGTTCCGGAGCAACGTTACCTTCTTGTCTAGGATGCGCAATGGATCGGTTTGGAACTCTCCCTTGGGTTCCACCTGGATCACATCCCAATTAATCACATGGTTAGGATCATGTACATATTTCTTAAGTAAAGAGACATGAAAAAAATTATGAGCTTTAGTGCTAGCAGGAAATGCAAGTCTATATGCAACTGGCCCTATTCTTTCAAGCACTTCAAATGGCCCACGATATCTAGGTGATAGCTTGGCACAACTCCCAAGCTTCAAGGAACTCTTCCTTGATCTCACTCTAAGATACACATGATCCCCAACATTGAATTCCCTATGCACTCTATGTTTATCTGCATAGCTTTTGTGTCTATCCTGGGATGCTTTTAAATTTTGCCGGATCTTTGCAACCTCTTGTTCCGTTTCCTTAAGCAATTCTGGCCCAAGTACAATTCTGTTCACTGGATTGTCCCAAGTCAGTGGTGTCCTACACCTTCTGCCGTACAAAGCCTCATATGAACTCATTCCTAATGATTCTTGCTGCCCATTATTATATGCAAACTCTACCAGGTGTAGATAATCCTCCCACTTGTATGGCTTGTCCATTACATACATGCGAAGCATGTCTTCAAGCACTTCATTTACTCTTTCTGTTTGCCCGTCTGTTTGAGGATGGTAAAGGTGCTAAAGTTCAACTGTGTACCCAAATCTGCAAAGAGACCTTTCCAAAAATTGGAAGTGAACTTGGTATCCCTATCAGAAATTATTGCCTTAGGCAACCCATGTAATCTGAAAATTTTCTTCATGAAAATATTTGCAATGGCATCGTCTTTGTGTGTGGACTTAATCGGTATGAAATGTGCTTCCTTTGTTAACTTGTCCACCACAACCATGATGGAATCATGTTGTCTCATAGTCATTGGAAATCTTGTAATAAAATCCTTGGATATTACTTCCCATTTCCATTCTGGAATTGCACTGGGTGCAATAAACCTGCGGGGTGTTGGTGTTCAACCTTCACCTGCTGACATTTCATGCACTTAGAAATGTATTCAGTGACATTCTTCTTCATCCCTGGCCAGAAATAATATTTTATTGCTGTAGCAATTGTTTTCTAATATCCTGGGTGACCAGAGTATGGAGCTTTATGGATTTTATCCATAACAATCCTCCTCAAATCTGCCACATTGGGAATATAGACTCTATTTTTATAGGTAAGAAGTCCGTCTTCCTCCAAATGATAACCCTCATACTTCTTGCCAAGGTCTTGCTGCTGCAATTTGTCCTTTATCTGCACGTACACTTCATCCTCAACAATATGGTTAACAATCTGCTGCTTCAAATCGGGTTGGCAAGTACTAATTGCTGCCACATGCATTTCATGTACCTTCCTGTTGAGTGCATCTGCCACCTTGTTTTCTTTCCCTTTTATGTGTTTGATTTCAAAATAAAATTCACACAAAAATTCCAACCATCTAGTTTGCCTAGCATTTAAAGTTGGCTGATCAAACAAGTATTTCAGACCACAATGGTCTGTCCTTAACTCAAATTTTCTTCCCATTAAGTAATGCCTCCACATCTTTAAAGCATGTACTATGGCTGCAAGTTCTATATCATGAGTAGCATAGTTCTTCTCATGCTCCTTCAACTTTCTTGACTCATAGCATATCACGTGGTTGTCTTGCATAAGAACTCCTCCAAGTCCTTGATTGCATGCATCAGTACATACCACAAAGTCTTTTTCTGGGTTTGCAATTTTCAAAATTGGTGCACTTGTAAGAAGATTCTTCAACTGTTGAAAACTTTCCTCACATCTTGGTGACCATTCAAACTTTATCCCCTTCTTTTGCAAAGAAGTGATCGGGTTTGCAACCTTGGAGAATCCTTCGATAAACCTCCTATAGTAACCAGCAAGGCCCATAAAAGATCTCACATAAGTCACATTCCTTGGAGTTGGCCAATTCATAATGGCTTCAATCTTCTCAGGGTCTACAAATATTCCTTCGTCGGAGATGATGTGACCCAAATAATGAATTCTATCTTTATAAAAGTCACATTTACTCAAATTTGCATACAACTTATGCTCCCTTATCAATTGCAATGTCATTCTCAAATGTTCTTCATTCTTAGAATAGATAAGAATGTCGTCTAGAAAAACAAGAACAAACTTGTCCAAATACTCACTGAAAACACTATTCATAAGACACATGAAAGTAGCTGGTGCATTTGTGAGACCGAATGGTACCACTACAAACTCATAGTGTCCATACCTTGTTCTAAAGGCTGTCTTATGAATATCTTCTTCTTTGATTCTTATCTGATGGTAACCAGACCTCAAGCCAATCTTTGAAAATACCTTTGCTCCTCTCATTTGATCAAAAAGGTCATCAATTCGGGGCAATGGGTATTTGTTCTTCACAGTGACTTTGTTCAACTGCCTGCAGTCAATACATAACCTGAGTGTTCCATATTTCTTTTTCACAAATAGAACAGGTGCTCCCCACGGGGACACACTTGGCCTAATATATTTCTTTTCCAGCAACTCTTGTAATTGCATTTTCAATTCTAGCAATTCCGGTGTACTCATCCTATAGGGTGTCTTAGACACTGGTGTAGCTCCTGGCACAAGTTCAATTGTAAAATCAATGTCTCTCTTTGGAGGGAGTCCTGGAATCTCATCAGGAAAAACATCCCTGCATTCTTGCAATACATGATAGTCCTCCAATTTAAGAGTTTCATTCTCTGCTGCCTCTAAAATGTGGGCTGCATACAATTGACATCCCTTCCTACAGAACTTCTTCAGCTGCATGGCTGAAACCTGTCTAACATAAGTCACCTTTGGAATGCCTTTTACAACCCTCGGGTTTCCTTCTTCGTCCATGCATTCAAATGTCTTATTGTAGCAGTTAAGTTTAACCCTGTGTGCTTCTAACCAATCCATTCCAATGAGAATATCATAGGAACCAAGTGGAAAAATATTCAGATCTGCATAAGTGAATAGCCCATCAATCTCTAATGGACATTTCTCTACTATTTCACTAACTTTTCTCTTGGTTCCAGTGGCTAGTTGAACTAACCATGATTTACTATGCTTTAATTTCTTAAAAGCACAAATCTCAACAATTCTAGGAGTGACATAACTGTGAGTAGATCCAGGATCAATCAAAATAGAAACGGATTGCTTAGCAATCTTACCTTCAACTTCAACCACAGTTGACTGATGATCTCCCTGGCGGTCGTCTAGAGCTGCATAGATTCTAGGGATTGTCCTTGCCACTTGACCCACAGTTTCAGCTCCCTAGATGTTGTGGACTTGATTTGCATTCCCATTCCGATGTGGAAAGTTCCTAAGCATGTGGTCTCCTGCACAACCCCAACATTGAAGTGGTTCTCTTGGCTCCTTTGGATCTCTTGGCTTGTCTCCCATCATCCTAGTTGGCTTAGTCACAACCTGTGATGGTTGCCTTTGCTGATTCTTGAATTGAGGAGGCTTGAACCCCTTCTTCCTTTGATCAAACTTTTCATTTTTCTTATCCTTCCATGCCTTATGGAATTTTGGTTTGCTTCTGTTTTGATCAAAGCAATACTTGACCTTTCTTATGGCCTCCTCTAGAGTTCGAGGTTCATCAAACTCAATTCTGTCTTTATATGACTGGGGCAGTCCACTCAAGAAACGCTGAATTTTCACCTTATCATCTCGAATGTACCTTACATATCTTAGCAACTCCAAGAACTTGTTTGCATATTCTTCCATGGTCAATTGTCCCAATCTCAGCTCATGGAAATTTTTGATATTATCATCATAGTACCTATCAGAGAGGTACTTCTGCTTGAAGTATTTCTTGAACTGCTTCCACACAATCTTCCTTTCATTGATATTCTTCACTTGCCTGATGTGTTCCCACCATATAGATGCTCTTCCATTCAAGTTGAAGATGGCTACCCTTGCCTTCATATTTCCCGAGTAGTCTTGGACTTGGAAATACTTTCTCATCCCAAGAGGCCAAGCTTCAGCTTCTTGACCAGACTTTCTCTCTCCATCAAATGTAGGAGGTTTCGCCTTCTTAAATTCCCCATGTGAATTGTTCTTGTAGTGCTTCTTCCTCTTACTCCTGCGAGATGAAGATCTTGAACCCTCAATGGATTCTTCAGATTCATATGATTCATTAGAAGATATTTCTGTAGTATATGTTCTGTCTGTAGAAACTCTTCTTGAGCTACTGGCCCTCTTACGGGAATTCCTTCTAGAACTAGTCCAGCCCCTTTCTGGATTTGATGTCTGATGCCCAGAGTTTATTTTCCTTTGGATGTCTGTCAAACTCTGCAGCATGGATGCATTCAACTTATTTTGTTCTTCCTGAGCTTTAATCATCATTTCATTGTCTTCTCTACAGCTTTGCAACTCCACCCTTAGGCTTCTCATGGTGGCTGCAATATCTGGAGGAGTCTCTTTCTTCTCCCATTAGATTCTGTTTCAGCATTTTCAACATGTATGTTCTTCCCCATGGCATCTGTGTCAGGCTCATAAGGATCCTGTGCATCATCCATGATGTTGATTTTCTTGGCCCAACCAAGATCCAAAACTTTCCCACTGTACTATCTAGAGTGCTGCCCTGATGTAATTGTGATTCTGCAAAATGTGTTCATCAACACAATTGTTAGTTGCATTATATTCTAAAAAATTCATAAACTACTTTCATGCACGTGGGAAAATATTATATTGACAATTTGTCAAATCATATAATTTTCTCACAATCAACGATATATGAGGGAGACGACAGGGGTCAAGGGGGCTTTCCCCCTTGTGGCTTCTGTAGGGCGGGTCGAGGGCAGTGCCCTCGTTTTTTTTTTTTTTAAATCTTTCCATTTCGCGCAATATGGTGCATAAGTTCCAAGCCATTTTTCAATTTTCGGCGCCTGAAAAATCTCCCTGGAAAACAGCTAAAATTCCCTGTTTCGGAGCATTTCACTGAGTTCTTCCACCATTGCGGACGAACTCGCTAAGTTTCTCCGTCGAAACTCAACTTTTCTTTTCGATAGCTTTGGCGCAACTCGGCAGTTCTTTCCATTGTTGCGGAAAACTTTCGCCAACTCTTCCACTGTTGCGGAAAACTTTCGCCAACTCTTCCGCTGTTGCGGAAAACTTTCGCCAACTCTTCCGCTGTTCCGAAAAACTTTCATCAACTCTTCCTCTGTTGCGGAAAACTTTCGCCAACTCTTCCACTATTCTGAAAAACTTTCGTCAACTCTTCCGCTGTTGCGGAAAAATTTCGCCAACTCTTCCGCTGTTACGAAAAATTTCGCCAACTCTTCCGCTGTTGCAGAAAATAGCGGAAGACTTAGAAAATTTTTCCGCTGTTTCGGGTCAACTTGGCGAGTTCTCCCGCCGTTGCGGCAAAGACTTCTGAGTTCTTACCGAAACAGACTTAAACAAAAAATTTCAAAAACACTTAAAACAATTTCGGATTCTTCTTTTCTTCTTCCTGTGATGACTGCTTCCCAGCAGGAGGTAACCTTACCTCTGCAAACTATCCAACTTAGCCAGTTTAGGCCCGATGCTGAGACTTGTGGTGATCAGGAAGGGACCTTCCCATGTGACTATAATCGGATCTGGCCCATAGAGGTCCAATGCTGCAACCAGCAACTCTGATGCCATAATGTCACGTCCCCTCCCATCATACTAGTGCGATGGAGAGGATCGTGATGCTAAAACCGGGCATCTAGCCCCATGAACTTATTAAATAAGCATTCACATAATATAAAAATACATATGGAAATGTATAATTCTAAGAAAATACAACGGAAGTAATTTCAATTACACATCCATCATACATTCAAGATATTCATCAGATAAATAATTTCAAATTTAACACAAGAGAATACTTATCTTATAACAAAGTAGTCCCAAGCAATTGGCTATGCAACTGCAACGTTCCACCCAACCATAGGCCAGTTGTGATCATCAATACCTCAACACACTGCCACCCCCGTGCTGGGCATGATCTCTACAAGGAATCAGGGAACAACAGACTCACACATAGCTCAAAGATACACCAAATCAGCCAAGCCAAGCTACAGTTGGGTTTGCCAGGCTGTTAGGCAATGGAAGGAAGATTTGCTAAGCTAGTGAGATCATCCATAGAGATATGGGCACCCTCTGCAAGATCTATCTAGCTTGGTCTCCACAATACCTACACACCTGGCACAAGGAAGTATTCCCTTCACTAGTACATAGTCCCTCAGGCCATACCTCCCATTCTAGTGTCCTTCAAGGTGTGCATAGAAGAGCAACCAGCCCTTGTGATACTCTTGAGAGGTTACCTCCTCACTAGGTTTATCAAGCCAATTCTTATCCACTTCCACTCCTAATTCTTGCTCATAATTTCCAACCAACACAGGGATGCACCCTACAACAAAACACAAGTGCTGAAAAACGTGGGCAACCAAAACGAACTGGTGGATGGGGAATAAACCCTGGGAGAGCAAATTCATTTTCAGAAAACGTTTTTCTGCATTTCAGGGGCAAAAACGACCTCTATAAACCCCCAAAACGCGACTCCCTTTCTCCCGGCCACTGTGCAACACAAAAACGAGCTCCCAGCTATGGAAAAATGCAGGAAATTGGTAAAAAACGTGATGGGGAAAGCCCAGCTAGCTCAGACTGCGTGAGCGAGGAAAAACTATCAGTTCAGAATGGCTTTGGGCACCATTTCGTGGGTGTTTTCTTGCCCCAGAAGCAAAAGTACGTTTTTCCAGGTTGATGGCTTGCCCATGCACGAAATTGGCTGCCATGCCTCTTCATTCGCAAGGCATTAACTGCCTCAACCAATTTTTGGAAGAATTAAATGATTGGGTGCATAAGTCAGAATGGGTAGTTGAGGGTTTATGGGTTTTCTCATTGACACATGGATTAACACCATTGGCTCAAAGGTTTGAATAATTTCCCTCCCTATTCCTTTTAGAATCATGCCCCCATCTCTTTGTTGCATTGCATAGCTAGTTGTGGGTTTTTCATTAAAATTCGTATTTACATGATGTCTTACTTTACATTGTGCCTATCTAGCACAAGAACCATAGGCATCTATTTTTAATTTCCGATACATAAAACGCTAAATCAATGGTGGGGCTTTGGCCTTGAGCTCCTCACCATGATTAAATATCAATATTTACATCATTTACGATTTAATGCGAAGGGGGTCAAAATGGGGACGTGACACCATTGCAACCAAAGTGCAAGAAGCATGGGAAGAGGCTCGCGCTGAGAATGAAGCCAAGCAAGAACAACTGTAGTTGACCATAATCCAAGCTGTGGAGCAAGTCAAGACATTGGTAGACCATATGGGATTGGGGCAATTAGGTTAAGGTATTAACGGGAAATCAGCAGAGCCAAGCGCGCAAAGAAGACCACCTGTTACTGGAAGTAAGTATCCGCACATCTTGAACCTTGAACCTAGCTACCTAATTTACCCAAATTAAACGGTTAAGGAGGCACTAAAGACTGGGCGCCTCAACTTGAACATTGGGGCCTTACCCCTGGAGGACTTGAATGAGTTGCACATCAAAGTTGCAGAAGAAATTCATGAGAGAGGCATCGCCTCATATGATAAGTGTGCGCAGTTAACTGAAGACATCAATCAGTTAAGGCAGGAATCAGATAACACCAAGCAAGAATTGAGCGCAGCCAAGGAAAAGGGCCAGAAGATGAAGGAAAGTATTTCAGCTGTGTGTGCACACATAGAAGAATGTGAGGAAGAAGATGACATGGAGGACACAATAAAGAAAATTGGGGCCAAGGTAGAGTCCCTTATTGCTGAGAAAATAGAAATGGAAACCGCGTATAAATGCAAAATCGCAGAACTGGAGGCTCGACACCATGTCATTCTGTCAGATCAGTGACCAACTCCAGTTGAGGACGTCAAAGTAACCATGGATGGCATTTCGTTGGAAGTGATTAAATGCCAAGACTTACTTGAGCGGATAACTACAGCAGTAACCGGGTTGAATGAAGATCCTGCGCTACAGAAGGTAAGGGCAGAAGTAGAATAGAAGCAGCAGCAGGTAGATGCTGCAAGTATACAGATGAGGAATGCGTCGACGAGAGAGAAAGTGCAGAGATTTAATGAGGTCAACGACCTGCAGAAAGAGCTGGAAACACTAAGGGAGAAAGAGGCTGTCGCATCGGACAAGCTGCAGCCTATTGAGAAAGAAGGCCTCGAATTAATGCAGCAATTCGATGCGAAGTTCGTAGAACTTCAGTCGGCAGAAGGCACTATGTAGGAACAAGTGGCTCGAGAGAAGGTCTCGCAGGCTACTTTGGAGATGCTTCAAGGCTTCGAACAGAAAGCCAAGAACGTAGTTGTGGAGTTGCAACAAACTCTGTAAAGCTTCACAGTAAATCTTGGGACGATGAAAGACGCGGCACCAGGGTCCACAGGAAGAAAAGACAATTTTGATAATTGCGCATTGCGCACTGCGGCAGGAAGAGAAAGCAGTTTTGGTGAAAGTGCATTGTGCGTGGTGGCAAGCGACGAACAATTTGAGGTTTTGCGCGTGTCGCGCGATGGAAATGACGAAGGCACAGTCGCGCAGCAGGACGATGCGCATGGTAGCGCATAAGCTATTTTTGGGTAGAACATGGGTAAAGGTCAGACGAGGATATGACCTAGTTTGGGTAAGGAATAGGTGGATGACAGATGAAAGCGACCTATTCAAATGTGTTGCGACAAGCAGTTGAAAAGCTAGGCCACGACGCTGATGGCGACAGGAAGGCAAAGGAGTGGAAAGGGACAGGCCATGATGTAGTTATAACTGCTTAGAGGATTGCGGCTGTCAGAAGAGCGTGTGAGCCACGAGTGGCCCAGCTAGAGCACACAGAGTAAGTTGTTGATGGCGACATCTAGGGTGGAAGTTGGCTACACCGGTTTTGTAGACCTAAGGGTTTTTGCTTACGAATTTTAAAGATATGCCTACAGGCATAATCTATAAATAGGCATGATTTTGTATGGGAAAGGGTTGTTGAATTCTTCATTTTGGTTAAGTGTTGATTATTGTAGAATCTTAAGCTTAGAAAAACCATTGTAAAGGCTCTGCGGTTGAGTGCGTAGAGACCTTATCTGAGAGAGAGAAGAGAGTTTGCAGCTGAGTGTGCAGAATAAGAACGGTTGTACCCTTCCCATTAAGAGTAATATTAACAACCGTTCTTGTGGACGTAGCCTCCATCCGGGGGGTGAACCACGTTAAATTCTGTGTTGTGTGACCAATGTGTTTTTATGATTGTTTAATTGCTTGGTATGTATGTTTAATGCTGGAAACTTCTGTATGTGATTGCTTTTATATGTATTCGCCACAGAGAATGAGAATAATATGTTAAGTAATGCATGTGCAGAGGAATGTTAAGTATTCAACATGTATGAATCTGTCGATTGGAATGTATGAGTCTATCTATTGGTCAAGTAGTGAACACTGAGTTTAAGCGCAGCATTGGAGCGCGCAGTAACGTATGTTATTAAACCATCCACAATTTACTAATAAGACTTGAATGGAGTAAAAGGATAAAGGACGTTAAGTAGAATGGTTAGAATTGAACATCCTGGCAAGGACGTGCAGTCTCATGAATGCACCGAGTCATTGAAGGTTGCTGCGAGGTAAGCTCTTGATAGCTTACTGTCGTAATGCAAAGGTATCCTGTATCGCACAGTCATTGGAGGTGCAAGCATAGTTTCGTGCTGAAGGTGCAAGTGCGCGAGCGCAGTTGCGTGCTGAAGGTGCAAGTGCGCGAGCGCAGTTGCGCGCTAAAGTATTCGACGCGGAACAGAAGGTTCGCGGAGTTATCTATCCGCGCAACCCGCAAGGCGTTGCGCTGCTTATTAGCTTTCCCCCCATCGCATCACCCGGTTGTGGAAACTTGATTCCGCAACCACCCCCTCAGCTTCGCCTCGGGTGAGACCTCAGGCTGCGCGCAGCGTGTTGCCGAAAGGGCCGGTGAATTGGGGTTTTGTTGGTTCCTTGAACCGCGAAGTACCTGGGTCTACACTGGAAACCTCAAGAAGGTGATCAACAACCAACAATGCAACTGCTAGATGTTACATGATTAGCATGTCTCCCATGTCAACTTTAGTGGATAAGACCCTTGTGGAGTTTTGGACTAGAAATAAACCCACACTGTAGCATCTTTATTTTTTTGGTTGTAAGGCATATGTTCATGTGCTTAAGAAGAGGGGTTCGAAGTTGGATAAAAAGGTGTTCAAATGTATTTTCATCATCTATGGGGTTGATGTGAAAGGTTACAAGCATTGGGAACTTATGGCTGGAATTTTTTTTTATAGAAGAAATGTTATTTTTTGAGAAGTTAGTTCTTCTCTCATATTAGTGCCACCATAAGAGGATGAAAATAATTCAAGAGTTCAACTACCTCAAATATGAATTCCCATTAGAACTAGTTTCAGTGGATGAGAAATATGATGGTTGGCAATATACCTTGGTGATGACCTACACATTTGGGGTTTGGCACGAAATCTAATATCAATAAAGTAACATAATGATGTAGGCGTGTAGGTTTTATTGTTTGGTAAAGGGGTAAAATGGTCTAAGGAGCTATGGTTTTTACTAAGGGTGTTCATGGTGGCACTCTTTTCCAACTTGACGTGTGCGCCATTTAGTGTAATAGTTCTTCAATTTCTCCTAGAATTTCGAAAGAAATGAATATAATATTAATGGAAAGAGCTTGGAGTATGCCTAGTGGAGTAGTCTTAGAAACAAAAATCTAGGCATATGCAATGCTATATGTTACATGATTAACATGTCTACCATGTCAACTTTAGTGGATAAGACCCCTATGGAGGTTTGGACTATAAATAAACCCACACTCTAGCATCTTTATGTTTTTGGTTGTAAGGCATATGTTCATGTGCTTAAGAAGAGGGGGTTGAAGTTGGATAAAAGGGTATTCAGATGTATTTTCATCATCTACGGGGTTGATGTGAAAGGTTACAAGCATTGGGAACCTATGGCTAGAAAACTTTTGTATAGAAGAAATATTATTTTTTGAGAAGTTAGGTCTTCTCTCATAGTAGTGCCACCATAAGAGGATGAAAATAAGTCAAGAGTTCAACTACCTCCCAAGATCGAGAAAATTGAACCAAAGAATGAATAAGGAGTTCACAGTGGATCTAATGAAGAGGAGGGCTCATAGAGAGTTTGGAAGAGGAGGAAGAAACTCCACCTCAATACTTTAAGGAGGTCCACCTGGCAAAGAAGGCAACTAGATAGGTATAATTATGATATGTCTAATTTCATATGTATATTTGCTTTATCTGCTAACATCAATGAGCCTAAAATAGTGAAATAGGCAACTCATAGAAAATAAAGAGTTCTTGAGATGGGCTATGAATGAGGAGATTGTTGCACTTAGAAAGAATGATGCATGAGACTTGGCACCTCTTATTGATGAACAAAAACTTAATTGGTTGTAAACAAATGTTCAAAAGAAAGATCTATCCAATAGTAATATTAGAAAATACAAAGCAAAATTGGTTGCAAAAGGATATTCACAAGTTGAGGGGATAGACTTTGATGAGATTTTGTCCTCAATTGCTACCTAGTAACTTGAAGGAGGAAATCTATATAACCGAACTAAGCACTAGATGGAAAGATATTTATAGTCACTAGTTTGGAAATTAAATAAGTCTTTATATGGTTATCATTGTATGCATTGCCAACATGATAGTAGTGTATGACTTATCTTGAACCATGCATTGCCAACATGATAGTAGTGTATGACTTGAACCTTTATGTTGCTGAAATATGTGGGGGGGTTTTCTCCAAATAATTTCCATATTCTTTTGTTATGAAACTATTTTAGTTTTATGCATATTCTATTCCACACCTTTACTTCCATTCAAATAAGTAAAGAAGAAACCTGAAATGAATTATCTCTATTAACAAATATCGCGTTCAATAGAGAAGTAAAGAGATATTTCTTACCGTGATGAGTTTGGAACTGATCCAAATCTACGAGCAAAGTCTCCAAATATGATACCAATGCTTCGTTGAGGATCCCATTGCTTTGATTCTTTCAGGACAGACGGTATTATTATCGTTTCGGTATGATGAAGCTGCTGTGCTATGCAAGCATGCAATTTCTGAAGTATTTTTGGATTTTCCTTCGTAGGAACCATATAGAATTGTACTTGCGACTCCCATTGAATAAGACTCCACTGAGGTATGTTCAAAGCACCATTACTGGACTTTGAAGCTGGCAAACGGACCAATGGGAACGCACGCTGCTCAGAGTTGGCCCGATTGGAAGTACTAGCACCATTGACATTGAAGAATTCTTCAATTTTTGATAGCAGGTAGCTTCGTTTTAACTGCTCCATCACTAGGTTTACGAACTTGCCGTAGGCTTCGAAGGCCTCCTTCCAATTTTCATTCTCCAGCTTTGAAATGTCATTCAAAAACCTAACATAAGAATTACATTTAGTTTCATGTTTTATTTCACAATAGTTTTCTGGCTGGAAATCAATAAAACTAATGCAGAGTAGATCAATATTTGTAAACCCTTAGCTACTATTTTAGCCAACATTGAAACTTGAAACTTTAAGCCGAATTTGTTCTTAATCTGTTAAACGGATATTTTATGCCAGATAACATTGATTTATAGGTGGATATTTTGGACGTAGTTGGATCTAACTTCTAAATTATCAAGCTATGGGAGATCAGACAAAGCAAGTATATTATCAAGCTATGGGAGATCAGACAAAGCAAGTATATATTAATCAAGCTATGGGAGATCAGACAAAGCAAGTATAACAGATTAAAATGAATCTTCACGTTCTTCAAACACAAAGATGGGCTGTTCAATTTTTTTACTGTCGTCCACCCCGAAAGAACAAACTTCTCTTCTGCAATTACTATATGACTTAGTTGAATATAATGCCAGGTCAATTGGTGCAAAAGCAAACCCTCAAGTAGGCAGAGGCAGGCAGGTCAGGAGTTGGATCTTCACGTAAACTTGTTTTTAGGTGATCACCGACCTTTCCTAACCCTAAATTTGTCATTAAGGAAAATATGTGTTTTGAAACGATTGATCATGCAAAGAAATTTATAGTGCCATATTTAGCTATATACCAGTTTGAAATGCAATCTTACTATTTTTTATTATTCAGTTTTGTACCAGGAAGTAAGCACTGTTCTCTCTGTGATAAGATGATAATGAGCACTGTTCTCTCTGTGATAAGATGATAATGAAAATTTGGAGATCAATTTTGATATCTTCTCCTAGCCTTTTGGCTCTGCCCATTTCATATCTTCACTGTACTGTCAAATAATGGATGGTAATTCTTACTTATAAAAACTTGTAGTTGTGCTATAATCTTGGATAGTAATTTTTTTTTGTGTTTATGAATTTGTTTAACTGGTTAAAACAATATTTACAATATTTATATAGTATGTTGTAATATATAATAGGTTGTATGCATTTGAAAAATGTACTTCCAAGTTTTATTGGGATTATTAGGATTATTTAAAGTAAGGAGATATATTTTAAAATATTGTCATGTTGCTTGGAAGAATAATTTTTATATCATTATATGTTTTCAAAAATAAAAATATTTTTTAACAAATAATATTAATATAAATAAAAGACATATAAAAAAATTCTATATATGAAGAATAAAATTTGATTGATATATCTATAAAAATCATTTTTGTGGTACTTTATAGATCTAGAATTAAATTAAATTATTTTGATTATGTTAAAATATTCAAGTTTTATATAGTTTTGTGGAGTGGGCTAGTTTTATATTTTGAACTTTCTAATCATGGTACATAGAGATGAAATAATTTTTTGTTGAAATTATCATTTTTCTTTATTTGAATTGCACTTTTGATTGAGCACTCAAATTATGCAAATACAATAATTTATATCCTCAATTTCAACAATTCTAGATTCTACAATTTCAACAATTCCAGCTTGAAGAAAATATGGTCCAACATGTAGAATGCTCAGCCTACACCTAATTTTACTCCTATTCAATATTTTCTCAATCTTCTTCTCATAGCCAAACTTTGCCCAAAAACTTTTGATATTCTAAATCAAACTAAAATCTAATTCTGTTTTCCTAAAGTTTGATTAGATTTTGTTGGACAAGTCTAAAAATTTGTGTATGTCGAGTCAAATCCCAATGCATAAATGGACATCCAAACTATGCAAGTTTAAACATTATTCTATCTGAGATTTTAAAAACTTCCCACTATCCTTCGTGATCCATAAAATCTAACTCCTAGGGTTTACTCATTAACCCTATAATCTCCATGATAGATAAGAAGTCCTCTTTGGATTCAATAACAAGCTTGTGATCCATAAAATCTAACTCCTAGGGTTTACTCATTAACCATATAATCTCCATGATAGATAAGAAGTCCTCTTTGGATTCAATAACAAGCTTATGTCAATCAAGCTCTCGCTACTAGCATGATTATCTTTCTTAGGGTTTACAAACATTAGCCATGTCACATTACACAGGTACATGTCAAGACAACACTATTGATAGCACCCAAAATCATGTTAGGCATTAGCTCCACTCTGCATGTCTTCTATTAGGGAAATGACCTTAGTGTTAGAACAAGATGCTCAACTTTTGACCTAATTTGTCACTTTCTCAAAATTACTTGGAATTTCCCTTTGTGAATCCTTTTACTTGGGGTTCCCAATTATATCACATACTCTTAGACCCTCAACCATGGGCACACAAAAAATCTCAACTCTACTCTCCGTCCATGGATATCACACATATCTAATGTAAATCAATCCTTGGCTTTGCAAGAAACGTGGTCCATCTGGCTTAACCACAATGAATGTATACGCTAGAATATTTTAGCATGCCCTTAGAAAATATTTTATAGAAAACATATCATGCATAAACCAAATATGAAAACTCACTTTTACAACAATTCGAGCAATAGTAAAACAACCCTTAACTTATTCAATGATGATGTCAAATCACTCAAAAAATTATCTTTTACTTGTGATAAATTAGCAATACATATATAACTCTAAATTACCATAGAACATGCATGAGAGCCTTATCACAAGGCTAGTACAATTCACTAGCTCTCCAAAACACTAGCTAGGGAAAATAGTGAAAGCCCTAGAGGAACCAAGGAGATATAACATGCTGAATCACTAAAACAAGTAGTCGAATGCAATACATGTGCTTCTCTTCTTCTTATTTAGAAAATGCACCTAGGGTTTCATCACAAAACCCTAATCATAAACCTCCAAGGGATGTAACCCTATAATCTTAGAAGGATCAAACTCAAGCCAAGTTGTGCTCTCTAGACTTCATATATCCTCCTAGGGGTGTTTTCATGAACCATAGTTAATTCCTCCATGAAGCTAATTACAAATAAAAGAGCGTGATATTGATGGTATGAAAACTAATAACTCCTTATTCTATATATCATTGCAATTGGTGGTCTCCTCTAGTGTTGAAATCCAAAATCATGTTAGGGGTTAGCTCCGCTCTCCATGGGTCTTAGTAACCTTAGTGATCACAGGTCTTCACAAATGTAAAAGAGAGGTGATATTGGTAGATCGGGAAATATCAACCACATTTAAAAAGGCTTTCCTATCCCTAAATTTATCATTAAAGAAAATATGTGGTTTGAAACTATTAATCATGCAAAGAAACTTACCATTGATTATGTAATATTTTCACTACATCAACTACATCCATTTATAATCTTCCGTTTTTTATTATTTAATATCTTTCACTACATCAACCTTTTTGTCATCGGCACTTTGAAACCATCGGCACTTTGAAACCACCATGAATGCCCACACCAAGCTCGAAAAGAAAGCATGCATATCAAACACTGAGGTTCGGTTTCGTTTGAGTCCTAAATTAGATTTATTTTCATTTAATCTGATTTTAAATGTATTCAACTACATCAATATTTTCTTACAGGATATAGATTCATCTACATCAAGATTCATTGAAAAATATTGATTCTATGTATATCTCCTCTACAACGTCCATGGAAATAACGTCCATGGAAATAAGTATTGGCCACAAACCTACAATGTGATGGTTTTACCATTTCATGCAGGGTAAACAAAAAAATTCTTGGATCATAACAATAATAATCCAATAAAAATATTGAAATATTGAAGTGGGGAGTGTATCCTTACCTTCTTCATAAGATGTACTTTGTCCAAGTTTTCGTAGGAACATTTCTGGCCAATTTTTGTTACCAGTCATTTTGATAGCAAGTTGATTGTAACAATGTCGAAATTCAGATCTAAAAATGTGAAATATTTTAATTGCAAGTATGCCAGGGGCTCCTCTCGCAAGTTATAACGAAGCTAATGAAACCCAAGTTATAACTTGCGAGAGGAGCGCCTGGCATACTTGCAATTAAAATATTTCACATTTTTATATCTGAATTTCGACATTGTTACAATTAACTTGCTATCAAAATGACTTGTAACAAAAATTGGCCAGAAATGTTCCTACCAATACCCGGACAAATTGCATCTTATGAAGAAGGTAAGGATACACTTTCCACTTCAATATTTTTATTGGATTATTATTGTTATGATCCAAGAATTTTTTTGTTTACCCTGCATAAAATGGTAAAACCATTACATTGCAGGTTTGTGGCCAATACTTAGATCCATGGACGTTGGAGAGGAGATAAACATAGAATCAATATTTTCCAATGAATCTTGATGTAGATGAATCTATATCCTGTAAGAAAATATTGATGTAGTTGAATACATATAAAATCAAATCAAATGAAAATAAATCTAATTTAGGGCTCAAACGAAACCGAACGTAAGTGTTTGATATGCATGCTTTCTTTTCGAACTTGGTGTCGGCATTCATGGTGGTTTCAGAGTGCTGATGACAAAAAGGTTGATGTAGTGAAAGATATTAAATTTAATAAAAAACGGAAGATTATAAATGGATGTAGTGAAAGATATTACATAATCAATATTTAGCTATATACCAGTTTGAAATGCAATCTTACTGTTTTTTATTATTCAGTTTTGTACCAGGAAGTAAGCACTGTTCTCTGTGATAAGATGATAATGAGCACTATTCTCTCTGTGATAAGATGATAATGAAAATTTGGAGATCAATTTTGATATCTTTTCCTAGCCTTTTGGCTCTGCCCATTTCATATCTTCACTGTACTGTCAAATAATGGATGATAATTCCTATTTATAAAAACTTGTAGTTGTGCTAAGATTATATTCGACAGTAATTTTTGTTTTGTTTATGAATTTGTTTAACTGGTTATCTTTGAATGTTTTAAAACAATATTTACATAGTATGTTGTAATATCTTTGAATGTTTTAAAACAATATTTATATAGTATGTTGTAATATATAATAGGTTGTATGCATTTGAAAAATGTAATTCTAAGTTTTATTGGGAGTATTAGGATCATTTAAAGTAAAGAGATATATTTAAAGAATATTGTCATGTTGCTTGGAAGAATAATGTTTATATCATTGTATGTTTTTCAAAAATAAAAATATTTTTTAACAAATAATATTAATATAAATAAAAGAAATATAAAAAGCTTTATATATGAAAGAGTAAAATTTGATTGATATACTTATAAAAATTATCATAAAAGAAATAAAAAAGAAATAATATTTTTATTTAAGTTTTAATATAATATAGTATTTGTATCGTTTTAAATTCTAAAGTGCTTCATTTTTGTGGTACTTTATAGATCTAGAGTTAAATTAAATTATTTTGATTATGTTAAAATATTCAAATTTTATATAGTTTTGTGGAGTGGGCTAGTTTTATATTTTGGACTTTCCAATCATGGTATATAGAGATGAAATAATTTTTTGCTGAAATTGTCATTTTTCTTTATTTGAATTGTACTTTTGATTAAGCACTCAAATTATGCAAATACAATAATTTATATCTACAATTTCAACAATTCCAGTCTGATTTTGCTCTGAAATACATTCTGCAATTTCAACAATTCCAGCTTGAAGAAAATATGGTCCAAAATGTAAAATGCTTAGCTTACACCTAATTTTACTTTCATTCAATATTTTCTCAATCTTCTTCTCATAGCCAAACTTTGCCCAAAAGCTTTTGATATTCTAAATCAAACTAAAATCTAATTCTTTTTCCCTAAAGTTTGACTAGATTTTGTTGGACAAGTCTAAAAATTTGATGATTTTGTCTGTCCAGCCAAATCCGAATGCATAAATGGATTCAGTGACCCAAAATACTCGAGGACATCCAAACTATGCAAGTTTAAACACCATTCTCTGAGATTTTAAAATTTTATTTAATAATTTCAAATATTCCAGAACACCCAAATTATGTAAGTTAGGTAAGTTTTAACACTATTATCTAAGATTTTAAAAACAGCCGGCAAACCAGATATACTAGTAACTTGTCACTCAGTAAGAGCATCCAGAAGCCCACCGGGTGAACCTCTGAACCTCTATCCCAGGGATCGTAAAAATATTGATAGGCAAAATGCTAGGACGTTTAGGGTACGCGGATTTTGTTTTCAAATCGATTTTGGATACTCTTATCAAGCTCCCAACATTGGAAATCAAATTTTAACCTCCTTACCGCCAAACCACAGCCCAACCAACGGGCGGTGGTAGCAACTTGACTCTTGGATTTCTGAACAGAGACGGGATACAGAAGGTTAGCTCATGGTACCTGGTTTCACTTCTTCACTTTGCGCTGGTGATCCCCGGCAAATTCCTGATTTTTTGCGCTCATGATCCCTTGTGTATTCCTGATTTGAACATTGGATGAATATTGGTTGGGGAAACTTGTTTTTCTTCAAGTTTGGCTGGTCAAAATTGCCGATTTTGAAGAGATTTGTCTCAATTTCTTAAGTGAATAGCTCTATGACAGCTTCGATATACAGCTGATAAATTATCACCACAGGGTCAACTAGGTAAGATCGTGGTCAAGGATTGGTCGTGACCGCGTAGGTCAATTTCGAAGCAGTCAGTCATGGAAGGTCTTGAAAGGGCATAGGCGTAACGTATTGATACAGGAGTAAGTCTCGGAAAGATGAAAGAGAAGATAGCGTAAGGAGCCAATCCTTGACCTTTCACCAGCTTGGTGGGCTGGATTTCCAAATAATACTCTTAGATTTAAGCGATCCACTTTCCCCTAGTTCCCCTCCTGCATTTGGCGAGCTCTAAGCAGCCTGCTACGCAGCATTGAATGCTGCAGCCGCTGCTGTGCTCGCCATTAGATCTGATGCTGCTTGAGATCGAACGGCGAGCACAGCAGCAGCTGCAGCGTTCAATGTTACGTAGCAGGCTGCTTAGTGCTCGTCCATTTTTGATAGGGTTGTCTTAAGTCAATTTCGACTTCAAAAGAGTTTAACCCTGTCAAACAACTTGCACGATCGAAACTTAAACCCTTTCAGGACCAGCCCTCTAAAACCTACAAATCCGGGCTTTTCTGCCAATCGAATCTAAATCCGGACCCGGTAACCACTATCAATCAGGACCAACCTGCCGAAACCTACAGACCCGGACTTTTCTACCAATCGAATCTGGAGCCGGTAACCACTTTCAATCAGGACCAACCCGCCGAAACCTACAGATCCGGACTTTTCTACCAATCGAATCTGGACCCGGTAACCACTTTCAATCAGGACCAACCCTCCGAAGTCGACCCGTATAAGCCTTTTCTACCATACCAATCTAGGCCCGATAAGGCCTTTTAGGGTTGAGAAATAAAACACTGATGAGGAAGTAAAAGTGGCCATTAGGGTTTCATTGTGATGGTAAAAAGATATGAAATAAGGTTTGATGTAAGTCGAAGAGCAATGAAGAGTAAAAAGATATAAAAATGATATGACTATACAGCCAAAGGAATAATGAGTTCTAGAAATTAAAACTGCATTGCCACATATCAAACTGAAAATAACCAAATCATCTTAAAGCAGATGGATTGAACTAGACAAAGGGAATCACATACATACCTCTCATGGTTCAGAAGGAAGGGTGTTGCCATTTCTGTTTCAATCTACGAACAAGCTGAATGAATATGTTGGAGAAGCTAAACAATGGGAGGAAAGAAGATTATATGACAGGAGGAGGGACAAGTTAAATAGAAGAGAGGAATCATCAAGTTAAATAAAAGAGAGAAATCATTTTCCGAACATATCGGATTTGGTAAGTAAATTTATATAATTAATTTTAATATTGTTGAAATTTGTGTCAATAAAAGATAATTCATTTTGACCCGGTCAAATTTCATTAATAATAAACTCATTAGGGTGGATAGTGAGAGATTGAAGTTATGGATGTGTACCTTCATCTTCCACAACGGGTTCTCTGACCATCAAGGTGTGCCTTCACCACCAACCCAATACCCATAAAAGTAGGTGAAGGGGCACAATGCACATTCACTTTTGGGAGGGTAGGTAGTGGGGGCAATACACCTACACCTTCACCATTCAAGAGAGTGGATGGTGGGGTTAGCAAACCTTCACACCGTGAAAGGGTAAATGGTGTGGGGTCTCGGAATTACCTTCATCCGTGGAGGGGTTGGGAGGTGAGCCTCGATGAACATACCTCACCCCATGAAAGGTGGTTTGTGATTATCCTTCATGAGGGTGGATGGTAATCAACACCTTCATCTTAATGAGGGTGAGTGGGTTAAGAAACTCAAAAAACAATAATTCATACTTTATAATATTTTTATCTCAAATGTCTTTCTTTGTTATTCTTACCACTTATTAAGTTTTACACTATATTAATATTTTTTCCTCAATTTGTCCACATTTAATTAATTTATTGTTATTATTTACATTAGTTTTTCTCCAATGATCGTTATTAGTAGTAGTAATAGACTTGATCTCTTACATTTTATAATTTATTATTAGCTAATAATTGTTTAATTATTCCTTTAAACCTATAAATTCTTAATAACTCTTTTCTATATCTCAAAGCTATTTTATATCACTTTATGAAGTTTGGAGTGCCCACTTGAAACATTGGGAACAAAAATTAAGACATTCTCAAACATATGGACTATGGAAACCTATATTCTCAAAGATACCTTACCTCCACATAGAGTTATCGCCTCATTCACCCCATTCACCCCATAAGAGTGGTGTGGAGGTAAACATATAGATACACATTGTTATTCCTCCACCCTTCATAGGTGAAAGTGTTCATTGCTTATTATTCTCAAACATCTCTTCCACTCTCTAAACATATTTTTTCCATTCTTTGGAAGGAAAAAAAATTGTATAAATTTTAACATCTTTCGTTTAAGTGGGAGTATTTAATTTTCTAATGTTTCCCAACACCATTATGGTTGAGGTCTTTATTTTGCTTAAATCTCCTAATTATTTAGGTGAGGCATATATTTCAAATCACCAACATTATATGTGAATCTATTGATTCCAAAACTCACTCAAAACATGACCCAATTAACAAATAACACCACTCAACCTAACCATCAAACTAATACTACATTAACAACATCCTACACTTTTAAAAGTAACATCATCCATGTCTTATGCATATTATCTTTCATAATTAACAAAATATCATAATAGATTAAAGTTTATCCACAACTTTAAAAACTTAAATTTGCATCTTATTTTAATTATTATCTATATTAGTAATTTAGTTGCTATCTATATTGTCAATGGAGCATAAAATAGATGGTTAATGGGCATATTAATAAGGCACTCCTTGTATTAGGTCATCAAAACTATTTAGATACTAGCTTACAAAAAAAAATTAATATCTATATTACCTATTAAATGTGGGTGAGAATACGATAAAGGCTAAAGAAAATTAAACAACGGGATACAACAATTTCCTCGAATGCATATACCACTAAAACATGGAGGATAAAATTACCCATTCAACTATGGTTAGCATCAATTTAAGATCCTTACAATATAATATCATAATATTTAGTGAATGATAATTTGTATTTAAAACTTTGTAGTAGCATTTTAGATCTTGTGTTTGGGGAAGGTTTTAATATTTTTATTTTAAAAAATTAAATAATATTCTAAGAGAGGTCATAAGTCTTATAGTATGAGGGAAATATATAATGTTTATAATTGATATAAAGATGATACACATTGTTTAAAAATAATTAAAAGGAGAAGATGTATATTTATGTGTGTATACATTTGTAGGTAAGTTTTTAGTTTTTTTTTATATGAAAGAAGTAAATGGTGTTTGTATTATAAGATTGCATGTAAATCTAGTAGTGGAGAAGCACAAAATTCCAAAAGGAAATATACACTATTAATTCACTCTTCCTCCCTTCAAGAACCCAGGAGGAGTGAATCCACCACTTTCTCTTGGTATTTCTTTTCCTAACATGTTCTTCAGAACATGGATATATCCTAACAAACTGATTACATAATAAGACACAAAAGTAGTACATACGAGTTATCTTATATTATTAGTAAGGCACCCAATCTATTATCTTTCATTCTTTTTTTGACTAGATTTCCTTCCTCAAGTGAGAGGTGGGAATGGTTGTCGGCTTTTTTAACTAGCTTAGCAAAGGCAAAGACTATTCTTTCATATTCTTCTTATTTTTTTTCTTCAAAACTTCAACATAGGATAGTGTTGTCGAATTTTCTTTTGAATCACATACCTTCTCGACATCCCTCACTGAATTCATTGATTTTTGCTCTACTTCCTTTGAGTCTTTATTTGATTCTCATTCTTCATATACATCCTCATCCGCTGCTATTGCCTCATATTCCTCTTCTTCTTCACCTTTAGTTGTTGCAACATCCTCCTCTTTGTCTTCTTCTTCTTTGTATTCTTCTAATGCTAGTTTCTCTTTATCCACTTGGAGTTTAGAGGGATCATCATGTTTTCCTTCATTTCTCCCCATCATCATTTCCTCTAGATTACCCAAGACTTCAAATATGTTTTGAGTCCACTTTGATTCTTTATCACAGGATACCTTTGAATGATGTACTCCTTCATGCAGAGATCTTCATTGTCTACTCTATGCCCACTTATACATTTCCTTTTGATTAGGATGGTCTTGTTGTTCTATTAAATATTGATTATGGCATCCATTAGGGGCCTCCTTAAGATTTGGATGTGGAGTAAAGACATGTTGTACATTAGGAAAGTTCTTGGAAAAGTACCCATAGATATGGAAATGATTGCATTTAAAAGGAATTTTCTCATAGTCTAGGGGTTGCTTGTGACACCACCCCTCCATATTAATCTACAAACCTTTTGATAGACTCACCTCTAGTTCAACTTCAACACAAATTCAAAGATAGGAAAAAAAGGTTCCCTTTTGGTTCTGCTCCATCAATATATCTTCCTAACTTATTCCCAATAACTTTGAGAGTGCCTTAATCTCAAAAGATTAAGGGTAGATGAGGCAATTTGTCACATCCCTAAAAATCATAAATATTTAAAAAAAAATTCTAAGCGGTCTATTCAACCAAAAATGCTATGCGGAAGTATAAAATCATAGCATTTAAATTTACTTGTTTAGATAAAAGGCGACATTTTAACATCTCGTAAATTTTCATTAATTAGTTAACGACAATAAAATCGGAAATATCATAATCCTTAGATATACAGTATCAATGTTGTAACTACATTCAGCCCCATTTATAAATCTATACTTGAAAGATGTGCTACTTCCTATTCTATGCAACCTCTTTATCCCCAAATTGGATAATTACAAAAGTAAGAGAACGTCCTTGTACAAAATAGAAATTTTGCTTTAATAGCATACGTTTATGTGAACTAACTTATTTGAATCAAACATCAATTCGGCGGTAAAACATGTACAATCCTAAATCTTGAGTACATTGTCTAATCAATACAAAGTTAACTTCAAATTATACTTTTATCAACCATTTTTCCCATAATCATGCAATTGATAATATTTAACACATTCCTATTTGTTTACATTCGAAGATTATATGTACTCATCACATGGATTTCCTAATAACTCATATAAGACATATCCATTAGAAAAATTTATACATTTAGGTATTCAATATATAAACATATGAACAAGTGATCTACAAGGTACACATATAAATAATCAATACCATCACAAGTGCATGCATACTCAAGAGACCAAAGAATATAAGGATTACACATAAAGAACCATCACGGACCAAAACATAAGAAAACATCATGAAGCGTTACAAGTAGACATACACACAAGAATATAACATCAAAGAGAGAGACCATTTTGACGTGGTTCACCCGCAACTTGGGCTACATCCACAAAGGTTTGTTTTTTTATATATTTATTTCAATGTAGGAGTTACATTTTGCAACATGATTGTTGCTATCTTCCCCAAAAGTATAATAACCCTAAATGGTAACATGTCAATTTTTAATGACCTTCATACAAGTATTGGATTTTTCATTCTCATCCTCTTAGGGCTATACCCTTCCTCTTCGATGTGTACACAAGGGTATTGTATCAACCAAGGCTTTTAACTAGAACATCTTTATGCATTCCTTACTCTTATGAAGACTTTTATGAGGTGCAATTCCTGCAATAATTTGAAGCTCTCGAACAAATCTAGATGATATTTAACTAACTCTCAACCATATTATTAACCGGTTTATAAGTAAAGTTTAAAAGATGATTCAACACTCTCCATAGAGAGGAATCACTGGGAATATCAATTAATCATCTTTTATTCAAAAACACATACATACTATTATTCCCAGCTACTAGCGCAGAGATATTTATTATATGAATATATATATACTTTTCTATAATGAAGTAATATAGTAACCTAATATGTACCTAAATATGTTTTTAATGGTTACCAACAATTCCTTATAAAAAGAAGGGTTTAAATGCGACTCCAATACATACATATATGCATCATATCTTATAAGCATGAGAATAAAGTAGATTGCAGCTGTTAAAATAAAAAACCATAAAATGTTTAAGATAATGATCCAGCAAGGATTGATACCGAGCTTAGTACACCATATATATACATATGTATCTATCGGCAACAAATATATAACTGAGCCATAGTGATATTATCACACAAGGGAATGATCAATCCGATCGGTGGTCATCATTAATGTAGCACATAAAGATCACACCCCAATATTGAGATTTCGGGTCAAGATGAAGAAGATGCAGCAATGATATGAGATTGCAGACCAGAGTAATGAAGACTGCTAATGCAACGATAAGATTTAGGGCACAAGGGTCACTTGCGGTAGGGGCAACTCTGTTTAAGGAAAGAAAACTAGTAGAGATCAAAATATTTAGAGACCATATCTCTACGATAAGACATAAACCACACTAAGTTCTGCCAGGGGCCAAAACTGTCAATGTTCGACAACGACTGAGGTAATATATATATAAACAAAATAAGTCACAGATCTACGCATTAACTAAAACACAATCTAGGTACCATACTCACGATAGAGAAGGCAAATCCGAGTGAATCGACTTTTAAAAGTGTGCATCTGCTCTTGCCAACCTCCTTCCAGTGCAGTTAGGGTTTCAAGTCTTATCTCGTCTACAAAAATACGCAGTATTAAAATGCAACCCCACTAGGTATTACCAAAATGACAAATCCAAAGAAGGTTTTGCAGTCATTCAACTAGTACTATAGAATTGTATCACTGTAATGGACTGAGAAAGATGCAGGTAGAAATATGCAGCTCAGGGTCCAAAGCGCTTTTCACTGAAAAGAGATAAGTTAAATAGGAACTGGCCACAACAGTCTGCCCATTCGTACGCATATGCTACCCAAAACAAGACTATATGCAGAAAGTAAAAAGATGAGAGATCACCCTGATCTATGAAGCATATAAATGATCCAACACATGGATATCTACACATTTCAATGGTTTTGGGTTCAATATACACCGTCAAAGAGGATCTACTATGCTAAAGAATCTTTTCAGCCAGTAAGAAATGGCTCTTTCCAGACAGTAAAGAATGGATTGCGCATAAAAGTGGAGTTGGTAAGACACATAAAAAAAACATCCATCCTCATAGAGATTGGTTTAATACTATGCGTTAACCGAAATTAAGATTAGAAGGATGAGGTAACTAGAACCTTACCAAGTAGTTCTTCTATGCAATGAATTCGTCAAGCTGCATGCCAAATCCCGCACTTGTTCCCAACCATTCGTGTTACGTTGTAGCTAACCTTGGTCTTTCTCCAGAATATTGGTATTCCTCCGTATTTAGATGCAGAGAGGAATGATATCTAGACATATAATAAAAAATCATCGTGTGTTAAAAATATTCCCATAGGGAGCCGCCCAGCGTTAACATCTTCAAACAATAATTGGAAAAAATGATAAGCATGGGTCGTCAGAGCTCGCTAGCTCTATTATCGAGCGTATAATTGAACATATGGGTAAGTCGTATCTTGCAGAGATGGAAGTTCATGCTAACACGTCGATCCCCTCTGCAGAAAAAATGTCCGTCCCTCATTATGCAGAGTTTTCTCCTATTAACCGAATCCCTTCCTCGAAGACTCCTTTTTCCCGAGACCCATCGCATTCCACGATATATCGCCTTCTTTTCCCCCTCATTGCATGTAGTGTCTCCTCATTCCTACGAGGAGCACCCCCTTCTCGTGACATGCTTAGCAATAAAAAGAAAAACCCGATGGTGAACTCCCGCCCAAAAAATCGTAACTCTATCCTCCTTAATCCCCAAGGGGAAGATTTCTTTTTGCAACCCGATAGTGGTAGAAGAACGCGTGTCCCTAGTGAGGACATGCGAAGGTAAAGAGCTAGCTGAGCTCCCTCCGAAAAGTCTGCTGCGTGGGATAGTTAAGGTGAGTGGAAGTTAAATGCCAGCCAACAATCACCAGTCTAATAAATATATTGGCCAAATGGTTGTAGTGAGACATTATGGAGGAGCTCCACTAAGGAGACACCTCCTTTAAAATATCGTAAGGTGGAATCATAACTACTTTTTAAACAAGTTGAGCACTAAAGCTCCACTCCACTCTTCTTACCTAGAAGGATGGTCAAAAGTATAATTTTCCATAAGGTTTCTTCCCAATGTGGCGGCAGACTTTCCTAAATTTTCTCGACCAAGAAATTTGTTCCTTTATCATACTCGGATACAAGTAGTTGCCACGACTATTTCCCATTATCATATAACATATATATATATGTCTTAAATACACACACGTGTATTTACATATCTTTAACATAATCTTACCACTTTATTCATATATATATATATGTACCTATAATGTCCACCACTTTACATATATATAATACACATTAGTTATTACTACTGTTTATTGATCTCTCACAATAAATATATATATATTATCTATAATAAGCTAAATTCTTTTTAGCAAATTTAATGTACTCTCTAGCATTTTCTCTCGGAAATGCTTATAATTGTAAAAATGACCATTTTGAGATACTTGAATGGATATCTTAATATGAAATAAGATAATTTTCCTTATCATAAGACTTGTTACTTAGATCTTTAACTTTAAGATAATCGCTAACCTTTTATACTAAAAGGTAATAGGGTTCTAAAATAATAGTTGTGTGATTAATTAAGCGCTATCTAGATGCTATCGCTGATTGTCTTCTTAGGATGATAGTAATAATAACTTAAGGTTATCAAGTAAGTGCTTCAGATGCTAAGATGTCACCCATCATCTACTCTTGCCTTTAGTTACCTCAACTTCTTCCTTAGTGGCTTCACTTGCATGTCACTAAGTTGCATCCATTCATTTAAGAGTAAATCACGACCATACTCTTCAAGGTCCACTGGTGGGGCCTTGGCCTTGAGCTCCTCACCAGGCCTTTTACAATTATCTTTACAAAAATAATAATAATAACCATAATAGTAATAAGGTCAAATTGGAGGGATGTTACACACTCCACCCCTTAAAGATAACACCGTCCTCGGTGTTCAACATTTTGTCTTTTGCATCCTTTCCTATCTTTTGCTTGCTTTATTTTTATGCTTTGGTCATCTTCTCATTTTTGCAATTTTCCGCAGCCTCTTTTTATTTATATCCTGCACATTACATAGATCATACAAGATCTTCCAACGTTTCTTTAGTATTACATGAGTATACAAAATTTCAAAACCGTAAATGTTCATCATTCTTCCTCTCTCTTGAGGAAATATTTTGCTTATTCTAGCATGCATACCAATTCACACATAAATACTTTTTATAGTATAGCTACAAGACAAATCATTATCATCATTAAACAATTCGTTCAACAAAACCTTGTGATCATCAAACCTCTTTGCATTTCAGCAATCATGGAGACTTGCATACAAAGTTCTTATGTGTTTTAGCAATCATGAAGACTTGCATACATAATGCTCTTTTGTACTTCAGCAATCATGGAGACTTGCATACAAAACATGAGCCCTCTGCAACTGAGCAAGAATACCATCTTCCTACAGCAGGAATATGACAGTCTTACTCTACAACTTAGCAAGGATTTCATTTGTCTATTTCAACAGGTACATGACAGTCTTACCATACAACTTAAAACATTGCTTCCCCTCTGCTAAAACATTTTATGTTGGAAGAAAACATTATCTTAACTTTTATTGTAAAGTTTTACATTCAGACAAGTGTCCAAAAATGACTGAAATTTGCACAATATTAAATAAATTAAATAGAAGACAAAACACCCAAGGAGACCTGTTTACTGAACCACTAGGAAGAAGAATCTGTAGAAGCAGTCCTCAACTTGCAGCAACAATGTAGATCATCCATTCATATGGACTTAGCAGTCAAAGACACCTGCACCAGTACCTCTGGTTTCCTTCTTAGAATAATTTCAGCAGACTCACAATGCACTTCCACATAGCCTCCCTATTCGAATCTCTCAGTGATCACCTAATACACTTGAGGAATTATTTCTGTAGAAATAATCTAGAGTTTCCTGCTCAATTCGAATTGCCTTCTCTAGAATGCCTAGGCCTTTTAGTGATTAACTGGTCATTAATGAGTTGCCTGCTCACTTCCCCCACCTGGGGAATAATTCCATAATTTTAGGGGTAGTTGTCCCATAAACAACAGCTAGAGGTGGAGTGCAATGCTGTCATCTGTCCCATGCCTTCTAACAGCCTCCATTCCTCCTAGTGGATCAGTAAACACTCTTTCAACAGGATATAGAATCTTAAACAGATCAAAAATTTAAACTTTTTCTTCTACATTATCAAAAGGATTCTAAATCAACATGTACAAAATTAAGAGATGAAATAACAAGTAGAACTTGCAAGGGTAGACAAACGTTTATTATTTCTTGTATGCCACACATAATAACAATAAAATTACATCCACTTATCATATTCCTTGCATTTTCATGGATACATATCAATAATAAGTCTTACCATTATTCGTGATAGGGTAAATCTTTACTTACTTTTGAGCGATTAGCTCGACTTATTTGTATAAGTGCTTTTATAATTTACGTTCTTTCTTGATCACGTCATCCGTCGAACTTAATATCACTTCCTGAAATGTTAGTATAAATAAAAATTTATTTGATTTAATTGCTCAACCATTGAACACATATGCTCATTCAATTAACGTATGAATCCTCTTCACTTCATCTTGATGCAAACTCTTCGATATCTTTAAATGTGGGTTTTGAGGTCCACTCTGTTATAAACAAACATGTTAGTATCATGATTCTTAAACATTTAGTTACATACAAACTCATTTCAAATTGAAACTTATTATCCAAAGATTCTTTAATGAACTTTAAAATGTTAAAAGATCCCGTGCTCAACCAATCACAACAAGGTTGGGATTCTTCTTTCCCAATAATTCAAACTCGTACTATTAACAAGATCTTTTAATTTGATGTACACCAATCTTTTATTGGAGAAATAAGACAATCCCTACCAAGGGTTTATCTATGAAGAATTTGTCATAATGCATTCTAAAATAAGACCATTTAAACCTTTAGGAACATTGCATGCAACTTCTTTAGGCTTTAATCTAAAAATTCACATACGGTAAGAAAATATGGTTTGTGTTAAGAAATAGAATCTTAACTTTTAACATGACACTGACTCTTCATAAATAGTATTCAATTACATTAGTCCTATTACCATATAAATTCACTCATATTTTCACTATAATTCATAACCTATGAACTACAGGTATGTCAAATTTACTTTGGTTATCAATATTCTCGGTTAACAAATACTGTAGACAACTCTATGCTATTGGTTTATCAGAAGAAAACGAAAAAGATAGTCAACATATATTCTTGCAGTAATCATACTGTCAAAATTTAAGTAAAAACAATGTGCACCTAACAATATGTAGCTATAATTTCTTATAGTATTAAAATATTTATGAGTGTAACATTTTCCTATGAACTCTATATGAAACTATCGCAATAATTATGCAGTACTAACTAGAATACAATCAGTTGAAATTGAAGATGTTCATGTGAATTCAAGCTCACTTCCTTGGAGTGTACTAATAATACTGTACTCTAACCAATTTAAGCTCATAGATCGTGTGCTTTAGAAATAAAATTTCGACAACTAAAATGCGAAATTTAAATGATGCTTCTACGAAATTTTGAATTTAAAATAAGCAGTATGTTTACAATATATGTTTTGTCTAAGGCTTCCATATCTTGAATCTATTACTTAGATTAGCACTTACCAAGTAACATAAATTATAAATCAACAATTCCTATATAAAAGATTATGAAACTCCTACTCTTTTAATCAAGTTAATAACTTATGATACAGGAATCTTTTCGTTTCCCATGCACTGAAATTATTTCTATGATAATACTATTCAATCATGTGTGCACCTATACCTTTTATCTAGCAAGGAAAACTTACGACAAGGATATCATACCTCACTCATAATTTTGTGAAGAAAACGAAATGTTGAAAATACTTATCTTTATTCCTTTTGGGAGAGCTTGAAGTTGCACTTTAGATGACATCACCCCTCGTCCATTCCAGCCCATGTATCCAAAATGAAACAAAACAATTTGATTAGTCAACTTTCACACCTACTTATTTCATGTTGAGCCCATCAAGCCTGAGTGCTGTAACCTACAGCTTTGATACCATATGTCACATCCCCAAAAATCATAAATATTTTTAAAAAAATTCTAAGCGGTCTATTCGACCAAAAATGCTATGCGGAAGTATAAAATCTTAGCATTTAAATTTACTTGTTTAGATAAAAGGCGACATTTTAACATCTCGTAAATTTTCATTAATTAGTTAACGACAATAAAATCGGAAATATCATAATCCTTAGATATACAGTATCAATGTTGTAACTACATTCAGTGCCATTTATAAATCTATACTTGAATGATGTGTTACTTCCTATTCTATGCAATCTCTTTATCCCCAAATTGGATAATTACAAAAGTAAGAGAACGTCCTTGTACTAAATAGAAATTTTGCTTTAATAACATACGTCTATGTGAACTAACTTATTTGAATCAAACATCAATTCAACGGTAAAACATGTACAATCCTAAATCTTGAGTACATTGTCTAATCAATATAAAGTTAACTTCGAATTATACTTTTATCAACCATTTTTCCCATAATCATGCAATTGATAATATTTAACACATTCCTATTTGTTTACATTCGAAGATTATATGTACTCATCACATGTATTTCCTAATAACTCATATAAGACATATCCATTAGAATAATTTATACGTCTAGGTATTCAATATATAAACATATGAACAAGTGATCTACAAGGTACATATATAAATAATCAATCCCATCACAAGTGCATGCATACTCAAGAGATCAAAGAATATAAGGATTACACATAAAGAACTATCACGGACCAAAACATAAGAAAATATCATGAAGCGTTACAAGTAGACATACACACAATAATATAACATCAAAGAGAGAGACCATTTTGACGTGGTTCACCTGCAACTTGGGCTACGTCCACAAAGGTTTGTTTTTTTATATATTTATTTCAATGTAGGAGTTACATTTTGCAACATGATTGTTGCTATATTCCCCAATGGTATAATAACCCTAAATGGTAACATGTCAATTTTTAATGACCTTCGTACAAGTATTGGATTTTTCATTCTCATCCTCTTAGGGCTATACCCTTCCTCTTCAATGTGTACACAAGGGTATTGTATCAACTAAGGTTTTTAACTAGGAAAACATCTTTATGCATTCCTTACTCTTATGAAGACTTTTATGAGGTGCAATTCCTGCAATAATTTGAAGCTCTCGAACAAATCTAGATGATATTTAACTAACTCTCAACCATATTATTAACCGGTTTATAAGTAAAGTTTAAAAGATGATTCAACACTCTCCATAGAGAGGAATCACTGGGAATATCAATTAATCATCTTTTATTCAAAAACACATACATACTATTATTCCCAGCTACTAGCGTAGAGATAGTTATTATATGAATATATATATACTTTTCTATAATGAAGTAATATAGTAACCTAATATGTACCTAAATATGTTTTTAATGGTTACCAACAATTCCTTATAGAAAGAAGGGTTTAAATGCGACTCCAATACATACATATATGCATCATATCTTATAAGCATGAGAATAAAGTAGATTGCAGCTGTTAAAATAAAAAACCATAAAACGTTTAAGATAATGATCCAGCTAGGATTGATACCAAGCTTAGTACACCATATATATACATATGTATCTATCGGCAGCAAATATATAACTGAGCCATAGTGATATTATCACACAAGGGAATGATCAATCCGATCGGTAGTCATCATTAATGTAGCACATAAAGATCACACCCCAATCTTGAGATTTCAGGTCAAGATGAAGAAGATGTAGCAATGATATGAGATTGCAGACCAGAGTAATGAAGACTGCTAATGCAACGATAAGATTTAGGGCACAAGGGTCACTTGCGGTAGGGGAAACTCTGTTTAAGGAAAGAAAACTAGTAGAGATCAAAATATTTAGAGACCATATCTCTACGATAAGACATAAACCTCACTAAGTTCTGCCAGGGGCCAAAACTGTCAATGTTCGACAACGACCGAGGTAATATATATATAAACAAAATAAGTCACAGATCTGCGCATTAATTGAAACACAATCTAGGTACCATACTCATGATAGAGAAGGCAAATCCGAGTGAACCGACTTTTAAAAGTGTGCATCTGGTCTTTCCAACCGCCTTCCAGTGCAGTTAAGGTTTCAAGTCTTATCTCGTCTACAAAAATACGCAGGGTTAAAATGCAACCCCACTAAGTATTACCAAAATGAAAAATCCAAAGAAGGTTTCGCAGTCATTCAACTAGTACTACAGAATTGTATCACCATAATGGATTGAGAAAGATGCAGGTAGAAATATGCAGCTCAGGGTCCAAAGTGCTTGTCACTGAAAAGAGATAAGTTAAATAGGAATTGGCCACAACAGTCTGCCCATTCGTACGCATATGCTACCCAAAACAAGACTATATGCAGAAAGTAAAAAGATGAGAGATCGCCCAGATCTATGAAGCATATAAATGATCCAACACATGGATATCTACACATTTCAATGGTTCTGGGTTCAATATACACCGTCAAAGAGGATCTACTCTGCTAAAGCATCTTTTCAGCCAGTAAGAAATGGCTCTTTCCAGACAGTAAAGAATGGCTTGCGCATAAAAGTGGAGTTGGTAAGACACATAAAAAAAACATCCATCCTCATAGAGATTGGTTTAATACTATGCGTTAACCGAAATTAAGATTAGAGGGATGAGGTAACTAGAACCTTACCAGGTAGTTCTTCTATGCAATGAATTCATCAAGCTGCATGCTAAATCCCGCACTTGTTCCCAACCATTCGCGTTACGTTGTAGCTAACCTCGGTCTTTCTCCAGAATATTGGTATTCCTCCATATTTAGATGCAGAGAGGAATGATATCTAGACATATAATAAAAAATCATCGTGTGTTAAAAATCGTCCCATAGGGAGCCACCCAGCGTTAACATCTTCAAACAGTAATTGGAAAAACTAATAAGCATGGGTCGTCAGAGCTCGCTAGCTCTATTATCGAGTGTATAATTGAACATATGGGTAAGTTGTATCTTGCAGAGATGGAAGTTCATGCTAACACGCCGATCCCCTCTGTAGAAAAAATGTTCATCCCTCATTATGCAGAGTTTGCTCCTTTTAACCGAATCCCCTCCTCGAATACTCATTTTTCTCGAGACCCATCGCATTCCAAGATATATCACCTTCTTTTCCCCCTCATTGCACGTAGCATCTCCTCATTCCTGCGAGGAGCACCCCCTTCTCGTAACATGCTTAGCAATAAAAAGAAAAACCCGATGGTGAACTCCCGCCCAAAAAATCGTAACTCCATCCTCCTTAATCCCGAGGGGGAAGATTTCTTTTTGCAACCCGATAGTGGTAGAAGAACGCGTGTCCCTAGTGAGGATAGGCGAAGGTAAAGAGCTAGCTGAGCTCCCTCCAAAAATTCTGCTGTGTGGGATAGTTAAGGTGAGTGGAAGTTAAACGCCAGCCAACGATCACCAGTCTAATAAATATATTGGCCAAATGGCTGTAGTGAGACATTATGGAGGAGCTCCACTAAGGAGACACCTCCTTTAAAATCTCGTAAGGTGGAATCATAACTACTTTTTAAACAAGTTGAGCACTAAAGCTCCACTCCACTCTTCTTACCTAGAAGGATGGTTAAAAGTATAATTTTCCATAAGGTTTCTTCCCAATGTGGCAACATACTTTCCTAAATTTTCTCGACCAAGAAATTTGTTCCTTTATCATACTCGGATACAAGTAGTTGCCACGACTATTTCCCATTATTATATAACATATATATATATATATATATGTCTTCAATACACACATGTGTGTTTACATATCTTTAACATAATCTTACCACTTTATTCATATATATATATATATATATGTACCTATAATGTCCACCACTTTACATATATATAATACACATTAGTTATTACTACTATTTATTGATCTCTCACAATATATATATATTATCTATAATAAGCTAAATTCTTTTTAGCAAATCTAATGTACTCTCTAGCATTTTCTCTCGGAAATGCTTATAATCGTAAAAATGACCATTTTGAGATACTTGAATGGATATCTTAATATGAAGTAAGATAATTTTCCTTATCATAAGACTTGTTACTTAGATCTTTAACTTTAAGATAATCACTAACCTTTTATACTAAAAGGTAATAGGGTTCTAAAATAATAGTTGTGTGATTAATTAAGCGCTATCTAGATGCTATCGCCGATCGTCTTCTTAGGACGATAGTAAGAATAACTTAAGGTTATCAAGTAAGTGCTTGAGATGCTAAGATGTCACCCATCATCTACTCCTGCCTTTAGTTACCTCAACTTTTTCCTTAGTGGCTTCACTTGCATGTCACTAAACTGCATCCATTCATTTAAGAGTAAATCACGACCATACTTTTCAGGGTCCACTGGTGGGGCCTTGGCCTTGAGCTCCTCACCAGGCCTTTTACAATTATCTTTACAAAAATAATAATAATAACCATAATAGTAATAAGGTCAAATTGGAGGGATGTTACACAATCTAATCCACACATGGACTATGGTGATCTCTTGCTTTGGATTAAAATATAGAGACTATAAAGATAGATACAAACAATTACCCTCAACCTGTAGAAAAAAGATACCTGATTTTGAATTTTGGGGAACCATAATTTAGTTTTCCATGCTTTAAATTCTTTGGGGCTAGTCCATAGGACCAAGAACTTCCTGATCAGTTCTCTTTCAGACAATAAAATGAATTTTGTTCTCAACTCCTTAGAATAAATCACTAACTGTGGTATTTCCTCTAGTCCTTTTACAAATTTTTGGCACAAAGTTTCCAGTCTTGAGGATGGATTGAGGGAACCAACAAGGGTTTTAAATGCCTCATTTTTTGAATCCTCCTCCTTACCCATTATGTATCTTGAGCATAAGACGGTGAATGCATCCACAACACGGTCTCCAAGCAATGGATCTAGTTCTAGATTTCTCAAATTGGTAGATCTAGCGCATGAAGTTTCCTAGGTTCAATAATGCATAGTCCAAACAAATAATGTGCAGTCCAAATAGAGATCCATATCCAAAACATTATGGTATATTTTTGGCATCAAAAACTCTGCAAATTGAAGTAGAGGTGCCAAACAAAGATCGGGCTCTGGATGTGCAAAAAATCCCAAGTCAACGACCAAATCTGCAATTTTTTTCCAAGATGGTAGCTAAGGAAACCTTGCCCATGAACCCTTGCTCTTCTGCTCTTCTATTTTTTCTAACTACTTCACGCACCTCATTTTCCAAATATGTTTTTTAGAGTTATGTTAAGTAATTATGAGTTGAATATTAATGGGTCATGAGTTTTTCTGGTGAGTAAGATAGGAATAGCCTTCAATTACTAAACAAAAAAGGAACTGTATATACTGTTACAAAACTGTTATGTTTCAAGACAGAGACCAAATATTAACCAGAGACCCTATTCATCCCTTGTGACTCCCATCCCATTAAAAATATATTTCTTTCTCACTTTTTCACATGGAACCAAAACTGCCCTCCTACGATTATATATCACTCTAAAAATGGAACCCAAAACCCCAAGCCCGAGGGAATTACAAAAAACCAGCATCAAAACACATAACTCTTTCAAACATGACAAAAACATAAAAATTGGGATGACCTTGACCCTTCACCTGGAGGCATCCCTTTCTCTCGCGACTTGGGAATATGAACCGGCGGCGACTAACCAGGGTCCTTCCGCGAAGATTACACTTCAACGTGTTGTGTTTGAACGAAGTCGTTGTGAGGTACAGAACTGCTTCCATGTCTATAATGTTCCTTAGCATGTCCTTCTATATCACCGAATATTTCAAGTTCCATAATAGTTCTAGCCATAATCTTTCTCATCATTCAGTAGGGGCTCAAAGCCGATGTCAGACCTTGCTCCTCCTTGTTTGTCTACATTTCTTCTTCCTCCTTCACTGAAATTTCCTCCTCACTGTGAGGAGGAATCACCTCCGCATATGCTTGTCCCCAATCCACTTCAGTATGGCCTCTCTCCCCTCTGCCTCTTCCTCGTGGTGGTTGCGCATGCGCTAGTGGGGAGCCATATCCACCCTTAAAACTTTAACTAGGTTGAACTTCCAGAACACAACAAGAGAATCAACTCGTCACCTCTCCTTGTCCTTCATTTCTTCACCAACGATTATACACCCTATATATCCATTTTCGAGATTTTATAGCCTGCACCACAAAATACGAGCCCCATCACGGACCCAAAGGTGGCATTAATGATGAATTCAAGTTTCACTCTGTTTCTCCATCTCGCGGTAGGATTTCCTCCTTCAATTCCCATTCTCTCCAGGTACGAAATGCTCAGCTCACAGCAGATCCCCCTTAACCATATGATCCTTCTTTTGCCACCTTTCCTTTTGATGTCTTGTCTTCTTAAATTGGGCATTGCCTTCGTCACCCCTGTCCTCACCCTGTCCTCTTAATGGACCTTACATCATATGCTTCAACCATTACTCATCCCACCTACTAACAGACGGAGGTGGATCCTCCGACAGCTCCTCCTCGTCATCATGCACCACGTATACCATTGCATGTGGCCCTCTAGCCATGTGAGAACCCACATATGGGGGTTAATGGGTCATGAGTTAGATGTGAGGTCTCTTCCAAATTTTAGAAAGATTTTATATAATCTTAAAAATAATACAAATTATTTATAATATATATCATATAACTTGGATGGAGTATAACACTTCAATCGAAAATGACTCGGCCTAAACCTAAATTTAATATTTACTTATTTTAATAAATTAGTTATTGTACATAAATTTTCATCAAATATATTTCAACATTCATATATTATTAGTCATTCTCTCCTTTATAGTTGGATTAACTGAAGATAAGTAAGGATTTTGTAGTAAAAAAGTTATCATTGAACTAGAATAAGATATGATCATAAGAGAGGTTCATGGAGGAAATGGAGAGTGGAAAACCTATGGTTTCTTTGGCCCCTAATATCTAAGACTTTATGTGTGTCATTGTTGACCTAGTTTAATGATCATTTATGTGTGCCTTTGCATTGCTTTTTTGAGTATATTTCTCGGTAGTATTATACTAAAATTTATTGTAGTTTTCTTCTTCCATGCTTCCATCCACTAACATATAATCATAAGTATCATAAACTAATACAGTTTTGTAGTTGTGTGTTAAAGTGTGTTAGATTGAGGATCAACGAGGATAAACATGTAGATGCATGTATAATAGCTTGCATGATTAGTTAGTTGCATATACTTTATTATTTAAGTAATGGTTAATCGAACCAATTCCAACAGTCACATACTAAATACTTCATAAGCGGTGGGAGCTAATTTTCTAACTCTTCTTAGAGGATTCTACCATTTCAGTTCACACACACAATAAAATAGAGGGAACATGCAAAAATAACTTGATTCCCTACTTAATTTGCCACCATTGATTGATTATCAAAAATCATTTCAAAAGGGTTTGTCTTAAATCCTTTTGATAGAAACTAGTAAAAAATGAGAGATTAGTGAATACATTACTAAAAACGTTTGTCACCATAGTTTTTTCAAGTGAAATACTACCAAATTTGAGCAATTTTAAGTGACCCAACTAAAAACGACTAACTTAAACAACTAGTTTAGTCTAGGGGGAAAATATACAACTATATAATAAGTAACAATTAATAATAACTAACGTAAATGACTAACTTAGTCCATGAATAAAAATATGACTAGCTAACAACTACAAGAATGTGAATTAGTCATTTATTGTAGTCGTTTTTTATTGTGTCTCTTTGGAAATGGAAAATTGCAATTTTGACCATGAATTTTGACAATTTGCTAAATTTTAACACTACAGATCGATTCAGAGACCTCGTAACACCCCAAATTCACTAACCCATGTATGAGGCTAAGTATTGCAAACTGTGAGATTGTGTAAATAACATTAATATGTGTTTGGTATGTTTATTGAACAATGTTAAATATATGCTCATGTTGTGGGGCCTGACGCATGAATGAGGGGTTTTGGTCTCTTTAGGTAAATAACTAAAATAAACAAAAAGAGTTAAAGAAGTTAAACAAAAAATGGAATTAAATTGAAATATGAATTAAACAAAATTTTAATAAAGAAATAAGAAGAGAATAAAAGTAGAAATGAAGAGATTCTTCTAGAATTGTAACTCGTACTTAGGTGGCATCACCTAAAGAATTAGTTAAGAATAGTAAACACCTCTTTTGCAAAAAAAATGGGAAAAAGAAGGCCAAGGGGTTAATTCTTTTAGTGTAATATAGAAAAGCAATGCACATATGAAACATAAATGAGAGAGAGAGAAAGAGAGAGAGAGATCTGAAAATTTGAAAGAAAATAAGTTGTAATGAACATAAAGATGAGCAATTGAAGGGGAGGAGCTAGTCAATGGTGTCTACTTTCAAATGACCATAACTAAGTCCAGTCGTGGTGGAAAATCTCTATGGCCATAGAGTGTGTGAGCACTGAGGTAATGTGTACTAGCAAGTAGGGAACTACTACCTAGTACAGAAAACAACAATATTTTCTATATAGAGTGAGGGTACTGGATGTTGGTTGGAACTAGTATTGGCTAGATAGGCTAGAGTATTGGCTAGTTGTATGGAATTTGGGATGCTTGGATTGAACTACAGGCACTGGAAGAGTGATTGGATGAGATGAGACCCTAAGATGAAGAGTAGATCTTTGAAATTAAAAGGAAATATGAACAATGATAATTCCTAAAATAAATCCCTAGAGAGACTAGGAATCAGCTCGAGGGTGACTGTGGGGAAACTAAGACTGGAGTTTCCTACAAATCTATGGTTGGTAAATCGGGGAAGTACCCACAACAATTGAAGATAGATCAATAGTACCTGGAACAATGAGTTCCTAGCCCTAGATCTTTGTAAATATGAATGTTGAATTTGTTGGATTTTGTGCAACTTCGGAAGATATTCTTATTATATTTTATTGTAATTATTTTTACCTCCTAAGGGATTTGATCTTGATGTAATTAATCATGTAAACCCTAGAAATAATAATGTAAACCTTGGGGAGAAAATTAAGTAAAGAAAATGATTATTAAATGTATTTTTACATTCCCCCAAGACAAGTCAGCCCTGGCAGTTAGACAAGTCATCCCAGTGGGTAAACTGCCCCAAAACAATGGGCATTATGCCCCAAACAATGGGCAAAACTGCCCCAGTCAAGTCGGCCTAGTTTGAGAAAAGTCAAGTCGGTCGATAAAGGGAAAAAGTCATTTTTGCATGTGTATAAATAGAGAGGTTGTATGCCTCATTTCACACACTCACTCAACTAAGCAAGTTCGCACCACTTGAAGAGAGGCTTGCATCTGTAGCAAGGAGAAGCTAATTTTGGGGTTTCTACTTGGAAATTTCTTCCACTTTTTCTCTCTCATCATTTTACTTTGTTCTTAGAATTGTTCATTTCTATACGAAGGTTGCTGGGTTTTCTCCCGATTGGGTTTCCCAGGATAAATTCTTGTGTTCTTTGTTTTTGTGCTTTGTCTTTCTTCTAGTGATCCTATTGATCTTATGCAATTGAATTATAATGATATAATTATGAAAAACTAACATGGTTTCAGAGTAGTACTAGAAGAGGCCATTGTCGGAACTATGGTTTCATCTTTCGAGGCTTTCACTCATCATTTTGGCGGAAAAAGTGCCTTGGGAATTTTGCTTTAGGAAGGGTGCATATTTTGGTGAAGGAAGAATCCGATTCTGAGAAGTTTCATTTTTGACCAAATTCTACAGCTCTAGTTACCGCAAAAAATAGGGTTTATTTTTTGACCTACTCCCTCCACATATTTGGCTCAACCCCACCTTTTCTCAACTCGCCTTTCTAGGGCACATCTTCCTGTGGAGTCAGTTTTCCAAGAATCCAACTTTCATTTTTGACCTAGCTCATGCTAGGGTTTCTGCTTCAGATCTGCAATTAGGGTGATTGGAATGAAGGTTGAAGATTGTCTGGAATGGGCTTCCAACTTCATCTCTTGGAAGTCTAGGGTTCTTCTCTTGCTAGAAGAAAATGATCTCTTACAGTTTGTCAATGAGAAGGTTCAAGAACCAGAAGCCAAAGAATACAAATCTCGTTGGACCAAGATAAAGAAGGATTTTGGTGGACTCGGTTAGAGACCACTTGGTTCCTCAAATCTCAGGAAAGAAGACTACTATAAAGATGTTCAAAACCATAAAGAAGTTGTTTGAACATAGTAGTATCAATGTAACCCTTACATTGAGGAACCAACTATAAAACATGAATATGTCCAAGTCATAATCCATTGCATCATACTTCATGAGTATCACAGAACTAAGGGACAATCTAAGTACCAGCGGAGATCCCATTGATGATAAGGAGCTTGTCATCACTGCTCTAAATGGTATACCACCATCTTGGGAGTCATTCATTCAAAGTATAAGAGATTCATTCATTCAAAGTATAAGCAATTGAACCAAGCTACCCAAATTTGACAATTTATGGGCAGATTGCACTGAGGAAGAGATAAGGATAGAAGCAAGGAAGAGACTCCATGGCACTCAACCTAAGGAGAATCAAGCATTCTTGTCCCATGCCAATAAAAGCAAGGGAAGGAGAATAAATTCTTACAATCACAAGCTCCAAGTTAGGAGATCAAGTCCTCCTCCATATAAGAAAAAGAAGGATTTATCTCAGATACAATGCTACAGGTGCAAGGCATATGGTCATTATGCCAGTAATTGTCGAAGTTCAAACAAAAGGAAGCATGAAGCTTGAACTGTTGATGTTGATGAAGACACTCCTATCAAGAAGTCAATGAATGATGATCGTTCAAGTTCTTCTTCTAGTTCTCCCTATGTTGAGGTGATATGAAGATCCAGACTAAAATAATAGAGGTTTCTCATGGTTGTTCCCACAAGAAGGCAGTGGGAGCCCACCCTCAAAACAATAAAAGATATGTATTTGGTTTTCTTGATTACATAGATCTGTTTCGTCTTATACATATCAAATTATATGTAGATCTATCAAGAAGTGTGTTGACCATTTGATATACTTTACTTATTGATGTATCGTAGGATCTTGTTGTATTTGTTATATGAGTTGCACAACATTCCATGAACACATGATGGAGCTACTATAGATGATATCTCCTTCATGCATGCTTAGAGTAGTGCACACTCTTGATGGCATGTTCTAGTGGAGATAGCAAACATATAGATAGTTACCATATGTGTTTGGGAGACATGTTTATGATTGTTGTGTTGAAGCATTAGCCAAGATTCCTAGAGTAAACTATTGTCATTGCATAAAAATAGAAATTGGTTAAATTTGATTATGCAATGTCACTAATCATCAGATGGGATTTGACTTGTAGGGAAAAGACCATATGATATGGCCTACAAGAGAAGGATGATGAGATTTGTTTTGATGAACAAGTGGTGGACACATGAATCCTGTTAATATTCATATTATGACTCTCATCCTATAAGGATGACCTCGGAAGAAGATTTCATAGGATTGAAACCAGAAGTGGGACAACATCGGATCTTTGACTGTCCATTATACATACATGTGCCCAAGGATAAGAGGACGAAGTTAGAACCTTCAGGAAAGAAGGGAAATTTCATGGGATACAGTAAATATTCAAAGGCTTACATGATTTATATTCTAGGATCTAGATAGATTGAAGTCAGCAGGGATGTGTCCTTTGAAGAATAGATGGATGTCAGGAAAGATAGAGGATCAAACATGGAGATCGATGTTGAGGAGATGCTAGAACAAAAGGAGATGAGATCATATCCCCCTCTAGTTCAGATGGATTCAACAAAGAAGGATGAACCCATCGATCCCATTGATCCAGTTGAGCCAGTTGATGTTCCCATAGATATTGCAGTAGGCCGAAAAAGGCCTATATGGGCACAACAGACTTTGCAGGATACAGAGGGGCATGGAGCTCCACATGGTACTTTCCGAGAAATTAAAATACCTCAGAGGTTCTCCAGTTATGTAGCATTGATGAGACACATCATTGAATCAAAACCTACCACTTATGAAGAATCATCCAGACACCAAGTTTGGTAGGATGCCATGGTGGAAGAATACTAATCCATCATGAAGAATGATGTGTGGGAGGTTGTGCCGAGACTTGGGGGGAATTCAGTAGTGAATTCCAAGTGGTTATACAAAACCAAGCATGGAGCAGATGGAAGTGTGGAAAAACACAAGGCTAGATTTGTTGCCAGAGATTTCTCTCAGAAAGAGGGAGTCGATTATGATGAGACATTTACTCATGTGACTCGATATACTTCCACCAGATCAATCATTGCTATTGCTTCAGCTATGGGATGGAAGTTGCATCAGATGGATGTCAAGACAACCTTTCTCAATGCTATTATTGAGGAAGAAGTATATATTGAACAACTAGAAGAGTTTATTTTCCATGGAAAGGAGTCTCACATATGCAGATTGAAAAAGGCATTGTATGGACTCAAGCAAGCACCCTGTGCTTGGTATGGACGGATAGACGGATTCCTGGTGAGTTTGGGATTCACCAAAAGTGATGCATATCCCAACCTTTACTACAAGGTTGTGGATGATGAGCCATTGATTTTGGTCCTTTATGTTGATGACATGTTTCTCATTGGAAATGAGAAACTTATCATATGGTGTAAGAAGAAACTTGCCTTTGAGTTCGAAATGAAGGATCTTGGATTGATGCATTAATTATTGGGATTAGAAGTATGGCATAGGCTGAAGGATATTTTCCTAGGTCAAGGAAAATACACCATAGATATTCTGAATAGTTTCAAAATGTTGGACTGCAATTCCATGGCCACTCCGATGGATGCAAATTTGAAGAAGCTGAGGGATTCTGCTTCAGATTCAAATTTGATTGATCCCACTATGTATCGCCAGCTAATTGGGTCCTTGATGTATCTAACGAACATCATACTAGACATATGTTTTGCTGTGAATGCTCTCAATCATTTCATGTGTGAACCCAGGCAGATTCATTGGATTGTTGCAAAACATGTGCTCAGATACTTGCGAGGCACTGTGGGATATGGCCTGAGATATGCTTTAGAGTGTGACTTGAGATTACAGGGGTTTAAAAACTCATATTGGGTCGAGTGTGCTGCATATAGGAAGAGTACTTCCGAATGTTGCTTCATTTTCAGTTTTGCAGTAATTCCTGGTGCAACAAGAAGCAGAACTCAGTAGCACTCAGTGCTGCAGAGGACGAGTACATGGTTGTTAGTACAGCAGCCTGAGAAGCAGTATGGATTCATAAACTCCTTGCAGGATTGTTTGGATATATTCCAGAGCCAACCGTGATTCACTGTGATAACCAAAGTTGTGTGCAGATGTCAGTGAATCATGTATTCCACAATAGGTCCAAGCATATACAGATTCAGTATCACTTCATTCGTGATATGGTGCAGAAAGGTGCGGTTGAGTTACAATATGTTCTGAAAGATGACCAAACTGCAGATCTTCTCACCAAGCCTCTTCCCAGGATAAATTTTGAATAATTTCATGGAAGACTTGGAGTGGAAGAGAACGTGTCCCTCCTTGAGAGGGAGAGATGACATAGATATGTTTACCCTACTTTCACCTAGGTGCCTCTACTCGTCTAGGTTCTCAGCCAGATATGGGATAAATCCCATAGTCAGATGAGATGAACAGGTAGTAGATGGTTGGGATTCACCCAGGTGCCTCTACTAGTCCAGGTTCTCATCGGGTATGGGAGAAATCCCATCGACAGATGAGATAGACATGTAGTAGATGATCAAGTTACACATAGGTGCCTCTACTCGTCCAGCTTCTCAACCATGTATGGGAGAAATACCATCGGAAGATGAGACAAATAGGTAGTATATGGTCGTGTGATCATTGCACAGGTAAATCTACTCATTCAGGTTCTCAGCCAGGTATGGGAGTATCCCACCGACAGATGAGATGAATAGGTAGTAGATGGTCATGCACCACTGCTTGTCCAGGTTCTCATCCAGGTATGGGAGGATCCCATCGGTAGATGAGATGGACATGTAGCAGATGGCAAATCCTATATCTTGGACATCCAGGAAGGATGGAGAGACTACTCTTGGACTCACCGAAGGATTGGTGGAGTTGATGCATGATGACACTTCTTGAAGGACTGAGACTGTGTTGACAACGTTCGGTATGTATAGATATGATCGAGACAATATAGATGTACAGATGAAGCCCAAATGATCACGATGTTGATGATGACTAAAGAATACCTTCCTTGTTGAGAGGGAGTGTTTGATTTTGTGCAACTTAGGAAGATATTCTTATTATATTTTATTGTAATTATTTGTACCTCCTACGGGAGTTGATCTTGATGTAATTAATCATGTAAACCCTAGAAAGAATAATGTAAATCTTGGGGAGAAAATTAAGTAAAGAAAATTATTATTAAATGTATTCTTATATTCCCCCAAGACAAGTTGGCCCTGTTAGTTAGACAAGTCTGTTGAAATATTGTAACTTCTAAGAATATTCTATTTGTACTTTATTATCTAGAGATGTTTCATTCCTCCGTAAGGACATTATTATACATCTGGAGATGTTTTATTCCTCCGTCGGGATGTTATAACTAGGGTTATTAGACTCCTCTAGTGGGGTCGGCCCTGATTTAAGTTATTAGGGGTTATTAGACTCTCCTAGGAGAAGTTGGCCCAGTTAGGGTTAAAAGTCAAGTGAACATAAAGTATAAATAGAGGAGGTGTGTTCCTCATTTGAACACACACTCACTCACTTGTGAACTCACATAGGAGAGAGATAGATATGCGAAGGAGGAGAAGGAGCTCTTGTTTGGGGATTACATCTTTGTATTTGTTGATCATCTATATTGAGGAATTTTTGTTGGGTTTTCTACCCCATGAGGATTTCCCAGGATAAATATGTGTCTATCTTGTGATTATGTTTCTTTCACTGATCCTTATTATGCTCTTGTTGTGAATTTTATGCTAAACTTAACATGGTATCAGAGCTAGCCTGAATAGGACATCTTTCACAAGGTGAAAATCTCTCTATTTTTCCTTCGATGAAAAATTAGGGTTTCTGCAAAAGTTGGAATTTTTGGAATCTGATTGCATGGCTAGATGCTCCTCCTCAAAAGTGAAATTTTGAGCCCTAGATCGAATTTTTTGAGTGTCGAGATAAGTCAAACCCTAGTTTGACTTATGGACCAAAAAACCAGTAAACCAGTGAACCGAGAAAATTGCGAACTAGTGAACCAGAAATGTTGCGAACCAGTGAACCAAAAAACGAGCGAACCAGTGAACCAGTAAACCAGAAAAACTGTTGCACGTCCTAATTTCGCTGGTCAAGTTTGAAGGGTGAAAAGTTGAATTTTTCAGAAACCAAGTACACCAGTAAACTCAATTCAGTCAAGCACATCTCCTGGTAAGTTCTATTTTGCATTTTGAGAATTTTCAATTTTGGGTGACCTCCTGGATAAGATGGCCCCAAGCACTAAGCTTGAGGACAAGCTAGAAGGTATAGAGAATTTATGGGCATGGAAATATAGGATTGGTCTCATTCTTGAAGAGAATGGTCTTTCCCAATACATCAAAGATGAAGTTGCTGAACCTGAGGAAGATGAAGCTAAAGAGAAGTACAAGAAGGACATGATTAGGGCAAAGAGAATCATTGTTGATTCTATCAAAGACCACTTGATCCCTCAAGTGTCATCAAAGAATAACCCAAAAGAAATGTATGATGCCCTATCCAGGATGTATGAAGGGAGGAACATCAACAGGAAGATGAATCTGAGAGCTCATTTGAAGAGCACCAAGATGAGTCAAGGAGAATCCATTCAAGATTACTTCACAAGGGTCTCCCAGTTCAAGGAACAACTAGAAGCCATTGGAGACTCCCTTGATGAAGATGAACTAGTCATGACTGCTCTCAATGGACTCACTAGACCTTGGGATTCATTCATCCAGACCATGTGTGCCATAAAAGAAAGCATGAAGTTTGACATTGTATGGCAGGATTGCATTCAAGAGGAGTCTAGAGTAGCCAATAGAGAGGCCCTACTCAAAGAAGATAATCAAGCATTATCCACCCATACCAAGAGAAGAAGAAGTCCATCCAAATTCAAGAAGGAAAGCCACAAGGAGTCTCAACCTCCACAAAGGTTTCAAAAGAAAAGAAGAAACAATCCAGAAAGATATCACTCTTCATTCCAATGTTTCAATTGTCACAAAATAGGACACATTGCTAGAAATTGTGCTTCAAAGAAGAAGAAGGGTTTCCACCACAGAATACATCAAGCACATCTAGCAGAAGATGATAGTGAAGAAGAAGTGGAGGAAATACCTCAAAGGAAAAGAGCTAAGGTAGAAGAAGAAGATGCAGAAGAATATGTTATATTCTCTACATTCTCGGGGTCCATAACACCTGGAGAAGATACATGGGTTATTGATAGTGGTGCTTCCAAGCACATGATAGGACAAAAGAAAACTTTCTCAAGACTTGAAGAAAGAACCTCTCCACAAAAGGTATCATTAGGAGATGATTACCAATATCCCATCAAAGGAATTGGTGAAGCAAGCTACAAGCTTGATTCTGGAATCCCCATGAAGATGAAGGAAGTTTTATATGTACCAGGATTGAAGAAAAACCTACTTTCTATCTCAGCATTAGATAATAAAGGCTATAGGGTTGCATTCATAGATGGAAAAGTACTCATGTGGCCCAAAGGAAAATCAATTGAGGATGTAGTTGTCATTGGTGAAGAAGAAGGAGGCCTATATAAACTCAAAGGACATTCAGAAGCAGCCCTTGTTCATGAAGCCACTAGCCCAAGTGAGCTATGGCATAGAAGGCTTTCTCACATCAACTACAAGGCACTACCCTATGTGAGAAAAGTACTAACAAGATTACCATATTTGAAGGTTGATCATGAAGGCACTTGCAAAGGATGTGCAAAATCGAAGAATATCAAGAATCAATTTCCAAAGAGTGAAACAAAGACTAAAAGTGCTTTGGAATTGATCCATTCAGATGTATGCGGTCCAATGCCCTCCACATCTTTGAGTGGCTATGAATATTACCTTACATTTATTGATGACTATTCAAGAAAGACTTGGATATATTTCGTAAAAGGAAAAGATGAAGTCTTTGGAAAATTCAATAAATTCAAAGCCTTTATAGAAAATCATTCATAAAAGAGAATCAAGACACTTAGGATAGATAATGGTGGAGAATATACTTCAAAGTACTTTGAAGTCTTCTGTAAAGAAGCTGGGATCAAAAGGGAACTAACCACTCCCTACAATACTCAACAAAATAGTGTTGTGGAAAGAAAGAATAGAACCATTATGGAATCAGTGAATACAATGATACATGATCAAGATCTTCCTATGCATCTATGGGATGAAGCAGCAAGGATGGAAGTCTATGTCCAAAATATATTGTCTCATAGTGGCCTTGGATTCAAGACTCCAGAAGAAATGTTCACAGGGAAGAAACATGAGGTAAGCCACCTCAAGATATTTGGGTGCCCTGTATATGTTCACATACCAAAAGATAAGAGAACTAACCTGGACCCTTCCGGAAAGAAGGGAATATTTGTTGGATATTGTGAAGCATCCAAGGCATTCAAAATATACATCCCAGGATTCCATCACATGGAAATTAGTAGAGATGTAACCTTTGATGAAGAAGCTTCTCTCAAAAGATCTAGAAAGAGCCAGTGTGAAGAAGTATATGAAGAAGATATACCTCCTAGAAATACAGAAGTTGTTTCCTTCCCTGAAGAGGAAACACCAGAAGACCATGATATGATAGAACCTCAAGAACCCCCACCTATGAATATATCACGAAAGAGAAATCCAGCATGGGAAAGTGAAATTATACAAGAAGCAGAAATATATGGAACTCCAGAAGGCTTCATAAGAGCAAGCAAGAAACCAAATCCATTCTCTAGCTATGTGGCTTTGATGTGTAATCTTGTAGATCAAGAACCTACCAGTTATGAAGAAGCAGTTCATAAGAAATAATGGGTAGAAGCAATGACAGAGGATTACCAATCAATAATGAAGAATGATGTTTGGGTTGTAGTTCCCAAACCAAAAGACAAGAGTGTGGTATCCTCCAGATGGATATACAAGATAAAGCATGCTGCGGATGGTAGCATTGAAAAGTATAAGGCAAGGTTTGTGGCTAGAGGATTCCCTCAGAACAAGGGAATTGACTATGAAGAAACATTTGCACCAGTTGCAAGGTACACTTACATTAGAACCATCATGGCACTTGCATCCATGATGAAGTGGAGATTAGACTAGATGGATGTGAAGACAGCCTTCCTAAATGGTGTAATTGAGGAAGAAGTGTACATAGAACAACCACAAGGATTTGAAGTTGAAGATAGAAGAACTCACGTATGCAAGTTGAAGAAAGCTCTGTATGGATTGAAACAAGCTCCTAGAGCTTGGTATGGAAGAATTGATAGCTTCTTGACAAGCCTAGGCTTTACCAAAAGTAAAGATGACCCTAACCTTTACCTTAAGGCTATGGATGATGAACATGTCATACTATTACTGTATGTGGATGATCTCTTTCTGACAGGGAATGAGAAACAGATCATAGAAAGCAAGAAGAAGCTAGCTGCATAATTTGAGATGAAAGATCTTGGATTGATGCATTACTTCATAGGTCTGGAAGTATGGCAAAGCCCAGAAGGAATCTTTCTCAACCAGGGAAAGTATGTTGTGGAAATATTGAAAAGATTTGATATGTTGGAATGTAAATCCATGGCCACTCCCATGGATACCAACTTGAAGTTGTTAGCTGATGAATCATCAGAATTAGTGGATATGATTCAGTACAGACAGATTATTGGGTCGCTGATGTATTTGACAAATACCAGGTCAGATATATGCTTTGCTGTGAACACCCTGAGTTAGTATCTAGTTGATCCTAGACGTGTTCACCTGATAGCTGCAAATCATGTGATGAGGTACCTATAAGGTACGATAGACTTTACTATATTATCTTGGAGATCATGACTTCAGATTGTATGGCTATACTGATGCAGATTGGGATGGAAGTGTCTCAAACAGAAAGAGCACATCGGGTGGATGTTATTGTTTGGGATATGCTATGATCTCATGTTTTAGTAGGAAGCAGTCCAGTGTGGCTCTCAGCACAGCTGAACCGAAATATATAGCAGCTTGCTCTGCTAGTTGTGAAGCCATATGGCTTCGAAAGTTGTTATCAGGACTATTTGACTTGGAGATGGACTCCACTGTGATCCTGTGTGACAACCAGAGTTGTATCAAGATGATGGAGAATCCAGTGTTCCATGATAAGTCAAAGCACATATAAATTCCATATTTCTATATACGGGATATGGTGCAAAAAGGAGCTATAAATCTAGAGTGTGTGAGCACTGATGAACAAGTTGTTGATGTATTGACCAAACCTTTGTCTCAAGTAAAGTTTGAGTATTTTCGAGACAAGCTTGGTGTAGTTCAAAAGGCCCCTCCTCGAAAGGGGGAGTGATATCGTAGATGATGAGGATACTTGTATCGATGAGGAGGATACTTGTATCGATGATGAGGATACATGTTCCGATGATGAGGTCGATGATGAGGATACCTGTCCCGACGATGAGGTCGATGAGTGGTCCTTAGACTTTGTCTAAGTGGACGAGTGGATTGCATCATCCTTGTACTTTAGTCCTAAATGGATCCGGAGACCTCTGTCTTCGAGAACTGGTCCTTAGACTTTGTCTAAGTGGACGAGTGGATTGCATCATCCCTGGACTTTTGTCCTAAATGGATCCGAAGACCTGTGTCTTCGAGAAGTGGTCCTTAGACTTTGTCTAAGTGGACGAGTGGATTGCATCATCCTTAGACTTTAGTCATAAATGGATCCAGAGACCTGTGTCTTCGAGAAGTGGTTCTTAGACTTTGTCTAAGTGGACGAGTGGATTGCATCATCCCTGGACTTTAGGCCTAAATGGATCAGGAGACCTATGTCTTCGAGAAGTGGTCCTTAGACTTTTTCTAAGTGGATGAGTGGATTGCATCATCCCTGGACTTTAGTCCTAAATGGATCCGGAGACCTGTGTCTTCGAGAAGTGGTCCTTAGACTTTGTCTAAGTTGACGAGTGGATTGCATCATCCCTAGACATGATATGGTGTCTTAAATTGATAGGGATTGATCATCTTGTAAGTGGATCAGGATTGTATCATCCTTGGACTTATGTCCTAAAGTGAGAGGGATTGATCATCCCGTAATTGGATCATGTGTGTTGCAGATTATGATGTTGTTGATCGAGAGATCCAGATGATGATGTTGTTGATCGAGAGATCCAGATGATGTTGTTGATCGGGAGATCCAGATGATGATGATGTTGATCGAGAGATCCAGATGATGTTGTTGATCAGGAGATCCAGATGATGATGTTGATGTGGCTTATCGAGTGTTGCGGAAGATGAAGACTCAGTACTGAAGATATTGATGTTCCAATATTGAAGATATTGAAGATGTTCCAGTAGCTGTTTGATTTATTGATGATGATTGAAGAAAACTTACAATGATTTATAGATGTATCGCTATGATGTTGTTGATGACTCCTTGCTCCTATAGATGTTGTTAGAATATCCTTCTCATTAAGGGGGACTGTTGAAATATTGTAACTTCTAAGAATATTCTATTTGTACTTTATTATCTTGAGATGTTTCATTCCTCCATTGGGACATTATTATACATCTGGAGATGTTTTATTCCTCCGTCGGGATCTTATAACTAGGGTTATTAGACTCCCCTAGTGGGGTCGACCCTAAGTTAAGTTATTAGGGGTTATTAGACTCTCCTAGGAGAAGTCAACCCATTTAGGGTTAAAATTCAAGTGAACATAAAGTATAAATAAAGGACATGTGTTCCTCATTTGAACACACACTCACTCACTCGTGAACTCGCATAGGAGAGAGAGAGATCTACGAAGGAGGAGAAGGAGATCTTGTTTGGTGATTACATATTTATATTTGTTGATCATCTATATTGACGAATTTTTGTTGGGTTTTCTACCCCATGAGGGTTTCCCAGGATAAATCTGTGTCTATCTTGTGATTGTGTTTCTTTCAGTGATCCTTATTATCCTCTTGTTGTGAATTTTATGCTAAACTTAGGGTGAAAACGTGAAGCTGGGAAACAATTCCGTGAAAAAAACGTGAAGCTGGGAAAGAGGGTGCGCGGATGAACAGGGGAAAAAAAGTCAACCTGAAACTCTCGGCCTAGAGTTTTTTAAACTCTAGGCCGAGAGTTTTTTAAACTCTAGGCCAAGAGTTTTGGGAGTTCAAACTCTCGGTGGAGAGTTTAAAAAAACTCTAGGCCGAGAGTTTGAAACAATCCACGCATTGTATTTTTAAAAAAACTCTCGGATGAGAGTTTGAACTAAACTCTCGGCTGAGAGTTCGGAAGACATTTTCTCGCCCAAGAGTTTCTGGTCAAAAATTCCAGCACCATTTCTGCAGAATTCAGAAATGTGTCACTTTAACAAGGTCGGACCACTGCAAAACATGAGAATTACATGTCAGATTTTATACCAGTAGATTCATCATTCAATCTACTTTCTCATAATATAATTTTTTTTTAATTTCATTTAGGATTACTATTTTTTACTATTTTTTTACTAAACTTTATCATTAAAAAATTTAGTGACTAAAAAATCAGTCACAATGAAAATTCAATATCATCACAATGATGAAGCCAAAAAAATTTAAAAAAATACAAGGATGTTCCTTGAAGTGTCCTCTTCAATGGGTTGGTTTTATTTTGTTTGATAAGAGTCACATTTGAAAGAAAATGCAAAGACAAAAACATGTGTCGATAATGCACCATTTTTTGAACATACGTTGTTTCGATAAATAATAAAAAATAGTTCCCAAGTCTTAAAAAACTCAAAATATAGTCCAGGATCCAGTGTAGTGTGTGTATATTATGAGCCTACAATTTTTTTTCCCTAAAATGAATAACCATCTATCAAAAAACCGTCGTCAACACAGGTCACTCATTATCCATACCTAAAATTTTCAAGTATATGCCGTATGTTGACAACAAATTTGTCCCACGATATGTCAATAAATTTTTTTTAAAAAAATACGAGTAGAAAGATAATTCAATTCTCTAAAACCTTTGTGTTTACCTCAAGTTGAAATTCCTAAGGGAGATATGGGTTTGAAGAGGTCGAAGTTGAAAAACATAAAATTTAGCAGTTTTTTTTGTAAAAAACAAGCCAAAATTGTTTCCCAACTTCATGTTTTCACCCCTTAACAAAATAGGCCCTATCAATTAGACAAGTCGGCCCAGTGGGTAAACTGCCCCAAAACAGTGGGCATTCTACCCCGAACAATGGGCAGAACTGCCCCATTCAGTTCGGCCCACTTTGGGAAATGTCGGGTCGGCCTAGAAAGGGAAAAAGACATTTTTGCATGTGTATAAATAGAGAGGTCGTATGCCTCATTTCACACACTCACTCAACTAAGCAAGTTCGCACCACTTGAAGAGAAGATCGCATCTGCAACTAGGAGAAGATGATTTTGGGGTTTCTACTTGGAAATTTCTTCCACTTTTTCTCTCTCATCATTGTACTATGTTCTCAGAATTGTTCATCTCTATATGAAGGTTGTTGGGTTTTCTCTCGATTGGGTTTCCCAGGATAAATTCTCATGTTCTTTGTTTATGTTCTTTGTCTTTCTTCTAGTGATCCTATTAATCTTATGCAATTTAATTATAATGCTATAATTGTATGAAAAACTAACATAATTTATAAGTTTAAGTTGATGATATGTTGTTATGCATGTATCTATGAATTGTTGGACTACCTAGAGATAAACCTAAGATTGTAAGGGTTGATGATATGATGATGTTATGCATGCATCTATGTTTAGATCTACTGAAATATATGATTATCTAATTGATGCTATGTTATAGTAGTGATCTAGACCTTTACATGCTTATGTAAACACCAACATAAATAATGGTATCCTATGATGAGAAAAGCTAGTAAATAGAAGCCAAGTATTCTTGATTAAACCTGACTTATGATCTGGTTATTATTATATTATATTGAAGTGATCTGTTGTTATGTAATTAAACTAATTGCTACATTGGGAAACATAATCTAGTACATATGTATTAGATTATGCTTATGTGTACACCCTAACTGCTACATTGGGTAGTAGAATCTAGTCCAACTGTGTTGATTGTTAATTACCCTAGCAGGTACATTGGGAAGATGATCTAATTACCAGATTGGATTATAAATATTTTGTAGTACCTAAATGTGGCATTGGTCTACATGCACGATGGTAAAAAAAGTTGTAAATAGAATGAAAATAAGACCAAAGGACAAATAGTAACATGCATCTACAATTGTATAAATATATATGTTGAAGTAATAAATGACTGAAACATTCAGGTAATATTGATATAGCATATCTATAATAAAGAATAATTGAATAAATAAGACTAAAACTGCATGCAGGCTATCTAGCCTAGGATACATGCCTACTATTCCCAACCCACTCCCCTTCCTCGGGGTGGATAAACCATTGGACCTCCTCAACTTGTGTTAGACCGGATGATATAGGCTTGGGTTTTGTCCCCCTAGGAACTTGAGAATTGCGAGATGATAATTGGGACTCAACATAGAACACCAGCAAGAGTTCTAAAAAAAGGAAAAATCCTAACATGTGTTTCCACCCCAGATTTGAAAATAATGATATGCAAAATTATTTTTCTAATAAATTAACTTAGACTACCCCAGTGGGAAACACAGTCTATTAATCTTCTATTAACAGTTCTTGAGATTCTAAGAATATACTTGTTACAGTAATGATAACTTCTCTATCAGCTAAGTATACAACTGAAATATTTTGAGTGGCTAATATATCCCAGTCCTTGACTTACATAAGAAAAACTAGCAATTGTATGGGAGCTAGACTTCGCAAGCATCTCCCATAAAACAACCTTGAGATACATAGAAATATAGTATTAGTTTAATATAGAATCATATAAGCTAAGTAAATAATCCACTAATGGTGGATGAGATACATCAAGTTCCTAGGAGCGAAGGGGATGCCCTATTGCGTCTACTTGTGCACAACATGTAGAGTATATTTAACAACAAATAAAAATCCTGAGTAATACTGACTATAAAAGAGAGCAACCAATCACCATATAATATCAATCAAACAATGCAAGAATAAAATAATATATGTTAAGCTCTAAAACGGGTCTATAACACTTGTGGTGTTAAATGAAAAAGTAATTATAAGCTATCGTTGTGGAGGATTATTCTGTAAGCCTGCCCTCTCTATGTGCATGATATATATATAAACAATTCTATGGGAAGACTTGGGTCGAAAAGGCAATAGAGAAGATATATAAAACTTCAAGAATTCAGTTAAGAAGGCAGTTAGGGTTTGATAAGATTTCCAATGGCATAAGACGATATAAAATGGATGAAATAAAGAGAGAGGGGGGGGGGGGTAACTTCCTAGATCCGATGCCTTTTCCAATTTTTTTCAATTTGTCTACTTTGACTTTCTTTTCACTTTTCCTTCCATGTTGTTCTTTGCCATTAATTTTTTTATGTATGCTCTGTAACATGAAAAACTAGGACTGATTAGTTGCTTTTGTTGGCAGGCGGGTTTGGATAAGTTAGTTGTGCAGCATCGCGGATGCTGCGCAAGGAGGAAAACTACGCACAAGTTAGAAATGCGATGCCGCGCAAGGAGGAAAACCACGCACAAGTCAGAAATTATATTATTTTATGTATTTTTGGGTCATTTTGGTCTGCATTATGCAGATTAGGGTCATTCTTTTGTAGATCTTGTTAATAAGTAGTTAGGCGGTTGTCTAAGTGGACCATGAATGTAAAGGCGCAAGCCTATAAATAGATGTAGAATTGCAAGTGGTAGGATCATCATGATCAGATAGAAGAATATGGTGTGAATGGTATCGGATATTGATCTTAGTCTATGTATGCAATGGAAGAACTGTGTTGATGTATCTGTATTTTGTTGCAAAGGTTAATATGACATGATGGAGCTTGAACAGAATCATTGCATCTTTTCCTGTTTTCTTGTTATGAATGTGATATGTATCTGCGGTATGAATCTGTGAATGATGCGATGTTTCCCTGCTCCAATTGATGTTGTACTATAGATCTATTTGCGCATTAATGGTTTTTCTGATAATGAGATCTGTTGAATGATGATGCGATTATGTTTGATGCCTAAGCTGAATGGTTAGATCTGTTGAATGATGATGCAATTCTGTTTAATGCCTAAGTTGAATGGTTAGATCTGTTAAATAATGCTGCGCTAAGTTGATAAGTAGATGCACATGGTCCTCCTTCATTCGGCGGAAACATGGTTCCGTCAGCTCTCCCTCGAACATCTCAAGTGAGACTTCATCTGCTCTGCAGGTGTTGCCGGGTGGGATAAAACCTGTCTGGGCCTGTGCTCAGGGAGATCGTGGTGGTATGGGTGTCGATAGAGTGAGGAACCCCTGTCGATTAGGTTTGTGTCAACAAATGGTTTCGTTTCTGGGACCCTAGCGCGAAGAGAAGGGAGGACATGTTGTGGCATCCGACGAGACCAGAAATTCAAGATTGGTTCGACCAAAAGTTATGAGAGTTTGCTGAGAAAGAGGATCAAAACCCTAGGCTGACGACGGATAGGTGGCTGGAAAGGTACATACATGATGGTCCAAAGCAGTATTTTTTATCTGAATTCTCGATCATCTTGTATGAGTGGTTGGCGCAATTGAGTTATCACGGGACAAATTTCCAAGGTGGTGAGCCAACATCCTGGACCTTGGAATTGATCCAAGAGTTGCAAGAGGTAGACAACAATGCATCACGGGCTGTTGAAGTCTGGCTTGACAGTATACTGGAGGGCTATATCACCAAGTTTGCGGTTGATACAATGAAATCTTATAGTGAAGCTGAAAGTGAATTTTTCAATGGACCAAGAGGTATGTTCCTGTTGTCTTTGAAATTGTCCATTAAGATGCTCATCTGTGAAAAGGGCATACTGAAGATGAACCTCGAGTAGTAGAGCCCTGGTGTGCGAAGGTTGTGGGTACCGCGAAGACAATGGGGGGAATGGAATGATACGGGGTAGATGGGTGCAAGTTACGACGAGACTCTGAAGGAAGTCGAGGAAGAGAGTGGTCTTATGAGGGGAGGAGCAAGGTTTCGACAAGAGAAGAGGTAGAGGAGAGGGGAAGGTCTTGCTGCAATCGAAACGCAAGGCCGCGAAGGAAGACCATGTAGGATGAAGCGACCCCAAGGTGACGACAAGGATGACCAGGATACGCATGAAGTAGAGGCAAGACCAACCCCCAACAATAGCATACCCACACCTCGGTGCAATACATCACAACCAGGAAGAAATACGACTGTGACATTGTTGTGTTCGGCGTGTCAACAACACTCAAATAGTAGCAGATCAGCGACTGTAGGAAGAAGGCCCTGGATGGTGGGTGATGATGCGAAGTTACCTTTGTTCCATGGAAATGGAACTGAGGTTCCAGAGCAATATTGGTTCTTATGAGAAGTTGTGTGGACTGTTAAACAAACTAAGGATGATGAGGTCCAGAAAGGTCAATTGGCGATGACTCTTCGGGGTCGCGCATTGGATTGGTTCATGAAATTTGTACAAGTTCCTGCGGGGAATCCAGAGAAGACATTGGCTGAAGTTAGAAAAGGATTAATTGAAGAGTTCAGAAAACCGAAGTCTGAAGCGCAATACATTACGGAACAGAAGGAGATCAAGCAATATCCAAATGAAACTGTTTGGGATTTTGACCAAAGGTTTAAAACTCTAATGGAAAGAGTCAGCTTTGAGATGAGCGACATTCAGTATAAGGAATGGTTCATCGCAGCGTTACTAACTCATATCAGACTTTCGTTGATGCAGTAGAAAATTGCAACACAGAGCAAGGCTCTAGAGATTGTAATGAAGTTAGAAGCTTCACCTGTTGGTGAGAATGCAGTCGGCATGTCTCAAATCCAGACGCAGCTGGCGAATCTGAAAATTCAGTTGCAAGATCTCAAGAAGGGTAAAGAGCACCGTGAAGAAGTTTGGTGTACTCGATTTCGAGCAGAGGGACATACCAAGGACAACTGCCCAAATTTTTTAAACTACCTATTATCAAGAGCATCGAACCCATTGAGGGGCGGAGGTATGCCATGGTGCCTCATTTGTCAAGTTTATGGGCATCGACATGAAGAGTGTGGATACATGCAGAAGATGGTCACAAAGCCGATGAATTTATACGGTACATTCTGTCGGTTTGTTGGGCATGCAGACAAGGATTTTTGTGCATATGACCTACTCCAAGAAAGAACGTATGACTCATACTACATAAAGGGAGACGACCATCGCGCAGTACAACAACCGCAGCCGCAGCCAAGGTGGACCAGCCGCCACCTCAACTACAGATGCAATTTGTACCGCATCCACAACCACAACAGCATTTTGTGCCACAACCGCAGTATAATCAGATGCAGATGGCTCCACAGCAGCCACAGTATGTTCAACCAGTGCAGTATGTTCATCTAGCGCAGTATGTTCAGCAGAAACCGAATCCCCCGCAGCAACAATTTAATCAACCGCAATATCAACAACAAGGAGGAGTTTGCGGAGGATTCTGAGGAGGACTAGGTGGAGGCTTTGGTCAAGGAGGAGGATGGGGTTGTGGACCTGTGCAATGTTATAATTGTGGAGTATTGGGACACTATCAGAGAGATTGCCCGCAGTTGCAAGCACAGTGTACATATTGTATTGCTATTGATCACACTGTTGAGAACTGTCCACAGCTGATCGCGAGATGGCGGGAAAGAAATGTTCTGCAGTTGTGGAACGAGAACCAGAACCTATTGCAGAACCAGTTTCATAATCAAAATCAATTGCCGAATCAGAACCAGTTGCAGCATCAGAACCCATTGCAGAATCAGAATTGGTTGCAGAACCAGAATCAGCGTCAGAATCCGAATTAGAATGCAAATCAGAATGTGAATCAACCATCGAACCAGACTTAGGGACCAGCTGTCGCGATGATTTGAGCAGAACTTAGAACGCAAGATTTTGACATTGTTGTTATCACTCGTGGAGGTGCGACGACAGGAGAAGATGGCCCACGTCCATTAATCCGGCTGGATGGAAAGAAGAAGGTGCAACTTTATATCGACGCTGAGCGAGACACGTTCTTTGAAGCATGTGATGTGATATGATGAAATCTTGGTAAGTCAATTACTTATGACATGCCCACTGCTTTTGACTCAACTTCGGGAACAGGACCATCGCGACAATATGGTACTTTGCAGAAATTCTTTGAAAATTTCTTATCACTGGAAAGAGATCCCGATGCTCTTACCGATACTGAGAGTATATTGCATCGATCGGCCAAGGGACGGAAAGAGTCCGCAGTGAACTCTTTACAGAAGAAGAAGACAGGAAAAGAGATGCGCATGAACATCCAGATTGGGGACTATGAGGTAGATTCAGTCATTCTGGATCTAGGCACAGGTGTCAATATTCTAACAAGGAATACATGGAAAAATATGGGGAGCCCAATGCTGAGCTGGTCTCCCGTACAACTGCGACTGGATAATCAGGCCAAGGTAACACCAATTGGGAGAGTTCCACATCTTGTTGTGGAAATTGAGGGGATGAAAACCTATGTTGATTTTGATGTTATTGAATTTGTCGATGGTGGAGGATCCTATCCCACGTTGTTGGGGATTGGATGGGACAATGACAGTATGGCAGTAATTAATTTCAAGAAGCGGAAGATGACCTTTGAAAATCAAGACCTTAGAGTCATAGCTCTATTGGATCCAACTGAAGGGCGAAGGTATGTTGAACCCATGAAGGATGAAGTTGTAAGAGGATGGGATCACGCATATAACATTTCAGAAGACTACATCCATCCGACTGAGGACGGCGAACTTGGTTGGCGCAGTTCTAGCTCTGCGTCTTCCGAATCTGATGATGCTTTAGAGAATTGGCAGAATTGCATGCATGAGGTGTTGTTCAGAAAGTGTGGTTTGATCACGCAGTCGTTGTGTCATGTCACAACTGAAATTGTTGAATTACTAGTATACGAAGGACTGCCTGAGTTGGCTGAATTTCTAGTGGCATTTGAAGATAAGGTGTTAGAACCACAGTGGTTGCTAGCGTTGGAGGAAGCGATGAAGGTTGCTCCAGCACGTTGGTGGGCGACCCATAAGAAGTCGATTACTGGATGGTCGCAGTGTAGAAGATTGATGATGGTTCGCTTTGGTGACGCAGAAATATACCACACTCGAAGGTATGATGGGAGGAATGACCTTGGCGGTCATCTGATTGAATGTCATACTTTGTGGGCCTCGCAACCAAAGGATGAATGGGTCCATACCTTTGTCCACACATTGGATGAAATGTCGCGATCTTGGTATGCCTCAGCTGAGTTGTGCAAAGAGATTACCACTTGGGAAGAGTTGACGGTTTGCTTCACTCACACCTTCAGTTTCACGGATGCCAATCCAGATGTTCATAATGCCCTGTAGATCATCCGCGATGTTGTTTTGAAGGTAGTTCCAATTGCATACCCCGTGGATCCGCATGCGCATTGTCAAATGTAGTCTATGATGGAATGCTATAATATTACTAGAGGGTCGGAGGATGGTGATGACCCACGGAATATCAATATTCTGGAAACAAAAGGGAGTCGAGATGTCGCAGCACCTGATGTACCGACAAATCCAATAAATCAGTCGTTGAAGCTTAGGAAGGTCAACATTGGGACGGAGGAGAACCCAAAGTTTGCGAATGTTGGGGACTACTAGGATGAAGAAATGATGGCAAAGATCACAGACCTGTTGCATGAATTCCAGGATTTATTTCCTACGAAATTTTTCGAGATGAAGATTCCACTGAAGCCAGATGCGAAACTAGTAAGGCAGCGACCGTATCGACTGAATCTGCGACACAAGGAAAGGGTCAAAACTGAACGTGACAGAATGTTGGATGCTGGAATAATTGAGCCGGTCGAAGAATCGGAATGGATTAGTCCCATGGTGGTTCAGGATAAGAAGACAAGTGAGTTTCGTATTTGTGTCGACCTGAGGAAGTTGAATGACTCATGTATGCATGATCCATTTCTGACGCCATTCACTGATGAGGTACTAGAAGGAGTGGGCAGTCAAGAAATGTATTCCTTCACTGATGGATTTTCTGGCTATCACTAGATCAGGATCGCAAAAGAGGATCGCCACAAGACAACATTTGTGACTGAATGGGGTTGTTTTCACTATACCATGATGCCATTTGGGCTAAAGAATGCACCTACGATATTCTCCCAAGTTGTTGTTGCTGCATTCAGAGATTTTATTCAGAAATTTTTGCAAGTCTATATGGATGACTGGATAGTTTATGGATTGATCAGGGACCATCTGGAAAACCTACGACTAATGTTGGAGCGATGTAGACAGCATTAGATCACGCTAAACTTGAAGAAGTGTATTTTTTGTGCACCATTTGGGATGTTGTTGGGTCACATTGTTTGCAAGCAAGGATTGTTGGTTGACCTAGCAAAGATTGCGTTGATTTTGAGCTTGCCACCGCCTACAACTGTAAAGCAGTTGAGAGTGACACTGGGGTACACGAAGTACTACATCAAGTTTATCCATGGTTATACTACAATCATGACTCCTATGGAGAGGTTGTTGAAGAAGGATGCGGTATTCTTATGGAGTCCAAAATGTCAAGTCAGTTTCGAGATGATGAAGGCTAAGATGGCTTATGCACCGATATTGGTATTTCCTGATTGGAACAAGGAATTCCATGTGCATGTGGATGCATCGTCGATTGCGCTGGGTGTGGTGCTCGCACAACTAGGAGAAGGAGATCTTGACCACCCGATTTCTTTCGCAAGTCGGAAGTTGTCATCTGCGGAGAAAAATTATACGACTACAGAGAGGGAAGGTCTGGCGATGGTATATGCACTACAGAAGTTTACCCCCTACCTGTTGGGAGGTCATTTCAAAATGTTCATAGACCATTCTACTTTGAAATACCTGGTTAATAAGCCTGTTTTGGGGGGGAAGATATGTCGCTGGCTACTTCTCTTTCAGGAATTTGATTTTGAGGTAGTTGTGAAGCTAGGTCGCTTGAATGTGGGGCCAGATCATTTATCGTGAATTGAGACAGGGGAGGAACAAACAAATATTGAAGATGGGTTTCCGGATGCACAACTATTTCGAGTTGAGGTGGTTGACGACCACTATGAAGAAATCATTCATTTTTTGGCGACGGGAACCGCACCAGAGGAATTTACCACAAGTCAGAAGAAGCAGTTGGTGGTTAAGGCCACGGATTTCCAATTGATCGTCGGACATATTTATAAACTAGGACCGGATGAGTTCTTGAGGTGATGTGTCCTACCTCGTGAACAAGGGTAGATATTGGCAGAAGCACATTGGGAGCTACTGGTGGACACTATGCAGGTCGTGATACTACTAGGAAGGTGCTTCGTGTAGGCCTTTAATGGCCCACTCTTCACAATGATGCGACGGATTATGCGCGGACTTGCGACATCTATCAAAGAACGGGAAACCCATTAAGAAGGGACGAGAAGTGACATTGCATCCATTTGATAAATGGGTTGTGGATTTCGTGGGACCAATCAACCCACCTAGAAAAATAACTAGTGCACAGTACATAATTACAGTGACAGATTATTTAACAAGGTGGGAAGAGGTCGCACCTATTATAGATTGCACTATTGCGATAGCAGCACGATTCTTGTTTGACAATATTGTTACTCAGTTTGGATGCCCAAATATATTGATGAGTGACCAGGGGAGTCACTTCATCAATTCCATAGTCAATGCATTGACAGAAGAGCTTCAGATACAACATACGAAGAGTACCCTATATCATCCGCAAGAAAATGGAACCATGGAGGCATTCAACAAAGTGTTGGAGCATGTGCTTACAAAGGTTTGTAACGTGAACCGCGATAAATAGGATTTGAAGATTCTAGCAGTCTTGTGGGAATATCGCACCACTTGTAAAAGATTGACGGGACAGACACCGTTCAAATTGGTGTATGGGAAAGAGGCAGTCATTCCTATGGAGTACATTGTTCCGAGTTTGTACATAGCGGCCTTGACAGGCATGGACGATGAAGCAGCATTAGAAGAACGACTGGCACAGTTGGTACAGCTTGAGGAAGACCGTTTTGTCGTGGGTTTTCACCAGCGCGTTGAGAAGGATCGACAAAAAGCTTGGCACGATTGACATATTAAAAACAAACAATTTCAGTAAGGCGACTTGGTGTTGTTGTATGAAAGCAAGTTCATGAAGCATCCAGGTAAGTTACAGATGCATTGGATAGGTCCATATCTCATTAGTTTCATTACTTTAGGAGGAGCAGTACAACTGCAGCAGTTAGATGGAGCACTGCTACTCAAGCTAGTGAATGGTAGCAGGCTGAAGCCCTAAAGGACAGGCCCGGAGCCGTGCGATGCTTAAGGAATTGCGAAGAAAGAAAAAAAAGATAGGATGCTAGGTAGAAGGATGGTGCACCAGCAGGTATAGGATGCGCAAGAAGGAGAGATGGTATCGCTGTTAGGAAGCCATGTTGCGACGTCCACAGGGCCGTGACATAGTCCAATCAATAATAAATGTAGACAGTTAAAAGCAGTTAACCAACGGCGCTCATTGAAGTGACATGTATTTATGGCAGATCCGACCGTTAGATTGACAGGATCGATGGCGGATTCGGGCAGTTAATGCATGATTTGGTCATGATGATCGGCTTGATTTGGTCATGATGGTGGAGGGACTGATTTGGTGCTATAAGAACGGCCCAAAGACGATCAGGAGCCACAGTTGTACAAAGTGTGCATTGAGCAGAATAGGATTGAGTTGAGTAGAATTGTAGAACAGAGTTGCCTTGAGTTGAGTGAGTTTCCAAGTGAGGAGAGGTTGAGCACCCGTTGGGCGTTGCGGGGCACTGGTGCGGCATGTAGAGTGAACCAAACATGGTTGAGATTTTGAGTGAACAGGAATCACCAGTCGTCCCTGTAACCATTAAGGAGGAAGTTTCCAGTATGTCAGTTGGGTCATCGCCAATCCCGAAGAAGAGGAGGGGGGGCAGCAGCCTAGCTCCCTGGTGCCGTAAAAGAGGCATACCAGATCATCCGCACAACTACTAGCGGAGGTACTTGCATCGACGAGTCCATCGAGCCGAGGATTTGTGGAATCAGCAGCTCGCACAGGGGTATCCACTGCGGATATCTATGGGTATGTACCTCCCTACCAACTGGGTGCGTAGCCCCGGAAGCTTACAAAGAACCAGAGATACCAAGTTAGGATGTCGATGATACCACAAGGCATGGTATGCACCGCAGACATTGTTCCTGTGCTGATGCATATGAAGTATGATGACCATCATCTGCTTGCGTTGAGGGATGTTACGATGGATCCATATGTGCCGACGGTAGTAGTTGGAGGCGGCCCGACACCACGCATTCCTCAAGATTGGGCACGTGGATTGGATTAGGAAGGATTGTTGGGATTGATCAACATGTCGCATTTTGGGCAGTTGATTGAGGCAAATGCCTGAGTTAAGTAGCTTTTGGCCTGTTTCCATGGAAGGATTTTATGGCTGGAAAGACCGATCGCAGTCACGGTCGACCTTATTTTAGATATCATGGGGTTGCCTAAGGATGGGCCAGACCCCTCGCAGTATTTCTTAAGGAAAGATAATGATAAGAGGCTCACGGGGAAGTTGAGGACGAGCTATGATTTATAGTGTGATGGATGGGCATACCGCATTGACATCACCAATGATCAGGCGGTGCGCATCGGGGCAAGGATTTTGGCTACTAAACTAGTCGGGAATAATCGACCCAACCAAGGTAACTTAGGGGTCATTGAATGCGTCGAACTGTGTGCGCAAGGGGTCCAAATGAACAGGTCGCTCTTTTTACTAAAGCAGTTGACAGAGGATGTAGTGGAAGTCCAGGCGGGAAAGCAGTTGTTCACATACAGTTGGTTGTTGATCTTAATCGCGCTCGTAGCTTGGATGGATCCAGATGACTATCAAGGTATGCAAGTGGATGCAGTCAAGGTTTTTAAGGGCGCACGCTACCAGAACCTTTGGTGGGTGCAAGAAGTTGAGTAGCTTAAGGACTGCGCAGCACAGTTCTGGGCCTACTGGGAGGCGCTGCAGGCGGCAGCTGTGTGAGTTCCATGATTGTCTCAAGCAGCCATAGCGAAATATCAACAGATTTCTCGGTTTGTGATTAGGCCACACGCCATTCATGTGCAAGTGCAGTGCGACCCAGAGAAGCGATGGTTTTTGACACCATACAAGTTGTCTTATGAAGAGCTAGAGGTGATTGTTGATGATTGGCCCACCGAATGGAGAGAACCAGTTATTCTGGTGGAAGAATCGATGGGCCCACTAACATATGCACCAGATGATCAAATACCCATGAGGGATCAGTAGAGTAACCATGACTCGTACCAAGAGTCGTCGCGGACTCCCACTGATGAGGAAGCAGAGTGCATGTTTGAGGAGGATAGAACGAAGACTAGACACAAGCAGGGTATGACAAGTGGCGTAGACCCAGGGATGGAAGCGCAGCTGAACCGGCTTATTGAGGCCATCGCACACGCCACGGATGCGGCAGCTAAAGCAATGAAGAAGCAAGCGGTAGAAGGTTTTAGCGAGGTAAAAACTCGGCTTGATTCTTTATTTGATGTTGTTTTGAAGAAAGCCCCGGAGGTAGTGACTGTGCAAGACTTTGGCTCAATCAACACGTGGACGCGGGTTCAGCATGTACAAATCCCACCAACTGTGATTGCGACCGACAATGAGGATTTCCATGCCTCCCTGCATCAGTCACAAGTTCTGTCCATCAACATCAATGTGTTTTCCACGTCGATGTTGGTGCATATGTAAAGGGTCTCCACTCAGGAATTGGCAGACAGGGAACAAAATGTCAGCTGTCAGTTCTTGTGATCGCAGAAGAAAGAGGTAGAAGTGCAGAAAGAGGTGGAATACTTGAAGAAGGATCAGCAAGAGCGGCTGATTGTAGAGAATTCTAGAGCAATCGAGGAGCTGAAGAAAGAACAGGACCGCTTGACGGTGGAGAGAGAAAACCTATGGGACAGCAGAGTGTGGTTGGAAGAAGCAATTTCCGATGCCTGTCAATATGTATTGGAGCCCACCGCAAAGTTGGATGTAGTTGAAAGAGCATAGAAACTTGGGGTCGTCATTTCCCAGTTGCAGCGATACAATGCTGACTTACTGGATTTGGTACAACCAGGCACACCACCAGAGCAAGTTGCAGAGAGGAAAGGTGCCTTGGAGGAGTTGGCGACCCAGCTAGGAGAGTTGGAGCAAGAAGCGATAAAAGTAACTGCAGCAACTACACAATTTTGGGGCAACGTAGTCTAGGATGAGAAATTGGAGCAACTGACCAAGCTATTGCAGGAGGCAGAAGGACAACTAGCAACAATGAAGACTTCGCTGAGAGCGCTACCACCAGTGGTTCATATCACCAAGTATGCAGAGTTGAAGGAGTTACAACAGCGGGTTGTGAGGGCACAAGAGCGTCAGCGGAAGCATAGTATGCAGTTGGATGAGTTCCAAGATATTGGAGCGCAGCTTTCTGTTAAGGAATTTTCGGCGCTGCAGGCTGTGCAGGAAGGTAAGAAGGAAGTTGCTACTAAGATGGTTGAGCACCCATTAGCGCAGGACTTGATAGAGAGTCAGGAGATCACTGCGACAGCCAAGGAGCAAGTCAGGGAGATCAGTCAGCAGTACGAATATTTCAGGCTAAAGATAAATTAATACACCATGTCCAGCTAACGTGGCTCAAGGGCGAGCCACAAGATTGTGTTGGGGGCCTCTTGGCAGGCGGGTTTGGATAAGTTAGTTGTGCAGCATCACGGATGTTGTGCAAGGTCAAAGATGTCGCGCAAGGAGGAAAACCACGCACAAGTCGGAAATTATATTATTTTATGTATTTTTGGGTCATTTTGGTCCGCATTATGCGGATTAGGGTCATTCTTTTGTAGATCTTGTTAAGAAGTAGTTAGGCGGTTGTCTAAGTGGACCATGAATGTAAAGGCGCAAGCCTATAAATAGATGTAGAATTGCAAGTGTCAGGATCATCATGATCAGATGGAAGAATACGATGTGAATGGTATCGGATATTGATCTTGGTCTGTGTATGCGACGGAAGAACTGTGTTGATGTATCTGTATTTTGTTGTGAAGGTTAATATGACATGACGAAGCTTGAATAGAATCATTGCATCTTTTCTTTTTTTCCTATTATGAATGTGATATGTATCTGCGGTATGAATCTGTGAATGATGCGATGTTTCCCTGCTCCAATTGATGTTGTACCATTAGATCTATTTGTGCATTAATGGTTTTTCTGATAATGAGATCTGTTGAATGATGATGCGATTCTCTTTGATGCCTAAGCTAAATGGTTAGATCTGTTAAATAATGTTGCGCTAAGTTGATAAGTAGATGCACATGGTCCTCCTTCATTTGGTGGAAACGTGGTTCCGTCAGCTCTCCCTCGAACATCTCGGGTGAGACCTCATCTGCTCTGCAGGTGTTGTTGGGCGGGATAAAACCTGTCTGGGCCAGTGCTCAGGGAGATCGTGGTGGTTTGGGTGTCGACAGAGTGAGGAACCCCTGTCGATTGGGTTTGTGTCAAGAGCTTCTTTGTTTTCTTCCAAGCATTTCATATATTATTTCTAGTCTATGGGAGCACCATAAAATCTAGTTTGATAGCAAACACAATCATTTCATTAATTGTTTTGTAATTTCAATTTTGTTCAGGTTGTTTCAACGTTAAACTAACATTGCAAAAGAGAGAGAGGATCCAGGGTGATGCGTAAAGGAAAAAGTCCTTATGAAAGTTACAGGGATAAAAAGGGATGTGGTGGTTAGAGAATGTTTCAATGCATTAAATGACTGTTGGGTTAGCTCATCCCATATTAAAGTAAAATTTTGATGTATAGGATACAAATACCTATGGGAAGATGTAATTTAGTTAGGAACAAAGCATCGCAAGAAGTTGGATTTTCCTTGAAGGATTTATAGTTCGTGCAAAGTCCATGGTGGGGGGAAGTTCTATGATGGCACGGAGTCTAAACTTTGAAAGGATCGACAAGAATCCATTCCTTCAAGATGATGATTCAAGGATCCATCCATCTATGATGCAGAAGACACACTTGAGTGAGTTCAAGCAAATGTTATATAGCCAACATTGAAAAAATGATAGTTATGGTCTGTTAGATGTTGTAGTTGTGATTTCGATCTAGCAGTAAGATTGTCCAGGTAAGCCAAAATGATGTGTACCATGTTTTGGAACACATAGGACATGGGATATTGAAATGTGGCTCCAACATTATCTACTATGGAGGGCATGAAAAGATATGTAAAAGTCCCCCAACGTGTGGTAAATGCAGTGTGGTGCTAATATTGTTTACTGATAATTAATTATACCCAGAGAACCTATCCTTGAAGAATATTACTTCCTCCCCTTCCATTTTTGAGGGAGCCATGCTTCCTCCATGAAGGATAGGACTTGATGGTTAGTGCATTCATCAAATGTCACTTTTTCAATGAAATTTGTGGGGAAGTTTTCTTTGGCGCAAACTTGATTAGATTGCCAAATTATTTGAAAATGGACATAAAATGTATACTTGCATATGTAAACACCTCCTATCACAAGCCATATACCTTAATTTTTCCAAAGTGGAGCTACTTAAAACAACTGATATAAGCTTTGACACTTACTACATTCTTCTTCAATGTTTATTGGATGTGAGGGGGATTTCTCTTCCACATTTATCAGTGAGATGTGGGAATCATGGAAGCAATGTCCCTCTCAGTTTGGCCTAAAAATATCTCTCAATTGTACCAAATGAGCTACTATATTCAATGGAAAATTCCATAATGTAACCCTCCTCAACTTGTTCAAAACAGAAATTAATTGCTTGTGTCCACTTTTTATTTAGGTTTTTTATTCTGGAAACCATTTATTGGTCTTAACTCCCAAATGATAGGTTATTAGGGTCACAATGTTTATTTATATTTGTTCATTAATCCACTATTGCAACATGTTATAAAACTTATCAAATAAAGTTTCATGTTTATAAGAATAGATATACCTTTCTTTCCACCACTCATGATTCACTTGCGGGTTCTCTATTTATTTTTGGGAAAACTTTATTTCCCTCTCAATCAGCCAATCTTGAATCTCCTACCTTGAAGGTTTCCATGGCATATCTGTTGGAATATTCTCCCTATCATTTTTTATTTTGCATGCTTGCATGCAAATCTGCATGTTGCATGCACTTGCATGGATCCAGTCATCATCATGGTGGTCTCCCAAGCACCTAGAGCTTGCTTCTAGCTCTTCTTTACCTGCATGCAAAACTGAATGCTACATGCATTTGCATGCCACTGCATGCATCCAGTCATCATCATAGTGGACCTCCCAGCTCCTAGAGCTTGCTTCTAGCTCTCCACAGCCTGTCTACAGCCCCTAGGGAGCCTCCTAGCTACCAAAGGTGCCCTTCTCCAGTCTTTTGCATGGCTAGTGTGCCTTTCTCACCTACCACAGCCAGTTAGGTGCCTTTCTCACCTACCAGTCAGTTATCTCTCAGTTCTTCCTTGATTTGAGGCTAGATTGACTCCCCCACTGACTGTTTCACTCCAATAGACCTCCAATGAGACTAGTCTGCCCATTCTGACTCCACTTAGCTCCTCATGTGCCCTCCACTGAGCCTCCTTCATTTAGTTCATGCCTACCTCACTCAGTTAGACTCCTCATGCACCCTCCACTGAGCCTCCTTCAATCAAAAGACAAAAATATATGAGTTTTCACACTTCCTACCTCTATCAAAGGAGTCTGCCCTTCACTCTCCTACTCATGATAGGCAAATGTTGGATCCAGATCCAAAAGAACCTGAAGATCCAGCACCTATTGGTCCATCTCCTATGGACCTCCATTACTCATCTGATCTTAATGAAGACCTCATACATGTCTTGGAAAAGCTTCATGGCATCAATGTTTTTGGATATGTTCCTCCTCCGAGTGATGATGAAGATGAGCCGGTTTTACTTACTTCTCCTCATGAGATATTAGATTCAGAGTTTCCAGTGTTACTTACTTCTCCTCATGAGATGACAGATTCAGAGTTTACATATGAGGATGAGCAAATTTTACTTGCTCCTCCACTTGAGATTTCAGATTCAGGGATTGGATGCAATGATACGTTTTCACATGATATTGCAGACAGATATGAGGGAATGCTAGATTCAGATCCACAAGAACCTGAAGGTCTAGAAACTAATAAAGGAGATGAGTGAATGGGAGATACAGACCCACAAGAACCTAAAGATCTCTCACCTATTTTGCCTACCCTTCTTCAGCGGGCATTCACTACTTTCAGATCATCCAGATCAGTCTCAACATGGGAGGTTTCACCCTTCCTTCTTTACTGATCCTCTTCTTCGATGGGAAACCACTGCTTCCTGATCTGCCAGATCAGAATTTTCACATGTAAGGATTCATCCTTGTGAAATTCCTGATCCATTTCGGATGCATATATCCCTCTTTAAGAAAGGAGGACACTTACGTCCTTAGGAGTGAGAGATTGTATGCTTCCCTGGCATCCTTTAGTCTATTTTGAGGGAGGTATTTCTTCCCACTGGGTTTTCCCTCTTTCCTCACTCAGTTTATTTTAGATTGATTGTACGAGGTGACCTTTGGTCTCAGTAACCAGGGCCCTATCTTGTTGTTTTATAGGGTGACCTTTGGTCTTAGTTACCGGGGCTCTATTTTTCAGTTATTTCCTCATAGTATAGCTTGCGGGGGGGTGTTGAAATATTCTCCCCATCATTTGGTATTTTGAATGCTTGCATGCATATCTGCATGCTGCATGCACTTGCATGCAATTGCATGCATCCATTCATCATCATGGTGGTCTCCCCAGCACCTAGAGCTTGCTTCTAGCTCTTCTTTACCTACATGCAAAACTGCATGCTGCATGCATTTGCATGCCACTGCATGCATCCATTCATCATCATAGTAGACCTCCCATCTCCTAGAGCTTGGTTCTAACTCTCCACAGCCTGTCTACAGCCCCCAGGGAGCCTCCCAGCTACCAAAGGCACCCTTCTCCAGTCTTTTGCATGGCTAGTGCACCTTTCTCACATACCACATCCAGTTAGGAGCCTTTCTCACCTACCAGTCATTTATCTCTCAGTTATTCCTTGATTTGAGGCTAGATTGATTCCCCCACTGACTGTTTCACTCCGATAGACCTCCAGTGAGACTAGTTTTCCCATTCTGACTCCAGTTAGCTCCTCATGTGCCCTCCACTGAGCTTCCTTCATTCAGTTCATGCCTACCTCACTCAGTTAGACTCCTCATGTGCCCTCCACTGAGCCTCCTTCATTTAGTTAGTGCCTACTTCACTCAGTTAGACTCAGTTGACTGACTGTTACCTCTGATGACTGATACATTGACTGGATGATGAATCCACTATCATTCAAGCCACACTCTGAGTTAGGAATTCGAATGCCCTACTTGGCCTATTTGAATCCTATAGTATGCACCTTATTGTTCTATTGTACTCATTCACTTACATTCTTATTCATTGTATAATACTGAGATTATGTTCTATTCTACTGTGTTTATGAGTGATCATTGAGTGTCTCCTTCTCTTCTTCTTTGCAACATATTTGTGAGTTGCTACAGCTGTCAGATCATTGCATATTATTACAATATCCATATTTTCTTCTGTAAAAATTTCATTATGTCGTAACAATAGAACCAATTGTTGGAAACAAATTGAGACCCTAGGTTTAGCATGCAGGCCCATGTATTTTCATTATCCTGGACATGGTAAGTCTCACCCAAGGCACTAATGAACATTACAAATATAGATTTAATTGATTAAGAAAACAGTATATGATATACAATTCATTCATTATAGAAACTATTCAACCATTAAATGTAAGACGACAAATTGAGAGGGGGAATCAACACATGGTCCTTTCTATTCCATTCCAAGAGATAATTCCATACAAAACTCCTTATTTATTCATCCAGTACATCAAGGGCTTAAAAATTTGATCTCTCCTTTCTCCATACAATCATATACAATTCTCACGTGTGTCCCATATAAAGAGCCAAATCCAGCCCTAACTCTACCATATACATTGCTATTCATACGAATCCAAAGCAATTCAAAATAGTTATAATTTAGTGACACCTTCCTACAACCAAGTCTTTCAGCACACAGGCAAGAAGTGGCACGGTGGTATAGTTATGGTCTAAATAGTTGGCACTGGCACATAGAATACAATAGGGTGCATAGAGAAAAATTAGGCATGCACATCAAAACTAGGTGCACTAAGTCTGAATGCAGATGCAAGCTCAAAATGTGCAAAATAGGGTTCTAACAATGAAAATGCCATGATTATTAGAAGGATGGATGGTTACCTAGAGTTCCCAATTGTGAAAATATTGGCTAAGCCTTAGAGCAATGGGTTAATTTGAGTGACATATGAGTCTGTAGCTAGTTCCCTTTTCCCTCGTAACCTCATACCCTAGTTTGGGGGTGGCATCTGCACTAGATGCCTATGGTTGGGTGGAGAATTACTCATATGTAGCTAGGTTCTTGGACCATCTTGTTGAAAGATAAGTATTCCATCTATGTTATTCATTCTCTATTTGTGATTCTGCAATTTCAATTTATTCTATTTTTATAAATGAAATGGATATTGAATCCTTGATTTTAATGGTTTTATATCTGTTTCTCTTTGTTGCATTATTTAGTTTTTATACATGTATGAATTTGAATTTTGTTGGTGTTTTAATGGCTTTGAATTTATATGGTTTTTTTTAACCTAGATCGCATCCCTACTCCATGGGTTGGGTAAGCCATGGAAGGGGACATTCTAATTTTGGAAAGTCTATAACATATTTTTTGGCACTGTTAATCTATATGAAGCTAATGCTAAATTATATTATGTTGTTTCTCATGAGCCTAACTTTTCCCTTTACTGATACAGATGTCTCCAAGTCCAACGTGAATATTCAATGATGTTGTTTACCTTCAGAGAAATACACATGTCTTAGGAATTGTTTCCATACCTAGGGTATAAAAAATATTGGAGTTTCACAAATTATATAAAAGGTAGGGGAATAAAATGAAATGGATACAGAAATATATAGAGATGATGAACCAATTCCAATATCTTAAGTGCATGTGACCTCAATATAACATACAACTCATATAATCCTCTATGAATGACCTCACAATGCGACATCAATCATGCATTGTGGAAAGAAAAGTGCAAAATAGGGAAAGCAGGTATGATATCTAATGGTTGTAAATGGAATTTCAACACGTTCATATTGTGCTCATACTCTTTTTTCATCACCATATTCTTGTATTTGTCATTATCAAGGACATAATTGATATTTTTTCTACATTCATTGAAAATAATTTCATGGTATTTGTCTTTGTTCTTGTACAAAAACTCAAGCAGAGAGCCCACCTGGTAGCCATATCTTCTCAAAGTCATGCCAAGTAGACTTACATAGTCCTTGATAAGTAAAATATGGCTTGCAACCTGCATACACAAAAACTAATCCTCTAAAATAGAGCTCATCTTTGCTTCATCTATATCCCATATCATTTTCGCTTGGGCAGTGGATATTAATCCTCCAGCCATCCTCAAAACATGGTCCTCGACTATGAAAAACCCAACAATATGATCATAGCAAAACCTGATGTGATTCTAGAAAAGGTTACACTTATGAGTTTTGAAAATCTGAATTGACCTGCATCTGGTGATTTTTATAGTAGTAATCCTGGAAGTGATCTTGGAGCCCAAGACAGGTCTGGATATGGTGTTGCCTTATAAACTAGAGCGATGTCAAATTTAAAAACAACATCGACATCTTCCATGTCCTTAGTGTCTAAAGCATATACACATTCCCTTACACCTGACCTGCTTTATTCCTCTTCCTTCTTTTACTGGCCTCGAAGATCCTCTTCCCTCTGCCGAGCTAAAGAATCTTTCTTGATTTCCAACTGACCAATTTATTTAGTAGTACTCCTAATATTCACAAGCCATTCATTGAATTCTCTTGTTCACTCTCTTCTCAATGTGGGATTTGATTTCAAGGATCTTCTTTTCTATCATTTCCTAAAGCGCATTTGCTGGAATTATGTGCAAGTAATCTCTTTCAATCAATTATAAAGTTTTCAATGTGGGGTAGTAACTATCATTCCTAACATGTTGGTTACATTTCATGCATAATTCCATGTTCTTCTTAACTGCATAAGCTTCTAGTAGCTCTTCAACTTTAGCCAAGAGAGAATTACCCACTTGTTGGAGTTGATAATTCTCATTGGCTAGCCCATTCTTTAATGAATCTGCATCTACTAAAACCCCAAAGAGCTAACCCACTGCATGGATGAATTCCTCTTACACACCATGCATAAGTCCTCTATTCCAATATCCTTTTTCTTGACAATTTTTTTGAGTTATTTCAATAGGGATTCCAACTTCCCATCCTCAAATGTGTGTCTAATGATTGAAGCCAAATCCTTCCCATTACTGATGCATAGATTAATGTTAGCTCCTCCCCTTTATCCCCCCCATTCTCTATCATGCCTCTCCTCTTGGTTTTAGTATGCATTTTAACATATGTACATAATCTTAAACCTAAAAAGGGTCAACTGGTCATCAATTTTGGTTCAAAAAATCAATAGTTTTCCATTAAAATCCCCAAACATCACTCACCCTCATATCTAAATGGGTCAATTGATCATCGATTATGGTTCAAAAAATTTGCTAGTTCCCCATTAAAATCCCTTGGCATCATTCCCCTTTATATCTGAATGGAAACTAGGGGAAGAGATTGTAACATAGAAATCCCTTCTTCATTATAAATATTTCATTCCAAGTTCAAACCAAGTATTAATGCTTTTGTATTGAAGAATGAAACCACATCCTATAATCAGTGACATGAGAATAATTACCTGCTAAATGGATCTCCATTTGGGTAGATCTATTTTTGGTTGTTTGACTGACCCAACAAGGTAGAGTATCATGTACATATAATTTGAACCCAAAACCTAGCGCATCCACCTGTTTTTCTTAGCAGTGTCAAATATTCCAGTGCCCACTCCACCAAATACTACTATTCCTCGCCTCGCTCATTTTACTGCAAGGCACCTTCCAACATTTGGTGGTATACAGTTTTGGTTAAGAGTCCATAATCATTCTGGTTGCTTTGCTTATCAGAAATAGCTAATGATAAATGAATTTTTTCTTTGTGTTTTTCAAGGAGTTTGAAAAGGAACGTGACACTGTGCATCACCGATCTTCCATTATGTGCAACCTTTGAAAAGGAAAGTGATAGTGCAGGTCACCCATCTTCCATTATGTACAATGGGGCTTGATGGTTAAGAATGTGTTTCTTAGGAAGTCAAAATGTATGTACAATTGAGATTGATGGTTAAGAATATGTATTTCCACACTACACCAATTCAATCACAATAATTACATTCTTTCAAACACTTAACATGTATTCTACCTTGAGTTTTCATATTTTAAATTCAAATCTCATTTAGAAATTATTTCGAACACTTAACATACATTTTATAAAAAAATGTCATGTTTGGATTTCAACATCACAAAATGAAGATAATTTTGTTTTTAACTTATGCCAAAAACTTAGCTAAGAGTCTTACACATAAACAAAACCAAAAAAGGATGTGTACTCATTAACACAATGGAATCCCAAGATTGCAAGTCTTTTCATAGGTTCAGGGTTTCACAAGCTTCAAAGTTTTAGCTTCATATTCAAATCAATTTCAATTGAAACCCATAATTATCTCAATGGAATCTTAGATCCATCCCTTCCGTCAAAGCCTTTCAATTTTTCAGAAAAATTAAACTACCTCATTATTTTTGGTCATGTTCAAGGTTTCATCAATGTTACAATTTACTAAATTTTAACACTACAGATGGATTCAGAGACCACTTTAAATTTTAACACTACATATGGATTCAGAGACCACATTGAATCCATTTGTAGTGTTAAAATTTAAAGTGGTCTCTGAATCCATCTGTAGTGTTAAAATTTAGTAAATTGTAACATTGATGAAACCTTGAACATGGATGAAAAAAATGAGGTAGTTTAATTTTTGTGAAAAAATTAGTAAATTGTACAAATTCATTTTCAAAATTGTAAGTTTCCATTGCCGGGGTGACACAACTAAAAATGAATAACATAAATAACTAATTCATATTCTTAGTCATTGTTAGCTGGTTATATTTGTATTCTTGTGACTAAATTATCCGTTTACGTTAGCCATTTTTATTTTAGTCACTTGTTATCTAGTCATATATTTTATCTCGTGACTAAATTAGTCGTTTTTAGTTGGCTCACTTAAAATTGCTCAATTTTAGTTGTTTATCCCTTGAAAAAACTATGGTGACTAACATTTTTAGTCACCTGGTCACTTATCTCTCATTTTGTACTAGCGTTGGTTAAATGACAATAAGGGAATCATTGGATTTCTATGGTTATTTCCAAGATTTCACTCAATGGCCATTGCAATATTTTGAAAAGTGCTCGATGTAGATGATTTTCATGTAAACTATGGAGACGATTTTTGCCATGGACCAGTATTATTCCATTATTGGATATTCAATTGGAAACTCATATATATTGTAATACTTGACATTTCATATAATATAATTTACATGGTTGAAATTATATATGTTTGTACTTGATATTATTTAGTGTTGTAATTAACTAATGCGAATTTGTGTATTCATATTAGATGAGCATGAATATTGTATGACATTTTTAAAATTTAGTCACAATATCATACTAATTAATTTATAGTGATTAATAATTAACACAAATAAAATGAATAAACCACTAAATTAGTCATTTATATTTATTAATAATGAAAGAAAATGAACTGACTATCATAAACTACTAAATTAGTCATTGATATAATGAATATGAAAATACTAAATAGAGATACATGACTACTACAAATTATAAATTTGTGAATAAAAAATGACTAAATTTGCATATACATGACTATTAGTAGCTAATTTGCAATATCTTATAGCTCGACTAACTTAGTCGTATTTATTTTAGTCATTAATAGTTGTTTTATTTAGTCGTATATTTGGTCATTAATTGTGGCAATTAATGACTACATCAATGACCAAATTGTAATACAACTATTAATGACTAAAATAAATATGACTAAGTTAGTCAAGCTTTAAGATACTTCAAATTAACTACTATTAATCGCCGACTCAAAAATAGTGGCTTATATGCTAATTTTAGTCATTTTTTTAGTCACTAATTTTTTGTTTTGTACTACTGCCTCTTGAGTCTATCTACACACAACATGGAGAGTAGAGTTAATAACAAATAACAATTTTGAGTAATAATGATTGTAAAAGAAAGCAATTAGTCACCATATAATATCTATCAAATAATGCATTATATATAGAATAATTGTTAAGCTCTGAAACTTATCTATAACCCTCGTGGTGTTAAATGCAAAAGTAATTATAGGCTATCAATGTGGATGTTGATTGAAGAAGCATCCCTTACCAACATACAACTTCTTATTGAATGCATTACAAGCTCATTGAGCCGAAGTGGGGATAGCTTGAGAGGCTTCCCATAGAACTATATATATATATATATATATACAAGCTCATTGAGATGAAGTGGGGGTAGCTTGAAAGGATTCCCATAGAACTATATATATATATACAAGCTCATTGAGCTGAAATGGGGGTAGCTTGAGAGGCTTCCCATAGAACTATATATATATATATATATATATATATGTATATATACAAGATCATTGAGCTGAAGTGGGGGTATCTTGAAAGATATATATAGTTCTATGGGAAGCCTCTCAAGCTACCCCCACTTCATCTCAATGATCTTGTATATATATATACATATATATATATATATAGTTCTATGGGAAGCCTCTCAAGCTACCCCCAATTCAGCTCAATGAGCTTGTAATGCATTCAATAAGAAGTTGTATGTTGGTAAGGGATGCCCAAAGGGCATAAGTTGAACATTCCTATATGCATGCATGGGAAGAGATTCCCCAATACCCGTGGGTAGAGACACCAAACACATCTAAGAATCAAACTTATATTATAATAAACCAAAATGTGGGGCCAACATCGAGACCTTGGGGAGGCTCGAGCTTGTCTTAGGCAAACCCTGATTTCAAAGGATGGGCCTACACCTTCGATCAAGCCAATGGTATGGCGATCCAAGTGAATAAGAAAATATAATATAAGATAAAGCTTGAGTGGAGATCACGGGGCTTGATCTCACCTCAAGACGAGAGGATCGAACCATGGCGGAGAGCAAAAACTGTGCATCAAGTGTACAAACCATGCCTATCTCTAACCAAGATAGAGGACCAATGTAAACTTGAATGTATACACAAAAATATAAAGAATGAATAGAAATAATCAAGCAAAGCTATGTTATTGTTACTGTGCATAATAATATGAACATTGAGGTCGTTTGACTTACCAAGTGGTTGGCAATTGGTCATCGCTCTTGAATATGATGTTAGGGTTAACCTTGACTCGGGTTTGAGTCAAAGGTGGTTCAGTCCGGCACATGGTTTCTTGTGTCCCAAGGTATTGCATGTAATGAAGCCTATAAAAGGCTTGGCACACTCGATTATAATGTGTCCTAGAGGTGAGCGGGTGAGATCACTTCTCCCGGTTGGCCGGTTTTGGCCAAGGTAATGAAGATCTTCATTGGCTGGTTTTTCCCCTGATGGGGTTTTCCAGGGTATATTATGTGTCTATATTTAATGGTTGCTTGTTCTATTTTATTTCTCCTGCAAATAATTATATGTATGCTCGTTATAATCCTAATAACTGGTATCAGAGCGAGGTTCTGCTCATTGAGATTATTGTATGGGTATTGTAGCAATAATGGCATGATGAGGAAGCGGTAGCATACATATTTGAAAAACATTTAATTATTGTACCTGGTGTTTTGCATTAATTGCAAGATGCATGTTCGGTGGTACCTGACACCCCAGCATTTATGGTTCTAGGTTAGAATATAATTTCCTTGGGTGCTAGAATCACAAGGTATCCCTCTTATGCACAAATAAAGGATGTTGCATCAAGTGTGGAATGAACCACTGGGTAGGTGCGACGGTTGCAGGTGTACTTGTACGCTAGTTTGATGTGGAATCAGAGAAGGTGATTTTTTTATTGCAAAGAGGAGAATGTGAGATAGATTTATCTCAGAGTGTTGGGACCAGGTTATGCTCATGGAAGATTTTAATGTGTTGATGAACCACGTAGGAGAAAATGATTCCTAGAGAACTGGTGGTTAGAGCGGCTGAGCACCCAAGTATTCTGATAGATGGATTCATTTTTATATGGACATCAATGATTAATTGTTTGCAGGTACAAAAGGCTTGTGGAAGTGCAACACATGATAAGGAAAGTAGACGAACAAGAAAGCGAGCATGGAAAAGAAAGAGAATGAAGCAACGGATGGTGATGGTGTAGTCACCATGAAGACACATAAGAAAAACTAATGGATTAGTTTACATGTAAAAGGGAATATGGTTGTAAGACCTGGTAAGGAATGCATACCCTTGGTAACTCCCCGATAAAGTTGGGAGAAAGACCTAGGCGATAGGGGGGTGTATGTGAGGTTCCTCGGTTAAAATTTGAGAGGGGTTGGTGATTACTCCAATTCAAGCTTAAAGGGGGGGATTGTTAGGGTTAACCTTGACTCGAGATTGAGTCAAAGGTGGTTAGGTCCAGCACATGGTTTCTTATGGCCCATGGTATTGGCCCAAGGTCTTGCATATAATGAAGCCTATAAAATACTTAGCACACTCCATTGTAATGTGGCCTGGAGGTGAGGAGGTGAGCTCACTTGGCCTGGTTGGTCAGTTTTGGCCAAGGTAATGAAGATCTTCATTGGCTGGTTTTTCCCCTCATGGGGTTTTCCAGGGTATATTGTGTGTCTATATTTAATGGTTTCTTGTTCTATTTTATTTCTCTTGCAAGTAATTATATGTATGCTCGTTATAATCCTAATATATGAGTGTGCATAGTTTGTGTTAGGTAGAGAAGGAGACTCTCTTTCCATGGAAAACCACCCATGTGAACTGTCAAACCTCAGAACTATGAGCTATCAAACCTCATAATTCTCTTATAGATGATGAAGTGACCAGGGAATTAGGCATGGTCATGGTTTAGCCTTCCTCATGGTATCCTAACCTAACGATTTGCTCTACGTGAGAAGGGAAGAGGGTCAATCTTAAGACCGACCTCCATAAACTATTGGGAGTGAGAGTTGTTTCCGATTCAAGCCATGAATTCATGGGAAGGTGGCCAATGATATAGGATATGATGGAGGCCTTGTAAGGAACCTCTCTTATGCTTAAAAATTAGTAAATTCCCTCACAGTTAACCAAAATGCCATTGTGATTTATGCATGGGATGGTTGTTGCTATCCTAGGAACATTCAAGCTTGGAATCTGCCTCCATGGGGTTGACATGGATGCTAGCATGGATGGGTCATCTATATTTGTGGGAATTTGGGCTTACCCACCCCCTTGATTGTTGAACGATTCATTTGACAAGGTAAGCCCATGCTTTCTTAATCATTGGGGAGACCATGTTAAACCTAGGTTAGGCTAGGAATGGGATTAATACTTGAGTTGTATTAATTAATGGCTATGGGATAGCATAAGTAATTATGTGACCTATATGTAAGTGAGTATGTATGTGATGTGTGTGCGGGGGTGCAAATAATAACAATGTCAATGCTATCTTATTAGCATGGTTGCCCCGTGAAGGTGGCACGAGCACCACATAATAATGAAGGAGACTATATATATATTGAATAACATGTTATGAGAAGTGGAGGGGCATGATGGATCTTTGTAGCGTAAAGGAGCTCTGTGGCATGAGGGAGAAGGCGAAGGTCAGTAGTTTTCGAAGGAGTTTTTTTGGTCTTTTCTGATTTTTCGAACGGAGACAGGTGAAGTAGCCTCCCTCACGCGCTTCATCATCTATATTTTCTCCCCTTACCCATGCATAATTTCTCCCCCAATCCTTTGTCCTTCCCTGGACGTCATCTCCCCTCTCCCTTGTAGTCGTTATTGCCTGTTGTTTTCTTCCCACTATCTTTTCATTGCGTGAGCAAAATATTTTTGTCCCAGCCTAGCATCCATCATGGTAATATATGAGGTTGATTAAGAAAGTATGTCTCCAGGAGTCCCAATATTTAGTGCAAATAATGAGATTAGGTGCAGAGGTCCAGAAAGGGTCTTGTCAGGTCTTGATGAGAAGTATCCTCAACACAAGCTCCTGAGAACAGTTAATGCTTCTACTAACTCCTCTATAGATAATGATGAGGTCATTCCTCCTAGGAATGAAGCAAAGCAAATTCCAAAATAGAAGAAGGGAGTGAAAGTAAAAAAGGAGAAGGTTTCGTTATCATTTTGTAAGGAAATTGGAATCGAGGGAATTTTGGACTATCTAAACTCTGCTCTAGTCAGTCGTTTTTATGGTAAGTTGGTAGGAGAAACATCATTGTGATTGTGGATGGAGACCAATTGGAAACATGTGTTGAACCATCTTCCAACCTTTCATATCCTGTTCTGGGGATGTATATTGTTCAGAGTGAAGTATGAAAGCAATAAAAGGAATATGTTGGAACGGAGTTTGCAATAGGGGGCATCTGGGATTTTGCTGAGAGAATGGAATGTGAATTTCGATGCCAAAAGAGAGCCTCATAACATTTAGCAATTCTGGGTAATTATTCCTGGACTCCCTATGGTTTTCTGGTAAAATTCAATCCTGGAGAATGTCGCAGGAAATCTTGGTAAATTTGTCACTTTAGAGGAGAATTAGGATCAGAAGGTAGACAAATGATGTGCAAAACATTTGGTGGAGTTATATTTAAGGGATTGTCTATATGAAGAAATAAAATTGGAAATGCATGGAAGTATTTGGATCCAAAGACTAGACTAGTGGAATATTCCATTCAATTGCTTTGATTGCCAACAAGTAGGGCATATTGTAAAATATTTTCCAAGTCATGTCCCAGGTTTTCAGCCACGTGAGAAAGTATGGGTTCCAAAATCTAAGAGGCTCTTGTTCGCCAAGAAGGAGATAGACGCAGATGAAGGAAAAGGTGGTAAGAATTTGGTGGTGGGCGAGGACGTAGGAAGGAAGGATCCATGTAGCCTGAGGATCGATAGTGCAAGTTATTTGCCAAGTAATCCTTTAATTACCCCAACTTATTCTCCATTAAATAATGTTCTTTCTGAATCAGTCTCTCCAGGAAAGGATTAGCTTATGCTTATTTCAATTCTCGAGGCATCCCTATTTCCTCTCTCCAAATTCAATTGTCCTCACCCCGCTCCAAGTGTTCATTGTCCCTCAGAATCGGCTCCCCCCTCTCCACAGGTTAAGACAATAGGGCATTCCCTGTTGCCAAGAAATGTGTATAACACCTGTTTTAAAGAAGCCATCAAGGATTTCAAGGAATAACCTTCTCTATGAGGACTCGCGTAATATCCTTAACCAAAAGTCACGTTGGGAAGAAAGTCACATATTTTGAAAGAAAAAAATCAAGTTGCGATTGACGTAAAAAATGGCAAACAATCCATAATTGTATGGGCCCTTAGAGCAGGGAAATCCTAGGTAAGGGGTTCTTAATGATTTTTTAACATACAATGTGATGGTACTAGGGGGATCCCCCAAGTTAATTTCCCTCAAAAGGATGATTAAACAATTAAATCCATTAGTCATTCTTATTCAAAAAACTATGATGGAGGGTTCAAAGGCTCGAGAGTCTATAAGTCTGTGGTTAAAAGACTAGAATTTGTCTCACTTGAACTTGGAAGGGCATTCTAGTGGTCTTATTTCAGCTTGGCGTCCCACTTTAAATGCTATCTAAATTAGCCTTCATAATTTTTCCATAAAATCAATCCTGGAAAATAAGGAGACAGGTGAATTTTTTTTGCTTGTAAATGTTTATGGCACGTTCCATGACCGCTAGTCCTTTTGGGAGTCCTTTTTTGAAGATGGCATATTGGATCCTAAGAATGCAATCTTGGGTGGATACTTGAACCTAGCCCTGTCTAAAAGGGAAATCTGGGGTTTACTAGATAGACCAGGTAACCTTAGCAATTTTTTCAACTTGTTTTTTGAATCCAAAGGTCTTGTGGATGTGCAACCCCTGAAACTCGAACCGACGTGGAGAAAAAGAGAAGTGGAGAAGCTTCTATTTCCAAACATTTGGATCGTTTCTTACTGTCGAAATTTTTTATGGATGGATATTTTTTGGTTCGTTCATGGGTTGATGTAGGGGGGCTATTTGATCATCGTCCTGTACTATTTTCAATTGAAAAGCAAGAGAAGAAACCCCCGACTCCCTTCAAAATTAATCCTATTTGGTTAAAGGAAGAAGGGTATAGGACATTGGTAATGGACACCTAGATTCCTTTACAAGCAGGCCCCTTAGTTTCTTTTATGAAACAGATAACAGATAACCTATCTAGTATCAAGAGAGTATCAAAGGAGTGGGACAAAGAATTCAAAGCAAATTATCAAATCCGACACAAAGAAGTAGAAGCCAAATAGCAGAAGTCTACTCTCGTAACTTGATCGGTGTTTTTTCAGTAGAATAACTAGAGTACTTAAAATCCCTGGAAGTGAAAAGAAGCGAGCAACTAGCCAAAGAAGAATAGGTCTGGAGGCTTAAAAGCAGGGCTGTATGGATCTCGGAGGGGGATAGTAACACATATGTTTTTCATTGATTTTCCTCCTATAGGAAGAGTGTCAATAAAATTACGGAGATAAAAAATAATCAACGATTAATGGTAAACTCCTTCAAGGATAAAGCCGATGCAGGGGTGTTATAGGATTTTCTCAATCGATGCAGACAAAGATCAAGGTCCCTAGTCTGAATAATTCATATCTAGAACAAAAGGGTACAAATTATACAAACCTTCACCTAGGTCAATAAAATAGTAACAATGGATGGGTATAGAAGATACATACCATTGATATAATAGTCGTTGTAACGATCTAAGAGTAGCCACGATCCAGCTTCACGTGCAAAAGAACCTGCCGAAGATAGGAACGAGGAAACAACAAGCGAAGTAAAAATGATATAATTGACCTATGTGAGTGACCAAGGAATCTCACAATACACCATCAAGAACATCATATGTATGGGAAGGAAAATACAATTGTATTAACAAAGATAGAAAGAGATTACAACTGTTTAGGCCTTAGTGTTGTAGCTTCTTTCCAATGAGTCACTTTCACCTTAAATACAAAATCTCAAGATCCTAGAAGTCTAGAGTAATTCCTCCAGCATTTCCTTACTGCCAATATTCCTCCTCCCTCACCCATGGCCCAGGACAATCATTTATAGGACAATGTGGATAGAGAGAGGTTGAGAAAAGTGTGGTGAGAGGATGAGATATGATCTCCCTCAATGGTGGAATTTGATCCAGATCCATAACTATAGGAGGGAAAGGTTATGATTCGATATTTCACTCTAGAAGTTTCTCGAAAACCTTGCTTTTTGCTCATGGAGACATCAACGTGACCTATTTAGTTAATTTTAATTTTAATAAATTTTAATTTTTAACTATTTAGTTAATTTTAATTTTAATAAATTTTAATTTTTAACTATTTAGTTAATTTTAATTTTAATAAATTTTAATTTTTTTAATAATTTTAAACTATTTTTAAATTTAATAAATTTTAATTGGTTAATATATTAAATTTTAAATTATATTAATATTAAACATTGATATATCAAATCTCCCGAGGTGCAAACCTCTCCTCAAAAAGCTCCTTAAGTGCAATACCTGAGAAGAGGTTTGCACCTCTGGAGATTTGATCCCTCTCGACGCTTGATAGAGCCTAGGATTTGGATCTAGGTTGGTCTATATGTAGTGATGTATTGAAAGCTATGAGCTTCATAGTTTTTCCATGATGATGTACTGAAAGCTATGAGCTTCAGATTTTTCCATGATGATGTACTAAAAGCTATGAGCTCAGATTTTGCCATGATGATGTACTGAAAGCCACGAGCTTCAGATTTTGTCCTAGTACTTATTTTGTGGAAATTTTATAAAATATAATATAAAAGCAGTTTTATATACAATGTGTGTATGGCGTGTATGGACCTCATATATGTTGTTTATGTATAATTAATTTACATGTTATGCTTGTTAATAAAATGTTTAAGAATGTGAGATATACCAATCTAAAATGAAATTGTCCAAGGACTCAGCAACCATATGCATATGTCTTGGAATATGTAGGTATTGAACGAGTTCAAAAGACCTCTCCAAGAGATGTACTCATCGGAAAAGACGAAGTAGTGTAGGGTTGTGGACAGCGTAGACTCGGTTTATATGGTAGACCACCAGTTGGGAATCCAAATAGATGACAATGTGGTTCACACCAAGGGAGGATGTGTCGGATAACAATCCAATCACTGTGTGATATTCAATGATATTATTAGTTGCAGGACCTATGCAAGTTCCTCCTAAGTTTATAAGTTTGTCGGCAAGGGAATAGAGCACCCAAGCCACTGAGGCAAGGTTTTGAGTATGTTGGCTAGCACCATCTGCAAATCCTGAATAGGTTTTCATCTGTGCATTCAAGCAAAACATAGTATAAATAGTCACAATGGAGATGAGGCCTTAACCTACGAAAAGAAAACTTCACACCATATTAGACATACATCATATACAAAAATTTACAGGGTACTTATGCGGGATTTCTCTAAGCATAGTACCTTTTAAGGTAGAGCCCATTTCTAGGATCCCCCAAGGGTGTCCCGTCATAGTCAACTAACTTGTAGGCCCCTTTTTGTAACACATGTTTCACGATGTAGGGCCCATGCCACATGGATTCGAACTTACCTGCCACCATCTTATCATGTTTTTGGTCATATGTCAAGACTAGATCGCCTTCATTGAATATGAGAGGTTCGACAGACTTGTCATATTGGGATTTTATGTGCCTCGTTGGCAAGAGCAGCATCACAACGAGTTTCGTCTAGTTTGGCTAAATATAGGAAGCGTTCTTCTTTAGCCGTGGTGTTTGGAAAGAGTTAGACGACTAGTTTCAAGGTCAAGATCTCGCACTCTATAGGCAATATTGATTCTAGTCCGTATACCAATTGAAAAGGTGTGAACTCGGTAGCAGTTTTGACGTATGTTCTATATGCCCAAAGGGATGAAAAGAGCATTAAGTGCCAATTTGATCTATGGGTCCCTACCATTCGTTGTATCATGGTTTTCAATACCTTATTGATGGCCTCTACTTCACCATTCACTTGGGGATAGTAGGGGGTTGAGTGTTCATGGAGAAATCCCAATTTGGTGCTTAGTTCAGTTACCATTTGGTTATGGAAATGTGATCCATGGTCTGTGACAATGGCTCGTGGGATCCCAAACCTCGCAATAACATGATTGAACATGAAGAGTGTGGTTGTTTCGTCATCTTCATTATATGTAGGCATAGCCTTGGCCCATTTTGTGAAATAGTCAATAGCTACAATAGCATATCCATGCCCCCCGGACGAGGTAGGCTTACAGTTAATGAAATCTATGCCCCATTTTGCAAAGGGGCCGACGGTAATAAAAGGGTGTAAAGGGGCAGGTTAAGTGTGCTTTTTGGAATGAAAAAAATGGCAGGGAGGACACTTCTTAATGGCTTCCATGCAATATTTAAATATGGATGGCCAAAATTATCTAGTGCGTAAGATATTCTAGGATGTATCCATCCCAGAGAGATGACCACCACATGCCCCTAAGTGGCAGTCATTCAGAACATACTCGGCCTCCTCGTGATTCAAACATCGTTGTAAAATCGAATCAATGCCATGAAGATATAGGGTGTCAACGATGATTAGGTAATATTTGGCATGATGGCAGATACGACGGCGTTCATCGTGAGATAGGTGAGGCCCGAAGCATTGTGTTTGGAGATACAAGGTGATATCTCTGTACCATGGATCAGAGGTACTGATCAGGAACAATGACTCATCGGGAAGAGAGTCAATTGGATCAGAGTCTTGATCAATATGCACTAGTACAAAATGAGGAATTAATGGCTAAAATTCGACCATAAACGACTATTTTTTAGTCGGTGACTAATAGTAGCCGATTTCCACTATCTTATAGCTAGTCGTATTTCACTAGTCATTAATTGGTTGACTTATTAGTCATTGATTTAGTCATTGATAGTCATTGATTTAGTCACTGATTTAGTCATTGATTTAGTCATTGATTGCCACAATTAATGACCAAATATACGACTAAATAAACTACTAGATGATAACATATTAATGACTAAGCTAAATACGACTAAACGTTAGTCGCGCTATAATATACTGGGAATTAGCTACTAATAGTCATATATATGCGAATTTAGTCGTTTTCTTAGTCACTAATTTATGATAGGGTACGGAGGAATCGAACCACCAATCTCCTGCCTATAATTAGGCAGGTGCTCTACCATTGAGCTAACACCCTTTAAGAATTTTTTATTGCTTGACAATGATGATATTTAAAACAAATTTTGCATTATTCAAGCATACAAAATAATGATTACCAAGTTACTATAGATCCATAATGGCTTACCTTGTACTAGTCCTTTAAGTCTTTCAACTATGAAACAACAAGTTTTATCATCACCGTATAAGGAAGGTCCAAACTATGAAACACTTCGAGTGACTACAATACAACACTCCCAAAGGTCCCTGTGTTAAAGTTCAAGCATCCAAGGACAATAAATAACAGCAGTAGTAATAAATTAATGAACAAGTTAAACTAGCATACGTAAAAGAGAAAACTATGTGGTAACATATATAACATAATTTTAATTTCTTTCAACTTAACACTCCCAAAGGTCCCTGTGTTAAAGCTGAAGCATCCAAGGACAATAAATAACAGCAGTAGTAATAAATTGATGAAAATGTTAAACTAGCATACGTAAAAGAATTAAATTCGTTACATATAGTTGGTGTGTCCTTTGTCTTGCGAAGAAAACGACCCACTTTGGTTTGGGAATATTCCCCTTGGAGAATGACTTTTCAAGAGAATGTATCTGATCTTTAACATGGTATCTTAATGAACAAATTTACATTCTCTGCATAGGACACTTGCATTACATATCTGGAAATTTTTTATGTTACAATATTGTTTCATTTAGCCAAATAAGAGATCCAAAGCTAAATACATTCTTGTTCGTCCGCCATAACCCTGACTTGCAATTCTACTTATTTCCTAAATTATTGTGGAAGTTTTCTTTTGGTCAATGCTTGAAATATTTTCTGATGTTACATGTTCTCGCATATTTTGAGGTCGTTTGGTGTAATTTGGCTACATGGTTCTAATTCTTTGGTCCTTGGCATTTCTTTTTATGGGGAAGTTCCTGTTTGGAAATTGTATGTGGGAATGCCTGTGTAATTGTTTATGTGTTTTCCTGTGTGTGAAAGAGGTAGGAAGAGAGGGAGGAGAGATGCTAACTTGAATATTGATTTATTTCAGGGAATTCATCATTGATCTGATGGGAGCTCCTGGTACGCTGATTCCCACTCAAACACCTAGTGTGGCTTCTATTTAGAATCCTGTAATAGATAACTTGAGCAGAGGACAACATATACTTGCACAAGCAATCTAGAATTTGTGCTCAATGCTTGAAGAGAAGGATACTCACTGATCCACTGACATAAAAGAAGCAGCATTTGTCTGCATCAATGATTATGGTGGTGACTATGGAAGGGAAGACAAGAAATTAAATTTTGAGTTAGCCACCTGCAGTCCTCTTGAGTCAAGCATGAATGATGTCAAGCTCAAAGAGGGGTATCACTATGAATTTATTGAACCAGGATTTGGAATATTGAATCTGCCATCAAAGCATCCAAGGAGATCTCCATCATGGATAGTAGAGGGAGCAGTTTCTGAGAAGAGGAAATTGAAAAATGTATCACACTATGTGATGAATGCAGCTCGGAAAATCCCAGTTTGCACAAAGATTACATGCTATTTTATTGGAGAGTTGTGTTCCAGCTCCTCCACATTTATTTGTTGGCATCAATTCATAAGAATGTGCAGGAGAACAGAAATTTAGCCAACAAAAGAATATCATCGAGGAAAGAGAAATTAATGACTTTTTAAAACGACAAGATAAAATTTCCTCGGTCCATGGACGATCTCCAAAACCTATCATGCAATAGAAATCTTTAACATGTAACAATGGTGTACTAAATGAAAAATATCAGTTGGAACTTGTGGAGGGAACATGACTAAAAAGAGTACCAGAGGCTGGGGCTTTGGATAGCACTTCTTTGATGGAAATTTCAACTTCACAAGTTGTGCATATTCCCATTCCCAGTATTCTAGATATAAGCAATAGTCATATTTCATCAATCCCTTCTACGGGAATGGAAACCTCATCTCAACATACTCAAATACACAAAAGTCTTCCAGTTGTTATAGTGACAAGTAATTATAACAATCTTAATGAAGCTGCTGAAAATGTTGAAATAAATTTAGACACATCTGTGTCTCTTGCAAATAAAAAAATGTTGGAGTTAATAATGCCACACTGCTCAATTTAGTGGGTAGGGAATGTGCTCACGACAGAGGGGAAGGAGAACCTTTTGAATCTGAAAGCCAGGTTGTTAGGTTAGTAGATTCCAGGGGAAATTCAGAGGGCGAACCTGTGCCTTCAACTAATACCCATAATACACATCCTATAATGGATGATGTTGCAGAATGTGAAATCCGATTGGAATATATGCAAATTGTTGAACAGGTTGGACTAGGTAAGGTTTCCTCAATGTCTCATTTTTATCTATTTTTGGAACTGGCCCTGAATCTACTTCAAGATGGAGGAGGATTTCAGCTATTCTGGGTGTTAATTTATAAACGTATAAATTTTAAACAAACACATAAATAGTGGTTATATTCTATAGGGTGTCTAAATCATGATATGGGCCAACTCTTGTGCTTGGATCAAAGAGAAATTTTCAAAAGTGACTTATTTGTGGATGAGAGTTTCAAGTAAGAGTCAATGCTCCTGACAAATGCTATCAAGAAAAGGACATTTTCAAAAAATTTAAAACTGGTAGTACTTAGCATGGGACTAAGTTCATGAAGGCTAGAAGAAAATCAATTCATGTTGTATGAGATACAGTCCTTTTTTGTGCTCTACCTATCTGACATCCAAGCAAAACCGAGAAAAATCCAACCATTGCAGACATTCAATCTATTAAGCCTGGAGATTTTTAATATTTATTTACTAAGAAGCAAAAGCCCAAAAATGTGTCCTAGTAAAATGCAACAGAGACTGGGGATTCCAAACTGGTAATACTAAAACTCAAAAACCTATTAGACCCTCGGTAAATTCCACCACCAAAATGCTTATGGGAATTAACCTTTGAATTCAACACTGTTATTGTACGGGTAGTGATCTCATCCAAAACACCCGCAGACACAATTGTCAGATAGTTGTAGCCAAGAAAGGATCACTTAAACAAATTCCAGTTGCTCAACAAAATGTAACAAACAAGGTTACATGATCAATGGGTCTAGATTGGAAACAGTAAAAGATATGGGTGCCACACAGAATTCTTCCTTTTCCTTGAGATATTTTTGTCAAAAATTAGAATTTTCTCACACTGATGTCTGATCTCTCTTTATTTGTTTTTCACAGGAACTGTCTCATGTAGATGAAAACAATTCCAGATATTCAGAACCATTTCCAGCTATAGGAAACAGATCCCATTATGCTAGACCCATAAATTCTGGAAAAAAAAGGTGATTCCTAGTTTTTTGATGGCTACATATTTGTGCTTTGACAACTCCAATCCAGGCCAGGTACAGGTTCAACACCCCTGGCAATTATGGTAACTGCACTAACAAGTTAATACTTCCTAAGGTCCAGTTTTGAAACGGTCCTTTTAGGATTGTCATATAGCCACACAATTATCATTTTTATAAAATTGCATCTTTACTCCTATCTAAAGGGATGGAAACTAACAAAAGAGGAAAAAAATTTTGAATTGTTATCAACTGGTCAAAGGATAAGACATTAGCTCTATGTGTACAAATAAGGAATAAAATAACCATCACCAGTACAGATTTCTGAAAATTATTTTGCAGGGATAAAGATAACCAATTACACACTATAAAAAAGTAGAATAAAAAACACTATAATTAACAATGCTTTATGAAGGTCATCCAGATTCATGAAACAACTCTAAATTAATAAAATTATCTTCTCTTATCTCAATAAAGCATCATTATCTTAACTTTGAAAACAATGTTGATTTCTTAAAATTGAAGTAACCATTGACAATTTATCATGTCAAAATTAAGCATGCAAAGGATAAGCAGTACTGCCAATAAGATTACATATAGTAAGAATGCTTTTCTACAATTCTTCAACAATTTCCCACCAACAAATTACTGAGATAAAAGGCAAGCCTTAGTTGAATTTAAATACCCAGATTAATATCGAAGTCATAGGAGGATATGAACCTTAATGTGCAACTGGAAAATTCACAAATATGGAGTAATTTTCATTAGGAAAATATTACCTGGTAGGTGCATTAATCACTCTATAAAAAAAAGAATAGTCGAGGATGAAAGACAGATTTGGGCAATTTTCCAAGAACACTTCCAAAGATTGCCTAGACAAGGTGTCAAAACTATAGGACATAAGTCAAGGAACAAAAAGGTGAGTGGTCTCTGCCATGCTATCTCAATCAAAGAGGAATACCTTCTCACAGTCACAAACACAAACCCTTGATTTAGAGGTGTTTAAGGAAACCAAGGAAATGAGAGATGGAGTTCCCTAAGATAGATTTCCTCCCCTATAAGTTAAAAAAAAAAGTTCTAGCGGATCACTAGGAACAATTTTCTATAGATATTCCACAAGTCTTTAGAATCATCAACCATAGGGGACACAACACTCTAAAAATGAGGACAACAATAACAGATCTACAATAGTCAATCACATATGTCTTCCATTAACTAGAAGAAGAAAAATACAATGCAATAGCTCAAACACCTATATGTCTAATCATCTGAATGGTGAACCCCGTCTCTCCTTTAGAAAATAAGAGGCCTAAGGTTTACAATCAATTCCAACCATCCTTTTGTTCTGCCTATGCTAGGTTAGGAAACCCTCACCCTAAATATGCATAGTGCAATGTGCATATCCTGTATGAGAGAATGCCTACATTCCTACCATAGGAGAACTTCCCCTATTTGAGTAATACAAGGATGATCATACAAACAAAAACTTTAGAAACGTTGTATATAGGGAGGTTACAGGACTTTAGAGATGGTCATTAACACATACAGAGAACAAGTAGAGAGAAAAAACCATCTCAGCACAGCCATTCCTTCTTGGATTGAGACTTATCTTTGTCAGGATTTTCTTCCTTCACTGGTGTCTAGGTGCCATGGCTCATAACAATCTCACCGTGGGCTGAATTTTTGCTTCACAACAGTCTAAAATTTTCACAGGGATTTGTAGGTGGAATAGTGCTATGACATGCCTTGTTTATTCTTTTCCTTTTGATATGTTTATGAATATTTCTGAATGACACTCTGTAATTAATGCCCTGATTTTGAAATGTTGAGCTAAGTCAATACCTTTAATAATTTCCATACCTTCCTTTCTATTATTTGTTCCCTGTTGTAGGAAGGAAAAATAAACAGATTTGATGAGCTCTACATGGTTTCATAGCAGACCCTCTGGACTGAGAAGTCTTGTATTACCTCTAGACGCCCCATCAATGTTCAATTTCTTCCACCCTTCATCAAGGTGTTCCCAGGGTTTCTTAATGGGATCCTGCTTGGAAAACTTGTTATTATTTGAAGCCTGCATGTTTCAAATTGAGTTTTCTCATTAGTTTCAGTTCATATTTGGAGGGAGGATCTTCCTTCTTTTTGCTTCACACATTGACAGTATCTTGGATTGCCTGTTGAGGTCTTAACCAGATCTCTTATGCAGTGAGGAATTTTTGGTTGAAGTTTATAAGGCTTCTTGACTTCCACAATGACCATGTGATAAAACCTTTAACTCCCAAAGCTTCTTGAAGACTACATATTTCTAGGGTGATTGACCCAAGGATGATATTAATCCTCTGATAAAAGAAGAGGCTAGTACTTTTTGGTCAACAACATTTTCTCATAGATCCCAGACTTTCATATCTATATCATCCATCTTCTACCTCCATCAGAAAACCACTACATCTGGTATAGGATGCTCTACCCCTCTATCTCAGAGCCTCTGTTGACATAATTTTTCATTAGTTTGGTAAACAAATGAATGCTACAACTTTCTCCTATTTTCCAGGGATGCAGGTTTTCCTCCTTTCCCTTTGATCCTGGATATTTTCTTTCTTGGATAATGCATACAAGTATCCCTCACTAACATTATATCTGCCATTCTCATTTTTTCACTATATCTTGGCATATCAATCCATTCCTTCGGGATTATCTTGCTTTTAGAGTGAAGGGACATGATTAGGCTCTTTTCTAAGTTATTCATGTCTACAGGACAAGAATGCAAAGGTTTCCAGTTTTTTAATATAGATTGCCAAGCTTCTTCTCAATAATTTTCTACTTAGCTCCATCCTATGTTTAGTTTTTCCTTCCTATGATGTTGAGAACCGTCATATACTTTAGTTGCAATTGTCTTGAAGATTAGAAGAGTTGAAGTTCAGAGACAGATTGAATGTTCCTTGTATGATTATATTTTTAGTCTATGTAACCAGGGTTGCACGCTGAAGGAAGGTTGACTGGTTATAATCTGTTAAAGATTGAAGGAGGAATCTTATCATTGGATAAGAGAAGATCAATGGACGATAGAGATTTTGCATGGGTTAGTGCCATAGTTGGTGAATTTAGAAATAAAGGAGTAAAGATTGGTGGAGTATTATGACAGAGGTAGATAATTGTTCGAGTGGTTGTGGTAGCAATTTTTGGATATTTGGCCTAGTGCTCATATTTGGTGAACTTAAATAGTGAGCACCAAACTAAATTCTAGTTGGTGGAATTACCAAATAGCCTGAGTTTAAAGATTGGTGGAAATGGTGGAAGCGCCAAACTGTTACGATAGTTGGTGGAGATATGACAAAGTAGAAGAATTAATGTTTAGGATTTTTGTTAGTCAATCACCTGCTCTATATGATTCCGAGAGCCATAAATTCCTTGTCAACTCACAGTATACAAAACCTGTGTAACTTCATGCAAAACCTGCTTAAAACATAACCTTTGGTTCACACAATAATGCTAAAAGGCTAAGAGTCAAAAGTTGAATCAGTATAAATTGGCCAAGCTTGTTGACACATAAGCCTGCCAGCAAGACATAGGAAAAATAAAACTCAGGAAAACAAACTCAAAAAAAAGGCCTAGGTTGCAAAGGGACGCATCACCACCTAAAAAACTAATGTGCTTGACTTGCCAATTCCACATTTTGGTGAACCTTGGAACACCTTGGGAATGTTTAATTTGCTCAAGGCATCATTGGGGACTCCAGAGCATTTAGCCCGTACTCAAGCCATTCTGATCTAGAAATCGGAAACATTTAAGGCACAATCCCCTGCTCCCTTGAAAATTCAGGCTCACCAGTTCATACATCACACTACAATGGCTTATGGAGATTTAAAAACAAACTAAAATGAATATAAGTGCAATACAAGAGAAGTTGAGTAAATCCCTAAACACTCAAATCCCTACTCTAACACTCAGACCTCTCATTTTACTTCTCGTTCCTCATTCACTCTCACAGAGACACCAAATTTCCCTTACACGCAGCCTGCAATTTCTGTTTGGAGCCACCTCTCGCACTGCCTCTCTCACCCTACTAGGAATCAACTTTTCCTTTGCAAAGATGCAAGACGAGGCTGCCTCAACAGTTAAAACCTCAAATGCAGTGGTCTCTCTTAACTCTGCCTATGAGTGTTGTGTGCAAACTTAGAGAGTTTGCTTATGCAAACAGCATATTGGACCGGACGCCTTGGTGTACTGAAGACTGAAGTGCATTTTGCAGACTTCCATGTTCTTATTGTTTATTGTGATTATCAAAGCTTTTCTTGGTTAAATTAGTGGTTCCCAAAGCCACTGAAGTTTGCAAAGGTAACAACAAAGGCTATTGTTCCCTTCTTTTTGTGCATTTCTTCCAAAATCTCAAAAAACCAAAAACAAATGGAAAATAGCTCCTCTCCATCTCTTGAATCTGAAATGGGACCAACTACAACATTGCCAGAATTGATTGAAAACTCAAATTCCATCAATCATAAGAAACACTTGTTACAATTTGTCAAAAAAATCACCCAAAACAAGAAGAAAAACAATAGTGGTTTGGAGGAATGGTTACCCACACTATGTACTATTTTGAGCATTTTCTCATTTTAAACTATCATTCATGATTTCCTAACTCTTCATTTTAAACTATCATTCATTCAGCCCGTGAGAACATTCCACTAAATTATGAAGGTTCTTAAGTACCTCTAAGCAAACTTTTGAGAATCTTACGTTTAAAGTGTGTTTTAATTCGTTGCTTCACACTGCATGTTATTGCAAATTATTTGAAGTATAATTTAACAGAATGTGTTAAATTAAGATTCCCCTAAGACATGCCCTGAGATGCTTCGTGAGCCTCACAATTAAAGTGCAGTTGTGTAACAGTCATGCTCAAAGGAAATGTTAACAACCTTTGCATAATGGCCTGTACCTGGCCTAATTACTTTGTTCTTTAGCTCATAATGATTTGGCTAACATCCTTTTGTTTCTTCTAGTTCTATATTCAAGTGTTTGAGGAGGAATTCTCTTCTTCGAGTCAAATTTGTATCTATCCACTTCGAAGGCATCTCAAATTTTATAAATGCATTCTGACAGGCACAAGGAATTTGCTTTGGTGGCCAATTTTGGTCTTCATCTTGCAAAGCATTATCTTTAAGCAATCCATTTCATCAACAATCTGTCTTGGCTAATAGCTTCAGAGTCTTGAAGTTTGGGGAGAAACCCTAGGGTTTAGGAAAATCTACTCAAAAAGTGGATGGAGTTTCAAGTATTTGTTTTTTAGGCAATGTTGATCTTTCCATATGGAGCACATTTCTAACTTCGTTGTCCTATTTCTAGAGCCACGTGTTCCCCTTAGCACAAAAACTATTTGCAGTTTAAGAACTCCTTTATTCCCTTTGGTAGTTGACTAAATAACTTCCATCATATCAAGAAATTAGAATACAATGCTATTTTACTTAATGCTCATTAGACTCATGCAGAATGATATACTGATTTAAAGCTGACTGAGTTAATTGATATACTGATTTAAAGCCCACTAAGTTAATTGAATCTCAAACACATGGAACCAGCAAAAGAATAGAAGAACATATTGGCACTCAGTCCCAAAAGAAAATTGAAGAAGAATAGAAGAACATCTTGGCACTCAGTCCCAAAAGAAAATTGAAGTAGTAAAATGCAAGTATAATCTATTCCCTACAAAAAGTCCTCGGAAAATTCACTATTCACAATCAATTCCAAATACTGTCATAGTTTTTCTTCTCAACTATGCTCCTTTCTAACAACTTTAATATTTATGATCATAAATCAAAGGTGTAAATAGGAATGGGAAAAAAAAGAACTTATAAATCCAAAAACATGAGAAAACTTTATACCTAAAAGAACTTATAAATCCAAAAACATGAGAAAACTTGATACATAAAAGCAATGGGAAATACACCAACACTTGAACTAGAAAAAAGACTAACTTGAATACAAACTAATAATTCATTATAAATCACTTTTATCACTAGAACTTAAAGTTTTAAGCGCACATGATTCAAATTCATAGCATCATTTTATTTTCAGTTCGATACATAGAATTTGAATTCCAGTACATATATCTGGAATTTCTGTACTCAATTGAGCATTTTAATTGCAACATTCTTATAACCCACTCTTATTATTTTTATTCATCCAGAGCCAAAATGCATGTTGATAGAATGTCAACTACCTGTTCCAACTCTTGTTGTGAAATAATAAGAGGTGGTGTAAGCCTAAGAATATTACCCTTCCCGGATGTTAGAATCAGGAGGCCAACTCGTAGAGCAGCATCAACCATAGGAGCAGCAGGAACATCAAGCTCAACACCCACAAGTAGTCCTGAGCCCCTAATTTCTTTCGCATGAGCATTTGTCCTGATTTTTTATGCCTAGTAAACGTTTTAAATACTGCCCTTTATTAGTTACACTTTCTAGAAACCCAGGTGCTTGAATTCTATCCAACACTGCAAGGGAAGCATGGAAAACAAAGTGCAAACAAGAGGCCCTCCAGCAAATGTACTTCCATGATCCCCATGACCTATAGCCCCGGCCACCTTATCTGTTAACAGAATAGCACCAATAGGTAAACCTCCAGCCAAAGTCATTATGTCTGGCTGCACATCATACACTTGATGTGCCCAAAGATATCCGGTTCGACCCAGCCCACATTGAACCAAAAAAATTATGAATTATAGTGATTATTCTTGGAAAAGAGAGTGGTATGCATTATGAATGTAACTATATCCTCCAGTAATAAAAACTCTGGTAAAATCCCAATGGAAAACTTTCAATATATAGTTTATGTATATCCTATGATTCAAGATACATCATATTCAACTTTCATGAATAATGACTGAAATATGTATAAAAAATGAGATATGTTAAAGGCATATAAAATTATAAACAACACTGTGAGGATGACAGACATCTTGACAAAATGTTATTTACCCACTAAAAGACTATCTCACTAAGGATAACTCAAATATTGTACAATACTATACATCTTTTTAACAATAGTCTAAGCTCCAGATAACTTAAAGTGAATGAAGAACTTTAAATTTTTTTAAAACCCTACCAAGACATTATCAAGTTCATATACTTCAAATAGCTTGTGTAAGAAAATGGTATGGACCAACATCAAGTTCATATACTTCAAGGAGGTCATGTAAGATAATGTCATGGTCTAGTGTATCAACTTAAAACATAACTATATATATGTGTGTGTGCCTTTCTTTCCTGGATCCAAGCTAAAGAGAAGTCCAATGCAGAAGCCATGTCTTGTACTCTTTCAACAGAGTATATCATTCACAGGAATTTTACTCCAGGGCATAATTTTGTAAGTTGAATTCCAAGACTTTGGCTTAAGACATCAAAGTACATAATCATAGAAAGGTGAAGGAAACTTTTAACATCAGGCATGACCAAGACCTGTGATAAGTGAAAGGAACAACAAATGTGTGCATCTGCAGATTTAATTGAATCCTACCAGACACATCTTCCAAAGAAAAGTACACACAGAACATATACCCTTCTAGCCCAGCAACTATTTCTACGGTTGTAATATATGACATTGATAATCAACAAAATTAATATAGTCTAAAGAAGAAAAAATGGCTTGGCATTTACCTCATAAAAAACAAGCAAGGCACCTGCAGCATCACAGAGAGTCCGCAATTCTTTGAGAAAATACTTCGTGGCACTATATATGCCTCCCTCTCACTGAACAAGTTCAACAAAAATAGTTGTTGTATTTCCAGGCTAAATTGCTTTTTTTTTCGCCTCCACATTTCTAAACTCAACAAATTTCACTCCAGGCATGACAGGCTCAAAGGGAGTTCTATATTTCTCTTTACTAATTAAAGCAAGGGCTCCCATTGTTCTTCCATGAAAGCTATTCGTGAAAGAAATAAATTATGTGGCATTCTCTTCTTTGGCATACCTCAAAGTTTGTTGGTATTTCCTTGCAAATTTGATTGCTGCTTCATTTGCTTTGGTACCAAAGTTTGCAAAGAAAACCTTATCAGCAAATGACGATTTACTTCAAATCATGCCATGGGTTTTGGGATTACCTAAAGTCGTGGTGGTTCATAGGTCTAGTAAAAATATCAATGACAATTAGTAAAGGACCAAACCCTTTCTTACAGCAGAAGTCCAAATTGAAACAAAACCAAAAAATTCTGAACACTCCCCCAAAACTCCCCCAAATTTTCATTTCCCCCTGTTTTTCTTCAGCCCAAATATTTGTCCGCCAATATGAATTTGATTTTTGAAAATTTATTAATATTATTATATATAATATAATATAATGTTTCACTATAATATATTTATATGTTTTTATATATTAATATTATATGTAAGCTTAACATAATAATTTTATAGTAATATTAGTATATATTAACATACTATAATATTATATATAAAATATAATTAATATATACCTATATATTAAAATATATTATTAATACAAATTAATTATGAAAAATAAAGGACGAAACCACTAAAACAATGTCAGTGTAGCTTCCCATGAATTTTTCAAGCCTTTGTTTAATGACCCCTAGAAAACGTGCAACACCATCAGTCTAAAGGTCTAGATAAGACCCTACCATTTAGCAGATAGGAAGAGGCCTCCATACCTTGTTTCCTGTACTTTTCCCAAAATATGGATAGTAAGGAAATTTCATTCTCTTAATAATTAGTTTTATTTTTTAAAGTTTTAGATTATAATTAAATTTTATAATAAGGAATTTTGTTTTTTAAATAGTAAAAAATTAAATAATAAATTTATTCTTTAAAAGATTAGAAAATAAAATGTAAAACGGAAAAGATTATTTAAGGGAAAAGGGATTATAAAAAAATATAGAGTTTAAAGGGAAAGGGAAAATCTTTATTTATTTTTTAAATTGGAGGACATTGGTTATTTTGCACAAAGACATGCCAGGGGATATTATCGATATTTCTAGGCACAGACAAAGTGAGAAAACCAATGATAGACTTGATTGGAAATTTTATCGATGGATGCAAAAAATGGTGGATTTTAACTGACAAGACACAATTTACTCCAACTTGTCGAAACTTTGACTGATTGCCGAAAGGGTCAAATGGTGACGGTTTTGGCAAAACAAAATTTGAGCGTGATCAACGTAATGAGATGAACAAAATGGTACCGAGTAACTAACATGAAAATGACCAGACGAAAAGACGACAAATCCCCATAACTTGACTCGACCATGACATGGTAACAAGGAAAATGTAACTTGGTGGACCTGTCGAGGGGGTCATATGACAATGAAAATGGCGAAAAAGGGTATGGACACAACAAGCACATCGAAATGGACGCAACGCTATAGGCATAATATATTTGAAGTTCAGTAATGCTTAATTATCCCATTGTCCATGGTTTTTATGATTATATTCTACAATATTAAAATTTGATTTATGACACATTCATTACAAAACACTTAAGTGTCACAAGCAAGAGAAAGTGGCATGATAACACCTAGCATTGTAGAGTTCTATGTACATTAAACACTTGAATTCATTAAGTCCTCACTCATAGTGAATTCATTAAGGCCACACCATTTTGGGTAAAACCCCCTCATAAATATGAAAGTGCCAAGACAATTGTTATAATTCTTGGACAATGTCAATTACAAGACCTGGGTTGAGCATACTATAATTTTAGATCATTAATTTTCTTGTGGTGTTAGAAACCATCTCTAGTGTTCTAAACTTCAAAATGAGCACCACATCCCACTTCCAGGAAAAAAATCCCCTATGGAGGGCCAATATGGTGGTTTGGGACCACACACATGGACCATGACCCTCATAGTAAGATCTCTAAATCCATCTGCATTGTTAAAATTTAGTAAAATATTGTACAAATTCATTATCAAAATTATGATTTTCCATTTTCAATGTGACACAACTAAAAATGACTAACATAAACTACTAATTCACATTAATCGTTGTTAGTTAGTCATATTTATATTCCTATGACTAAATTAGTCATTTATGTTAGTCATTTTTATTTTAGTCACTTGTTATCTAGTCATTATTTCATCCCGTGACTAAATTAGTCGTTTATCTTAGTCATTTTTAGTTGGCTTATTTAAAATTGCTCAAGTTTAGTCGTTTATCCCTTGAAAAAACAGTGGTGACTAAATTTTTTAGTCGCCTAGTCACTTATCTCTCATTTTGTACTAGTGATGGGGAATATGGCAAATTAGCTCCGCGAATACTAACTATTTTTTGGATTTTTCCTTTTCAAACTGTAGATCAAATTCTTGAAGAGTCACGATCCAACGCGAATATTTCCCCCTAGTACTGACGAGTTAAGACATGGGACATGGGGTTGGAATCGACAATGATAGTGGTAGTACGGAGTAGAATGTAATGACGAAACTTTTGGACGGCGATCACAGTTGTTGGAGCCAACTTCTCAACATGTGAATAACAAGTTTCAAAATCGATAAGACCCTTGATAAGGTAATAAGTCACATGTTTTTGCGCGTTGCTATCTTCCTACACTAAAACCATACCAATAGTCTAAGTACAGGCAGTAAGATAAAGGATATAATCCTTGGTATAATCGGGTGGTTGTAACATGGGTGCGTGAGTAATGGCATGCTTGAGATTTTCAAATGCACTTTGGGCATAGTCATCCCAGAAAAAGGGGACGTACTTTTTTAACAATCGCATATAGCCCTGTGTTTTCTCCCCTGCAAACTTTGAAGTTTTGTGATGTCCGTAGGTGGGGGTAGGGATAGGATGGCCTCTACCTTGAGGGGATCAATGCGGATCCCATATTTTGAGACGATGAAGGCAAGGATATGTCCTGCCTCCATGCAAAATATGCATTTGTGAGGATTTAGATGGATGTTATAGCATCGACATATTATGAAAATGGTCGTTAGATGATCGATGTGAAACACACGATGATTTGAATGAAATGGCAGATCATCGAGCTATGGATCCAAAAAATACTTAATATCGTGAAATGTGTACGACATGGGCCGCTGGAATGTGGCACCATCATTTTTTAGGCCAAAAGGTAATTTGCGGTACTCAAATGTACCCCATGAGCAGATGAACGCAATCTTGTGTTGGTTTGCTGGGTGGATCTCAATCTGGTTATAGCTAGAAAAGTCATCCATAAATGAGAAGATGACACTACCAACACAGTTATCAATAATTTGGTCAATAAATGGGGTAGGGTAATTGTCCTTGGGACAAGCCTTATTTAGATCCCTATAATCAACACAAACTCTGATGGTTCCTTGTTTTTTTGTGACAGGAACGATATTAGAGACCCAATATTTCAAGGGGACAGGATAAATGAAACCAGCTTTCAACATCTTTTCAATTTCTGCTTTAATTTTCATAGTCTTTCGAGGGTGTAGTGGACAGAGTTTTTTTCCGGATATGTTTTGCGTCAAGATAAGTTTTGATCTCATGGACATCACAGGATCAATACCGGGAATTTCTTCATAGCTCCATGAGAATAAGTCGTGGAATTGTTTGAACAAGGTCATATAAGTTTTGATTTCTTCAGAAGAACAAATTTGGCCATATGGATATTCTCCATGACCTCGGCTTTCACCGATATGTCAATGGTTGTGGTAGGCGTAATGTTTTCCAAATTCCCTTTGGTGACCGTATCCTGGGTAAGAATAGGAGACTGAGGGTTGGAAGCGACATTCAGTGAAATAATGGTTTGAATCGCATTCTCTACCATGTCTAAAGGCGGGAGGAAGGACGATCAATGGTGAAGGTCTTCCCATGTAAGCTCATCCAAGCTCATAATCTCCATGATGGATTCATCGGAGGAGAATGTCTAGAGGATATGATCCAGTAATGGCGACGACGAGTTCAAAAAATATATAGAGCATGGGTCTGATGCCACCAGGTGATGGTCATCAAGTGAATCAGGCATTGATTGGATGGCATCATAAGTAACCACTGGTACAAAATGAGCGATTAGTGATCAAGCGACCAAACAAATTGGTCACCACAATTTTTGCAAGGGATAAATGACCAAACTTGAGAAATTTTAAGTGAGCTAACTAAAAATGACCAAGATAAATGACCAATCTGGTCACTGGATAAGGACTAAACTAAAAATGACCAAGATAAATGACCAATTTGGTCACAAGATAAGAACTAAGCTAAAAATGACCACATAACAATTGGTCATTTTTAATTGTCTCACTCTAACAATGGAAAATTACAATTTTGACAATGAATTTGTACAATTTACTAAATTTTAACACTGCAGACGGATTCAGAGACATGAGTGATCATCTAGATGGATTTAGAGACACGAGTGATCATCTAAATTTTGTCACTCGATGGAAATGGTAAAAAATTGTAATTTTGACAATGAATTGCAATGTTTGACCACTGTTGTTGAGTGACACAATTTACATGATCACTCGTGTCCCTGAATCCATCTACAATGTTACAATTTACTAAATTAGGAGGTATTTGAATCCATCTGTTGTGTTAAAATTTAGTAAATTGTAGAACCCCTCATGCAGACCACAACAGACAAATGACAACCAGAAAATAACTCAATTCCCAATGCAATGCTATTATAATGAAAATGCTAAGATATGGAGAATAAGACCAACCTTCAACTGGATGTTTGAAGTAGATCCCCGTTGAGCTTTCCAATCTACACTTGAACCTGCAGCTTAGTATCAACAACAAATACAAGCAAGTGCATATAATATGTGAAATATATTAGCATAATCAATAGCATGGTCCATGATATCATAAGCAAATGTAACCCAATGTAATTTAAACAACATTCACAACATCAATTGGACGCGAAAATGAGTATTTCCATTAATTAATAATAAGAAATGCATGATACGACCTCTTTCTAGCAACCAATTTGAACCAAGAACTAGGTCCCTCCACTTGTGCCTCCACCACTTCAATCCCCCATGCAATGGCAAACTCAAACTATGAGAGGATTTTGGTAAGTGAACATAAGGAGTTCACAACAAGGATCAATGAGTGTAGACTCAAGTCACGACAAAAATCCACTAGAGTTATGTTGCTCTCTCTTTCTCCTCCCTTCCATACACCATAAGAGCTCAATATATAGCCTTCCAAAGCTAAGTGAAAGGTCGAATCGAGTCGTTTCGGGGTATATGGAGGGCCAAAGGTCACCCTAAGACCGCTTTTTGGGAGTAAAAATAGAGTTTTTACTGTTTTTTACCATGTAACTCGATGTACATGGGCTAATTAGGTGCAGCCTGCGTGTACGCTGTCTAATGGATCTGGAATAAAAATAGGGAAACTTGGTTCCTGAAGGGAAAATCATGGATCTGAGTCAATACAATGGATATTGAAGGCCAATCAATGTTGATGCTCACAAGGTGGAAAAATACACTGTAACAGATGCCCCCTAATGTGTGAGGTCAGAGAAGGTGCTACGATGGCCAAAATACATTATAAATCTCAGAAGTGGAGTGATGGAGACACAAATGGAAAGAGTGGCCCACTCGTCATAATACAATAATATCTCTGAATACATGTCGGTACAATACAACAATTGGATACAATGGCCATGATAGGCAGTACATAGTGAATACATGTCATAGGTTGTCATAGCCATGACGCATACAGTAAGATATGGTATCCTGTTGAAAAGGAAACAACTGGTGCAATACTGGAGGTACAAACTGTTGATGTATGAGAAATGAGATCTCATAAGTACAGTCACGATCATGAGCAACATATTGAATGCTACTAACACCAGGGGTCTTCTACACAAATCATCTACGATGCAAGTCCCATCAAGTGAATAAAGGTGTTGAAGTCGAACCCGATGTGACATCGTCTGATTACCAGTCAATGATGTATACCGTTAACAAATGCGAGATAACCCACCAATAATGAAAATGGGCATCAAGGCACAGAGTACAATCATCAAGTGTGAATAGATGTGTTGAGGTCGAACACTAAGATGAATCCATCGATCAAGGAACATTGATGTATTCCCAAAACTGTCAATGGCGAGAGAACCTACCACTAATGACTGCAAGCCTCAAGGACGTACTCAACAAACTCTAAGTCTCAATTCCGAAATAAATGAGTTGAAGTCGACGGAACAAAACTCGCTGGAAGGAGGTCCTTAAGGCATACCCCATCAACTAGCACGAGGTAACAACTATGCTGAAAGATTTGGAAGAACTCGAACGAACGAACTGACTCAATAAGGATGGCCGACATGCAATAGTCAAGAGATCTGAGGAGTGGCCAACTCTGGTTTCAGGACTTCCTTTGAACAAGAGCATGAGTAGATGGATAGACTCAGGCAACATAGACTCAAGTACTACATGATAATAACACAGTGCGATGCAGGAGGCATCAACAAAGGGCTCCATAATGACTGGAAGCTTAACCAATCGGTGGAGTAAAATCTGAGAAATGAGTACAGCTCATAAGGTCCTACTATAGTCCCGACTCATAATGGATGGAGTGGAATGAATGCTCTGTTCAAAGGCGACACAAAAGCTGCCAAGAAGAAGAAGTAATAATTTTCCCGTCCGGCTTTTTGGAATATTTGATTTTTTTGGTCTTTTTCATATTTGGAAAGATTGAAAAAGAATAAAATTGCTTATAGTACAACAAGTGAGGGAACGAGTGTCAAATAGTGAGCATACTAGTCCCAAGCAATGGAACATACCTATGATCAATGCAAGGAAACATGTGCAGGATGTGGACACTCGGGGGGGTGTTCCCTTAGGGTCAAAAGGTCATCAAATTACGAAAGGCAAGTGAAAGCTCTACAGGGATCGACAAGGAAAGTGCTCAGGCACTAGGCTAACAATTGAGTAAGCGGGAGCCGGCACAAGGCTTAAGCGGCAAGCAGGATGATGCAATGCAATCACAACTCGATATACAATGGGGGAGTCCTTATGGGAGATGTCCATCATAAGGCAAAGTAGAGTATGAATCTTTATCGCAAAGTCATGGCGTAACTACGAAGGACTCCCGATCCTAAGGAGAGGCAACGGCATGGGTGCCAAAAGGCATAAAAAGGCTCTAACTAGGACACCCATGTTTGGACAAGCCCTACCGCCAAATAACGACACTTCTATAACAATGTGAAGGCTCCGTGTCAGTTAAAAAGCAGGGTCACACCAAGGGTTAATGACAAATGGTCAAAGGTCAAATGCATAATGTAGGTGAAAATGACATCTAACCTAAATTATGGGTGTGAAATATACCTGTCGTAGGCGCCAAACGGTCAAAAAATCAACTCTCGTCGGAAAAATCTGTTCAAAATGGTACTCCAAGATGACACATTAGTCCAAAACAGCTTAAAATGGTAAAAACTATAGGAAAGTGGGTTTTAAAAACTATAAATAGTAATTAAAAAATTACAATTACTATTACATTTTAACATTTTACCCAAATAGGAGTTTTTGGTTAGGTTTCACCTCAGATTTTAGTTGTTGATTTCGGGAGCTATGGGCGTCCATTCTTCAAGCCGTCTGGAGCAAGTTGGTCATCTCATCCTCCTCTTCTATTTCATGGATTTTATTTCAATTTTTAGTGGTCCAATTTTTTTATTAGCCCAGCCCTACATCTCCACGATGTTGTACACAGGCTAAAGCTCTGTGGGTCGCGGGTAGGGATTGCTAGACGCGGTCAACGCTTACATTGACCACGGGTAGACGCCCCTGTCTACTCTTTTGCCCGCATGTACGGTCGTGAAGGTGGTTTTTTAAATGATAAAAGCTAAAAAAGTATTTTGTTTTTCCTCCACGATGGTCCTAGAGTGGAGGGAGAGGGAACATGATGTGGTTGACGAGCACGTCTACCAAGATTTTACCGCGCAACAAGCACTACAAGCATGTGGTCTCTACAAATTCTGGAGTGTTGGGGGTTTAAGGGCCCAAAACCAACTGCTCCTTTTTTTTTATTACTGGGATGTAGACGCGCAGAACTTCAACCTGGATGGTCAACCACTCTCACTAGAGGTGGATGACATATATTTTATTATAGGTTTGTCCTGCCGAGGGGATGTTGCTAGTCTCTGGTCTCGCAATGTAGGTGGTGGGATCACCATTACTGACTATATAGACCGATATTGTATTCCCGGTACCCAAAAGGTGGGAAGTCAGATACCCATTAGGGACATTGTGAGCTTGAGTATGAAGATAATATTGCTCACCCTTGTGAGGATAACAGGTTTAGCAGCTTTACATCAGGCTTCGAGGCCAGTGATGTTCTACATAGCAGAGTCCATGAGGCCTATAGTGTATGATTGGTGCACAACGTTACTGGTGTCTATGACGACCCAGTTAACGGAGTGTAAGCTTGGGAAGGAAAAGAACTTCGGGTATGGAAGTATACTCTGCAGTTTCTTCTTCAAGAGAGTTCCAGGGCTCAGTCTGAGGGTTGAAGTCCCTCCGCATAGTCTCTGTGACCTAGCCTTGACCTAGTGGGTAGAGGTACTGACGTGACAGGGTGGTGGCCGACAGGAATCACCATATTCATATGAGTTCTTCCATTGGTGGGATCGACAGGTCATCGCCATCGATGACTACCCATATGAGGGGATAAACTTCTGTGGCGATCGCGACATGCCACTCCCTCCGGGGACCACATTCAAAGACGTCGGTATGTTACTCTTTTTATGTTTTGTGTATTTAATTTTTTGGATTTTTATTATAATGGAAATGCAAAAATATTTTTTGTGTAGTATCACATATTGACATTCTACTGTTTTCTCACAGATGCTTGTCTGCGAAGACCAGAGGGCGACCCGAGACATTGTCGTCAAGGCAAGGGTGGAGAGGTGGTTGGCGCTGCAGCAGAGCGCACACTAGAGATAGTACGGGTCAACCTAACTCGTATGACTACCAGAGTACCGCTCATCGAGGTGGAGCATCTTCCAGAGGTGATACAACGACATGTTGTAGGAGTAGCAGGCACCTAGGTGCAGTTACTGCGGTGCATAGCCAATGCAGTGCATTACTATGGTCATACTGTCGAGGCAGCTAGGCCTCCCCATAGGGTTTAGATATCTCAGAGTCCTATATTTTTGTATCGATTATGTATATTTTGAGAGCTACAGGCTCCAATTTTGTACTGTGACACTACATTTTGGACTTATTATTTACGGAAAAACTATGATTCTCCGGTTCTACTATATGTGTATGTATAAAGGTGTGAATGAATGTTTAGTTGTGTGCTTCTTTATTAATGTGACAAATTCCAATCTAGGACATAATTAGCATATGCATCAGATACATGATTAAAACATCTTGGAACATGAATGTATGTAATGGAAACAAAATGACACTCCAAGAGTCTTACCCTTAAGAACCTCCGTAGTAATGTAGGATCCCTCACGCGATACCAGCCATTCAATTGAGACACAACCAGTTGCGAATCCAGGCGGACTTCTAAAGACTGGATACCATGCGAAATGGCATCTCGGAGTAGCTCAACTACGGCACTGTACTCAGCCACATTATTGGATGTAGGACCGAGACAGACACCTCCTGAAGACACAATATGATGATCAGGTGAATAAATAACCCACACAGCAGAAGCGAGTTGCTGCATATGATGGCTAGCACCATCCGCAAATCCAAGAACACGGGATATTCCGCTGACATCTGTCAACCAAACAGAAGCGAATCAGCAGATCTGAAAAACCAAAAGAAATCTAAACTATGTACAGAAGCAACTATACAATAGTATACAAAAGTATTAGCTCGATCTAGAAGCTCAAGCGTAATACCACTTGAGGTGGAGCCCAGTTATAGGATCCTTCAAGGCATTCCCCTCATAGTCTTCCAATTCGTAGGCTCCTTTCTCAAGGACACGCCTCACTATGTAAGGACTGTGCCACATGGGTTTAAACTTTCCTGCCCCCATGGGTTCCTTAGCTTGGTCATACAAGAGGACCAAGTCACCTTCAGCATACTACTGGGGATGGACAAACCTATCATACTGAACCTTGACACGATGTTTGTTGGCATCTATAGCCAAAGCGACATCTCGACGCTGCTCAAGGTGGATCAGATGTTGCTAAACATATGACGTATCAGGCAGGAGCTCTATGGCTAGTTTCAATGAAGGGGTTTCGCATTCAATCGGACATATAGACTCCACACCATGTACTAACTAAAATGGTGAGAAACCGGTGGCAGTCTTAACTAGGTTCGATATGCCCACAAAGCAGGATATAACATAATGTGCCAGTTGCTCTTGCTTTGCTGGATGGTACATTGGAGAATGGTCTTTAAGGACTTATTAACTGCCTCGACCTGACCATTCGCTTGGGGGGATGAATGATCTTGACGAAACCCAAGCTTGAGCGACAAATACGCCATCATTTTGTTTTGAAAGTGACTGCCATGGTCGGTGACAATCTCTTTCGGGATACTGAACCGAGCGATAATCTAATTGAACACGAAGTGGGCTACGGTAGCACTATCAGCTTTTACGACCGACATGGCCTCAGCCCATTTGGAAAAGTAGTCCACGACCACAATGATATGGTGATGGCCCCCAGCCGAAGCTGGTTTGCAATCCATGAAATCCACCCCCACTTAGTGAAGGGACCAACGGTGACGACCGGATGAAGAGGCACAGGATGCGAGTGTATATTTCAAGAAAACACCTGGCAAGGGTGACATCTCTTCACGGCGTTCATACAATCTTTGAAGATCGATGGCCAAAAGTAACCTGCTCGCATGATATGTTGGGTTGTCGCAAGCCCAGATAAGTGACCACCACACGCCCCGTCATGGCAGTCATTCAGCACTAACTTTGCTTCTTCATGAGTCAAACAACGACGGAGGATAGAGTCCTTTCCCCAACGATACAAAGTGTCACCGACAATGACATAATCTTTAGCTTGATACCTTACACGCCGTCGTTCATCCCGTGAGTAGTGCGAAGGGAACTTCAAAGTTTGGAGATATATGATGATATCCCCATACGTGAGTGTATCTCAGCTCAACGTCTACTAGATTTTGACTAAGGTAATATACAACATGCTCTTGGAGCACATCATCTACCTGAACTAAGACCATGCCAATCGTCTCAAGAGACATGGCCACATTAAGTAAGAAATATCTAGAAAATTCGGGTGGACTAAGCAAAGGGGCCGATACCAAAGCTTTCTTCAAAGCATCGAAAGACTGTTGGGCTCGCTCATCCCAGATAAATGGTTTGTCCTTCTTCAAAAGTTGCACGAAACCTTTGGTAAGACTCGCATAATTCACTATAAAACGTCGTAGAAAAGTTTCTCTTCCTTGGAGGCTATGAAGTTGAATTATGATAGGCGAGGGCGGCAATTGAAGTATTGCCTCAACCTTAAGAGGATCGACTCTTATACCCTCTTTGGAAATTACGAACCCTAAAAGACGACCCATTTTCACAGCAAAGATGCACTTGTTGGGGTTCAAACGAATCTTGTAACACTGGAATATTTCGAAAATGAGGTGGAGGTGCTTGGGGTGGTCCACTCTCTTACGAGAATGGCCAACAAGATCATCCAGTAAGCCTCCACTATACGCTTAAGGTCATGAAACGCATAGGTCATAGTACGTTGAAATGTAGCTCTGACATTTTTAAGACCGAAGGACATTTTCCGGAAAGCAAATGTACCCCAAAGACATATAAAAGCAGTTTTATGTTGATCCTCGGGCTTAATCTAGATCTGGTTGTATCCTTAGAAATCGTCCATAAATGAAAAAACCTCGCTTCCCGCACACCCATCCAAAATTTGATCTATGAATGGAGTGGGAAAGTTATCTTTCAGACATGCGCGGTTCAGATATCTAAAGTTTGTGCATACACGGATGGTTCCCTACTTCTTATCCACAGGAACAGGATTTCACACCCATTCGGTAAGGGGAACTAGGTAGATAAAACCAACTTTAAGTAGTTTCTCCACCTCTGCCTTAATCACGGCTGCCTTAATAGGATTCACAGCACGAAGTCATTGTCAAACCGGCTTAGCATTAGGGTATGTCTTAATCTCATGTTCGACAATGCTAGGGTCTATTCCTGGCATCTCCTCATATGACCAAGCGAAAACATCCCGAAATTCCTTCAACAACTCGGTGTATATGAGGATCTCATCGGGAGAACAATCAGCACCGATATAAACGTTCTCTATCTTTCCAGGTGCACGAGAGATGTTGATTGGTGTGTTTGGGGAGATATTATCCATATTCCCCTCCGCGTAAGTCCCATGTGAGTCCAAAGGATCCACAGGGTGACCAACCTTCTCTGCAAGAGCCGTCCTAAACTCTTCTTGCTCAAGAAGATTGAGGTTAGGAAGAAAATAGGAGTGATGATGCAAATCTTCCCAAGGCCTCTCACTACCACACATGGCCTCAATGATGGCTTCATCCGAAGGCAAAGTGCCATCAAGACAATTGTGCGAGCAAGATGAGTCGGCTGCCCATGCCGGTAGTATAATGGGATCTTCCCCTTCTGTCCGTGAAGAGGAGGGATCCAGCTCTGCGATGGCTTGTTGAATTTCACAGTATGCAAGCTTAGCTGCAGATAATGGGATAGCCATTCCAATGTGCGAAATGTCTCCAGACGGGGCACTCGCGGATGGTAAAGTCCACGAATCATTAAAATATGAGGTATGGAAACGTACATTACTTAAAGAGGATGGTGCACTATCATAAACGGTTCCAATAAAGGCAATTGGTGCAACAAAGTCGAATGATCCCATCAAGGATGGGAACAATATTCCTACACCAATGTTCCCAATTGCCGGTTGAGAATCTTTGATCTGGGGAACAACGGTTCCCGGTGATGCTACAAAGTTGGAACTAGGGAAGTCTAGCTGATCGATCGTCACAATTCTGCCTTCGTGAGGAAAGAAAATAACTCTAAATACGGAGGACACGATCGCTTTCATTGCGTAGATCCAATTCCTACCCAAAAGAAGGTTGTAGTCAATGGGTGCATCAACCACCTCGACTTCAATAGGCACGTATTTCCCACCGAAGTGGACTTCAAGGGAAGGGAGAATACCATGCGGCCTAAACGACCGACCATCAAACGTAGTAAGCATGGAACGCAGTAAGCATGGTCATAGATTTTGACAAGGGATGAGATCCAAGAGCTTTCCAACAATCCAACGACATTACCAAGGTGGAAGCACCTTCGTCAACCACCGTACGTTTAACGAATTTATCTAAGCACCTCACATGGACTTGAAAAGCCACATGATAAGGCAAGCGAGGTTGGATATCAATAGTGTCGAATTCAATGACGCTAGGGCTACCCTCATCCTGAACTCCCAAAGCAGATAAAAGGGCGTTCCTTTGCGAAGGATATGCCTGTAAAACCTCAAGAGCCGACATGGAACACAGAGTTTGGCCCAAATCTTCTACAATGGAGTAGTTATGGGCAACTCGAGCATTGGGATTGTGTGTTAAGCGCTTAAGAACACCTTTCGGTATCCGCAGCATAGTAGTGGGCTTCTCGATATGAAGAGAAGAGTCAAGAGGAGGGGGAGGCTCATTCCCCATATTCGGTTGTGGTGCACCATAATCACATTGATGAGTAGCAACACTAACCTAATATTGTACCATGTTCATGCATCCGTAGCCACCGACATGAGAAGAGGACGACGAAGTTTCATTAGTCCCATAGCCAGTGACGGGAGCATTTGAAGCCATATTCTGATGATGCGGAAGGGGATCATTCAACACAGTTGGGCTCTGTGTAAGATGCTTCGATGCTTCTTCAATTCAAGGACACAAGTGAGTCAGATGATCCTCCCCACAAATTTTGCAAGGGAATTTCACCTTATGTCTAGGCTTACGATCCCCACCAGCATTTTCGTCGTCTCGAGGAGGGTTGGCATTCTCTTTTCTAGGAGTATTTCGATTACTTCCATTATTCCCATTATTCCCACCCTTACGATTGTTTCTCCCCTTCTTCTTTCCACCAGGTTGTTGGTTACCTGATGGGTTCACCGACTGTATAGAATGGACATCGGACGATTGGGTGGAAGTGGATGAGGTGTGAGCCTGTCTGTGGGTAGATTGGCTAATAAACAAATTTTGCATTTGATTTGTAACCTGGCCTATGGTTCGAGCACTCGTGGATCCAGCAATGCCATCAGCATGTGGTCCAGGAACAGGCTTGGGCTCATGACTTGAGCGTGGTGCGTCAGGAATAATATCGTACAGGATACCAAATTGAGCATAGAGTAAATCTAGCTGCTGGGATTTGAATATAGCTTGCTCCTCAGTCATAATGTCGGACACCGAAACATCCTTAGATATGTAGGGAAGCAAATACTTGAGGAACCACTCCAACAGAAAGTCTGGAGGAATGTTGGATTTCACTAGCCTCTTTCGTCGACACCACTCTTGAATGTGATCAGATATGTGCTTGGTCTTGTTCTGGAAGAAGGTAGATAAAAGTTCGGTGCCAGTATCGTAATGAACCGGAAACTAAAAGTGATCTAAAAAAACCAAAGATATATCATTAAAACCCCTGTAAGTGCCCCCAGGCAAATCGACGTACCATTTTGCGGCTGCCCCCGTGAGAGTGCGTTGAAATAGTCTCAAACGGATGGAGTTGTGATTTAACGAATTCGAGGAGCACCAAAGGTGAAAAGTAGTAACATGATCACCCGGATCCTCACCATTCTTCCCTTCGAACTTTGGAATGTCAGAAGGGAGCTTGGTAGGGACTAGAGGCTAAGAAGGATCGTGACACACCAGATCATTCATGAGCTTCGAAAGATCTGGTAGATTCAAATGAGCAAGAAACGGGAGCTGTGTGAGGCTGGATTAAAAGCTCCCAAAAGAGGTTGACCTTGCGGACCTAAAGGATGATATAAACCATGAGCATGACCATAAGGCTTATAACCACCTCCACCCTGACCCGTGTAAGGGTACGAAGGTATATATGTGTTGTAAGCACCATAGTGAGGAGGGTTGTAGTAAGGGACAGAACCGGTTGCATTATAAGAAGGATTACCACCATAATTATGGGGCATATAGGTGCTAGTCTTAGCAGGAGAAATCGAGTAATGACCATAATTATAGGGTATGTTCCCACCCCCAGTATTAGGAGGGTTGTTAACATTAGAAAACGTGGTCGTAGTCACGGGTATATGCGTAGAAACATGTGGGTTAACTTGTGGAATATGAGCCATGTTATGGGAAGTGTTCCCACCGAAATGAGGAGTAGTCCTGGGAGGTGTTCCTCCCCCAACAAATGTCGTAGCCGAGGGGATATGACCATACCTAAATTGAAATGGAGTATAAGAGAATACGTCGCCCCCGGAGGGAGCAATTCCCCCAGCACCAAGGCTAGTGTTAGCTTGACTACCCGACGAAGTGGATGTAACATTCGAATTAAGACTGGGCATACCAACTGAAAAGGGATTAGCGGTCGAAGGGTTTGTAGTGTTATCAAGATCTGGCATCCCATATCGGAAACCATGTGTGTGTGTACCATAAAATGGGTTTGACTCCGAGGGTAGGTTCAACCCAAAACCCATAGGAGTGACGTGTGGGGGTGAACCTTCCTCTCTGACCTCTCTAGGAGTGGAAAGAGCGGTCTATCCATCGACCTCACCCGACGAAGTCATGGGAATTCTTCCCGGGCCAGATGCAAAATTCATAATGTAATCTTAAAGCTCGTCAAAAGTATCAAAAGGATCAGAGGGGATCCTCCGGCGTCTCTTATAAAAAGGACATTCTACCTCGTCGGCTGGTAGACCATCCAAACGACGGGATCTACGGAGAGGTGGATCTCGCTCCACGATAACTCCAAAAAATCAACAAATCTAAACGCCTCCTAACGACCAACTAACAATCAAAGAGAACACACCTAAAGAAACTACATCCAAATGCACACAAACAGGACTGGCTCAAGGGACCTCTCGACACTACAGCTGGTATGTCTCGCTTAGGAGAGACTTGAGACTCCCAAACTATAACCAGAGGTAACTGAATCAATTATAAGCATTCCCAGACTTCACTTCGTGCACAGGGTCAAATCCCTATACAAGAGGCAACTGTGATGTCCAACCCCTATCTGACTGAGGACAATCGCAAAATAACCACAACGAATGCCCTATGTGATACCTAGGTAAAGCAACTAAGGTCACCACGATATAACCAATGCTCAGGCGGATAGTCGCAGGTAGGATCCATCATATGGGCAGGGTAGCTAAGCCCGAAACTCAAGAGGGTTAAATCCCCCAAGAGCCCCCGTACACGAACAAATCCTGGAAATATATCCCACGTTCAGCTAGTATTGGAGGGCTATCTCCGCAACCAACCTCCCGTGACCTCGTGCTTAACTCTGGTTTTAGTAGAGCTTCCTGAGAACACTGATGTATACCATGGTTTTCACCACTCCCTGATCACACACATAATGTTGGTTCAATAGTCTTGGATTGTTAACTCACAATGATCTATTCCAAGACTCTAAACCTAATCTAGTTGGTGCACCCTATAAAAATAAAATCGTTTCTAATCAATTTTAATATTAAGCGTTGATTTTAAATGGTTGTAATTACTCAAAGGATATGGTCATGAAACTGATTAATGTATAAGACTCAATAGTATGCACAACCGAAAAACATTAGACTCATCTATTCAATCGAAGAGCATGCCACTAATATGACAATCAATACAATGGTTCGAAATAAAATGCAATCTCTTTTAGAATTTCAATGCACAAGCAAGTCCTAGATGAAATCACAAGCACTCTGATGCAAAATGCAGAACATAAAGCAACTATTTTTGTATTTTTGCTTATAAATGCAAGGAAAATGCAAAACAATGTTTTTGTATTTTTTCAATATAAATGGAAATGAAAAAATGGAAGCAAAATCTATCTATTCAGTAAAGAAATGCAGAGCATATCAAGTAGAAAACCCAGCAAATCCTAAATAGTAAGACTCAGCCAAGCTAATGAGCTATAAAAACTGAAAAATGGTGGGAAACCAAAAATCTCAAAAACTAAAGAAAGAGGAGTTTCTGGTCACAAATAGAGCATGGAACAGTCAGGAAACAGGCCAACTAAAACTCAGGAACACTTAGAACCAACCCAGCAACAACCCAAGGTCAAAAATCAAGCAATCCCAGATTTGTACGCGACTGTTCATAGAACAGTAGCCGATAAACGCGGGCTACAGTTCACAGAGGGGCGGGTAGACGCGGGCAAAACTAGGTTGACCCGCGTACAGGGAAAGGAAAATGAGCCCAAAAGGAGTCAAACAGCCTAGAAATAGTTAGTTTTCTAATGTAAATCCCAACGGCCAATCAATGACACAGAAGCTCGACACACAGCAACTCAAAATAAGGAAAAATGCCTAAAAATCCCCAAAATGGAGGTTCTTCCCCAGCGGAGTCACCATTTATGTTACAGAGAAAATTTTCCTATGGCTCGGGACAAACCAGAACAGACAGATGACTACCAGAAAATAACTCAATTCCCAATGCAATGCTATTATAATGAAAATTCTAAGATATGGACAATAAGACCAACCTTCAACCGGATGTTCAAAGTAGATCCTCGTTGAGTTTTCCAATCTACACTTGAACCTGCAGCTTAGTCTCAACAACAAATACAAGCAAGTGCATGTAATACGTGAAAGATATTAGCATAATCAATAGCATGGTCCATGATATCATAAGCAAATGTAACCCGATGTAATTTAAACAACATTCACAACATCAATTGGACAAAAAAATGAGTATTTCCATTAATTAATAACAAGAAGTACATGATACGACCTCTTGCCGACAACCAATCTGAACCAAGAACTAGGTCCCTCCACTTGTGCCTCCACCACTTCAATCCCCCATGCAATGGCAAACTCAAACTATGAAAGGAGTTTGGTAGGTGAACATAAGGAGTTCACAACAACAAGGATCAATGAGTGTAGACTCCGCCACAAAAATCCACTAGAGGTATGTTGCTCTCTCTTTCTCCTCCCTTCCATACACCATAAGAGCTCAATATATAGCCTTCCAAAGGTAAGTGAAAGGTCGAATCGAGTCGTTTCGGGGTATATGGAGGGCCAAAGGTCACCCTAAGACCGCTTTTTGGGAGTAAAAATAGAGTTTTTACTGTTTTTTACCATGTAACTCGATGTACATGGGCTAATTAGGTGTAGTCTGCGTGTACGCTGTCTATAATGGAACAGCAAGCGTACAGGAATAAAAATAGGGAAACTTGGTTCCTGAAGGGAAAATAATGGATCTGAGTCAATACAATGGATATTGAAGGCCAATCAATGCTGATGCTGACAAGGTGGAAAAATACGCTATAACACCCTTATCATGACCGGACTAGATGTTGTGGCCATGGATTGGACATGGTCTAGTAAAACAACGGCTTTTCTGGTCACCATGCTCAAAAAATGAAGGGATCGTTCTGCAAGAAATGGGGTGAGGGATCTGATTTTGTCACCAACCAGGGATCTTGCACTTCAAACGTCTATGTTTTCCAAGGATCTTGGTAACTACCCATGTCAGTGATGAATTACCAGGTATTTGAAAATTTAGCTCAGGAAACATTTAAAAACATTCACAGTAGAATTTTAATTGAGTGAGCTATGGACGGAGGTGACAATGTTGTTGATTTGAAACAAACACTCCGAAGTACTTTAGATGAAACCCTTGTTGCATCTAGAGATGAGCAGGAGCTGCCCCAAATTCAGCATGAATGGATTGGGAAAGATCTAGGTGAAGGAGTAGAAATGGAGGTTATCGCATCACATAGGCATGGAAAAAATCATTTTATTGATGTTTCCAGTAATGTTATGTTCGAACAAGGTAGTGAAATCATGGTAAACAATGGAAAAGATAGAAGAGGAAGAGAGTCGTAGGAAGCAAAGAGGGGCTGGGATTGAAATGGAAAAGGCAATGGCAGTGGCCATTCTTTCTTCCTTTCCCATTCAATTATCTCATCATCAACATGGAACTTGCAACAAAAACCTTAGAAATACCAATCCTAATTCCTCCCTTAACTGTTGTTGGAGAGGTTCTACTCTTTCAGTTGGATCCTCCTCATCTTCATTGTTCTAGGTATTCTTCTGATTTTACGCTTCTTTTGTTTCTTTTTAAGCTCATTAAGTTGTCTTCCATGCTTGACCTATTTCATGATCGCCCGACCCCTTCATTCATATATGTGGAGACCTTGGCCATTAACATCACACAATAGTTGGCCAATTCCAAACTAATAGAATATTCTACAATCCATCCCACCTAGTCTACCTATTCATTTTCTACTAGAGCCACACATTCTCTCACCTGGGACTATAGGAATTAAAGGATGGAAGGCCCGCCAAATTTTTTGATAGGTTTCCATGTGTTAAGAAAGGAGAGCCATATTCCTCCATGTTTAAGTTCATCAATGAGTTCATATTTATTGCATTTTCAATCATCAAAAGGAGAGAACCTAAAAGAATGCATGATGATATTAGGACTTACCTATAGCTAGTTGATGGCCGTGGGAAAGGGGACTAGTTCTTGGGCGTGTATGTCATGGTTATTAGGATGTATGGGGTTGATTCATCTCCCTATGGTAATGAAAAAATTGATTGTCATTTTGTTATTTTTGCGCATTTAAAAGTCATAAAGGCTTTTATGTTTAGGTGTTTTCAATGTTATTATGTGGTCTTTCTTTGAGAATACGTAGCCTTTATGTAATTTATGGTCCTTTGGACCCCCTTCTTTTAGTTGCACAAGGAAATTGCCTATTTCTTATTTTTGTGTTGTAAGGTTGTGTTTTGTTTCTTTCTAGGTGATATTTTCCTCATTACTTGAGGAGATTTTGGATTGCTTTTTGGATATTCTAATTGTGCCTTGTTTGAATTGGTCACTAACATATCGGTCTTTGTGTGTTCATCCATCTGATGCCAGGGAGAGGAAAACCAGCTCAGCTTGGCATATCTAGAAACTGTAAGAGTAATTGGGAATGGAAGTGGAGGAATTGTTCAACTAGTACAACATAAATGAAAAAATCGAGTTTTTGCTCTAAAGGTAGGAAATTTTTTGTCACGATTTCTTATCTGATTCAGCTTTTACATTTTGTCTGATGAATGTTAGACAGTAGCACATCTTATGTTTAAGTATTGGATTTCAAATTATTAGATTTCCATAGATGTGTAATATATGAGATGCAAATGTAGCAAATATGTTACTTATGCTCATTTTAAGATTTAATAAATATTTTGTTCTACTGATCTTAATCTTGATCATTGTTGGAAAAAAATTGGCACTAAATTATTATTATTATTGGAGGTCCTTAATTTGTACACCTTCTACTATCATTTTTTATTGAGCGTTGCATGCTCACAATGAATGTTTTATCATAGGTCTATTTCATTATCAAATTATATCAGAGTTGTATTCCATTGTCATATTAACAACTTTAGTTAGGTAGTGGATTATTATTATTATTATCAGTATTATTTATTTTCAATATAATAAACATCCCGAGGAAATTAACTCTCAGGCACTTCCCCTCATTGTGAGGACGAGGACGATACTCGGGGTAAACTAAATTCTTTAGGCCACAAGCTAGGTCACAAATGCTCACGCGGAGCCTAAGAATTTTCTCCATATAGCTGATGAATAGTTCAACAATTGGTTCATTAACTATTAGCTCATGAAGACCCAGTTAGCTCATGAATGTCTCATTAGGGATTTGAACTTAGGTGGGGAGAGTGAAATTCACCTACCTCCCCACTAATCAAGCTATTTCCCCTTGACTGTGTAGTGTATTATATGAACTAGTTGATTATATTTAGTTATGTTTGAACTTCTTAAATCTATGAAATATGTTGTTTAACTTATTGTATATGCATTATTCATGGGTCTAATCAAGTGATTGAGTTGACTTTTATCTCTAATTCTCATGTTTGCTGCTGACTATTATCATTTATCTCCCTTCTCAAATAATGTGGATGTGTAACTAATTGTGTTTTGGGTCTCTTGGACACATACCTATGGTTAAGTTTTTCTTAACCAAAGTTTGAGTGTTTTATGACAACTTTCATTTGAAGTTAATCTTAGCTAACTACCCTTGTGGGAAGTTAGCTAAGATTAACTGCTCGACTCTTTGCTATTGAGTGATTCTTATGGGTTTGGTCTTTGGTGTAGTACTCTTATAGGATGGTAGACCCATTGTCTTTGAAAGCTACCATTTAAATGGTAGAAAGAGACACATGTTTACATACAACTAAGATATGTTGCCCATACTTCATGTAGTGGCTAAGTGTGTCAATTCCTCTGGGTACTAAGATCTCCATTAAAGTTGATCATCTTACCTTGAAGGAGTGATTGATGAAGGGTAATTTAATGGAGGAGCAACAAAAGTGGATTGAACATGCCTAAACCCTACGCCACTTTGTCCATTCTTGTGTTCGACAAGCATGAAGTTCGAAAAAAAAATGTTAATGCAAAATGATGTTCTTGTTTATGTTTTCACAGGTGGAAGACATGTTTATGGAGATAATATGGAAAACCTATTTAATATTTTTGCACTAACCCATCTGTTTGACCTTACCTTCAGAATCTTTAGAGAAAATCCTCATAATTCATAACCTAAGTTGTAGTAAACGCCTAGAGTGGTGGTGTACCAGTCCAGGAAACGTGGAAATGGGTATGAAATGCCATTGGTCGTACCGTGCAACGTTTTGAAATTGAAATCTGGAAATGTTGTATGGTATTATCGGCAGCGTTTCCAAGGAGTTATGCCCATTTTCAGTGATGTTTTGGGTACTTTTTTGGAAGTTTATAGGCCCACCAAAGTGTCAATCAGGGTGTGGGACCCATAGAAAATATCACCTTGTCTATGCCAATGACCCTTTAAGACAAAACAAAGATATTGGATAGAGAATTGAGGAGTTTATCACCTTGTAATTAATGTTAATATTAAATTCTTAAAGTAAAGGTTGACCTTCTCCTTTATCTTACTTTTTCTATCCTTCCCTCTTTTTTAACTTTTATGTAAGAGTTGACATTCTCCTTTATCTTACCTTTTCTATCATTTCATTTATCTTACCTTTTCTATCCTTTTACTTAAATTTTTAACATTAACATTAATTGTTTCGAGATGTTTGAGAGTGGTTCCAACCTCATCGGAATTCATATGGAGAAAATAGAATTTCATACCCACTTAGAATTCAGTACACTTGAGATTTTTCAGGATTTCAAGGTTGGCATGATTGTATCGTTTCTATTGGATTCTATCGGGTATGAGGGTATGGGATTGACTCTAGTCAAGACCACCAAGCTATAGGATTTGCATCATGTAATCATCTATGAGAGTTAACATAGATATGGTTTTTGTTCTAAAATGTCATTTGTGTAACATTCTTATTTTCTTGCAAGATAATATGTTATTTAAAAAAAAACTACATATCTATATTTTTTGTATTTTTATATACCACTTTTCCCTTGTGTACCCATTTTCGGGGGATCATGTTTCCAGGTGTTCCCATTTCGGAAACTTGTACATGTCTCCATGATAACAGATGTGTTGATGCCCAGACATTCTTAGCACCAACAGTAGGGATCCTCCCCGGTAAATAAGCCCAAATAGATCACTCATTGTCTGGTGTGGGGAATCCATCCGGTTAACGGTCCGGCTATCGTGGGTGCACACTGTAATTGCTTAATTTCTTTACCAGTTGCGGCCCAATTCACCATTTATGTAATTTTATTAAGTATGAGATGTAAGTGCCCTAATTAAATGCATTTAATCTAGAACTAACAGGTAGAAGCCTCAGCAAGTGATGCGTAGGTTCTTACCTCCCCTCTTATCACTCCTACCTGATCAATTCACTTATTTATAACCTAAATTAACTATCCTATACTTGCAGGGAGAAAAAATGAATCAAGAGTAATATGTTGGAAATGTTAATACAAGTCTAACAGATAGTTGTTCCAACACAATATTCACATTTACAGCAAAAAGAATACCAAAGGTAGCTCTGATATGATTAAAACAATTTATTACTCATTTTACACATAAACATTTGCATAGAAAGTAAAATCATTCATCACCATTGAATTAGTTCAAGAAATTTAGAACAATCTCACAGTATGAGTTACGAATGCAAGAAGAAGTAGTTCCACATTAAACATTCCACACATTCCAGGCAAAAATCTTTGTGCACGCTTTTCCCAGCAAACAGATCCTTCTTATTAGCAGAAAAATAGTTCTCTTACAAAATGGTTCAGCTTCTATTATGCTAGCAAAAGTCCTTTTCTCCTTATTCTCCTCCTCTATTTATCTTACAAAAAATTTGTCCTCTACTGACTCTTCATTTACCCTAACCCTAGTATTCCCCAAAATTTGTCATTTAGTGCTTACATAGGAAAATACAAAAAGATATTTACAATTTAAAATTTGGTGGGCCCTGCTAAACTAGAAATATAATCTTCCCACGCATTAGCCTCTTCAGCTATGATATTATATTTGACAGGCTCCAATACTTGTAAAGTCACTTCATGAGTTGAAAATTGTGTCTCTATATGCGGCAACCCTACTGCTGCAGCCTTACATCTATCTTCCAGAAAATAGTCATTGATAGATGCTTGTCCCAGAAAGTGGTGGATGTCTTCTTCTGGGAGAGCACCCAGTTTTCTAATGTCATCTAGATCTTCCCGCAACCTATTCTGCAATTGTGCTATATGTTGGTCTTTTGCAGGAAGCTCATTCATCTTCGAGACTGAAGGGAGGTGACATTTCTCATGGACTTGGTGGATTTTCTCCTAAAAATCATGACACTTTTGGATAGTCTTAGGAATTTTGTTATTTAGCCTCCTAGCAGCTTTCCTGCAAAATTCAAGAAGTTCCATATCCGAATTCAGGTCTGCTTTTGTCTTCGGGAGCAGATGGTTAGGGAATTTTGAGTTATTTTCCCTGGTCATCTAGGTCCTGACTTTATCTGCTACCTCCAACAGCTTTTTTCTGAATGCTAGTGACTCTGCCGTTATTACCTTCATCCTTTCCATCAATAGCTTCATCTTGTAGATTTCATCTGTGAGAATTTCTTGAGTGTGATATATTCGTTCCTGAATCTTGCAGGCTTGATCACAAAATGGAGTTATGTCTTGTTTTCTCTTATCTTCCAACTACAGTTGCTCTGCCAAAGATTCCTTCTCTTTAACCAGCTCTTCCACCCGAGCTTTCAATTCTTCGACCTGTTGGTTTGTAGCTGACTCTCTTGACTCTAATTGAGTGATTTGGGCTTCAAATTCACTTCATTCCCCTTCCATAATCATTAACTGCATAATTAATGCTTCATTTTCTGCGGCGTCATGTTTCCTTTTCAGTTCTATCCCTTTTGTTCGCACTTTCACCAAATTATCTTTTAATTTGAGCATCTTCTCTTTATTTCACTCAATGTCGTTTATCATTTTGTCAACATTATCTGCACTTGCTTGCGCAGCAGAAATGTTGACAGATGCCATGAAATTAGGGTCCTTATGGGTACCCTCCATGATGGTGTTTTCCTGAACAGTAATGACATCGGGTTGGGCGCCCATTTTCAGTCTCTTCTCTGTCCTCCTCGTGATGGTCTTTCTTTTCTGATCAAAGATGATAATGTCCAATTTGGCCATAGTATGTTGCTTTGATGGGGTGAATGGGATGAGTCCGAGCTCAGCAAATGGGAGGTGTATGCCGGTGAGCGTTACACTGGACACCTCAGGTGGGTCTATGTCCATATCCTGCATACTCGGGCTTCCCTTTTCCATAGTTTCCTTGGACTTTTCTTCTTCTTCTTTTTCGCTTTTACTATTATGTCGCATCTTTTTCTCTTATTTCTTCTTCCTCTTTTCGCGACCTCTCGGCTTCCTCCCTCTGCATTCTCTCAGCTTCTTCCTTTAGCCTCCTTTTTTCCTCTACTAACTGTATTCTTGTGGATTCTTCTCGTTTCCTCTGTAATTCTGCCTACTTGGCAATGTTGGAAGCAGTACTAGAATGAGCCCCGCTCTTGCAAACAAATCGTTTGTTCAGCTCGGTCATGTTGCTTGCCCTCGGTACACTTATTCATCCTTATCGAAGTGATTGGTACATTCATTATTTATTTTGATCGATGCACAATGCTCAGCAACCCTACCTTGGCTATCATTTCTCGCAAAAATATTTTCGCCAAAATGAAATGCTTCTAAATCTTGAACGAAAACTTCGACAGTTTTAACCTTGGAGAACTTGTACGCCCTTATACAGAAAGGCAAAGGTGGGAACGAAGATTTCTTATGATCATGCAGGAACTTTCCAATCCCATTCATGAAAACTTTCCTTACTACTTCTTTGTGGACCACAAAATCGGTCGCATATTTGGGAAAAATGGATGGAGCTCGGGAACCTCCAAACATTCTAATGTATGTGCCCTCCTGTGAGAAGTAGTAGTCCCCATATTCATTTATTATTGCCATTGCATTTTCAGACAAGAAGTTTGGTTCTTCATGGAAAACTAACCAGTAGAGAGGCATGCTAAACTCTTCACATATGAGCTTATAATGACTGCATATATGTGGGCCCACATGGTCTGATAAGACATGTAGACCGAAGACTCAGCCCTATTCCAGATGCAATCTAACTTAGGAAATGGGTGCCTAGCTAATATGAAATCTATGAGGTATGAAAATATGTAGAATTTTGCCTTCTTCTGGGTTAGACCTCCCTGTGTAGCTGCTATTAATGATGACAGGTTGTCCGAGATGATGTCTTCCTAATTAAAAAATGCGCCATGGAAGTCTATGTGATAAATTAGAGGTACCCAATTTAGCTTGTAGATAGTCCCATCTGCCTTGCCGAAAATTCTGCTTAGCATCAGAGCTATGATTCTGAAAGGGGTCCTCAAGCTTTGACACTCATATTATCCGCTCACTTTCTGCCTCAACTTCTTTCCTGATACTATCATTTTCTTAGCATATTCGAAATGGTCCATGTTTATACCTTTGATCCAGTCTTCAGTTAACATGACCTTGGCTGGTGGTAGCTTGTATGCCGCTGCTATATGAGCTGGATGGAATGAGGCAAACGCTTCCCCTTTGGTGTCAGAAATGATTCTTGATGTGGAATCAGCTTGTGGCAGGATCCATCCAATGAGCTCTGAGCAGGGAAAAGGTTTTGGGCGTGTAGCCGCTTTGGTGATGCCTGATCTCTTGATATTTGAATTCAGGGACAACTCCTGTTACTGCTTTTGTATCTTGGAACATGGTTTCTATCTTGGTGTCTAATATAATCTCCACGTCTGATTCTAATTCAGTTACCTTAGATTTCTTCTTGGCACCCTTCTTAGGCATTTTCAAAAAAAGAAGAAACATGGTATAAGTAACTTAAACAGAAGTTTGTAAAGCAATTTTCTTTCAAACTACCGACAATAGATTAAGTTGAGAGAATAATAACTTCCATGTAGTTTGGAAAATGATACTGGTGCTTGCTTAGCTTAAACTTAGATACAATTATGAGAGCAAACTAAGGATGTTCATCTTAAAGGGTTTTTTATGAATTTTGGTTGATTTTAAAGCCGCTTATGACCAGCGTGAACGACGAAACAGAAACTTCAGGGTTAGTCGCCAAGAGTTTTAAGTTTCAATCCAGTCCAAACAATGTATGTGTAAAAACCAAACTCCGTATGCATCAAAGGGAAAGGTTAAGACCAATAATGTCTGAAGGCAGAGAACCACTCTAAAACTAGACTATTTAACTTCATATTTAAGAATCTTATCCATTCGAGGTGAAGTAGAGTTATTGTATGTGGGGAGAATGTTGCGTATGATTCCAATTGTGTTCTAACTGAGGGCTCGACAATACTGAAGTGAACCAGCCGAAATTATCCTAAGAGGTCTGAACCGCAACAAATGACCACCATAATCTGCTAGTTTTTGCATTAAAACTGAAAGAAATGGCTTAGAGAAGACTGGACGAGGTGAACTTGCCAGTCCTAGGTTGAGACCGTTATCTGACACAAGGTCTGTGACGCAAATAACGAAAAACGCCGAGACCCATGACAAAAACTAAATGAAAGTACCAATAAAAAACAACCACGAAAGCAGGACAGTGGCCTACCTGTCAGTTTCGGTTTGGTCATGAGAATAAGTTGAAAACGACGTCCTGGCATCCAGATATTGGTGGAGGCAAGAACCTTGATAACGACATTTTGTCAATGCCAAACAAACAATGGCTTTGTCCTATATATAATAAAACCAAAAACCTAGTCATTAATGCAGGGTTAGTGGGGTCGTTAATGCGAAGGTAGTGGGGGTTGGTGGGGTCATTAATGACCAAACCCCATTTCGGCGTCAAAATACCATTACGCGTCGTTGCCTTTAAAACTTCACCACCGACCGTTTCGGCGAGACTTGCTTAGTTGCCGCAAAACGCGTCGGCGGTGTTCTCAAAATTATGTCGATGACGGCTTTCAGCATCCTTTCACGAGTTTCATTGGCGCCATTTCGTGAGCTTCGCATTTCTCTTGCGACCGTTTCGCCGACCTTTTATGAGTTTAACTGAAAATTCAGAGTTGCTTCTCGAGCTTGCCTTTGTAACCTTGTGTCGGCGCTCACTTTCTTTTCTCTTCGTTGGTGAGTTTTTTATGTTTCGGTGGCGACCGTTTCGGCAGAACTGGCCAAGTTCCTGTGAGATGGATCGCAGCCCTTAGCAATTTTTGCCGACTAATTTTCGTCGAGCATCCATCAATGTGACTGGGATATTTCCACTGAACCGTTTCGGCGTGACTGAGGCTTTGTCGCCGAAACGATCGGCGCAAATCTTTGTTTTCTTCCGACCAAATGCACAAAAAAATTCTAAGTTGTATCGGTGTGGACTTAACGAAGCTCCGACCGTTTCGGCCACACTCACCGAGTTGCTCCGAACGCATCGGTTGAACTGGACGAGTATCTCCGAAATGGTCTTTTCCAAAATCACGTTTATTTGCTCCAACCATGTCAACTCCACTCGATGAGTTGATCCAACCATTTCGACTCGAAAAGTTGATTTTTTACTTAGTAAAATTTGGCCTTCTTTGCTTGATCCTTAGAAGAAGAAAAAAATCTAAGTTTGAGGGTGGGATTCTTCTAGGATGACTTGAACTCAAAACTCTTTTTTAAAACAGAAGGAGGGACCCTACAATTTTTAGAAAAAAAATTGGGGATAAAGTTGCAGCAACAACAAGATGTCAATAGCACAAGAACTGTAAAATCTTATTAAAAGCAGAATAAACTGAAACATGGCCAATTTTAATAACAAGTTTTATGTCTTCATTCAAACATTCATAATCCCTTTTACTTCTGATTGAATGAATTTTTTTTAAGGATACTAACTAAATGAAAAGTCATTTTCACATATCTTAAGGACTTGAAATGGTCACAAAACCACTTTCTTTATCACAAAACCATTATTTTCTACTAATTATCTTTTTTCACGGAGTTGGGTTTGTTAAAGTTTGAAAGTGGAATGATTCCAATCTAACTGGAGAATGTTCACTATCATCTCGTATGATCTCCCTAAGATTTGGGTTAATGCTTTCTAACCATGAGGGAATGCCTATGCAACTTGGAAGTAAAGTGTAAACCCTAAAGATCAAAAAATGTTTCCAACCTCCAATAATTGTTTTGTTGTAATTCAAAATATTGGACCTATAATCTGCATCAAAACACACTAAACAATAAGTTAAAACATGGACTTACACCTAAGAATATATTTTTGCCTTGTGAAACATGTAAATCTACCATTGAAACACTAAAGCGTGCTCCTAAAAGTGCAGATCTGCACACATAAATGTAAAATCCAACAAGTATAAATGTTGAAATTATGAATAATGACTTTAGTGCCTTGTATAATAAGGGCTATGGAGTTTAGAAAATTGACTAAGAGGGAGCAAATCCCTATGTTAGCCAATTCAGTAGATTAAAATAAAGCAAGAGACAATGAATCGATAAGATATAGTTGTTGGATAGATATTACCTTTATTTGAAATGTTGTTGGTATAAGGTTTTGGGGCATATAGGCTTCAACTACAAGACTTCATGGGGAATCCAACCACTTCTGAAGCAACTTCTCACACTTATGCTGAGGGATGAATTCACATGAACCTGTCATTGAAAACTATGCCCTCTCGCACTGACTTCAATTGGAAAAAAAGGTATGAACAGAAATGAAGTCAAGCAAAATCACTAGTGAATAACAAAATCGAACCTTGCTTCACACTACCCCTTCTGCCTTTATAGAATAGGCATAGGAGTGTACAAACATATCCCCAGTGATAAATAGAAGTCAAAAGTGCAACATGCCAAAGATACATTACTCCAAAGAAGTCGCAGGAGATAAAAGAGGAATATATGTTAGAATAACCTAACCTTAACACAAGTAAAGTCTCATCGTCCCTCCTCCTTGTTGAAAATAGCCTTAGTAAAAGTTAAAATAAGTAGATTCTCCAAAAACCCTATCCAAGTCCATAATACATATGCTCTCTTCCTTTCTAAAATTAGTATGCATGCAAAGGAATTTCACCAAGAAAAGCTCATCTCTAAGTCATGCATCCCTCCTCTGATTACAATAATATGCATGTAAAATAAGTCCTCTAAAGGCATCTTCCCTAGGCCACAAATAGCCCCTCATGTCATGTGCTCAAATTGTAGATAGAAATAGCATGTGTGATTAAGGCAAGTTGATAAATTCAACAAACATTTCAGACTTTCATCCATTATTTACCTTGAGAATGATTATAATTCTACAACATTCTTCTTCATCTCTTACCTTAAACTTCTTCAAATCATCCAAGGCATTTGACTTTTCTTTAAGAAAGAAGACCCTTATTCTTTGTGAAAAAGCATCAACAAGATGCAAACAGGACTTGTCTAGTAATAATGATGGTGTGATCATCACACCATAAATATCCGCATACAAGAACTCACTCTACTTGCTCTACAATATCTACCCATGCCTTCAACTTCCTTCTGTTGTAATGTAGCCAAACATGTTGCAAAATTCCCTTCCTTCTCTTGAATAGCAAGTGGACCAATAACCATCTCTTACCTACTCAAAAGATAAATATGAGGAAACCACAAAATTCCATACAATAGATGCCAATTAAGTGAATCGGCACTGGTATCTCTACTATCCACCATTTCTTGTGAATTTTCCACATCATCTAGATTCTTCATTGCCAAATATTCAAGCACGTAAATCCCATGCTCTACCACTCCCAAGGCTATACTATTTCCATGCATTGTGTCCTTTACCAAATATCTACCTACTATGAACACAACTTCCACATGCAAACTTTGCTCTCCAATCTGTCTAATATAAAAATTAAAAATTATTTTTTCTTACTTCGACTAGGATTGTAAACAACATTTTTTTATCATGAACTTCTCACTACATGTTAGTTGTAGTTGTACATCTGTATGCCCTTCAACCACATGGGTCCTTCCTTTTCCTAGCATTATTGTTTCTGCAATGGACTTTGCTTCCACATAGAAGACATACTAGGTATTTCTATTTGTAATATGCAGTGAAATGTTTCCCATGTCAAAATACCACATCCATGACACACCAAAAACCACTTCAGGTCTCCATTAACCATACTACTGAGAAAATGAATTTTGGAGGATTGCCATCTTTAAAAAAGAAACAACCAAATATCAAAACTAGAACTTACCTCCTACACTTTTCTCACCTCTTCTGGTGATCAATAACCAGTTTTGTTGCTACCATGGAACCTTTTCTTTACCAGTCTTCCAACTAAAAACTTCATTTTGTCACCATCTATCTTGTCTTTTGAGCTCCTAGTCCAGTGGAAACCTCCAAGAACCAATATGTTCTTTCTAGATCTATCTCACATGGTTCACAACCACATCTACAACTCTTGATTTGTATTTTTTAATTGTTAAAATGTGCACTAAATCTTAGTTTCAAGTTTTAAAAACCTTATCACTTCTCATCTTAAAATTACCCGTGGGACATAAATTACAAGTTATAATGAATTTAGAATTTAATTTCAAATTATCTAACCTGTTGTGCTTCTTGGTGTGTATTTTTTCAAATACACTCCAGTTGCGCTCACAACCAGAAGAGTTGCATGTCTGGCTAAGGATCCGAACATCAAGCTTTTGGAGATGGGATACTCGTCTGCCATAGGTTTCCCACCAAGTATCTACAATGAATTGGAGAAAGTTAGAAACATAAGAGAAGCCATTGAAAATTTAAAATTTAAAACAAAGAATGTAAATAAATTGAATTTTCATTCTTGAAAGTTGAAACAAGGTGAAGCTTACTTGGCATTATGTTCTTCCTGTCATTGATAGCCACATCAAACCCAAATGTTCCCATGGACCTCCTATAGACTTCCAACTCTTTGGAAATATCTGAACAGTCAACTACACTTGGCACCATCCTCTAGACACACTCCAAGAACCCATCCATTACCTCTGCATCAAACCCGAAGCCACAGGAGTAAGAGAATGCGGGGTTGAAGAATATCCCTGCAGCATGAATGGGGCGATGAAGTGTGTTGTTCCATTGTTGATACCTTGAAAATGCGAAAAGGGAGGGCCGCTTGCATACCTTGAACTTCAGGCTTGGACGGTTGGAAGCTTGGATGATGACCGACGTTCTCTTCCACAGCAGCGCGACCTTCACAGACCTGTATTCCCACTCTCCTCCACGTCCCTTCTCCTCCAAGCAATACCCCTTCTCCTCCAAGCAACATCCCTTCTTCTCCAACTTCTAAGCACATCCTTCTCCACATTCCTACAGATCGGCGACGGCGTATATTACCCTAGCTCTCAACTTGAACAAGGAGAAGAAAAACAAAAGAAGCGTGTTACCTAGATATCAATATATCGAGATTGAACTCTACCAGTGAGGAAATATAAAAATTGGAATGGCAAACTATTACTTTTTAAGCATACCAGCATAGATCCATCTTAACTCCGGATCTATCATGCGTCGGGATAGATCAAATCCTTCAAGGTGCAAACCTTCCCTCATGTTTTTGCACTCTAAAATGGATTTCCACCTCAAGGTATTTGATCCCTTTGGTGGCAGGATAGACCCGGTGTTAATATGGATCCAAAATTTGTATAAGTTGTTTGTGATATTCTCAGGGAGTATAGCCCATGCTATGTTGATTAGAATCAAGTTTAGTACCAGTTCAGCCTTGGAAGACAAGGTAATGGCCTTTATTATTAAGGTGATCATTGATGTAGCATGACAGGTCTTCGATACTCAAGAGTCAAGATCATTTAGTGTGTTTGTCATCATATTACCCATCTTCATTTTTTGAGAAACATGCTTTATGTTAGCTTACCAATATGCATTTATCTACACACTTATATGGCACTCTAACTATAATCAAAACTTTATGATTTTGTGTCTAGAGATAAGTCTCATCGGTGAAGACAGTTTAAAGGCTTCTTAGTTTTGATTCATATATAAGTGTGTAGTACCGGGAATATATATACTTATAGGCAGTTTTTGGAAGCCATCCGTTGTGATTGAAGACTGTGTTTGTACGTGGCAAGAAATGTGACACCTCGCTGGGTCCTTTATAAAGCAGAATCATTTCTGAAAAAGGAAACACCCTGGAAATGCCAGGGAAATTTCTGGAAAACTTTTCCACCATATTTCCGTTCAGGAAAATGCTTCTGGGCCGTTACCTAGGAACTGACCCCATTTGTGATATTTCCAGACACACAACGATTGTGTTTTGGCAAGTTGCAAGGAACATTGGTTGATGTTGTCCCATGTAAGATACCTATGTAAGATACCTAATTAGGAAACATCATCTAGAAAAATCAATAAGAATGGGAAAAAACAACATGAAAACATACTTATTGTTTATAGGTACTTATTGTTATGTGCACCAATATAGGACACCTACTGAGATACTCGGTATATATTATACAGTATGCATTTATACTTGATATCATATTATATCTATTATATATTTGCATACTATATAATAATATACATAGAGCCACTCTATCTATTTCACAAGTACAATGAGTTAGTTACAGTTTGGACGAAGGCTCACATCTGCATATAAAAAAGAGTGGGACTTAAGGGGATTTTGGGCTGCTGGGAGGGATAATATGTAACCACAAGACAGTAGCCAATATAAGATCCAGGGATGAATAGAACATTCAATTCTCAGAAGCAATTGTAAAATGCAGATGGATCTCAGCCTACAATAAAAGCTTTGTAATTATCATTTTGAAGCTCAACTTTAGCCTAGAATAATTAATAAAACTCTTACAAGTTCTCAGGTTATGATTGGAAATTTATTGTATTTGTTGAATGGCTAACTGGTTAATTGTATGGATTTGCTTCAATATTGCTATGTACTCTGACCTCTGCAATCCATGGGTTGCATCAGAATCCAAGGATGAGGACAACTTATATGACAATATGATTGCCATTTTTCTATTATTTTACATCAAAGATTTTGTGGTCTCCTGAAGTTGAGTAAACTTGGAGGTGAAACTTTTGAAGACCATTGCTATGACCTGCAAAGTCTTTGGGGGTGCCATTACAACGCTTCTAAGCCTATGTTGGTGGGTTATTGGATGCTTACCTTGGTTTGATGTTTGGACATAGTGTTGATGTCCATGTGTAGGGACGATCCTTAGTAAAGGTTATGCTTTCCTTACACTCGTGGGGAGATGATTGTCTTACTTACTAAGATGAAATGGACTTCAGGTTGGCAAACATAATCTTGAAATATACAGAATTTCTGAATGCAGCATTCTTACAGAGATATTTTAGTTTCTGGTCCTCGAAAGATTGGTGAATTTAGTCCTTGTTTTTCTAGCAATTCGCTTTTATAAATATAAAGGAGTTGTTTTTAAACTTAGTAATGAGAGTTGTTTAAAATAGTTAAATCTAATTACATGTCCTGCTTTTAGTTAGAACTGCTAAGAACTGCTCTTTCTGTTTATTTTAATACAGAGACTACACAAATACAAACCTTCCTGTGAACCCCTCTGCTATAGATGGAGCTGGGCAAGTTTGTGTACAGTTGACATTATTTCATTTCCTAAGAGGAAAAGTTATTAAAGTTACCTATTTATGTTTTTTTCAACTGACATCTTAATTGTCAATCTAGTTTACTGTAGGGCCTGATGGGAAAAGAAAGGAACTAGAGAGCAATGTTCTTCTTGCATCTATTGAAAATATGCAGTATGCAGTGACAGTTGATGTTTTAAATACGGTATGCAAAATATTTATATTAATTATTTGCATTAAAGTTCTTGAGTTTCAAGACCAGTTGCAAGGATTGATTTATTTTCTCATTTTGCATTATTAGGTATTTTCACCCTTTGGTAGAGTTCAGAAAATTGCAATATTTGAGAAGAACGGAGGATTTCAGGCATTAATACAATATCCATGTAATGTACTGAAATTTACAGGATTTTAGGAATTAATACAATAAAGAATCAAAATCTCAGATCTGCATTATGCTATTTTTGCATAAGATCTTGAGTAGTAATCGATTTAGTGGTTCTTAATGTCACATCCCCCATTTTAACCCTTATAATATTTTGGGATATAATGTAAATAATGTATGCATATTATGTATGATTCCTAGCGTGGAGCTCAAGGCCAAGGCCCCGCTAGTGAACGCTCAATCTAGAAGAGGCAAGTATTTGAAATTATGCTACCCATGTGCTAGTGAACCATGGGAATTGTAAATATGAATTTTAATATAAAAGCCCACAACTACCTATGCAATGCAACAAGAGATGGGGGCATGATGCTACAAGGAAATTGGGAGGGAAAACATTCAAACCCTCAACTACCCATGCTGACTTTTGTACCCAATCATTTACTCTCCCAAGAGTTGGTTTAGGTAGTTAATGCCTTGGGGAATGGAGAGGTATGGCTGTCCAAATTCGAGTATGGGCAAGCCACCCTTCCTAGATTTTCGTGTTTGGCTTCTTGGGCAAGAAAGGAGCCACAAAATTGCCCCCAAGCCATTATTCAACCATCAGTTTTTTCTCTCTCACGAGTTGGGAGCTACCAGGGCGTTTTCCTCCATGGATTTCCTATGCTTTCCTTCATTTTCCTAGCTGGGAGGGGCGTTTTTATGCTGTATAACAATGGGGAAGAAGGGGAAACGATTAGAGGTTTAATTGAGGCCGTTTTGGCCCACTGAATGCTCATACATCTGGGGTTGATTTCCTCTTCCCACAATTCGTTTTTGGGTGTGCAAGGATTTGGGAAAACCCTTAGACCCTATTCTGTAAATCCCCTTGCTGAATTGTGTATCCATGCCCAGTTTTTGAGTTGCTGTGTGTAAATGAATGTTGGGGTTGAGATAGTTAGCCATTGCTTTGGGCTGTGCAGAGCTTGAGAGCCCCTTTTTCCTTGTAGATATCATGCCCAGCTCGGGGGTGGTCTCTGAGTGCTGAAAGAATACAGGTTGGGCAGAGACCTATGGTTGGGTGGAACGTTGCAGCGACATAGCTAGTTGTTTGGGGCAAGTGCACAACAAAGATAAGTGTTTTATACCTATGTGTTTTACCTCTGCAATGGTTACATTAATGACTGTTATTGATATATTGAGTGCATAAGAAAACATGTGTGTGGATGAGTTTATTTCCGCTGTGCATATTTGTTTGATTTACATTTGCACACAATCGCTTTTAACTGTATGCATCTAATGAATGGGCTGAGTTTTATGAAAAGCCCCATAGATTGGTAGCATGTTTTCTTTCCTTGCCTTGGATGGATGGGTGGGTATGTGACATTTGGTATCAGAGCGATGGTTGCAGCATTGGGCCTAATGGGCCAAATCAGGCAACATGCACAGGTAAGTATGCTTCCTGCTCATTATAGACCATTAAGAAAAATTTCAAACTTTCAAATTTTTGAAAATTTTTCTAAGTATTTTTGAAAAAATTTCTAAGTCTGTACCGGGAAGAACTTACGAGTTTTCGCCGAAACGGCGGAAGGAACTGACGAGTTTTTGCCGAAATGGTCGACCGAAAATTTTTAAGTTCGCCAAACCGGAAGAACTCGGCGAGTTCATCCGCAATGGCGGTGAAACTCAGCAAGTTCGTCCGCAACGGCGGAAAAAGTTGGTGAGTTTCCGCCGCAGCGTCGGAAGGAATTGGCGAGTTTCCGCCGCAGTGACGGAAGGAAAAGTTGAGTTTTCGACCAGAAGAACTCAGCAAGTTTGTCCACAATGGCGGAAGAACACGGCGAGTTGGTCCGAAAATTTTTCTAAGTGTCTTTCGGCGGAAGAACTCGGCAAGTTGGTCCGCAACGGCGGAAGAACTCAGCGAGTTGGTCCACAACGACGGAAGGACTCAGCGAGTTGGTCTGAAAATTTTTCTAAGTGTCTTTCGGCGGAAGAACTCAGCAAGTTGGTCCGCAACGGCGGAAGAACTCGGCGAGTTGGCCCGAAACAAGTCGGAAGAACTCGGTGAGTTGCTCCGAAACAGGGAATTTCAGCCGTTTTCCAGGGAAATTTTTCAAGTGCCGAAAGTTGAAAAATGCCATGGAACTTATGCGCTAGATTGCGCGAAATCGAAGGATTTACAAAAAAAAACGAGGGTGCTGGCCTCGACCTGCCCTGCAGTGGTGCAGGGAAGCCACAAGGGGGCAAGCCCCCTTGACCCCCGTCGTCCCCCGGAGACAGTCGTTGAAAGTGTGAGATGCATTCTCTATGCTTGGGAGGAGAAGCAGGGATTGCATAGAAGGTTATGGAGGCCTTATTAAGAGTAATTGACTGTAATATACATTGCGGAAGAGCAATGGGAGCAGCAAGGAAATGTTGATAAGAGGGAAGTTCCTCACCTTAAACTATTTCTGTTTATAGTATAAGAATTGCATGTTTGAAAAATAGCAAGAATAAAAGTTATACACTTATGTGTATATATTGAATTACTAATTCATGAGGAGATCATAGCTAATGATTGCTTGTATGCTTGGTAGGGAAGCCAAGAAAAGGATCAGCTACGATGTGGAGGAGGAACTCCATGTCATGAGGGGAAATTGAAAAGGGAGAATTCCTTAACTCCTCTCTTGTTACTGTATTTATATTTCCCGAGTTTTATATACTGAAAATTATGGCATAGGGATGCTGGAAATGCAAGAGAGTAATGCATATGAATTAGTGGGCATGATTAAAGAATCATTGCATGGTGCATGTGGATTGCTTATGCATGAGCATGATGTTGCATATGGGTAAAGGTAGTGAGGTTACACATGCAATAGCCCATTAATGGTATTCCCTATGGGTGATGACAATTAAAGTTGTTGATAATGGTTGTGGGAATCAGACCATAGAAGCATGATTGAAAATGCAAGAGTATAGATAGATGAAGTGAATATGTACTAGTTGGAATACTAACAGACATTGCATAGTGCATGTGAAAATGTTTGTACATATATATGATACTGCATATTAGTAAAATAGTGAGGTCTTACATATGCAATGAGCCACTTAAGATCATTATGGTGGTTGCTAATAATTAGTTGTGTTCGCATTGGTTGTAGGACCAAAGACAACCGAAGCATCGCTAAAGATGTGAATGGTGATTGTTGCATATGACCAACAACCTTATGAAGAAGGGATGGTGCAACAAATCTGTGATCATGAGGTTGGAAAAAGGACTGTGTAGCCTTGGTAAGAGGCCAACTGATCAAGTAACATCAAGCGATGTTAATGACAGCCATGCAGGTAATGGTTATTTATGTTTAATTGCATGAATGATTGGAGGATTTGGTAAGATCCCTTCAACTATGTTTAAACCATGTTGATTGGTTTGCATGTGGTATTGAGTGCCTGAAAGTGAATGTCAACCCACCGAGTATGGTGAGGTGTGGGTAAGTAAAGGCAAGGAGCCTTACACCCTATAGTTTCTTAGAAACCTCAATGCATTCATATGAAATTATATCATACCATTTGTGTATGTCGGTTGTGAGTTTAACAACCAAAGCAAGTGATGACTTATGGTCCTGTTGTAGTGTATGTCATATGAGATAGGCATGGTTAGGCCATAATATGTTGGAATGCATAGTATTCATGGATTAATGCAAGGTTGTATTGAGGGGTATGCATTGAGTGAATGCACATTAAAAGATTATGTAAATGTTGTGAATGTGCATGCATATGTGCGGGTGCACATGTTGAGATGCATTGTGTGAATGCATGGTTGTAATATATATGTTTCAATGCAATTAGATAATCGATGAAATGGTGAACCATTGTTAATACTGAGACCATTTCATGAGCTGCTGTGAATGCAGGAGAATGATTGCATGTGGAAAGTAGACATGTTGATGGGATACCAAAGTGCTATGTTGGAATGACAGATTTGTATGGATACGAAGTAATGAGTATCTAAAGCTAAGTTTAAATTGCATAAATGGCGTGACTGTGTCTTGTAATTTTATTATGATAAGGATGCATGCAAATATATTTGTATAAATATATATTTCATTACATTTCAAATGTTAACAACTGGAAATGTTTGAATTATGGAGTGTTATAATTTTGAAAATGCTTCAGTGACTGTGGCAGCAATGAAATATTATATGCATAAGAGACTTACAAAGCGTTTGGTAGATTGAAGTTACAGATTTCAGGTAGATTGTCTTGGGCATGGCAAATGTGGGTAAGTCCATGATGAAGATTGGAATCTACCATGAGCAAGGGCCAAACGATATGAGAACAAACTCATGGCTAAGCAAATCAATTTCTGTAGAGGACAGAATTGCAAATTCATACTTGAATTTAATTATTAATGCCATTGAATGATTATTGTTAAATGTTGTTGATTGTTTGGCTATTTGATAAATGTGCCAGGAAGACACATTGCAGAAAGACCATGTGTGATGACCTGTAGAAGCCAAAATCCATGGGAAGGACCCCATGCTTTGGAAATGGGTTTCGGGTGAAACACCATTTCATATTTTAAGAATGACATCTTAGTTGAGCTGTATGATTGAAAACCATGAGAGTGAGATGGTAAAGCTACGCCAAGAAGGCATGTGTGGTTTATGGAACGTGGAAAGATTAGGGTGGCAAACCGAAGAACTGTTGACTCAAAGAAGGGAGCCCCATTCTTTGCAAATGAAGAAAAGATACATCTGCAAAAAGAATGAGTATTATGTGACCCTAAATAAGAACATGCATATCTAAATTATTAGGGTTAATATGCAAAGCATGCTCTATTCTATTTATATGTCATTTCAGACTGCTTGAGTATGATTAGGGCCTACATGGTTCACATTGGAAAGGGGGTACACACCTTTTCTGGTTCCGAGTCATGATAGGGTTGTCAATATTGACTGCACCCTAAGGGAATGGACGCATTCCTGGTGTTTCAATACTTGATAGTGAATGTTATGGAATGTGGTTACGATTTTGAGCAGCAATACTGATAAGCCTGCTTATCCTTCTTGTGTTATCAGCCTACACAGATGCCAATTGGTACTGCACATTAAGAGGCAAAGTGAAGAAGGGTACGCAGGAGGACTGTATAGGAATTGGTAACCTTTCTATGCTCACACTAAATAATACTGGAAGGGATGGACAAACCCAAGGAGTTGTGTAGTAAAAAGGGGTATCATCCTTGTGTGAGTGGGGCCATGCTCACCTGCAGTTAAGAAAGTCACCTATAAAGTTCCTAAAAGGAACCACCGATTTTCACAATAGAAGGAGTGGCGTCCTTGTATAAATGAAGAGTTGATGTGTGTGTGAAGGGTTGTGGTGCAAGAAGGTGTGGTGACATTGGTGAAGGCATAAAATCTCTATTGGGTCAGCAGTAGGAGGGGGGCGCCAAGACTGACTGAAAACCCTGAGATGCCTATGGCTCCATAGTAGAGCCTTGACCTATAATGGTCGGTGGCGCAATTTCCTTCCATTGGTCGATGACCCAGACGAATGTGTTGGCTCGGCATTGGAGAGGGCCAACCAGGTATGGGACTGGTTGGGGCCAACCAGGTATGGGACTGGTTGGGCACCACCAAATGCTTGGTAATTCCAGTCGGCGTGAAGGTGTAACTGGTTAAGCATTAACTACATCCAAGTCCATAGGCGATTCCAAGGCTTGCAAAGCGAAGCAGGACCCTGTGAACCAAAGGGGAAACGCACAATACAGATAAGTATTCATTTTCATTTATGTCTTGTTTGGAATAATGAAGATTTCAGGTATAAGTCTTCTAACAGCTAAGCTGATGCACTATTGTTTCTTTTTTGGAAACCTTGGTCATTGCAGGAAAGTAAGACCCTGAAAGAACTATAAGTTACTGGTAAAATCCAGAGAGTAAATGAGTGGGCGATATGAATTATGGAGAAATCCAGGGAGTAACTGGTTGAATGCTATAAAGTTCTTGATAAGTCCAGATAGTGACTAGTTGGGCATTAACTACTTAATATTGTGAAGCAGCGTGTATGCTGGCCCAATATCCCTTAAACAATTAATAAAACCCAGTCGGCATACTGGCCTGGCATTGCCTATTCGAATGATTGTGGAGTAGCCTACGTGTTGGCCCAGCATTCATAATTGTGTTCACGGAAAATCCAAGGCTCGTAAAGCAAAGAAGGATCCCGTGGAATAAAGTGAAGACATCCAATACAGATAAGTATTCGGTTACCTTGCAGCTTCTTGCTTATAAATATACGTGTGTATATGATTTGGTTATGATTTCCTAAACTCTTGTTTAGAGATAAACCCTATGAAAATAAACTAAACATGTGAATTGATTCAATGTTTGAGTGTAGGCATTGTTGGAAGCAAGGACCAGGAAGGCATCATAGGGATGTAGATGGACATGTGACCATCCTAAAGAGCTCAGTATGAGCAGTAATGAAAGATGGTGCTAGTGGAAATGAGTGGGTCATAGCAGCCAAAGGTTCTGTAGGCAACTATGGAGGAGGGTTCCTAGTTGAAAACCCTTAGACAGACCTTAGACACTAAGTGTCATAGCCAAGAAAGGAAATTCAAAGCATTCACATTGAAGTGAAAGAGACTAAGGAGCATGAAACCACAGCGATGGTGTAGCTCCATAATAGAACAAGACTAAGAGGGAGAAACTCCTACTCTTTTCTTTCCTTTCGATTGATACATTTATAAAACAAAAGATTGTTGAGTGCATGTCATGGCTGAAAATAGATTGTGTTTAATTGCTTGAAATGAATTGCGAATGCTGAAATAGTAAATTTCTTGTGAAATGATGAACATGAATGAGTTCATGTGTATGTTGGAAAGCATGAAAGTGTGGAAGTCCCATGAATAAAGCGTGGACATTCCATGTCAATTAGGAAAATAATTGACTAATTTTAAATGTTTATGTTATGCTTGTCCTCACAAGGGATTTCCATGATGAATTTCACAGGTAAGAAGATGAAACAATTGGTTGCAGCCGGCACAAGAAAGTGTTGTTAGTAAGCAAAGTGTGGTCAGTTGTTTCCATTGACCATGGCAGCAGACCGAGGGCTATTAGAGTTGGCTGAAAGTCTTATTCAAACAATTGCCAGGACCCAAGAAAATCTTGGAGAGATGCTCAAGCTACAGAGGCAACATAATGAGATGAACCACAAGGTTTTGCAGGACTCTATTCGCCTACAAAAAGAGGTAAAAAGCATTCTGGGAGCAATCAGTAAGGAAAAGGAAAGTGGATCCATGAAGAAGAATTCATCCAATCGGCCGATTAAGAAACGTTCCAAGTGGGAAGACTCAAAGGAATTTGAGCAGGAAAAGGTAAAGCAGCCAGTAAAATGTTGGGGATGTGGAGGAAATCATTGCCTCCGTGACTGCCCAACAATGGAGCATCAAGAGGGTATCCGACATAAAGTTTCCAGACTTGTAGATCAACTAGAAGATAAAGAAAGGGAAGGGATTGTTTTGGAACAATGCCCTCATGCAGAGCTAGAAGGTCCCAGCCATCAGGAGCATTTTGTGAAGACCAAAGGACTTGGTCCCGAAAACCCAAGTAAAGGGTGAAATGCAGGACAAACCTGCCATATTTTGTGAATTTTGGACATGTATAAAGCGTGTATGTATTCCTAGGTATTGGGACACCGAGGACGGTGTTATTCCAAGAGGAGGGAATGTCATGTCCCCCATTTTGACCCTTATAATATTTTGGGCTATAATGTAAATAATGTATGCATATTATGTATGATTCCTAGCGTGGAGCTCAAGGCCAAGGCCCCGCTAGTGAATGCTCAATCTAGAAGAGGCAAGTATTTGAAATTATGCTACCCATGTGCTAGTGAACCATGGGAATTGTAAATATGAATTTTAGTATAAAAGCCCACAACTAGCTATGCAATGCAACAAGAGATGGGGGCATGATGCTACAAGGAAATTGGGAGGGAAAACATCCAAACCCTCAACTACCCATGCTGACTTTTGTACCCAATCATTTACTCTCCCAAGAGTTGGTTTAGGTAGTTAATGCCTTGGGGAATGGAGAGGTATGGCTATCCAAATTCGAGTATGGGAAAGCCACCCTTCCTAGATTTTCGTGTTTGGCTTCTTGGGCAAAAAATGAGCCACGAAATTGCCCCCAAGCCATTATTCAACCATCAGTTTTTTCTCTCTCACGAGTTGGGAGCTACCAGGGCGTTTTCCTCCATGGATTTCCTATGCTTTCCTTCATTTTCCTAGCTGGGAGGGGCGTTTTTATGCTGTATAACAATGGGGAATAAGGGGAAACGATTAGAGGTTTAATTGAGGCCGTTTTGGTCCACTAAATGCTCATACGTCTGTGGGAGAAATCGATTTTCTTCCCTGGGGTTGATTTCCTCTTCCCACGATCCGTTTTTGGGTGTGCAAGGATTTGGGAAAACCCTTAGACCCTATTCTGTAAATCCCCTTGTTGAATTGTGTATCCATGCCCAGTTTTTGAGTTGTGTGTAAATGAATGTTGGGGTTGAGATGGGTATCCATTGCTTTGGGCTATGCAGAGCTTGAGAGCCCCTTTTTCCTTGTAGATATCATTCCCAGCTCGGGGGTGGTCTCTGAGTGCTGAAAGAATACAGGTTGGGCAGAGACCTATGGTTGGGTGGAACATTGCAGCGACATAGCTAGTTGTTTGGGCCAAGTGCACAACAAAGATAAGTGTTTTATACCTATGTGTTTTACCTCTGCAGTGGTTAAATTAATGACTGTTATTGATATATTGAGTGCATAAGAAAACATGTGTGTGGATGAGTTTATTTCCACTGTGCATATTTGTTTGATTTACATTTGCACACATTTGCTTTTAACTGTATGCATCTAATGAATGGGATGAATTTTATGAAAAGCCCCATAGATTGGTAGCATGTTTTCCTCCCTTGCCTTGGATGGATGGGTGGGTATGTGACATTTACCAACTTATTTCTGGCCTCAAAAAATGGATTCGCAAATACTGATTCTTTGGTTTAGAAATGTAAAGTCAGTTTTTGATACAGTTAAATAACTTATAAATATATCTTATTCTCATGATGTGTGGTGTATTTTAAATATCCCCATGATTCTATTTTTTCACTTTTAAGGCTTCCACGTTATATTTTGTATTGGTGTGTTTTTTTGGATTCCAGTGTGAGGCAATTTGTTAAAGTTTTTTTTCATATCTCCTGAAAATGCATCATACATTGTATTACTGCAGAGCTATTGAATACAACAAATTGTATACATCAATGAACTAGGCTGTGACTACAAAGGCTTCCCTTTCATAGTCAAGGAGTGCCAATACAGTTATCAGTTTTTTTTTATATCTCCTGAAAATGTATCATACATTGCATTACTGCACGCACATTGAATACATCAAATTGTATATATCAATGGACCATGCTATGACTACAAAGGCCACCCCTTATATAGGCAAGGAGTTTCAATACAGTCATGTCAATGTCGAGATTCTACATGCTTATGGATAAATTCAAGCTTTGATCGAAACCAGAGTTGATGATTCTTGCTTTGATTGCTAGTCTACCCCAAATGAAAAGGAGAACCTTCCCCATTGAATGTGCCTTAATTTCTCCTTGTCAACCTTATGTTGTTCAAGATTACTCTACAATAATGCTTGAGCATCCTTCTGAGATTGTCTTCCTAGATTCTTTCTTTTGAATAAAGAGGGAGAATGAAAAGAATGGCATGTTAAGACTCTAGAGGGAGCCATTGGTAAAAAATTCGGCAACTTTGTAGAATGATTTTCCACATTGGGTGGGTCTGTGGCCTATGACATTAATTATGCTAGTGTTTTTGGTAAGGCTCATGAGCCTATAAATAAAAGAGGGAACCTCAACATAAGGCAACCATGTGTATCTTGTGGCATTTAGCATTGTCTTAGAGAGTACCTTCTCTTAGAATGGTTTTTGGCATTCTAATACAATCTTCCTTCCATTGTGTGCGTTCTATTGCTTCTTCATCATATCTTGATATTGCATTTTGACATCTGTGTTTCGAGGGCTAAGTAGTGCACCCAAGCTCCCCATGCTTTGTCTCTCTTTGGGAGTGCAAAGCATATAAGCTATACTAATGTATAAAAATATATAGAAATTTTTTACCAATACAAGACAATATAATAAATAAATAAAAACAAGCTTACTAACCTCCGAGATATTTGTTGTTCTCAAGAGATATCCTATGTGCATCAGCTATCCTTAAATCAACAGTCCCAGGTGGTGCAATAGCATGAAGAGAACCCATATATGTGGGCTCATAATCTAGATTTTGATCTTCTCGCCTTTCCTTGGCACGATATTGGTACCTTAGCAGATCTCAAGACTGTATAGGGATAGGCTTGGAACAAGTTATTTCATTCTTAGATCCATTCTTAAGCTCGATATATTCAAGATATTTCTTGACATATGAGGCTGGCATATCTTTCATCTCTTTTCCTGTAGCTTTTAGTGGCTAGAAAATACACTCAGATCCGAGTGCTCCAAAGTCCGAGCATTCACTTAACCAAGTGTAAAAAGCATGCTAAAAGTAGATCATTGCCCATGAACACCGGTTGAATGTTGCATCCTTCATGTTGTTCTGCAACCTTCCTATTCAACTACAGTGACCATTGTTGTCTTGTATTAAACCCTGAGCTATGGCTACTACTGGATTCCTTTGAATAAAATTGGAATGTTACAGAATTTACATGTGTTTCTGGAATAGAAACCAATAGAAAACTTTCTTGACACCTTTGAGTGCTCACTTAACCAATGTCTGAGCAGTCACTCAACCAAGTGTAAAAGGCATGCTACAGGGGGATCACTGCCCTGGAATACTGGTTGAATGTTGCATCCTTCATGTTGTTCTGCAACCTTCCTTTTCATCTAAATTAACCATTTCTACAATGTATTACACTCTGATCTATAGCTATTTCTAGATGCCTTTAAAGACAATTGGAACATTTCATAATTAACATGAGTTTCTAGAAATAGAAATGAATAGAAAACTTGCTTGACACCTCTGGAAGGAAAGGAACTGAATTGTCTAGGGGCTAATAGTTAATTTCTTGTGGATGCTGGAGATATGGACCATGGAACAAGAAAAGGAAGAAGTCATGTCTCTGCATTTGTTATATTTTCCTTCTTAAAATAAGATGGATATACTCTTCACCATCTCCTACAAATAACCAATGAGAAACCAACATAGTGAATATTACCTAATGTAAAAAATACCATATTACAGTCTCCTTTCTAGATTAGCCGAGGAATACCATATATATGCTATCTAAGCATTTCATATTCTCCATCCCAAATATTAGCTGCATCGAGTATTCCTCACAAGTATAACCATTTTATTTGATCTAAAGAACCCCACAAAAATTGATCTGTGTTATGAATATTTGATGTATGAGTGAAATGCAACATTATCTTCTAACTAAATACACTAGAGGAAGGAAAACTATGTCTGCTCAAACCTTTTACCTCTTTTGGACTATTGAGGAGTTCCTCGTCATAGCCTTGGAGGAGAAAAAAATGGAGTTGAACAAGATCTAGTTATGACTAGATGGGTTTAAATATGGAGGATACTGAGAGAATCTATACTCCTATACATTCTATGTATATTTTGTCTAGTTTCCCAAGGTACAATTGGGAGTTATTTTTGCAAATCGGATTTTCTATTAATAATGACAAAAACGCTAGGCATTAAAAGCAATGGAGTATAAAGGATAGGCTAAGCGTTGTCAGCCATCATGTGTGAAGACCTTTATGTGTATAAAGAGCACTTCAATTTCAAATAGAGTTATCATCATGGATGGAGGCAATGCCGTTGCATGTATGCAACATCCCTATCTCTATTGAATCCTTGTTCTGATGAAGGTTGAATCCATGAATAAAAAAGGATAACGCCTTCACCTGCATTAATTCATAGATAGGATCTTAGTCAGAATAGTAGAACTAGTAGTCACAACACCATAATTTCAAAGGAAAGAAAGATCATAGAGGGTGGACTAGCCATAGAATTGTTAGCTTCTTGGAAAGGCTATTTAATAGTTGTACTAAAGCAACACTCATGTGGTTGTGGCCCTGCTTGCTCTAGTTGGGATATTTTACATCTTTTATTAGGAAAAAATTTAGTATATTATCCAGAATTGGGATAACAAGGATTATCGATCATGCAATGTACATGGAACCTTGTTTATTGATACAATAACATGGTAGTTTGATAGGAGCCATTTTTTTAGTGTAAGATCACGATGTAAAGTATTCATGTCCACATAAAGCATTCAAGTCCTAATGGCGATGGAAACCATTACATTATGATTTTAAAGGATGAGTCACACGCATCATTAGTGACATCTGGGATGTTGTACTAATTTTCTTGTGATAAGATGGAGTATTAAGGCATTGCTTCAAATGAAACCATTAAATGCCATTTAGGAGGTCATTCACCATTATGAAAAAGATAATTCAAATGCTTAAAGAGATATGCTACCTAAGACCTAATTCAGTATTAAGGCCATTTTGGACATAAATATCTTCAGATGATGCATACTACTCAAACAGAATCAGGCTCCTGATCTTATCTAGTTGATGGTTAAAGGACGCCCAACCTCCTTGTTCATTTTAGGGACTGTTATCACATATACAGTAGCCGGGCTACCATACATTATTTTTCTCATTCCAGTACACTATTCAGCCAGTTCCCTTGCATTTGAGATGCTGAGATGAGCATTTATATTGGATCACTATCAGATTGTGGACAGCAGTTATATTCCCCATGCCATGACTGAGTTTCAGGACACTCAGAGAGATGCCCGATATAGCCATTATACCATTGGTACAGAGCAGTCAGTAGTGCCCAGAGTTACAGCAGCAGTCTCAGAGGACAGATGATGGTACAGGTTGATGAGCTTTCAGGTATATGACTCAGCAGGTATATCATGGTATTATGGTTAGATTGCTTTTATACTTATTCTTATAGCATGTCTTAGCACTTAGTGTCATGATCTGGCGATCATATAGATATTTGGACCTGGTTGACTTATTATATATATATTATTGTCCCTACTCAGACTTAGAAGTTCACTATTCATACTCATTGGTATATACCCTCCTTAGGGAGAATAGAGGTGATCATTCAACCATACCTTGGCTTGCTAGTGTTGGCTTCATCTTTTCATTGTCTTCATCCATCCATGGCCTACCTTTTAGATTATCACCCTAATTTGCTACTTGACTAGTGACATGGAGGACCTTTCCCCACTGTAGCCTCTGTATTGGATGAGCTTCCCTGTTTATTGTGTCTCGGCTCTGAGTTGGTGACAAAACTTACCTATGGTGAGTTGGAGTTCCTTGAGAATTCCCCCTAGTCACTAAAGTTGTGTTGGCTAAACCTGAAACTTTTAGTGCTGCCATCAATACAAAATCTGGAAAAATCAAATGCTATATCTTGTATATGAAAGAAATGCCAAATGAAAATGGCCATGAAAAATAAAATGTTATATCTTTTGGAAAAATAAATACCTAGGTAAACAAGTTGTCCATGACACACCTAGAAGTGCTCAGGTAAACAAGTGCCTTAAAAACACACCTGCAGCAGAAAGCCTAAAAATAAATGTAAATCTATGCAATGTGTTTGTAAACACACATAGATCAAGGCTATGGAAACCTCAGGCCCAAAAAGCAATGGAACTTAAATGTTATATCTAAACAATTGCTGGCCTTGTTTGTATTATGGATTGTGCGCATCTGTGAAGGTGAATAAACCCTCTTTAAACAACTCATCCATTTGTGAGACACCGCCATTCCCTGTGTTATTGCTCATTTAGTATATACTATGGTGTACATTCCCTTTCCCTTGCCGAAGTGTCACAAAGTCAAGTCAGTCAAGTCATCCCTTAGCCTAGCCAGTTATTTCAGCCTTCACCCTTCACTAGCAAATTGATCACAACTATGAAGTGAGTATGGTCCTGAAAGTCTAGTCTGAGTAATAATAATAACTAACGACACTATATATTTGGATTTAGATCGCCAGTCATGATTACTCTGTGTTTTAGTAGCTATTTGAATAAATTGTAAAGCATGTATTAACCTTGACACCTTGCAGCAGCTATGGATGATAGTCTGAGTTGTATTTGGTCTTGGTTAGACCTAGTTTGACCATGGAGGACCATGGGACATGAGATGTTGGACCTTATGATGATATGGATAGATGATATATGGTCTATGTACACATACAGGATGATTCTATGCAGCAGCTACAGGGTTATGATGATGATTCTTGGGATACAGCAGTGTTTGGTCATTTACAGATCATTATTATTGGCCTTGTTCCGGTACATTGGATATTTATTTTGATCATGCAGAGATTCATATGGTGTATGAGTACACATCTTGGATGGATTTGGACCTTCTGAGTCCAATGGGACAGTTTGTTTTCAGTTCCGGGCACTTACAGTGATGATTTAGCCTCAGTAGGCTGTCCTAGTGCAGTTTTGGTCTGTTGGAGGCCCTGTCGGAGCAGAGATGACTTTTATCCGGTTGACCTAGGGCGCTGATGATGGAGGGGGTGGTCCAGCCACTTGTTTTTACCATATTACCCCCCTCCCGGACACATTGGTGCCCTCACCTTGACAGCGCCATCACTCCAGGAGGCTGTTTGGGCAGTTTCACGCTTCCCGAGGCATTTCAGGATTGGTAGAAATGGCTATTGAGGAAATCGATTTGGGCTACTGAGGCAAAGTTATGGCATGGGATGATCAGTGATGATAGATCGGGACCTTCCACACCTCCTCCTGCAGTTTCAGCTTCATCGGGGCCCGCATCCATCACTTATGGCACTTTCTGTGGATTTTTGAGGTCTTTTGAGGACCACGACTTCACCTTGGAGGCACGATTTGGTATATTCATGATTATTTATTGGTTATTGTGCCATGGGGATTGACCAAGGAGGGATAAAATTACCCCTTGGACCCACCATGAGCCTCTTATGATATTTTGTCATCATGATTTGGTGGGACTCCCCTCTCCTAGGGCGACTTTGTCCACTTATGTTATATTTTATGTGTGATCCATGTATTATATTGTTGAGCTCATCTCAACCATTGATTAGACATTTGTATCTTTTAATCTTAGCCACTCATTCAAAAAGTGGTTAGGGTTTTGGTGCCTCTCCTTCCTATTTAAAGGAGAGAGCCTCTCATTGTAAAAGGGACTTTTGGCTCTGGACTATTGGAATAGAAAATTATTATTGCATCTATCTCCAATGTTGTGGTGAATGTTTTTGGTGTTCGTTCGTTGGTTCTTCCTTTGCACTGAGTTATTGGAGATCTTGTTTGCCATATCTATTGTACCACGATTTTTGCATCTACAGGTGGAGGCCGATTTGCTTGAAGGAGGAGGTATTGGTAGGGGAAGACTCTCCCTACTTCTTCTTTGGAGCTCTTCGTTGGTAACAGGGAGTATTACTGTCCCAGGACCTTCTATTTCATGTTACTATTTGCATTTCTCTTGTATTTCTTCCATACTTGATCTTACTGATTGAATTTCATTCCTTGGTTTGACAGGTAGAGGAAGGCGCACTTGTGGACTTGGGCATCAAATTGGCAAGCAAATCAACAATCTCTCATTTGATCTCTGCGGGAATCTTCCTCAACATCAAGGCATCTCAACCACATCATTCAGGTATGATCTCAAGGTAAGTTCTATCTCCATAGTCTATCCAATTGTCAAAAACACTTAAAACCCTAATTAATCAAAACCCCAATTTTGCATTTTCTTAGATCTACTGAGATCTAGTGGGTTGTTGGGCATGATATTGAAAACCCACCTCTATAGCATCCACGGCATCCCGGATCTATAGTTTGGTGAGGATTGGCTTCCGTTTGACCCCTCTCCCAAGCCAACCTAGCTTCTCCCAAGGAAGGCGCACTTCACCATTTGAGCAGGTTGACCTAGATCTAAGCGATGGGTGTTTGAGATTCCACTTAATTTGACATCTACACATCAAATAACATACACCCAGGTTGTCCCTTTCTTGAAATTCACCTTGTGGGTCCCATTCCACATTTTAAGGGATTTAATCCCCATTTTGGACCACTTGGAATACTTAAACTCAGATCTACAAAGATCTAACCGGTGGATTGCCACGAAATTATAGATCCATACCCCTACTTGACTGATCTACCCGGATCTAAAGTTTGGATGCCATCCGACATGATTTGACCCACCAAAACCCAAATTGAAGCCTCCTTAGGGAAAGTCGCACCACCTTGGAGAAGTGAGTTCACTCACTTCGAGGAACTGGGTACTTGAGATTTTTGCAGATCCGAAATCAGAATAATTCAAAACCTAGGTCTAGACTGTCACTTTGTCAAATCTTGCCTTGGGGACCGCATTCCTTGTTTTAAGGGATTGTGGTCCACTTGGGTCAAACCTAGATCTAGACACATTTAACCATCAAGGCCTATACTGTCCACTTATCTCATGTTGTAGGAGTCCAAAACCATAAAGTCAACCCTACTTTGACTCCACTTCCCAATTCCCAAGGCACTGGTTTATCTCCAAGACAACCCACTCTCCTAGATCGTGGGATTGACTTGTGGTTTGACTTTTGCATGGTGAACTATACCTTTGAAGACATCATGGACCATGGTCAAGATTGTCTCATGTACTAGTTAGCCCCAATCTAACCCCTAAACAACCCTGCATTGGACACAGTTCCCAAGGCAGTGGACCTTTTGACATTGACCTAGTACACTAGCCCTAGATCTCACTTTAAACATTATAAGTCACTTTCACTTCAACTATGAATTAAAGCTATACCTATTAAACCCCTCACTTGGCTTGTGACTTCATCCTTAGGTCTAGGATAAACCATACACCTAACTTCACTTAGAAATACCTTGATTTGGTGTCTTGGTTTTGATCTCTCCTGTCGGGAGTAGATCGGGTCTCCCCCTTTGTTGTCTGGGCTAGATAACATAAAGTGAAGGTTGCCTCGACTGGCGTGACAACCATACATATTGGAGGTCGAGGTGATCGTGGTTGCACCTTTTGAGTTGCCCTTCCCTATTGCCATCCATGACTGGATCCATCCATAGGGGTAACTACATCTTAGGTGATAACAGGGACCTCCCATGCTCTCTCACTCATTTACAAGTGCATTCTTTATTACATGATAGCCTTTGTGTGGGGCCTTCCACTTCCTACCTCTATACAGTGGTGATGGTTAGAGGACGCCCCACCTCCTTGTTCATTTTAGGGACCTCCCATGCTCTCTCACTCATTTACAAGCGCATTCTTTATTACATGATAGCCTTTGTGTGGGGCCTTCCACTTCCTACCTCTATACAGTGGGATCCCTTTAGTTCAGGGCTTCCATAGGAGACATTATCAAATAAATTATTGAATAGTGATCGATGATTCAACCTCCTGATTCGTGATTTCAGATGATGGTTAGAGGCTGACTAGATGACTTGCTCATTTCATTGGGACCTCCCTTGCTCTTCTTGTCCTTTACAGGGCCCTCTTCATTGCATGATTGTGGGTTCATCCTCACTTTTACATTCATTTTTGGATTGTTTAAGTCAATTTTTAAAGAGGAGATGCCCTACTTTCTTGCCATTTGGCTATTGATATTGGATTTACACTTATGTCACGCTGACCTCTTTTTGTTCACAAGTGGACTCTAATACTTTATGTACATTAAGTCTCATTGACAAGTCTTTGGTCACTAGCTCTTGCGGACTTTAATGCATGATGTATACTGAAGTCCCATTGACCAGTCTTTGGTCACTAGTGAACACATATAATTTATTTCCTGCTTTCTTTCTTGTTTTCATCCATGTGAAAACTCAATGGGATTGATTGCACATCATGCATGGAGAAAGACCTTCCCAGGAAAAATATTGTATATGATGAATTTGTGGTTTGAGCATTAGTCCCATCTTTTTAAGTGTATTCTGTTGTATTTTCATGTTAACCAAATGTGTCTGCATGGTTTGGTGAAAGTCAAATGCAAGGAATATAAAGGTGACATTTTTTCATTTTATAAATGTATGCCAAATAAACAAGTGTGACTAAGGGTTGAAGGGAAAGGAATTAATGTTGTTGGAATGCTTTGTTTTGTATTTTCCTATGTTGGGAAGATCTTTTGCTTTCCTGGATTTAATTTGTGGTTTCCAGGAACCCAACAATGTTTTGTTTGGATTTGTGATATTTCAGTGTTTAGTTTATGCATTTCCTATTTGTAATATTTCAGTGTTTGGTTTATGCATTTTCTATTTAGCATTTGGTCTATAAATTTTATATATTGTTGAAATGTCGATTTTATATATTGTCAAAATTATAGGAAAGTGACATATATTTGTTTTGCAGCAAACATTTATACCAAAGCTTCTTGATTTGTTCAAAATATCTGAAGATTTGGAAAACAATGATGGGCTTCATTTGATATTTAAGATTGTCACATGAATCAGTAAGTTCATTGCTTTATGTGTCTTTGAATAATGAGTTATCTATAAAGATTACCTTTCATTTAGTGTGTCTGAAACTGAAGTGATATTAAGAATATTTTTTGGCTTTGATTTTGCAGTTCTATTGAATAATACACAAATCTTTGAAATTTTTTTCGGTGATGAATATATAACAGATAATGTAGGTGCACTTTTCATATTATGATACTTCTATTGGAAAGTAATTTCAAATAGTCTAAAGCTTGTAAATATTGAAAATTATAATAGATGTAAAACTTTTTGTCTATTTCACTCAACATGCACTCTTTTTTCATTTTTTATATAATTTTGTTGCCACATGTTCATGCTAGTCATTTATTAAAAATGTATATTTTACAGGTTGAAGCCATGGTAGCAGAGTGGAAAGAGTTTTTATGGGATGTGCCAGAAGAACAGGCTTCTTTGTGGGGCCACTGTCCAGATATTTTTATAAAATACAACTTTCTCCCATTGCAGGTCATATCAGTTTTCTTATGGAAATGAAATCTGGTCAATTTCTGATTCCTATGAATAAAATCTTCCTAGTTATAGTTTTGAACTGCGAGAGATTAGGTTTGAAAGAGTGTGTGCAATGTTGTCTACTATTTAAAGCAAGTTATTTGGTGCAGGAAAGTATGTTTTTCCTGAAGCATGCAGAGGCTATTGAAAAGGATTTTCTAGCATTAGAACTGCATGGAATGTTATTGCTTGGCCTCATAAACCAGTAGTAGTAGAAAAAATTTCGACAGCATTTTTGGATGAATATTGGAGCACAAAATAAGGGGTAGTGTTGAATAATTTAATGTGTTGCTAGAAGTAGTGGAAAATATCAAGAACAAAATTCAATGTTATTTGATATTATGTACTTTGTCATTATGTTAAGAAGTCATAGGTTAATTTATGAGATTTATGTGGATATGAGAGTCTTGACTTCATGTACTATACATAATCTAAAACACAACTTGTAAGTCAATGTCTCAGGAACCTCAACATTGCTCTAGCCTTCACTTGACCAGTAATATGGCCTGCCATCTTCTACAAGCCTTGGATCTAAAGTATACATAATGCTCTCATCTGGAAAATTGTCAGTGTTGGATGCACTGTAGGTTGTTGTATGCAACTCTTATCTATTGGAAGTGCCATAAGGTTACGAGCTAATTGAGTATAGACTCTATGTTCTGCTTTGTGATTTTGCCACTTTGAACCTTTACTTGAACTAGTTCCTTCAGGATTGATTATTTGGCAAACTTGAACAACACAATTAAACCTAGATACTTCTGGAAATAATCTAATGCAAAGCTCTTTAGAACATCCACATTCAACAACTACAATGGAAGGAAACTAGTCGAAATTCAAGAAAATCTAAGAACTGTGCCACTGCTTGTTATAGATTTAGAATATATGCTTACACTTGAACCACAACATCTCAATCCCCCCTAGTTAATGGACATTGTACCTTGGATAGAATCCCAATCTGTTTTTGTGGCCTTCAAACTTAGAGCATGTATGTCCACAGAAAACTAGAATAAACAGGTGATATGACCTATAAATGTTATTAATAAATTTAAATTTGGCCTTCTTGGATTTCATATTTAAATTTGGCTTCATTACTTTGTAATTTATTATTTTTATTTTGAATTGCAATACAGGGTTATATATAGGTAACTGAGAATTTGATAATGTACAGATGGTCCTTGACACACCCTCAGTCAACAACAGATTATGATATCCAAAAGACATCCATGATTCCAGATTTTTTAGGTATGGTTCCTTGGTATTCAGGGTACATGCTATATCCCATTAATTTTGGTGATTTTTTTTGTGAGAGAGCATGCCAATAAACAGAACCTGTTCTTCCAGTGTTGGTTGTGGAGCCAGATCTTCCAGTCTCATAGATGATGATTCAAGCGTGTTTGAACCCTAGGTTTGGTTATGGTCCCAGCACGATCCCCAGGGGGTCCGAGGGAGTGTTGTTTCGCCAACAGATTTCGGGCACATGGTTTTGGGTATCCCGTCATATTTTCCCATCGTATTTCCCCTATAAAAGAAAGACATCGTAATACGACTAGGGTTGATGTATTAGGTTTAATGCATTGTAAAGATCTTTGAGATCGTGAAAAGAGACTGTGAGACAGTGAAGAGGAAGTGTAGCGGTTGTGCTGCAGGTTGTATCCCTTCACTTTGTTGTACGGTATAATAATAAGGACTGGCAATTTCAGTGTGGACGTAGCCCATCTTGGGTGAACCACGATATATCTGTGGCTCTCTTGTAATGTGTATGTGTGATAATATTTGCATTTATGTTTATTGTTATTGCTCTGCGATCCTGTTTTTCTAACATCTAGGACATCAACAGATTTTTTCAAGACATTGTTTGATCTTTTGGTATTTGTAACATTATTTCTTGGACGCTTTGATATGAGAATGATGCATGCAAGTCCAATCAATACATGAAAATCTCATTTTCTTCAACACTATTTGATTGTTGCGTTTGTTCTGTTTTAAATGCTAATAAATTTGTGAAGATATTAATTTCCATTTTAGGAAATTTTTGAGCATTGCTTTCTTCAATTTTGTATGCTTGTTTTATGTTATCAGGCAGCAATGACCACAGCCCAAGACAGTGCCTCGAAAGAGGGTTTTCTTTTTTATCATCTAAATGCCAGTGAAGAGTTGTGGTTTGACTTCATGGCAAACACTATAGATGGTGTAAATTCTACATACATTGTAGCTCAATTGCTTGCTCAACCTTGCCTTTACATAAGCATAACGACTCATTCAAAGAAATGCCACATGGCAGGTTGTTTTGTGCTTACAACAATTGGTACAGAAGGCTCAAGATTAGGGATTCTCAAAATCTTTTCCAATCTAGTCTCCTTTGGAATTGCCTCCCTACTTAATATGTGTCTTCAAGCATTTTAGAGCCTAGGCAACAAGCAAGCAACCCATTTTTGCTTGATTTTCCCTTACAATTTTTATTTTTGGCAATTTATTTATGTATTTTTTCCTACAGTCGCAGGCCCCAGTCATGGCAGTCGATTTTGCTCATTAGCACTTCCTCCATTACTTGATGTTGGGCTTCAGAGAGGCCCTTCTCAAACCCCTTCATGTGTTTCCAAATCTCTAATAGTGAGGGTAAGGGATTGGAACCATGGTCTATCCCTTGAAACCCAAGAAGTTTTTCCAATCCTTTCAAATTTTCTCTTTCAGTCTGACAAACTCGAAATTAAGTTGAGATGTTAATATTGACTATTGTACAGTGTGTTGCTTTCTACTTTAGTGCTAACTTATAATTGTGTCTTTTTTTTGCAGTCAGATATGAAATTAAATAAGTTCCTACACATTATTGAGAACTCGTTAGTATTTCCAGTGATTTATGATAGCAAGAGGCACATTTTAGGTTGATGATAGAAGTGTGTTTAAGTAGTGTGATGGATGGAATTGTAAGAAACTATTTGGTTGTTTAAGAATCACTATGTGTGGTTATAAGACTAATCCAGCTAAAGTGGGTCAATAAATGTGAGCCTTGGTTGATAAAATATTTAGACTATTCAAATAACATTTAAGATAAAATTCAGATTTGGAGGCAAGATTCAATTGCAATGCTTCTAGAAATGTATGTCATGGTTCTTAATACATTACAGGACTTAAAAGGTACTAGCTCAATGGAAGAGCACCTGCCTCACAGGCAGAAGATTGGTGGTTCGATTCCTCCATACCCTATTTACAGAAATCAGTGAAAATTTGCATATAATATGGCTAAAAAGACTAAATTAGTGACAAAAAAATGAGAGATAAGCGACCAAACAAATGACCAAAATTCGCATATAAACGACGAAATGACAGTTTTGGTGGCTAATTTCCGGTCTCTTATCACGTGACAAAAAACATGGTCACTTTTAGTTTGGTCAGTTATAGCCTGTCTGTGGTCATTAATTTGGCCATATTTTTTGTCACTAATTTGGTCGTATATTTGGTCATTAATTGTGGCAATTAATGACCAAATTAATGACCACAAGAGAACCTATAAATGACCAAACTAAAAATGACCACATTTTTTGTTGCGTGATAAGAGACCAGAAATTAGCCACCAATGATCATCAAATCAAAAGTGGTCATTTATATGTGTATTTTGGTCATTTTTTTGGTCACTTATCTCTCATTTTGTACTAGTGACCAAAAGATTAATTAAATCCCTCAAAACAAAATTTGCATAATTAATCTTTACCTCCTTCACATTTTGGAAACCTTTTCTGAACTTTCAACTCTTTTGCTCACTGTATAATTCTTTGAAGTTGCCATTGAGTTTCCAAACTTTGGGTTTTCAAGATTCCAAGAAAATTTCAGAGAGGAACCACCATGCTTACTGCTACACTACTCCAATTACAATCACCTTCTCAAGTGGTGACTCAATATCCCATACTCCTTGTTGCCCCCAAAATTGAAACCAATGACACCAAAAATGATCCCAAGGTCCCAAATGATCATGATACATGCATGGTGTGAAATGTCTACTATGAAATTCCATGAACACCAAGCATGTGAAAATTGAATCTGTCTCTCAAAATGTCTCCTACATAGGAAACTGGAACATTGGTCTGCAAAGATGAACTCAACAACTGAAGGTTGGTTTTCTCTCTCAAACCAACAATTGAACTGTTGCTCCAAGTGAGCTGAAATCAAGCAATGTCAGGATCCCATTGCTTGTATTGCACTCAAAAAAATAGGAGTGCTCTCCAACCCATACCATTAGGAAAGAGAATGCATGGATCCCACTACCTTATATGCATCCTTACAAACATCATTATCAACAAGAAGAGTATATCATCATGAAGGGTGGAAAAATCAGAATAAACTAGTGGAAGTTTATCACTTCTACTACAAAACAAAATTTATGTGCAACTCTCCCAAAAAAGAATGCAACTCTGGAAGGTGAGGCCAAATCAAATTGAGTCTCTTCAACAAGGCATGGGAGTGCACATCATTAGGACTCACTCTCAAATGGCATAAGAAGGCATCATCAAACACTAGTACAAAATGAGAGATAAGTGACCAGGCGACCAAAAAATTTGGTCACCACAGCTTTTTCAAGGGATAAATGACCAAAATTGAGAAATTTTAAGTGAATTGACTAAAAATGACCAAGATAAATGACCAATTTAGTCATGGGATAAGAAATAACCTAAAAATGACCAAGAGAAATGACCAACTTGGTCAGGATATAAGAACTAAACTAAAAATGACCACATAACAATTGGTCATTTATGTGGTCATTTTTAATTGTGTCATTCCGGCAATGGAAAATTATAATTTTGATAATGGATTTGTACAATTTACTAAATTTTAACTCTGGAGATGGATTCGGAGACCCTCCAAATCCATCTGCAACGTTAAAATTTAGTAAATTGCAACATTAATAGTACACAACTTTGATTATTTTTCAATACATGTCTTCTAAGGGATCATTTATTTGAGGCCATCCCGATACCTATTGTGTTAGACGATAGGAGAATCATTGAGATGCTCATTTAGGGGTTTCTCTACTAATTAGTGCCTTGGGTGTGGTGATTTGATATCTAGATAATACTGCATCATGTCTTTCATATAGTTTATCAAGTGATAGATGAGTTCTTCTACATGTGGTTGAGTCGAAATTTTGTTAAAGTTTTGACAAGTTCATGTATTTTGCGTCATGTTAGTTAAAAATTGTCAATTTCATAACCTCCATTAATTCTCCATATGATTCCATTAGTCATGGTTCTCCTCACGCTTGAGTTCGGAAAGTTCTAAAGTTCCCCTCGTCCCTCCCCTACAAAAAAATCACCAATATCCTCTATTTTGGAAAGAAAAGAAGATTCCTCCCTTTCTGTAAAAATCCCTTCTTTCTCATCTCCTTGAATAATAATAATAATAATGGCATCATAATCCATAGCCCCTTAGATTTTGGTCATATTCTCTAAAACTTACCAATTTCAGAACCTCCTCAATTGATTCTCCATACGCATCCATTCACCATGGTTCTCCTCGCACTTGATTTCAAAAAATTTGAAAGTTCCCCTTGGGCCTCCCTGCAAAAAGTCGACAATATTCTCCATTTTGAAAAGAAAAAAAAATCTTTCTTTCTATAAAAATACCTTTGTTCCCATCTCCAATATTATTATTATTATTATTCCCTTATAATCCTTAATACCTTTGCTTTCCCTTTCTCATTTAAACTAAACAAATTCTTAAAAACAGTTCTTTTCTTTATGTTCCTATTAACATTCCAGTTTTCATTCATATATAATATATCAATATATTATATAGTTATTAGATATATTTCTATAGTTAGTATATATAATATATTAATATTAGTATTAACATATTTATAAAAACAATAATAAAAACAAAACAAATACGGTAAAATGAGGGAAATTAAATTTTAAAAAAATATAAATAAGAAACAAACATAATAAAAAGATGAAAAATAAATAAAAATAAAATAAAATAAAAGAGGGAAAAGTGAATTTGCCGAAAAATGAGTAAATTAAAAACCAGATTGAAAGGGAAAATTTGGGAAAATAACTCAAATTAGAAAACTTCAATAGATCTAAGTCATGCGAGGGTTTGGTAGATCTGAGTAATGTGAGGGTTTGGTACTGATGGGATCACGACATTGAGAGTTGGTTGTACAGAAGAGGCATCAACACTCAATTTAGGTATTTGTTCAGTATTTTATTTTCTTCTTAATTTGATTTGTGAGGATCAAAACGCCCATGTAAATATTTTGAGTTTTAAATGATTTGATGGGGTTTCAAACTAGGAGTTAATCAGAATGTTCAAGCTTGCAAGGTGAACAAAATTTGGCCGTGGTGATGAAATGTGACAAGGTGCTGGAAGGACTTTTTGAGACGGTAAAAAAATTCTTCATAAGGGAAAATGGACAGATTACTGTATATCAAATATATTCTCATATTTTAGGGCAATGAAGAGTTCTCTATCGATCCTTCATTGTTTATGAGAATCTGTACAATTCAGATACAATTTATGGGATGAATTTTCATTAATTAGTACTTTTCTCATTGTGGACTTGAGAAGTTCTATCGTGATATACTGAGAAAAACTTTGTGATGTTTTGATGTTGCAGGGTTGCTCAGGTATGGAAAGAGTTGCAGTCTTCGATGGACCAACTATTTGAGGCCAGACATAAAGCAAGGAAAGTTTTCTTTTGATGAGAAACAAACCATTCTCCAACTCCATGCAATTCTCAGAAACAAGTAAGTTATCAACAAACCTCGATGAATCCCAGGGATAGTTTCACGGGGTTCAAATGTTGGAAGCTCTGTCGACTCAGAGAAAGTCTTAGTTTCACGGGATTCAAGAGTTTGCAAGGTCTTCCGATTAAGAGAAAGTCTGTCTCTCTTTCCTCTGCGAAAGCCCAGTGTCTTTTTTCAGTCGTTGTCTTTTTAGACCTTTCTTCAGAATTCGAAAGACCTCTGTTCAGAATTTGTGTTCCAAGGTTTTTCTCTTTGTTTTTTCATAGATAGAAGGGTGGTTTCCTCTTTGTCTCTCTATTGGTGGTTGAGCTGCAAATTTGCTTAAGGAAACGAGCTCTTTTTCATTGCTTTGTTCTGGTTAAATTCTCTATTTAGGGTTCTTGCTTCTCTCATCCTTTCACTCATCCTTTTGTTGGTGGTTAGAGTGTAGGTATTTTCTATTTGATGTTGGCTTTTCCTCTGCATCCTATCATTCCTACATTTGTTGGGACACTATCCATTTAATGCTTTGTCTCTATTTTTCACTTGCGTTGATTCGTTGGTTGAGCTTACCCTCTCTGTTTACAAACTGATTGTGAAGTTTGGTTGGATCCAACCTCATTTCTCACCATTTGAGACTCATCTATTGCACATGAGGCTAACTAGAGCCTTGGAAGTGAACTGGTTGATGCATTACCTTACATTGAAGTGACCTGACCTGAACTTAACTGAACTGAACAAAGCTGAGCTAAACTGAAGGAGGGCACCATTTAGGCCATGCATGTCAGTGAGGGCGCCATTTAGGCCATACATGTCAGTATTAAGGCCTTGGGAGCTAAGGGTTCAGCTCTATGGTGCTTAGGATGGACCAAAGGGGCTAGGTAGAGGGTTATTTTCTCTAACAAATTCCCTCTTTAGTAGGGCACCAACAATGAGTACTTTTTAATGTTGGATCAGCATTTTATAATAGTCATACTAATAACATAGTTGTCAATGAGTACTTTTTAATGTTGGATTGGCATTTTATAATAGTCATACTAATAACATAGTTGTCAACTTGTTAAATATTTTGTTTAAGTAAAATGCATATGATGGCTAAAAATTTACATTGCACTTTATTTATTCTATGAAGCTTAATACACACTTCCAACTCTTTCTCTCTCTCACCCAGTCCAATATGTTCGTACTAGGTGAAAAATGATCTTGGGACTTCATAGGAATTACATTTGTCCATAATTCTATGACAGACACTAATGTGGAATGCGACAGATTTTGAAAAGATTCACATTGGCTGGAATACATGTAACCAATGTTTGTACAGTGCAATGAGTCTGCAATAAAACTTCAACATCAAGATAATTACATAGCTGAAACATGAAAATTGAGTTTATTCTAATCCATCAGATGTTAGGTAGAGATGGAAATCCCAGTAGTGAACAACCAATGTCAACGCAACAATTATCCCAACAATGACCACAAATTAAGTTTGATTTTGAGATGACCCTTCTCCAGGTAATATTCTTGCAGGTAGTGCATTCAAAATCCAAAGGCAACTGAGTTTTTATTTTCTAAAGTGTAGCAGCTGTGTGAACAATTCCAACTAATATGACTGGCCCTTTGGATGAACAATATTGTGCTTTGTGACACCTCTTTTTTGACACTTAATAAAATCCTTGCCACATAATTAACGTCTGCTGCGAAAATTGAAAATTGTTACTACTTGACCACACAATTATCTGCAAGTAAAAAAATCAAAAAATCAAAAAATCAATTACTGTGAGCCATAACACAGTTTGTCCCAATCCCCTTAGGTGGATTTTACTATGCAACAATAAATTGTAAACAACATTTCCAATTTCTTGGGAAAAGAGCAATATTGGATCACAGTTTTGAGAAAAGAAACAATCGACAACGTCTCAAAATTTTAAGATGCGAAGGAATTTTTGCGGCCAAGAACATTCTAAAAAGGACCCCCAAACATCCAAAGATATGCTCATTTGATATGAACTAGCCAATGGCTACTTTATAGAAGCCAAGCTTTCAAGCTGCTTCAGAGACAGGAAAACAATGCCTAGAGTGAAGCTATAGCCATAAATCCTAAGACTTGTATCATTTCAAGGACTCTCTATCCTCAATTGAGGTTGTATAATATAGAAAACTCTTGGAAAATCCCATTATAGAGTCTCCTTCAGACATGTAATGTGTGATTAAATAAATTTGATGCAAGAGTGAAAACCTGTGCCAAGTCAAAACTTAATACACATGAGCAGTATGTTTTTGATGTTCACTCCACTAAAGATGAAAAAGAGCTCCGAACGAAAATACTTAATGCAGCTAGTACTGTGAGGATTTTTTAATTTTATGATTGGGATTTGATTACAGTAATTAGAATGTAAGGGTCAAAGGTACAAAAGCTTTAAAGAAATATATGTGTCTCAAACCTTTTTCTTTGTATATCAGAGGAGAAAAATGGAGCTGTGAAGGATTGCTAGATACCTTCTCAACATCAACTGCTCAAGAGTCACTAGATGGATGCTTGCACTTCTAATTATTTTCTAATCAAATGCTAATATGATCTCACATTGTTTCCTACAAATGGATGCATTGACAATACAAGGGAACACAAGAGGTAGTATTTTGACAGCAAAAATGGTCAGTGAAGATTTTTTGGCCAGACAGTTAGGAGATCCGATCACTTTAGCTAAGGAATATGTTGTAATTGCAAAAGAAAAGAACAATTTACAACTTGAATGGGAGTTAAGTTCCCAGATCGGAAGTTGTCTAGTATTGCTTTCCAAAGCAGCTACTAGAGGACATCCAATCACAAAAGAGGAAGCAGAGACTATTATTAGAGAGTTGTTATCACTAATATATCATGCCAAAGAGCTCTGCAACAGAATATTGATGAGTACAACAGAAGATTGGAATTGATGGCTGGCCTTAAAAGCCATATGCAACAGGGATCAAACCAAGCCCATCAAAAGGGGGAGAGCACATAGTGGGAAGAGAGACATAAATAATTTATCTCATGTGCTGAGTTGAACCATTTCTACCGACTCCGGAGTAATAACTACATAGATTTTAGCCACAGTGGAGTTAAACAGCTCAGAGGAAATGGGAAGCAGGGTCATATCACCAGCTGAAGCAGAAGGCCGGCTCCATGGAACGCCCACTGCAAAAGAGTAAATTTTCCAATAGATGCATACTTCCTTTTGAATTCTCTCTGTCAGAAAGCAACATCTAGAATAATGTAAAGACCAGCTCTAGTTACCTGTGTTATTCTTTTTAGAGTTATTTTGGAAATCAAGAGATTATCAATAGTGTTTTCATCTTACAGTCTGGCATGTAATGTTGATAATAGTAGAACTACATGAAAAATTATGCTAAAACTGAATTGCTCAGGTGCAATGTTAGAAGATATCAAAAACTGAGTTTTCTTTTAAATGAAGACATGGACGACATTAAAAGCCTTGCTTCCTCTGTGCAATCTAAGTTGAATCCCAGAACTAAACATAATGGTGGGGTAGTTCATTCTGGGTGCATTTCAATATTCCCCTTCAGTGGTTCATTTGAAGTTTTTGCACATAGTGCATATCTGATACACCAATGAATGCATTGCTACCACGATACACCATTTTCTTTTTGGCAAATTTTAATGATAGTATAACAGATCTAAACATTATTTTCCAGCTCTTTCAAAATCTGATATTTGCTTGGATGGTTGATTTGTTCGACAGAGTTCATAATATTCATAAAGGAGGCCATGAGGATCTGGAAGTTGCAAGAAAGGAGAGGTCATACTTTTAGCATGATGGTATGTTCTTGCTGCTTGAATGATTGTGAAATCAGAAATAGCATGATACAAGTCTACCATACCATGAAGCCGCAAAAGAAGTACTTAAATCATTTTAGAGCCACATCTGAGATGCTCATTAGGTTTGTTGATCCGACACCCTAAAGAATGGTAGATTACACTCAGCTAACTTAGGAAAGAAGTATGGGATTATTATGGCAGTCTTGTGCGGCTGTGCCAAATAAATTGCAAATTAAATATTGAGGGTTAAATATGGCAGTCTGCTAGGATGGACCAAAGGGGCTAGGTGGAGGGTTATTTGCTCTAACAAATTCCCTCTTTGATAGGGCGCCAACAATAAGTACTTTTTAATGTTGGATTGGCATTTTATAATAGTTAGTTGTCAACTTGTTAAATATTTTGTTCAAGGAAAATGCATATGATGGCTAAAAATTTACATTGCACTTTATTTATTCTATGAAGCTTAATACACACTTCCAACTCTTTCTCTCTCACCCAGTCCAATATGTTCGTGCTAGGTGAAAAATGATCTTGGACTTCATAGGAATTACATTTGTCCATAATTCTATGACAGACACTAATGTGGAATGCGACAGATTTTGAAAAGATTCACATTGGCTGGAATACATGTAACCAATGTCTCTACAGTGCAATGAGTCCGCAGTAAAACTTCAACATCAAGATAATTACATCGTTGAAACATGAAAATGGAGTTTATTCTAATCCATCAGATGTTAGGTAGAGATGGAAATCCCAGTAGTGAACAACCAATGTCTCCACAACAATTATCCCAGCAGTGACCACAAATTAATCTTGACTTTGAGATGACCCTTCTCCAGGTAATATTCTTGCAGGAAGTGCATTCAGAAGCCAAAGGCAGATGAGTTTCTATTTTCTGAAGTGTAGCAGTAGTGTGAACAATGCCAACTAATATGACTGGCCCTTTGGATGAACAATATTGTGCTTTGTGACACCTCTTTTTTGACACTTAATAAAATCCTTGCTACATAATTAACGTCTGCTACGAAAATTGAAAACTGTTACTACTTGACCACACAATTATCTGCAAGTAAAAAACTCAGTTACTTTGAGCCATAACACTGTTTGTCCCAATCCCCTTAGGTGGATTTTACTATGCAACAATAAATTGTAAAAAGCATTTCTAATTTTCTTGGGAAAAGAGCAAATTGGATCGGAGTTTTGAGAAAAGAAACAATCGACAGCGTCTCAGAATTTTAAGATGCGAAGGAAGTTTTGGGACCAAGAAAATTATAAAAAGGATCCCCAAACAGCCAAAGATATGCTCATTTGATATGAACTGGCCAATGGCTACTTTAGAGAAGCCAAGCTTTCAGGCTGCTTTAGAGACAGGAAAACAATGCCTAGAGTGAAGCTATAGCCATAAATCCTAAGACTTGTATCATTTCAAGGACTCTCTATCCTCAATTGAGGTTGTATAATATAGAAAACTCTTGGAAAATCCCATTATAGAGTCTACTTAAGACATGTAATGTGTGATTAAATAAATTTGATGCAAAAGCGAAAACTTGTGCCAAGTCAAAACTTAATACACATGAGCAGTATGTGTTTGATGTTCACTCCACTAAAGATGAAAAAGAGCTCCTAACGAAAATACTTAATGCAGCCAGTACTATGAGGATTTTTTAATTTTATGATTGCGATCTGATTACAGTAATTAGAATGGAAGGGTCAGCGGTACAAAAGCTTTAAAGAAATATATGTGTCTCAAACCACTTTCTTTGTAAATCAGAGGAGAAAAATGGAGCTGTGAAGGATTGCTAGATACCTTCTCAACATCAATTGCTCAAGAGTCACTAGATGGATGCTTGCACTTCTAATTATTTTCTAATCAAATGCTAATATGATCTCACATTATTTCCTACAAATGAATCCATTGACAATACAAGGGAACACAAGAGGCAGTATTCTGACAGCAGAAATGGTCAGTGAAGATTTTTTGGCCAGACAGTGGGAGATCAAATCACTTTAGCTAAGGCATATGTTGTATTTGCAAAGGAAAATAACAATTTACAACTTGCATGTGAGTTAAGTTCCCATATTGGATGTTGTCTAGTATTGCTTTCCAAAGCATCTACTAGAGGACATCCAATCACAAAAGAGGAAGCAGAGACTATTATTAGAGAGTTGTTATCACTGATATATCATGCCAAAGAGCTCTGCAACAGAATATTGATGAGTACAACAGAAGATTGGAATTGATGGCTGGCCTTAAAAGCCATATGCAATAGGGATCAAACCAAGCCCATCAAAAGGGGGAGAGCACATAGTTGGAAGAGAGACAAAAATACTTTATCTCCTGTGCTCAGTTGAACCATTTTTGCCGACTCCGGAGTAATAACTACATAGATTTTAGCCACAGTGGAGTTAAACAGCTCATAGGAAATAGGAAATGGGAAGCAGGGTCATATTTCCAGCGGAAGCAGAAGGCCAGTTCCATGGACCGCCCACTGCAAAAGAGTAAATTTTCCAACAGATGCATACTTCCTTTTGAATTCTCTCTGTCAGCAAGCAACATCTAGAATAATGTAAAGACCATCTCTAGTTACCTATGTTATTATTTTTATAGTTATTTTGGAAATCAGGCGATTATCAATAGTGTTTTCATCTTACAGTCTGGCATGTAATGTTGATAATAGTAGAACTACATGAAAAAATTATGCTAAAACTGAATTGCTCAGGTGGAATGTCAGAAGATATAAAAAACAAAGTTTTTTTTTTTAAATGAAGACATGGACAGCATTAAAAGCCATGCTTCCTCTGTGCAATCTAAGTGGAATCCCATAACTAAACATAATGGTGGGGTAGTTCATTCTGGATGCATTTCAATATTCCCCTTCAGTGGTTCATTTGATGTTTTTGCACATAGTGCATATCTGATATACCAATGAATGCATTGCTACCACGATACAACATTTTCTTTTTGGAAAATTTTAATGATAGTATAGCAGATCTAAACATAATTTTCCAGCTCTTTCAAAATCTGATATTTGCTTGGATGGTTGATATGTTCTACAGAGTTCATAATATGCATAAAGGAGGCCATGGGGATGTGGAAGTTGCATGAAAGGAGAGGTCATACTTTTAGCATGATGGTATGTTCTTGATGCTTGAATGATTGTGCAATCAGAAATAGCATGATACAAGTCTACCATACCATGAAGCCGCAGAAGAAGTACTTAACTCATTTTAGAGCCACATATGAGATGCTCATTAGCTTTGTTGATCTGACACCCTAAATAATGGTAGATTACACTCAGCTGACTCAGGAAAGAAGTATGGGATTATTATGGAAGTCTTCTGCCAAATAAATTACAAATTAAATATTGAGGGTTAAATATGGCAGTATGCTAGGATGGACCAAAGGGGCTAGGTACAGGGTTATTTTCCCTAACAAATTCCCTCTTTAGTAGGGCACCAACAATGAGTACTTTTTAATGTTGGATTGGATTTTTATAATAGTCATACTAATAACATAGTTGTCAACTTGTTAAATATTTTGTTCAAGGAAAATGCATATGATGGCTAAAAATTTACATTGCACTTTATTTATTCTATGAAGCTTAATACACGCTTCCAACTCTTTCTCTCTCACCCAGTCCAATATGTTGGTGCTAGGTGAAAAATGATCTTGGACTTCATAGGAATTACATTTGTCCATAATTCTATGACAGACACTAATGTGGAATACGACAGATTTTGAAAAGATTCACATTGGCCGGAATACATGTAACCAATGTGTGCACAGTTCAATGAGTATGCAGTAAAACTTCAACATCAAGATAATTACATAGCTGAAACATGAAAATGGATTTTATTCTAATCCATCAGATGTTAGGTAGAGATTGCAATCCCAGTAGTGAACAACCAATGTCTCCACAACAATTATCCCAGCACTGACCACAAATTAAGCTTGACTTTGAGATGACCCTTCTCCAGGTAATATTCTTGCAGGTAGTGCATTCAAAAGCCAAAGGCAGATGAGTTTCTATTTTCTGAAGTGTAGCAGTAGTGTGAACAATGCCAAATAATATGACTGGCCCTTTGGATGAACAATATTGTGCTTTGTGACACCTATTTTTTGACACTTAATAAAATCCTTGCCACATAATTAACGTCTGCTGCGAAAATTGAAAACTGTCACTACTTGACCACACAATTATTTGCAAGTAAAACACTCAGTTACTGTGAGCCATAACACAGTTTGTCCCAATCCCCTTAGTTGGATTTTACTATGCAACAATAAATTGTAAACAACATTTATAATTTTCTTGGGAAAAGAGCAATATTAGATCAGAGTTTTGAGAAAAGAAACAATCGACATCGTCTCAGAATTTTAAGATGCGAAGGAAGTTTAAGGGCCAAGAACATTCTAAAAAGGACCCCCAAACAACCAAACATATGCTCATTTGATATGAACTAGCCAATGGCTACTTTATAGAAGCCAAGCTTTCAGGATGCTTCAGAGACAGGAAAACAATGCCTAGAGTGAACCTATAGCCATAAATCCTAAGACTTGTATCATTTCAAGGACTCTCTATCCTCAATTGAGGTTGTATAATATAGCAAACTCTTTCGAACAGTTTTGCACTGTTACGATGGCTATATGATAGCATGTATATGTAATTATGACTCTTTTTTATGATAATATATAAAGCTTTTTTCCTTTGGAAAAAAATATAGCAAACTCTTTGAAAATCCCATTATAGAGTCTCCTTCAGACATGTAATGTGTGATTAAATAAATTTGATGCAAGGTAGAATAATTACAACCCCCTTGCTCTGCAGTTGGTCAAGGTAGAATAAATTTTTTTTATTCATCTACACTTATTCTTGGTATCTTAGCTGGGACATCTTTCAGATTTCTTTTCCACTCCAGATTAAATTGTACAACGTGTGACAGCAGCTCTTGATCTTTAGTCTATTCTACAACTGTGGTGATCCTTATGACATCGTCACCAAACACTTCTATTTGTTTCTGCAAATGATGTTCAACTTCAAATATCTTATTTTGTAAGTTCAAGGCATGAGCTTTGAAGTCTTTCATCCCAAGCTTGTTGGCTTTCAATTCTGCATTTTCCTACTATAGGGATCTGGTGAATTTTCATGAGTCAAGATAAAACCCCAAAGGGCCTTGTGAAGTCTCTTTGAAGACTATAGAATTCTGTAATAAAGTCCTTGTTTAATTCTTTAATAAAAAAAGGATTTGTTAAAGACGGGCTGAGATAAATACCTGTAATATCTGGAGGTAGATTTACAAATCAAGCCTTGATTAAAGTCTTGATGTTGGAAGACTTAAGTTATGGATGGATCCCACTCCAAACCAACACATCCATCACATCCAACTCAATCAATGACCATGATCTGCCTCTACTTAATGAAACTGCTAGCTAGAAAGTTGAAACGGCTAAAAATGGAAGAAAATAGCTTTGGGTAGTTGAAGAGATGCAGCAGATTCATGGAAGGAAAACATTGAGGTTCTTGGAATTTGAAGGAACCTGAGTGAAGAGGAGGAAACTGGTATTCCTGTTGTGGGAACAGGGTGGCATAAAATAGAAAGGTTGAAAAGATTCAACTTTGCTTTCTGGTATTTCCCATTTTGGCATTCCTGAAATATACTTGCCCTGTGTATTTTCCAAGTTGATTGTTGGTTGTGCTCACTTGCACTTGCTGCAATTGACATGTACATTATCTATTTCCAAAAAACAGGAGGAGATAGTACAAATAATCAAGTAAGTGATGATTCCACTACTGTTGATAGAAGTGCAATAAGCAATGAGAATAGGGAAATAGAGGAACATGTTGCATTCCATTTAGAGTCATCACACAATGATGGAAGATTGCAAGATATAGAACAAAAAATAGAAAGTGGGCTAGGTAGTTCAAGAGGAGATGTTGCAGATGATAGCTTGATTATGTTTGAGAAAAATAGTGAACGAAGGGTGTTTTCTCATATCAGTAGAAAATGAAAGCATTGAACTGAGTTGTTGCATGATTATATGTCTTCTCCAACAGCTGCCAAATATCCAGCGAAATTCATTCATGCTCATGATCAAAACTCAGGTGAAGTGTCATTTTTTTTTCTCTATGGTTGCAAGATAATTGTTGTTCGTTCCACATGGCCTTCTTCAAAAGGTATGAAACTGAATCCTAATGGTGTATTGTTCAGCAATGGGCCAGGTGATCCTTCTACAGTTCCTTATGTTGTAAAAAGTGTTAAACAGGTGGTTGGAAAATTTTCATGGGGCATCAACTACTTGGCCAAGCATTGGGTGGAATAGCAGGATTACATGTCTTCTCCAACAGCTGCCAAATCTCCAGCTAAAGTCATTGGTCCTCATGATCAAAATTCAGGTGAAGTTTCATTTTCTTTTTCTCTATGGTTGCAAGATAATTGTTGTTCCTTCCACATGGCCTTCTTCAAAAGGTATGAAACTGAATCCTGATGGTGTATTGTTTAGCAATGGGACAAGTGATTCTTCTACAACTCGTTATGTTGTAGAAAGTGTTAAATAGGTGGTTGGAAAATTTCCATGGGGCATCAGCTACTTGGCCAAGCATTGGGTGGAATAACAAGATTACATGTCTTCTCCAATAGCTGCCAAATCTCCATCTAATTAAGTCATTGGTGCTCATGATCAAAATTCAGGTGAAGTGTCATTTTCTTTTTCTCTATGGTTGCAAGATAATTGTTGTTCCTTCCACATGGCCTTCTTCAAAATGTATGAAACTGAATCCTGATGGTGTATTGTTCAACAATGGTCCAGGTGATCCTTCTAGAACTCCTTATGCTATAGAAAGATTTAAACATGTGGTTGGAAAATTTTCATGGGGCATCAACTACTTGGCCAAGCATTGGGTGGAAAAACATTTAAAATGAATGCAAGCCTCTTTCCAGCACAGATGTAGAAGTGGGCTTCTTCAACAATATTTTTCACATTCAGGTTTCATGTTCTTTCCTTTTATTTCCCGTTCTTCCCAAAAAAATTATTTGCGTGGAAAGCAGTCTGACAGTGGTTTGTTTACTTATGCAGAGGCATAGGAGATCAAGAGCAATGGCACGGTTTATAAATATTGTGGATGCTGGAAATCTATTTGAGGTAAAATAATGTTTGAGTCTGAGATAACTCTGTGAACATGTTTTTCATTATTTGAGTCTGAGATAACTCTGTGTACATGTCTTTTATCTATGGGTGACATTGGTGTGGTAAGTTGTTCATCTTTTCTATATCCTCTTCTGACCACACCTCTCTACAATATACTCACATTGCTAGTGAATATGGAATATTATGCAGGGAACTCTCATGCAAATATTTGTTCCGCTATTTTTTAGTTTGTTGTTCGAGGCCAAAGGTGACAAGGAGGGGAATGTTGTGAATTCTTGCTTAGAAAACCTTTCTTGTATTGCTGGTCACATAGGATGGGATTCTTACTTCAGTTTATTGATGATAGCATTTCGACTGATGGCTTCCAAGGAAGAGAATAGCAACATACTTGTACGATTGATTTGTTCAATATTAGATAAGTTTCATTTTATTGATGGAATGGCCTCAGCTGTAGGACTAGAAAAACATGATCATCAATCTAAGATTGGTGAAAAAGCAATGGATAAAGTCGGATATGGAATTAAGGAAGGATGGTGATAACAAAAATATTATCTACCCTGAAATACAAGAGCGTCTAAAAAAGTGTGTGATAACTGAGATAAATAAGATGATATCTCATGCGAATGTGGTTAATATTTCAGTTAGTCGTGCTGCATTGAAGTTATTGAAGCTTATGCCTTTAGAAACAATGGAATCAGAGCTCACCATATAGCGTATTGCTAATCTGTTGAAAAGTCGGCCTCATTCTTAATAACTGCAAGGTGCATGACCAATAAGGAATTATATTTAAGGGTGCTAGCTCAATGGTAGAGCACCTGCCTTATAGGCAGAAGGTTGGTGGTTCGATTCCACCGTGCCCTATTTATATTCTGAAACCACTAAAAAGAGATAAATGACTAAAAAAATTACCAAAATTTGCATATAAACGACCACCAATACAACATGAGAGATAAGTGACCAAAATATGCATATAAATGACCAGTTTTGAGTTGGCGATCACTGGTAGCAAATTAGCAGTCATTTATCACATGACAAAAAATGTGGTCACAAATGACCAAATATATTACCAAATTAATGACCAAATATATGACCACAAGATAAGCTATAAATGACCAAGTTAAATATGACCACAATTTTGGTCGCGTGATATATGGCCACTAATTTGCTACCAGTGGTCACCAAATCAAAAGTGGTCACTTATATGCGTATTTTGGTCGTTTTTTTGGTCACTTATCTCTCATTTTGTACTAGTGAAAGAACCATGGATGCCCATGCAACTACTTACAAAATAAAAATGGTGTGTTAATGAGGTCTCTGCAAAATGCAAGAAAGAATTTCACCCTTGGGGTTCCTCAACTCCAACATGTGTTTACTCACCCAATTAATGGATGAACAACCACTCCAATTGAATGGTCCAAAAGGAAAGCTTGCGGCTTCCCCAACTGCACAACTCCAATTGCTCAACTTTCTGCCATTGGTTCCACTCAAATGGTTCAAGTGGATGAGGGAGGCATCAAAGGATGCAAGTGAATGCCTCTGCTGCTGAATAAAGGGATTTGGTGCTTTCATCAATCCATAATAAACAAATGTGGGAGCCTCCTGCTCCTCGTGTGGCACCAACAAAAAGAAACCTGTCACCCAATTTCATCCCCAATTGATGTGGTTGAAAAAGAAGTAGGGGGTGAAGAACTGTGAACCAACCTTACCTCTTTGCAACTCTTACCCATTAAACTTTTGAATGCATTTTCTCCATCATTGTTTGGTACAACTGTTGTGAGATCATGTGCCTCCTCCAAGGCTCTGCAACTCTCACCATGAGGCAACTCATAAGCCCTCTGAACAAGGACAAGTGCTTGGATTCCTTCTTGTTTGAATGTAGCCTCTTCAAGCACCTGCATATCAACATGTACCTCATGTTCCACCATCACATGAGGTTCCTCCTTTGTAACGTAAATGCTTTCAGCCATTGAATAACTATCTGATATGTAGGAGGGTGTAAAGGACCTTTGCAACCTCTCTTGAAGTTGCTCAATCTGCACCAAAGTTTTTGGAGTGCATTTTGGGTGGACTCCAACTTATTTGAGAGCTTGTCATTCTCTTATGCATCCTTCGAGTTTATTCCATGATACAAACTAACAAGCTCAATTAAATAATCTCTATCAGAAAGAAAATTCAAAAAATTACCTTTGGTGTCCAACATTGCCTTATGAATTTTCTCCATGTCTTTAGGGGAAGATTTCTCCTCCACACACCAACAAAATTTTGAAACTAATGCATGTGTGTCATGGAGAGTCTTCAAGGCCTCTTGAATCTTCTTTTCATCCATCTTCAAGGACCCTGCAAGAAAATGAGGTTCTTGCAAATGAACCTCCTCTTCTTCTTCATTCTTGCTTGGACCAACTTCGTGAAGCTCAAGTGGTGATGGGGAAGTTGATCTTGGTTCTTCTCCAACTGCTGCAAGGTATTCATCTCCATGGTCAATGGAACTTTGGCTTACACCAACACCTTCAAAAGTGATCTCTATGTCACCAACACAGAGGTGTGAGCACCCATCAGTAGGTATTCCTTCACAATTCAAGCATCCATCAGTATACGCTCTTTGATCCATGTCCAACATAGAATGTGTCTGGGAATGATCTTCAGTAGTTTCAATGGAATCTTCTGCATGCTCATGTGATGTTTCTTCATCTTTTTCAGAGTCACTTGGGAGTGACTTTCGATCCTCTTCATGTAATGCTTATTTTGCTTCACCACCTATAGAACTAGGTGGCTCATGTGTCTCCTCAATGTTTATGGATGGTTGATCATTCCTTATTGAGTTCACATTTGCATTCTTAGGCCTATATCCAAACACCCAATCGACAAAGCCTTCAAAAGAAATGGCCTTCTTTGTCTTTCCCATCAAAGAAAGATATGCCTGATATTGTTGAGGCAAAGTTTCACATGTTGCTCTCAATATTTCTAATTCATTCATGGGATTATCCTTTGGTGGTCTAGCATATACATCTTCATCATACACAAGGTCATAATAATAACCTTCATCCCTGATGAAATCATAAGAAGTGTTGCATGATGGCAACTCTTCCTGATACCATTCACATTCTTCTTCATATTACTCACAATCATCTTCATACCACTCATAAGAGCTGTCATAATAGTAAGACATGGCTGCAAATTCTTCTTCAACAAATGATTTTAATGCACAAGTGCAAGGACCATGATCTGATACCACTGTAACATCCCTGCCATGAAAACTTACTCAATTTTGGCCAAATTTGAGTAGACTTGAATAACATGTCAAAAGGAGTTTTATTATTCGACCATTGAGTGTTTGAGGTTTGTTAGGATGTGCTAAATCCCATAGGGTCCTTCCAGAATAAATTTGCAAAGGGCTGGAGGTATTTGGAACAAGACAAAGAAACATTAGTTTCCTAGTTTTCCTAGTTTCGAAACTAAACAAAGTGTTGAAGGAGGATGTATGTGAAGTGTTTGTAAAAATTCCTCAGCCACACAATCTTCAGCAACCACATATATCATCTAGTCAAGCCGATTAGAATCTCCATATCACTCTGCTAGAGTTGCCTCAGTTGTCTCATAACCATGGAATTAGTGTGAAATTCATTGTCAACGAGGGTTTTCAGAAAGAATGCTTCCACCGTGTAAAGTTAAAAGCCTCTATTGAAATATTTTGTGATAGTGTGCCTAATTTTTCCAAAAGGGACATTACATAATGTAAATCATCGGTGCTTATATTTTTTTAAGGCACCAGTGCATTTTGATAGTTCGTAACCACTGGTGCTACAATTAATATAAAGCACCAGTGCATATATTGTTATAAAGCACTGGTTCCAATTAAAATTTTGGTATGCACTCATGCTATATGTATTTTCAAGCACTGGTGCACAAATCTGTATGTGCTCTAGTCCATGTATTCGTTTGAAACATTCTGGTGTGTTTTACCTGTGTTAGTGCTGGTGCATTTTCTTCAATAAAGTGCATCGAAAAGAAAACCTACGCAAAAGCCTCTATCCGTTGAGTTTTTTTTTGTTATAATACATTTCATAAAAAGCATATGCTTAAACATCTGGTACCATTTGCAAAGGTTGTAGCAAAGGTTTTTTTTAGAATTTTGACCAATCTTGTAACACTAAAAACCTCTGCTATAACCTCCACTATAGTGTCTTTTTCTTGTAGTGAGGAGTGTGTTTGATTCAAATGCTTGATGACTTTAGTCTGATCATGAATTCTCGCAATTTTAATGTTGGAGTGAGGAACTTGGTTGGTTGGAGGGGTCTCCCAATACTATGAATTCATAAATCTCTTTGCTTGTCGAGATTTCAATTCCTTGGAATAAATCTAAGGCTTCTTCCATATTGTTGGTAGAATTTCCAATGTCCCATTCAGAATTAACTGTTCTACTTCCCTTGGGGTCGATAATCACCCCCCTCGCACCAACCTCCTTTGGGTTACCCTTCGATGCCCCATCAAAGAAGAGGATAGAATTCTTCTAATTTTGTCTCCACTTATTCAATTCAGTTGATTCTAACTTGATTTCCCAGTGGGTTTTGGGTTTTAGTGCAGTTACTGTTTCCTTTTATGTGTGTGGCAGTTTCAGTGAGTTTCACCACACAGTCTCTTCATGGTGGATGTCAGTATTTAAGTGGGTAGATTCTTTTGGACTGAGAGAAAACTGACTAGAAGAGATTTGGCCCTAAGAGCAACTTGTTTAGCAGAAGGTCGCCATTCTTCGAAGATTGCTTGGTTTTGGGAACACTAAATCCTCCACATAATAAATTTACGAAGAGTCAATAAGATCCACTTAAACAGTGGACTGAGATGGAGTGGGATATCCAAATGATTTTCCTAGGCTTGGAACCATTCTCCAACATTATTCAGTGGTTGGTACTTCAAATGAATTGGGCCCCGAACTTCCAACCATACATCCTTAACAAATTGGCATTCGATGAAAAGATGACTTAATGTTTCCAAGTTAATTGAGCATAAAGGACAACGGGATGGGCCTTGGAATCCTCTTTTTTGAAGATTGTCACCTGTGGGGATTTTTCCATGAGTCATAACCCAAAAGAATATCTTAATCTTTGGAAGGTCATTATCCTTCTATACACCCTTTCAAATTGTTTCCTTAGGAGAAATAGCTTGGTATTGAGACAGAGTCAAATATCCTTAATTTATAGTATACATGCCTTTCTTAAAGCCCTAACCCCATATGTCCTTCTTGCATTTATTGATTGGGGCCTTCCCATTGAGATGTTCGATAAATATTTGCAAAGCAGGCTGTAAATGAGGGGGTGAATTAATTTGGATCCATCTTAATTTCCACTCAGCTTCATCTGAGCTTTCCCAAATGCTCAAGCCTGAGATCTTTTTCAAACCTTGTCTCTTCATCCACATTTGTAATTCTTTGAGGTACAGGAAAATTCCCAATGGAGGGATGCTAATGATACTATCCTCTCAGATGTTGATTGATTTTCCATTACTTGTGATAGAATACAGGTTTCTATGGAAAAATTCCCAAGCATTTTGATAGAGCTTCCATATTTTTGTTCCCTTTTGATTTTTGAGAGGTTGGTCAAGACAATGAAGCCTACTTCTCCTGAAGTATTTCCTTTGCATGATTTATTTAACCCAGTCTTGATCTCCTGACAAAATATTCCATGGGATTTTTTCCCCCAGGGCGAGATTGTTTAACTTTGGATCTTTGATCTATAGACCACCTTCTATGAAACCATTTCCCACCGCTTTCCAATTCACCTGATGGAACTTCTTGTCATTGTTTTCCCTTCCTTTCCATAGGAACTTTTTAATTTCAAATCTGACCTAAGTTATAATTTTGTTTGGATCAAATAACATCGAACATGTGAAGAGTGGCAAGGCCGACATGACTAATTTGATCATGAGTAAGTCTTCTTGCAAGATTTAACCAAAGTGAGCCCCAATGCTGTAACTTATTTTTGACTTTCTCTATTATTCCTTGCCACCTGGAGATTTTTTGCTTCTCCTTTACAAATGAAATTCTAAGGTATTTGAAATTATCCTAGTGGATTTGGCCTTGGAATCCAAAAGTTCTATCTATCTCCACAATGGTTCTATGTTTAATATTCCATCCATAGACACAACTCTTTTTCTTATTTATTTTTCTCCTAGAATCCCAACAGAGGGTATCCAACACTCGTTTTAGCCTTCGGGCTATTATGCAAGAGACCCCACCTGAAAGTAGTGTATCATCAATAAATTGTGAATGGTTGATTTCTTTTACCCTTTTGACCACGTGAAGTCCCAATATATTGCTCTCCAACCTCTCAACTTCCAAGGATTGGCTCAGAGATTCGACCATTAGAATATACAGTAAGGGGCAGAGTGGCCATCCTTGTTGAATACCCTGAGTAGTTTGGAAAAAACTTAATAGGTCTTCCATTAACCAAGGGGGAAATCCAGGGTCTTCCGCCACAGGCCTTTACCTAGTCCATAAGTTCCTCGAAGAACCCATATTTTCCCATGACCTTCCATAAGTAATTGTGGATAACTCTATCAAAATAATTTTCCATGTCGAGTTTAATGACCATACCTTTTTCATTCCTTTGTTGATTGTAGTGTATAGCTTCTTGCACCATGATGATATTGTTCCAGATCTGCCTTTTTGGGACAAATCCTCCTTGGTTGATCGAGCAGATGGAAGAGATGATCTTATTAATCCCGGTCACTATTATCTTTGTGAGGATCTCGTATGAAATGTTGCAGAGAGAAAAAGGCCTAAATCTATCGAAAGATGTTGGGTGCATCTCTTTTGGAGTGAGAGCTAGAAAGGAGCAGTTAATAGCACCTACGAGCTTTGGATTTATTTGATCATAATAAAGCATTCTTTGAAGGGCCCTTTTGATGATATCCTAGCTTAGACAGAAAAAATGAATGGTGAAACCATCAAGGCCCAAGGCTTTGTCTGCCTCCATATTCCAAATTGTTTTTTTTTAATTTCCTCCTCTGTGAATTTCCAGGTGAGGGTCTCATTAGTCTCTTCATTGATTAGGAGTGGAATATACTTGAGGGCTTCTTGATGGACTTCTTGATTCTCTTCTTCTTTCACTTGGTACAAATTAATGAAGTGTTGGAAGGATTCCTCTTTTATTTGGTTAAACTCTGTTAATTTTTCCCCATTTTCCTATCTCATTTACCATCTTCCTATGAAGTTTCATCTGAGTTTGGTTATGGAAAAAAGGGGTATTTCTATATCCGACCTTCATCCATAAGCTTTGATACTTAATCCTCCAATATTCCTCCTCTTGGCGGAAGGATTAGTGGAGTTCTTCTTAAAGACGTTCTTATGTTTGTAGATCCTTTTCTGACATTTATTTTCCTTCCTCAAATTCTTGAAAGGTTTCCAATTCTTCTTGCTTCCGCTTCTTTTCAGCGACTAGAGAGTTTATGTGAGTTTTTGCCCAGGATTCCAGGTTCCACTTAGTGTTCCTGATTCTTCTTCCTAAATGAAGAAGGGGGGGGATCCACACACATAGTTAGACCATGCATATCCCACTATTTGTTTAAAATATTCTTCCCCCCACCACCCCGAATTAAATATAAAGGGAATAGGTCCTAGGTTTTGAGCTTCTATCATTGGAAGAGAAATTGTCTTGTGACACAAACACTCGAGGAGAGAATTTCTGAAGATAGTGTGAGGTCTATCACAAGGAAGGATCTATGCAACAAAAATATATCTAGTCTGGATTCCACATGTCTAGGGCCTGTCCTTTTATTGGTCCATGTGAAGAGTATCTTCTTTGGTTTGACATCTACTAGGTCCCAACTCTGTATGAGGTCTTCCACATATGCTCTGAATGGATCCCTAACCATCGAACCTCCGTTTTTTCATTTGAGTCCAAATTGATGTTAAAATGCCCATCCAAAATAATATTTGGGCTTGGAACATGTTTATCCAAATTCAGTAAGGAGTTCCAATAGTCCTGTTATCACCTAAGATGTAGTTACCCCTATGGATGGATCCAGTCATGGATGGCAATAGGGAAGGGCAACTCAAAAGGTGCAACCACGATCACCTCGACCTCCAATATATATATGGTTGTCACGCCAGTCGAGGCAACTTTCACTTTATGTTATCTAGCCCAGACAACAAAGGGGGAGACCCGATCTACTCCCGACAGGAGAGATCAAAACCAAGACACCAAATCAGGGTATTTTTATTTGAAGTTAGGTGTATGGTTTATCCTAGACCTAAGGATGAAGTCACAAGCCAAGTAAGGGGTTTAATAGGTATAGCTTTGGTTCATAGTTGAAGTGAAAGTGACTTACAATGTTTAAAGTGAGATCTAGGGCTAGTGTACTAGGTCAATGTCAAAAGATTCACTGCCTTGGGTACCGTGTCCAATGCAGGATGGTTAAAGGTTGTATTGGGGCTAACTAGTACATGAGACAAGATTGACCGTAGTTCATGATGTCTTCAAAGGTATAGTTCACCATGCAAAAGTCAAACCACAAGTCAATCCAACATTCTAGGAAAGTTGAGTTAACTTGGAGAGAGGCCAGTGCCTTGGGAATTGGGAAGTGGAGTCAAAGTAGGGTTGACTTGAGGTTTAGGACTCCTAGTACTTGGGACAAGTGGACAGTATAGGCCTTGATGGATAAAAGTGTCTAGATCTAGGTTTGACCCAAGTGGACCACAATCCCTAAAAACAAGGAATGCAATCCCCAAGGCAAGATTTGACAAAGTGACAGTCTAGACCTAGGTTTTGAATTATTCTGAATCCGGATCTGCAAAAATCTCAAGTACCCAGTTCCTCGAAGTGAGTGAACTCACTTCTCCAAGGTGGTGCGACTTTCCCTAAGGAGGCTTGAATCGGGGTTTAGGTGGGTCAAATCATGTCGGATGGCATCCAAACTTTAGATCCGGGTAGATCAGTCAAGTAGGGATATGGATCTATAATTTTGTGGCAATCCACCGGTTAGATCTTTGTAGATCTGAGTTTTAGTGTTCCAAGTGGTCCAAAATGGGGATTAAATCCCTTAAAATGTGGAATGGGGCCCACAAGGTGATTTTCAAGAAAGGGACAACCTGGGTGTATGTTATTTGATGTGTAGATGTCAAATCAAGTGAAATCTCAAACACCCATCGCTTAGATCTAGGTCAACCTGCTCAAATGGTGAAGTGCGCCTTCCTTGGGAGAAGCTAGGTTGGCTTGGGAGAGGGATCAAACGGGAGCCAATCCACACCAAACTATAGATTCGGGATGTCGTGGATGCTATAGAGGTGGGTTTTCAATATCATGCCCAACAACCCACTAGATCTTGGTAGATCTGACAAAATGTAAAATGAGGGTTTTGTAGTATTTAGGGTTTTAACAATTTATGAATTATGTCAATGGATTGGATAAAGGAAAGAGAAACAAACCTGTGGATCTTACCTGGATAACCTTGTAGATGCCTTGATGATGATGATCTATGCAAACCCGATCAATTTGGAAGCTTTGAGGTAGTCTCTATGCAAATCGATTTTGTCCAAGAAGCCAATGCGCCCTCTCTCCTGCACAACAAACGTCAACAATATCAGATTTGATGCATCAAGAGATAAGACTAATGCCACAAAAGAAGTAACAGAAAGATAGCATAGATCACAATGATACTAATGATAACCCCCTGATACAAGCGAATGCCAAGAAAGTCGATTTGAAGAAGCCTTGCAAAATCGCCCTTGTTGAAGTCGCCCTCCTGTAGACAAACAATGATTTCCAAAAAATAGATAGATCTTACCACAATTTCCGAATGCTAGGTTGCAATAGACTTTCCAATCACCATCTAAGAACACCAGATGCAAAGGAGACCACAAGAATTTCCACAAGAATATTTTCTATACCAATAATCCAAGAGCCAAAGACCCTTTACAATGAGAGGCTCTCTCCTTTAAATAGGAAGGAGAGGCACCAAAACCCTAACCACTTTTTGAATGAGTGGCTAAGATTAAAAGATACAAATGTCTAATCAATGGTTGAGATGAGCTCAACAACATAATACATGGATCACACATGAAATATAACATAAGTGGACAAAGTCGCCCTAGGAGAGGGGAATCCCACCAAATCATGATGACAAAATATCATAAGAGGCTCATGGTGGGTCCAAGGGGTAATTTTATCCCTCCTTGGTCAATCCCCATGGCACAATAACCAATAAACAATCATGAAAGTACCAAATCGTGCCTCCAAGGTGAAGTCGTGTATCTCCAAGGTGAAGTCGTGGTCCTCAAAAGACCCAAAATATCCACAGAAAGTGCCATAAGTGATGGATGCGGGCCCCGATGAAGCTGAAACTGCAGGAGGAGGTGTGAAAGGTCCCGATCCATCATCACTGATCATCCCATGCCCTAACTTTGCCTCAGTAGCCCAAATCGATTTCCTCAATAGCCATTTCTACCAATCCTGAAATGCCTCGGGAAACGTGAAACTGCCCAAACTGCCTCCTGGAGTGATGGCGCTGTCAAGGTGAGGGTACCAATGTGTCCGGGAGGGGGGTAATATGGTAAAAACAAGTGGCTGGACCACCCCCTCCATCATCAGCGCCCTAGGTCAACCAGATAAAAGTCATCTCTGCTCCGACATGGCCTCCAACAGACCAAAACTGCACTAGGACAGCCTACTGAGGCTAAATCATCACTGTAAGTGCCCGGAACTGAAAACAAACTGTCCCATTGGACTCAGAAGGTCCAAATCTATCCAAGATGTGTACTCATACACCATATGAGTCTCTACATGATCAAAATAAATATCCAATATACCGGAACAGGGCCAATAATAATGCGCTGTATATATACAAACACTGCTGTAACCCCAGAATCATCATCATAACCCTGTAGCTGCTGCATAGAATCATCCTGTATGTGTACATAGACCATATATCATCTATCCATATCATCATAAGGTCCAACATCTCATGTCCTCATGGTCCTCCATGGTCAAACTAGGTCTAACCAAGACCAAATACAACTCAGACTATCATCCATAGCTGCTGCAAGGTGTCAAGGTCAATACATGCTTTACAATTTATTCAAATAGCTTCTATAACACAGAGTAATCATGACTGGCGATCTAAATCCAAATATATAGTGTCGTTAGTTATTATTATTACTCAGACTAGACTTTCAGGATCATACTCACTTCATAGTTGTGATCAATTTGCTAGTGAAGGGTGAAGGCTGAAATAAATGGCTAGGCTAAGGGATGACTTGACTATCTTGACTTTGTGACACTTTGGCAAGGGAAAGGGAATACACACCATAGTATATACTGAATGAGCAATAACACAGGGAATGGCGGTGTCTCACAAAGGGATGAGTTGTTTAAAGAGGGTTTATTCACCTTCACAGATGCGCACAATCCATAATACAAGCAAGGCCAGCAATTGTTTAGATATAACATTTAAGTTCCATTGCTTTTTGGGCCTGAGTTTTCCATAGCCTTGATCTATGTGTGTTTACAAACACATTGCATAGATTTACATTTATTTTTAGGCTTTCTGCTGCAGGTGTGTTTTTAAGGCACTTGTTTACCTGAGCACTTCTAGGTGTGTCATGGACAGCTTGTTTACCTAGGTATTTATTTTTCCAAAAGATATAACATTTTATTTTTCATGGCCATTTTCATTTGGCATTTCTTTCATACACAAGATATAGCATTTGATTTTTCCAGATTTTGTATTGATGGCAGCACTAAAAGTTTCAGGTTTAGCCAACACAACTTTAGTGACTATGGGGAATTCTCAAGGAACTCCAACTCACCATAGGTAAGTTTTGTCATCAACTCAGAGCCGAGACACAATAAACTGGAAGCTCATCCAATACAGAGGCTACAGTGGGGAAAGGTCCTCCATGTCACTAGTCAAGTAGCAAATCAAGGTAATAATCTAAAAGGTAGGCCATGGATGGATGAAGACTATGAAATGATGGAGCCAACACTAGCAAGCCAGAGTATGGTGTAATGATCACCTCTATTCTCCCTAAGGAGGGTATGTACCAATGAGTATGAATAATGAACTTCTAAGTCTGAGTAGGGACAGTAATATATATATATAATAGGTCAACCAGGTCCAAATATCTATATGATCGCCAGATCATGACACTAAGTGCTAAGACATGCTATAAGAATAAGTATAAAAGCAATCTAACCATAATACCATGATATACCTGCTGAGTCATATACCTGAAAGCTCATCAACCTGTACCATCATCTGTCCTCTGAGACTGCTGCTGTAACTCTGGGCACTATTGTCTGCTCTGTACCAATGGCATAATGGCTATATCGGGCATCTCTCTGAGTGTCCTGAAACTCAGTCATGGCATGGGGAATATAACTGCTGTCCACAATCTGATAGTGATCCCATATAAATGCTCATCTCGGCATCTCAAATGCAAGGGAACTGGCTGAATAGTGCACTGGCATCAGAAAAATAATGTATGGTAGCCCGGCTACTATATATGTGATAACATCTGGCTCCGGCTGGGACAAGTGCTCGGCTGAAGTGAGCGCTTGAGAACCTCAGAATCTCTGGTCCTCGAACTCTGCTACTCGAATCCATGATCCAGCACTCTACCATTTTATTTCCAGCTTTTATTCTTGCAACCTATTTTCTGCATTCACAAACATCTAAACAAAATACCTCATGCCGCATGTGTGGGAAAAATAATAAAATCAACTGAAATAAAATCTACTCTATGTCAGAAATATAAATACATAAAATATAAATGCAGAAAGTAAATTAACATAATTTGCAAAATTTGAGTTTTATTGTGCAGGAAAAGAAAAAGTGACAGGTACTCAGTTAAACTAGGAGCTTACAAAGGAGCTTAGAGACTAAAAAGGTGTCAGACTCAATGGCTGAAAAGACTAACTACTGCCTAAGTAGGCTTATTTGTTTTCCTACCTACCCTACTCTACCAGGCAATGCAAGCAGAAAAATCCCAACTATGTGGGATCGGGGATGTGATCCCTTAAGTCCCTCTGATGGACAGGATATAAGATACGTCGCCCACTACCAGTGGTCAGAAAGCACATGCCATCAATGCATCGCTCTACTGTGAAAGGTCCAACCCATATGTCATCAGCTTGTCCCGATCTTATATGCAATAAATGGTTGGGAATGATGACTTGACTTCCTGTACGAAAATTATTTCTATTGACTGACTCAGGAATAACTCCAATGTTACGAATAGGTATGGGATGGATTTCAGCAGGGTTTTGCGGTTGAGGTGTGACAATCCTCGAGTTTCTTCTAGAAGGAACTGCCTCCATTCTGGGTGGACTACCATCTAAAGAAATAGCAACTGTGCCAATAAGGATTTCCCTAACTTCCCTTCTTGTTTCTTGGATTTCCTCATTTGGCTCTTCCCCATGGGGATACACAATTCTTTTAACAACCTCACCTACAGTCAAGAAGTCTCTATGTTCTTCCAAGGGAAGTGGCTCTTTAGATATAACAATGTTATGACTAGAACCTTCCCCTGAAGGAACAGGTACAACCATGTTTTTCAGTCTGGGAGAAACTGACTCAGAATGAAATGTAGAGGAAGTAGGAATGTGAGAAATATCATGAGTATGATGACTAGATGACTCAGATGGTAGGAGGAAACTAGGGATATGCGGATACGTAGATAATGTATGGCCTTGAGGCTCTGAAGGAGTTTGAAAAATAGCAAGGTTATTTAAATTATAGTCCCCTTCCGGAGCATCATTAATTAGGGCATCCTCTTCCCAACCTAGAGAGTTATCATGGACTTGAATAAGGCTACCGTCTTCTAGAGATAAATGAGACAAAGAATCTTCCGTATCGGAATAATAAGTGGCTTCAGGCTCTTCATTTGTTTCAACCCTAGAAGATGTTGCAAGATTGTTTTCCCATGGGTAAATAGGTGCAAGACCTTGTCTTTCTCTCTCTCTATTGTGATCGGTTAAGGCAAACCACTCCCTAACAGTGAAAGGAATTCTTTCTCCCCTCCTAATATCATCAAACTCATCTTCATGCATTGGGTTTTCAATGTTTTCCTCAACCCCTTCAAGTGTGTGATTTTCTATAGCAGGTTCTTGAATGGTTTCATTGTTTTGTTCGTGATCTTGGGGTTGATTTTCATGTCCTCTCAATTCATCTATTTCCTCAACAACATCATTTCTAATTATTTCAATCATTTGCTTGTCTTCCCAAAAAGAATCAGAATCTTCCATGACCATACACATATTTTGATCAACTTCATACAATTCATCCTCATCTTCAACAAGGTTAGTTTTGGCATTATTTAATAATTCATCCCCGTATGTGTTTTTTAACCCTTCATCAAAAGACTCAACATGCTCATTATAACAAGGTTCTCTGTTAACTCGAATCAAGGCTCCATCAGGGTTGGGAACACAAATAAATGATAAATCCATCATGAGATATCCACCTAGGCCAGCTGCCCATTTTCTAGATAAAAGCATTCCATATGCTGGGGGTAAATCAATGACAACTACATCCATCATAGTAGAAATGTCTGAACATGCGAAAAGGTCAGCCCTAAGGTTTTTAATCAAGCCATAAGACGGTACTCGTCGGGAATCTATACCACAGACATTTCCATAAGGTCTAGTCACTTCGAGTCCCATTTCCTTCATAACTTGTAAAGGCATAACATTCATTGCTGCTCCAGAATCCAACATACAATTATGAAGGAGCATGTTTTGAATGTGCAAGGTAAGGTAAAAGGGGGAGTGACCACCGCTTTTTCTTTCATAAATGGCTGAATGGATGTTTATTGGTGGATCCTTCTCTGTTTCACTAGGTTGTGTTCCACTAAGCTTTTGGATATGACATGATTCTAGGACAGGTTCAGGATTTTTCTCTTGGCCAATACCATTGAAAAATTCCTCTACTTGGCATCTAACAGAGGGCACCTTCATTAATTCAGTGACAGGGATGTTACACATTATCTTGCTTAGCTCTTTCTTCATATCAATCTTAAGATCATAATCATCTACGGCAAGATCTTCTTCTTCCTTTTTATCTTCATCAATCTTTTTATGTTTATCAAGGAAAGAAGGTTGGGAAGTAGTTCCTCGTTTGTAGATTTGATACTTTGGTTGCTCTTTAGGTTTTGGGAGCTCTAAGGCACAACATGTGGAGCTAGGTTCTTCAATAACATCATCTTCTTGCTCCCATGGCTCTTCTTCTAAAAGGATTCTTCCAAAGTCTTCATCATAAGATAAGTCATTTATAAAGTTGATGTTTTCTGGTTGGTCATCATGATCAATGGTGTCAGAGGGTATCTCTTCTTCTTCATCACACCAATTGACTTCCTTCTTTTCAGAGTTTTCTGGATACTCAGGTCGTCGCCTATCCCTATCCCCATCAGGCCTTCTATTATTATTCCAGTAAGGTTTAGGGCCATAAGGATTTCTATGTCTCTCAGGGTCATTCAAATTTGCCACATTCTTAGTCAGGACAGTTAATTGTTTCATCATTTCTTGCATGACTTCTAAAGTGTCCTTGGATTCCTTTGGCACACTCACAGGTTCCTTTGGTTTTCGAAGTCTAGGGTCAGATCTAGAAGTGGATGGGGTGAATTGATCGAAAAAGTTTTGTTTCCCCATGGATGCTACATTTTGTTCAGCCATCTTAGCATTTGATTGAGCGGTCTTTAAGTCATTTGGGTTTTTATCCTTTAGCTGATAACCAACCCATCCCTCAAAAGCATTCAAGTAGTGAATGACAACTGCTTGATCTTTTGGTCTAATTTCTTCAGGGATAACAGCTACAGTCTTGTCAAATCTTATGTTAAACTCATGGACTGTTTCATTTTCTCTTTTCTTGATGTCGAAAAGTTGGTGTAAGAGAAACTTCCCATCTAACTTTCGGGACCACTCACTGTTTAGCTTGTTGACAAAGTTATCATACCCATCAATGGATGAGGCAGGCAACCTGTCAAACCACTTCCTAACATCTCCTTCCAAGGATGCCAGGAGACCCCTCATGAAAACATCTTCCTCAGATGCTCCATATGCTTCCATGTGTTCCCAAACTTTATCAATGTGGTCTTCAATTGATATAGCGGATACTCCATCAAATCTGGGAACCTTTTCAAAATACTTTTCAGGCATGTCATGGGGTGCACCCTGGATTTGGGAAAAGTCTAAAGGAGATGGTTTTGCTTTTCTTCCAAAAATCCTAGGAGCTTGTGGTGGAGGAACATTCTGGTTTCCCGGGTTTGTTCCGGCCATTGGATTTGGTAAGTTTGTGTTTAAGTTTGAACTAGGTGATGAGGGAGGAACCGACTTGATCAAAGGGGATCCTAAAGTTCTGTTTGGAGAATCGTTAATCAATTTCCAAAGGAAGTTTGATGGTTGTGCTTTAGGATCTCTTTTACGATAGGTGATTGGGGTTCCTTCAACTTGATCTAAGTTTACTTTACTTCTTGTGTTGTAAGGATGTAAATGAGCTCGCTCCTCAGCGGAGTCACGATTGGGAGTCGCCAGGTAGATTTAACTCTTCTACCAAGATATGTGTCGTTTGTATATGCGGGAAGGACTAGGGCAAGCTATTGCCTCCCCGGCAACGGCGCCAAAATGTTATCACCTAAGATGTAGTTACCCCTATGGATGGATCCAGTCATGGATGGCAATAGGGAAGGGCAACTCAAAAGGTGCAACCACGATCACCTCGACCTCCAATATATATATGGTTGTCACGCCAGTCGAGGCAACTTTCGCTTTATGTTATCTAGCCCAGACAACAAAGGGGGAGACCCGATCTACTCCCGACAGGAGAGATCAAAACCAAGACACCAAATCAGGGTATTTTTATTTGAAGTTAGGTGTATGGTTTATCCTAGACCTAAGGATGAAGTCACAAGCCAAGTAAGGGGTTTAATAGGTATAGCTTTGGTTCATAGTTGAAGTGAAAGTGACTTACAATGTTTAAAGTGAGATCTAGGGCTAGTGTACTAGGTCAATGTCAAAAGATTCACTGCCTTGGGTACCGTGTCCAATGCAGGATGGTTAAAGGTTGTATTGGGGCTAACTAGTACATGAGACAAGATTGACCGTAGTTCATGATGTCTTCAAAGGTATAGTTCACCATGCAAAAGTCAAACCACAAGTCAATCCAACATTCTAGGAAAGTTGAGTTAACTTGGAGAGAGGCCAGTGCCTTGGGAATTGGGAAGTGGAGTCAAAGTAGGGTTGACTTGAGGTTTAGGACTCCTAGTACTTGGGACAAGTGGACAGTATAGGCCTTGATGGATAAAAGTGTCTAGATCTAGGTTTGACCCAAGTGGACCACAATCCCTAAAAACAAGGAATGCAATCCCCAAGGCAAGATTTGACAAAGTGACAGTCTAGACCTAGGTTTTGAATTATTCTGAATCCGGATCTGCAAAAATCTCAAGTACCCAGTTCCTCGAAGTGAGTGAACTCACTTCTCCAAGGTGGTGCGACTTTCCCTAAGGAGGCTTGAATCGGGGTTTAGGTGGGTCAAATCATGTCGGATGGCATCCAAACTTTAGATCCGGGTAGATCAGTCAAGTAGGGATATGGATCTATAATTTTGTGGCAATCCACCGGTTAGATCTTTGTAGATCTGAGTTTTAGTGTTCCAAGTGGTCCAAAATGGGGATTAAATCCCTTAAAATGTGGAATGGGGCCCACAAGGTGATTTTCAAGAAAGGGACAACCTGGGTGTATGTTATTTGATGTGTAGATGTCAAATCAAGTGAAATCTCAAACACCCATCGCTTAGATCTAGGTCAACCTGCTCAAATGGTGAAGTGCGCCTTCCTTGGGAGAAGCTAGGTTGGCTTGGGAGAGGGATCAAACGGGAGCCAATCCACACCAAACTATAGATCCGGGATGCCGTGGATGCTATAGAGGTGGGTTTTCAATATCATGCCCAACAACCCACTAGATCTTGGTAGATCTGACAAAATGTAAAATGAGGGTTTTGTAGTATTTAGGGTTTTAACAATTTATGAATTATGTCAATGGATTGGATAAAGGAAAGAGAAACAAACCTGTGGATCTTACCTGGATAACCTTGTAGATGCCTTGATGATGATGATCTATGCAAACCCGATCAATTTGGAAGCTTTGAGGTAGTCTCTATGCAAATCGATTTTGTCCAAGAAGCCAATGCGCCCTCTCTCCTGCACAACAAACGTCAACAATATCAGATTTGATGCATCAAGAGATAAGACTAATGCCACAAAAGAAGTAACAGAAAGATAGCATAGATCACAATGATACTAATGATAACCCCCTGATACAAGCGAATGCCAAGAAAGTCGATTTGAAGAAGCCTTGCAAAATCGCCCTTGTTGAAGTCGCCCTCCTGTAGACAAACAATGATTTCCAAAAAATAGATAGATCTTACCACAATTTCCGAATGCTAGGTTGCAATAGACTTTCCAATCACCATCTAAGAACACCAGATGCAAAGGAGACCACAAGAATTTCCACAAGAATATTTTCTATACCAATAATCCAAGAGCCAAAGACCCTTTACAATGAGAGGCTCTCTCCTTTAAATAGGAAGGAGAGGCACCAAAACCCTAACCACTTTTTGAATGAGTGGCTAAGATTAAAAGATACAAATGTCTAATCAATGGTTGAGATGAGCTCAACAACATAATACATGGATCACACATGAAATATAACATAAGTGGACAAAGTCGCCCTAGGAGAGGGGAATCCCACCAAATCATGATGACAAAATATCATAAGAGGCTCATGGTGGGTCCAAGGGGTAATTTTATCCCTCCTTGGTCAATCCCCATGGCACAATAACCAATAAACAATCATGAAAGTACCAAATCGTGCCTCCAAGGTGAAGTCGTGTATCTCCAAGGTGAAGTCGTGGTCCTCAAAAGACCCAAAATATCCACAGAAAGTGCCATAAGTGATGGATGCGGGCCCCGATGAAGCTGAAACTGCAGGAGGAGGTGTGAAAGGTCCCGATCCATCATCACTGATCATCCCATGCCCTAACTTTGCCTCAGTAGCCCAAATCGATTTCCTCAATAGCCATTTCTACCAATCCTGAAATGCCTCGGGAAACGTGAAACTGCCCAAACTGCCTCCTGGAGTGATGGCGCTGTCAAGGTGAGGGTACCAATGTGTCCGGGAGGGGGGTAATATGGTAAAAACAAGTGGCTGGACCACACCCTCCATCATCAGCGCCCTAGGTCAACCAGATAAAAGTCATCTCTGCTCCGACAGGGCCTCCAACAGACCAAAACTGCACTAGGACAGCCTACTGAGGCTAAATCATCACTGTAAGTGCCCGGAACTGAAAACAAACTGTCCCATTGGACTCAGAAGGTCCAAATCTATCCAAGATGTGTACTCATACACCATATGAGTCTCTGCATGATCAAAATAAATATCCAATATACCGGAACAGGGCCAATAATAATGCGCTGTATATATACAAACACTGCTGTAACCCCAGAATCATCATCATAACCCTGTAGCTGCTGCATAGAATCATCCTGTATGTGTACATAGACCATATATCATCTATCCATATCATCATAAGGTCCAACATCTCATGTCCTCATGGTCCTCCATGGTCAAACTAGGTCTAACCAAGACCAAATACAACTCAGACTATCATCCATAGCTGCTGCAAGGTGTCAAGGTCAATACATGCTTTACAATTTATTCAAATAGCTTCTATAACACAGAGTAATCATGACTGGCGATCTAAATCCAAATATATAGTGTCGTTAGTTATTATTATTACTCAGACTAGACTTTCAGGATCATACTCACTTCATAGTTGTGATCAATTTGCTAGTGAAGGGTGAAGGCTGAAATAAATGGCTAGGCTAAGGGATGACTTGACTATCTTGACTTTGTGACACTTTGGCAAGGGAAAGGGAATACACACCATAGTATATACTGAATGAGCAATAACACAGGGAATGGCGGTGTCTCACAAATGGATGAGTTGTTTAAAGAGGGTTTATTCACCTTCACAGATGCGCACAATCCATAATACAAGCAAGGCCAGCAATTGTTTAGATATAACATTTAAGTTCCATTGCTTTTTGGGCCTGAGTTTTCCATAGCCTTGATCTATGTGTGTTTACAAACACATTGCATAGATTTACATTTATTTTTAGGCTTTCTGCTGCAGGTGTGTTTTTAAGGCACTTGTTTACCTGAGCACTTCTAGGTGTGTCATGGACAGCTTGTTTACCTAGGTATTTATTTTTCCAAAAGATATAACATTTTATTTTTCATGGCCATTTTCATTTGGCATTTCTTTCATACACAAGATATAGCATTTGATTTTTCCAGATTTTGTATTGATGGCAGCACTAAAAGTTTCAGGTTTAGCCAACACAACTTTAGTGACTATGGGGAATTCTCAAGGAACTCCAACTCACCATAGGTAAGTTTTGTCATCAACTCAGAGCCGAGACACAATAAACAGGGAAGCTCATCCAATACAGAGGCTACAGTGGGGAAAGGTCCTCCATGTCACTAGTCAAGTAGCAAATCAAGGTAATAATCTAAAAGGTAGGCCATGGATGGATGAAGAATATGAAATGATGGAGCCAACACTAGCAAGCCAGAGTATGGTGTAATGATCACCTCTATTCTCCCTAAGGAGGGTATGTACCAATGAGTATGAATAATGAACTTCTAAGTCTGAGTAGGGACAGTAATATATATATATATAATAGGTCAACCAGGTCCAAATATCTATATGATCGCCAGATCATGACACTAAGTGCTAAGACATGCTATAAGAATAAGTATAAAAGCAATCTAACCATAATACCATGATATACCTGCTGAGTCATATACCTGAAAGCTCATCAACCTGTACCATCATCTGTCCTCTGACACTGCTGCTGTAACTCTGGGCACTATTGTCTGCTCTGTACCAATGGCATAATGGCTATATCGGGCATCTCTCTGAGTGTCCTGAAACTCAGTCATGGCATGGGGAATATAACTGCTGTCCACAATCTGATAGTGATCCCATATAAATGCTCATCTCGGCGTCTCAAATGCAAGGGAACTGGCTGAATAGTGCACTGGCATCAGAAAAATAATGTATGGTAGCCCGGCTACTATATATGTGATAACATCTGGCTCCGGCTGGGACAAGTGCTCGGCTGAAGTGAGCGCTTGAGAACCTCAGAATCTCTGGTCCTCGAACTCTGCTACTCGAATCCATGATCCAGCACTCTACCATTTTATTTCCAGCTTTTATTCTTGCAACCTATTTTCTGCATTCACAAACATCTAAACAAAATACCTCATGCCGCATGTGTGGGAAAAATAATAAAATCAACTGAAATAAAATCTACTCTATGTCAGAAATATAAATACATAAAATATAAATGCAGAAAGTAAATTAACATAATTTGCAAAATTTGAGTTTTATTGTGCAGGAAAAGAAAAAGTGACAGGTACTCAGTTAAACTAGGAGCTTACAAAGGAGCTTAGAGACTAAAAAGGTGTCAGACTCAATGGCTGAAAAGACTAACTACTGCCTAAGTAGGCTTATTTGTTTTCCTACCTACCCTACTCTACCAGGCAATGCAAGCAGAAAAATCCCAACTATGTGGGATCGGGGATGTGATCCCTTAAGTCCCTCTGATGGACAGGATATAAGATACGTCGCCCACTACCAGTGGTCAGAAAGCACATGCCATCAATGCATCGCTCTACTGTGAAAGGTCCAACCCATATGTCATCAGCTTGTCCCGATCTTATATGCAATAAATGGTTGGGAATGATGACTTGACTTCCTGTACGAAAATTATTTCTATTGACTGACTCAGGAATAACTCCAATGTTACGAATAGGTATGGGATGGATTTCAGCAGGGTTTTGCGGTTGAGGTGTGACAATCCTCGAGTTTCTTCTAGAAGGAACTGCCTCCATTCTGGGTGGACTACCATCTAAAGAAATAGCAACTATGCCAATAAGGATTTCCCTAACTTCCCTTCTTGTTTCTTGGATTTCCTCATTTGGCTCTTCCCCATGGGGATACACAATTCTTTTAACAACCTCACCTACAGTCAAGAAGTCTCTATGTTCTTCCAAGGGAAGTGGCTCTTTAGATATAACAATGTTATGACTAGAACCTTCCCCTGAAGGAACAGGTACAACCATGTTTTTCAGTCTGGGAGAAACTGACTCAGAATGAAATGTAGAGGAAGTAGGAATGTGAGAAATATCATGAGTATGATGACTAGATGACTCAGATGGTAGGAGGAAACTAGGGATATGCGGATACGTAGATAATGTATGGCCTTGAGGCTCTGAAGGAGTTTGAAAAATAGCAAGGTTATTTAAATTATAGTCCCCTTCCGGAGCATCATTAATTAGGGCATCCTCTTCCCAACCTAGAGAGTTATCATGGACTTGAATAAGGCTACCGTCTTCTAGAGATAAATGAGACAAAGAATCTTCCGTATCGGAATAATAAGTGGCTTCAGGCTCTTCATTTGTTTCAACCCTAGAAGATGTTGCAAGATTGTTTTCCCATGGGTAAATAGGTGCAAGACCTTGTCTTTCTCTCTCTCTATTGTGATCGGTCAAGGCAAACCACTCCCTAACAGTGAAAGGAATTCTTTCTCCCCTCCTAATATCATCAAACTCATCTTCATGCATTGGGTTTTCAATGTTTTCCTCAACCCCTTCAAGTGTGTGATTTTCTATAGCAGGTTCTTGAATGGTTTCATTGTTTTGTTCGTGATCTTGGGGTTGATTTTCATGTCCTCTCAATTCATCTATTTCCTCAACAACATCATTTCTAATTATTTCAATCATTTGCTTGTCTTCCCAAAAAGAATCAGAATCTTCCATGACCATACACATATTTTGATCAACTTCATACAATTCATCCTCATCTTCAACAAGGTTAGTTTTGGCATTATTTAATAATTCATCCCCGTATGTGTTTTTTAACCCTTCATCAAAAGACTCAACATGCTCATTATAACAAGGTTCTCTGTTAACTCGAATCAAGGCTCCATCAGGGTTGGGAACACAAATAAATGATAAATCCATCATGAGATATCCACCTAGGCCAGCTGCCCATTTTCTAGATAAAAGCATTCCATATGCTGGGGGTAAATCAATGACAACTACATCCATCATAGTAGAAATGTCTGAACATGCGAAAAGGTCAGCCCTAAGGTTTTTAATCAAGCCATAAGACGGTACTCGTCGGGAATCTATACCACAGACATTTCCATAAGGTCTAGTCACTTCGAGTCCCATTTCCTTCATAACTTGTAAAGGCATAACATTCATTGCTGCTCCAGAATCCAACATACAATTATGAAGGAGCATGTTTTGAATGTGCAAGGTAAGGTAAAAGGGGGAGTGACCACCGCTTTTTCTTTCATAAATGGCTGAATGGATGTTTATTGGTGGATCCTTCTCTGTTTCACTAGGTTGTGTTCCACTAAGCTTTTGGATATGACATGATTCTAGGACAGGTTCAGGATTTTTCTCTTGGCCAATACCATTGAAAAATTCCTCTACTTGGCATCTAACAGAGGGCACCTTCATTAATTCAGTGACAGGGATGTTACACATTATCTTGCTTAGCTCTTTCTTCATATCAATCTTAAGATCATAATCATCTACGGCAAGATCTTCTTCTTCCTTTTTATCTTCATCAATCTTTTTATGTTTATCAAGGAAAGAAGGTTGGGAAGTAGTTCCTCGTTTGTAGATTTGATACTTTGGTTGCTCTTTAGGTTTTGGGAGCTCTAAGGCACAACATGTGGAGCTAGGTTCTTCAATAACATCATCTTCTTGCTCCCATGGCTCTTCTTCTAAAAGGATTCTTCCAAAGTCTTCATCATAAGATAAGTCATTTATAAAGTTGATGTTTTCTGGTTGGTCATCATGATCAATGGTGTCAGAGGGTATCTCTTCTTCTTCATCACACCAATTGACTTCCTTCTTTTCAGAGTTTTCTGGATACTCAGGTCGTCGCCTATCCCTATCCCCATCAGGCCTTCTATTATTATTCCAGTAAGGTTTAGGGCCATAAGGATTTCTATGTCTCTCAGGGTCATTCAAATTTGCCACATTCTTAGTCAGGACAGTTAATTGTTTCATCATTTCTTGCATGACTTCTAAAGTGTCCTTGGATTCCTTTGGCACACTCACAGGTTCCTTTGGTTTTCGAAGTCTAGGGTCAGATCTAGAAGTGGATGGGGTGAATTGATCGAAAAAGTTTTGTTTCCCCATGGATGCTACATTTTGTTCAGCCATCTTAGCATTTGATTGAGCGGTCTTTAAGTCATTTGGGTTTTTATCCTTTAGCTGATAACCAACCCATCCCTCAAAAGCATTCAAGTAGTGAATGACAACTGCTTGATCTTTTGGTCTAATTTCTTCAGGGATAACAGCTACAGTCTTGTCAAATCTTATGTTAAACTCATGGACTGTTTCATTTTCTCTTTTCTTGATGTCGAAAAGTTGGTGTAAGAGAAACTTCCCATCTAACTTTCGGGACCACTCACTGTTTAGCTTGTTGACAAAGTTATCATACCCATCAATGGATGAGGCAGGCAACCTGTCAAACCACTTCCTAACATCTCCTTCCAAGGATGCCAGGAGACCCCTCATGAAAACATCTTCCTCAGATGCTCCATATGCTTCCATGTGTTCCCAAACTTTATCAATGTGGTCTTCAATTGATATAGCGGATACTCCATCAAATCTGGGAACCTTTTCAAAATACTTTTCAGGCATGTCATGGGGTGCACCCTGGATTTGGGAAAAGTCTAAAGGAGATGGTTTTGCTTTTCTTCCAAAAATCCTAGGAGCTTGTGGTGGAGGAACATTCTGGTTTCCCGGGTTTGTTCCGGCCATTGGATTTGGTAAGTTTGTGTTTAAGTTTGAACTAGGTGATGAGGGAGGAACCGACTTGATCAAAGGGGATCCTAAAGTTCTGTTTGGAGAATCGTTAATCAATTTCCAAAGGAAGTTTGATGGTTGTGCTTTAGGATCTCTTTTACGATAGGTGATTGGGGTTCCTTCAACTTGATCTAAGTTTACTTTACTTCTTGTGTTGTAAGGATGTAAATGAGCTCGCTCCTCAGCGGAGTCACGATTGGGAGTCGCCAGGTAGATTTAACTCTTCTACCAAGATATGTGTCGTTTGTATATGCGGGAAGGACTAGGGCAAGCTATTGCCTCCCCGGCAACGGCGCCAAAATGTTATCACCTAAGATGTAGTTACCCCTATGGATGGATCCAGTCATGGATGGCAATAGGGAAGGGCAACTCAAAAGGTGCAACCACGATCACCTCGACCTCCAATATATATATGGTTGTCACGCCAGTCGAGGCAACTTTCGCTTTATGTTATCTAGCCCAGACAACAAAGGGGGAGACCCGATCTACTCCCGACAGGAGAGATCAAAACCAAGACACCAAATCAGGGTATTTTTATTTGAAGTTAGGTGTATGGTTTATCCTAGACCTAAGGATGAAGTCACAAGCCAAGTAAGGGGTTTAATAGGTATAGCTTTGGTTCATAGTTGAAGTGAAAGTGACTTACAATGTTTAAAGTGAGATCTAGGGCTAGTGTACTAGGTCAATGTCAAAAGATTCACTGCCTTGGGTACCGTGTCCAATGCAGGATGGTTAAAGGTTGTATTGGGGCTAACTAGTACATGAGACAAGATTGACCGTAGTTCATGATGTCTTCAAAGGTATAGTTCACCATGCAAAAGTCAAACCACAAGTCAATCCAACATTCTAGGAAAGTTGAGTTAACTTGGAGAGAGGCCAGTGCCTTGGGAATTGGGAAGTGGAGTCAAAGTAGGGTTGACTTGAGGTTTAGGACTCCTAGTACTTGGGACAAGTGGACAGTATAGGCCTTGATGGATAAAAGTGTCTAGATCTAGGTTTGACCCAAGTGGACCACAATCCCTAAAAACAAGGAATGCAATCCCCAAGGCAAGATTTGACAAAGTGACAGTCTAGACCTAGGTTTTGAATTATTCTGAATCCGGATCTGCAAAAATCTCAAGTACCCAGTTCCTCGAAGTGAGTGAACTCACTTCTCCAAGGTGGTGCGACTTTCCCTAAGGAGGCTTGAATCGGGGTTTAGGTGGGTCAAATCATGTCGGATGGCATCCAAACTTTAGATCCGGGTAGATCAGTCAAGTAGGGATATGGATCTATAATTTTGTGGCAATCCACCGGTTAGATCTTTGTAGATCTGAGTTTTAGTGTTCCAAGTGGTCCAAAATGGGGATTAAATCCCTTAAAATGTGGAATGGGGCCCACAAGGTGATTTTCAAGAAAGGGACAACCTGGGTGTATGTTATTTGATGTGTAGATGTCAAATCAAGTGAAATCTCAAACACCCATCGCTTAGATCTAGGTCAACCTGCTCAAATGGTGAAGTGCGCCTTCCTTGGGAGAAGCTAGGTTGGCTTGGGAGAGGGATCAAACGGGAGCCAATCCACACCAAACTATAGATCCGGGATGCCGTGGATGCTATAGAGGTGGGTTTTCAATATCATGCCCAACAACCCACTAGATCTTGGTAGATCTGACAAAATGTAAAATGAGGGTTTTGTAGTATTTAGGGTTTTAACAATTTATGAATTATGTCAATGGATTGGATAAAGGAAAGAGAAACAAACCTGTGGATCTTACCTGGATAACCTTGTAGATGCCTTGATGATGATGATCTATGCAAACCCGATCAATTTGGAAGCTTTGAGGTAGTCTCTATGCAAATCGATTTTGTCCAAGAAGCCAATGCGCCCTCTCTCCTGCACAACAAACGTCAACAATATCAGATTTGATGCATCAAGAGATAAGACTAATGCCACAAAAGAAGTAACAGAAAGATAGCATAGATCACAATGATACTAATGATAACCCCCTGATACAAGCGAATGCCAAGAAAGTCGATTTGAAGAAGCCTTGCAAAATCGCCCTTGTTGAAGTCGCCCTCCTGTAGACAAACAATGATTTCCAAAAAATAGATAGATCTTACCACAATTTCCGAATGCTAGGTTGCAATAGACTTTCCAATCACCATCTAAGAACACCAGATGCAAAGGAGACCACAAGAATTTCCACAAGAATATTTTCTATACCAATAATCCAAGAGCCAAAGACCCTTTACAATGAGAGGCTCTCTCCTTTAAATAGGAAGGAGAGGCACCAAAACCCTAACCACTTTTTGAATGAGTGGCTAAGATTAAAAGATACAAATGTCTAATCAATGGTTGAGATGAGCTCAACAACATAATACATGGATCACACATGAAATATAACATAAGTGGACAAAGTCGCCCTAGGAGAGGGGAATCCCACCAAATCATGATGACAAAATATCATAAGAGGCTCATGGTGGGTCCAAGGGGTAATTTTATCCCTCCTTGGTCAATCCCCATGGCACAATAACCAATAAACAATCATGAAAGTACCAAATCGTGCCTCCAAGGTGAAGTCGTGTATCTCCAAGGTGAAGTCGTGGTCCTCAAAAGACCCAAAATATCCACAGAAAGTGCCATAAGTGATGGATGCGGGCCCCGATGAAGCTGAAACTGCAGGAGGAGGTGTGAAAGGTCCCGATCCATCATCACTGATCATCCCATGCCCTAACTTTGCCTCAGTAGCCCAAATCGATTTCCTCAATAGCCATTTCTACCAATCCTGAAATGCCTCGGGAAACGTGAAACTGCCCAAACTGCCTCCTGGAGTGATGGCGCTGTCAAGGTGAGGGTACCAATGTGTCCGGGAGGGGGGTAATATGGTAAAAACAAGTGGCTGGACCACACCCTCCATCATCAGCGCCCTAGGTCAACCAGATAAAAGTCATCTCTGCTCCGACAGGGCCTCCAACAGACCAAAACTGCACTAGGACAGCCTACTGAGGCTAAATCATCACTGTAAGTGCCCGGAACTGAAAACAAACTGTCCCATTGGACTCAGAAGGTCCAAATCTATCCAAGATGTGTACTCATACACCATATGAGTCTCTGCATGATCAAAATAAATATCCAATATACCGGAACAGGGCCAATAATAATGCGCTGTATATATACAAACACTGCTGTAACCCCAGAATCATCATCATAACCCTGTAGCTGCTGCATAGAATCATCCTGTATGTGTACATAGACCATATATCATCTATCCATATCATCATAAGGTCCAACATCTCATGTCCTCATGGTCCTCCATGGTCAAACTAGGTCTAACCAAGACCAAATACAACTCAGACTATCATCCATAGCTGCTGCAAGGTGTCAAGGTCAATACATGCTTTACAATTTATTCAAATAGCTTCTATAACACAGAGTAATCATGACTGGCGATCTAAATCCAAATATATAGTGTCGTTAGTTATTATTATTACTCAGACTAGACTTTCAGGATCATACTCACTTCATAGTTGTGATCAATTTGCTAGTGAAGGGTGAAGGCTGAAATAAATGGCTAGGCTAAGGGATGACTTGACTATCTTGACTTTGTGACACTTTGGCAAGGGAAAGGGAATACACACCATAGTATATACTGAATGAGCAATAACACAGGGAATGGCGGTGTCTCACAAATGGATGAGTTGTTTAAAGAGGGTTTATTCACCTTCACAGATGCGCACAATCCATAATACAAGCAAGGCCAGCAATTGTTTAGATATAACATTTAAGTTCCATTGCTTTTTGGGCCTGAGTTTTCCATAGCCTTGATCTATGTGTGTTTACAAACACATTGCATAGATTTACATTTATTTTTAGGCTTTCTGCTGCAGGTGTGTTTTTAAGGCACTTGTTTACCTGAGCACTTCTAGGTGTGTCATGGACAGCTTGTTTACCTAGGTATTTATTTTTCCAAAAGATATAACATTTTATTTTTCATGGCCATTTTCATTTGGCATTTCTTTCATACACAAGATATAGCATTTGATTTTTCCAGATTTTGTATTGATGGCAGCACTAAAAGTTTCAGGTTTAGCCAACACAACTTTAGTGACTATGGGGAATTCTCAAGGAACTCCAACTCACCATAGGTAAGTTTTGTCATCAACTCAGAGCCGAGACACAATAAACAGGGAAGCTCATCCAATACAGAGGCTACAGTGGGGAAAGGTCCTCCATGTCACTAGTCAAGTAGCAAATCAAGGTAATAATCTAAAAGGTAGGCCATGGATGGATGAAGACTATGAAATGATGGAGCCAACACTAGCAAGCCAGAGTATGGTGTAATGATCACCTCTATTCTCCCTAAGGAGGGTATGTACCAATGAGTATGAATAATGAACTTCTAAGTCTGAGTAGGGACAGTAATATATATATATAATAGGTCAACCAGGTCCAAATATCTATATGATCGCCAGATCATGACACTAAGTGCTAAGACATGCTATAAGAATAAGTATAAAAGCAATCTAACCATAATACCATGATATACCTGCTGAGTCATATACCTGAAAGCTCATCAACCTGTACCATCATCTGTCCTCTGAGACTGCTGCTGTAACTCTGGGCACTATTGTCTGCTCTGTACCAATGGCATAATGGCTATATCGGGCATCTCTCTGAGTGTCCTGAAACTCAGTCATGGCATGGGGAATATAACTGCTGTCCACAATCTGATAGTGATCCCATATAAATGCTCATCTCGGCGTCTCAAATGCAAGGGAACTGGCTGAATAGTGCACTGGCATCAGAAAAATAATGTATGGTAGCCCGGCTACTATATATGTGATAACAAGTCCTTTTTCTCTAAATAAACAATTGGCATGTAGACATTAAAAATTGATACCTTTTGTTGGGTATGGATATTCACCAACAAACTCAGGATGCAATGTTGAGTGGCTTGGGAGTGAGAAAGTTTGAATATTGAAGTGTCCCAAAGGGTCGCCATGCATCCTGAGTCCCCTCTGGAACTAACTACAACACCTTCACTTCTTTTCCATAAAATTTCCATATTTTTTAGGAACTCCTATTCCTCTTGTTTCGTCTCTTGAATCGGTAGGATGTTTGGTTTGCCCGTCCTAATAAGGTCTCTTAGGGATTCTTCTTTTTTCCTGCTCCTGACACCCCTATTGTTCCAAGAGATGATCTTCATCATTTAATAAGGTTGGGGATGGAATCTCCTTTTGATTATGAAGATTTCCATCTTCCAATTTGTTTGGTACCTTTATTTACCTTATTCACGACTTTTTCTAGTGTCAGTTGGGTGCCCATTGTATTCTCTCTTTCTGCCTCTTCTCCCCTTACTTCTTTGTTTGATCACCTCCCTTTTTGGGATTTGGTGTCCCTCACTATATCCCTATCTTCTTTGGCATCTTGAGATTCTTTTGAGGGGGTTCCTTGTCTGATCGTGTCTTCTTTCGATCTAGGTAGGTTTACCTCTTAATTCCCCCCCACATCAGTCCTTCCTTGTGATTCTTCCCTAATTTATTCTGCTTCCAGAGAATCTCCCCCTACCCCTAGAGTTTTCGTACCCAGTTTTTCTTCCATTCGGTCATCCTCGGATCACAAAAGAATTTCATACCTGTTTTGGTGCATTTTCTCCCCTAATTTATTGCTATAGGGCCTTGAAGGGTTTTCCTACTTTCCTACTTGATGGATCGCCCTATTAGGGGGGTTGGATTCCTTTACTCTTGTTTGTTTGACCCCCTTTTTTGGACCACTATCAAGTTTGCTACAGGTTTTGATTATTTGGGTTCCAGTTGGATTTTCTTGTAGTCTTTAGTGAAATTGCGGACAATTTTGGGTAGAGTGACCTAAGACATCCCACAAAGCACAAGGAGAAGGTGTTCGAGTTGAGGCAATAGGAGGAGGATTCATGGCTTTGTTCACAGTTGTCGAGGCAGTGGAATTTTTAGTTTTCCCCTGGCCTTCTTTATAGGAGGGGGAGCAGGGTTGGAGGATGTTTCCATAGACACACCGGGAGGTGGATGATTGATGGTGTCAATTGGTTGAACCGATTGTAGAACAACTTGTGGGTTCGGGGTGGGATTTGGTGCACGTAAGTACTAGATAGGAATCCGTAATGTCAATCCCAGGAGATTCAACATTGCCATCATAGGCATTGTGATGAATCCTTATGGTGGGAATAAGAAAGGGTTTGTGTGGATCAGGGTGCCTCCCACATGGCTAGGGACTAACTATGGTTGAGATTGGGATTGTTGTTGAGGTTGCGGTTGGGGTGTCGGTTGAGCAGTGGATGTGAATCATGGATTGTATTACTTGAGGAAACAATGCATAAGTCGGATATTTCAATAGTTGAGGGGGGCGGAGGCAAGGCTGTAAATGTGGTGGTCATGGGAGCCTCAAAATAAAGACCTGGACCCACTGCGGAAATCGATGGGATGGACACACCAAGGGCGGAATTGTCAACCATGGGGAGGACATTTTCTGGAGTTGCTATCCCTTTGGATTCGTAGCAGGTGAGTTGGTCGAGTTTGACGACCCTTCCCTCGTGGGGGAACATCATGAGCCGGAAGATGGATGAGGCAATGTCCTTCATCGCATACATGTAACTATGTCCTAAAAGAAGGTTATAGTCAAGCTGGGCATTAACGAATTCAATATCAATTAGGACAATTTTGTCGGCTAACTTTACAGGGACATTTAGGAGAAGGCCTTGTGGTTGAGTTGCATGACCATCATAAGCTTGTAGTGCCGTCGTGGAAGGTTGCAACAAAGGGGACCCAAGATTCTGCCACACAAAGGTGGACATGACACGTGTAGAGGCGCCCTCGTCGATCATGCATCAATGTATTACCAAGTTTTTTATCGAGATTAGGATCTGGAACGCGATGGATGAAGGCATGCGGGGTTCGAAATGATTTAAGTCGAGTGCCATCAAACATGAGTCAAATGGGTCGATCACACATAAGGCAGACAACAATGCTTTTCGTTCCGCCAGACAGTTCTTTAGAACTTCCAAGGTTGACATGGCAACGGGGGATTGGGCCAAATCATTCACGATGTTATAGTTGGGAGCAGCTCGAGCATTGGGGTTATTGGTAATGCGACATAAAGGAAATTTTGGGGCTTTGGGGGCCCCATCAGTCGGAGGTGGAGGGAGGCATAAAAATTGGTCTACAAGGGTAGATGCGGCAGCTTTATTTGCATGTATAGTCTCAGTAGCCAAACCATATTGATTACGGTGAGTCTAGAGGTTAAATTCAGAAGAATACATCATTAAGAGGTGGTGAACTCCTGACTCGGGTAGCTGACTTGAGGACGCAACATATGTAACCAGTGGTTGTGTGGTGACAACCCCTTGCATGGGCAAGGTATTTTGCAACACCATCGGCTGTGTAGTTGCCTGTGGTGGATTAGGTTGTGCCTGCGGGGCAGTAGTGGCTTCCCAATGGTTAGCCTCATCCCATAGCTGGTGGGATTTGGCCAAATGGGGGCAATGATGCATATAACGACCATAGACATTGTAGAAAGAACATGGGTGGTTTGTTTGTAACTGGGGGTTGTTTCCTTGTGTGGGTGGTTGATTGGGTTTTGATTGGTAGAATTTGCGCTATTATTATCCTAAGAGTTGGGAGGTTGTCCACCCCCTCCATAATGTTGGTTGTTACCATAGTTCTTACCTCGTCTCTGATTGGGTTGCCCTTGTTGATTCTAGGGGGTTGGTTGGGTCTAGGCCTGGTTATGCTGGGCATAAAATTGCCCTTAGGGAACAAGAGGAGCTTGAGGTTGAGAAAGTGCAAGAGCTACCAGTGGTGCGCTAGGGCCAGGGTAGTAAGGGGCAGGCGCTGGAGGGGGAGCATAACCTTGCGGATTGTTACCAAAACTAGGTGTCACATAAGTGGGTCCATGGAAATGGGGAGTCAGGGCTGGAGGAACATACAAGGGCGTCACTTTGGAGTGAGTCGTTGCGCGTGAGAGATCAGGGCCACAACTCATTGTTGACTACGTGGGATTAGGGGTCTGGTTATACACAGGAGTCAGTGCAGGGAGCAAAGGCACATAGGGCCTGACGATGGATGCAACATGACCGATGACTCTGTTAGCAGCATGGGATTCCCCTGACATATCATTCCAGAAGGAAATCACCTTGAGGGATGTTAGGAATAATCGTATATAGGTAGCCTGATTGGGCATATATCAAGTCAAATTGTTGAGCTTTGAGGATGGCCTCTTATTCAGTTTGGGGACGATCTGATGCCACATCCTTGACAATGGCTGGGATAAGAGACTTCAGGAACCAAACTAAATGGATTCGGTCCTCGAATTTGATCTTGCATCAACGTCTATGCCACTCATGGATATGGTCTGTGATATGGGTGGTCGGAGTCTATCTACAAGAAAGGTGGATCTCAACACTAGCGTCATAACGAATTGGTAACTAGAAGAATTGCAGGAAAGTCGAGGCTAGGGATGCAAAGGTGGAGTGCACCCCATGGGGCTGATTGATATACCACTTAGATGTTGCGCCAGTGAAGGTTCATTGTAGCAAACGTAGTCGAATAGAGTCATCCACTATGGAGTTAGAGGAACACCACAAGTGGAAGGACATAATATGATTATGAGGGTCCTCTCCAGCATTACCATCGAACTTAGGGATGTTCGAAGGTAGCTTGGTAGGAATGGGAGGCCATGTAGGGTCATGTCAAATAGGGTAGTTAGTCAATCTATCCAGGCCAGGAAGTTTGATATTGGCCATGAATGGAAAACCAACAGGGGGATGTAACATGTTAGAGTCAACCTGTGTGTTGGCCATAGAGGTGATCATGGGGCCACCTCCACGAAATGGTGGAGGGATGGTAGTCATCATGAGGGGGATCGTAGAACCAATGTCGGGGGTCAGTACGACATGGATGGAGGGGTCGGTGGCCCCAGGAATAATACTGTTATGGGAGGAATTATAGTCATGGGGGTGGGACTGCTGCTGGAAAGAGTGGATCTAGTGGCAGTATGGACTGTGGTCATGGGAGTGGGCCTGCTACCCGTGGATATGGACTCGGTGACTGTATGAACAACATTGGTGGGGGTAGGTCCAATGTTGCCTAGAAAAGTGGTTCCCGTAAACTCAACAACCAGAATGGTTGCTAAGGTGGTTGTAGGGCCACTGCCGCGCCCACCACCAACTATCCCTCCATAAAATGGGTTGGGATTCATGCCAGCCATGGGGGTATGTGGGAGTGACTGTATGGGTGACTTTAACTGGGAGGAGTAAAAAATGAAATAAGGTGCCTTGGGAAAAAGTTCTGGAGACAATGAGGTGCGCCTAAGGGGTGCACGACAAGTGGGCTCCAACAAACCGTGTTGTGGTGACTTCCCCTTGACTCTACGAGAGTATCTCGGGGGAGTAAAGGTGACAAGTGTATGAGTGTTGAATAGGTATGGTTTAAAAAATGCTCAAAATTCCAATGCAATCATGTGTGCAAGGGGAGAGCTCACAAGAAAAAGGGCGCTCAAGCCAAAAAGCAAGCTAAAAAAACCTATTGCAACCACGTGCTACATCAAGTGAGCGACAACAAAGTGGTCAGAAAACCAACAAGCAACACTACCTATCAAAAGAAAATGACCCACTAACCTATGGGGTATGGGTGCAAGCAGCCTCCTAGCTAAAAGATGGAAGCCTGCACAAATCATATCCTCTACGGGATGATGAAATTCATAGTTAGATGATACGAAATGGAAGACCAAAATGGCTAAGGGATATCCCTCTACTCACAGGGATCCCGGGAAAAAGAGCCCTATAAAAGACTGGAAACTAAGCTATCTCAGTCAAAGCATGTTCGGAAAGGTGTCTCACAGCTTCGTCCTTTGGCCGTTGCACACCCGGTATGGTAGCCAGCATGCGCAACGAGGACAACGATTTGGTGTCCTTTAGTACATAGTGTAGAGCGACATTCCACCCAAACCTCCATAACTAATATTTCCACTTTCCCTCCTAGATGGGAGCCCCCCCAATAAATCGATGTCAATCGTTCTAATCAAAGAGGATTTTGGTACCCTAGATGAAAACAACTATGTATCAGATGTAAGTGGCAAATGGGTGTTGATTGGATGCCTAACCCCAGTGCTCTACCTAGCTACCAGATTCTTTTAATCCCCAAGTGAGGTGAAATGTGTGTTTGATTAATGTAAATTTTAGGCTAAGCTTGGGTTTATGGACCAAACGTTTATACTTAAGGTGTATTCTTATGTGCTTATGTCGTAAGCAACTAGAAAATAAATGTTGCAAATAAAAATGAAATAATATAAATAAACTTTTTTTTCCAATAAAAATAATGCATCTAAATTCTAATGTATCCAATCACGATTTTAACCACACAACTTGCTGAAATGATAAAATGCAAATGCAAAGGATCTATATGGTTGTTCACAACATGTAACAACCAAAGTAAAACAAAGGGCTACAAAGTGGTCATGAAGGAAAGATCTGAACAAGTGCTACAATGAGCAAATAGAAAGAAAGTGGTTATGCATATAGGAATTTGGATGTCAAAGAGCAAAATGCAAAGGGAAGAAACTGAACAGGGGGTCAAGATGCAGAAAATAGTTGAAAAAGCAAAAAACAGGTGTAGGTCGTGTCTGTCATGGGTGCAATTGCGATCTGGAGTGTTGTAGACTGAAAAATAGTCGCGACATGGGCTATAGAACGCAACAGGGGTTGGGGCGCGCTTTTCGGGGGGGAAAGCACGACCTGGGGCACACTTTTCGAGGAGAAAAGCGCAACTTAGGGCACGCCTTATTGAGTCAAAGTCATGACCTGGACTGGAAGAGACTGGTCGCACTTCTCGAAGAAGAAATCGCGATCTGGGTCACGAATCAAGGTCCGAAGGTGCAACCCAGGCCGAAAAATGTACTACGTTGGCAGGGGCCAAACTTGCAAGTACCGACCAGTTTCCTATGCCAGAGTTGACAGAAAGGGTCAGATTGCTTTAATAAAAAAAGTAAATGGCCATGCAAATGGAAAAACAAAATGCAAAACTTGGAAAAGCTACTAGCCTATCCAAACCACAGATCGATGGGGATCGACCCGGTTAGAGTCGCTAAAACTGTAGCTAGGTTATTCACACTAGCTGGTGCAGAAATGCACCTACTAAGACTTGGATAAATCTTAGTAATAGTTCGAAAATGGTGGTGCATGCATGCAATAAAAACAGTAAATAAAAACAAATATAATTTAAACTATATGATCAACATATGGAGGAAATAACACTAGACCAAATATTTGTGTTCTTTCACACACACATGAGAGTAGGGAAAGATTTTATTTTATTTTATTTCATGAAAATAAATGAATACATTGGTGGGAGTTACCTAAAATAAAAATGAGTAGAGGGCCCTTGCAGAAGGTTGAAGCAGCGAGTCCTTGGTCTCCACGCAGCTTCGGGTTGTTCTCCACACAAAGGTCACTAAAGATGGCCAAAACTCACGATGGGTGAAATGATAAGTCAAATGGAGGCTTCAAATATTTCTAGTGAAATTTCGGCAAAATGATGACGTGGTAACAAGTGAATATGAATAATGAGATCCTTCACCATTTATTTATAGAAATATTTGCCCTAGGTTTCTTGCTCATGGTATTAGGAAAACCATGGTATTGGATTTTGGTTTTGGGCGGCAGTGTAGGGTTTTCCCTCCTTTTTTGAACATTTTCCCCTTTTTCCTTTATTTTTGGCTTTTGGGGAAATTTTTCCCTATTTTGGGTTATTTTTTAAACTTTTTTGGAGGGAATAGAGCCATTTTTCCCTATTTTGGAGAGGGAAAAATCATTATGAGCCAATTTGTGGGTTTTGACTTAGGCTTTGTTGGTTAGTGAAGGATTTTATGGGGAAAAATAAGGAATGTGTTGATGTTGCTAGGAAATGAACATGGTGGGGAATTTTTTGGTTTTAACAGAGATGATTTAGGTGATCCTCTCTTTTCTTTGAGTAAACTGTGAGATCATCTTCATACATTTCTAGAATATTTTGCATAGTGTCCCCGAAATCATAGTCCATGGCTCTTTGAAAGGTAGCTACAGCATTCATCAAACCAAAAGGCATTCTCAAATATTCATAAATGCCCCACGATGTAGTAAATGTTGTATTGGCTCTATCTTCTTCCTTTATTAAACCTTGATTGAAACTAGAGAATCAATCCAAGAATGATAGTGTTTGGGAACCCATGGTTCTTTGTAAAAGATGTTCCATGTTAAGCAGAGGGTAGCTATCTTTCTTAGATTCTTCATTCAAATAAGTCCACTCAAATTCTTATTTCACCTATTTTCTTTCTGCCAAACATTGGATTTGAGAGCCATTATAAATATCTTATCAAAGCAATAATCTTAGCCTCTACCATCTTCTATAATTCCTTTTGGACCAAGGGAGTTAATTTTGGATTTATTTGTCTCATCTTTTGCTTGTATGGTCGAGCATCCTTTTTTAATGGTATGGCATGTTCAATGATATCCTTGTTATAAGTCTTCAAATCGTCATAAGACCATGCAAAAATGTATTTGAATTCACAGATCAAACTTTCAAACATTTTCTTTTCCTATAGGATGAGCCCTTTACCAATTTTCGCGAGACTTGGGTTCTCGAGAGACCAAATATCTATCTCTTCATATTTTTCCAACTGAGGCACTCCCTCTTTTTTCTATTTGTATTTATCATTTATGTCAAAGATTCTCTCCATTTGAATTTGTTCATCAAGAATTGGATTCTCTTTTTCCTTGTCTAGTGAGTTGTTCTTCTCCCAACCAAATTTGTAGTTTGAAAACTCTACAAGATTGTTCATGAACCTCAGTATTTGTTTATCAACATCAAATACATGCCGGTTTCCCATGTTATTAGGCACAAAAGGCCTAAAAAATATTTCCCTTTTTCTTTTCTTTGTGAAGCCTTCACATGGGGATAGCTCAGAAGTGGAAATTGCTAATGCATCGGCATGTTCATTCTGAGATCGGGGAACCACTTCTAAGGATAATGCAACAAAGTCCTCCATAGCCAAGTGTACTTGCATCCCTATACCTTTTTGATCTTTCATTCTTGCAAGCAAACGTTTTTTTATCTTGCATCACAATGAGGTTAGAATCTCCAATAATTTTCATAAACTTAATGCCACAATATTTAGCTAATTCAAGGCCATGTAAAAGAGCTTCATACTTAGCCACATTGTTAGTACCATCAAATTTAAAATGAAAAGAAAAATGAGAAGTATCACCTAATGAGGAAGTTAATACAACACCTACACCCATATCTGATAGGTATTTTGCCTCGTCGAAATTTATTGTCCAAAACTTGTCGGTGTTTTATTGAGGAGCAACATCGATAACAATGATGGTTTAGGATCCAATGTCGTCTTTGAAACAGACTATCTCATTCTCTGGATCTTTTGAATCTTCCAAATGATATCTTCTCATTAGTTATCTATGTAGCACCACAAAGGTTCCTTCCATTGTTGGGACGATGGCATATGACAAATCCATTTGTAGGATACCACCAAAATCGACGACCCATTTTCTTGATGCAACATACCCCATGCTTCAGGCACATCGATGAAAACAATATCCATTAATGACTCAATAGTAGTGTGTGCTACAAGACTCACTTGGACATCCTTGATTAATCCATCTATTTTGACTTCTCGAGAGTCCATAACACAAATATTTTGATACAACCTTGAATATTTTAACCCCAACTTGTACATCATGGAAAAAGGAATCACATTTGTCGAGGCACATGAATCCAACGTACAACTATACATGATTAAATTACCAATCATCAATGATATAAATAAAGGTTGATTGGTCAGATTCTTGTTTTATGTCGGATTCAATTTTGAAGGATTGTGGGCAAGTCTTCATTTTCTTTGATGGCACATGCACTTGGTGTTGTTTCTTCAAATCCTAATGACTTAGCTATCTAGCTTATCATTTATGGAGTCTTTGCTAACTCAACAAATGGAACTGAGATCTTTATAGCATTTAGTGCACCTAAAACATAAAAGTTAAGTTTTTTTATCAATGGTAAAACCAAGTGAAGACTTACCCGAGTTTGTGAAGAAGCTTTGTCTTTAGCCACTTCGACAACTTGATGTTGACTTGCTTGCATAATATATTTCTTTATTTTTTGATAAGTAATGCCTTTAAACTTGTTATCATACACTCTGTTGATTTCTTCAGGAGAAGGAATTTCCCCTAACAATTTTGTGAGTTTATCAGATTCAACATATTTTTCTTTGAAATGCTTCATATTCTCATTAGATAAATGAAACCGATGTCAATCTTTGAACAATTAGTTGTTACATATCTTCGGATCATCTTTGTCATTTTGATTTTGATTCCTCTCATTTCCTGATATTGAACACATGTACTTTCATCATGGAAGTCCTAAAATGCTTGGAAAAAGTACAGGTAATCACCAACCATATTTGTTAGTTCCAATGATGTACGAGGTCTTGAATTACTTGGAGGACCATTGTTAAAATTTCTTGGAGGTAACTTGATCCGACGTTGATTTTCTTTCAATTTGAACAATATTTTTTTGTAGAGCAGTCATTTCTTGAGTACAACCAACCCTTAACTTCTTCATTTCTTCAAGTATAAGGTTTGTGGCACCTTCAAGAGCTTCACTAGTAGGAACTAGTACTTGTCTTTGGCTTTTGCTCAACTTTAATTCTCAAAGGATGCAAGTTGTAAGGTTTTGCTAATGCCCTCCAACTTTCATCTAGGTCCTTCACACTTTGCTTAGCCACTCCCAGATTTTGAGGCTTGGCCAAATTGAGATGAAAAAAAGATCTCCTTGAAATGCATTAATATACTATGTTAGTATGATAACATCGCTAAGCTATGTTAGTATGTTAGTATTTCTGCACTATCTCATCAAATCTATTATGAAACTCATCAATATTTTCATGTCCATTCTCTTTATATCGATGAGAGCATTTAAATAGAAATGAGGATCTTTCTTTTTATCCCATTTGTCATAAAAGACCTCTTCCAACTTCTTGAAATCATTAATGATGTTATTGTGTAAGCTTGTAAACCATTTCTCAGCTTCACCTTCCAAAGTCAAAGCAAAGCATATCCCTTACCTGAACGCGATGCTTCTTTCTTTGGAGCAGATAGAACTAACCTTACTTCGAGGGTTTCTCCTTGTTGATTACTTGTTTCGATTTTCTTCAATTGAAGTATGTTAGGATATTCCTATACTCCATCCTAGTCCTACCAACATTTTCATTATTTTGCATTTCAGTCATGCATGCAGTCATGCAATTTCATGGAGGCATGCAATTTCATGCATCCCAGTCATCAGGTTGGTGTCTCCCAACACCTAGAGCTTAGTTTACTAGCCCTGGGAGCCTGTTTCTGCTCAGTTCCAGCCCTCCTAGTCAGTAATGCGCCCTCCTTTCACCTACCACATGAGAAAGGCGCCCTCCCTCACCTACCACCAATTACACTTTAGTTAGTTGAATGATTTGTGGATATGTTCCTTGATTTGAGGACAGATTGACTAGTTTACTGACTGAGACACTCCGATGGACCTCCAGTGAGCCTAGATTTCCAGTTCTAACTCCAGTAAGCTCCTCTTGCGCCCTCCTTTGAGTCTCCTTCACTACATTAGTTCACCATGCATGTGTTACACTTACTACATTCAGTTAGACTCAGTTTGCCACTTGGTTGACAATCACTTGTGTATTGATGACACTCCACTGATGATGATGATGACTCCTAGTGCAGATAAGCCATGCCCATGCAGGCTAATTCGAATTGCCACCTTGGCATTCGAATCCTCTCCACCATTGTATTATTTATTGTTCATATTATGATTAATGAATGAGTGTGTGATGTTATTCTGCTTCTATCCGAGTTCTACTGTATCATAATTATGTTGCTCCTTTACACTGCATTGACCACTCTTCTTCTATTTTCCTACTTAATCTTAATCTTTCTTGTGAGGTATACATCAGCTCTTAGATCTGCTGTGAGGATTTCCACAAAGTAGTCAGATAAGACTTACAAGGTTAGTCCTTTAAAATTAATCTTATCAAGGTACAAACCAAAAACTCACCTCAACTTTCACGGCACCAAAAAATGTTGTTGAAGATGAGATTCTTTGGCTGGGGAGCGACATACGTCATTTATGCCAAGGGGATGAAAGCTTTGACCTAAGCAAAACACCCCAAGTGTTATGCAACAATCAAGCATCCCCAACAACAACAGTAAAAAATGTTTTTAAAGACAATGTTTTTTGGCTTTCCTAACAATGGCGCCAAAAAATATTACCTTTTTTTTGTAATAGCTGCAAATTTTATTAGTTTAATAGAAGTACAAAATAGGTTACTGTCCACAATGGTCTGGCCCAGAGGTGCCATCCATGTAGTCTATCTAGGGAGTTGATGAAAATCAAAATATTACAATACAAAAAACCCCTGTCTACGGGGGGGAGAACTAGATGAAAATTCAAAACGCTCATAGTCTTAACAACATTCAACAGACTGTGCATAATTAGCGAGGCAAAAAGAGATAAACAGATGACATCAGAGAAACCTGCTCATTTAGTTGGAGTCTCCTCCAGAATTGGGCAACTGTATGTTGCGTTGTCCTTCCACACTTTGGCCGAAATCGGAGTGGCATTCTTCAGCATAGAAGCCGAAGTCCCTGGAATGATCATGGGCCTGATAGGAGTCGGTTGCTTGACGGGCAATGAAGCAGTCTTCCTGGGCAGAACAGGGGCGAAGGCAGACTGTTCATTGTGAGTGCGTTTCGCCAAAATGGGACCCAAGGTGCTTGGGATGGGGAAGGAGGTTTGAGACCTCTCCTTGCCTTTCAGATGATCTTTGTCGCATGTCTTGGCCACAGTGCTGCCACCGGGGTTGAGCCTATCCAGGCCATGTGTAGAGTTCAGGACAACAGCCGACGAGGTGGCACCAGGAGTGGTGCTTTCAGAGCGTAACTCATGGCTGAAGGGTTTGGTGGGAGCGTAAGAGTCCTAGCAATGCGTTTTGTTCAGGGTGCCAAGAGTGGAAGCCCAATTGGGCAGAGTAGCAAGCAGGTACTGTGTGACATGCTGTGCAGAGGCCCAGTTCAGCTGCATATCTTCCATAAGTTTCCCCATCATGTTTTTAACAAGCCAATATGGATCCCAGTGTTGCTCGTGGTTTCCAGTTGCCATGGTTTCTACTATGATCCGAGCCTCCGAGCTGTCCAGTAGCAGCCGAATTGGAATGGAGATTTCCGGACCGTACCAATTCCTCAGGGGAGTTTCCTCCGGAGCATTATCATCCTTGTTGTTTTTTGTCTGGGCTCCCTTAGTCCTTCCCATAATGGCTGTTGGGGAGGTGAGACGAACGTAGGAGACGCAGGAGTGCACAGGGAGCATAGAGCTGAGAGCATGAAGCACCTGGAGAATGTTCTGGTAACTGAGCGTCATCGACCAAGAAGATCGGTGATGAATGCCTTGAGCCCAGAGCCTGTGGTTCACACGCAGGAGGCCCATCTTTGTGGTATCCAGGAAGGCTGAAGCGACGTTGAGGACAGGCATATTAAATGGCCAAGCTGCTTGACGTCGTTTGGGTGACGTCAGCGTGGGTGTGTGTAGAGGACGTGTGGCCATGTGTCGCGTGATTGCACCCATCTGTTAACCGCGTGGAGCTGGCACCCGTATCCGGGAGCCAAAAAATCTTACCTTATAAATTAGCACCCTTCCAATTAGGCTAAGAGTTCCGGTGCTAAGATCGACAACTTTTCAGGAGATGCACCCAATGTCACCACATGCACTCTCCTCTCTCTTTGGGTCTGCTCATTTGACCATGGGAGGTTTCCTAAATATGGATAGAAAAAGACTTGTAAGATATGTAATGAGAACAACTCTATCTCTACAAGACCTTCCCACGAAGTCAATAAACCAATGCCTTAATGGATTCAACAAGATATTCAATAAATACTAAATGACTAGGAAGGTTTAGAAGCAATATAACTTAATACTGGTTGGACAAAATGATGAATTAGTTTTCCGCAGTAAAAAATAACACCTTAAACTTGTAAGAAAACTCAAAATAGACCGTGAAAACACTCTGAAAAGTACCTCTTGATGATCACTAACCAAAGAGGAGCCTATCCCCCTAGGGCGCACTTGATTTGACGAATGATCAAGGAGATTTGGTATTTATTTCACCTTCAAGTCTGTAATAACCTGCAAAAATGGATGAAAGGCTTGATTTGACACCTCAAAATCCCTAGGGTCAACCACCAAGACTTACAGATGAAGTAGGAACACTTTCCAACCATAGGGTTTATTATTTTGTCAAAATTGGATCTACAAAATACTTATACCATATCTACAACAAGGTTGTAGTAGCCTCTAGAAGATGATGTCACCCTCCCTAGGGCTGAAGTCACCCTAAATCAGGGTTTTTTTAAGCCGCAAAACAATTTTGTATGGGTTTTTGATTGATATAGAAATGTATAACATCAATATATATTTCATAATTAATAAATACTAAATACTTATAATGGCAATTTTTTTTTTTTTGGATTTCTTTGAAATATTTGATTTTTAAGGTTTTTTTAATTTTTTTTAATTTTTTGTTGTTGTTGTATATTTTGAATATATAATATAAAGAATTTTGTAAAAATAATTTTTGTTGAAAATGAGAGAATTAGACCTAGGCGTTATTCCTTTTCGGCATTGAGAAATCGAAATCAACTTTTCTAGTGAGAATTGACAATTCAATATTTGAATGAACTAGGACAAGGCTAAGAAACCCTAGGTTGTGTTAGCCTTTGACCTAGTCAGGGAAAAGAAAGATGCCAAGGCCCAAACAAGAGAGACCCTTCAAGAGGGATGTCTCACTTACAAGCTTAGACTATTATGCATAAAAACCATAGGTTACTCCTACCTTGGATGCCTCTAGCAGTGCAAAACAAAAGACTTAGAGACCTTATGAGAATTGAGGGTAAAAAGAATAAGAGAAAAGCACTCAGGAATCATTCTGCCTTAGACAAGCCTTGAAAGATAGTAAAGAATCCTCATGCATCAATTTTGATCCTTGAAAACCCTAGAATTGACCAAGAAAGGAGGTGCACACCACTCAAGAGCTCATGTACACAAGAAGAAAAATAAATAATGTCTTATTTGATCTCATGATCTTAATTACAAATGAGGAGGATAATGGATAACTTAATCCTCCTTTAAGCCAACCTACCTAATTTGTCTTCAAAAGGACTTTTAATGATTTTTTAGGGTTTGTCACCCACAATTTGGGGACTAAACCTCATAAAAGATAAATATGATAAAAATGATGAACTACTTCAACATGATGAAAAGTTGAGCTTGGAAGGAGGACGTCACGCCCCATCTAACCCCAACATTTTTGTTTTTCCCTCAATGCCCTCCTCCTTAGGTTGGTATGGTGGACGATTTACTCTTCAAGACCAAGATGACCAAGAGGGAAGGATGATACAATAAGGTAAGTTCCAATGGGGTACAATGAGTGTGCTAAGGTGGGTATGACAACCCTTACAAGCACAATCACCTTATGTAAAGCATAAAACCATAAGTGTGGCCACGAGCCCCAAGCCATGTGTCCTAATGGATTCATCGCATGGTGCATTAGACCCCTAGTTAGGGCATAAATGCAACATGATGAGGGAATTCCACACATCAAGGGGTAGTCAATAGAGCCACAAGGCCAACACTCCTTGAAATAAGAACCAAGATGGCTTGCCATGACTAGACCAAGTTTCTTGAGCCCCACTAGACCAACACTTTTACATAAGAAAGCCCCATCGTGAACTTTTACAATGACAAAAAGACCTCCCTCTTTGGCACATTTGGTAGGATGCATTGCAGAGGGTAACAACGTCCAAGTGGGGGTATATTTGTTTTTTCAAAATTGCTTAATATTGTCCATAGAAGTATATAATCCACCAAAGTTACCAAATATTATAGGAGAAAGGATTTAGTTTGTCAAAATTATCTAATTTTATAAGTAATGCATTTATTCTACTAAAATCACCCATATAAATAAGCTAACTCCTTTGCTAATAAAAAAGACATAAATTATGGTCTTTCGTGATATTCAATTTCCAACTCAAAACCATAAAAAATACAATGAACCTAGCTTGATTAACTTAGGCCATAAATATTTCCAAAAAAATTACCACTAATGATAAACAAATCATTTCTTAACTAATCATATTTCTTATATTCACTTATCAAGATTACAATGTAAAATACAAGATAGCGATCTTTGTATAGATGTAATTAATGGATGTAAATGCGAGTGCAAAGAGTGTAACTTTGTTTGGAGTAGTGGAGTGGAAAGGATTGCAATTGACCAATTAGATATGGACGGGTGTTGAATTAAGTAATTTTTTTTTGTGAGTAGTGTGGATCATAAAATATCGCGGTAGACTAATTAGACATGGATGGGTGTTTCATCAAGTACATTTAAGGAAATGGAAGTAATAGATCTAGTTAAATGTTAGATGATTTCAATTTTTTTAGTCATTTTTTCATATCATTTATGTTATAAATATGACTAAAAATTAAGAGGAATTGTTATAATTGTAGATATCAACCAGCATAGATCCATCTTAAACCTGTATCTATCAAGCACCGAGAGGGATCCAATTTCTTGAGGTGTATTTCTTTTTTTAAATTTAAATTCAAGAAATTTGATCTCTTAATTGATAAATCTAGGTTTAAGTTTTTATTTTATAAAGGACATCTATATTTTAATTACTTTTCATAATATTTTATTTTATGAACCAACATGGATTTTTTTAAAATACTTTCTATAATTTTTTTTATGTTATGAGCTGACATGAATTTTTTAAATTATTTTGTTACAAACGTTACATCACCTTACAACATCTCCCCCATACTTTTTTTAATATACTTTCCATAATTTTTTTATTTTATGAGCCGACATGAATTTTTTTAATTATTTTGTTACAAACGTTATTTTGTTATTTTGTTACAAATGTTACATGGTGTTACAACATCTCCCCCATACTGGGTTGTAGAGCACCTCGTTTCACTTGGTGCAATTATTGAGATTGCACAATTTAGACACAATAGGAGTATTTGAGGACGCTCAAATCATTTATGCATTAAAAAATGCATTTTCAGTAATGTAAAATTGTAATTTGACCAAAAAATAGATAGCTAGATTCCAATGATAATAACAAAAAAAAGTCCAATTTGTTTAACATTTAGACTACTCCATAAGTAATATGAAAGGCACCTCAGGCACCTCTACTTCCTTTGAAAAGAATATTAGTAGAGAGAATCCATGTAAAGAACATAGTATAGTTCTTACAAGTTTATTAGAATTGTTGGGGTCAACAATTCAACATTGGAAGGGAGGTAAGTTTCACACTATACTCAAATTCAAATATTGAATGAGATAATGAAACATTCACCCATTGTGAAACATTCACCCATTGTGATAAGTTTAAAAAGATAGACTATATATATATATATATATATATATATATTCCTCTCTTATTAAATAATGATGATTGGTTTTTTTCGATGGTGCTTCCACAGTACAAAAATGAAATGTGGGGCAGGTTTTGTTCTCAGATGTGGAATGACTCTAACTCTAAAATTTCATTTGTCGGGTGGAATTGGTACAAATACAAAAGCTGAACTCTTGGGTCTTTGGGGTTTGGGGCATCACAACAGTGGCGTTATTATGTGGTTTGGACCCATTAGTTATATTTGGAGATTCCATGGTTGTTATCAATTGGGCCAATAATTGGGTACATTTGAAGAATATCACTCTTCAACATTGGTGTTATAGAATCTCTGCTTTGTTATGCAGATTTCATTCTCTCACTATAAAACATATCTATAGGGAGAATAATGATGTTGCAAACGCATTATCCAAGGCAGTTATTGATGGGGATCCAGGTACACTTTATTGGGAGGAATGGGTAGAAGATCTACTTGTTTCTAAGGGCATATATAAACACTTTTTTTATGAATTGTAACAGTCTCTTTTAGGAGGATTGTAAGAACCGTATATGCTGGTATGTGTAGAAGACACATGAATATGTTTTTGTTTTTGGTGTGAAATCTGGTCATAAACTAATAATAGTGACATGAACATATATATGGGAGATATATGTCCATATATTGAACAAGATAGTTTGTACTTTTTGATTTCTTTTGAAATAACAAAATTACATTTTTTTTACAACCAAAGAAAACCCTTGTGAAAATTACATTTTTTTTTCTAGAAAAAAAAGAAAAAAACAAAATAATCCCAACAATCACCCATTCTCATAATAAAACATAAATTTTTTCATTAGAATTAATAATAATAAAAAATAAAAAATAAATATGTAAAACTTATTTAATCTTCACCACTCTTTTACTTCCTTGATTAGTCAGAATTAGGAATAGTATAATTACTATTTTAATTTCAAAGAAAGCGTATACTTTTGCTTGACTCGAGGTCAGTGTATTCTTACAGGTAGCCAAGTTCAGAAATTGAGTCATGCAAACCTACGAATTACAGGAGATTTAATGGCGTGGGGATGGTATTCGTGTTTCATATTGTTTTTAGTTATACAGGTGGCAAGATCAGAGCAACTGAGTACCAAAACATGCGAAGATCTCGGCTTCACAGGTCTCGCTCTCTGTTCAGACTGTCAGGCACTGGCCGAATACGTTAAGGACGAAGGTGAGTGATCCACTTTCTTTCTGTTTTTCATGTCTTTAAATGCTTTACTTCCATGAGAATCGAACCTGTGACCACATCGAGGCAATTTCAGTTTTGTTTAAATTTCATAAAACCCCAAGGGATTGGTAAAATCAAGTGTGCCTGATTAAAATCAGTACTTGCTGCTGGAATTATTAATATATTGGCCGAGGATTTTCCTGTAAGTAGTGTGGGGGGTGTTTAAAGATGTCCTAGGCAACTTGTCTGTAGGAAACTTATTCGAGGTTTTAGGGCTTTTTCTTGGCAATATACCAAGCTATGAATGCGTATAGCTATGGTTTGCATTCATGAATTTGCATTCAGTGGTTTGCCTTCCTGTTAGATAAAAAAAGTAGGGGTTAATACTGTCCAATTGGCTAATTTTTCCATTTTTTTTCTAAAAAAATTAGTTGATTTAATTTTTAAAATGAATATTAGCCGGAACTTTTATTCTATGAATGCATTTTAATGGAAAAATTACCAAATTTTCTATTAAAGACAAAAATCATTTTGGAAAAATTTACAAACTCTTTAGAGTTAAACATTTTGAAGATTAAAAAGATTCGCCATGTTTCTGTTTCGTGTTCCCTGCCTGGTTAGCAACCTTAAATTTTTGTTTTTGGTGGTTAACATGGCAGCAACAGTATGTTGCCCCTTTTGCTCTTGTTGGTTAACATGGGAGCAGATCATCCAATGTATGCTCCAAGCACATGGATGGCGAGAAATGTCCCTAGTCTATTGGACAGAATTTCCACTCTCCAATATGCACCTGGCGCATGGGCTGGATAATTTGCCTAGTTAATTTTTGGATCTAGAGCTGGCAAACCCAGGGCTTAAACATAACTCTCTGTGCTTATAGTTATTAGGTACGCACGTCGTGGCTTGGGAGTCTACACCGAAGATTTGCTGCTTGGGAGCCATGTATTAGTACCTCTAGGGCACTTTAGTTTACACTATGGTAAGGCTGCATTGCAGGCATGTAAACATTTGAAAAACTTGTTCCCAGAAATTCAACGTTAGGCTAACCACAATGTTGTCAAGTCTCTTAACTACTAAGTCTGGCTGGTTATTATTATTTTTGTTTAGTTAGATCCTATGATGCTGCCTGACTATAAATATTTGGCAAACAACCTCACGTGCTACAGAGCACCCATTCCCTACGTTGGCATCCTCCAACCAGGCCACCCTTGGTCCCTAACTCTTCTTACTGGGGCCAAGGGGCAGCGCCCAAATGGGGTTTAGGGCAGCATTTTGAAACCTTTACAACATTTGATGTAGACAACACTACACATGCCTGGTTCCAGAGTTTGTGCGCACCAAGTTCTAGCTCTATGCATGCACACTCCAACATTCTTGTGCGTGGGCCTGCAACTATGAATATGAACTGTCACCTAGGACCATTATGGAAGCCCAACCGACGTGCCCGGAATATGAACCATTGTCCCATTGACAGTTATGAAATGAAAAAATCTTAAGCAACTGAATGGACATTCTTTTAATTGAAATGTAATCCCATGTATACTATTTATGATACAAAGCAAGAGTGCATAGAAGGGCATATAACAAATTAGAAGATAGTTAGTCATACCCCACCTCTTTCTCTTTTTCACGTTCTCTTTTGTTAGAGCAAATAACCCTCTACCTTGCTACCTAGACCTTGACCTTATGACTCCAGTGGGCCAAACCTCATCCATATTGACCACTCGAGTCAACCATGAGTTGGTTTCCTAAATTTGGGGGTGCCTTCCTTGATTTGGGGGTGCATTCCTTGATTAGGTGGACTTCTCCTTGATTTTAGGTGTGATTTAGTCAATTGTTAGTTAAGGACTAGATGCGCTCCACTAATCTAGGTTCTAACTGATCCTCTATTGTCAGTATCGGTCCAGTTCAGTCAGTAGCGCCCTAGTTGAGAGATTTTAAGGATTTGGATGTACTCCTTTAGTTAGAACTAGGGCTTAGTGAGTCACAAGGTCATTTAAACTCAATATAGGTGAGTGTGCATGGCCAACTAAGGGTCTTTGGCTCTAGTTAAGCCTGACTAGCTCCAAGCATTGCATGAGCAATTTCAATAGCCTCCTGACCTCATTCGAATTACCTTGCTATTTATATTGTTCACCTCCATTCATTCAAGTTAATGAAATACATCATTCTTTTATTCTTATCTGTTCCAGTCTTTGTGTAATTATCTATTTTATCTCATTTGTACATGATTAGTTGATTGTTGATTTAATTTTCACACTATATCTCTCTTGTTTATGTGCCTAGATCTATATGCTCAAATTTTACATCTTTCACATAACAATGTAAAGAACATTTTACATAGTGATACAAACATTGTTACATTCTAGTTTTCTTTGTGTATGTCTCATTCATTATTTTCTTCATTCTATTCATTCTTACACACCCATAACTTCATCAATCCAATCTATTTAAATGTAAGTTTCACTAAACTTTGAAACAAGAACGTCGTGGTAATGTGACCCCCCATATTTTGGAAATGCGGAAACACGGTATTGAAAAAATTACCAAAAATGCATTTTTTTAATTTCTAAATAGCACATTATCTTGCAAATTCAATAAAATGTTCAAGAGATTTAGTGTGTTTTATGAATTATTCTAGACTTATTTCATTAATGTTTTCCTCTTATTAGGCATTTATGTGCTTGTTGGGAGCCCCACGCATCCTTTCAGAGCTTTTGTGGACTTGAAATGTGCCCTATTTGGGTTTAAACATGAGGTGTTCAGGGAAAAATGCCAAAAGAATGGGTCTGTATTTCCAAATCTTGAAATGTCTTGAAATGTCTAGGACATTTTTGGCTGTTTTGAAATGCCTTTCAGAAAGATTTGGACAACAACAATAATGGAGCAAGATTAAAGATTTGTCTATAATGCACACACTGTCTCAATAATTTCATTAACAAGGCACACATTTAAATTATATTTATACATGAATAGAGAGAGTCCGTGAGTCAAAACAACTTCTACAATCTTTCAACAACTGCTCCTTAAATCACTCAACAAATCTAATCTCAATTTCAGCTTAGCTCTACTGGATATGATCATACTAATAACATAAACAATATTCCTTAATTAACTAAGGATAGCACCAAATGAATCATTAACCCAACATTTCTCCCCCATATTGATCATTTGGGGAGATTCCAAGATCATCTCTGAATTTGTAGAACTTGTCCTTTGATAGTGCCTTGGTGAAAATATTTGCAACCTGCTCTTCTTTTCTGCAATACATAATCTCAAACACATCTTCCTGAACTAGATCTTGAACAAAATGATATTGTATATGTTGAGATTGTATATCTCGGGATGTCCTTCATGTGCTCATGCCTAGCATGAAGGGACATTATCTGAGTAGGCATGGATGTAGTGTGTGAGAAACACTCTATTGGTTAGCATGGCTTCAGTGGTGGAAGCATGCAGAGAGTCTTGAGACTTCTACCTCTTGCATGCGAGATTTTTTAATGCAGTAGTGTGATTTTTTAATGCGGAAGTTTGATTTTGCATGCAACTCAAATTAGGGATTTGAAAATCCTAATCAGTCACTAAGCTATTAAAAGGAGGCAGAGGGTAATGGTAAAGCAACTACTTAGTGATTGAGCAGTAGAGAAGCAAAGGTGCACTTGTGAGGAGAGAGGCGCACTTCTCCAGTGGGGACGCACTTCTTTGACAAAGGGTGCAGTCTTGAGGCTGAGAGGGTTTGAGAGGAGTGAGGCACATTCTTCAGAGATTGATGAGAGGATGCCTTGATCATTTAGAGACCGAGTGACAGTCAGTGGGTGAGTCTATTGAGCATATAGAGAGAGCAGTGTGATAGGGGCACATTCCTGAGAGAGGGGGCACATTCTTCAGTAGCTAAGAGAGCAGAGGAGGACAAAGGGCGCACCTTTCAGAGATTGAGAGGGGGCATACTTCCCTAGAGTCTAGACATAGATCCAGTTGATTCCGTCAGAGATCAGAGCAGATAGAGGGTGCACTTGTCAGATTGGACACACGTGTGCCAGAGGGGCGCATTCCTTTAGAGACAGTTGCAATTGTTGCGTATTGAAGGTTTTTCCCCGAGATCTAGCACGCCTTTCCAAGGCATTGGGTTCTTTTGTTGTATGATAAAGCTGATTGTAATCATTCTTATTTTCTCTGGCCCAAGTTAAAAGAAAGCCCTAGTTTGCTGGTTTTTCCCCATTGGGGTTTCCAGGGTAAATCATTGTGTTCATTTGTGTGTTTGGTTTCCAGCTCCGCTGTGCATGTTAGATGAAGTTAAATGAGTTTATGTATTGCTGCTTATACAATCATATTTGAGTTTTACTTCTGTAGATGCATCTGGGAATTGTATTGAAAGTTGTTAATCATATTATAAACTTAGAGGTAGAAAATTAACAGTATATCAATGTGCTTAGTCTTGTTGTGAAACATTGGATTCTTAGTCATCTAAATAACACTTTGATTATCACAAGTAAACTGTGTTGGTTGTTCCTATTGCTCATGTAGAATTCTTCTCAACCAAATTGCTTCACATGTTGTTGTAGCTGTTGCTTTGTACACTACTTTTGTTATGGAGAGTGAAATTGTAGGTTGCTTTTTAGTACTCCATGCGATTGTTGCTGAACCCATGCTGAATGTATAACCTGAAGTAGACTTTCTGTCATCCTACCCAATCTAAATCTGTGTAATCGACCAATTTGAAATTTGTTGTAGACCTGTATACCAAACCATGCTCAATTGTACATCTTAGATACCTCAAAATTCTCTTGACTGCTTTCCAATGTAACTCCAGGGGATCTGACATAAACCTTGAAACCATGCTAACTACAAAAGCTACATCTAGTGGAGTTGTAGTTAGGTAGATCAAACTTCCAACCAATTGACGATATAGAATACTATCAACTGGATTGGAATCATCATTTTTGTGTAACTTCAACTTGATTTCTAGAGGAGCTGCGACTGACTTGCAACTCATCATGTTGAACATCTCCAGAATATCATAAGTATACTTAGCTTGTGATATAAAAATATTATCTTCTTTCTGCCATACTTCAATGCCCAAGAAATAATGCAACTCACCAAGTTCTGTCATCTCAAATTCAACAATCATACGTGACTTAAACTTATGAAATAATTCAAAGTTGTTCCCTGTATAAATCAAGTCATCAACATATAAGGCAACTATGATAATATCTTGTCCTTACTGAAGAATATAGAGATTGGGTTCAAATGAACTCTTAACTAGACCACGATCCCAAAACTATTTATCAATCCTTGAATACCAAGTTCTTGGTGCTTGTTTGAGACCATACAAGGCCTTCAACTTGTAAACACAATTTTCTCTATCTGGAACTCCAAAACCTTCAGGTTGCTCCACATAAATTTCTTCATCCACATAACCATTCAAGAAAGCTGATTTAACATCCATCTGAAAAATTGTCCATCTATACTGTGCAGCTACTGCAAGTACCAACCTGATTGTTTCCATCTTTGCCATTGGAGCAAATGTATCTCTATATTCAATTCCTTCCTTTTGTGCATAACCCTTTGCAACTAAATGAGCTTTATACTTATCAATTGTGCCATCTGATTTATACTTAAGTCTTATGCACCCATTTAGTACCAAAAACACATCCTTCCCTTTAGGTAAACTAACCAAGTCCCATGTATCATTCGTCACCAAGGTATAAATTCTGCTCCCATTGCTGTATTCCATTCATCTTTATTTGATGCTTTTGCATAGCTAGGTGGTTCTTCCATCTTCATTACTTGGGTCATAAGAGCAAAATTTACAATGCTTTGCTATCTAGTGATTCTTCTCTCAGCTTCCCTGTCCAACATGTTATTATCTGAATGTCCTCTGACTAGCCACTTAGGCTTCCTCTTGCTTTCATCTGTTTAGCTATTTGAGAACTAGGTCTATCACCAATAATAACTTCATTCCTGCCTTGAACATCTTTTGGTTGGTAAATTCCTTACTCATCAAACATGACATCTCTGCTTATTATAATTTGCTTCCTTTGGGGATCAAACAACTTGTAACTTCTTGTTTCTATGCTTTACCCAATGAAAATGCACTTCATACTTTTATCATCCAATTTCTTCCTCTTTTCTTTAGAACATGCGCATATACAGTGCATCCAAAAATGATCATGTGTGCAACACTAGGTTTGTACCTTGACCATGCTTCCTTTGGAGTCAAATCCACAACTGCTTTTGTCGGACACTTGTTCAAAGTAGACTGTTGTATGGACTGTTTCAGCCTAGAATTCATTCCCAAGTTGCAAGTTCGTCAAGAATTATGGTCAAATAGAAACACCTCTAACAAGGTTATTGAAAAAGGAGGTATTCTCTTGGACTTAAGAAGCAACCAAAGATTTTGAAAAACTTACTGTGCCTATGTGTACAACTCCTGTATTAGCCACACTTGACTTCACAAAAACCTTTATTGTGGAACGTGATGCCTTAGGGCATGGCATTGATGCAGTTTTAATGCAAGAAGGAAGGCCCCCTTGCCTTTGAATGTTGCCAACTCAAAGGAAACAACTTAAACCAATTTATGAAAAAGAAATGTTGGCCACATTGCATGCAATTAAGAAATGGCGTTCGCTTGTCGGGGTGGAGACTAGCTAGCAAGCCCATGATATGATAAGACCTAAGTGACAGGACACGTCCAATTGGGTCCCCGTGTCACGTGGGCCACGTTTGGGCGCGGACACATTGGCCCCACGTGGGGGACACGAGTTTTTTCGTGTCCCGAAATCGGGACACGCGTGGGGCAGTCTGTGCAACGTGGGGGGAAAAACAGGACACGAAAATGCGTGAGGAAGAGCCCGCGGGTCAATAAAAATGCTTTTTTTTGTCTTTTATTTGTCATTTGCTAACTGTTGGGAGTGTGAGGGAGAGTTAGAGAGAGCTCAAAGTCATTTTTTTTGCAGGTGAAGGAGATTCAAGAGTGTTTTCTTGCAGGTGAAGGAGATTCAAGAGTGTTTTCTTGCAGGTGAAGGAGATTCAAGTGTGATTTCACCAGCAAGGTTGAAGGAAAATGTCTCAACCAGCTAGGGCAACAGGTAGAGGGCAAAGGAAAGGGAAGTATGCCCCATCTATTCCCTCTTGTCCTATTCCTCCTCCAAGCACATCCCCTTCTGCTCCTAGTAGTGCTCCAACCGGTTCTAGTGAAGCTCATCCTCATTATAGCCATGCTTTGGCAAAACAACAAGCACAAGAGAGTAAATACCCTTTGTGGAAGTATGTGACAAGGAAAGAAGGTGTTGGAGCGAAGCTTGGTGGGGGAGGCAATGTGTGTTGGACTTGCAATTTCTGCAGGCATGATTTCAAGAGCACCTATTATCGAGTTAAAGGCCATTTGTTGGCCCTCCCTTGTGGGATTTCTTCATGCAAAGCTGTGAGTGTTAACCAAAGGAGGGAGATGGAAAGAGAAGACCATGTTGGGGTAGGGAAGGTGGCTGCAGCAAGCAAGACATTTCATCGTGAGGATCCTCTTCCATTCTTGAGGAAACCCTCTAGCACTAGGAGTGGGGTTGATGCTATTGCTTATCCAACAAGAAAGAGGCCAACTTCAAGAGGTCCAATGGATAGGATTTTCCAACAAGAGGCACGAGAAGAGGTAGACCTCTCCATTGCATTTTTCTTCTACCTCAACTTCATCTCATTCAATGTTGCACGGTCACCATTGTACTTTGAGATGTGTCGATCTATAATGGAACAAGCTCCAACTAGTTATGTGCCTCCTAGTTCAGAGAAGCTTAGAACCACATTGTTGGTTAAGGCAAAGAAGGAGGTGGATAAAATTATTGATCCAATTAAATCAAAATGGTCCACATGGGGTGTTAGTATTGTTTCTGATGGATGGACGGATCCAACACGCCATCCACTCATCAATTTCATGGTGTCTTCCACAAATGGACCGGTGTTCTTGAAAGCGGTGGATGCTCTTGGGAAATACAAGGATGCACAATATATGGGTGATTTGTTCATCAAAACCATTGAAGAAGTAGGTGTTGATTCTTGTGTATAAATCATCACGGACAATGCACCTGTTTGCAAGGCTGCTGGCATGATTGTGGAAGCTAAACATCCACAGGTATGTGATTGTTAATTTACTCATTTATTTGAAATTTTGAGCTGTTAGTAACTTAGTTGTAGTCTTGTAGAGTCTAGGAGTCTAGACTCAATGACTCATTTATACTTTCTTTTATTGATCTTACAGGTATTTTGGACACCTTGCATTGTCCATTCTTTGAATTTAGCACTGAAATCTATTGCTTCAGATGTGCCATGGATTGGCAAACTTATTGAGGATGCACGCCATATCCGTAACTTTGTACAAAACCACACCAATGCCCTCACAATCTACAAAGAGTACACACATCTTTCATTGTTGAAGGTTGCAGATACTCGGTTTGCTTCCTCATTCATCATGCTCAAGAGATTGAGAGAGGTAAAAACCGCTCTTGGGTCCATGGTGATTTCAGAGTTTTGGGATTTTTGGAGAAAGTCGGATCAGAATGCTTCACAAAAGGTGAAGGACACATTATTAGATGATGGTTGGTGGGATAGGGTAGTCCTTAGCATCAAGATCATGGAGCCAATCATTTCTTTGTTGCGGTTTGCAGACACGGACTAGCCCATCCTAGGAGATGTTTATGAGGGGTGGGATTCCATGATTGAGTCCATGAGGACCATTGTTATGGAGAATGAGTGTGCTGAGTATGAGACATCGACAGAGAACTTATGGTCCATCATACAGGGCATTCTTATCTCCAGGTGGGATAAGAATTGCACACCTTTGCATTGCTTGTCCCACTCATTGAACCCTAGGTTCTACGCTCAGGATTGGCTCAGTGGTGGGTCGGGGCCCTCATCCAGAGTCCCTCCTCACATGGATGGAGAGATCTCAGAGGGGAGGAAGATAGCATTTAGACGGCTACTTCAGGATAGAGACCACCTTGAGGTGGTGGAGGAGGAATTTTATGAGTTTTCTAGTGGCACTGGGAGATTTGGAGGATATGAGGTGGTTAGAGACATGGGGGTTAAGAAACCCCTTGTTTGGTGGACAACTCATGGGGCAACATGCCCTCTTCTACAAAAGATAGCCTTGAGGGTCCTCTCTCAAGTTACTTCATCCTCTTTTTGTGAGAGGAATTGGAGCACATATGGGAACTTGTACAGTGTGAAGAAGAGCAGACTTGAGCAGTCCAGGGCAGAGACGATGGTGTATGTGCACTCCAACCTTCGTCTTATTTACAGGAAGAGGGAGGAGTGGGCGAAGGGAAAGACACGGATGTGGGATGTCTTTCCTGATGAGATGGGTTTGGACAGCAGTACTGAGTTGGCATTAGACAACATGGATCTTAATGATCCAGTGCTAGAGCCGGTCACTTTTGATGAGGGTGATCGTATGGAGGGGTCATCCTCCACACCAGCAGATGCAGTTAGTCAGATTGGCAGAGAGGAGGAGGAGGAGGAGGAGGAGGAGGAGGATCAGGGCAGTGATGAGTTTGTTGATTCAGGCATGGAGGAGGACTCTTGAGTCATTGACATATGGGATTCTTCCATCTTGATCCACCCCTTTTTTGTATTTACTATTAGACTATTAGACTATTAGTCTATTTGGCATTTGCCAGTGCCCAGTGGCATTTCGACATCTATGTAATACATTTTGATTTTGATGACTTAATGAGAAATATGGTTCCCAGTCTCTGACATGCATCTATGTGTCTCAATGTCTCATTGTGATTTGTGATTGTGAATGACAAATGTGTTGTACTTGTGATTTGTGAATGATCTAATTTCTATTGAATATTTCATATTTGTAATTGTAAATGTAATTTCTATTGAATATTTGTAATTGTAAATGTTAAATTTTATTGGATCTATATGTCTATATTTTTAAATTTTAATATATTTAAAAAAATATATATGTATGTATATAAAACGTGTCCTACGTGTCTTGATTTCGGGGGTCATCGTGTCCTGTGGGGACACTCGTGTCCCGTGTCCTTGTGTCAGGTGACTTAGGATAAGACACTTTGTAACAAAGGTTGTTGGTTCAAACCCCGGAGAACCTGTGCCCCATTCTAGTGGGCTGGGTGGGTGCACCTAGGGCTATACTAGTAGCGTAATCTACCCCATGTCACACGAGTATGAGCCTGCCCCAATTGTCGATTCTCCTAGTGAAAAAATAAAATTAAGAAATGGAGCCCTTACCTAACAGGAAGACACTTCAAGGTATGAACAAAACATGATAGGCTCAAGTACCTCTTGGAACAATGATTATCTTCAGAAGAACAACTAAAATGGGTTACAAAGATGCTAGGTTATGACTTAGAAATTATCTACCAAAAAGGAAAACAGAATGTGGATGCAGTTACACTTTCAAGAAAAGATGACATAGAGGGCTTATTTTGTGTTATTTCCATTATGCAATGTGATTGAGGGAAAGAAGCAAGGACATAATGGAAACAGGATCAAAAGGCATGCAAGATAATTCAATGACTACAAGAGGGCCCTAGTTCATTGGACAAATTTGTGTGGAAGAATGATTCACTATGGTACCAAAATCACCTATATTCAACTCAAATAGAAGGTCCTTTTGGAATTGTAGACTTCTCCTATAGGAGGACATTTAGGGTTCTTGAAAACTGACCACAGGATCAAGAAGGATTTTTTTTGGGAAGGTCTTAAAAGTTAAAATTGATGTCCAAAAGTTTGTGGTAGAATGTTTAGTTTACCAATAGAATAAGGGAGAGACAATTAAGACACCAGGTCTTTTACAACCATTAGCCATACCATGTCAGTGTTGGGAAGAGGTCTCATTGGATTTTATTACAGCTCTACCAAAGTTAGAAGTAAAGACTATCATCATGGTAGTAATGGATCGACTCACAAAGTATGCCCATTTCTGCTCTGTTTCTCATCCTTTTAAAGCAAGTACAGTAGCTATAGCATTCATGGAAACAGGTCAGAAGCTACATGGAATCCCCAAGATTATTGTAAGTGATAGAGATCCAATTTTCATTGGTATTTCTTGGAAGGAAACATTTTCTTGTTTGGGTAATCAGTTTGCTCATAGCTCCTCTAACCATTATCAATCTAATGGCAAACTGAGATTGTGAATAAATGCCTAGAAGGTTATTTTCGTTGCTTTGCATCTGATAAACAAACACAATGGGTCAAGTGGTTGCCCTTAGCAGAATGGTGGTAAAACACATATTTTCATACTCCATAAAAAATGTCACCATTTATAGCACTTTATTCCTATCATCCTCCTTCTATCACATCATTCTTAAAAGAGAAAGCTAAGGTTCAAGTAGTGGAGGATCACATAGAGCACCAACAAGAGGTTCTCCAACTATTGAAAGATAGCTTGGCTATAGCACAAAATAGGATGAAACAACAAGCAAATTGTAATTGTACCCTTTGTCTTCTACATATATAAACCAAGTAGACCTACTTTTAGGATATTCTCATTTTGTCTTGTGCATTTGACACATTGTATAAGGAGGTTGCCCCCTCGAAGAGACTTCTTATTTATCTATTTAATTCGTTGTTAATGCGCTGGGTTACTCTTTCTTTCTATGTTTATGCTATTTTTGGGAATTTGATGCATAAAAGAATTCATGTTCAGTTAAGGTACCATCTTTGCACCGAGAGTAGTGAGGTGTTCTACAGCCCAGTATGGGGGAGATGTTGTAACGTTCCTTCCTAACAAAATAATTAAAAAATAATTAAAAAAATTCATGTCGGCTCATAAAATAAAAATTATGGAAAGTATTTAAAAAAATCCATGTTGGCTCATAAAATAAAAAATTATGAAAAATAATTATCTATAAAATAAAAACTTAAAACTTAAACCCACATCTATCAACCAAGAGAGATCAAATTTCCTGAGTTTAAATAAAAAAAAAATTACACCTCAATAAATTGGATCCCTCTCGGTGCTTGATAGATCTGGGTTTAAGATGGATCTATGCTGGTGCAAAAACAAAGCTTCTTTAGACAAATTGTCTGCTTTTGAGTTGAAGTCTCGATAAATGTGTGAAAGAAATTTCATTAAATGAGGATTTTATCTCCTGTACCCCGAGTAAAATAGGCAGCAAACCCTGATTTTCAATCTTAAAATGCAGATTGGCCCATTCAATCAAAAGCTTTGAATCTCCAAACAGTTGGATATGTGTTAGTCCCCTTACCTCTGCTGTTTTCAACAACAGCCACAGATCATAAAATTCAGCACGATTGTCAGTCCCTTGACCAATTGCATACTTCAACTTAATGAAATGGGAAGAATCATTGTACAATGTATAGTACTGCCCCTGTTCCATAAATACCTGGGTTTTCTTGAAAAGCTCCATCAAAGAAACCCCATGGCTTCTCCTGGTTGATACTTGGCATGATTAAACATCTGGAGAATCTCTTTGGAAGTCACTCTGTTTCCTTCCAATGCCAATCTTATCTCAGAAAATTTGTTTATACGTATGCTTTGAAAATAAAGTTCTATACCTAGGACATGTCAAGTGTGTTACTTTTTGATACATGCAGAGGCTGGGAAGCTGTTTCATGGTCTTTCTAGTACTGATTGATCAATTTTAATGTTCATCCAGTTGTTGGAACTTGGAAGCAGCATTGTAAGAATGTTAGAAATAAGGAACTTGAATCTCAGAAGAGCTATTTGTACATATACATTGAAAATAAAGTTTTATACCTAGAACATGTCAAGTGTGTTGCTTTTTGATACATGCAGAGGCTGGAAAGCTGTTTCATGGTATTGATCAATTTTAGATGTTTCTTATGGCAGATTTAGTTTCAGACTGCAAAAAATGTTGTGTACAAGAGTCAGAAGATTCAATAAGCAAGGTATGGTTAATAAACTCATTTATTCGTGTTGTAACTTCTTTGCCAGGGTAATTCTCTGTATTGTAAAAGCATTGATATGGTAAATTACATGTTCATACTACACTCATAGTTGTAAAATAATGTCAGCTTCCCCGGTATTTGTTATAACTTATACATATTCTCTTCTACTTATAACATATTAGCCTGCTTCAGTTATCTGATCTTTAACTGATTTGATTCTACTGATCTGTACATTGTTTATGTTGACTTTCCAGGACTTTGCATCGTAAGTATGTTGAAAATATTTCGATTCTGATACAATCTATATGAATGTTCATGGACTTGTAGGTATTGGGGCTTAATTGTCCCCATCATATTACATGACAAACCCAACCTGTGCATAGCTTTGGCCAATCATGGGACCACTATAGAGAGTACTGTCGAATCCAGCCCCAAGAGCATAATTCCGACATAGAATCTAAACAACTAGGAAGCAGTTCCAAATTTATTCCCTCATTTACGCTTTGAAGTTTGGAGATTGGAAGCTATTTTTCTTTCTTAATAGTCTAAAATAGCTCCAGCAGAGGTTAAACCGAGTTTCATATTCCAACCCATCTCTTCTCATTGTATGGAAAGGAAATCACCAAGGATATGCATTCCCGATCAGGAATTGATTTCAGATATCCTTACGAAGCCTTTGTCGAAAGTGAAGTTTGCATACTTTCGTGAAAGGCTTGGAGTGGTGGAGATTCCCTTCCTCGGGAAGGGAGATTGATGACCAGTGTACTGTTGATGTGGCACAAGAGTTGTGCCTGATTGCTTTGTGGAGTGGATCCCTGTGTGGGATGTTCTCCTGTGTGGAGTGGATCCCTGTGTGGGATGTTTTCCTATGTGGAGAGTGCTCCTGTATGGAATATGGGCCCAGAGGGGTGGACTAGTTGTAGTCATCACGACCTTCCAGTTGTAATGATTGGTTAATTGGAAGAAGTGTCTTCCTGGGGAGTATAGCCTCCCGTTGATTTGAGATCGATAAAGTGCTTGGAAGAAGTGTCTTCCTGGGGAGTGTCGTCTCCCTTCAGTTTTAGACTGATAAAGTGCATGAGGAAGTAATCCTCTTTGGTCTAGGATGACCAAGCTGATCATATATTATCATTGGAAAGATGATGTGGTTCCAGTGGGAACAGTTGTTCTGGTCAAAAGGACTTGCTTAAACGATATCTGGTCAAAAGAACATGACGAGATGTATGAGACAAGCCGTGACAATCAGACGATATCTAGATGTGTTCTAGTGTGATGATACCTCCCTAGCTAAGAGGGAGTGTTGATGTTGTAGCTACGTGAGGTATCCTCACTAGCCCAGTTAGACCAACATAAAACAATTAATAAATTGTACTTTATCATTTTTAGAAGATAAGTTGGCCCAGACAAAATAGACAAGTCGGCCCCAGTGAAAAAGTCAGCCAGAAATCAAGTATAAATAAAGGTGATGCCCTCCTCATTTGATACACTCAAGCAAGTTCGCTCAAGCAAGGAAGAAATTCGCTCAAGGGTTGTAGAAGACTAATTTTTGAGCTTCTTTCTTTGACATAATCTTTCCATGTGATCTCTCTTGTCATAGATCATTTTTATATCTGATGTACTTGTACTTTGTACTAAATCTCTGAATAAAAAAGGTTGGCTGGGTTTTTCCTGAGTTTGGGTTTTCCCAGGGTAAATTTTTTGTGTTCTTGTGTTTTTGTGCATGGCTATTCTTTCAGTGATCCTTATTTGTTGTTAAAGTTGAAAGAGATGAAAATTATATTTTAAATCTAACACTCTCTGCCCATCTGACGATTTGCATTTCCTGGTGTGGACGATGACCCCTCCAAAGGATCACCATCATCAAAAGTGATCGGCTCTAGCACTGGATCATTAAGATCCATGTTGGCTAATGCCAACGCAGTACTGCTGTCCAAACCCATATCATCAGGAAAGACATTCCACATCTTTGTCTTTCCCTTCACCCATTCCTCTCTCTTCTTGTAAATAAGACGAAGGTTGGAGTGCACATACACCATTGTCTCTACCTTGGACTGCTCAAGCTTGCTCTTTTTCAAACTATATAAGTTCCCATATGTGCTCCAATTCCTCTCACAATAAGAGGATGAAGTAACTCGAGAGATGACCTTCAAGACTAACTTCTGTAGAATAGGGCATGTTGCCTCATGAGTTGCCCACCAAACATAGGGTTTCTTAACCCCCCTGTCTCTGAGCACATCATAACCTCCAAATATCCCATTGGTAGTGGAAAAATCTACAAATCCCTCCTCCAACTCATCAAGTAAGTTTCTATCCTGAAATAGCCGTCTAAATGCTATCTTCCTCCCCTGTGAAATCTCTCCATCCATGTGAGGAGGGACTCTGTGTGAGGGCCCCGACCCACGATTGAGCTAGTCATTATTGTAGAACTTGGGGTTCAATGAGTGGGCCAAGCAATGCAAAGGTGTGCAATTCTTATCCCACCTGGAGATAAGAATATCTTGTATGGTGGACCATAAGTTCTCTGCCGATGTCTCATACTCAACACACTCATTCTCCATAACAATGGTCCTCATGGACTCAATCATGGAATCCCACCCCTCATAAACATCTGCTAGGATGCGTTGGTTCGTGTCTGCGAACCGCAACAAAGAAATGACTGGGTCCATGATCTTAATGGTAAGATCTACCGTCTCCCACCAACCATCATCTAACACTGTGTCCTTTACCATGGACCCGAGAGTGGTTTTGACCTCCCTCAACCTCTTGATCATGATGAATGAGGAAGCAAACCGAGTATCTGCAATCTTCAACAATGAAAGATGTGTGCATTCATTGTAGATTGTGAGGGCATTGGTGTGGTTTTGTACAAAGTTACGAATATGGCGTGCATCATCAATAAGGTTGCCAATCTATGTCACATCTGAAGCATTAGATTTCAATTCTAAGTTCAAAAAAGTGCACAAGGCAAGGTGTCCAGAATACGCGTAAGAGCAATAAAAACAAGTATAAATGAGTCTAGACTCTACAACTAACAACTCAAATGATAAATCTGTAAAATGACCTTTCCCCTAGGGCCTAGATGAATCTTGTGCTAAATTCAAAGAATGAGCAAATTAGCAATGCAAGGTGTCCAAAATGAAAATACCCGTGGATATTTAGCTTCCACAATCATGCCAGCAACCTTGCAAATAGGTGCATTGTCCGTGATGATTTGTACACAAGAATCAACACCTATTTCTTCAATGACTTTGATGAACAACTCACCCATATACTCTGCATCCTTGTATTTCCCAAGAGCATCCACTGCTTTCAAGAACATCGGTCCATTTTGGGAAGACACCATGAAATTGATGAGTGGATGGCCTGTTGCATCCGTCCATCCATCATAAACAATACTAACACTGGATGGGGGCCACGCTGATCTAAATGGCTCAAGAATTTTATCCACCTCCTTCTTTGCCTTAAACAACAATGTGGTTCTAAGCTTCTTCGAACCAAGAGGCACATAACCAGTTGGAGCTCGTTTTAGGATTTGACACATCTCATTAAACAATGGTGATCGTGCAACATTGAATGAAATGAAGTTGAGGTAGAAAAAGAATGCAATGGTAAGGTCCACTTCTTCTCGCTCCTCTTGCTGGAAAATCGTGTCCATTGGACCACTTGTAGTTGGCCTTGTTATCACACAACTTGTAGTTGTCCCTAGAGGTATCCCATCCGGGATGGTAGAGGTGTTGGACAACTAAAGAGGTGACCCAAGAGATGCCACGGTTCCCAATGCAAGCTGGGAGTCACGTCAACCGAGGCACTCTTCACTTTAGATCAAGACTAATCAAGATCAAGGAGGAGACCCTAGGCAATCAAATGAAGATTAGCTAACCCAAAGGTTCCTAGGGAAATGTGTAAGTTGAGTTACGAAAACCAATGAGTGAATTAGATCTATGAAAGTTAAGTGGATCCAAAGGTTGAAGTATGGTTGAAGAGGCTTAAGGGGTGACAAATTTTCAACCAATGAATGATGAGGTCCACTTAAGGAGTTTAATCAATAGATCTAGATAGATCTAGTACCATGAAAAATACCCAAGTGGGGCCCACTCCTTGAAAAGTGGAAAATGGTCCAAATGGGCCCACAAGGTAGAATTAAAATTGAAGATGGTACTAAGGGGTATGCAAAAGATGGATCTATGGTTTCAAGATGAGAGAGGCAATGCCCACATATGGGATCTAGGAAAAGACCACTAGCCCAAGGAGTGCGATTTATCCAAGGGAGACTAGTGCCTTAATTTGAGGGGGCAAATGGAGTCCAAACTTTACCAAAATGTAGATCGGGATAGTCAAGGTCAATATCTAGGTGGGTTTGAAACGGCATGCCCCAATATGAGTTAGATCTTCATAGATCTAAGGTTGAAAATGCATCACCCAATGACCCAAGTGGGGCTCAACCCTCAAAATGAGGAATGGAGCCCACAAGGCAAACATCAAAGAGGTGAAGCACTAGGGGTAGGTTATCAAGTGGGATCTCACCTACCCATGTACTAGAATCTAGCAAACTAGCCTCACCAAGGGAATGCGAATTGCCTTGGAGAGGCTAATGAGCCTTGGGAAATGTGTTGAATGGAGGCCAATCACCACCAAACTATAGATCCAGATTGCTGTGGATGCTATAGAGGTGGGTTTTAAAAATTATCCCCAAAGCCAAGCTCGATCCAAGTAGATCTAAAAAAATGTAAAATGAGGGTTTTGATATTAAGGGTTTTATGACCAATGAAGAAGAGTGAATGGATCTAGGTACATACCTTGTAGAACATACCTCAAATGCTTGTGGCCACTTTGCAAATTGAATAGCATTCCCCTTATGTGTATATTCAAGAGTGAGATCTAATGCTCCAAGCCAAAACCTCTTCCTCCAAAGCTAGCCAAATTGTCCTCCTCCTACAAGACAAGATCAAGTTAGAAACAAGCCAAGTAAAAGAATTATGAAAATGATGAAGAGATGTAATAGAAAGCATCAACTATGTCACGAAGATACAATAATGATACTCCCTATCACAAAGATCAACCCAAGAGAGCGTATGTGGGTCCCCCCAACAATAGCCTCCTTCAAATCGTCCTCCTCCTCACCAATTCGGCCTCCCTACAGAAAAACAGCTAGTAGCCCAACGATCCACAATGATACATAGAAAAAATACTGTATATTCAACTTGCAAAAGAATCCATCAAGACAAGAGAAGTAGATCCACAAAATAGTTTTTCTATTCCAATCTTCAAGAGCTCCAAAGGTAATTTTACAATAGGGGGATCTCCTCCCTTTATAGGATGAAAAAGACCAAAACCCTAAACCACAAAACCACTTTTTGAAATGAGTGGTTGAGATCAAAAGATACAACATAATAATCAATGGTTAAGATGAGCCTAACAATATATCACATGGATCACTCAAAAGGAGGGTGACGTCATGCCTCAAAAGTCTCTAAGGAGGGTGACGTCATGCCTCAAAGGGGTCTAAACAACATGGGTCCACCATATATGACATGGACAAGACTCAAAAGACACATGGTGGGGCTAGGAGGTGTCAATCCTTCACTAGCTTGTCCCCATGGCACAATAATATAGAATAATAGGACTATGACATGTCCAAATAATCCTCCTGAAAACCTTGAAAGTGCCCTGAACTGCCATCCAGGGTGCCTGCGCTGTCAAACTGAAGGTACCAGGCTCTCCAGAAGGGGGATATAATGGTAAAATCAAGTGGCTGGACCACCGCCTTCCTCTGTAGCGCCCTAGGAAACAACTGGCCTCCAAGGCCTTTGCTGGACAGGCTGGATCGGCATGCCCAAACTGGTCAGTAGGTGGATAACTGCTACTATCATCATCAAAAGTGTCAGGAACTGAAAATAAGTGTCTCAATAGATCCAGAAGACCCAAATCTGCTAGAAATGAGTACTCATACTCCATGGGTTGAAATGTGGGGTCAACTGTAGGGTCCACCATACCCGGACAGTGTAAAATATGATGATCTGGAAATAATAATAAAATTGACCAACTGCATTAATCATCATCAGAAGCATATGTGAAATTTTTTCCCATCCCAACCCGGTTTCAAGCTTTAGAAGCTTCTCTGCATAGTTTAATGCCCAAACCCCAGTATGCAGAAATTTTCATAAAAAATTTACTTCAACTTAAAACACATGAGATTCTTTTCACCATTAAAATCCAGAAAATTAATTTTCAGTCAATAACGTCATTCTCAGAAAATTAATAACAACCATTCAACCATTAAAATGACACAGGAAATTTTTGGCCAATAGCCGAGGATAAAACCCCGAAGGGAAAACCTGTTTGAGAGAGAGAGAGATTTTATTTTTCTTCAGATAAATTACAAAAATTAGAACTGTACTTATCTCAGTTTTTCATCTCGAAAAACGTGTCAAAGCCCCACTGAAATCTGTTGTACGGAATCCTCAAAAATAGTGCCAAAACTGTCCACACGTGTGACTGTACGGATGGGTTTTCTCGATTTCTGTGCCCAAAAATTTAACCTCGATTTCTGTGCTTGCTGTACGGTCTAATCAACATTTAATGCTATCTCGAAATCTGTGCCAACCTCACGCTGTACGGAACTGTCAGAAATCCGTACTGTACGGATTGTATCGGCTGTACAGTTCTTGAAACTCGTGTTGCTGTACGGATTCACTTCCTCGGAAAATGTACCCAGCCTGTTATTCTTGAAATCCGTGCTGAGTTTTTCCTTCTTCTTCCTGCTGGTTCAAAGTCTCTTTGAAACCCTTCTTTTCTCTCTTCTCCTCCTCTTCAAAACTCTCTCTTGAAAAGTGAATAATGAATTAGAAATGCCTTGCCCTAGCCCTTTTTGTTCGTCATAACTTCCTCTTCCAATCCAATGGTCAATAGTAAATTAGATGGATGGTTCTCATTAAATGCTCATTTAATAATTAATAAATGTCATTTAGTGCACCTCATGACATTTAATAAAGTAGAGACACCCTCATCTAATTAATTACTCACTTGACTTTAATTTAAAATATGAACTTTTAGGCTATCATGACTTTTTAACTTTTAATGAAGTCACTTTAAAACTATAAAGTGCATCTCACTTCATTAATTAAAAATGACTAGGGGTCACAACTTTAAAGTGTCATTGTCCACCCCAAGGCACCACTAGGTGAACAAACACTTCCTAGGTACTTTTTCAACACTCCCTCTTACCGAGGAAGGTGTTCTTCACCACTCCCATCTTGTCTCTGAAATAGACATGCTTCCCTCTACCCAAAGACTTCGTGAGAATGTCTGCCACCTGCTCATCAGTAGAAATATATTGCAACTGTACTGCTCCTCTCTGAACATAATCTTTAATGAAATGATACCTGATCTCAATGTGTTTAGACCTGTCATGAAATATTGGATTCTCAGAGAGCCTGATGCAACTTTGATTGTCACAATGTATCACAGTGGGTCCCATCACCTGACCAAATAAATCAACCATCAACTTGCAAAGCCACAAGGCTTCACAACTGGCCTGACTGGCAGCCATATACTCAGCCTCTGCAGAACTCAATGCTACGGACTTTTGTTTCCGATTGAACCAAGACACTACTGCTGAGCCCAAACTGAAACAACAACCGAAAGTGCTCTTCCGATCCGAAACACTACCTGCCCAATCTGAATCTGTAAAGCCAACCAATCCCACTCCATCAGATTTCCTGTATTCCAGACCAAAATCTACTGTACCAGCAAGATATCTCAACACATGTTTTGCGGCTATCCAGTGCACTCTCCTGGGCTCCACCATGAACTGACTGAGGGTGTTAACTGCAAAACTCGTATTTGGCCTGGTGTTGGCCAAATACATCAACAAACCAATCAATTGACGATATAATGTAGGATCCACCAACTCTCCCTCAGAAGCATGAAGCTTCGTCCAGTTGGTGGTCATAGGTGTGGACATGGGCCTGCAACCCTCCATCTGAAATCTCTTCAGAATGTCTGCAACATATTTTCCCTGACTCAGGAAAACATGTCCATCCTTCTGCCATACCTCCATCCCCAAATAGTAATGCATAACTCCAAGGTCGGTCATCTCAAACTCTGAAGCAAGATCTTTCTTACATGCTTCAATTAGGTGCTCTCCTCCTGTAATGAACAAGTCATCAACATATAGCAGAAGAATGAGTGGAACACCACCAACCACAATGTAGTATAGGTTGGGATCTACCTCACTCTTCTTAAACCCAATCGATAGCAAATGAGAATCAATCCTGGAATACCAAGCCCGAGGGGCTTGCTTCAGACCATACAAGGCCTTTTTCAGCCTGCAAACATGTGAATCTCTCCCATGAATCTCAAAGCCCTGAGGCTGCTCTAGATATACCTTCCCCTGTAGAAAACCGTTTAGAAAAGCGGTTTTCACATCCATCTGATGAATCCTCCAACCCATCTCTGCCACAATGGAGATCACTGCTATGATCGAAGAAAATCTAGCAACCGGTGCCAAGGTCTCATATTATTCAACTCCCTCTACCTGTGAGAATCCTCGTGCAACAAACCGTACTTTGTACTTATCGATGCTGCCATCCGTAGCACGCTTGATTTTGTAGAGCCACTTGGAAGTCACCACTGACTTCCCCTTTGGCCTTGGAACAATCTCCCACACCCCATTCTTCATGATGGATTTGTACTCTTCCATCATGGCATCTCTCCAAACCTGGTGTGGGTTAGCCTCCTCAAATGTAGTAGGCTCAGAATCACTCAAGCTAGTCACCATCGCCATATAACTGGAAAATCTCTCTGGTGCTTTACTCTCCCTGACCGCCCTCTTGGGCGGTCCCATAGATTGCTCAGCTTCCTTCACAAGATCCTTAAGCCAACTTGGCTTACGTTTCTTGGAAGTAGCTTTTGTTGAAATTTCAGGTTAGATATGTTTTATCACATATAAAAAACTTGATGCAAGAACATGTAAACAATTTGTAGTGCTTAATTAAATTTAAACTGAATTAAAACATAAATGACATAATTTTCATCTCTTTCAACTTAATGCTCCAATTGGTCACTGTATTAATGTTGGTTCTCGAGAATCATCAAAAGCTAAGTTCAGAATAAATCTCAAGAACCATTTACAGCAAAATAACTATGTACAGGAAAAACTTTATTTAAAGAATTATAACCATGATTTGGATCTACCTTATACTCAGATTTGATCTTGTCACTGAAAGGACAAGTCAAACTGGTTAAACCATATGCGTTTCTTGAGAGAGAGAGAAAGATTAGGTAGAAATAAACAGACCTCAGGTTCTTCAATCAATTTAGTATCTCAGTCATACAGTGATGCAAGTGATCAGAGGTAAGAAAAGACACAGACACACAGGTGCTGCAGAGATCAGAAACACCTGTAAACAATCACTCACCTGTAAGAAAAGAAATCACACAAAAACAAGTCAAGGCCGTAATCAGACAAGCCCAAGAAAAAAAAACGTAGAGATCAGCCCGTAATCACAACTGTGGTAAAAACGCAGAGGTAAACCCGAGAGAAAAAAAACGTAGAGACAATCCCAATAAAGAAAACTAAAAATCTATGGAGATCAGCCTTGGAGAGATCAACGTAGAGACAGTCATTCGTAAGACTGGTTTGTGGAAGGAAGAACCCGTGAAGGGAACACGTGAGATAACCGAGAAGGGATGAACCCATGAAATTGTGAATGATGAAGCTGTGAGAGAAGTGGGGCCGTGAATCAGCCTATCAAACCCGTGAAGGAGAAATGAACAGCGGCTGTAGCATACACGTGATTAGTGGAGCAGAAAAGAAATCACATGTGCAGGCTCGTGAAAAACGCAGAGGAGCAGACCCAAAACAAATTATCCGTGGAGAAGCAAAAACGTGAAGGGATGAGCTCACGGGAAGATAGTTTGGAGCATAGGTTTAATTTAAATAGTTTTAGAGTTAGAAAGCTTAGGATTAAAATAAAGTAAATAATAAAAAAGATTAATAAAATAAATAATAAAGTGAAAAAGGTCAAAAGATAAAGTACCACCAGTCCAAGGTTCAAAGAGACAAAATTAGGATAAGACTTAAATGGTCCATTAATAAAAAAACCTTTATTTATAAACTCATAAAGTCTTTATTAATAAAATCATAAAGATTTATTAATAAGACTAAAAAATAATATTTAATGAATTTATCATAAAGTGAAAAACCAAAGAGTCCAACATAAAGTAAATGGACCAAAAACATAAGTGGTATAAGGGTCCTAAAACAAAACATAAGGTAACTATAATAATACATGGTCCAAAGGTCTTTAATAAACCCTTAGGTAAAAATGCTCCTTAAAGTAGGAGTCATCATAGTCAAGGGTGCACACAAGTGAGAGTGCTAGGACTAAGTAAGAATAGGACCATGAGTCAACAACCACAAGATCAAAGTGGACAAGCAATTAAATAGCACCAATAAGACCAAAGACTTTTCTCTCTCTCAAGATACATAGTTTATATATTTTGTCATCATTGTATAAGGGAGAAGATCCAAACGGATGGTACAATCCTTTTGTCCTTAACGCTGCTCCTAAGGGTTAGGTACTAGAGACATCGTCAAGGGGTGGCCACTCCCTTGAGAAGCAACCTAGCAATAACCGATTAGGAGAGGGGACAACAATATCTTCCATTCTTAATGAATGGATTTCAGCCCAAGGCCAAGCTTCAGTCCTAGACTGAGACATGTTGATCAACCATCTGGTCCATGACCAGGATCTCCATTCTCCCAAAGAATGGTCCTCAGCCTCAAGTTGAGCATTCAATCCTAGACTGAATTTTGATCAACCATTTGCAGGACCTAGGATGTCTCTGTCTCAACCTGCAGGATCTGCTTAGTCATCATGACCAAGAAACCGTCTGGTTCTAGACCAGAATACCCTAGAGACAAATAGGGGCCCTAGCCACATGCTAGGGACTTTGCCATGGCATCAACCTGCTTGGTCCTCGACCAAGAACCCCAGGAGATAGCTGGGGGCCCTAGGGTACCTTCTAGGGTCTTACTCATACTCTGCCTGGTTAACTTGACTAGGAACCCTGCTCAACTGATTGGGGTACCATTCTCTCTGAGAATGGGTCTCGTAGCTGCACCAAAAATCAACAGCTTCCTCCTGTAGGTGCTCCTCCATAACCTCCTCATCAGACAACTGTCTACCTGAAGAAGTACCTGTGGCCTGAGATCCTGTACCTGATGATCCTGAACTTGTACCACTTGAATCACATGAAGGTGAAACATGCGAACCTGTGACTCGTGAACCTGTCCCTGTGCCAGAAGTCCCTGTAGACTGAGTCCATGAAACTGAAGAACCTGTAACCTGTAACCTGTTACCCAGTCACACCTGAAACCTGTGACCTTGTACTTAGACTCTGTGACCTTGTCACCTGTGGAGACACAATCTGCTGCTCCTCCACCTCTGAATCATTAGACTTCCTGAAGGCTTTCTCCTCCTCAAGTCTAACCTCCCTCCTAACAATAACTTTCTTCTGTGTAGGAAGGTATATGTGAAAAGCCTTCGAAGTCTCATCGTATCCAACAAAAATGCCTTTCTCCGCTGTAGGCTCTAACTTTGTCCTCTTCTCAGAAGGGACATGAGAGTATGTAAGGCATCCAAAAATGCGAAAGTGACTTATCTCAGGTCTCTTTCCGGTGAACATCTCCTTAGGAGTTTTACACCCCAATGCTCGGTGAGGACTCCTGTTCTGAACATAAACAACAGTACTACAGGCCTCTGCCCATAGAAAGAAAGGAAGACTCTGATCATGCAGCATAGCTCTAGTTGCTCCCACTATCGCTCTATTCTTCCTTTCTGCAACTCCATTCTGCTGTGGAGTGTAAGGAACTGTCAACTGCCTCCTGATGCCCTCCTGTCTGCAAAACTCAGCAAACTCCTTGGAGGTGTACTCACCCCCATTGACTGACCTGAGTGCCTGAATCCTCCTACCTGTTTGGTTCTCCATAAGAGCTTTGAACTCTTGGAACCTCTGCAAGACTTCCTGAGATTGTTACTTCTCAGAAAGTAGATCCAGGTCTTCCTGGAGTGGTCATCAATGAAAATGATATAGTACTCAAAACCTGTCACTGAAGCTGAACACATCGGTCCACATAAATCTGAATGAATCAAATCCAAAACCCCACTTGCTCTGGTGTCACTGCTCGGAAAAGCAGTCTTGGTGTTCTTTCCCAAAGCACACCCTCTGCGCACACCACCCTGCTCAGTGCTGAACTGAGGCAAACCTGTCGACATCTCCCTCAACAACCTCAATGTCGAATGATGCAGGTGGCCCATCCTCCTGTGCCACAACTCACACGTCTCGATGCTACTGCTCGTATGGGCTAATGCATGATGAGGCTGGAAGAGAAGCTTGTACAGTTTCCCACATCTCACTTCAATGGCGCATGAAGTAGATGGTCTTGCTGCTCTGGGAAAGATATGAACTTTCCCATCTAGAACACATACTCCAAAGCCCCTGTCCTTAATAGCGGAAACTGAAACAAGGTTCTTCTTCAGCCCAGGGACATACAAGACATCCCTCAATGACATAGGCTGCATGGATTCCCTCTCAAAGGTAACAGTCCCTTGCCCAACTTCTCTCACAACTGTGTCATCTCCCAATACTACCTCAAGACTCAAGCCTGTCTCGGTCATCTCTATGAATACATCACGTACACCTGTCATATGGCTCGAAGCCCCACTATCAATGTACCAAGTGGAAGTAGTAGTGGTAGCACTAAAAGAATGGCCAACCAATAACGAACACTGAATCTGATCTTCCATGTCACTCTCCATATCACTGCTGGTGAAAGATGTCCTCTCTGTACATCCAGCATATAGAGAGAACTCTTCCTCAAACTGTGAGGAAAAATCATCCATCTCTGCTGTCGCTGCTGTCTGCTGCGCTTTCTTCTTCTTGTTTGGACACTGTCCAGCATAATGTCCAAACTTGTGACATGCAAAACACTTTACTTTACTCAAGTCTTTCTTCTGCTCACCTGTATCCTGCTTGTCCCGACCCTTGGGACCCTTCTTGAACTTCTTCTTCTTCTTACCTTTTGCTGCCAATGCCACATTCTCCTCCTCATCTCTGTGATGTGACGAACTACCCTGTAAGTATCCTCTACGTGTCTCCTCTTGTGTGAAATCATCCCACAGACGATCCAATGTAGGCATGTTCTCTCGACCAATAATAGTCTGCGTGAACACACTCCACTGCTGAGTCACACCATTTAAGGCTGTACGCACCATCTCAGTGCCTTGTATAACCTCACCTACAGCTGCAAACTCATCTCTCACCTGTGTAATCTTGGTGAGATAGGAAGCCATGCCTTCCCCTTTGCTCATATACACATTCTTCAACTTCTCCCTTAACACCATCTTCCTATTCTCATTAGAACTCTGGTAAAGGTTGGTCAAAGAAGTTCACATCTGAAAAGCATGATCTTTTGCTGAAAAATGAGGGATCAGGTGATCCTTCACGACATCAAGTATAATCCTCCTCACTTTCACATCCTTCTTCATAAAGGCTGCCTTATTTGTAGCATCCGCAGGAACTGTTACAGGATTTGCCGTTGTACTGTTCACTATGTCCCATAGCTCATTCTTCTCCAGTATCAACTTAATTCTAGCCTTCCATGGGCCAAAATTTGCAGCCCCATCTAGTCTGTCCTCAACTCTAAGTCCAACCACCATGGCTACAACCTGTAATGTTCAACTAACCTGTTCAAGAACATTTTCTGAATTTTGAAATATTTTCTTCAAAACCCAAACATCTCCAAATCTGAAATTTTTTCCACAAACCACTTTTTTCTTCAAATTTTTTTTTTTTGTAAACCCTTGTTTTCTGAATGTTAAGTGCGCTCTGATACCATGAAAGTTTTTCACATCCCAACCCGGTTTCAAGCTCTAGAAGCTTCTCTGCATAGTTTAATGCCCAAACCTCAGTATGCACAAATTTTCATAAAAATTTGACTTCAACTTAAAACTCATGAGATTCTTTTCACCATTAAAATTGAGAAAATTAATTTTCAGTCAATAACTTCATTCTCATAAAATTAATAACATTCATTCAACTATTAAAATGACACAGGAAATTTTTGGCCAATAGCCCAGGATAAAACACCGAAGGGAAAACTTGTTTGAGAGAGAGATTTTATTTTTCTTCAGATAAATTACAAAAATCAGAACTGTACTTATCTCAGTTTTTCATGTCGAAAAACGTGTCAAAGCCCCACCGAAATCTGCTGTACGGAATCCTCGAAAACAGTGCCAAAACTGTCTACACATGTGACTGTATCGATGGGTTTTCTCGATTTCTGTGCCCAGAAATTTAACCTCGATTTTTGAGCTTGCTGTACGATCTAATCAGCATTTAATGCCGTCTCAAAATCTGTGCCAACCTCACGCTGTACAGAACTGTCAGAAATCCGTACTGTACGGATTGTACCTGCTGTACAGTTCTTGAAACTCGTGCTGCTGTACGGTCACCTCTGCTGTTATTCTTGAAATTTGTGTTGAGGTTTTCCTTCTTCTTCCTGCTGGTTCAAATTCTCTTTGAAACCCTTCTTTTCCTTCTTCTCCTCCTCTTCAAAACTTTCTCTTGAAAAGTGAATAATGAATTAGAAATGCCTTGCCCTAGCCCTTTTTGTTCATCATAACTTTCTCTTCCAATCCAATAGTCAATATTAAATTAGATGGATGGTTCTCATTAAATGCTCATTTAATAATTAATAAATGTCATTTAGTGCACCTCATGACATTTAATAAAGTAGAGACACCCTCATCTAATTAATTACTCACTTGACTTTAATTTAAAATATGAACTTAGGATATCATGACTTTTTAACTTTTAATGAAGTCACTTTAAAAATATAAAGTGCATCTCACTTCATTAATTAAAAATGACTAGGGGTCACAACTTTAAAGTGTCATTGTCCACCCCAAGGCACTACTAGGTGAACAAACACTTCTTAGGTACTTTTTCAACAATATGTCCAACATATGGAATCATCAATAGGTGCATGTGGGACCACATATCAATATCCATAAGTAGAAGTGGTCCATCTCATCATGGATCCTAAGAATGACCATGGTCAAACTATGTTTGACTAGGTCAAAATATAACCAAGGACTAGATTATGACAAAGACCAAGACATGTTCTTGTTATCACACAACTTGTAGTTGTCCCTAGTGTTATCCCATCCGGGATGGTAGAGGAGATAGACAACTAAAGAGGTGACCCAAGAGATGCCACGGTTCCCAATGCAAGCTGGGAGTCACGTCAATCGAGGCACTCTTCACTTTAGATCGAGATGAATCAAGATCTAGGGGGAGACCCTATAACCAATCAAAGATGATATGACCCAAACAAAGGTTCCTAGGGATATGTAAAAGACAAGTTATGGAAACCAATGCAAGGTTAGGTGGACCTAGAAGTTTAAGTATGGTTGAAGGAGGCTTAAGGAGTGATTAGTGTTTCAACCAATGAATGATTTAGGCCACACGATGAGATAAGATGACAAGATCTAGTACCATGGAATACACAGGTGGGACCCACTTCCTTGGGATATGGAAGTGGCTCAAATGGCACCCACAAGGTGAAGTTAGGGGTGCAAATGGTACTAAGGGGTATGCAAAGAGTAGATCTATGGATTTAAAGTGGAATTAGAGATACCCACATATGGGATCTAGGAAGTGACACTACTCCCAAGGAGTGCGAATTGCCCTAGGTGGACTAATGCCTTGAGTAGATGGGCAAATGGAGCCAAAAAGGGTGTCAAATTATAGATCGGGACACCTAGGATGCAAATCAAGTGGGTTTCCAAAGATGTGATGGTTGGATCTTACTAGATCTAATATCTCACTATGTGACCCAAGTGGACAACAATCCCCAAAATGAGGAATGATACCCCCAAGGCAGAACTTCACAAAGTGAGACACTAGATGTAGGTTTCAAGGTATGCTTGTTTCAAATCCAATGAGATCTCAACCACCCACGTCCTAGAAGTGGACAAACTCAAACACCCAAGGAGTGCGACTTTGCCCAAGGAGGGCTAAAAGCATGGTAAAGTGTGTCAAATCAAGTCCAATGACCACCAAACTTTAGATCCAAGTAGTTTAGGCAAGTATCAATGTGGATCTAGAAAATCAAAGTGATCCAATGGCCAGATCTCCATAGATCTGAGATGGAAAATGCATCACCAAATTGACCCAAGTGGGGCACAACCCTCAAAATGAGGAATGGGGCCCACAGGGCAAAAATAAACAAGGTGAAGCACTAGGGGTAGGTTATCAAGTGAGGAGAGTGTGAATCAAGTGGGATCTCACTTACCCATGTCTTAAAACCAACCGAACTAGCTTCTCCCAAGGGGTGCGAATTGCCTTCAAGAGGGCTAGGTGCCTTGGAAAGTGTGTCAAATGGAACCCAATCACCACCAAACTATAGATCCGAATTGCCATGGATACTATAGAGGTGGGTTTTCAGTATCTTTCCAATAGCTAGGCTAGATCCAAGTAGATCTAAGAAAAACAAAAATGAGGGTTTTGATTTTAATGTAATTTTGACCAATGGGATGGATAGCAAGTGAAATCAATACGTACCTTGTAGATCTTACCTCAAAAGCTTGCAGCCTCTTAGCATATGGAGAATTCTTGCCCTAGTTACAATTCCAAGCTTGATCCAAGTGTCTTCAACCCAAAACGTCCAAGCCCTAGGAGGAAATATGTCTCATGAAAACCTGCAAATCAAACTACATCAAGTTAGATTTGATCTAAAATCCATAAGATCTAAGCATGTCATATCAAGAAAGTAATCAATGGACAAAGCACAATTGAAAAACTCCCTCTCTATGAAGACGTCTTGCTCATGGGGGATGTGAGCAACCCCTACAATCTTCCCACAAAGCAAATCGTTGAGCTAGCTTGAAGTAATTTGGCCTCCCTCTCTTTAAGTCGATTTCACCTGAAAAGCAAACAATGTCTAGAAACAAAATATCCAAGAACATATGCAAGAGCAACCCAATCAAAGCCAAGAAGTAGATCTCCAAAATATTATTTTCATTCTAAGTTTTCCAGAGCCCAAAGGTGAGCTATACAATAGGGGGTCTCCTCCTTATATAGGATAATAAAGACCAAAACCCTAGATCTCAAAACCATTTTACAATAAAATGAGTGGTTGAGATTAAAAGATCTCAATACATAATCAATGGCTAATAATGAACCATAACAATATATCACATGGATCACTCAAAAGGTGGTGATGTCATAGCTAAATGGTACAAAGTGAGGGTGATGTCATCCTCTAAAGGGGGCAAAATACAATGGGCCCACCTCATATGACTAGGACATGACTCATGAAGCACATGGTGGGGCTAGGAGGCATCAATCCTTGTAGCTCATCCCCATGGCACAATAAAATAATACAATATGTCCAAATTAAATACAAATGATCAAATCTGTCCTCAAAACCTGTGACAAACATGCAGTAAAAGGCCTCCTGTGGCCTCTGTGGACCCACCCAAGTGATGAAAATTGCCTGCAAGATAGTGGGTTCACCCTGGAAGACCTCTGTGAAAACCAAGTGCCAAAGCCTTGCCTCAATTGCCCAAATCGAATTCCTCAGTGACCCTTTTATCCCATTTCTGGACTGCCTCGGTAACTGTGAAAGTGCTGAAACTGCCTCCTAGGGCACCTGTGCTATCAAACTGAGCCCACCAGACTCTCTAGAAGGGGGGGTAAATGGTAATATCAGTGGTTGGACCACCCCCTCCTCATATAGCGCCCTAGGTGAACTGGCCTCTCATGGCCCCTGCTGCTCAGGCTGGGAAATCAGCCCCAAATCTGGTCAACAAGTGGAAAACTGCATCTATCATTGTCAGAAGTGCCCGGAACTGAATGATAGGCGTCTCATTGGATCTAGAAGACCCAAATCTACTAAGGATGTGTACTCATACACCATCGGTTGCCCCGATGGGCTAGCTGTAGGGTCCACCATATATGGACAGTGCATAATCTAATGATCTGAAGTAATAATAAAACCTGTTGAACTTCATCAATCATCATCTGAGTCATATGTCCATCATATAGCATCATCATCAAGAGTATGTGGGACCATCAATCATCATCCATAAGCATACATGGCCCACATCATCACGGATCCCAGGAAATGACCATAGTCAAACTAGGTTTGACTAGGTCAATATATAACCAAGGATAAATCATATCAATAGACTAAGACATGTTCCTCTAATCATACTCACAGCATAACTTAAAGCATAACATCATTTAGTGGCATTAATCATATTTGTTCATTCTGTTGTTATATACATTTACTTGCACAGTTGCTTAAATGACAAACTTACCCATCGAACATGGTCTAATTGCTAGCTAAGGATGAAGGCTAGGAACAAGTTTGGGCAAAGGGGGTGACTTGTCTAAACTCAACTAAAAGACAATTTGGACTGGGAGAAAGGGGGAGCTACAAACTCTGTGTTGGACAAAATAAACACGGGGGATGGCTGTGCCTCACAAATGGGTAAGTTGTTTAGAGAGTGCTTATTCAACTTAGGCATCATGTCTACATCAAGCTGATCCAAGTTCATTAGGATCATTCAATTTCATTTCATGGCCTTTTTGGCCTACATAACCCTTCGGATCTCAGGTGTGCTGATAAGCACAACTAATCGCAGCTTGCATCCAGGGCATGTTTACATATACATATAAGGTCAACAATTGTTTAGATATAACATTTAAGAACCATTGCTTTTTGGACCTTTCTTATACTCTTCGAGGAGTATTTTTAGCAGTTCGTCGCTCTTGCCCTTTTTAGTTTCCATGGGCGAATCTATATAAGTTTCCATAAGTAGTACATGAGCTTTCAGTTTTAGCCAACAACATCTCAAGTGACTAGGGGGAGTTCGAGCCAGTGCCAAACATCGGGACAACCGACCAGAATGATTTAGGCCTACAATCCAACTTACCAAAGGCAAGTTTTGTCACCAACTCAGAGCCGAGACACTAAACATATAGGGATGTGGTCCAAACACAGAGGTAGTAAAAGGGGACATCCTCAATATCAGAAAGTCAAGTAAGACAAGTCAAGGGTTAAAGCCAAATAAGGAAAGTCATGGATGGATGTAGTCAAGTGAAAGTGGAGCCTAACCTAGCAGAGAACTGGTGTCAAGAAAGACCATATTTATGCAAGGTAGTGAACTGGTGTCAAGAAAGACCATATTTATGCAAGGTAGTGAATTGGTGAGCTTTGTCAAACAACCTAAATGTGCAAGTAAAATGTTCATTTTATAATTTATCATCAAGATAGTTCATTTTGTAAAGTTTGCCACATCATGAATTATATACCAAGCCAATGCTGTGAACATGACTAAAACAACAAGATAATAATCCATTGTCAGTGATCAGGAATCCATAGGTCATACAACATCATCATATACCATCTGAAACACTGTTGCAATACATCTCTAGGCACTGAACTGAAACTGTATGGGATAAAGGGTCACATCGGTCATCAAATCTGAACTCTCAAGGCTTAGCCTTGACACAAGGTCTAACATAAGTCTGAATAATACATTGCTCTGATCATGAGTGATCTCAAAATATAAAGTCATCATAGCCAAGCTTTGAAAATTCGAAGCTCTGGAATGTGCAGATATCTGCTAAGCAAGAATAGTAGCCCTGCTACTATGGTGTGATAACATCTGGCTCTAGCTGAGACAAGTGCTCTAAGGGAGAGAGCGCTTGAGGATCTCAGAATCTTTGGTCTCGAACTGCTCTGCATCAATCTTCAATCCAACACTGCACCATCCTTGCTTTTGGCTTTTATTTTCCACCTGTATCTGCACTCACAAACACTAGAATACCTCATGTATGGGAGATATATAAAATAAAACTGAAAATAAAATTTATTCTAAAACAAAAACTTGAAATGCATAAAAGAAATTTTTAATCTAACATGGCATATATCATTTATTCTTATTACTGTGCGGGAGGAAAATAAGTATTTTCAGGAAGGCACACTCAACTCAACTTGCACAGGCAGCCAAAAATAAAACAGAAAACTAATCACTCTTCAATGCATGCAGGAGGTGAGACAAGCTTAGGAAGGAGCAAGACTCAACTCAATCAACAACTCAGCAGGCAACAATTAAGCAGACACACAGAAAAAGAAAAATTACACAAATCCTATTGCCCAAATGAGCTTATTCGAAGACCTACCTACTCTACTCTAACCAATCAGCACAAATGTTAGGTAAAATCATAAATCCAGTGCAACCATTCATCAAACAAATTATTTATTCTTCTTTGATTTTTGTTAATGAAACAAGTCATGATTGGATTAAAGATTAGAGAATTTGATTACACAATCTTTCTGGCTTGTTCAAGAATTGAAGAAGGGTTTGAATGGTGCAAAATGAAATCATGCCAAGGGAAAGACTGACTGATGCAAACATCCTCCATCCAAGAATTGATAGGATCATAAAATTTATGCAAGTTATTGCTCAAGGTTGATGGAGGAAGAATAGAAGGCATGCGTCTCAATTCTTTATCACAAAAAATAACTTCCTCATTTACTTCTCTTACATATTCAATTTGATTCTCCTTGGGACTAATGATCAAATAAAAACCAAGTGGGGATAAATTAAAGCTTATAAGACGAAAGATCAAAATCAAACCCACTTGATGCTCAAAAATGGAGAAAAGATGAAATTGATCTTTAAACACCTTTTCTAGCCACCAAGAATGATTGATAACTTGACAACAAGCATTATGGTTCCAAAGTGACTGAAAAGGGAAGTGAAGTGCTTTTTCTCCAAGCATGCAATCATGCTTATACTTTCTATTAAAAATTTCCAAGGCAAAAGATTGACTAGAGCACCAACCCAAAGATGATTGAAAGAGTTGGGAAGGGAGGGTGGATTGCAAGTATGAAAATTCTCCCAAATGTATAAAAAAATTTGGCCTTGGAATTTGACAAAAGGAAAGGCCCTTTAAAGCAATACCATTTATTCTGGGAAAGATTTCAAACTTTTGATTAAGTTTAATATTTACAAACCGAGGACAAGATTCTAATTCTAAGAATTGGATGAGGCTAAGGATAGAGGAAGAAAAATTTAAAGATTCATTATAAGAAGTAGAACAAAGATTAGAGCATCTAGTGTGATTCACTAATTCATCCTCATCTTGAGATTGACCTTCTACTGATTCATTATTAAAATCATATGAGGACAAATGATCATTTTTACTTAACAAGTTCATTTAAAACATCCTGATTATTTGCACAATGATCATGTGAAAGCACTACTAAAGGATCTTGGTCAATGTCCCCACTTTCTTCTTCTTCAATAAGGTGATAAGGAATTGAATGATCAATAAAGATAGAATGACTAATGAGTTTCTGCGGAGGAGGAATTTCAATAGACTTGTTGACTAAAGGCTCATCCTTAGAAATTTCCTTAGGATTAGGACTAGGGCTACCTAAAAAGAAATTTGAAAACTTATGATTTATACAATGATTAGAGATTTGACTTTCGATTGACTCAAAAGTGGAAGACTTATCCTCAAAAGAAATTGGGTAGGAGGGGTCATCTCTAGATGTGGACAATTCACTTGATATTTGATTATTGATTGATTCGACAATAGGATCTGAAAAGGGAAGGTTTGGATCTTGGATTTTGATTTGAAGAATATATATCATCGGATTCACTTCCCCATTCTTCTAAGAATTTTTGTTCAAACATGTCATATCCGGAAATGCTATTGGGCTTCAAACTCAAGAACCAAAGATCAGCTCTTCCTTGGAAAGATGAGCCCAATAGTTTCATACATACATCCTCATTGATTATAGATAATTCCTTAAAAACTTCTTTAAAGAGATTAAGGTGCCCTTTAGCAGATACTTCATAACTTCCATTGAATTTAGGCAACCTTTCACGGGCTTGATGAGGAATATGATGAGGATACCCAACAATTTTAGAGAAGTCAAAGACTTTTAATCGACCGAAAGTCCTAGGCCGTTCAGAAGCAGCCATGGATGGCAATTATATTTTTTATTATTTTATTATTTTATTATTATTTTTAAATCAAGAACCTAAATACAAAATGATGTACCCCATGGGTTTTAGATAATGACAGGATCGATCACCAGTGGAGTCGCTTATGTGAAGTCGCCAGACAGATTTTAAATCTCTTCTACCAAAAGATATGTCGTTAAAATAGCGGGGAGAGATGAGCGACAAAGAGATGGCTATGTTTAAATTAAGGATGAAAATGATAACTATCTAGATTAATCCGGATGCGATACGATATGAGTTATGCATGGATAATCGCAGACACGTAAGGTAAGCCTCTACCTTCCCCGACAATGGCGCCAAAAATAGGTGAGATCTCACTTGATTCACACTCTCCTCACTTGATAACCTACCCCTAGTGCTTCACCGCGGTATGGAAAATAGTTAATTCCAATTTTTGGGGAGATGGTGAGTTGTGAATATTTTATTAGAGCACAAAAACAAAGCTCTCCGACAGAGAGTGTTCTTGATCCACCTTATGGTGAGATTCAAGAGACTTAGCTAATCTAATATGAAAATGCAAGATGCAACAATGCTCTCCGATAGAGAGTGCTCTTGACTTGTCTTATGACAAGTTCAAGAGACTTTGTGTTCCTTTTATGTTAAACAATTTATATCAAGGACACACAACAATTAAATCAAATAAAATGATAGAAAACTAATCTAGCAATTATTGTTCTAGAATGCAAGAGGATCTAATCTAGCAATTAGTGTTCTACTTGTAAAATGGAAAGACTAATCTACTTGCGAAAAATGAAAACTAATCTAAGAATGAAACAAACAAGGAACCAAGACACTACAAACTTCCCCAAATGGGGAAGTTGGGTGTGGGAGCTTTAAATCCCACTTGCTCTTTTTATTATGAGATTACAACTTTGTTGGGATTTTAACCATTGAAGAGAAAAGAAATGAAATAAATGAAGCTTCTTAAGAGCTTTTATAAAAGGAGATTGGTTCTTTGGATCCTCTTGGTTTTAACTTCTTCTTGGTTTGTGTCTTCAAGTCTTTGGACTTGTTTGTTTGATCTCTTCTTCAAGTACCTACAACAAACACACTCTTCAAGTACCCATTATTCATTAGTTAAATCAAAACTTGAAAAAATTAATCTAAGATCTAGCAAGAAATCTAACCTTTGTTTAACTTTTTAAATGAAATTTTGATATGCAAACAATCTTAGATCTAAGAAATAAAACTTTGAAATGCAACTAAGCTAGGATATAAAATGCAAAGTTATACTTTAACAAAAATGAGATCTAATATGCAAAACTTTTAAAACAACCTAAGATCTAAATGAAGTTTTAAGCTAAGAAAGAAGAGAGCAAATGAAGCAAACAAAAGAGGAGAGGAAGAGAAAAGGAAAAAAACAAAAGGAAGAGAGGAAAAAATGAAAGGAAAGGAGATCAAAGAGGAAAAAACGAAGTGAAGAGGAAGAGAGAAAACGAAAGGAATGAAGGAGGAGTTTAACAAGAAAACGAGAAGAAGAATGGAGGGAGGAAACGAAAGGAGAAGGAGAGCAAAGTAAGATGAAAAGAGAAGAAGAGCAAAGGAAAAAACGAAAGGAGATGAAGGAGAGAGGAGAACAAATGGAAGAAAGGAGGGAAACGAAAGGAAAGAGGGCTAATGAGGAAAAACGAATGGAAGGTAAGCCAATGAGAAAAACGAAGGAGGAGAAGAAGACAAGCCAAACAAGGCAAGGAGAGAAGAAGCCAATAGATAGGATTTTAGGACTTAGGGCTTCTTATGGAGTAACCAGTAACCAAAGTAGTTTTGATTTTAAAAAAGTGATGGATGAGGAGAGAGCCCTTTTGGCTGAGTTTCTTGACTTGGAGGTAGAAGCTTTGTAGATCCAGCAAGATGAAAGTGTTAGATGATAAAAACTCCCGTTTTGTGAAGAGGAAGTTGAACTTCAACCTTTTCTCCACCTTTGGGGATCCCTGAAAACACAACACTTAAGAAGGAAACAAGATCAAGTGCTAGAATACTAAATCAAACAAATATCCAAAAAACATTAGTATAACTGACTACGTCCTGTTCGATCTGGATATTTGAGAGACCTTGCATCGATAATCAACTTAAAGACATTAAATGATTAACTTTATGCGCTAGATTTATAGCCTTCTAAAGCTAGCAATGAACATACATTTGCAAAAGAGAGAGTAGGGTTGAGAGAGATATCACCTCATACAAGATGAAATCACAACACTAAGAAACCATGCATTGCCCTCCAAAGTCACTTTTATTCCAGTTCAAACAAATGAGAGCATTACAATTTTGGCAGAGTTCTCTTGCATATTCTCCATGAGAAAACAATGGTGCAAGGCTCTGCTTTTATACAAAAAGAGACTACCTAAAACCTAATTCGAACTTGGCATGCAAGAGAGGTCGAATTCCAATCATGGACAAGCTTGGAGTTTTGATGGATTAGTAAACTCGGAGTCTTGGTAGTTGTGAGGGAGGAGGTGGCCTCCACCTAGGCAAGGCACCCTCTACTCCTTCCTTGTTATCTCCATCAAGCCAATTCGCACTCTCCACATCATGAAGTTGTGTGCATGCAAGGACGGCGAGTTCCAATCTATGATGAAGCTTGGAGCTTTGATGGAATGTTTAACTTGTATTTGTGGGAGTTAAGCTTGCGATGTGGCCTCAATCAAAGCAAGGCGCGCACCATTTAATCAATGCACACCCAACAACCCACTCTATACTTGCCACATCAACTAAAACGTGGGCCATCCAAAAGAGGGGATTTCCTTGATTGAAGATGACTGAGGGTGACTGGATAGTTAACTGAATCCACTTGGACTTGATTGGAATCTTCATAAATGCCTCATTCCATGTCATTTAGCCTGTTTATTTAATCCAATTGGATTATTTTGGAGAGAATTGGATTATCTCCAATTTAATATTTTTTGATTATTTTAATTAATCTTTCTCTTTTATTGATTTTTTCGAGAAAATATTAATTATGAGGCTGAATGACTGTCCGAAACTTAGGATAAGTGGATTTGGGGTTAACTGAGATTATTGGCTTAGGAATTAAGCCTCCAATCTTTTAAATCCACCCCCAAACCACTTAATTATTACATTTGGAAAATTTTCAATTAAAATAATTGAAAAATTTAATAATAAAATAATAAAAACTGAAAATCCAACGCGTCCGGTAAAATTTTTTCAGACAACATTTTAAACCAACAAGGGACCTAGGAAATGACCATCTAACATACAAATCCAACGTGTCATATACATCAGTTGGACTCTAATAACCCCCCAAGGCCTAACTTTCAAAATCGGGCATTCCAGCTTTGGAGGAAGCAGGAGAAAACCTCGTCGATTATTGCTCGGCTATAGGCAACGCATAATTGACAAGGGCAAAAAACTCCCTGGAATACCTTAGTTGACTGCCAAGTCTTGGGGAACCGAGCCACTCAAAACCCTACTAGCACACTTATTACAAAGACCCCATGGGGCATGGTCATTTCAACATAAAAACAAAACTGACTAATCATCACAAACTGAACCCCTGATACTCTGGAAGTGAACATTGATCATGTTCAAACACTGGCAGCTCAATGGAGATTCAACTATTGTACAAAATAGTTGGCAACACGAGGCATATTTACATTTATAAGGTCAACAATATTTAGATATAACATTTGTTTAACCATTGCTTTTGGGACCTTTTTATACCCTTCGCGGGGTATTTAAGCAGTTCATTGCTTTAGCCTTTATTCACGTGTGTTGAGAAACACATTCTAGAATTTTAAGTTCACATGCTTTCATAATAGATTTCCAATACAAGTAGTACATGTGCTTTCAGTTTTAGCCAACAACAACTCAAGCGACTAGGGGGAGTTCTGCACAGTGCCAAACATCGGGACAACCGACCAGAATGATTTAGGCATACAATCCAACTTACCAAAGGCAAGTTTTGTCACCAACTCAGAGCCGAGACACAAAACAAACGTGGATGCGGTCCAACGCAGAGGTAGAAATGGGGAAGTCCTCCATATCAAGCAGTTAAGAAGGGAAGTCAAGGTGAAAGCCAAAATAAGGAAGGTCATGGATGGGTGGAGTCAAGTGAATGTGGTGCATAGGCTAGCAAACAAAGGAAGTCATGAAAGACCATGTCCATGCTCATAGGAGGGTAATGAAACCAACGAGTATTGTTTGAAAACCTTAGAGTGCGAGTAATACAATCCAGATTATTATTTAAAGCAGCCAAGATATTTAATTTTATTTATTTAAATAGTACTGCCACATCATGAATCATATACCAAGTCAATGCTATGAGGATGACTAAAACAACAAGATAATAATCCATGAACATAATCACAAGTCCACAGGTCACATCATATTAGTAATCATCATTGTTGTCCGCCAATATGCACACCAGCAGCGGAAATCTTTCGAAAGCTGTCTCTTCACTACAAGTGAGAGAGGTGTGGCCTTGGGGGCAAGCAATGAGCTAGGTACTGTCACCTGAATCCCAGCTCCTGCGTTTAGGCAAACTCCTAACGAAGCCAAGGGGGGTAGTCCCTAAAAGAAAAGTTGTCTAAGGCTCTTGTATTTATAGTGTTTTTAGGTGTTGTGATGCGGATGGGTGTTTTTTAGGAGTTTTTGTGAAATGAGAGACAATATAAAACTTTAATGCGACACAAGATAGCGCAATCCACGTTGCAACAGAAAATAAAGGATGCACTTGAACAAATAAATGAATCACTTTTCACACAGATCAAGCTGAATACTCCAGTATAGATATTTAAGCACACAAAGATATATGATGAAGGACCAGTGCCTTATGGAGTCAAAATAAAAGTGAAAGTGAAAACTTGATACAAGTGCTTGAAATGGAAAGTTTGTGAGAACGTTGTGCAGCTTATCTTGGTAAATTGAAAATTTTAGTTGTCTTGATTATTAGGGCTAAGACCAAAAGGTATCAAGAGATGGTAGAACCCTACCCAAGAAAGATACTGGCAACCCTGAATGACATGTCGGAAGCACCCAGATTCGATAAGGATTGGTGTCCAATGTTTGAACCGCCCCTGAGTCTGACAGTGGGAATCCGGCGCCACCCCTCGCGGGAAGAACAGTATTTTGCCTTGGTTGAGGTTGTGGGTAAAAATTTTAGTTAAATTTATCGATCGTTATTATCAAGTCTTCCACCTTTCTGAGTACTAGCCCAACCGTTTCCGGTTGGCAGAGCATACGGGTGTAGGACAAACCAAGATAAATTGATTAGGGGAGTGTGAGTGGAAAATTTTATTATTAAAAGAACCTTGTTCAACTCTCCGACAGAGAGCGCTCTTGACTCGGTCTTATGACCACAGTTCAAGAGACTTGCTAAATTAACAATGCCTAATGCAGGGGATGATGCAAGACTAAGAATGCCCTCCGATAGAGGGTGCTCTTGACTTGGATTTGGCCAAGTTCAAGAGACTTTGGTTTATTTTAAGCAAACAAGAGCAGTTGTGTTTGTGAAAAGCAGTAAAATAACTTGAGAAAGATGAAAACCACTTGATAACTTGAAAGATATAATTAATGCTTTTAACAATAACTACTTTGCCAAATAATATGAGATAAAACTAAAACTAGTGTTCTACCATACAAATTCTAATCTACTAGGTGGGATTGATCCCCGAAACAGGATCAACCACTAGAAACCACCAATCCTGGAAACCTTCCAGCTAGCTGGATGTCCACAAGAAGTTGATGGGCGAGCGAGAAGCTACCACAAAACTATGTGGCCTTTGGGATACGATCCCAAAGTTAGCTATTCTCTGGTCAAGGATTGGAAGAGAAACAATATAATGATAAAAATTAAACTAAGCTACCCAAGAATCTCTTTCAGGTTCAAGACCCTACTCGGGAAAGCATGGGGGTAAGTAAAATATGAGATATAATCAAGATAAACTTATTGAAGCAAAATTTAAACTAAGAACATAAAAATGTAAATCTAAGCTAAAAAACAACCACAAGACCCAACACCCTTCCCCAAATGGGGAAGAAGACCCAAAAGTGGAGGCCTCCTCCACTTAAAACTTTTATTTGACGAGTACAAGTGCCTCAAGGGAAAATCCTTGAAAGGTCTTTCGAGAATGATGATACTTTGGAAAAATATTGAAGAAGATATAGATTCTACTTGTTATTACAAAGGATAAGTGTATCAAAATTTGGTCATTCTTATGGCTTCTTCACTTTGTTTTGCTTCGATCCTCTTGTTTCAAGATCTTATCAAGTACTTCTCTCTCAAATGGCCTACAAGAGTTCAAGAAAATCTAAACAAGGCACCCATTAATCATTAGTAAAAAATAAATCGAAATTGAAACTATTTGAGTCTATATTTAAGATTTTAACTCTAAGATGGAAAATGCATGAAAATTTGTCATAAAATGTTAACTATGGCAAAACGGACCAGCGAACAAAGTTGCTCTAAAAATGCTAGAAATGAGATCTAAGACTTAAAAAATTTTGGAAAAATTTTATGAAATTTTTTCTATCTTTAAAAAGGGAAACTAGATGCAAACTTAACAAGTGCTAGAATGAGATCTAGTATGATTTTAAACTACCTTTTCAATGTATGCCAATGATCTACAAGATGCAATAATTTAAGATCTATCAAATCAAATTAAACTACTCTAACAAACACTAACTTATCCAATTCGTTTTTGCTTTTTTGTGTGGTTTTTAGGGCACTTGAGAAGATGGACGAAAGGGCAAAGCAAGAGGGTGAAAGGGAGATCTAAGAGAATGGATCTAAGGGAGAAGAAAGAAGACAAAGGCTTGGATGAGAAACCCTTGAAGGGGAAAAACGAATGGTAAGGGAAAAAACTAGGATAGAGTAGGATGAAGTAGGATGAATGGGGATAGGAATGCCAAAGGAGAAAAAACGAGTGCAAAAGGGAGGAGGACAAATGGAGAAGGGAAAACGAATGGAAAGGGATGGATAGATCTAGGGCCAAAGAGGAAGTAGGGCTAGCAAATTCAAAGGAAAAAGGAACTCAAGGAGAAAAATAGAAGGCTAGAAGAAGAGAGCCTTTAGTGACAAGGTTTTAAAAGTAGAATTTTGATTGATGAGAAACCTGAGAAGAGCTCTTCCTAGCCTTCTTAAGATGAAAAGATCTTGAGATTTGTAGATCCTGCAACCACAAAGTATTAGGCCAAAACTTGAAGATGAACAAGGGTTTGATGCAACCGAGCTCTTACCCCTCTTCACTTTAGGCAACACCTAAATCACAAACCCAAACACTCAACCAACAAGTGAGATCAACAATGCTAGAATGCTAGAAATATCAAGATTAAATCAACAATTTGTATAACCAACTACTCATGTTCATTTAGATCTTGATAAACTATGCATAAATAACCAAATTAAATTATGAATGGTTACTCTATTGTACTAAAAATAGTCCTCACAAGCTAACCATTGATCAAATACCATGCATAATCAAGAGATGGGTTTAGAGAAGATGTCACCTCAACAAGAGATGAATTCACACAATAGATTGAAAGCTCATGGACCTCCAAAGTCGAAATCTTTATTGAAAATATTAAGCCAAAGCATATTACAAATTTTTGCAGAGTAATCTTGCATCAAAGTCTCCATGAGAAGAGAGTGAAAGGCACCTCTCTTTATACAAAATACAAGAGCACAATACCCTAAGTCGAATTGGCTTCAAGGAGAGCCAATAGCACAAAGCACCAAGTCGAAATCTCAATCAAAACCAAGCTTGGAGTTAACTCGAATGACAACTCGCCTTAGTTGGTAGGTGAAATAGATAGGTGGCAAAAACTCGACTATGGGAAGTATCATCCAACGAATAGGCATGGTACAACAAGGGTTGACGTGAGGAATATGGAGAGTGCGAGCTAGCATTGTGGAGAGACAAGTGGTATGAGGTAGGTTGAATGGAAGAGGTGGCATAGCTCGACTCTAATGGTAGGTATGAGTGATCACCATCCAATAAACGAGTTACAACAAGGATAAGCGTGAGCTTGAGGTAGGAATGACGTGAGCTTGAGGATGTGGAGGGGTTGACGTGAGCTAAAGTAGATTGACGTGAGGGTTGAGGATAGTGCGAGTTACTTGGTAAGGCAGCAAATGGCATGTGGTAGGTAATAACTCGAAATGGAAAGGCATGGGATGTATCACAACCAATTAACACACTCCAACAAGGTTAGACGCAAGCTTGGCGAGGATTAACGTGAGGATCATGGAGATATGCGTGAGTCTTGATATTAATGCCAACTCAAGCTTGTAGGTGCTAATTCATGTGATGTGGCCTTGAAATAAGGAGTGCGCCCACCATATTATAAATGCAATGTCAACCAACCGCTAATTAAATGACAAATCCTCAACTCGTGAGAGCTAGCCGTACGGCCAAACCATGCTCACGTCACTCATTCCATGTCAATCGTATATCCTAACTTTGATATGATATAACATGTGATTTGTCTTTAATATGGTCATACACCATATTAGAATTCACTTCATCCTTTAAAAAATCATTTTTTAATGCTTTTGGACTTATTTGATTTTTTGTCACTTAGTGAATTTTGTCATTTTTTAGCCAAAATGATGCATTTTTAGCCAAAACTGCTCCTGGGGTGATGTAACTGCCCGGAAACTGAAGAATGAAGGTGCCAAGGTGAAGAGGATGCTCTGAGCGTCAAAACGAGCCTCTCCACGCCCAATTCCGCCTCCGGATGAGGTTTTTATCACTTCTTGAAAATTTTTAATTAAACCATTAAAAAATGGTCAAATTTTATGAAAAATTATTTTTGTCGGAATGGAACGAAACTCCTAGGGGACCTAGTGCATGTTCATACGACTCAATCGATGTGGCTAACCCGTAAAAAATCCTAGACACAAGACTCTAATAACCACCTTAGGTTTTGACCACCATGGGAAATACTCCAGCTTTGGAGGTTTGAGTGAAAAACTCGGGGATTATACGCCACTGATGAGTAGCGCATAATTCCTAAGGAAAAAACACTCTAGAGTATCCCCCAAATGGCTAAACCTACGGATAGCCGAGTCTTTTATAAAAGGACCCCGTTTAGACCAACTTTTTACATTTTCCCCATGGGGGTATGAACATGCAGTTATTACAAAAGGGGCAAAATTGCCCTGAAATTGACTTCTGAACTTCTGAATGCTGATGATGAACATGAATCATGTTCAATAAACTGGCGGCTCATCGGAAGTTCAACTATTTGTACAAAATAGGTGATAACAATCATCATCCATAAATAACTGAAACACTGCTGCAACAATAACATCTGGAACTCTAGGCACTGAACTGAAACTGTATGGGACAAAAGGTCACATCGGTCATCAAATCTAAGCTCTCAAGGCTCAGCCTTGGCACAAGGTCTAATCAATAGCTGATACATATACTGCTCTGATCTGTGAGTGATTTCAAATAACTTTGCTCATCATATCTGATCTCTATAAAAGCTAAGCTCTGGAAAGTGCAGATATTTGCTCAGCAAGAATAGTAGTCCAGCTACTATGGTGTGATAACAGGCCTCTTTCTTGTTGGATGAGTATCAAACTCTCTCCCATATCTGCTAGGTTGAGGCGTAGTGTTAGAGGGTTTCCTCAAAAATGGAAGAGGATCCTCATTCTTTTGTGTCTTGCTTGCTACTGCAACCTTCCCTAAGCCAACATGATCCTTTCTTTCCATTTCCCTCCTTTGGGTAACACTCATTGCTTTACATGAAGAAATCCCGCAAGGAAGGGCCAACAAATGGCCCTTAATCCGGTAATATGTGCTCTTGAACTCATTCTTGCAGAAATTGCAACTCCAACTCACATTGCCTCCCTCCCCAAGCTTTGCTCCAGGCTCTTCTTTCCTTGTCACATACTTCCACAAAGCGTATTTTATCTATTGGGCTTGTTGTCTTGCTAAAATAGGGTTAAATTGAGCATGAGCTCCACTAGCAGTAGATGGAGCACTAGCAGGAGTAGAAGAGCCCGTGCTTGGAGGAGGAAGAGGATGGGAGACACTAGATGGGGCATTTGTTTCTTTCCTTTCCCCTTTAGTTGCTGCCCTAGCTGATTGAGACATTGTTCTTCTTGCTTGATGGTGAGCTTGAATCTTCCAACCGAAATCCACTCTCAAAGGCACTTGGAAACACTTGGTAATCCGTCAAATCCTCTTCACCGGCAAATACAAACACTCTCAACCCTCTCTCTTCAAAAGCAAATGACAAAATGAATGTGAAAAAGTGGGTTTTAAGCCCCCGCAGGCCTCCTTTCCGCCGTTTACATGTCTTGGAATCAGGACACGGTCTACACAGTCCGGGACACGATGCAAACACCTGTCCGACATGTGTTTTGGTCGTGTCCTAAATTTAGGATACGACCAAAACATGTGTCAAACACGTGTTTGCATCGTGTCCGTGTTCGACATGATGACACGAGACACGTAGAGGGTTTTGGACTTGTCCGATTTCCTAGGTTATAAGTTATATTACAACTATGTGATGAATAACTCTTATGCACTAGTAGTCATTAGCCAATTATCATTAATGTAGTAATAATGATAAGTTATGCCTTTTCCAAAGGATGTGGCTTATTACTCTCTATGTGTATTTATATACACTATCCATTGTATTCAAGAACCATTATGGAATATATGAATAATAAATAATATATCATTGAGAAGATATATGGATTTGTCCTATTATGATGGACACTGAAGTGAAGTAGCCTATTGGGTTGGCCTCAATTGGTATTGGAGCTGTTTTTCCGTAAACCCGTGGTCAAATAAAATTTCGGTGAAAATAAATTAATTTTTGGTTTTAGGGTTTGTGGCCCAAAAGTGTTGATAGAAATTTGAAAGGAATAAAATAAGTTTGACTCAAAGACCATTTTGCTTGTGTACAAAGATTCTTCGTGAAATAAGAAAGAAGAAGAGTTAAAACATATTAAGTAGAAAAAGCTTCTCTATTGGCATAAAAATAAAGTCAAAAGAAAATTGTGTGAAAGTAAATAAGTAAAAATATTGGTAACTTGAATAAAAGTGAAAATTTGTTATTGAAAAGTGGAATAGAGTAAACTAAAAGGAATTTCACATAAATGTAATATACTTTCCAATTAAAAAGGAAAAAATTAAATTGTTGCCATCTAAGTCACCTGACACGAGGACACGAGACACGAGTGTCCCCATGGGACACGGTGACCCCCGGAATCAGGACACGAAGGACGCGTTTTATATACATATATATATTTTTTAAAAATATATTAAAATTTAGAAACTAGAAAGTAGAACATTTACAAATATTCAATAGAAATTAGAAACAATACACAATGCACATTAATCATTATTATGATATTGATTACACTACACATTTCACATTTGTCATTCACAAATCACAATGAGAGTCGAGACACCCTAATTACAAGTGGCTTCCATTCAGAATCAGGTAATAACTCACAAACAATGGGTGGACACAGTGTTTTAATTTTTGAGCAAACCTTCTTGTTCGGCCTCATTGTGTGCTTGAAAACTGGGCTTTGAAATAATGGTTCCTTTCCATGCCTTAATGGATACGAATGCATAACCAATACCATCTATAAATATAAATTTGTTTGTTTTTTCATTTTTATATATCAAATATTTCTTATCTAAATAGAACTCAGTTCTAATTTAAAGATCAAAAAGATCAACGGCAGGCAAAGATCATTTAAACAGATAAGAAAAAAAGGATTTTGCAAATTCGTGGTATTGGCAATTGAAAGGTCTGTTGACAGAGGTCAAGGTTATGGTCGAATGGGTTCACAACCCAGAAAACTACCTGCGAGCAAACAAATAAATTTGCTACCACTACCTGGAATCGGGACACGATTTGTGCAGAGGCAGGACACGACCCTCCTACGTGGGGGACATGTGTTTTTTTGTGTCCCAATTTCGGGACACGAAAAAACACGTGTCCCCCATGTGGCAGGGTCGTGTCCGTGCCCAACACGTCCCCACGGGACACTTCTGCCTATTCCGACGTGTCCGGTGACTTAGGTTGCCATACATATATCCATTGCATAAGTTATTAAGGACCTTCCAACATTGAGATACAATGGAAATGATGGAGGCCAATATTGGCACCAAAATCGTATCTGCAATACAAAAAATCAACAAGAAATTGGATCCACTCTTATTGTTGAAAGACATAGTGGAAGCCTTAAAAAAATGGAAATATATGAATGAATAACCCAAGTTCATTTTCATGGTCACACCAATCATGTAATAATGCAACTTTGTTTAATGGTGTTCTACACAATAAAAATAGAAGTACCAAAATTTGATTGCGAGGATGATCGAGAAGGCACAAAATGGATTTAATAAAATTGAACATTATTTCCAGATAAACGAAATTTAGGACGATGACGATAAAATTAATGTTGCGTCATTGTATCTGGAAAGAGTGGCTTATGACTGGTTCTTATGGTGGGACTCCAAATCCCAGGCACCGGTTAGAGACTGGGATTCCTTCAAAAGGAAATCTTTCAAAAGATTCAGGATATAGAGGAGGACAAAGTCTACACCAAGCTTGCTCGACCGTAACAGTTTGGGACAATGGAAGAATATTTTAGTGAGTTGCATGTACTAGCCACCAGTGTCAAAAATATATCTGATAAACTACTTCTGCACATTGCCAGATCGGGATTGATACCAAATATAAAGAATGAACTGAAAGTACTATGTGTCAAGGACATTGAGCAAGCGCATCAAAAAGCTAAGCCTATTGAAGAAAAATACACTTTCTGTCGACAACCTCCTTATATTCCCCCTCTCTAAAGAATCTTGCCATTAGGTACAAGGAAGGATAAGAGTCAATGTTTCAGGTGTATTGCTCCAAATTGGAGTCCAGGGCATAAATGCAAAGATAAAAAGATATACCTGCGTGAAAAAAATAATAGCAACATTGACAAAGATGAGGAAGCTGAGGATATGTCTTTTTCCAACATAGAAACAAACAAAGAGGAATCTAGAAACTAGAAGACCACTCCAACACTCTCTGTTGCCGCAATTATGGGCATCAAAAAGTTAAAAGGAAAGAAGCCAGATAATCTAGAACCTAAAGACAAAGGTGTCAAAGGCAAAAAATGAGGTCCTAATAATGGAAATTAGAGATCTTGAAAGTGCTAAAGAAGACCTTCAACATGAAATGCATATCCTACAGTGCAGACTAGAAGAGCAAGTTAACAAGTCCAAGGAGCTAAAAAACCAACTACAAGCATCAGAGAAATAAATTGTGAACTAAAAATAAAAGATCAAGCGTTGGTTCAACAAGATGTTGCAATTCAATGTGATCTAGAATCACAAGGAAAGCAAGATGACAAGAAAAAATTGACAAGGTTTTATTATATAAAGGCATTGAAATTAATCGTTTGAAGCGTCATAGTCAATTTCTTCTTACAAAATTAAAAAAATTAAAATGTAAGGATATATCAATCCTGAAAGTAGACAAGGTGACATCCATGGATGTGAGTGAATCAAGCAAGTTTTTAGAAGTTGATAATGCAGATAAAGGAACTTCAACATATTGATTGAAATTACAAATCAGAGTGCCATTACTAACGAAGCCTTATCAATGAAAGAAAATCTAGAAGATGAGTGTAAGAAACAATTCATTGACAAGTCAACCACTATAGATTCAATGACGATTGACATTCCATTGATCATTAATGAAGCCATTGATGCAACAGTGAATACAAAAATATCAAATATCAACATGACAACTCAAGTTTATCATGAAACATCTAAATCAAAAATTAAGAAGGATAAACTTATCATAGTACCATATTGACACCTTAATTACATAAAATGTTGCAGTCAAGAAACAACATACCAATGTCAATGTTGTTCTTACATATCAAGGCATCCAGACATCAATACATCTCGAAGTCAACAACAAAGAAGATTGAATCCATGCTCTTATCATCAAAGAGATTCATGAAGAATCCATTTAGGTTGAATTGATCATTTTTTTATGCGACAATATTGTTTGAAGCTTCGGAATACATATTGCCTCGAGTCCTCGACCTTATTCAATGGTTAGAAGTCACGGAAAGATGGATTATTTTATTTGAAGAAGTGCTTTCTATTTGTGCTTTGAGGATAAAGCATTTTTAAAGGGGAAGACTTGTAATATACCTAGGGTATATTATAGCTATGTAACAAGGTATATTTTTTTTTTGTAAGTTAGAACTTTACATTATATCACAAAAAAGAAAGTACATAGATATACAGTCCTGCTAGGCCTCTCATAGGGAGAAAGTAGCCCAGGCGAGTAGTCTGATAAGCATGGACCCAAGAATCAAAAAACCTTTCTGATGTCTTTATGGGCTGCCTACAAATACTAAACTACATAAAGAGCTGGTAGTTGCTAGCCAAACTACGAGTGAAAGAAAGCTGATGGTCTTGACAAAATCTGATAAACCAACAAGCTCTAAAGAAAAAATCAGAGACAAAAGACAAGAAGCTACGGAGAGGTTTTCTCAATATGATCATTATCTCTAACACCCTCCCATAATGGTCACTTACATGCTTGTTCAAAACGCAAAAATACGAGCTTTGGACAGGCACGAGTTTTGCAGTGCACAAGATAAGATCTACAAAATAGTGATTGGAAGAAGGACATTTCCCTTTTATCTAATCTTGTATTCTTTTTCATACTCAACACAACCAAATCAGATGGAAATTTACCCTTTACAAAATCAGTATACCAATCAATATTGTTAGTAAAATGTCTAACTCTATATGCTCCTAAATCATCCTTACCACTCTTTCAATCCATGTTTCTGACCATGAACACAGAACTCTTCCTCCAAATTGATCGTCAGAAGAATGCTCTTGGATGTGTTTTTCATTCCTTAACCCCTTATTGCAAACTCTGCTTATATGTTCTAATTTGTCACAATAAAAGGATTTAAGGGCTTTTCTTCATATACCCCACTCAGAAGATATACCATCATTCTCCTCACTATGTTTACTGCCCTTGCTCTTAAACTTCATTGCAAGTGCTACCTCAGAAGCCTCATTCACACTGCTATTCCAAAATTGCTTTTTCCATTTGTCTCGCTGCAAGAGCTTAGTACTCAACTGCTCAAATGTCAGATCTTTGTCAGTATTAGTAATGTTCAAGATCTCAATAAAATTTGGATAGAAAGAAGATAAAATTTTCAAATTTACGACCACCATATCTTCTTCTTCCTTTGTTCTTTCAATTGATCTCTAATATCCTTGAGTTTAAAAAAATGATTTACAAATTACAAGGAGTTAGACTCCATTTTAATTGAGAATAACATATTTTTGAGAAAAAAATCCATACCTTTGATTGAGATTTCATGCATTTCTCGTAGATTCCCCCACATGATACATGCATTATTAATTTATTACCATCTTGAACTTAGAAAAGCATCTCATTCTTTATTGAGAGTTTAATCATCATCACAACATCTTGAATCTTTGCATCATACTTTGCTTGGGCATCCACATCAGTGTTACTCTGCACTTATTTTTCCAATGAAAGTTTACCCAAACATCTGTCTTAAAAAATGGCATGCGTCTTTTGTGTCCATGATTTAAAATTTTGACCATTAAAATTTTCTTTTCACCCAACATTATATGAGCTAAATTGGCCATCTTTAAGGTTTTAAATACACCAAACAATTTTGATTTTGCTGCTACAACTCATAGATTGACAACCCCATTGCTGTGCCAGACAAAAAAACTGTAAGTTCATGTCTTGAACTTCTTGCCAATCAAGTTAAAAAAATCTTTGTTCTATGCCAAAAAGTCCGAAAATCATTGATCTTGACTATCACTCCATATTCTTTTTGTTTGTTTTTGTTTTAGAGTTTTGAATTGTTAGATTATAGAAAAATATGCATTAACAATTTAACATACAACAATAAATTTACTAACATGTAAATCAATAAACAGAATCCAACTAGTCTAATCTCCTATCAACACAAACAACAATAATCAATAACAAGTGCAAGAGAGGAAAGGAAAGAGAAAAGAGAGAACACCAATTTTATGTAGTAAAACCCCAAATGGAGAAACATCCACGGGAAGGCTTGATCTTCTTATTCTTTAGGAAACTTCCACTCCTACAATCTTGAGCACCCACACATCACATTCCATTTTCACTTCATTTCAACAATGTGCAGATATCTCTTCATGCACCCAATGGGTCTCGTTCACCTCGATTATATAGATAGAGGTATGGATAATCAACATCCCATAATACACATGGGATAAACATTTTTCCACTTTAAAGAAGGGTAATAAGAGAGTTTTACTCTATGATGCATGTGGGATAACTCCTTTTTCATGAGAGTTATGAAGAGTATTATGCCTTCTTTGATAAATACAACCAACAACACCACACTAGTCATCATTACAGTTTCCAATATTCCCCCTTAATGATGACTAGGAAGAAATAAAATACAAAATGGAGGAAGATGGCATTACATTAACATCCCCTTCGATGGCAACTTCCATAATTCCCAAGAAGATGGGAATATGAACACACTTCGACTTATGGATGTGATGAAGATAATAGCCGCTTCTCATTGATCATGAAATTGCAGCTGAACCAAGCTGTACAATGAACTCTGTAGAACATCACAAAAGTGTGTTGAAGAATGTAATTTCGGAAGATATTCTTATTGTATTTTTATTGTACTTCCTTAGGGAAATATTCGTATTGTAATTGATCATGTAAAACCCTAAAAGAAATCAAGTAAAATAGACAAGTCGGTCCCACAAAAATCAGTGGGTAAACTGCCCCAAACAATGGGAAAAACTGCCCCAGTCAAGTCGGCCCGGGAAGACAAGTCGTCCCAGTTAGGTAAAAAGCTCATGTTGCAACTAGTATAAGTAAGCGTAGTGCCTAACGCATTTGACACATCACTCACTCAAGCATGTTCACATGAGTAGAGAGAGAAGAGCAAGTTCACTTGGGAGAAAGAGTAGCTGCATTGAAGACATCTTATTCTTGGGTTTTCTATCTTATCTTATTCTCGGGATTTTTGTGTGAAAGAGCCTTTGCTCTTGATTGACATTGTACTTGTGACGAATCTATACTGAAGAAGTTTTGCTGGGTTTTTCCTGTGAGAAGGTTTTCCTAGGGTAAATCTTCGTGTACTCTTGTTTATGCCGTGCTTGTCTATCTTTCAGTGATCCTATTGCATATGGTTATTGTGATAATATATAAATTGTTTTAAGATCTAACATAACCATCATTGAAGTATAAAATTCTAGCATAGTGTACAAAAACCTCAGATGGCCTATATAATGGAAAATGTGGCCAGTAGATAGTGATCACAACCGTAACCCAACTGATAGTTGAAAGAACTCTAGAATAGACCACATATGAATACAAGAACCCCAAATGGCCTATACATCGGAAATGTGTCACGCAGGAAGTCTTCACAACCACGCTGACTGATGCATCATGCAGTAGACCTCATAACGAATACAAGAACCCTAGATGGTCTTATACATCGGAAATGTGTTGCACAGATAATCATGACTTTATAGGAAGAAGCTGACCTTTCATTACATTACATTATAGCTGGAAGGAGGTGACATTTTATGGTATTTTATTTTATTACACTACATTCCCCCTTAATGACAACTTCAAATATCCCGAATAAAGTGGCAAATAGGTTTCAACTTTGCTGTTGTCAAGGATAAGCTGTAGAGAGGAACAATGTAGGAAGCCATTACTACTGCAATAAGATCCTCAATAATGTACTAGGAGAAGACCCATGCTACTTCAAGAACCAATGTTGAATGACCAAAGATGACAACTTCAATATGCCTAAGATAGGAAGGAACGACATAACCAAGCGGTCCCACAAATTTTCACAAATACACCCTTGTGGAGAAGTGAAGTAAACAGAGAGCTAATCTGCACAAAAGAACTTCCAAGAGTAAACCATAAATGAACATGATAAGCCCACAATGATAAAAGAAAATCAAGACATGAGACATGAAGGATAGAGGAACATGAAATATGATAAATCTTTTACACAAAAAAGGGTTAGCAACAACATATACATATTGAGCAAAATATGGATGTAAAAAAAATTGATATAACTTATGGATTGGAAAATATAGCCATCAAGCAACTAAGTCTTTGGCATCAGTTGGTTTCTTGTGGTCACCATGACAAAATGCTAGAGATACATACTCCTGGAAATGTTCAACATCTTCCAAACAAGAAAGTTAGTGGCAAGTAAATCAGGAGCAAGAGACAACCTCTGCGAACACGATGATTAAAAACTAAGAAACTATAAATTAATGCAAAAAAGATAGGAAGCCAATGACAAGAATAAACAGTGAAGAATAAAATAAACTCTCACCAATGATGAAACCCTACAGGTCCTCTCTAAAGTACATGTCATGCTCCAAGGTGATGTTGTGCACAATAATGGCTCTAAGGTGATGTAGCTACACAAGACATGTCCACACCACTCCATCACAAGCCTCCACGAACTCCATCGATCCTCCTAGGCAATGTACTCAATTGGGTCAGCTACCCTTTGCAAGAACATTAATGAATCCCCAAGCATCCCTGAGCCATTTATAATTCTCCGAATAGGAGTCCAAGCTATGACATGCCATCTTGGGCTAGAAGCCCATTTCCATGATGCAAAATGCCCATCATTGCAAGTAGGGCATGCTCTACAAGCAAGTGGTTCCTCCATGTGGCCATCATGAAGGGCATCCACCAAGCAAGCAAGAAATCTCTATCGTTAAGAAAACTCCTCTCCAACTTGACTCTTCTTCCCCATTCATCTTCCTTTTGTGCCCAACTTCATCTTCCCTCCCTTATGCAACTACCCCTCCCATTATAGCTTTGCCCCCCTCCACCCTCACTTTCATGACCTCCCTCCCCTCTATGGCCTTCCATCCAGTCCAAAACTTGACCTCGACCTTTGGCCTCCCTTCTACCATGCACGAAAACCCCTCTCTTCCCTTCATTGAAATCTTAGCGCCAACCCCAACCACGATCTCCCCTCTCATCTCATGGCCTCTTCCATGCCCTCCTCCATCCCTTCATCAATGACCTCTTACCCTCCCTCACTGTTCCACTCAAAATAGGAAATGGAGGAGTTGGTTACCTTAGTTAAGATAGATACTACCCAGTTGCAACACGAATGGAGGAGTTGGAGGTTAAGCCAAATAATACTACAATAGAGTTAGGTTTGGATAGTGCTGTCTACATTGAACCTAAATCATACATCCCCTCAAAGTACCCCTAGGGCATCTCAATGAAAGTTCTCGATTATTGGACAATTCACATTAAGGATTTGTTAAAATGAATGGAGTTGACAGAATCCACAAACCTCAAACTACAGGAGGAAGTTGGTATCATGCCCAACAGGATTTGGAGTCTAGTCCAAAAATCTTTTGCTCAAATAATCAACTAGTCAAGAAAACCTAGATCTCTAAAACTTGAGGGGATTTGTTGCATACTGAAATTCTTGACCTTAAGAACTAAGAAGAGGAAATTTTTGCCTAGTAGGTGTTGTTCAAAGAAGAAATAAAATCATGGGCAGAGGTTGAGTATGAAAGCGAGGCCCCTCACCTCTATAGGATTAGTAGGTTGGTCAATTAAAGAGGAGGGTGGGCCAATGATTTGAATCTCAAGGTATGCGACCACCTCCTTTCTCCATGACACCCTAGATCCACAAGACATTGGTTTAGAGTGTGATTGGATGGACACCCACCCCACCCTATTTCTTTGCTTCCACACCATAGGCGATCAACTTTCAGCTTTTTGGGATAAGAGAAGACTCTCCTCGCTTCCTTATAGGGTCTTCTTAGATACAGATCTCATGACGTCATAGGTTGATGAGCTTGAACGGTCTAGAGATTTGGTCATAACACGAAAGGAGGGCAAGTGGGTAGTCATTTGCGACCTTAAAGTAGTTATACGAGACTCCCCCCCTCCCTGGGGTGGTCTTGCCCTTGGTTCTCCCTCCATATCCTTAGCTTGTTGGAATTGCAATTGAATCTTCTAAAATTCTCTGGGGACACTTGAAGATACCCTTGGCACTAAAGAGTCAAAGACCTCCTATTTCTCATAGATACCTACGTGAGCCTCAAGCAGACACTTTGTACTAGCGGTTATCATCAACTTTTGGCTAAGTAGGTGGCATGACATGACAACAATGTTTGGGGTCCATGTGGAGTTGCTTGTCTTGTACATGACTCCCTTTGAGATAGAGCTTCTATGGTCGCTTTTGATAACCATGCCAAATTCATGTGGGTCTGTATTTGTGGTAGTGGCTCTTTGACATGGTGTCTACATTGTGGTATGTGACTTCCCTTTGACATCTTCTGGCTATGCTTTGGAGCCTGATGCTGATCCATTTATGGACCTGTACATAGAAATTGCCCATCGCTTTTAGGGGATTTCACTACTTTGACTAGGTCATTGCAGATCTTGCTTTATGATATATTTGAGGATGCTCTTTGCCTTGGCTCTCCCTCCATATCCTTAGCTTGTTGGAAATGCAATGGAATCTTCTAGAACTCTCCAGGGACACTTAAAGATACCCTTGGGAGGACTAGAGACCTTCTATTTCTCTCAGATAACCACCTGAACCCCACATGGATAGCTTGAACCATTAGGGGTTATCATCAGCTTTTGGCTAACAAGTAGGTGACATGACAAGTCAAGAATGTTTGGGGTTCATGGGGAGTTACTTGTCTCATTCATGACTCCCTCTAGGATAGAATTTCTATGGTTGCTTCTAATAACTATGCTGAGTTCACATGGGTTTATATTTGTGGCAGTGCCTCTTTGACAAGATGTCTACATTGTGGTATATGACTTTTCTTTGACATCTTCTGGCTATGCTTTGGAGATTGATGTTGATCCATTTGTGTAGATGTGTACGTGGACACAACCCATTGTTTTTAGGTGATTTCAATGCTCAGACCAGGTCATTGTAGTTCATGCTTTATGACGGATTTGAGGATGCTCTTTGCCTTCTCTCTTCCTCCATATCCTTAGCTTGTTGGAATTGCAATGAAATCTTCTAGAACTCTTCCAAGACAGTTGAAGATACCCTTGGGAATTGGGACCTATTTCTCACAGATACCCATGCGAGCCCCAAGTGGATATCTTGTACCATTAGGGGTTATCATTGGATTTTGGATAACAAGCAACTGACATGACATGACAACAATGCTTAAGGTTCATGTGGAGTTGCTTTACTCGTAAGATTCCCTCCGACTTAAAGTTTTTATGGTTGCTTTTGATAATCATGTCGAGTTCATGTGGGTTTGTATTTGTGGCAGTGCCTCATTGACTGGATGTCTACATTGTGGTATGTGACTCCCCTTCAACAACTATCGACTATGCTTTGGAGTCTTATGCTGACTCATTTCTAGACATGTACATGGAAATTGTCAATTGCTTTTAGGGGATTCCAATGCTTATACCATGTCATTGTAGATCTCACTTTATGATAGATTTGAGGATGCTCTTTGCATTTAGGAGATCAATCCAGGTTTCGTAGGATTACACAGGACTTTAGAGGATGCATCCAAACTTCTCAATCCTAATCAAAGGCACTGATTGCACTGTCACCTACCCAATTTCTGAAATTATTATTGTATTGGCAAAATACTTTATGTTAAAATTTTAATTACAAAGTTTTGTAATTATGACCAAGTTTGGTCAAGGATGAATGTAATTACTGAATTATTATTATTTAATAAATTAAAGTAGGAGACAAACACCCAAGGGAACTGTTAAATGAGTGTTCACTGATCCACTAGGAGGAATGGAAGCTGTTAGAAGGCATGGGACAGATGGCAGCAATTGCACTTCACCACTAGCTGTTGGTTATGGGACAACTACCCCCTACAAATGTGGCATTATCCCCCAGGTGGAGGGAGTGAGCAGGCAACTCATTTAATGACTAGTTAACAACTGAAAAGGCCTAGGCAGCCTACAAAAGGCAAATTCGAATTGAGCAGGCAGTTCTTACACAATATTTTCTGTAGAAATATTCCTCATGTGCATCAAGTGATGATTGAGAGATTCGAATAGGGAGGCTATGTGAGTGCATTGTAAGTCTGCAAATTATTCTGAGAAGAACTAGAGGTGCTGGTGCAGGTCCCTTTGACTGCTAAGTTTTCAAGATTGGATAACTATTACTACTGCAAGTTGAGGTCCTAAGCTTCTAAGTTTCTTTCTCCTGGTGGTTCAGTGAACAAGCTCGGGGGTCCTAAGGCAAGTAACTTGGCTGTCTTCAGGAATTAGTTGGGTGGAACAGGCTCCTTGGGCTGTTTGTTTTCCTACAGATTAACCAGGTTTTGTTGTTTCCTATTTTGTTTACAGTTCAATATTCTGTCTAGTAGGATTTATCAAACTCTGTTTTATAAAAGAATTTATTTTATTTCTAATTTATGTTCCATAACTGCATGATGAAGTCTGTGAATTATTGATTCGAAAACCATCTTTATATTTTTCCACATGCTGTTATTTGCATCGTACTTTAGTATAGAGAAGCAAATTAAATAATAGATGAGAGATAGGCAGATTGCCATTTGATTGGATAATAATTATAGTAAGTGATTTGTTTACCATTCTATCCTATATCTAAACAGAGTAAGAATTTACTGTATAAGCATAGACAGTGTTATAGGATTCTTTTGTTATTTCATGAAATATAAATATAGTTTAATTTCTGCACAGTCATATAATTTCCTCTTATATTCTATTCAATCAAGATAGCAAACAAATGCAATTAAAATCATACATAATAGGTTTTCCAAGTAACAGTGTTTCCAATGATTTTAACAGCTGCTAGAATTGAACAATAAATAGTTTTCTTATCTTCATACACACATACACTTTATTTCTTTACTAAGTTCCTGTTTGAAACTTGTATCAATTATTTCAGTAGTATCAAAAACCAAAAACAATATAAACCCTAACTCTGCTCTCAATCATTATATTTTCCATTTCAAGACAAACTGTGGACATCATTCAAAGCATGAGAACTTATGACTTTTTAAACCCTAGATAGTATCTCCAGAACCATATTATCATTTTAATAGCTAGCCAAAGGTACGATTTACATGTTCATGTTCAAATCATAGTTTATAACAATAGTATTTGCCCGAAGGATTTCTGGAGTTTACAAGTAAGTTCTCTTTTTTAAAAATCGAAAAACTAGAGCTTGGGCATGGCCCTTTTCAAAATTATTTAAACAGTCGAAACTACTTCATTGTTTTTCCAAAAACTAAGTTTATCATTAACTAGAAAATACGTACAAACATCATCATGGCTCGGCAAACATTAAAACATTTTCTTTTACACAGTAATATCAACGTTTAGTTCAAACAAAACCTTCCATTGCAAACCCTGGTGTACAGAGATAAACGAGCCCTCGGCTCTAAATTATTTACTCAACAGATATAACCAAAACTCTTAGAGTTTACATTTCAGACCTATCAAAGGTTCCAACATTACGAAGAAACATCAACATTCATCAAAACGAGTTCACATTATCAAAAAATAAACTATATAGGGTTTATCCTTGTCTTCTAGCTTCCAAAAATGAGTTTTAAAAACTCTTATCAACGACGAGCTAGGCCTCAAAATGACAGAGTAACAGTTTATACATTTGAGGGTTTCCCCTGTACAATTTCTTGATGTCAAACTTAAGACTTTAAAAGAAAAAAAATTTGATAGATGGACGTCGCCCCCAAACATTGATGAAACGGTTTTGACTCTCGGCATTTGAATTCATCACCAACCAAGTCCAAATGGCACCTACGAGGGTTTGAGGACCACCAGAGCTTACTAGGGATGGAGGCATGTGTTCCCTTTCCAAACCCCTGCCAAGAACTTCTTTCGAAACCTGTACCTGCCAAAAACATAGTCGAGAGTTTAAAGACAGTAAAAAAAAAACGTAAGTTGCAAGTTGAACATAGTAACACTTCTGAGAGTGAGTGCTTACCTATAGCATCAACGATCTGAATCTGGTACATTACACCTGCGAATTGACGAGCTCCATGACTTGGACCGAGGCTTTGAGCCTTTCTTCTTACGGAGGAGTTTCTTCCACTAAAACTTAGAATTAAAATAACAAACTCTTAACTCGACAGCAGTAAAACCGATTACAGTGGACACCACACTCTATTGTAACGCCATGGCACTAAGACGAACCTGCAACTGCTAATATCACACCTACAAGTCTCAAGGTCGAAGCCTCTAAAGACACTTTGTCTAAACCCTATTCTCCAGCATCCTGTTAGCCCCATCACTCAAAACACCAGCGTTACAATGAAAAACATTAACTCCATCAAAACATTTACGACGAGTTGCTAGGGTTAGAAATCAACGATCCAGATCTACAACAATCAACGAGCAAGAGAGTGCCAGCAAGTTACTTTGGAGGTCGAGCAACCCAACATTTATTGCTTCATAATTACTACAACCACGATAGTGCCAGCTCTGCTTACTAAGAATCGTTACTATATCCAGCATGGAGGAGAATAGGCGTGAAAACCACACACAATTAGATTCTTAGTCACCACGTTCATTCAAATGGTAGTACGTGGAGTGCCAACAGCTCTTTCCACTACGTAGTTAGGTCAGAACCTTTAATGCAGGGATGGGATACCATCAATGCCAGATCGAATTGTATGCCAAGCACTAAACCTTAGAACCCCTGTCAATTCGAAATTCAATACAAAGTTAGTATTTTATATATATCTTTTGGTATAGTTTCAAAGTTTATATTCACGTATCATGGTATTAAAGTTATGCTTGTTAATATACAATGTTTACATTGTAGTCCTTGGATTGTGTACAAGCCACATAGGTAAGGCTTTTATTGTTGTATTATAGCTAAACCTTGTCGATTTATGGTAATTAGAGCTTATAGGTAGATAGTATTAGTTATTATACAAATTATAATGTTAGCAATATATTTCTTTCATACATTTTTGCAAACATTTAAAAAGGGTAGGATTTGCATTTTGTTTTCAAGCTAACTAATGTTATATATTTAGCATAAAAACCATGATCATACTATGTACGTCACATAGTAGTTCTTAGCGCAAGGTGTCTAAGAATTATTAGTACAAATACTACATCGATATTATACAAGTATGAATTATCTTAAGACGATAGCAAAAGCCATTCAATAATAATGACGATAGTCACGATAATAAACTTAGCAGCATAAAGATTAAATAGATGACACTTTTCTTAAAACATTGATGAGTTTATAAGACAACTTTTTGAACCAGTATCAGACTTAAGTACTTCATACCTGCAAGTAACTCGTTTCGCAAAGGAGTTCATAACATTTTATTATTATTTCGACGTTGAATTGAATTACACACGTACTCTTAATCTATACGATCGTAGAACTTCTTACTTGCTGTCTGCACATAGAAACATTTCAAATGCCTTAGCCTTGCAGTTAAGTAAACTCTAGGGTGCCTCGTAGGACACCCTTGGACATCAAGAAAACAAGCCATCAGTGTCTTGTCAGAAGAAAAGTATTGCATCATATTTTTAAAACCTTTTAGTAAAATTTGTGCAATTATTATAGTAAGCATGATGTTAGAAGTATGATGTATCGTTGTTATCTAATTTAGTAATTAAAATTATATTTAGTATGATACGACTTCTTAATCAATGTCGTCTTAATCAAACATTTATTATTTTCCGCAACGATAATTATCAAATTTAATGTTGTTTTAAAAGTTTTAAATTTTCATGAAAATTCAGGATGTTACATTCACCTAGGTGGATCTCATAATTTGCTGGTCTTGAATGGTCTACCATGCTACTCCTACTCTGACAGCTTCACATGTTCCCCCCGATTTTGGTGGAGCAAGTGTAGTTGATTATCTCTTGGTTCGTAGGGAGCTCCTCTCCCTTATTCTCCATTTGTCGATCTCCCCTCCTCACCTTCCACCTCAAAGCCCCCTCTCCTACCCTTCCAAGGTTTCCCCCACCTTGCCACCCGCATACTACCTTCCAGTTTGAGGTTGAGTTTTTTGATGCCTATCCCTCTTGCCTTCCTTAGTTGCTTCTCCCCTTTTCTCACTTCTCACCCCTTGAAATAACCTCATCCAAATATGAGGTTCTTTCCATAGCTTTTTGGGAGGTTGCTGTCGATTGTTTCTCTCATGCCACAAGTGTTGCCTCTTGCTTCCTCCCCTCGTCTTTTGTGCCATGAATCAATGGTACAATGAAGAGTGCATATTTCACCATAAGCATCTTTGTTTTGCGCTTAATCATGATCCCTCCTATCCCCAACTTTGGAAATCATACTTTTACCTCCTCCACCGTAAAAGAAGGCTTTCCTTTCTCTAACGAGGTGGGAGTTATGTGAGGTCTTTCGACACTCTCTTAAGACCTATTGATAGATCCTTTTACCTAAGCAAACCTATCCGAATGGACCTAGAACCTAACGCCCTGTTCTTCGATATTGTCTCCCTTTATGATATCCTAGCAGAGGCCCCTACCGACATCATCTCCTCCCCTCTTGCCACCTCTTTTCCAAGGGTGATATTAGGAGGGAAGTTAGGGTCATGAGCACGAGCAAGGTAGTAGATGAGGAAGGCTTTTAGGCCGAATTCCTCAAGCATGGTATTCACCCTCTTGATTCTTGCCTTACTAATCTATCTAATCATGTTGTTTGTTTAGGTTTCCATCAACCTTAGTCTTAGCAGATTATCCACCCGATCCACAAGATGGGGGCAGTTAAAATCCAAACCAGTACTAGACCATCATGATTCCACACACATTCTCCAAGCTCTTTGCCACATTTTTTCACCTTCTACTCTTTGAAGAGCTTGAGGTGAGGTCCCTCAAGGCCTGTGGAAAGGCATGTTTCCGCTTATAATATGAGACTTCTAATCATATCTTTACATTCAGGGCCACTATTGAGGAAGCTCAACATTGCTCTTTGAAAGTGTTTTGTTGTTTTGTGGACTTCAAAGAACATTCAACACAATACCGCATGGGGCCCTTTTATCATCTACTTCGAGATATTGGCATCTTCGACATCCTCTTAATAGACATTATGAGACTATATGAGTTAGTTATTGGTTGTTTTTGCACAAGTAATGGCCTCTCAAACTTCATCCAGAGGTGAAGTAGGGATGCCCCCCTCTCATTGATCCTCTTTGGGATTTTGATTGATGAGTTAGACTCCTTTCTCCAAGAGCACATTCAAGATGAGGATGTTTACCTCCACCACATGTTGATATCCCTGCTTCTCTTCGTAAATGATTTGATACATTTGGCATCCTCTCTTGAGGGGTTATAGAGACAACTTGACACCCTTTCCATCTTTTGTGACCTTTGACAATGGATGGTCAAATAGGTAAAACCAAGGTCATGATCTTGAATACATTGGTTAGATCTCTCGCTCTTTAACATTTCTTTTTCTATGGATAAGAGATTGGGATCACCAGAGCATATACCTACTTGGTGATTGAGTTCATCGAACCATGCTTTTTTAGTCTACGACAAGCCTTCTAGCCTAGGCTTAGCAAGGAATATGGATCTCTTTGTCTTCTTGAGCACCATTGCTTTCATATTAATTTCCAAGACATTTTGTCCAAGTTGCACCTTATTGACACCCTCATTTGACCTACAAATCTTTATGTTTTAGAGGTTTAGGGAGCGAGTGTACTTAAGCTTGGATGGGCCAAGCTTTAGGGAGTCTAGGCCATCCTCCTCAAATGCATCATTTGGTGCAAACAAATGATTACACACCACATTGTTCAGGCAGGGTCCGACGCCCAACATTTTCGACTAGAGGTTATTTTCAAGTTGGTTTCTTTCCTCCTTAGAGTTTGTACTTTAGGGGATTTAGCCTCAGTAATGGATTATTACGCCCACTTTTCTCTTTTTTCATCAAAGGCTATTGCTTCGATCAACCCTATAGGGCGTGTCCAACCTTGGTTCTTTGAGGCTTCTTAGCTAATCCAATCCATTTCCATCTCTCTAGATCCTATTCACCCCTTTAGATACTCCCTTGATGCTCTTGGATACCTTTTGTTGTCAAAACAAGTCTTGAACAAGGTGATCAGAGAGGATATCTACTAATGGTACATCTATGTCACATGGCTTTGATCGCCGAAGGAGCTTCCCTCCAAGATGGATTTCTACTAAGAGCACTTTCTAGAGATATGGGATAGCTTGATCAAATCTCTACAATATAAAGGCATGCATTGGAAACATACCCTCAGGATCCCCCTTGGGTAGTACTGGGTATGCTTGCACAAACTTTGGATTGAGATCGACCATCACCTCCTGTGGCCAAAAAGACTATGTTCGTTGTATTACGCTTAGAGGTGCCCGAGACTAAGGAGCATTTTATCTTTGGATGTCCTTTCTACTATGAAATCAAAGGTAGATTTCATTGTCATTTTTGGGACTCTGGTAGATCCATGTCCACATTCTTTTGGTACATCAACTGGTGATGCCTTGCTCTCTCCTTGAGGGGAATAGACCTCTGACTGTTTCTTCCACACATAGAGTAGAGGCTTCTCGGCATATCAGTTCGTACTTCCAACTTGTCTCGATATATTGAGGCAACGAGATACCCAACATCTTCCATATGATCCATCGACCTTCCAATTGTGAGACATACTCTTAGGCCAGCACCCCCCCTAGTAGATTGACCTCCTCGAGATCCTCGAGGAGTTGCCATTCCAGATCTCATGGATCATAGGTTACTCATCCTTGGGAATCTAGATGGTCCAGTGGTAGACAGATCGAGGCTGGACAATGTCAGCGGTAGATCAGTTCTCGATGGTCACAGAGCAAGGCATCCCCCGATCAGAGCAGCCAACTTATTTGATCTAGGAGATGCTTTTGCACTCCCACATTGTACCTTTTTTTTCTAGTGTATTCTTTTAGTCCCATTGACCTATTTTTTGTCCTTTGTTGGACGTTAATAACTTGTCTTATCTGTCTCTGACTCTCATAGTTTTCAAAACTACATGTTACCCGGACCCCCCTATTTGCATGGGCATACAAGGGGTAAATTTTTCAGACCTAGAATTCTGGGCAACTTTAGAGGTCCACACAGCACTTCTGGGCAGTGAAGCAGTAATAGAAGAAATTTTGGGTATGATCCCACCTCCAAAGAATGATGGGAAGCAGTGAAAGGCGATGGTCAGCCCCTGTACCTCATGTATCAGGGCATGTCTTGGCAGATTTCAACTTATTGCTGGACTTGCGTTTGGTTTATACTCTGACCTGTGTTTTTTTAAACATGGATACTTTAGCAGTCTCATATCTAATGCTGTCCTGCTGACTATCTTGGCAGTGTCTACTCTTACATCTTTACATGAGAGTCCTTGATATTATTCCAGATCGTAACAAAGTGGTGAGCACCTCAGATGTCTTGTATATATTGGAGCTGCTGTAGGTTCTGGAGCTGTGTGCAGAATCAGAGCATCAGTAGAACAAGCTGACTGCTTTGTTCCTAGAGGTGGTATGGGTGCCAAAGTAAAAAGTGGAGCCTGAGGGGTGAGTCTGGGCATGCAAATATACTGTCCTGTAGCAGCAACCATTTCAAATCTGAATATTTTTGAGCACATATGGGATTGTCTTGTCCTTAAGAAGCAGTCATCCTATGTGTTCTGGACAGGGGACTTACATCTGGCAGCTAGCAATTGTGACCTGGGCCAATTCTCAGTATCCACGGGTTTTTTTGAAGCCAGCAGCCAAAAGCATTAAGTCTGTGCATGGAAGGAAATGACTCCTGGGAAAATATTTTGAGGAAGGGTTGGATTGCGTGGAATACTGAGATGGAGATATTTTGTGCTGTCTGCAAATGAAATGTTAATCTGGAAAAGTGTTTCTCAAGCAGCAAATATGGTCACGAGTTCAAAGGAGTTGCAATGTAATAGGGTATAAGTGGCATGCTTTGCAGGTATATTGACAGTTGCTGGTATATCCCGAAACAGCAAGCCAAAGGCACACCTTTAGCAACATCACTTGTTTTGTCCATGAGTGTGCATAGCATAGAAAGCGCTGGAAATTATTGCTCAGGAGCCATTGACCAGAGGGTTCTTAATTCATCCATGCCTGTAGCAGCAATACATAAATTATTTGCAGCCTGTGAGATCAGTAGTTTGCAGCCTATGGTTACTCCAGAGACGTCTCCCTTGCTTCCAGTTTGTGATCTAAGAGTGCTATCAACAGCAGTCTGAGGATCTAAAGAACAATGAATCACAACCAGGAAATATGACCACAGTTGAGGTCGTTGTAGAGGGTGCTCAGATTTGCTTCTCTCTGAACCCACGGAAGAAAATGACACAGAAGCTTGCAGCTCGAAATATTCTGATTATACCGGTGGAGATTCCTGATGAAATCAAGCAAAGGAAAAGCTTTGAGCACCCAGATGCTGAAGTTGTGGCTGTAGTCATGTCTTACTGCGTGAGGATTTTGAGTGTGTCTCCTTGCACGTGAAGTTTGAATTACTGAATGCTTGGTATAAGTTTCTTATGGGGGCCGTCTTGAAAACCTTGACATGGTGCCGTCTTGGTGAAACTGGTGAGACTTGGGCATGACACCGAATAGGGGTAGAATTTTGCATTTCCAATCTATCATATTTCAAGGCCAATTTTAGTGGGGCCATCATTTATGAATTATTGCTTGGTTGGGATATGGTAATTGAGGGTCATCACTCCATATACATGGGCCTACATGGGCCAGGCAAATGCAAAGGTGAGCTCATTGGCCATCATTTATGAATTATTGCTTGGTTGGGATATGGTAATTGAGGGTCATCACTCCATATACGTGGGCCAGGCAAATGCAAAGGTGAGCTCAGCTTTTGGCATGAAGACAGGTCGATCCCTTAATCTAGGGCATTGACTTAGTATTTGATGAAGGTTGCTTGAATGCATTTTGGGATAAAGTGGTTTTCTTTTTGGGTTACTAGATGGACGCGTTCTCTTGGAGGTTTTTGGTTAGGGACTTAATTCTTAATTGGAAGGATTAAGTTGACCCAATCAGTCATCCACCTTTAAGAGTTTGTTGAGGAGGTTTAAAGAATATATTTATTAAGTCCTCATAAAAGGAAAACAAAAAGGACGTAATGTATCCCATGCATTGTACTTTTGGCATTTTGATCACTTATTGCTTATGCTTATTTTTAGGTGTTTGTTAGCACTAGTGGAGGTTAGTTATTAACTTATTATTCACTTCACCCTAGGCTAGATCTACGAAAATAATATTATTCTATTGTAAAGGAAGTTAGGCCACTCATCTATATAGGAGAGCCTCTTCCTCATTTGTAATTCATGGTTGGATGAGGAGATCTTTCTCCCTTAGAGCCTATTGTTATATATTTTAACGGAGCAATTGAAGTTCAAAGGGTTTCTTCTCCATTTGTAAGTGGTTTTTGGTTGTTATCTTTTAATTTTTCCAATGATACGTGGAATAGCTAGAACTAGATAATCAGGGCCATAGAAGGACAGTCTTGTCACATTGGAAGGATTGTGAGAGTTTTCCTCCATCGCTTCTTGTTTTATGCACGAATATTACATGGTTCCCAATCATCATTAGAGTAAGAACTTGTAACAATTCATTGTATAAGGCACACCCTAATATCATTGTTTTGAGTTTTCTCTGTAAGCGACCTCCTAGCGATTTTCACTAACTATGATGTAGCATGTTGGGTTTGTTGGTTGGCACTGCAAGGGCTCTAACATTCCCTAACCTCCTTAAGAACTACCTTTTTTCATTAATCTTGTTCCCTTGACTCCATCGCCTTGGGATTGGCACTAGTCTTTAAAACCCTTCCATCACCTATACTATTATGAAGATCTCATGTTTTGCTAGGGATAACTCTTCAAATCACCTTTGTGCCCTCATTGCCATAGCCTAGCAATCCTATCTAGGGAAGCCCCCCTCAAGTTGGAGAAGAGCCAACCGGGACTGCAGGGAGGCAGTTATCAAGGTGACAATGGGTAACACCTTTAGGTTGTAGTTGGGATAGCCGTGTTCTTGGGGCTTTAACTACACTGCTAGTTCATGCTGTAACACTACACAAATTGATGAATTGCCTACCTCAAGGTCTTTTTAGAAATGAGATGTCTAATATTCTAGGTATGAACTTACTAAGTTACTATCTTGGTTCATCTAGGCTCCTAAAAGAAACTATTCAATACACACTTTCTATTTAGGATCATCTAGGCTAAAACAAGTTATTCAGGTTTTGGTTCTGCCCTCCTTTGGAGCTTAGTCTTTTGTCCTACCTTTAACATCCAGTTACATTTTTGGTTTTAGAAAGGTGCTTCTTTTTTTCTGACATATTCTTTAAGTCCCATTGACCTATTTTTGGTCTTTTGTTGGACATTGATATACTTATCTTATCCATCTTTAATTCTCATAGTTTTCAAAACTACAAAAAATGATGAATTGCCTAACTCAAGGTATTTTTAGAAATGAGATAATTAATATTCTAGGCATGAACTTATTTCTATGCTCATCTAGTTTAAAAGAAGCTATTCAGTATGAGCTTTCTATCTGGGCTTATCTTGATAAAGCAAGCTATTCAGGTTCTGGTGCTGCCCTCCTCAGGAGCTTAGTCTTTTGTCCTAATTTTAACATCCCATTATTTTTTTGGTTTTAGAAAGGTGCTTTTTTCTCTTATAAATTTTATCTGTTAGGTGCTTCATTGTTAAATTGGGCTATTAAGCATGATAGTTTGATTGTGGTTTACCTTTTACAGCAAGATTATGTAAGTGGTTGTTTCAGCTGTATAATGGCCATTTTCAAACCTTTTCCCAAATAAAAGGATACAAGGGAATGGAGTTATTAGTGGAGCAAGGTCAACACTAGAGATAATATTAATATTGAAACACATTATATGTAATTTTCAAGACTAATTTTACAATACAAGTCCAAATGATATATGGTACCAGTTAACTAAATTCTCATTGCAAGTTCAACAATATACATATTGCTCATACATTACAGACTAGTCCTTCAACTTTCTGACAAATAGTTCCATATTAGCTATATAAGAGTTATTTATAGGTGCATTTATTTACGAGGAAAGCAGGCGGAACACTATTGTATTGGGGGTCAAAATTGCTAAATAATGATTATCACTCGAAAACAATGCTAAAAATTACACATTTCGAGGCATCAAAAGGAAAATAGACTCATTTGTAATGTTCCCATGCTTTATGGAAACTATCTTTGATGTAGAGTCAATTCAATAACATAGGAGACCTGCTAATCTGGGGTGAATCTCCTGGGCTCTGTCTTCTGGTTGATACTGGTTCTTGCTTTGCTATCTGAAACACGTTTGTCAGCTCTTGTTGTAATCAAGATATGTAAAATTGGAAAAAATGAACTCGTAAGTTTGAGTACTGAACAATCTTCCTTCGTTGTTGTCCCTTTATGCTACACTTTTCTTTCTTGTCCAGTTGCAAATTGCTTTGTCCATTTGTTCACATGTTATTTTGATTTAATAAGATCCATATTGTGTCCTCTTCATGCAGGTTACTTATGCTGGTGCAATTTTGGAAGTATGCATGAGAAAGCTGGTGTTTTATCCAGATGTACTCTCATTTATTGAGGAAGAACAAGATGATTTTCCTTTTGTGCATGTTCAATATATTTATGGCTCACCCCCAAAACTTGTGATGTTGGACGAAGATGGCAATCACAAGGAAATTATCAGGTTAGTTTTGTTAGCCACTCAGTTTTTCATATTGGAAAAATAGTGTTTGTTCACTTTTTAATAGTTACAAATTTCACCTGACCAACATCGTTGACAAATCTTGTTTTAATCAGCTCCCTGATTTATATTTTAGCAAACACATTACAACCTCATTTAAAGCTGCAAAAATACATGAACTGATATTTCCAGTTCCTGTTATTGATTTTAGCATATTGACTGTTTTATGATTCCTATAATCCTATTATTCATGCTGAAGAAAAGGCTTATCTATACTTTATATCTGCAATTGATTTAGAGCTGTCAGAGCGGAGTAAATAAAGGGGAACCGTCAATGCCATGATTATCTTGATGCTTCATACTGAAGTCAATATTTTATTATTATCTATAGTATATAGTAATTGGATTGCTTTTAATTGTCCCTGTATACAGGATTGATAATTGGAAGAGAGAACAAATACGTCAGTTCTTGAAGGAAAAGGTCAAGGCAAAGGTGGTAACGAGCTAATGGTGTTGGATGAATTTTCATTATAAAACATAGGATTATTGCTTTAAATATACAAGTTATCTGGTAGGCCTATTTCCTTCCAAGTCATATGGGTGCCTTTTATCTAATGAATTCTCTTCAGATTGACTTTCTATTTCCAACTGAAGGAAAGTTCTTCCCTTCAATTGTCTCATATCTGATGTGGCCAAAGCATTGTATTACATCCATAGCATGTTTGATTGTAACCCTTTCATAAGGGAATGCTAATAAGGTCTCTCTTTCTGTATCAAGTATGCAGTTGATATGCAGGTGGAAAAATTTTTCATATGGATTTTTTCAGACTTTTGAACACCATAACTTGGGCTATTTTTAACATAAAATGTGGCATTTTAGGCTTATAATTGTTGACTGAAGCATGCTCTTCCTAGATTGTTTTGATGGATTGATGGTTCTGCTTTTATATTTTCTGTCTTGAACACATTCGACGCATGTTGCAAGGTAGCCTTTCCCCAGATTTCAATTCCTTTGTTCACTTTAACCCCTTGAAATTGCAATTAGACATTAAAATGAGGCTTAGATTTTTGTTTGAAAAGCATTAAAAGAATGTCTAAGTATTTCACTGTGGATTGCAATATTGTCCCAAGGGAAATAAAAGTTGAAACTGCTCAAGATTGGTTGGATATGGCATCTAAGATTTGGATAGGGAATGAAGTTTATATAATTTTGAACATATTTGCATCACATGATAAAGTAGAAATAACGGTCAGAATGAGATTGAAACCACTGATCGAAGGTAATTTATCAATGGTGGTAATAGAGACATGATGAAGGTGATGCATCATTTGTTAGCTGCCTTTGCCTGTTAAATGACAATCTCAATATCAGTTTCATCTATATATACTAAATTATAGCTGAATTAAAAACAATTCTATGGATTTCGAAAGCCGGCAACAGTTAGTAGTATTAACACAGTTGATGACATTGTATTAACACAGTTGATGACATTGATAGCTGCATATTGTTTGTCTCTGGATTCCAGTAATATTAACAAGATCCTAGACAACTAAACCAAAGCTCCTGTCCAGACAAAGTTAAATATTCCAGTATGTTGCAATCTATCTCTTGCTATTGTCAGTTCTGCACAGTAAAGCTTTTTCTTCATAACAAATCAACCTTGTTGAAAAATGACAATAATTCTGCTCACTGTACATGCACAGTCACTAAAAACTATTATCAAACACTTTGCAAACCACTGATGTTTACCTCAACAGTAAACACAAGTCATACGCATTTATCAAGCATTAAATGAAACTTGACTGTAGGCAAATTCACTGTCTGTAAAGTACTTTTAACAGCGGAAATCAATAAAAAACAGCAGACTGTAATGACAGTTTAACACAGGAATTTTTGGTCAAATTTGACCCTGGAAAAACCCCCCCAACCCCTGGGGAAAACCAGCATGCAAGAGAAATTTTATTGAGCTTGAGAGAGAATTTCAGAGAGTACAACAGTCATTAATTTCAGCATTAAATAAACAGAACTGAACCTTGATTTCTGTGCACTTCATCTACCTCGAAATGCGTGCCTGAATGTACACAGTCAGCTACAGGAAATCTGCAAAGTCTGACCTCACTGTATGGACCTCACAGGCTGCAGTTACTCCCTCGGTTTGTGTGCACAGACATCATACATTTCTGTATTGTCAAACATGCAGCTACAGTGCCTCGAAATGTGTGCCAACAGCAGCAAATCTCTTGCTGTACGGTGCCCTCATTCTCTGCTGTATGATCCTCAATTAATGCTGCATCCACCTCGAACTTTGAGCCACTATTCTACCTTGAAAAGTGTGCCAACACACTGCTGTAAATTCTGCACATGATTTTCAGACCTCTTTGGGAATGCTTGCTCATCAACAATCTCTGCTGGCATGCCCTTCCTCTTCTAGAAAATCGTGCCCTCTCTAGAAATTCGTGCCCACACTTTGGGCTGCTCTCTTCTCTCCTTCTATTGCTCAATCTCTTCACATTCTCTTGCTCAAGTGCTTCACACACTCCTCACCAAGCTCCTCCTTGGAAATCGAGCCACACCAAGAACTCTCTCTTGAAAAATATGTGCCCAAAATGAAGTCTCATGCACTTTTATTTACCCTATTAGGGTTACTCTCATGACTTTTCAACTTCAATGGACGAGATTAGATCTTGGCCAAGAGATCTATGGCTGGGACCTAATCTCTCACTCACTTAAATCTCCTAAGTGAACTTTACAACAAATTTTTTCCTTTTGAAAAGTCATATTACCCTAAATATTTAAAATACACTTTATGATTTAAAGTCACTTTAAAAACATACTAAAGTGCGACTCACTTTTAAATCATAAAGTCACATCAAAAAGGTACTTTAATAAAAAATACATTACTAAAGTCACTTTAAGAATATAAATGAGACTCCAAGTTGTTGACCCCTGCACCTAGGCACCTGATGCAGGAGTGCCACCGAGCTATCAAATGCTAACAAACCTGGCCATAAAGAGATCACATAGACAGCAGCAGATCAACTCCACTTAATAATAATAATAATATATTTTTAAGGTCATGGCCTATCCAGACACCAAATCAAAGTATGCAACCCTTGTTTGTGGGACAATAGACCCTTTGGTGCAGCGATTTGACTGCTTTTTACAGAGGTGTACATACCCTACCCCCATCTAGCTTATCAAGCCTTATGGAGCATGCAACACTAGTGAATGCAAGTAGGGCCACTCATGCCATTCCTTTGGTAGTGTTCGAAAGTGTAGATATGAGGCATGAAAGATAAACCAACAAGTGTATAATCTTAATGCAAACTTTTCCAGACTATCCTCCTGGGAACTTTCTTGACTGCCATTGGATTTGATCTTCGTGGTAGATTGTTTTGGAGTGTATTATTTAATGCCACCAAGTATCCAATTATTCTTGATATGCTGTTAATTGAACATGCTGATTTGGATAGCAATTTCGATTGAGCTACTGACAAATTTCTTTTGGCGACCTTTTATGCCAAAGTTGGGTTGTGTTGTTGTTGATTCCTTGAGAGTGCAGTCGTTGCACATAGGATATATTTTAAAGACAAGCCCGCAAACATGTTTAATAGGTTAATAGGCTAGTCATAAACATACAACTATAAGTAAATATTCCTGAATATTTAGTATGGGTTTTGAAAGTCCATGCCATAGCCCTCAGTTTATGCATGAATCTTAAGACTTCTGTTGATATTTTCCTATTGTAAGTTGAGGTTTCGTCTTTGGTGTGAATCAATAAAGGAGATGCATGTTTGTATTAGTGCCAGAGGTTACTTATCTTCATGGATGTTGGATTGTTTTTGTAAGTTGTTTCCTTTCTTTGTGATAAAGCATTTTATTTAGGTTTCATGCTTGCCATTTGGTTGTGCAAAGAGTTCATATGCAAGCTTGGAACATCCCTCTATTGGATTATCTTGGAAAGATGAGATCAGATTGAGTTTGTCTTAGTAGTAAGACACCGAAGGTAGGTGGTGTAAGTCTAAGTTTACCCCATGTAGGTCTGTTAACAATCCCTTACTTTCTGACTGGTACCCAATTTGTGGACTCTGTTCTTATGAATCCAAATATGGATGCAGTTTCCCTCTCAGTTGAGTTTTTCCCCAATGAAATTCGTCTTGTCAATTGACACTCTTCCTTCAAAGAAATCTCTACTTCTGCTTCGACCATTACTATCTATGAAAGTGATCCACTTTCTAACTGGAAAATTCTTCCGATCCACCCCAAAGATATTTATCATCTTCGTTGGTATACATTTCACTCTACTAAAATCCAAACCTGCTCTCGGAATTTTGTCTTTACTAAATCCGACCAACCCATTCACCAAGGTTTGCTTACATGGAACCAGATAGATGGGAAAAAATCTCAAGGGTATACTTTCCCCCATGTAGGAGCCGTCCCAATTGGTCTTAATGCCCTTGTTCGTCCTCACCTTGCTATTAGCAGTGTATGTTGTGTTATTGACAGTCATCATGTCAAATTTCCAGATGCTTTAATTGGTGGCTTTTTAGGCCCCCTCCATGATGGTCCTTGTTGGGGAACTATCTATCCTTGGTACTTTGTTTCGCTTGAGGATCCCCATATTTACTGCCACCTTAAAGCCTATATTCAGCCCAAAGGTCTTGATATGGATGAAGGCAGGCAAAACCTATAGATTGAATGTTCGATTTTGTAGACACCATGCCTCCTGTATAGAAAAGCATCAAATCTATCTCACCACAACAAAGTGTGGTGGCAGGTACACAACCTGCCATATATGATTGGACGACAATTAGCTATCCCCAGATCTGGGAAAGTTGTTACGAAGAATTACGGTACATAGAGTGTTCATATGTCACTCTAGGGTTATCAAAACAACCCATAGTGTTTGATGCAGAAAAGCATGGGTTCTTCCTGAAGAATCCATCTACTAGGCAAAGAGGAATTAAGATCCGAGAGTTCCCTGATCTGAGAGAAAAAACAGACCCTCTGAAAAAGAGACAAGTTACTCAAGCTTCAATGAGTCCTCCAAGTTCTCAGCAGAGCAGTGGACAACATGAATAATGTTGTATGTTATCAGATAATACAAAGACCCAAGTAGAAAGATGGAGAGCCATTAGATTTCTGCATGATGAGTTTGTTGCCAAGAGAAGGAACCTCCATGACTATTAAGAATGCTGGAGGAGATGAGAGCTACATTGAAGGAAAGAATTTGCCTTACATGCCTTTCAAAAAATATTTAGAAGATGGACAGATCAAAATAGAGTATTTTTCGCTTCGACCTGGAGTATGCATTCAGAACCTCTCTGATGAGGTAAAATTGTTTAATTATGCAAATCTTCAATTAGATATAATGTTCAAGAATGTTGATGATTTGCACATAGATGTACTCAAGATAAAAGTAGTAGTAGAAGAGGAAGGATGCCTTTTGTGATAATTAGTAGCTAAAGAAGAGCAGGGATGGCATGTCATCTCAGAAATAAAGGCTTCTATAGAAAAAAATAGAGAAAATAACTCCGAGCATTGTCCAAACGTTTGGTTTGCTATACAAGCTGGAGAAGACACATTGCACAAACAAAAAGGCCACAACGCGACCCAACAACATACAAGGTCCTCTATGCTTCTCTGTTTAAAGAAAAGAAGCATGGAAAAGCCTGACATCACAAAGAAATCATAGTATGGGTTTGATGATTGCTGAGCCAAGCCACTGCAAACCACCATGGGATTTTGGTGAAACATATGAAGCCAAGGAGACAGTCAAAGCATTTCTGATCGCTGCAACAAATATGATGCATGCTTTGGACTTACAAAAGATAAAATCTTACCAAGCTTTAACAATTAAGCAAGAGCCTTTTGATACTCCTATGCCTGATATGCCTAGAGGATTTAGTGCTACTAATATACTAGTTAGCTCTATGGTAGACCAACCTGTGTTCACTATAGATTGCAAGAGTATAGAAATCCAGATTATGTTAGATTGCTTGCTAGTTGGGCAGTAAGCAAACAAGCTCAAGATGATAGTCTCAGACCAAAAGATCCGGTGTAGTCCATTGTAAAAGGATTCAACAACCCTGCCTTTGAGTGGTGGCAGTGGGTGCCACAGTCCTCCAAAGATGAAATATTAAGAGATGTCCCAGGCCATAATGTAGTTACAACCTTATTGCATGCACTTGGTCTCCAGTTTTGGGGCACATATGCAGATGAAGATTGGAACACATGAGATCTATGTTCATTTGTACTTGACTCTTTGATTTGAGCTTGCACAAAGAATGCTTTGCTATACGCAATGAGTAATTCAAATAAGGGAAGATGGATGATCCATCCCACATTAAGCACTTCATCAGGAGCTCTTCTAGATGCTTTTGAGCAATGCATTAAAGACAAAACCATCCAGCTCACAGGTATGTATTTGATCCAAGCTTATAATCATATCAAACAAATTATCCAAGAACATTGTTTAGAGAAAAGAGTGTCTAGAGATTTAAAGGCACGATAAAATGTATACTGATACTCTCTGTAAAAAGGTAGGAGAAATGCCAAGTTTTGGTTGTGGTGCTTATAATAGAAGTCTTGATAATTGTAAATGTAAGAGTCGACAAATATCATCATAGGTATCGGGAGTCTCTCTTTAGGAAAGAATTTGCCTTTCATTCTCCTAAGCAATGTAAGAAGTTCCCAAAAAAGTATTTCTTGAAAAGTTTTGAACCTTTTGATACATCAGTTTGCCTTATCTGCAAGAAATGGGTCACTGGGAAAACAATTGTCCAAAGAAAAAGAAAAATAAACAACTTGCAACACTCTTCATAAACGTGCTTGACCCAGAATGGTGGGAGTTAGCTGAATGTGACATAGATGAACAACCTGAGTGACATGTATTTTAATGATTGTATTTATGATTGTCATTGAAGATGAGGATGCATATGAAGAAGATGGAGAGTTTGAACTTGCAGATTTTAATGCATGTACTGATCCTTATGATTTTATGATGTTTTTGCTAACCCCTAGAAAATTTGATGCTCGGGCTAACATAAATAGAAAGAGATCTCAAAACCATTCCAGTTTGGCAGATTGCTTTGAGAGAAGTCTTCTCCAAGAAAGATAACATGTTGGATTTTGTGCAACTTTGGAAGATATTATTTATTGTATTTAATTGTACTTGATTGTACCTCCTAAGGGAGATGAACTTGATGTAATTTATCTATGTAAACTCCGAAAGAATCAATGTAAACCTTGGGGGAGAAAAGAAGCAAAGTAAAAGATTAAAAATAAATTATTATTTGCCCCCCAAGTGTAGTTGGCCCAGTCTCCTAAAGAAGTCGGCTCAGTTAGGGTAAAAGGTCAGTTTGCACTTGTATAAATAAGAGGTAAAGTGCACCTCATTATCTCATTCACTCACTTCACAAGTTCGCATTACTTGGGAGAGAGAGAAGTTCGCACAAGCTGGAGGAGTCGTCTGTTTTGGGGTTTCTACTTGTGGAAGACATTTTCACATTTTCTCTTTTATCTCTTGTACTCTGATCTCGGGATTATCATCTCTATACGAAGGTTGCTGGGTTTTCTCCCATTTGGGTTTCCCAGGTTAAACTCTGTGTTGTTGTTTTGTGCTTTGTCTTTCTTTTAGTGATCCTATTTATGCAATTGAAATATTATGCTATGAATATATGAAATTTAACATGGTATCAAAGCAGTTCTAGAAGAAGCCATTGCGGAAACATTGTCAGAACCTTGCCGGAATTAGGGTTTCATCTTGTGAAGTCTTCACCCATCATTTTGGAGAAAAAGAGCCATAGGAATTTCGTTTTTGGCAAGGTGCATCTTTTGGTGAAGACAAAATTCAATTCCGAGAATTTTCAAATTTTGACCTAACTCTATGGCTGCAGCAGAATTAGGGTTTTAGTTTTAACCCACTTTTCTTCATAGATTTGGATCAGCCCTACCTGAATTCAACTCTCCTTGGCAAGGCGCATTTATCTGTGGGTTCAGTTTTTCCAAATTCCAACTTTCATTTTTGACTTAGCTCCTGCTAGGGTTTCTGGACCAGATTCGCAGACAAGATGATTGGCATGAAGGTTGAAGATCGTTTGGAATGAGCTTCCAATTTTATCTCTTGGAAGTCTAGGGTTCTTCTACTCTTAGAGGAAAATGACCTCTTACTATATGTAAATGAGAAGGTTCCTGAACCAGAAGCCGAAGAGGATAAATCCCAATGGAGGAAGAATGATGCTAAAGCAATAAGGATTCTTGTGGATTCAGTAAGAGACCACTCGGTCCCACAAATCTCAGGAAAGAAGAATGCTAGGAAAATGTTCAAGACCATTATGAAGCTGTTTGAACACACTAGCCTCAATGTATCCATGACTTTAACAAATCAGCTCTTAAATATGAAGATAGCCAAGTCAGAATCCATTGCCTCGTACTTTATGAGGATCATAGAACTCAGGGACAAGCTTAGCACCAATGGAGATCCTATTAATGATGAGGAGCTTGTCATCACCTCTCTGAATGGTCTTCCACGATCTTGGGAGTCCTTTATCCAAAGCATAAGTGGTAGATCCAAACTACCAAAGTTTGATAAGCTATGGGCAGATTGTGCTCAGGAGGAGACCCGAATTGTAGCACGACAAAGACTCCATGGTACTCAACCTGAGGAGACTCAAGCATTCTTGTCTCATGCCAAGAAAGGCAAAGGAAAGGGAAGAGAGTTTTATAAACACAAGCACCCAGATAGGAGATCTAGTCCTTCTCCAGATTGAAAGAAGGAGAAGAGGGACTTATCTCAAGTTCAATGCTATAGGTGCAGGAAATATGGACACTGCGCCAATAGATGTCGAAGTTCAAGTAAAAGGAAGCATGAAGCCTCAACTGCTGGAGTAGAAGAAGACCATCATCACAAGAAGACAAGGGATGATGATCGTTCATAGTTCCTCTTCTAGAAAATCCAGAATGCAAGAACAAAGATCTCTTTTGGTTCCCACAAGAAGGCAGTGAGAGCCCACACACCAAAACAATAAGAGATAAGTATTTTGTTTTCTTACCTACATAGATCTGTTTTGTCTTATATGTTTTTATAACTATTATATGCAGATCTAATGTGTTGAGCAGTTGATATAGTTTACCCTGTTATATTTATTATGCATATGAGCTACACAACATTTCATGAAGCTAGTCTAGATGATATCTCCTTCCTACATGCTTAGGGTAGTGCACACTCTTGATGGCATGTTCTAGTGGAGATAACAGACATCTAGATAGTTCCCAGATGTGTTTGGTAGACATGTTCATGATTGTTGTGATAAAGTATTAGCTAAGATGCATGTGTAAACTACTGTCATTACATTTGATTATGCAATGTCATTGATCATCAGTCGAGATTTGACTTGTAGGGAAAAGACCATGTGATATAGCCTACAAGAGAAGGATGACGTGACTTGTTCCGAATGAACAAATGAATCTCGTTGATGTTCAGAAGGAAGCTTCCAGGAGTATGACTCTCATCCAAGAAGGATGACCTCGAAGGAAGCTTTCACAGAAGTAAAACCAGAAGTCGGCCACCTTCAGATATTTGGCTGTCCAGTCTACATACATATGCCCAAGAAGAAAAGAAAGAAGTTAGAACCTTCAAGCAAGAAGGGAACTTTCATGGGACAGAGTGAGTCTTCAAAGGATTACATAATCTACATCCCAGGATCCAAACAGATTGAAGTTAGTGGTGATATGACCTTTGAAGAAGAGACGGCTATCAGGAAAGGTAGAGGATCAGATATGGAGATCGATGATGAAGAAATGCTAGAACCAAAGGAGATGAGATCTCCCCCTCTAGTTCAGAGGGAGTCAGCAGGAAATGATGAACCTATCGATCCCATAGATCCAGTTAATATCCCCAGAGATGTTGCAGGTTGAAAAAGACCTAGATGGGCACAACAGACACTACAGGATGCAGAGGGGCATGAAGCTCCACATGGTGCTTTAAGAGAAAGCAAAAGACCTCAGAGGTTCTCTAGTTATGTGGCACTGATGAGCAACATTATTGATTCAGAACCCACCACTTACGAGCACAACAGACACTACAGGATGCAGAGGGGCATGAAGCTCCACATGGCGCTTTAAGAGAAAGCAAAAGACCTCAGAGGTTCTCTAGTTATGTGGCACTGATGAGCAACATTATTGATTCAGAACCCACCACTTACGAAGAAGCATCCAAACATCAAGTTTGGAAGGATGCCATGATGGAAGAATATCAATCCATCATGAAGAATGATGTGTGGGAGGTTGTGCCGAGACCTGAAGAGAAGTCAATAGTGACTTCTAAATGGCTATACAAGATCAAGAATGGAGCAGATGGCAGTGTTGAGAAATACTAGGCCAGATTTTTAGCCAGAGGATTCTCTCAGAAAAAGGGAGTCAATTATGATGAGACATTTGCTCCCGTGGCATGATATACTTCCATCAGATCCATTATTGCCATTGCTTCAACTATGGGATGGAAGTTGCATCAAATGGATGTGAAGACAACCTTTCTCAATGATGTTATTGAGGAAGAAGTTTACATCGAACATCCAGATGGGTTTGTTGTCCAAGGAAAGGAGTCTCATGTATGCGGATTGAAAAAGGAATTGTATGGACTCAAGCAAGCACCCCGTGCTTGGTATGGACGGATAGGCGGATTCCCGGTGAGCTTGGGATTTTCCAAGAGTGATGCAGACCCCAACCTTTACTACAAGGTTGTAGATGATGAGCCACTGATCTTGGTTCTATATGTTGATGACTTGTTTCTCACAGGAAATGAGAAACTTATTGTATGGTGTAAGAAGAATCTCGCCTTTGAGTTTGAAATGAAAGATCTTGGATTGATGCACTACTTCTTGGGATTAGAAGTGTGGTAGAGGCAGAAAGAGATTTTCCCAGGACAAGGAAAATACACCATTGATATATTGAAGAGATTCAGAATGTTGGACTGCAGATCCATGGCTACTCTGATGGATGCAAATTGGAAGAAGTTGAGAGATTCTACTTCATATTCTTATTTGATTGATCCCTCCATGTATCGCCAGTTGATTAGGTCATTGATGTATCTAACTAACACCAGACCGGATATATGTTTTGTTGTGAATGCCCTCAGTTAGTTCATGTGCGAACCGAGGCAGATTCACTGGATTGTTGCAAAACATGTGCTCAGATACTTACTTGGCACTGTGGGATATGGATTGAAATATACTTCAGATTGTGACCTGAGGTTGCAGGGGTTTACAGACTCAGATTGGGCCAGATGTGTTGCAGATCAGAAGAGTACTTCCGGATATTGCTTCAGTTTGGGTTCTGCAGTTATTTCCTGGTGAAGCAGGAAGCAGAACTCGGTAGCACTCAGTACTGCAGAGGCCGAGTACATGGCTGCTAGCATAGCAGCTTGAGAAGCAGTTTGGCTTCGTAAACTCCTAGCAAGATTGTTTGGCCAGATTCCAGAGCCGACCGTGATTCACTGTGATAACCAGAGCTGTGTGCAGATTTCAGTGTATCCTATGTTTCACCGAAGCATATCGAGCTTCGATATCACTTCATTCGTGATATGGTGCAGAAAGGTGCGGTCGAGTTACAGTACGTGCCGATAGACGACTAGACTGTAGATGTTCTCACCAAGGCTCTTCCCAGGGTGAAGTTCGAATACTTTCGTGGAAGACTTGGAGTCGAAGAGAACGTATCCCCCTCCTTGAGAGGGAAAGATGACACTGAGATGCTTGCCCTGCTTTGCCCAGGTGCTTCTGCAGTCCAGTTACTTAGCCAGATATGGGAGAAATCCCATAGGAAAATGAGTAGGATAGTCAACAGTGGGCCGAGTTCACCCAGGTGCCTGTGTAGTCCAGTTACTCAGCCAGATATGGGAGAAATCCCATAGGCATATGAGTAGGACAGTCATACCCAGGTACCTTCTGCAGTCCAGTTACTCAGCCAGATATGGGAGAAATATCGTAGGAAGATGAGTAGGACAGTCAGTAGTTGGTCGGGTTCACACAACTGCCTCTGCAGTCTAGTTACTTAGCCAGGTATGGGAGAAATCCCATCGACAGATGAGTAGGACAGTCAACAGTTGGTCGTGTGGTTGCACAGGTGCCTCTACAGTCGAGGTACTCAGCCAGATATGGGAGAAATCCCATAGGCAAATGAGTTAGAGAGTCAGTAGATGGTTCGTCTGAGATCTCAGCCAGGTATTGGACGAACCCATCGGCAGATTAGACAAACATGTAGCAAATTGTATACCAGAGATGGTACAATTGATAATCTCAGATATCCAGGATTGAGTGATTCTCTTGGATCCAGGATTGAGTGATTCTCCAGGATTCACCGAAGGACTGGTGAATATGACGCACTAAGACTGTGTGGACAACCTTTAGTATGTATAGAGATGATGGAGACAACATGGATGTACAAGATGAAACCCAGATGATCGTGATGCAGATGAAGACCGAAGAATACCTTCCTCGTTGAGAGGGAGTGTTGGATTTTGTGCAACTTCAAAAGATATTATTTATTGTATTTTATTGTACTTGATTGTACCTCCTAAGGGAGATGAACTGGATGCAATTTTTCTATGTAAACCCTGAAAGAATCAATGTAAACCTTGGGGAGAAAAGAAGCAAAATAAGAGATTAAAAATAAATTATTATTTGCCCCCCAAGTGTAGTCGGCCCAGTCTCCTAGAGAAGTCGGCTCAGTTAGGGTAAAAGGTCAGTTTGCACTTGTATAAATAAGAGGTAAAGTGCACCTCATTATCTCATTCACTCACTTCACAAGTTCGCATTACGTGGGAGAGGGAGAAGTTCACACAAGCTGGAGGAGGAGTCTGTTTTGGGGTTTCTACTTGTGGAAGACATTTTCACATTTTCTCTTTTATCTCTTGTACTCTGATCTTGGGATTATCATCTCTATACGAAGGTTGATGGGTTTTCTCCCATTTGGGTTTCCCAGGTTAAACTCTGTGTTGTTGTTTTGTGCTTTGTCTTTCTTCTAGTGATCCTGTTTATGCAATTGAAATATTATGCTATGAATATATGAAATTTAACACAACATATCTAGGCAAGACTTCCGAGAGTCTCTTTTGAAGGGCCTCTTCTTCCATACAAGCTTCTCCAGGTTAATATCACTCGAATGAGTTATATGCTGCACATCCTGACAAGCATAGCGATTTCATTGAGACAAAGAGAAATTTCTCATTCGTCGGATCAAAGAAAAATATTAACCCCTGAAGAAGACTATGAAAGAGATAGAAGTACTAAAAGGTCTTCTTGAAGCAAGAAGGTTGGAGATTGATAATTCTTCATATGAAGAATTGTCCAAGACATATCTAGAATCTCTTCAATCATCAAAAGGAAAAACACCCAAGGGATATCAACATCAAAATCTACCACATGAATCCTCTTCTCAGAGTTCAGATGAAGAGACCCTATCTTAGTCAAAAAGACCACTTGAACATCAAGATAAATCCTCATTATTTTCTTTGGGCAATCCTTAGTATTATGGAACAATCAGGTTTTGTCGTCCTGACACTCCACCTTATGATTTAGATTGCATGCTTGATAGTGGATGCCAATTAAAGGTTGCAAAATACTTTTCAATTCCTCTTTTTTATTGGAAACCCACCACAGAGGCAGGGTGTTCTATCATTGGTACATAAATAAATATTTAAGGAAAATGTTTAGATTTTATCATCCAGATTGGTGATATTCAGACTAGAATGTCATTCATTTAGATTAATGACATTATTGATGATTGTATTTTATGTTCAAAGTTTTATAAACAATTTTCTCCTATCACCATAGATCACAAAAAGAAACATGTTACTCTTAACATGTACAAACAACCAGTGGTCCTTGAATTCAAGACAAAGGAAGCTGTTGACTCAAAATATTTTGCGGATTTATGTAAACTGTACACTGAATAACTACTTTTGTTGATAGCCATAGAGATCAATATTTATCTGACATCTTTGAAAAGTTATTGCAAAATTGCACTTCTGAGAAGCCCAATGCTTTTTGGAAATGAGAAAAATATGCTATAGATTTACCATATGCAGAAGATGCCAAGATAAGGCCACAAAATCTTCAGCTGCCCTTATGATCTCATTAGAGATAGAATACTGCTAATAGGAGACAAATTATCTCTTGAAAGGAGATCTTATATTGTCATCAAGAAGCCAATGGGCTTGCAGAGGGTTTTATGTGAAAAAGCATTTTGAGCTCAAAAGAGAAAGCCTAGGTTGGTCATTAATTAAAAGCCTCTCAATCGAGTGCTTTAAGATATTAGGTACCCTCTTCCAAATAAAGCTTCCATTCTGTAGACGGTAAAAGGTTGTAATATTTTTAGTAAATTTGATTTGATATTTGGATTCTATCAAATTGGTATTAACCCTTCTGATAAGTACAAGATTGCTTTCACTATGCCTCATGTACACTATCAATTGCATTCATTGTGTCTCATGGACACAATTAGTGGAAGGTCATGCCATTTAGTCTTAAAAATGCACCAAGTGAATTCCAAAAGAGGATGGAAGACACATTTAGAGATTTGCCTTGGTGGATTGTTTATATTGGTGATCTGTTAGTATGTTCCAAAAATGTATAGGTACATGAAATACATCTTCAACCTCTTCTATCAACATGTGTTTGACTACGACCTAGTTCTGTCTGCTAAAGAGATAGAGATTGGAAAGACCTACATTGAGTTCCTAGGTCTCAAGATCAAGCATGGAATAATCTAACTACAAGAGCATATCCTCAAATCCTTTGACAAGTTTCTAAATGAGTCGAAGGATAACACACAACTCCAAAGATTTTCAGGGAGTTTGAATTATATTTGGCTCTTCTATGAAGGTCAATCCAAAGATATCAGTACCTTGTTACCAAGGTTGAAAAATGATCCTCTTGAATGGAATCAATCAATGACATTTGTTGTTAGGCATATCAAAGACAAAGTCTAGTCTCTTCCAGAGTTATAGCTCCCCACTAAAGAAGGAAAATATATCTTAGATATCGATGCCTCTTCAGCTGCTTGGGGGGGAGTTCTTGTAGAACAACATAAAGACAAGGAAGAGATTGGATTGTCTTTGATATGCCTAACAACAAATGTCATTCATTGATTCCATTCATGAGGGTCCTTTTTCAACATTGGTAACAAGGTATTGATATCTTTGGCTTGACCTTCATAGAAGGGCCGAATATAATTCAAATTCATCAAAAATCTTTGAAGTTGTGTTTTATCCTTCAACTCATTTGGATATGCTTTCAAGAGATTTGGATCTTTGGAATTAGCTGGATTCATCCTTGCTTGATCTCGAGTCCTAGGAACTCAATTTCCGCCTTTCCAATCTCCCATCTTTTTTTGTAGATAAAACTAGGTCGTGGTCAAACACATGTTGATAGAAGATCTGTCTGAAGATGTCTTTGGTGTCCCTGTAAATATTTGGAAGCCAAGTGAAATCTCTAAATATGTCTTGCATCCTATCATGGAATTCACTTGGTAAATTTTTAAGGCCAAATGGCATGACCTTCCATTGATAGTGTCCATGAGGCACAATGAATGGAGCCTTGTGTTTATCATATGGATTAATAGCAGTTTTATAGAATTGAGTTCACTAAAAATATTACAACCTTTTACCTTATATAGAATGCAAGCTTTATTTGGAAGAGGGTACCTAATATCTTGAAGCACTCGATTGAGAGGCTTGTAATTAATTACCAACTCAGGCCTTCCTCTTTTGACCTCAGAATGCTTATTCACATAAAACCCTCTACAAGCACATTGGCTTCTTGATGGCCCTATAAGATTTGATTTCAAGAGATCTTGTATCTCTCGTTGGTAAAATTCTATCTTTGATGGGATCATAAAGGGAAACTGAAGATTTGTGCAGCCTTATATTGGCATGTTCTGCATATGGTAAATCTACAATATATTTTTCTCTTTTCCAAAAAGCATTGGGATTCTTAGATGTGCAATTTTGCAATAATTTTTTAGAGATGTTAGATAAATATTAATCTCTATGGCTATCAACAAAAGCAATTATTCTCTCCACTTTACAAAATCTTTTGAGTCATTAGCTTCCTTTGTCTTGGTTACCTTTCTTTTCCCTTAAGTCTTGAGTTTGATGACCACTAGTTGTCCATATATGTGAAGGGTAATCTATTTCTTTTTGTGATTTATGGTGAGAGGAGAAAATTGCTTATAAAATTCTGATCCTCAAATGCAATCTTTAGTAATGCCATTAATTTGAATGAATGGCATTCTGGAAGGATGTAATGTCCCCATTCAAATAAATTCATGACAGGAAAATTCCACCAATCCTACTAGTTCCCTAGGTTGGATGGAGACATTGGGATTTGAAATAAGGGGGCTAATAAATGATGTTTGGACATTAGAATGACATAAATATTTAATAAATGAGCTAAATAAATAAATACAAGGGAAAATCAAAGTGGCAATTGATCATGAAGACACATGGAGAATGTGGGACCTACACAAGCTATATTTTCTATGCCACGTGGCATCCTCCTCTTGTCAATTCGAATCCATAAGAAGTCCAACGTTCTTGGGATGAGTTGGAAGGCTCATATACTTGGAAATATGCATCATAGGTCGAATTGGGATGGAGGTGTAACTCCCATGGAAGAGGAAGAGTCAAATGAGAGGTTCATGGACACTTGGGCTAGATTCCCTAACCTCTATGACAACAATGATGAAGATGCTATGACACCTATGACAAATTTCAGACCTGATTGCTGACATCTAACCAATAAGACATGTCAGGCCTAAAAATAGCCTCCAAGGGAGCGCTCATGGGAGTTAGAGAAGCCCAAGAGATTCCTACTCGAATTGGTGGAAGGTGGAAGACTAGGAAGTGGAAGACACGTGGCAAATCTGGAATCCCTCCCTATTTCGAATTGGCTTGGAGTTCATGGATGGAATTCAAACCTTAGAAGGCTAAGGATGTTTATAAAATACAAGGATCAAGTAAGAGAAGGGATTTTGATCATTTTCACAATTGCATTTGAGAGGAGAGCTAGTGGAGTGCTACTCTACTTGCCTTAGCACCAATTTCGAGGGTGAAAGATTCCCATCCTAGTTGGTAATTGGAAAGGCCATTCAGAGCTTTCATTTGGAGCTTCAATGGAGTCATATGTTGCAGATTCAAGCTATAGGGCAGCTCGTGGTCACTTCTAGTTCAGCTTGTTTCTCCAACCATTTCAAGTTTTCTCAACATATTCATGATCCTTGGTGTGGGGCGCCCTCGGTGAGCTGTTGTTCTCTTTGGGGGAGCTTCTAATGCTCCATTCTTTTGTCATCTGATGTAAATGCTCTATTTTTCATACTCAGAATAGTTTCAAGTCGAGAGTCCAAGTGGAACTGTGTAAATCTGATCATTAATGAGCAAATGGTCCCATTTTCCCCACTATGTTGATGTATGCCAATGATATGTTAACATATTTGAATGGACAAGTGAACCACTGATGAATTAATGATGTATGGACGGTTAATAATGTGTTATACAAGTTTCATGTTCAGTGCATAAGCTTTTGGAGTCATATTGTTCAATTTCATAGCATTTGGAGAAGATTGCCTATCATTTCCCCCAAGGTCGAAACTAGTCTTTTTGTATCTGATTTGAGAGGATTGTAGCAGACTTAATAAACTGACTGGTGATGCATATGAGACCATATTGATGTCCCTTACTTCTGTCCTGAAATTCGAGAGGGTCCAATAGCATTTGGAGAGCCATCTCCAGCACCTACCCAGGAGGGAATTGAACCCCTAATTGCTAGTCAAATCCCCTACCTTGGCCAGAATTCAAAGGAGAGTTGCAGAATCCTTTTGAAGACTCTAAAGCATTCATGAACCTCATAATCAGGTCCTAATACCATCCATATACCTTCTGTGACAAGTTGGGAGCATTTGGAGCCATTTGGAGATCAAGAAACCAATACTAGTTAAGGGTCGAACTGGTGGGAAAATTGAAATTTTCACCATTTTAATAAATTTATAAAAAGGGACATTACAAAGGAAAATCTAAACATTCTCCTTCAATATCCATATGTACCAATGATAGAGTGCCCTCCCTCTATGGCGTGTCTCCAATAAAAAGGAGGAATTGAAAAGTATTTTGCAACATTTAATTGGCATCCACTATCAAGCAAACAATCTAAATCATAAGGTGGAGTATTTAGAGGACAAAATTTGATTGTTACATGATACTTAGGACTGCACAAATAAAATAATGAGGGTTGCTTTTGATGCTCAGGTGGTCCTTTCTATTGAGGCGAGGTCTCCCCATTTGAACTCCGAGAAGAGGATTCATGTGGTAGTTATTGGTGACAACATTCCTTGGATGTTTTACATTTTGTTGATTGAAGAGATTCTAGATATGTCTTGGACAATTATTTCATCTGAAGAATTATCAATTTCCAACCTTGTTGCTTCAAAACCTTTTAGTTCTTCTATCTCTTTCAGAGTCTTCTTCAGGTGTTGTTGTTTTTCTTTGATTTGAAGGGTGAGCAGTTTCTCTTTGTCTCGGTGAAACTGTTGCCTATCCTTATGCTTGTCAATATGTGCATTGTATAGTTTAGCTGGGTGATAATAACCTGGAGAAGCTTGTATGGAAGAAGAGGCCTTCTCAAATGAGACTCTGGGAGGTATTGTCTGGATATCTTGTCTTTCTTGGCAAGTACTTTCTCTCAAAGCAATATGCTAAACGAGAATAGTTTCGAGATCTCTTCCTATTTTTGTTAGCCTTTGAGCATTATATTTTTTAGGGGTTAGAGAAAGCATCATAAAATCACAAGGATTGGTACATGCATTAAAGTCTATAAGTTTAGACTCTTCATCTTCTTCAGATGCATCCTCATGTTCAGTGACACAATCATAAATACAATCATTAAAATACATGTCCCCCAGGTTGTTCATCTATGCCGCATTCAACTAACTCCCACCATTCTGGGTCAAACACATTTGTGAAGAGTGATGCAAGTTGTTTATTCTTCCTTTTCTTTGGAAATTTGTTTGCCTAATGACCCCTTTTCTTGCAAATAAAGCAAACATAAGTATTCGAGGGTTCAAACCTTTTTTTGCAAGAAATACTTTTTCTAGAACTTCTTACAATGCTTAGTAGAGTGAAAGGTAGTCTTTCCTAAAGAGAGACTATTGGTACGTATGATGATATTTGTCTTGACTTTTACATTTACAATTATCAAGATCTCTGTTATAAGCACCACAACCAAAATTTGGCATTTGTCCTACCTATTTATAAAGACTATTAGTATGCATTTTAAAATCTCTAGACACTCTTTTCTTTAAACAATGTTCTTGGATAACTTGTTTGATATGATTATAAGCTTGGACCAGGGTGAAAACGTGAAGGTGGGTAACACTTTCGTGAGAAACGAGTGCAAAATCGTCTTAGCGGAAGTTATTCGGCCGAATAATAAACATTATTCGGCCGAATAATTTACATTATTCGGCCGAATAATTCAAAGGTTATTCGGCCGAATAACCACAAACAGTTCTCCGTCCAGTCTAACGGAGATCCTCGGAATGTGTGCAAAGTTACGGAGATCCGACGTAATTTTTTTCCCGTTTGGTTATTCGGCCGAATAACCTTCACCATAAGTTACGGCACCGTTACGGAAAACAGTTATTCGGCCGAATAATTATTCGGCCGAATAATCTCTGAAACATGACCGATTCAGATCTCTGCAAAATTTTCAGGTTTCTCCATTTTCGGAAGGAGAAAACCACCTCTTACACAACAAAACGAATGTCGGACTTCATACCAGTAGATTCATCATTGAATCTACTTTACGAGGGTATAAATTTTGTTGTATATAGATAAGAACTGATATTTTTTAAGTTTTATATTTGTAACATGTGTCGAGTTATGATTCAGCTCTTTAAAAAAACAGCGAGAAGAAAAATCCATAACTTTGTAAATACAACACCAAAAAAATCGAAGAAAATGTGGGTCGATTCACTGACGTGTCTACTTCAAAAGGGTGGTCGTAGATTTTTTGATTTTATAGCGGATTGAGAAAAAAGTGGTGCAACAAAAAGGTTGTTGAAAATCGACTGAGTTTCCCCATGGATCAACTTTAAAAAAATATAATAATTAGTATAGAGGTCCATTGGATGCAAACTTATAGTCAGGCGTTAGTACATTGTGTGTAGATTGTCGTAGCATTTTCAGTTTTTGCAAAACACAAGTCTAACAACGATTTTAGTGGTGCAACAAATCATAACTCTTTTGTAGTCTTTTCATTTTATAAGAACACACTGTCAAACATTTGCGAAATCGACATATCAAATCTTAATAAAAAAAATTGAAAAAATTATGAGTAGAAAGCTAACATAATTCTACAAAACTTTTCTTTTTACGGCAAAGTGAAATTTTAAATAAAAATATCACTTTTGTTCGCCCAAAGTTGGAAGACATGAAAAAAACAGAATTATTTTCTCACGAGACCCCCCAAAATAGACACCCATCTTCATTTTTTCACCCACCAAGGACATACCTATGAGCCCGATGTTTGTCTTTAAAGTATTGCTAAACAACATCTGGAAGAGCTCCTCATGGAGTGCTTAATGTAGGTTGGATCATCCATCTTCCTTGGTTTGAGCAGTACTTGTTGCATATAGTAGAAGTATTCTTTGTGCAGGCTCAAATCATAGAGTAGTACTCATGAACACAAATCTCATGTGTTCTGAATCTTTCATCAGCATTTGCGCCCCAAAACTGGTGACCAAGTGCATGCAATACGGTTGTGAATGCATTATGGCTTGGGACATCTCTTAATATTTCATCTTTGGATGACTGTAACACCCACCGCCACCACTTAAAGGCAAGGCCTTTGAATCCATTTACGATGGATTGGGCCGAATCTTTTGGGCCAAGACTATCATCTTGAGCTTGTTTGTTTATTGCCCAACTAGCAATCATTTTAACATAATCTTGAATTCTTTTGTACTTTGACGATCTATAGTGAATACAGGTTGGTCTAGCATAGAGATAACTAGTGTATTAGTAACATTAATTCCTCTAGGCATATTGGGAATAGGAGTATCAAAAGGATTTTGCTTAATTGTTAAAGCTTGGTAAGGTTTTACCTTTTATGGGTCCAACGCGGGCTTCAAATTTGTTACAATGCATAGAAATGCTTTAACTGTCTCCATAAATGCTTTAACTGTCTCTTTGGCTTCATATGATTCACTAAAATCTTATGGTGGTTGGGAATAGCTTCACTCATCGGGTCATCAAATTTATACTATGATTTCCTTTGTGATGTTTGGCTTTTCCATGCTTCTTTTCTTCAGACGGAGGAGCATATAGGACCTTGTATGCTGTTGGATTGCGTTGTGGTATTTTTTGTTTGTGGAGCTTGTGTCTTCTCTAGCTTGTATATCAGACAAAACATTTGGTCAATGGTCATAGTTCTTTTCTCTATTTTTTAATACAACTTTTATATCTGAGATGACATGCGATCCTAGTTCTTCCTTAGCTATTAATTCTCGCAGTAGGCATCCTTCCTTTTCTACTATTGCATTTACCTTGAGTACATTTATGTGCAAATCATCAACATTCTTGGACATTAGATCTAATTGAAAATTTGCATAATTAAACAATTTTACCTCATCAGAGAGGTTCTTAGTGCATGCTCTAGATTGGAACGATAAATACTCTCTTTTGATCTGTCCATCTTCTAAATATTTTTTGAAAGGCATGTATGTCGGATTCCTTCTTTCAATGTAGTTGTCATCTCCTCCAACATTATTAACGACCAGGAGCTTCCTTCTCTTGGCAAAAAATTCATCATGTAGAAATCTAATGGCTTTCTATTTTTTTCCTCGAGTCTTGATATTATCTAAGGACATACAAGACATTCTTCATGTTGTCCACTATGTTGTTGAGAACTTTAAGGAATCATTTCTTTTGTACTAGGGGAATCTACAATTGGGGCAGTGCACGTACTCGTGTTACACGAGGTCGATTCTTGTTCTCTACCACTATACCCCTTGTTAGTTTTTGGTAGCTCGAAGGTACTTCTACATTGGCGATGCCTAGCATGTAGAAGTGACCAAGCAAATTTCACTCTCCAAGCACATTACTTTTTAAAGTGATTTTATAAAGTTGGTAAGTGTACTTTTTAATTTAATGACTAAAGTGACTTTTTATAAAGTTTGAGTGACTTAAGTGATTTAAGTCATATGAATGAGAGATTAAGTCACAACCGTAGATATAGTGAGGCCAAGATCTAATCTCGACCGTTGAGATTTGGAGGTAGTTGAAGGGTCATTAGAAAAGTAATAAATTGAGAAAGTGAGAGTGAAGAGGCACACTTTCCAAGAGAGATCAAGAGAGATTGAGCTGAAAGAAAGGAAGAAAGAGCAGCAAGTGGGTCACATATTCCAAAAGGAAGAGAGACATGCATCCCAAGAAAGTTCATCATATATGACAACGGTATTGTACAACATTTAATGTTGGTTGTACATAATAGATTCAATAGACCATACAACGTTTTATGCCCTGAAATCGAGGCAGGAGATAAGGGCACAAATTTCAAGGCATTTGTTGCAGGAAGAATCCATATAGTTCGTATTGAAAGTACAACATATCCCGACACGAATTTTGAGGCAGTTTTTGTAGCTGGTGCAAACTGTACAGGGCCATATAAGGTCGTACAACAAGCCAAAACAACGTGGCACCGTTTTCAAGGAGTTTACTGTGCTTGGTTTGTGAGATAAGTACTATCATGTTTTGCTGGGAACCTTTAATGCTGTAAACTCAGAAAATTTCTGAGAGCTTACTAATAAAATATCTCTCTTGGATTGGTTTTCCCTTCGGTTTTTTCTAGGGGCATTGCCCGAATATCTTTGTGTCAAACATATGGTGGAATGCTTGTCTATTGTTCATTTATTTCCATTGCAAGTTCTTAGTTATTTGTGTTTTTGCTCTTAAAATACAGTTGAATGTGTTGAGTTTAATGCATTATTGTTGAAGCTTCATTGGAGACTAAAATTTGAGTTTGGCTAAGTGCTTGACAAAATTCCTACAAGAGTTAGACTAGTTTCTAGGTGAAATTTGAATATGGTATCAAAACTTGGGCTATGATTTTGAACAATGAAACTAGTATTTGACATAAGGGGAAACAAGGGATTTGCTAAGTTATTTCACCTAGCAAATTTCGGCTTGTTGTTGGTTGGTTTGTGAGTATGGATTTGACATTTGGCTTGCAGTACGAGGATGGGCTTGTGGGTTCATTGAATTTCATTACATTGAAGGAGAGGGTCATGTTGTTGGAGGAATTGGGGTAATGGGATATAACCAAGGAAGCTGTTATGATTCCCACCGATCCTATTTTTTTGGAAGAATATCAAAGGAAGAATGTGAAGGAAAAGCATACTCTTCTTGATGCAGTGAAAATACCACATTATGCCTCATGTGTCCAGGAAAAAGAATGCCTTTGATGTGTGGGCAACTTTTATAAAGTTGTTTTAGAGTGATAATCAAAACCGGAAATTGGTTTTGAGGGAGAAGCTGAGAGATACTAAGATGACCAAGACCTACAATGTTACATCATACCTTACTTGGATTTCATAGGTATGTGTTGAGTTGGGTGTTGTCGGTGAGACAATGAGAGAAGCAGAGTTGGTTAGAACTACCTTGAATGGTTTCTCACAACCATGGCAAAACTTTGTGCATGCGATCATTGCCAGAGAGAACATGCCTATATGGAATAGGATTTGGGACAATTTCATGAAGGAGGAGCTGAGAGTTAGCTCCAACCACATAGGCCAACAACATGGGGATGATGAGTAAAATGTTGCTCTTACAAGGTAGAGCAAGAAGAAGCCCAAGAAAGGCCCAGGTGGTGGGTCAAGCTCGAAAGGTGATTAGAAGGACATGAGCAAAGTGAAATGCTTTGCTTGTCACAAGATTGGCCACTATGCGAGTCAATGTCCAAACAAAAAGAGGGGAAGCATGCGACACAGACAACAAAATCAACTGAGATTGAGGACTTTGCGAAGAAGTTTGAGAAGGGATTTTATTTGGTCTTTTGTCTTTCAGGCAGTGCTAGTGCAGTGTTTGAGGACATTGGAGCATGGGTTGTGGGCAGTGGTTCATCTCGCCATATGATGAGAATGTGGTCGATGTTCCTTAGTGTTTCAAAGATAATACTCAGATTGCGATGTGGATAGTGGGGTTGACACCATGCATGCATTGAAGGGGGTTGGATGTGTGAGATTTCAGCTAGAGTCAGGAGGATCCTTGGAGGTAGCTGAGGTGTTGTTTGTTCCGGAGCTGAAGGTAAATTTGCTCTCTATTTCAGATTTGGAGGATGAGGGATATAGTGTGGTGTTCCAACGTAGACATGTACTTATATATCCATAGGGAGCTACCCTAGACACAATAGATGTGCTTGGTGTCAAACAGAGGAGATCGCACAAGTTGTTGGGACAACCTATGGTTGGGTCCAAGGGGATCTTGGATTTAGGGTCCGTGCAAGTATCAAGGACAATTTGTTGTGTGGATTCTTCCAATACTGGCATGAGACTGAGCTGGTATGATATGACTCAGTTGGATGGTGAGGAGTTGAGGAGAGTCCTTGGAGCATGTTTTGTAGGGATGGGTCTTCAATATAGATTCCAGTGCAGGTGGCAGGGAAGTCTTTTGATTTAGAGGGAGCAACTACAACTGCATATGGGATGATGGGCTTGGAGACAGATCCAGGCGGAGCTTCTAGAAGTACTTACATCGCTAAGAGGGAGTGTTATTTTTTGGTAGCTCGAAGGTACTTTTGCATTGGTGGTGCTGAACATGCAGAAGTGATCGGACAAATTTCACTGTCCATGCACTTTACTTTATAAAGTTGGTAAGTGTAATTTTTAATTTAATGACTAAAGTGATTTAAGTCATGTCAATGAGAGATTAGGTCACAACTGTAGGTCTAGCAAGGATAAGATTTAATCTTGACCATTGAGATTTGGAGGTAGTTGAGGGGTCATTAGAAAAGTAAAACGTTGAGAAAATGAGAGTGAAGAGGCACACTTTCCAAGAGATATTAAGAGAGATTGATTTGAAAGAAAGGGATGAGTAGTAAGAGTGGGGCACAGATTGTAAGAGGAAGAGAGGGCACACATAGAAATTTCAACATTTATGATAATATTATCATACAACATTTAATGTTGTTTGTATAGAACAAATTCAATAGGCCATACAATGATTTTATGCACTGAATTCGAATTCGGCGACAAGGGAACAAATTCAAGGCATTTGCTGTAGGAAGAATCTGTACTGAAAGTACAACAGATCCTAGGCACAAATTTTGAGGCAATGTAGCCAGTGCAGACTGTAGAAGGTCGTACAAGGTAGTACAGCATGCTGGAACACCGTGGTACTGTTTTCGAGGAGTTTACTTTGCTTGGTTTGTGAGATAAGCACTGTCATGTTTTGCTGGGAACCTTTAATGCCGTAAACTCAAAATTTTTATGTGAGCTCACTAATAAAATATCTCTCTTGGACTGGTTTCCCCTTTGGGGTTTTTCTAGGGGCATTGCCCAAATATCTTTGTGTCAAACATATGGTTGAATGCTTGTCTATTGTTCATTTATTTTTGTTGCAAGTTCTTTGTCATTTGTGTTTCTGCTCATAAAATACAATTGAATGTGTTGAGTTTAAATGCATTACTGTTGAATTTTTATTGGAGACTCAAATAAGAGTTTGGCCAAGTATTTGACAAAATTCCTACAAGAGTTAGACTAGTTTGTAGGTGAAATCTCAACACCCCTAGGTGCACGCACACAGTCCGCAAGCATGGGGCACGAGTAAGTCGAGGTGTTTTGAACTTGTGACCTCTATGTACAACATGTCATCTCATTCACTTCATTTTCCAATCGAGTTACACCCTTGTAGGAGAACTTTAAGGAATCATTGAAGCTTGAGTAGCTTCTCTTTTTTTAGAGGCTCTACTTTTTCTTTCAGATTAGGAAACTTAGATTTGAATTCCTCTTTACCTAGTAGATGGATTCTTCAACAAGAACCCATGCTTTTATGCATCAAACAGTGTGGGTTGTTTTGATAACCTTCGAGTGATAGATGAACACTTTGTGTACCATAATTCTTCGTAACGAATTTCCTAGATATGGAGATAGCTAATTGTTTTCCTATCATATATGATAGACCGTGTATGTTGTGTACCTGACAACATGCTATGTTGTGGTGAGATAGATTTGATGCTTTTCTGTAAAGGAGGCATAGTGTATATAGAAAATCGAACAACTATGATAGATTTCATCTACGGGATTTGTTTACCTTCATCTATATCAATACCTTCAGGCTGAATATAGCCCTTAAGGAGGTGATAAATATGGGTATCCTCAATAGAAACATAGTACCAAGGGTAGATGGTTCCCCAACAAGAACCATTGTGGAGGGTCCTAAAAAGCCACCAATTAAATCATTTGGAAATTTTACATGACGACTGTCAATAACACAACATATATCGCTAATAGCAAGGCGGGGTTGAACAAGGCATTAATACCGATGTAGACAACTCCTAAATGAGCAAAAGTATACTCTTCAGATTTTTCCCAATCTATCTTTCCCATGTAAGAAAATCTTGGTAAATCCCAATCTATCTTTCAGATTTAGTAAAGACAAGATTTTGAGAGTAGGTTCAGGTTTGAATAGTAGAGCGAAATGTATACTAGTGAAGATGATAAACATCTTTGGAATGTATCAAAGAAAATTTCTAGTTAAGAAGTGGATCATCTTCACGGATAGTAATGGTCGAAGTAGAAGTAGAGGTTTCTTTAAAAGAAGAGCACCCATCAACAAGACTGACCTTATTGGGGAAAAGCTCAAATTCTGAGAGGGGAACTGAATCCATATTTGGATCCATACGGACTGAGTCCATAGATTGGGTACTGGTTAGGAAGTAAGGGATTGTTAACAGACCTACAGGGGGTGAACTTAAACTTACACCACATATTTGGATCCATAAGGATAGAGTCCTTGGATCCATAAGGACGAAGTCCATGGATTGGGTACCAGTTAGAAAGTAAGGGGTTATTAACATACCTATAGGGGGTAAACTTAGACTTACACTGCCTACCTTCAACGTCTTACTACTAAGACAAAATCAGTATGATCTTTATGTTTCCAAGATAATCCAATAAAGGGATGTTCCTAGCTAACATAAGAACTCTTTACATAACCAAATAGCTAGCATGAAACCTAAATAAAATGCTTCAACACAAAGAAAGGAAACAACCTACAAAATAGTCCAATATCCATGAAGATAAGTAACCTCTGGCTCTGATACCAACATGCATCTCTTTTATTGATTCACACCAAAGACAATACTTCAACTTACAATACCCAAAATATCAATAGAATAATATCTGTAGATTTTCTTACTCTTCCCCAAAACCTAATACCTTCTCATATCTAAGAAGGTCTTAATTATATAAATCTCAAGCAGTAATCGGTAACCCACAACCCACATACTATAACTTCCTTGTAATGTATCAATTATTGAATGGTGACAACCTTAGATAGTTTGTTATGGATTCATTCACAGGTTAGGAAATTACTATATGGACATTTAAGATGGCTGTGAGTAAGAGAATTTGCCAATTTTCATGTATATCATGTCAGTTATCTTGTAGTATTGAACTGTCCTAATTCATCATATGCCTATGTGAAGGTTAGATTACAATTATTTTTGTTTAGTAATGTCGATAAGTTCATTGGTCCCAGTGTTGACCCTTGTAGTGACTACAAGGTTTTACTTTGACATTATTTTCTTGATTAATATCTTCGTCAAATACTTTAGTTATTATGTCAATTAATAAAATTTTGTCAGTGGTGACAAGTTCTCTTTAAAATTCAACTAGATTTGTAGGCGCTTCTTTTTCAGAAAATGTTTTTAAAATTTTGAAATTGATATCTCCTTTCAGTTGATTTTGGTAACGATGGTTAGATTACAATTATTTTTGTTGAGGAATGTCGACAAGTTCATTGGTCAGAGTCTTGATCCTTGTGATGACTACAAGGTTGGTTTTATTGCAAAATTATTTTTCTTGATTAATACATTCATCAAAATTCCCCCCTAAATTAAACAGGAAAAAGTTCGTAAGTTTATTAATATACAAAAAGAATTACATTCAGTAAATGCTTGGTAAGCATTCCTTTAAGTAGTGAGGAATGATAAATCAACTCGCATGATCAACAAAATCTACAAAAAAAAGGATACTAGGATGGGATCGACTTTTTATACCCTTAAAGTTCTTCATATGTATCACCAAAAGATCATGCAAGATCCATATAAAATATCTTAGTTGAGGGGTGAATCCATGAAGATGGGTATCACTTTTTGGCCATAAGTGACGATGAAAATTCAATTTTTTACTCATTCATTAAATCAAGGCCCTCAAAACTTATACATGCCTTGTGAATTTTTTTTTTTTACAAGAACGAGTGATGAGCTTTTATATTAAAAAAGATGAAGCAGAGTTACAAAATATAGTTTGGAAGACTGTTCCCAAAATTGGAGAGCTGTCATAGTAGACTCATTCGTTTCTCGTCTTTGCAGTTCATACACACACTTAATTCTACGAAAGCTATAGATCCTTACAAACTTCCCTAACAGAAGACAGCAAAAGAAATACATATCGAGTAGATAGACATTTAACTAGCTTCTTAGAGCCGTTACAAAAGGACTTTAACCAAGCAATTCTGGAAAAACCATGGAATATCAGACAGAACATTGGTGGCCGATTTTCTCCTTGCTGCCATTCACTGTTCCGACGTTCTACTCGTTATTGCCATGGAAGACTGTAGGATTGTTTCTAGACTCATACCTCATGCCATCTAGCTTTGCTTTGAACACTTTCAGACTATTGTGCAGAGAGTTAATCTGAGTGCTGATATCCCTTGAACAAGGGCAGCCATTATCCATTTTTTCAACAAGCACATCAAAGTACTCCTTCATTTTGCTGCAGCCATTGTGGATTTCAGAAGTTGAGATCTGGACGAAGGTGGCCAAGTGTGAAAGAGCTTTTTTTCGATAGGAGTTTTCACTCTCGAGCCACCGAACTTTACTTTCTAGCTCCAACAAGTGTGATAGGAATTCTGAATACGGACTGTCCTGCCCATGTGGAGACTCCAAATTGATAAACCCACTATCCAAACCTTGCGGGGAGGCCCAATTCTTGTTGTTGCTAGGCTCACTGGAGTGCCCGCGAGCAGAGTGCTGCACTACCCCTCCCAGGTTTTGGCTGGTGCCCAATTCAAGAGGGGTCCAACTCTTTCCATTTCCAGGCTCGTTGAAGAGGCCATGAGCAGCTGGTTGCACTACACCACCATTGCTCTGACTGGAACCTAACTCGAGGAACCCAATTTCTCCCATTGCCAGGATCATCAACCCTGGTGAGACCACGAAGGAAATTCTGTGTCGAACCACCACGAGCTTTCCCATTCCCTTGCCCCTGAACCACGTCGAAAGCTGACAGGTAACGCTTCGCTCCAACCCCCCCTGCGTTGTCCTGAAGATTCTTCCTGCAGCGGCAGCACTGCAGCGAAGAAAGGTTCAGACCCTTATCCTCCATAACTAACCAGTACGGACCCAAATTACGGACCCAAAGAACTACGTATGGCTCCTGTAGAACCCCAATCTCAGCAATTTGAATTTGCAGAATGTCGAGCATACCACCCCGTGGCGTGTTATAAGGCAGGGCGGAGGGTGGTGTTAATAAATGCATGCATGCGAGACAAATGGGATGAGACCGATGGGAGCGCCAAATGTTCCAGGAGTACGCGGGAGAAGATCGATGTGGGGAAGGGGATCCCAAGGCAATCTTGCCATTACTCCAAACGCAAATTTGAACAACTCTATAGTTTGTGGGGTGAGAAATATGGTTCCAATCCATGAGAGGGGTCTTAAGAATCATGGTGTTAATGGGAAAATGAGAGAGGGGACTAAGGGACCTAGTTAATGACAATATTGACACCATTAATGGTCGCCAAACCATAATCCAGACCAGCACCAATGTTTGCCATGCTGTCTTCTTCCTTGTTGTTGTTTCTCAAAATGTGGAGAAAGGAAATGGAGTTAAATTCCTTAGCCACATATGTGAAGAGCTGAAGTTTGGAGACTGGTTTTCTGCGATTGATAGCCAAAGATTTGGCCTCCCTGATAACTAGCATGGAGTCTCCGAAGGCCACTAGGTCCCTGACATCATCATTCCTGGCAATTTTCATTCCTTTGATCAAAGCGAGCCATCCCGCCTCATTGTTAGTCCTCCTGCCAATTCCCCAGGCATAGTCTTTTTTTTTGTTTCCATCGGAGTAAAGGAGGACTCCTCCCGCACCTGCCAACCCAGACATGCCTTGTGAATTCTGACATGCAACAAAAAAACAAATTGTAGGAAATTAAGTTGTCTAGCCACTTATATTTTAAAAAATAATTATATCATTTATATGTCAAATTGCATTTAATGATAGGTTTGTGCTTGTAAATTTCAGGAAAAGTTAACAAGTGGCTTGTGTGCACGTAAAATAATTTAATGATAAATGCATAATTTTCGGGAAAAAATTATATGAACATAATCTACACAGAATGCATCAGGGTGCATATATATTTTTAATTTATTTTGAAAAATTACATTTTTTTATTAATTTTTGAAACTGAGCGTTAAAAATTTTAATCGCATTTTGTACATGTGTGTGCACACAATTTTTTTAAACTTGTTTTAAAAACCGAAAAGCAAAAAAAACTCTTTTGAAGGGGACATGTTGATGCGGGGCATATATATTTTTTGAAATTTTGGTTGTGTATTTTTTATGTTGTTGATTTTTCTTTGCTCTGATTAGAAGTTGTGGACATGGTTTTGTAAGTGTAAGTTTGAAAAGAAAATTAAAAAAAATATCATATGAACTCAACAAATTGTAAATTATATGTCAATGGATAGACGATTCGTTGACGAATCCATCGATATGAAGTCCTCCACCTAAGGTGCATCCCAAGACAGGGCCTAGGCTTGACAAAGAGGTCGGTAAAATTAAATTTGCAGAAAAGGGGGTTAAAAGCTTGTTTTAAAGCCCATTGATTGAGCTATTAGCTCGATCAAGGTTTTAAAAACCCTCAATCAAGGTTTTGCATGCATTTTTGAATTACCTCGATCGAGGGTTTATGTGTGGTTAAGTCAGAAGCTCGATCGGGCTTTTTAAAAAACTTACTTTAATTTTTATATTAAAAAAAAACTATTAACTTAAATGAATAACCCGATCGAGGTATTTGATCTAGATCGAAACTTACTTTAATTTTTATATGAAAAAAACTATTAACTTAAATACCTTGATTGAAGTAATTGAGATAATACCTATTATTCCCTCTCCCCCAATTTTCACAAAGATATAAAAAACTTTAATTTTTATATGAAAAACAAAACTATTAACTTAAATACCTTGATTGAGGTAATTGAGGTAATACCTATTATTCCCCCTTCATTTTCACAAAGATATAAAAAAAATTCAATTAGTTTTCATAGAGTAAATTATTGTAAATGTTCCTTTACAAATTGAATGTAAACATTTTAAGAATTTAAACGAAATCTTAAATGTTTAGAGCATGGAAAAATTACCAAAGTTAAAAATAATATATTTGCCCCTACCAAAATGTTGTGATCATTGCTGATTATTTATTAATATAGTATTTGATTGAATTTTTATATATAGCTTATATTTAACATATTATATAACATATAGCTTATATTTTGAATATTACTTGATTTGTAAGTTTACTTATATAAATGTATAAGTCAATTTTCGTAAAATAAAATTTCTATAAATTTTTTTTTTTAAAGATTGATAAGATTTTATTCCATTTAAATATTAAATAATATCAAATACATCATATTTAAAACCATATTTATTTGAAATCTTTGAATTGGTTAACTAATCCATGGATTTGGTAATGGTAAATTTACCTATAGTATTTGATGCGATGGATTATATTCACCATCATTGGTAAATATAATCCATCACATCAAATACCATGGGATAATTTATGATGGGTTACAAAAACCATGGGACGTATTTGATCGATTCAAGTAATTACATTATTACAAAAGATTTCAAATAAATATGGTTTTAAATAGTATGTATTTCATATTATCTAATGTTTAAATGTGATTAAAACAATATAAGTTATAAACAAATTTAAACTTTATATGGAAAAATAACTATTAGTTCAATGCCCAATCGCTTGATCGAGTTATTGAGCTAATAGTTTTTTTTTTAATATTTTAAATTTTTTTGAGCTAATAGATAAAAGCTCGATTGAGGGTTATCTAAACCCTCGATCAAGCTTTTATAAAAAGGCTAGATAGAGTGCTTGGTTAAGTACTTGATCGAGCTTTTAAAAGCTTAATCGAGTGATTAACCAAAGCTCGATTGAGCTCGATTTTTTTCATGTCCGTGCCCTCCTATTGCCAAAAAGTGTTACCCATCTTCATGGAACACCCTGAGACATCCCTCAATCCTTTGAAACCTTAAAGAACAATTATATACCAAAAACATAAGCATAACAAGTATAAATTGATCGAGTAGTCTCCCAAATATCATAATCCATATCCGATTTAATCATAAGAAGGTTATATGATTCATGAAATCAACAATTAATCCATTCGAATACGCCAATATCCTGAAACCATTACTATGCCTTCTTTGGATAGCCCATCCACTTGCATATCCTGTCTCTGTAGATATGATGAAATGATATGGAGTGAAAAAAAATTTTGATTAATGATTTGATCATAAATAAGCCTCAGACTAATATTTTTGCAATCATATTCTCCCCTCATCCATTTGATAATAAGTTGAGAGTTACCAAAAACCTATACCCTTCGTGCACCATGATCTCAAGCAAGCTTAAGCTAGTTTCAAAGCCATCAACTCGACTAAATTGTTGGAACCTGAGCCAATCCTCACCTTAAATTTTAACCAATGATGATTTGATAAGTGAACACTTCCACTTGCACCACATAGAAGGATTTCCTTGTGTTGCTCCATCAAAATATAACCATGCCTCTAACTTGTCTATAATTTCTTTAACAAATTCGAGGATTCTTGAAAGGATTGCACTGCTCACAACTATTTAAAATATTTCAAGATTGCAAGCCACATTGTAAGTGAGGAATACATCGATACTCAAATAGGTTATGATTCTTGGATAACTAGACTTCCCATGCAATGAAGAGAGGCAGAGCACGATACATCTTCATATGAATATTTCCATCCCACCCTTTGAAAATTTATTCAACTTAATCATGATTCCAGAAATTGTGAGAACCTAGTAATGCATCAAGTTCCTTCCAGACCTGTTTAGTATGAGCACAATGAATGAGAAGATTATTGATATTCTCATCATTTTCTTTGTAGAGTGAACACCATCCATGACCGATCTTATTCCTCTTTTGGAGGTTATACTAGATAAGAACCTTGTTTTTCAGCAACAACCACATAAAAATTTAGTTTTTTAATGGGCATTTGTACTTCCATATCCTCCACCACCAAGCAAGTTTCTCCTTAATTTCTCTTTCAAATAGAACCTTATAGCCTAGCTTGGGGGAATAACTACCTTTGTTTGGATTTTAGTCCAAACTAGTTCATTCTCTGCCTCCCTAATCCAAACATGGATGGCCTTCAAATTATTTGTGTACTCCCACTGCACTGCTTCTTAATTTGTAAATCCAATTATGTTAGAATGATTCCATTCTTGGTTCCATATTGAAGATGAGTCATTATTTTCTACTTGAGACAATGTGAATAATCCTTTATCCCTAAGGGTATCAATTAAAATTTCAGACAACTTGAGGGATTCTCTACATCCAACCTATGGATTTCACCTTGGCGGACTCAATGACTGTCCCCTACCTTCCAAGTGAGTCAATTCCCATTAAAAGAGAGCCTTCACAATGGCCTTAGAATCAATGGAACCATTTTCAGAAAGATTCGGTGGTGTTTCTCACTGTAACACCCATTTCCTAAAGGGTGTTTATTAACAAAATTAATGTAACTCATTAGCTCTGCATAGTCAACATTTTGAATTATGTTCGCTAGTAAAATAATTTTGAAGGCATAATTTCTAAATTCCTTATTACAATTTGCAATAATTCTCCATTGTATATGTTCCAACCATGATGCATCTAATTTAATCATTTAATTCTACTACTATTGCAATTAAAATTATATCTGAATTGAACAAGAAGAATCAACAGGTTAACTTATTAATCTAGTTGAGTTAGAAATATACTCAACCTCCTTTGCAACAGTACAATAGTCCAGTCCAGTATGCCCAAATTAGGATTTACCTCCCAACCAACTACGAGCAACCTATTTAGTTCCTTAGCTCTAGAAAACCTACGGGTTTCCTAACCCTCAGTGCCTGTGGTCTTAACCACTATAACCACACAACCAATAGCTCGTTCAATGGTTTTAGTTCCAGAGTTTAATCCTCTTTCTTCTTGTTGAAGAATGTAACTTCAAAAGATATTCTTATTGTATTTTTATTGTACTTCATTCAGGGAATATTCATGTTGTATTTACTCTTGTAAGAGTCTTGAAAGAATCAATGTAAACCCTACTAGTTGAGTTAGTCTAGAAGAATCCAAAAAAAAAACATGAAAATAATATTATATTGTATCCTAGTCAAGTCGGCCCAGTTAAGGAAGACAAGTTGGCCCAGTTAGGTAAAAAGGTCATGTTGTAACTAGTATAAATAAGGGTGGCGCCTAGCTCATTTGGACATCACTCACTTAAGCAAGTTTGCATGAGTAGAGAGAAAAGAACAAGCTCACTTGGGAGAAAGAGAAGAACAAGTTCACTTGGGAGAAAGAGTAGCTGCATTGAAGACATATTATTCTTGTATTTCTTTACTCTCGGGTTATTGTACTATATTGACATTGTACCTGCTGACGAATCTATACTGAAGAAGTTTTGTTGGGTTTTCTGTCCCAAGAGGGTTTCCTAGGATAAATAATTGTGTACTCTTGTTTATGTTGTGCTTGTCTATCTTTCAGTGATCCTATTGTAGATGGTTATTGTGATATAATGCAAATTGATTGAATATCTAACATAGCCATCTTTATAGTATTAAAACTCTAACATAGTATCAGAGCTAGCTTGAAAGAAGACTTTGTGCAGCTGAAATTACCAGAAGTGAAAACTGGGGATTTTTGTTCCAGGAACTTCCCTCCAAGATCAAATTGAAAAGGAGGTCAATCTAATTCACCCTAGGAGGGAACATCTTTTTGTAGAGGCAGATTCCAAATCCGAGAATTTTCAATTTTTTACCTAATTATGTAGAAACTGCAACACCTGTAGAAAATTAGGGTTTCCAATTTTTGGCAGTTCTGCCCATAGATGCGTAAGAAGAATACCTTTGCTCAACTCGCCTTAGGAAGGCACATATTTCTCTCAATTCAGATTTACAAGATTTTGAAATTGTAGAATTGGGGTTTCTTTGAAAAACCCTAGGTCAACCAGTAAGCAGATTTTAAAGCAAGCACTTGGTTGGTGCATCTCTATTGGTAAACACTATTACTTTATTTCCATTTGAGTTTCTCAGTTTATCAAGATGACAAATAATACCAAGCTTGATGACAAGCTTGAAAGAGCTAAGAACTTTTGGGCATGGAGTATAGAGTGCTTCTCATATTAGAAGAGAATGATTTGGAAAACTATGTCAAGGAAGAAATTGCTGAACCAGAGGGAGATGAAGACAAGGCTAGACACAAGAAGAATATGGTTAGGGACAAAAGGATCATTGCTGACTCACTACAAGATTTGAACCCAAAATCCGACGACATCCGACGAAAAGGTCTGTGTCGTCGGATTTCACCTTCAAAATAACGAAATTTGATGATTTTTTTTTAAATTGAGCGAAGGGTCCGTTGGATCTCCGACGTCCCTTGGATATCCGACGAGGCCTCTGGAATATTGATCAATGTCGTCGGATATTCGACCGAATATTAAGCCAGCTGAAGTCGGATATCCAACCATCTAATAAGGGTCCTGGGAGTCGGATATCCGACGTCAAGTGATATCCCTAGCATTTCAGATATCCGATAGCTACTCTCCAACGGTAACTAAGTTCAAGTCGTCGGATATCCGACGGAAGGTTAAATTTTAAAACCTATAAATATCGAAACATTCCGACATGTTTGCTATACAAGCGACGGTTTGCGGAAGTTTTTTTATTCGGCAGACTGTTTTTCGGCGGACTGTTTTTCATTATTTCCATTGTTTTTGTGATTAAAGCAAGCGAAGTGTGGAGCTTCATTTTCTAAGATCGATAATCTTCATTCAAGCTCTTTACGAGAAAATGTCAACTAGCAATATTCCTGATCCAGACGAAGAAAATCGACAATTGCTTGCTAGATTGTGGGAAGGAGTTGAAAGAAGGGGTGATGGAAAATGCTATTGTCCATGTAGTCAATGTAGGGGCTTTAAGAGGAGAAGAATTTTGATCACAACAGCCACAAAACATTGTAGGGAGCATGGACATGCTGAGGGGGGACATGAATATCATCCACTTGTAAGTTTTGCATTATATATGTTTTTATTTTGATTGCTTTTGTAAATGTATGTATTATTTTAATATTTCTTATATTAACTTATATCTATTGATCGTAGTTTCAATAGATGGGGACTAACATGGACAATAAATATTATTTTAATATTCAATATTTATTATAATAATTTTTTCTTTTGTGCATGTTGAATCTAGGGTATAGTAGAATAATTCATTTATTTGTTCGTTAGTGAGACTAACCCACTCACCGGGGAAAGCACTTAGCTCTCTAGATTTGTGAGACTTTCCATCACGATAATAGAAATAATGACTATATAGGCATGTTGTAATTTCTCTTCTATTTTCTCTATAGAAACCATAGCATCGTTTTTCTTACCTTAGTGGACAATATGGGAAATTTTGAGTTATATTTGAGTAGCTTTGCTCAATAATTGGGTCAATTATTATGTCTCTTGGATAGTTTGGATGCACCTATTTGACCAACAATACAATTGGTTGTTGTTCTTTTCATCCCAACAGTACAAAATTTGTTACATTTTAAACGCATCACAATTTTTTCTACATTTTGCGTTTGAAATTTTTACATTCTGTGTTTGAATTTCTTATATTAACTTTTATCTATTGATGGTTTCATGTAATTATAAAGAAAAGACATCCTACGGCATATCGTCCGGAGGAAGTGCTTCCAGAACAAGTACCGGAGGAACATGGAGCTATGAATATTAATGGATCAGAACAAGTTAATGATCACATTGAAGAAGATGATCATACTGATAACATATTTGAAGATGATGTTACAAATACTTTGATCCATGATTCATTTAATGTTAGAATGGATGATGATCATGATCATGATCATGAAAATGATGATCATTTTCATGATATTCATGATATACCTCTTCTTGAGAAGGCATACCAACCCCTTTATGAGGGCTCCAAGATAAATATTCTCTTTGCTATATTGTTGATAATGAACTTGAAGGTTATGAATGGTCTTTCAAACATATCAGTCACACGAATGTTAAGGTATGTAATATATTCCATCACATAATATATATGATCGTCTAATAATTTTATTGTTAATTGATATATAAGTCAAATTAATACGGATAAAATGTGTTTCATTAATATTATTTCTATATTATATTAACTAGATTTTTATTTTAATTTGTTGTAGCATGAGAGGTGAATATTTGTTACCACTGTCAAATATTTTACGTCGCACATATCGATATTTATCTGCCATCATGAAAGAAATTGGAATGCAGTATGAAGCAATTCATGCATGCCCCAATGACCATGGTCTATATTATAATCAACATGAATTTGCAACAGAATGTCCTGAATGTCATATTAGTAGATATCGAACAGATCAAGTAATAAAAAAGGTGCCTTGCAAGGTTCTACATTATATTCCCATTATTCCACGTTTTCAATGACTGTTCAAGTGCAAAAACATAGCACAGTTTATAGATTACCTTGCATGGAACAGAAGTCAAGACGACATTATTCAGATGCCTGTAGATGGGTCTGCATTTAGAGATATGGAGAAAAAATGGCCTCACTTTAAAGAAGAACCTCGTGATATTATGATTTCTTTGGCAGCAGATGGTGTCAATCCATTTCCAGAGATGAGATCCGTTTACTCAGTGTGGCCTATTTTTGTTATCAACAATAACATTCCTTCATGGTTGACAATAAAGAGGGAGCACATAATGTTGTCAATGATTGTTCCAGGTATATTGTGTCTACAGTTTTTTTTTTAATGTAGTGGTATCTCATTTGTCATATTTTGTCGCATAATGTCATATATATATTTAATGTTTTTCTATTGTGCAATATGGTTTATATATCTAAATGGTACATCTCATAATTATATTTTTTATATGTTCAAATCAATCAGGTAAGTACCAAGTCAAAGATATGAATGTATATATCGAACCTCTTATTGACGAGCTATTGAAGTTATGGAATGGCATCACTATGTATGACGCATCTAGACCATTACGACAAAGCCAATTTCAATCCCATGCAATGCTTGTATGGACAATACATGATGCCCCAGGGTTAACCCATTTTTGCGGTATGTAATTATAAGTTCCACTTTATTTGCATTTAATTTTATGAACTATTTAATATGCTACGCATGCATGTTTTTCTAAATAATCTAGTCATTTTTTATATAATTATAATTGACATAGATATTCCATCTCTTTATGTAGGTCTTCAGATTAAGGAGAAATTTGCATGTCCAGTTTGTGGTCCTAAGATCAAATCTCGTCCTTCAAAAAGCTTAGGAAATGAGGTCTTTGATGAGTATAGGCACTTCCTCTCTAAGAATCACAAATATCGAACTACTGAAAAACATATGTTCAATTGCAAGCAAGAGACTGCATTAAAACCGTAGAGAATGACACCCCACCTATGGAAGTTGCAATATAATAGAAATCATCAAGGTACGTATGAATCATCGTATATGAAATGTTATATTGTATTTTTTTATTGTGTGTTTTTTACTGTAATTGACATTGATTTATGTAACTTCTTTATAAACTACTATTCATGATTGTCGTTCATGTGATCATGAAGGCATTAATGGGCTTCCACGAGGGATGAAAAGTTATCCTAGACAATTTAGTAGGTTTCCCTACTATGAGCACCTACAAATTTCTCATCTATTTGATACAATGCATATCAGAAAGAATGTGACTGAAACATTATGGCGAATATTAGATGGAAGGAGTGAGAAAGAAAAAACTGTCAAAATTTGCAAAGACATTCAAGATAGCAACCATGCAATGAAAGACGTCATTCAATTTCATAGCAACGGAGAGCAAATTAATATAAACTCACTTCCATGGATGTTAATGGACCAGCAAAGTAATGTTGTAAAAGAAGTCATGCGAAAAATTAAATTTCCCACCGGATTTTGTCGAACATGAAGAATATCATAACAAAGAAAGGTGATTTCGCGGGGGTGAAAACGCACGATTGGCATGTCTTCATGAAGGTAACTATTATGGTATACATTTAATTTATTTTTTTCTATTCCAGTGAATATGGTTGGTATTTTTGTTTGTCTACTCTTTGTTGAAAAAATGAAATGATTTGTATATTGTTACAGTATGTTCTACCTCTTTCTATCCCGGACAACTTCGACAACAATGTCAAGCAAATAATATATAATCTCGGGAAATACATGAGGTAAGTGGTGATTTTTTCCATGCGCTTAGTATTTGTTTAATTCAACATAGAACTTATATTTGATTTTTGTTCTCTAATTCATGTTATGTAATATAATGTTTTTTTCCTTTAATCTCTTGATTGGGTTGTCATGTCACTTGTAGATGGTTGTCATCTAAAGAATTCCATAAAGAAGACATAAAGTATTGAAGGAGAGAAATTCCTCGTCTCATGTGTGAAATGCAGAAGCATCTACCTTCGGCATTTTTCAATGCACAGGAACACTACCTCATACACAAAGTTGAGGAGATTGAATTGTGTGGACCTGCGCACTCAAGGTCCATGTGGATGGTTGAGAGGCACTTGAAATTTATGAAGGGTTTGGTCAGACAACGAGCATATGCTGAGGGTTTTATGATGGAGGGATATATGGTATACCAAAACATGTTGTATATTAGTGAATATCTTCTTGTATTAGCGTCAAAGCTCAATTTATGTCGCATTTGTGATCCGGACTCCAATAAAGATTTCGAAGGGGAGTGTCCGAAGGGGAAAGGTAGATCGAGGAAGGTGAAAGGTAATACAACACAATTGACTATTGATTTTTATGTATATATATCATACATATTCTATTTTTATATTCAAGATTTTTCATCAATTTGGAGTGTAATATACTTTGTTAAGTGACTATACATTTGTATTGAATTTTAATTTTATTGTCATCAAACAGTTGGTCGAGAGTGGGATGCAATTCATTTATACATCGCAAACAATCTTGACTGGATGAAGGTATGGATTGAACGATGTGAAAATTTTGGTCATGGAATATCATGGGAAGGTGTGACTTGATTGGTTAAAGCTGCACATCGCAATGGAGACACCAATCTAACACAAAGGGAAATCGATTTAGCAAGAGGTTTAAAAGATAAGCAGGTAAGCATATTAATCAACCACACTATTTTTTTTTTGTAAAAAATATTGTCGTTATACACGCTGATTTTTTTCCCTGTATGGAATTATAAACATGCATTAGTTAATCATAAATATTGGATCATTATGTAATCTTTTCCTGTATGGCTTGTTGTAGGTAAAACACCATAAGGATATGTGGTGCAATGGTTGTAGATATCGCATCAAAAAGTTGGATGAAATGAAGAAAACATCAGATTGTGGGATATCTGCAGTCTTTGAGGTGACTAATGTCTCTTCTAGAAGTGACAGACATCCAGAACTTTCTGAAAATCGATACTATGGGTATCTGGAAGACATTCTTCAGTGTGACTTTAACTCCTTCAAGGTATTTCTGTTCATTGTCAAATGGTACAGGTGTCGATTGAATCAACGTGATCCCGATAAAACAATTATTGAACATGATAATGGATTTACCATGGTAAATACAAGGTTGTTTGAGCCAGGAACGGAGCCCTATGTTCTTCCAACCCAATGTGAACAAGTATTTTACTCTGAGGTTCCAGGTATAGCGGGTTGGTCATTTGCTGTGAGACACGATCCAAGGGGAAGGCTAATAAAATATAACGTAGATGAAGGTAATGAAGACGTTCTCGAAGAAGAAGACGACGTTGAAGATGATCATGATCAACATGAGTTAGATGATCATGTTCCAGAAGAAGATGTCGAAGAATTAGTTGAATCAGATGATGTATCAAACAATGTACAAGAAGATGATATCGACGATGACATGATGATCGTAACTAACATCGATGACGATGATGATATGGCCAATCCTTACAATGATGAATCTAGAACATCGGATGATACAGATGATGACTTGGATGAAGAAGATGATGAATTCCATTGAATTGTACGAGGTATGCAGTAATATATCTACTCTATATATTTTGATTTAATATTACGATAGAAATATTGAATTTTATTGCCGGTATGTATAATAAATTAACTGTTTCTTAGTGTGTTTTCCATTTTCGTGTATGTTATAATTAGAAACATTGCTTGTTATATAGTATGACAAAAAACACATTTAATTTTTTTGTACATAGATATTTTTGTCGGGTTATCGGGAATTGAGAGTGATGTGAGGGGGGGGAGGGGCCATAAGAGCTTCCACCTTCACGTGGTTGGCCCTGTTTAGTAGAGAATAATAAATTATTCTCGAAACAGAGAGAAGCTTAGTAAGGAAATGCACAATTATCATGCTAACCCAAATTGTGTGCAACTTTATCATGACCATCATCTTCATCATGATCATCATCGTTGTATGATATCCGACGCAGCTACCTAGAAATATGATATCTATTTTCCCAAGTTGTTTTCCATCAAAAAAAATTTCATGGGGCCAACGTTGAATTTTTTTAAATACGTGCTGGCTTGTACTGAAATTTGGCATGGTTAGACTAGACGCATGCATTGACAGTGTCGGAGGGTTTCCACTAGGCTCAAACATCATCACCACCACCATCATCATCATCATCATCATCATCATCTTCATCATCATCTTCATCATGCTCATCGGCATCATCATCATCATGGACATTTTCATCGTTGGATGCTTTTCAAGTCATAAGTCTGATATCCGACACCTCTTGCCATCGGTGGTATGGCGAGGTCATCGGATCCATCATCATCATCATCATCATCATCATCATCATCATTGTCATCATCCTCATCATCTTCTTCTTCATCATCATACCTATAGACTAATTAATGTGCTAGATGGGGCCAACGTTGAATTTTTTTAAATATGTGTTAGCTTGTACTGAAATTTGGCATGGTTCTACTAGACACATGCATTGACGGTGTGGGAGGGTTTCTAGGCTCAAACATCATCATCGTCATCATCATCATCATCATCCTCATCATAATCTTCATCATCATCTTCATCATCCTCATCATCATCCTCATCATCATCATCATGGACTTTGTCGTCATCGGATGCTTTTGAAGTCATAAGTCTGATATCGGACACCTCTTGCCATCGGTGGTATGGCAAGGTCGTCGGATCCATCATCATCATCATCGTCATCATCATCATCATCATCTTCGTCATCATCATCATACCTATAGACTAATTAATGTGCTAGATGGGGCCAACGTTGAATTTTTTTAAATATGTGTTGGCGTGTACTGAAATTTGGCATCGTTCTACTAGACGCATGCATTGACGGTCTGGGAAGGTTTCTAGGCTCAAACATCATCATCATCATCATCATCATCATCATCGTCATCTTCATCATCATCATCATCATCATCCTCCTCCTCCTCATCATCATCATGGACGTTGTCGTCGTCGGATGCTTTTGAAGTCATAAGTCTGATATCCGACACCTCTTGCCGTTGGTGGTATGGCGAGGTCATCATATCCATCATCATCATCATCGTCATCCTCATCATCTTCTTCATCATCATCATACCTGTAGACTAATTAATGTGCTAGATGGGGCCAACGTTGAAATTTTTTAAATATGTGTTGGCTTGTCCTTAAATTTGGCATGGTTCTACTAGACGCATGCATTGACGGTGTGGGAGGGTTTCTAGGCTCAAACATCATCATCATCATCATCTTCATCATCCTCATAATCATCATCATCGTCATTATCATCATCATCATCATCATCATCATCATCATCATCATCATCATCATGGACGTTGTCGTCGTCGGATGCTTTTGAAGTCATAAGTCTGATATCCGACACCTCTTGCCGTTGGTGGTATGTCGAGGTCATCGAAACCATCATCATCATCATCATCGCCATCATCGTCATCATCTTCTTCATCATCATCATACCTATAGACTAATTAATGTGCTAGATGGGGCCAACGTTTGAAATTTTTTAAATATGTGTTGGCTTGTACTGAAATTTGGCATGGTTCTACGAGATGCATGCATTGACGGTGTGGGAGGGTTTCTAGGCTCAAACATCATCATCGTCATCATCATCATCATCATCCTCATCGTCACCTTCATCATCATCTTCATCACCATCATCATCATCATTATCATCTCATGGACGTTGTCGTCGTCGGATGCTTTTGAAGTCATAAGTCTGATATCCGACGCCTCTTGCCGTCGGTGGTATGGCGAGGTCGTCGGATCCATCATCATCATCATTGTCATCATCCTCATTATCATCTTCATCATCCCCATCATCATCATCATCGTCATTATCATCATCATCATCATCATCATCATCATCATCATGGATGTTACGTCGTCGGATTCTTTTGAAGTCATAAGTCTGATATCTGACACCTCTTGCCGTCGGTGGTATGGCAAGGTTGTCGGATATATATTCATCATCATCATCATGAATAATAAAATGAATAACAAATTAATACTTGACCATTGTTGTTGGAACCTTCATCACCAAAGCACAAATTCCTTTGAATTGGGCTATAAGCCTTCTTACAGTCCACATATAATATTTGACTTTAGTATGGTTAGGAAAATCCTAAGAGAAGTTTTAACCCAACACAAATCCAGAATTTTGTTAAGGGTTAGGGGAATTTGAATAGGGGACGAATAATTAAAATACAAGCTCTTATCCTCTTGAGATTTCTCCCTTTCCCTAATCAAAATATTGTATTTATACCCAAGGAAATAAGTTAAGTTGTTTGGGTGTGGAAGTTAGGGCATGTACATGTGTATGCATCTCATATTTGTTTGTCTAGGAGATTGCATTTAAAGTGCATTTCTTTTTTCATTTTTTAGTCATCAAATTTCAATTTACATTTCATGGTTTAGGAATTATTTTGAGACTACTAATGCTTTTGTTGAAATCATTCCTCGTCCAACAACCATGGGGACATCCTCAAGCAATGAAATGGTCCATTTACATTAATGATGTTGGTGATAATCATCTAAAAGGTTTAGATCCTTAGGTAGAACTATCATGAGTTATTTGAGACTAGTGTATTCATCCTCCTCTCCTTCAACCTACTTAGATTGTAGTGTTCTCAAATTTTACGTAGTTTAACTTGCTATCTTTTTGTGTAATACATATATGAGAGGACACATAAATCTAAGAAACTGGTATATGATATAGTAGAGATGAATTAACTTATATTCACCCATCAAGGGTGAAGGCCCACTTAGTGATCCAAAATGGATGAATATAAAATTTGTCACCTATTTAGAGCTTTCGGTGTCAGAAGATTGGATGAATTGGCTTGTATTGCCCATTTAAGGGGCAGTTATCACTTTTTTTATTTGGGATCACTAAGGGTACTAGAGTTTGAGTGGATGACCCATTATTACCTATGTGATGGTAAATGAGGTGGGCAATTAGAGTTGGGAATTATACAAACCAAAGGGGCAAAACACTTTAGATAAAAAAAAACCTAGAATAAAACATTGCATGAATCTAAACATTAATAGAACAATGATAATTGGTAGGGGTGATTTGATATGAAGCACACCAATATGGTTAACCATATGGATTTTTAAGTACTTACCATTGATTTGGGTTTATTCCACCAAAAGGGAAATGATCTGGGTTTATCTAGTGGTTTGAGGCCTAGTTTAGGGACAAGTTCCCTAGAAGTTTCACTTTGGGCCAAAGACCCAAGACCCATCACTTTTGTGCAAAACCTTCTAATGGTACCGACCATATCCCACTCATAGACAAAGGTCATTTCTAGAGGATTTTGTAATGTTTTGAGGAATTTAATATAATATATTAAAATATAATATATTATGTAATGTAAAATATTAAAATATAATATATAATGTAAATATAATTTAATAGAATATATTGAAATATAAAATAATAACATATAATGCATTGCAAAAAATAAAAAATAAAAAAATTATATTATATTTAAAAACATAAACTAAAAAAACATCAAACAAACCTTACCAAATTACCAAATCGAGCTCCACGCCCCATCGATCAGCTTTTCATGAACCTGTCTCATTCACAACCCCTCTGGTGGAAGTCGTTGCCATCTAGCCCATGTCCAAGGTGGAAGTCGTCGCCATCTATCCCTGGCCTGTCATAGGAGTTTTCACAACCCCTCTGGTGGAATTCGTCGCCATCTAGCCCCTGTCCAAGGTGGAAGCCTTCGCCATCTAGCCCTGGCCTGTCATAGGAGTTTGACACCGCAGCGAAGGAGGCCCAAGGTGGAAGTCATCGCCATCTAGACTAGGCCTGTCATAGGAGTTTGACATCGCAGCGAAGGAGGCCCAAAGGAGAAGACACCACGGCCTCTCTCTGTCCAAGGAGATTGACGTTGCAGCAAAGGAGGCCCACGACCCACAATGACTTCAGTAAGTACAACCCTACATCATATTGGTAGAAAACAAAACCAGTGTATCTCTGCAGTTGGGGTTTGAATTTGGTAAAAGTTTTTTTTTTTGCATTTGGGGTTCAAATGTGGCTATATTCCTACTATTATTTCTAATATGTGAATTGGGCATTTAAACCTTCTTATAAGTTATGTGATTTGGGCATTTAACCCTACGAATTGGGCATCTAACCCTGCGAATTGGGATTTGGGAATTGGGTATTTAACCCTACGAATTGGGCATTTAACCTTGCGAATTGGGCATTTGGGAGAAGTTCAGGTCTCAACAGTAACTCTTTGTTTATTACTCCGCTGCTTGAGACAGCCCAATAGTTGGTTTTATTGATGCAAATTCATGAATAATGGGGTGCTTGTTTTCCTGATCAATAAGATGTTACCCTAACTGTGTAAAAAATGAATCCCTTGATCGATTGATGCAAATTCATGAATAACGGGGTGCTTGTTGTTTTCCATAAAATTAGTATTGTACAAACCCTAAATAAGGCCCTCAGCATCATCTATCTCCCCATGATTTAAGCTCAGATTGATACAAGAGAACCATGCATCAAACCATCTGAATAATAAATCTATTATTTTGTTCAACTACTCCACTATATTGTGGAGTGTAGGAAAGAGTCCTCTACCAAGAGATGCCATGAGAAATGTTAAAATCATAGTTGGTATTTTCACCTCTATCATCGATCCTAACATACTTAATCCTTTCCATGTTTTGATTTTCCACTAATGAATTGAATTCTTTGAATTTCCCAAATGCTTCATCCTTGGGTTGAAGTGTGTATATCCAAAGGACTCTTGATAGTGTTTCCCCAACATCCACCATTCATAGAAACTACTAGGGAAATAAATTTGTGAAGATCAGCAATGTGCAAATGTCTCATATGCTGCAAACCAATATTTGTCTGCCCCAAACGTTCATCCCATAGCATACCAATGCTGCCAACATTGGCTAACATAGCAACAAATCCTTGCATTTCAAGTACGAAGTCTTTCCCAACTTGTACATTTGAATAGATTCAGTACATTTGAAATGATTTCCTAATAAACTTAAAATAAAAGGATTAAGATACATAGAAGCATATGAAATTGAAAAGATTCATTAGAATTCGGAGATATCTTGCCATGCACACTCCAGAGCTAATAATGATGTATTATTGTACTAATTCTGTATGCAAATGGGCTTATTAGTGTTGACGCAGAGTCTATCGACAGGGGTTCACTCCGCACTGTCGCCAACAAACTATCACCCAAAGTCCCTTATACACCAGCCCGAAAAGGTGTAACCATTTCCAGCAACACTTGCAGAGCAAGTGTAGTCTCATCCGAGGTGGATAAGAGGGCTACTGGAACCAAGTTTCTGTAGTTGTGTAGAGGATATGCGCACATTACTTTCGTACTAACCAGAGATTTACAACATTTACAACATACCATTCACCTATCATTTGCATCTTAAGTTATTCACCCATGCATTCAAAATAACACATTCAACAACATATTCGCATTAATCAACAGGAAACATTTACATAACCCATCATTCATCATTGCATCATTACACAAAGACAGAATTCATATCATAACCGAACATCTCCATTCATTCATCAAACCTACAGAATTAACCTCGTAGAAACCGTCAATACATCATGTTGCAGATACAAAGCAGAAACCAAAAGATAGGATGAATCTCCAAAACTCCGATGCCCTTAGGCTTACAATCCTATTCTATTTATATACTTTCATCTTAACAAAATGGTCCATATGATTGACTTGACTAATCTAACAAATCTTATGTTTCCGCCAAAGCCGCGAAAGGTCCTTTTTCCATGGAATGACTCTTTCGCCCCTGTCAGCTTCCGCACTTCCTGCGGATCTATCCCGTGACAACAGGCACCCAACACAAACTTATGGCTCATCCCGAGCCACCTTAACTGGACACTGCTGGTTTGTTGTACTATTGTTTCTGAAACTGTTCTTACTGTCTGAAACTCGCTGTCGTGTACTTCTCATTGTCGTCTGTCGATTCCTGGTTCGCTGTCATGTACTTTTTGCACTCATCCTTCAGTCTCTGGAAACCTTCATCATCTACCTCTTCGGAGTATGTTGGGTCACTTTGTGTTCGTTCCAGACTGATAGGAAATTTATCGATGTTGCCAAGGTGGGAAACAGGCCGACTGCTCCAGCACATCTGTTTCGCACCTGGTAGTGCTTCCTACTGGGGCCAGGGGACCGCCGCCCTTGTCAACCTGGTGGTCACCGGGACCACGAATCTTCGAACTACTACCACATTCTTAGACATCTCAGATGAAACTTCTCTGCTGTGACATCCGAGTTCCCACGCCTCTTCTTACTCAAGGTGCTCATGCACACTCGTTGTTCGGGCCCTCAACGCAGCTGGTGTGCTACCGTGCGAAATGAAATGGATCATTTCCACAACCTCCTTGGAATTCCTAACTTACCTAACTGCATGATCTACTCGAAGCATATATTTGTTGCTTTTGGTAAATACCTCTATGCTCTGCTAGCCTCTGGTGCCTGTTATTTATGCATTTCCGTCTTCTGGGATGCCTGCCTCGAAAATCATCCATGAATCCGTTCACCCAATGCGCCGTTGTTGTCATTATTCATTTCCTGCATGTGGTGATTGGACTGCCTGTGTGCGTGATTGGTGACCATACTTCTCTCGGCTGCCCTTCGTGTCACCTCTGTGCTAACCGTCATCTATAGTGCTATCGGCCATGCTGCCACAATGTATTGCCATGTGCCAAACGTGCCTGGTTCCGGTGCCGTGCCAGGCCAACTAACGATCATACCTGTCAAGAAGACCTGTCATCTGAAAAAGTACCATCTGCTGGCAATTCGGAATGATTGCTGATTTGATAGGGTCGCAATCCTGCCGTTGTCGCAATCCAAACCCCAAACTACGATACAACCTCTCCCTTTCGCACATTCTCTTCCCGCTAGAGCGCCATCGGCCACCTCGTATCTTCTCTCTCTCTCTCTATATATATATATATATGTATTGTTGTTGGTCCTCATCCGCTCTGTGTCGGATCATGGTGATAGAGCTTCAACCTACTCCCATTGACTAATCTAGGTAATAGTACTTCATCCAAGCTCTATAACTTTACCACGCCTCCGTTGGTGATAAAAGTAATAACATATGGTCCCAACTAGTGCATTTGCAACTTACCCATGGTGTTTTGCTAATTTACTATCGTACAACAAAACTGTATCCCCATTCTGGAGGTGTTTTGTCTTGACATGGCGGTCATGCCATGCCTTCTGACGGTCCTTTTCTACCTTCTGATGGAACCCCGCGAGGAATCGATCTTCGTCAAGCTGTATTAGTTGTGTCAAGCGTTCCTCCAGTGCACCATCGTCGCTCATCCCTATTGTTGTGGCGATGCGCAAGATCAATACTATATATTCCATTGGCATCACTACTTCCTGGCCATAAACGACTTTGAATGGGGTCTGGCCAGTCAATCGCTTGCATGTGGTGGGATATGCCCAAAGGACTGCTGGGATTTTTAGGTCCCAATCATCGCGGTTTACATTGCACACCTTGGCGAGAGCATGCTCCAAGATCTTATTGAACGCCTCAACTGTCCCGTTTGCCTGAGGGTGGTAAGGTGTACTCTTCTTGTGCTGGATCTGAAATTCTTCTGTCATCGCGGCAATTGTTTGGTTGACGAAGTGCATCCCTTGATCACTCAACAAAACTTTTGGGCACCCAAACCTAGTGACCACATTGTCAAATAGGAAACGTGTTGCGGTTGCAGCAGAACAATATTTGACCGGTGCAGCTTCCGCCCAACGCGTCAGGTAGTCTCTCGCAATGATGATGTAGCGTGACCCTGTTCTCTTCCCAGGTGGGTTGATGGGTCCCACAAAATCAACGGCCCATTTATCGAAGGCCTGCAGCGTTACTTAGGGTAATAGTGGCAGTTCGTCGCGACCTGAGGGCTTTCCAGTTCGTTGGCATACGTTGCAGCTCTTGGCGTAGTCCGCGGCATCTCCATGCAAAGTTGGCCACCATAGCCCTGCTCGAAGGATCTTCCTCGCAGTTGCTCATCCACCGTAATGTCCCCTGGCAATTCCATCATGAGCTTCCGACAGAATCCGTTCATGTTCATGCGGAAGGACGCATCGTCGCAGAATCTCATCTGGGCCCATTTTATATAATTCTCCTGCAATTAGCTAGAAGTTTGCGTCTCGAACAACAAGTTGCTTCTTTTGGATGGTAGTGATCTCGTTCGGTGCCTTCCCTGTTGCCAAAAATTGAATGATTTGTTCATAGTGGTTATCGACCATACCAATTCTTAAAAACTGAGTGTCAGACAATCCTTCGTCAATGCTCCTTGGTTCCTCTCCTGATTCTATCTGTGATAGATGATTGGGTCATGCGTTCAATCGTCCCGGTTTCACGATAATCTCGAAATCAAACTCCTGAAACAATAATAGCCAGCAGCAGAAATTCCCCCCTAACATAGGCTTGTTCACCAAGTATTTCAGCACAGAATGATCTGCAAACATCTTGAAGTGCCCCCCTAAGAGGTAATGCCTAAATTTCTGCAAGGCATAGACCATTGCCAACCCTTCTCGCTCAATGGTCGTATAGTTCTTCTCTGTAGTAGATAATTTTCTGTTGGTGAATGCTATCGGGTGGTCAATGTCGTTGGTTCCGGGTTGGGCCAGGATAACGCCAACTGCGACTGACAACGCATCAACGTGTACATGAAATTCCTTCGTCCAATCTGGGAATGCGAGTATTGGTGCTGCAACCATCTTCTCCTTCAATATGTCCAGGCTTTTCTTACATTCCTCGGTCCATTCAAACTTTGCATCTTTCTTTAGTAACTTCTCCATGGGTGTTGTAATGGTTGTGTAACCCTGAATGAATTTCCTGTAATAACCTGTGTGTCCCAATGTCGCTCGTAGTTGTTTGGCCGTCGTCGGTGGTAGGAGGTCAACAATGATGGCAATCTTCGTCGGATCTACCAACATTCCTTCGTGGCAAACAATGTGTCCTAACAATATGCCGAACGGGGCAGAAAATATACATTTCTTGAGATTCAGGGAAATTTGGTGTTGTCGACAGTGTTCTAGCATCAGTCTTAAGTTCGCGACATGGTCCTTGACTAACGCATATACCGTCCAATCGTCCATGTAGACAGTAAGGAACTTATGAATATAATCTTTGAAGGCTGCTACTACTATTCGGGAAAATATTGCAGGAGCATTTTTTAATCCAAACGGCATCACCGTGTACTGAAAACATCCCCACTCGGTGACGAATGTAGTCTTGTGTCGGTCTTCTTTCGCAATCTTGATTTGGTGGTAGCCCGAAAATCCGTCCGTAAAGGAATGTATCTCCTGGCCTCCTACGCCTTCGAGTACTTCATCTGTGAATGGGGTCGGGAATGGGTCATGTAGGTAGGCATCATTCAGTTTCCTTAGGTCGACGCATATGCGTACTTCGTCGATTTTCTTATCCTAGACAACCATTGGACTGATCCATTCTGATTCCTCCACTGGTTCTATAATGCATGCCTCCAGCATTCTTTCAAGTTCAGCTTGCACTCGTTCCTTGTATCTTGGGTTGAATTGATATGGTCTCTGCTTAACCGGATTCGCATTGGGTTTCAGGGGGATCCTCATTTCTCCTAAGTCTCCATAAATTCCCTTCATCTCTCAAAACTTTGTTGGAAACAAATCCTGAAACTCATGTAGTAGGTCAGTTATTTTCGCAATGGTCGACTCATCCCAGTAGTCACCAATGTTTGCGAATTTCAGGTTTTCCTCTAATCCAATGTTCACCTTTTTTATCTTTAATGGTTGCTGAAATTTATTCGACGGTATATCTAGTGCCACAACACTGCGGCTAACCTCTGATTCTGGTACGTACGTAGCCCTAGGGTCATCATCCTCTTCTGGTTCTCCAGTGACATTGTAACAATCCATCAACATTTCTGATGTTGCCGTCCATTGGGGTTCCCTTGGTTGTCCGAACGGTACCTCTTCAAATATTTTTCTGCGGATTGCCTGTAGCGCGGTGTGGATTAAGGGATTTATGTCTGCGAATGAAAATGTTTGGCTGAATCCAATGGTAAGTTGTTCCCAAGATGTTGCCCCACGTCGCAGTTCTGCTGCGACATACCAGCTCCACGGTACCTCGTCCAATGTGTATAGGAATGCATGTACCCACTCTTGTCTCGCTCTCGACCCCCAGTGATGTTGACAGGAATTCAGGTGCGCCTTTGGGTCTCCTTGTCCGTCATATCGCATCTAGTCATTCTCTGCAGATTTGCTGAACCAAACCTCCATGAGGCGTTGACATAGTGGCCAAGATGTTATGTTTGATTTATGCACTACCCACCATCATGCAGGAGTAGATTTTAGGGCTTCCTCCAAGTCCAGGAGACGATGTGGTTCCGCCAATTTTTCCTTGAATTCGGTGAGAAACGTGTCCAAGTTGGGAAACCCCTCGTAGGTAGGTAATGTATATTCCTCCTTGGCTACCATTTGTAGGGATTGTGTTATCCGCGCACATCTTTGGAAGGACACTTCATGCATCCGATTCTGCCAATTCTCGAGGACCTCATCTGAATCGGAGGATGCTGAGCTTTCACTGAGCCATCCTAATTCTCCATTCATGGTAGGATTAACATAATCCTCGGAGATGTTGTGCAAGTTTCCCCATCCTTTCGTAAGCTCGTCTTTGGCTGGCTCCATATAGCGCAACCCTTCCGCAGGATCCAATGGTGCGATGACCCTCATTTCCTGATTCTCGAAGGACATTATCCTTTTCTTAAAATTGATGATTGCTTGATTCTCCATGGCCCAGTCTATCCTCAGCAGTGCTGGATAGGGACTGCTGTTATCCACGATCTCAATAACATCAAAATTCGCGTATGTTCTGAGCCCTTCAATCTCAACCGGAAGTTGACAGACCCGACCGAGTAGGGTGACCTTGCTCTGGTTCGCCAGTCGCAGCTGTACTGGTGACCAAGTCATCCACGGTTTTCCCATTGTCTCCCATGTCTGTTTAGTCAAGATATTCACATCCGAACCCAAATCCAAAATGATGGAGTCGACATCGAATTCTCCAATCTGCGCCAACATCTGCATCTCCCTGCCCATCTTTCTTTTATGTATGCGATTAACTCTCTGTTCTAGTCGTGTGCCTCCTCGTCGTTGTAGTAGACTAGCTATTTCTTCCACTACATCTCGATCCTTTTCCAACTCCAGGAAACTCCCCAAGAAAACTTTCAGAGTGTTTACCTTCCTTCGTGACTTCGTCGGATTGAATGTTGATGGCATATCATAAATTTCTTCTTCAAGGGATACTCATCTCCTATTCTTCATTGCATCCTGTGTTTTCGATAGGGTGTCCTTTCCGACTCCTGGGCCAACATTGGTCTACTTCTGTTGCATTTGTATTGGCCTAACATTGGGATGTGGCTCATTGGCCCCGGTCACCACCCCTCCTTGTGTCACTATACCAACCGTCGCGTGGTTGCCTTTGGTTTCCGTCAAAATCATATGTACAGCAGGCGGCCCATTCGAATTGTTTGAGTTATGGTTCTTCTTAGTCGACCATTTCGCAATAAGCTGAGAGCGGTCTTCTATACTATGATCCATAGCACTGCAGTATGTACATTGCGGTGCAGGGTTCGGACAATCTCGCTGGTAGTGTCCTTGTTGTCCGTAATTGTAACAGACAACTGGTCCTCTTCCCTGTCCGGTAGCTCTTCCACGGCCCATACTTGCACCTCGACCTCCACGGAATCCTCCCCTGAACCCTCCGCGTGGTGATCCATACTGTTGATACTGCGGTTTCCCGTACTGCAGCTGCTGATATTGTTGTTGCCCATACTGCGGCTGGCCATACAGCGGTGGTGGATACTGCGGCTGCCCATATTGCCCCTAGTCATATTGATATGGTTGATTATACTGCGTCTGCTACTGCACCATCGTTGGCTCTTCCCCCTTCATAAAATACGTGTCTGTTGTTCGATCTTGTAATAGATCAATGCCCTCTGGTCTGACAGACAGTACACCATGGCATGCCTCCTTGACGAAGGGGGTTTGGTGCCCCCGCCTGCAAATACTCACGAAATTCTGGGCAATTGTCCTTATGGTGCCCCTCACTTCTGCATCTAGTGCACCACACATCTCCGCGGGTTTCCTTTCCTTTCTTGATATCCTCCAATTGCAATGTCAAATTAGCCAATTGTGCCTGAACTCTATCCATTCCCATTCCTGCTTCACTAATTGGTGAAGCCTCTAGCTTCATCGCGATCTCTAATGCTTCTGCCTTTGTTGTGACTTTTGTTGCATCAGCCACCCTCGGATATGTGACACTAGTCCTGTGATGAACCATTCTTTATGTTGCAGCTCATTTATCGAAATGCTCACTTTCGCTATCAATGTCTTGTATAGTTGGTCGAATTCCCACACTGACTCAATCGGGAATCGCTTAATCTCCTTAAGCTCAGTGACATATTGTGACTCAAATTTTGGTTTTTTAAATTCGTCAATCATCGTCGTTCTGATCTGCTCTAGTGTTTTTCCTGTCATTCCCACTGGAACCCTGACAAACTTCATGTACCATTCTAATGCCCGACCCCTAAGGGTTGTTTTAGCTGTCCTATCTTTATAACATTGTTTTGAACCTGCTTCATGGTCCAAACTGCTTCACATATAAACCAGTACTCTTCGGAATCCTCGGTCTCATTCCCCTGAAATGTGGGCATCTTTGCCTCATCTGCCACCCTAACGTTGCTAGTATTGTTATTCACTGAAGCACTACTCTTACCACTGCAAGTAGGGCAACTCTGCGAGTAGTTTTGATATCTTCCTATAAAGTTCGGAGTAGTGTGCGGGGTCGAAGGTACGTGGTAATTTACGATCTGACCTCCTTCTGCCTCTGGGGTATCCTGGTCGACGTCTTCTCCGTAATAAGGTCGCTTCCTCCCTTGTGGTCCTGTCTCGTGGTTCTCTGTTCCGGTCCTCTCAAGATACTCTCTCTCAATCCTCCTCTTCTTCTCAGGACCCCGGAATACTGCTCCACTGCTCAAGAGACCACACTCTTTGTCATCTTCCCTTTCAAATTCGTCGTCGCTCATGTACATCTACCACATCTTTTCATCAAACTTGCATTTATGCGATACCTTCACCTTCGCACACCGATTATTCTACTCATCTGAAGACATCCTCAATATTCATTTTTCACAGACAAGCATTTTAATCCATAGTTTTAATGATGACAAGAATCTTCCCCTTGGTCCCCTTGAGAAATTTCTTTCAGTGTCGATGTATGAATTGATAGTATCTACTACGAACTCAGTTATGTATCCTTCGAGGATACTGTCTACCCAAAAATCAACAACTCGCGATACCTTGTTATCGACTTGCTTTAGCTGTCGCACCAACTCTAGGGTCCAACACTCTGGTTCAGTCTTCTGGCAGTGGTTCTTGCAGGACGTCAACTGTGCTAGCCACTCATGCAATACACCAGGAATTTGCAGAAAAAAATTTCATGAATATCTAAGTAGATGTATCTTTCTAACCAATTGGTCGCTGTCTATTTAGGATCCTGATTCTCGCCTTCCGCGAATTCCTCCGCCTTCTTGTCGAACCACTCTTGGATCTCTGGTTTTGTCGGGTTCCACAGCATATCCACTTTTCTTCTTCCTTAGGGTCCCGGCAACGAAACCATTTGTTGACATAGAGTCTATCTACAGGGGTTCACTCCGCACTGTAGCCAACAAACTATCACCCAAACTCCCTTATACATCGGCCCGGAAAGGTGTAACCCTTTCCAACAACACTTGCAGAGCAAGTGTAGTCTCACCCGAGGTGGATAAGAGGGCTGCTGGAACCAAGTTTCCGCAGTTGTGTAGAGGATATGCGCACATTACTTTTGTACTAGCCAGAGATTTACAACATTTACAACATACCATTGACCTATCATTCACATCTTAATTTATTCACCCATGCATTCAAGATAACATATTCGCATTAATCAACAGGAAACATTTATATAACCCATCATTCATCATCGCATCATTACACAAAGACAGAATTCATATCATAACCGAACATATCCATTCATTCATCGAACCTGCGGAATTAAAAACGCAGAAACCATTAATACATCATGTTGCGGATACAAAGCCAAAACCAAAAGATAGGATCAATCTCCAAAACTCCGATGCCCTTAGGCTTACAATCCTATTCTATTTATATACTTTCATCTTATTACAAAATGGTCCATATGACCGACTTGACTAATCTAACAAATCTTATGTTTCCACCAAAGCCGCAAAAGGTCCTTTTTTGGCAGAATGACCCTTTCGCCCATGTCGGCTTCCGCACTTCCTGCGGATCTATCCCGTGCCAACAATTAGTATGCTACAAACACACCATAACTAATCCCACTAAAATGAAACTTGCTCACATCTAATTGTTTTATACACTTCATCATTGATTCATCATCTTGAATTTTTTTAAAACTATTTGTTCCCTTTATTTTAGTTTCCATAGTGCCTAACATAAGACAACATAATTTAATCCGTAGATTAAATTTATTTCTAAAATTCAAGATAAAATAAGAACAATAAGCTTGGATACTAAGTTGAATATGACTAGGTTGGGATTCATATTTATTGACACCATGAGCAATTTAACCAATGTACAAATCTCTCTTTTCAAAGTCCTTTTATGGAGATTTAGAAGAAGACATATCCTTCCATGTAGATTATAAAAATTGCAATTAGGTCAAGTTCTCCTTACATGGCTTGGTGAAAATTGAAAGCTTCAATTTTCAGACAATTAAAATTTTTTGGGCAATGTAGAATGTGAGGAATGATTTAATTCTGTGTACCCACGCCTGCTGTCCAAGGAGTGTTTCCAGTGGTCTTGAGTTTCAGCTTGGCAACGGTGACCCACGCGAATGGTCACAGTTTCCATGCTGAAACTCAAGACCGCTGGCAACACTCACTCATGGAAGAGATTGGTAAAAAAATCATCCAATGAAGGATTCTTCGAATTATCTCTGAATGTGGATTTTGTTACATCAAAGATAGAAACAAAAATTGAGTCAAGACCTAGTTTGGATAGAATAGAGAGAATAGATTGCTCTTCCTTCTTGTATACACCACATAACTTGAGCTATAGTAGAAGTGATTTGAATTTGGTGAATAAATTTTGGATTGAGTCAAATATTCTTGGACTTAAACTTATGAGATCATTCTGCAATTTATTTAGTTTAAATAAAAATATTTGTTTGAATGAAAGGGTATTATTTATTAGTTTACCTTAAGTCTCTTGGCCTCCAACTTCCCAACACTTGCATTATCTTTAACTCTCCACAATTTGACAAGTTTTTTCTTTGTCCTCAGGTTGAATTTTCATCCTTATTGTGAGAGTAATATTCAAATAAAATATTTTAAAATTACAAATTTCTCCCAATCAAGGTGAAGTTTATCAATAAACATCTTGACTCTTTGTGCACATATGTTGAGCATATGACTTGGCACTTGAACAATAACTTGTCTTTGATCTCTTTCATATCCTAGTCATTGTCTATATGGTGGGCACTTTTGAAATGCTTTGCCTCAATGATTGTAGAGAATTGCCTTAAATTACTTAGTTAATATTGGTTCTTTGGGAAAATAGATGTGATTGGTGAAGAAACAATCACATCATTCTTCCAAGCCAATAAATTCTAGACTATTGAAGGTGTCTTCGAATTTGATCATGGTGGTGTTGCAAGTTTCATAACTAAGGCTTGTAAGCAACTTTCAAGCATGAAGTAAATACATATGGGAAGCAGTGATGAATACATAGATGGAAATGGTTTTTAGTGGGTATGATTTAAACTTGAAGTGGCTTGTGTTCTTGACATTGGAAAAAACGTGCCTATATTCAATTTCAACTAAAGGTACTTTGGCTCAGTTAGAAGAGTCAAGAGACATTTCAAACTATGTCTTGCAATAAAATGGTGCTCCATTCAGTCAAAGGAAATCCCTTTATATCACGCTTGAATTCGATCTTTTAAATTTATGGGAAATTTCTTAATAGAAGTTTCAGCTTTATTTGGAAAACATCCATGAGGTTCAATCTAGATTAGCAAGCATAATTTCTTGAAGTTGCATTATTCCAAACATGATTAATTGGTAGCATAGACGCACTCATTCATTTTCATGAGTTAGTGGTCTATTTTTGGTACCTCCCTAACCATTTTAAGATGTTGAGAGTCTTATGGGAGTGGAAAGCATCTTTTTGCAAAGATTTCTCATCATGTAGAGGAGGATAAAAGGGACAAAGATGAACATTTGAAGGGGTTGAAAAATTGCAACTAGAAGACTCTGATCTTCTTGGAGCTCGTAGGGTCATGGTTTCTGGAGAATAAGGTGCCATACTGGAGGATTCACCATTCTTATAGAATATGTTCCTCTCTGTTCTTGTGTCCTCTTTTCTTCGTGTTTAATTTTTCAACCTTTGGGTGGATTCTCTTGTATTTATAGTCATAAGAAAACAAGTTGTGGTATAGCTTCCCCTATTGTGGTTATTATTTTTGTATTAAGCTCATGGACATTTATATGCAGTTTATTGTTTCTACTATCATTGTGTTTTTGTGATGAATGATTGAAGAATGTTATAAGTGTGCCTAAAGAATTATGAACATGGATATATACAATTCCTTATATTTATTATCACTTTGTTTTATGTGATGAATTCATTTGCATGACTTGAGTATATCTGAAGCTCTCCTTGAGGTCCCATGAATGAACTTGAACACTTGCTGCATTCTGCAATTGAACATTTCCATCTTAACCCTTTTATTCTGCAATTTAGAGAGAGAACACTTGCTGCATTTTTCTGTACCTACATGGGTGTATAAACATGCCTGAAATTAATGGCTTCCAAACTTCTTCTTGCTGACAATAATATGATATGTTTGGAAATGAACATTGAATACATCTTTGAGAATTTGATCATAGATTGTTGTATATGATATGTTCCCATATTTCCTTGATTTTGCATGCCAATCATTGTCTAAACCATGAATCATTCAATCTAGATAGGAAACCCATTGAATCATCAATCCAGTAAATGAAAATTAAAGGTGACAGGAGGTCAATTTATTTGACAAACTAGTGATTTCCTTGCTCACTTAACAAACTGGTGATTTCCTTTTTCATTGTCTAATAATATGAAAAATTTCCATTGTAGTGATGTCACTACGATGCCAATATCTAAAGAAAACTCGGCATTAATCTTGAGATGTAGATTCTTCCTTTGATTTTCAAATTGTCTATTAGATGGGATTATCAATACATGGGATATCTGAAGGATGAGAGGACCACAACCAAATACATTCAAAATAATAGGAGGACAAAACTCTGTCATTTCTAAACTCTGATCATGAACTTCTATCATGATAACACTTATTGACTCAACATGTAGACTAAAAACTCAATTGATACACCTACATAGACTCTACATTGAATGCCTGCAATTCTTGAGGTTTTCATCTTTTGGTGACTATGCACAATATCAAGTTGTCATGCTTATGGTTGCTAAGGTTTAAACAATGTCATGCATTTTACTCATTAGAAGTAGAAGAAAGTTATTGTTGGATTCATTTAATTTGAAAGAGTAGTTATAGTTTGAAAGAACTCTTTCCTTACCTTAGCTAGCATTCATTGAAAGGAAAGGTTTATTTGATTCATATTCATTTGCATGGTTTGAGTCAGTCATCACACCACGATTTGCACTTCCATCACCCGACTGAGTAATACAACCATTAAAATTTAACTCGCTAACTCAACACACTATAACCTCACTTGAGGATAAAAAGAATTTGGTAGTTAGGTAGGACACCGGGGATAGGCATCCAAATAATTCCCCCTTGTCATTTTCATCTGAGACATAGTTGTTGTCATCTAGGGTACTAAAATCCTCTAATACTTATTAACACGTTCATCGACCAGTTTGTGGAGGGGCCTCCCATTTTTTCGGGGGTTAAGCCGCAAGGATTGATTCTGGATGGACTTTGTGGAATGCTGCACTCCACTTAGTGCCTAAAGCATATCGATCCATTGTCTTCCTTGTACTCTATCGTGATGGTGATACAGGGGTGATCAGACAGAAGTGTCGAAAACCTTCTCCGACGTGTCATGAATGAGGTAGCTTAGTGAATTTTGTTCTATGGCTCTTTTACCCAGGATCCCTTTCGGTAGAGAGATATCCTTCTATCATTGGTCTCTCATTTCGTATTGTTCGACTTGGATTTCATCACCTTGCGAAGGATACGATTTGTTGAGGTCTCCAACCCCTAGTTAGGAAGTTTACTTGCTATTTCACATTTTTAGAGGGACTTTTCTTTTTAGTGTTGCTTGTTGGCATTCTAGCCACTTTTGTTTCAGCTCGCTTATTGTGACACCGATCCCAGTACAGTTTTTTGAGCTTGTTTTTTTGGCATAAGAGCCTTGTCTTCCCCTAGCTCCCCTTCTACACACTCGGTTGCTTTAGGGTTTTTGAGTTCTTACACAGTCAGTTACAAATTATCTGATGATGTGTGATGTCCTCTTCTCCTAGGTCTTCGAGATGGTTGAGTTAGACGGTCTTCTCAAGGGACTGGACACCCCTTGATGGATCCATTAACGCTTGACCTTAGGAGTAGTCTAGAGGGCCACTTGATCACATCATCCATGTGGACTTTTCCTTTTACTGTGATGATGGAATTTCAGGTTATATGGAACAATGGTACATTTGAGAGAGAGATGATTGGTTGTACCCCACCTTGGTTGATTGTCTTATGGACCTTTCATTTTGTTGATAATATTTTTGTGGTACCTTGCCTTTTGCCTTTTGGGTCTTTTCCTCATCTTGGGTTATCTTTCAATTTGTACCACCTTTTATGTTTTTGGTCTTGTGTGTACTATGGTAGTTTGTCTACATTTGAGGTACACCCCCTTTGTCCAAATTGTTATGAGTGTTTATACCCACTTCTGTTACCCTCCAGACCTTAGTTAGGAAGATTGCTTGCTATCATACCTTTTGGAGGTCCTATTTGAGTTACAAGAGGTAGTTACAAGGAGATATTGCACATAAGAGGTAGTTACAAGGAGCTATTGCATATATTTGACAGTATTTGACCTTCCATCTCTTTAGCATGTCAAATAACAGGTAGTTACAAGGAGCTATTGCAATATATATTTGACCTTATCTGTACCTTCCCCGCAATGGTTGATTTACTTTTGGTCCTTACACCCTGTTGTTTATTGGTCTTGTGGTACATTGTCCTTTAATTTTGGTCCTTTCATGTTTTCGTGGTACCTTGTCCTTTAATTTTGGTCCTTTCATATTTTTGTGGTACCTTGTCTCTTACCTTTTGGGTCTTTTACTCATCTTTGGTTATCTTTTGATTTGTACCACCTCTTATGTTTTTGGTGATCTTATGGGTACTATGGTAGTTTGTCCACATTTGAGGTACACCCCCTTTGTCCAAATTGTTTATGAGTCTTTATACCCACTTCGTACCACCCTCCAGACCTTAGTGAGGAAGATTTCTTGCTATCATACCTTTCAGAGGTCCTATTTGAGTTACAAGAGGTAGTTATAAGGATCTATTGCATATATTTTACATTATTTGACCTTCCATCTCTTTGGCATGTCAAATAACAAGTAGTTACAAGGAGTTATTGCAATATATATTTGACCTTATTTGTACCTTCCCCACAATGGTTGATTTACTTTTGGTCCTTACACCCTGTTGTTTATTGGTCTTGTGGTACCTTGTCCTTTCATTTTTTTGTGGTACCTTGCCTCTTACCTTTTGGGTCTTTTACTCTTCTTTGGTTATCTTTTGATTTGTACCACCTTTTATGTTTTTGGTCTTATGGGTAGAACTATGGTAGTTTGTTCACATTTGAGGTAGTACACCCCCTTAGTCCCAAGGGTTATGATTCTTTATACCCACTCTTTTCTTTTAGAGTTGTACCTTACTGGTTGGTCCTTGTAGCTTACTGGAGGCCGTGAGTCTCTTTGGCCTCAGTCTGCTGGCTCTCAGCTCATCTTTATTGTGATTGTACCGGGCCTTTTGACTGTCATTGAATTTCTTTGATTGACTGTACCATAGCCCAATCATCTCTCTCTCTCTCTCTCTGGTTGGTACTAACCCTATAATAGGGTCACTTGGTTCCTAGAGTTGACTGGCTTCTAAGAGGCACAGTCATTTCTGAAAGTAACTCTTCTGAGTATATTACAGGAAACATCTACACCCAGGTAATCAAATATGTGTTGGTAAGACTTAAGTAATCAAATTGTTAACAAGAGAATATTTGACACATAAGTATGCCGTTAATTTGACTGAAGGCATTCCTGACTTTTTAACAAGAGAATATTTGACACAAAAGTATGTTGTTAATTTTTAACACGCGAGCCTGAAAGCAAGCGAGCCTGAAACAAGCGAGCCTGGAGCAAGCGTGCCCCAAGCAAGCGAGCGTAGAAGGTCGAAGTGGAATCCAGTGGCCCCATAACCCACAAGTAAACATGGAAATCTCTGCTTGGACCGGAGGAAAACATCAGATCTATACTATTAATGATAATATGAGTTGGTTGGATTATATGCAAACATGGAAACCTAGGTGGGAGTTGAGACATACTGAAGTATTAGATGCTAACTTATAGGGATCTGATGCTTTTATTAGACTAGTGCTAGAACTCAGAAGAATGCCTATGGGATCCAGTATTGTACCAGAGATGATTTACAACAACTCCCTGAGAAAAGCAGCTAATGCAAGCAATTGGTTAACACACCTCAACCATGATCTTAACTTAATCACGACAGAGGTATCTACACATCACCCCAGGATACAACTAGACCATCAATATTACTGTATTAACCGGATACGTTCTTTGAAAGCATGGCCACATCAAGATGCTAGTCTCTGGTTTCCAAGTACTACCCACACTTATGAAAAATATAAAAAATTATGGTGGGATTTCTTAAGAAAAGAAAATACAGATAGAACATATTATACCATGCTAAAGTTTGGACATCAAAGTACACATATTCATGAGGATCCTCCATTCTACGGCCTTGATTGGATGAGAGACTGGTGGTAGTCATTCGGCATCAACGTGACAGCATTAGAACCAGTTCTTATTTATAATCTAAAATAGGACGCTGGAGAATCTCTCGAACAAGTCAAATATATTTTGCAGACAAAGATTACTGAGGATCAAATCCTTAAGTACTACATTCAAAAGAAAAAACAATGGCTTGTCAAAACCCGCATAGAAGTCCACATGCATCAGAATAGACGCGTGGTCCTGAGGTCTGTTTATTCAAAGGCATGGGATACTGAATCCATTCTCTTTCGAGAATTATATGGTCCCCCATACTCCGATGAGTTGTCAATATCTCAAACGTATTTGGCTATGAGTGGGGCATGTCCATTCAGATTGTCATAATAAGATTCCATTCGGCTAAGAGAGTGGGCCTGTCCTCTCTAAGTTTTAGGTAGAGAACCATTTGAGGCATTTGAGTTTTGTCTCTCTCTGCTCTGTGTCTGAGTCTGAGAAAAGGTGTATGCTATGCAAATAGCCTTTGTCGTATTAGATTGCAACAAAAACCTTGTCTCTTCTTAATTCTAGCGTCTGTAAGGAAAAGGAATAAAAGGAGTATGCTCGTGGCTGGCCCTCGTGGTATTAGATCAATCCAGAAACCTGATACTTCCTTTATAAGTATAAATCTTGAGTATGTATCTGTCCGAGGAATTATGCTCTGTCTGTATTTAATTTTATATTTTGAATAAAATTATACAAGTTTCACAACATTATATAAAATATTGTTTTGAAGATTTGTGAACACTTATTAACCACCTCAAAGATCTTAGTTTTGAAAGTCATAAAAACTTTTAGAAGTTTTCCATAATGGTTTGTTAATTTTTTTTATTTTATTATTGCTAAATATAAATATCTTACTAAATGTGAGTGTACTTCAATTACCGAGGTGATGAACCCAAACTGATGGGATGAGAGAGACTTTAGGGCCATGATGACAAAGATAGTTAGATGGTGTGATATGGGACTCAAGACCCAAAGGAGCAATAAACAAAAGCTCATAATTGCATCAATTTCTACTCCTAAGAAAGTTAAAGTGATCCTCTTCCTCATCACTTGAATGCCTACATTTTGAGAAAGGGAATGCGGTACAAGTCACCTTATAAAAGGCGCTACATGTCACATTTTAAGAGGCACTATTCCTTGCGGTCCTATCTAAACTTTTTTCCCATGGTGCAGGTAGAACCAAACAGGTATTTGTCAGATCTGTCTTCCTCGAGCAAGGGGAGTTTAGGAAGGCTAGAGGAAAGTGAGACATCCAGTACGTCTACAAAGAGTTTTATCCACTAGATGTCAAAAGACCAGAAGAAAATTCCATAAATGCATGGAATTTTTTCGCACTCAAGGGGGGTCATGTTCCTATGATGATGAGACAATAAACGAAGACGATGTGCCCTTGAGGTACAAACATTTAGTGAAAGGTCCTCTTTTTTGCAGAATGACCCTTTTGCCCATGTCGGCTTCCGCACTTCCTGCGGAACTATCCCGTGCCAACAATTAGTATGCTACAAACACACCATAAATAATCCCACTAAAATGAAACTTGCTCACATCTAATTGTTTTATACACTTTGTAATGCCCGCCTAGGTACCTTAACTGTTTAGAATAATGAAGTACTAGTTTTGAAATGAACCGGCTAAGTAAAACACGAACCATTTGAATTTACTTTGAAAATGCTTGAACGACAGTTATAGAAACTATTACTTTACTTAGTAAATGAATGTTCCACTGATTGAGATAAAATCACTGAATGTTACATATGCTCGACTGATTGAGATAGAATGATGAATGATAGATATGATTTACTGATTGAGAGAAAAGGATGAATGAAATATATGCTCGACTGACTGAGATATTATGATGGATGATGAAATATTTCATAGTGCAGCGCTATTAATGTGCGTTTGAGTGTGTGTGTGTGTGCAGTGGTAGGTAAGATGATTTACCGACTTACCCACAATGGAATTATAGGGGTCGTAAGAATGGAAAGAATACATAGGGGTACGACGACTAACTGTCGACCCTGGATTATCAATCCACGCACGGGTGAAGCCGTTTCAGCTCACCCGGGGAAGCGTATGTCGTACGGGCAAGGCCATAATGATTTGGTCGCGTACAATGAGTTGAGGGGCGCACAATAAGGAGAGCCTTATCCCTCAACATCCCTTAGTCTCCAAGGAGCGTAGTTGAGAGATCGCGGTAACGGTTCCTGGTTGCTACGCAGTACTTCCCATAAAAAAGAAGAAATGAAACTGTCAGAAGGGCCCGCCGAAGAGGTACCTAGACAAGAACGAGAGGAAGAAAATTAATCAATGGTATAAATGAAAATTTCACATAAGATTTAAGAAATACTTTATTTCATTTTGTTCTATTTTATTAAATTGAATAATTCTATTCAAGATTTTATTGATTTCATTAATTTGAATTATTCATTTTAATTGATTTTATTAACTTGAAAAAGAATTGAAGAGATTGATTTTATTCAAATATTAAATTTGATTAATGATGCTGATTGAAAAAGATTAATAATAAGAGAATTATTTTTATTCAAAGATTTTAATTTTATGGATTTTATTATTTTAAATCATTCTATTAAAGATTATATTTAATTGACTTCATTATTTTCAGAAAGAATTGAAATAGGTCATTAATAAAAGAATTGTTTTTCTTTTATTATTATTCAAGATTTTACTTTAATTAATTTTATTATTCATTTAAATTATTTTATAAGAGGAAATTTAAAATAGATTATACTTTTAGTAAAATGAATCATATTTTAATTCAATCTTAATATTAGGAAAAGAAAGAAAAGTAAAAAGCAATAAGTCTAACTAAAATATTGTTAAGTAAACTAAATGAGAACCAAAAGAGAAATAGAACTCTTCTACACCTAACTCCCACTGATCTAGGGATTTAGATGCACATTAAAGACATTAAGAAGACACATGTATTTGAGAATATTGGAAATTAAAATATTAAATTAAATTAAGTATGTGCATGGACAGACACATGACACACAGACTTTTGCTATATAATGAGGGAAGAGAAGGAGAGAAAGATATCTCTTGCTCCCTAATGCTAGATGATCATCATAATCTCAGATTATGTTATGATCCTTGGAGTTGGGATTAGCTGGAACGGGGATTGGGAGATCCTTTCGGGAGGCTAGATTGTATGTTCTTATGACCCCATTAGCTCGGGGGTTCGAGGTGAAGAAGAATAACCCCGATACGGTAGGGAGGTCAATCGAGGGGTCACTCAATACTTCCTCAGGAGATTGGATTGGATCGTGCGGAAACCACTTCGAGAACTCCATCTATTCGCTGGACCAACCGTCGAAAATAGGTTTGAAGTATTTTTATTTTATTTATTTTGCTAAATCTTTTTGAGAATGAATAAATTTGAGTATATAGTTTTATATATTGACATTCATGTACTACGATAGATAGAACTAGATCTGTGGCTTCTATATCTTCTTCTGAAAAATCGTATAAGAAGTTTTTTTTTTTGGACACCGAAAAGGGGGTCCCTACATTTGGTATCAAAGCCGGTTGAGCCTTGAGAGTGAACAACAGTGAGATTGGAGCTGCAACCTTTTTGGATTTATACCTTCGACCGGGCAACTATTTACACAGGTTTGATTGTATTTAAATGGTTGTTACTAAAAAATTTATTTAAGAAATTATCAAAGATCTTAATTGAATAATTCTGACCCTTCTTGATTTCTGGAAATTGTAATTTTATTTGCAAAAATAAATAAAAAAGGGTGAAAATTTATATAATCAGTTTTATATATACTGTTTTCTATTTAAACTATTGCCGCGGCACACGATTGGGTATGGTGTTGTTGATACAAAATAATGAAAACGATTTATATTCTCGTGTGTGAGTCCTGCTACTAATACGTTGGAGATTTAGTCGTAACCGGTAAATTGATAGTTAGCAAAAATTTCTGTGTTTGATTTTTTAAAGCCAGATCGATTTCCTGTTCGAAGCTCAGTATTGAGATCGATTTTGTATTTCGATTACAGTATTTTCTGTACCCATTTCTTTAAAATCTCAGACTTGTATTTTCTGTACCCATTTCTTTAAAATCTCAGAATCCGATCTGATAATCGCCTCGCCGCCAACTGTCTGTGATCTATAATATCTTTGTACAAAACTCCAGTGAGGAAACTGTATTTTATATTCTTCCAACTTTCAAAGGAATCCGCCTATCGGATAACCAACTGAATGATTGTAAAACGATTGCATGTATTGTAAGTGCGTTGCATTCTTCTTTGCATTCATTTCTTCGACTTGAACCCAAGCAGAGCAATCGTGATGGCAATGATCTACTAGCTTAGCCTGAAATCTGTATGAGAATTCTTTTTATTTTAGATTTTTGTCTAAGTTAAAACTCAAGACCCAGGTCATGCGAACCTTCTCTTCTTTCATCCTATTCGAAGGCCACTGTCATGACTCTATGTGCGTCGTTCGAACTACCCCTGTGAGGAATCGACCCACTTTTTTGACTGGGCAGCGTATAGTCGATTCGATCAACCCTACGGATCTCAGTGAATGTTACAGACCCATGATTGCGCCGACCGTTGGATCGTAGATCCCTGTGTCAGGGAATTCTTTGATCTCAGCTCCCCTTGATCTTTTATAAACATCTGTTATATGTTTTGTTCCATCAATCTATTGGCCGAACCCAACGATGGAGGGATCCGACCAATGATCTGGTTAAACCACTGAGCGTTCCTCTGTAAACTTTTACTTGTATCCTCGATTTCTACCTCTGTACACTGCAGAAACCGGTTCTAAGCGTGAAGGTGAAGACGTGGCGTTCTACCCGAAGTCATGAGACCGTTGATATCCCTTTGCTTGGACTCGGCGCCTTGATTATCTCCTGCAGTCTGGTTGTTGAGAATAACTACAACTCAATTTTCATTATATAATTATTTTCGCATTCCTGTAGCAGCGTCTCGGTCTTGGATGTGAACTACTATGACTCTTAAACTTTGTTTTCATTATATACTGTTTCTTTAGTGTTTTCCAGATTGATCTTCGATTTATATTTTGCACCGTGGGATATGTGTTAACATCCATTCTTTGCAAGTTAATTTACAGTATTTCGATTTTGACTTTTCATTTTCGAAAACTCAGAAGTACTTGAAATCAGATCTTGGCAATTGTTTTAAATTTCATAGCATTCAAATTCCAGATCAGGGCGTTTTTTTTATTTGAATCTAAATCTCAGCGTTTGACCGTAATTTCATAGCATTCTCATTTCCAGAGTATGGCGTTTTTTTTAATTTCAAGCTTATAACCTTCGAATCTAGATCTTAACGTTTCGACTTCAAATCTCATGGCAGTTTGATCCAGACCCTGGCGTAGATCTCAAACTAACTTAAACCCTAAAAAGTTTCTATGTTACCAACTCGAATGGCGACCTCAGTTATTGCATGAATCATTCCGATCATTAAACTGCTCGTGGTTCCATTTCCCCAAATCCATGGGATTTTCTGGAAATTGCTTTATGGTTTAATTAAAAATCTTTGTGAGTCTTTATTCCTATCGGCGTTTACACATCTAAATAAGATTGTGTACTCTTCCTTTAAAAGACTGCGTGTACCCATTTCTAATGGTGTTTTTAGAATCTATGATAGCTTGACCTCTAATCTACTCGCATTCTACCTTCGAAAGGGGGAAAGCGCTCCAGAATCCATCTGCCATTTAATCTCTGCAAATTGATTTTCTTTCCAGATGCATAAAATCGAATCCATTATTTGAGGCGTTTTCCATCAGTGTTTTTATCCATAAAATCGAATTTGAAACTTATGCATTGACTTGCAAATGAGGCGTTTTCCATCTGTATTCTTTTATCCATAAAATCAAATTTGTAATTTATGCATTGGCTTGCCACTGAGGTGTTTTTCTCCATATATATATCCATAAAATCGAATCTATTATTTGAGGTATTTTCCGTCTCTATATTTATCTATAAAAATCAAATTTGAAATTTATGTGTGTTCAGAATTTGTGATGGTTATTTAAAATGATGTTTGCGTTGATCCATTTCTTGGGGGCATTTCCAGGTCAATTAAGTTAAATTACAAATGCTCTTAATATCTGCATTGATCCATTACGATTGGCGTTTCATGATTATGAAATGAGATATAATTTAGCTTTGAAATTCACCCTGTGATATTCTGATTGCATGTTACTGGCATCCTTCGAATCCTTGCTGTAGATTGTAAAGCAAATCTAGAATTTCCGAGCAACTATTTGAAAGTTCATTAAGCGTCCCAGTTTGCTAGATACAAATTGTATTATATAATCTTTAAAATCTCCGTACACTTATTCTGAGGGTTATTGGCATTGGCGTTCCAGACTTAATACAATTTGTAAATATTAAAACCTTTAATCCCGGAGTGTCAATTCGAGTGTCTCTGCGCCACTATGGCAGTTTACGTTTTAATTCCAAGGGAGGATGCATGATTATACATATGAAAAAGTGTAAGCTTTGTGATGTGTCTTAAGTTATAATTTGACATTCCTTAATTGTTAAAATAATACTTCGAACATCCTAGAATAGTTCATGCCATGCCACATTCAAATCTTAATTTAGGTATGCAATTTAATGAATTTTTTATCAGATAGATATACCCCAAGAAGGACGAATGTCACTCTTTTCGTAAGTATGTGTTGAAGATAAACATAATTTATAACACTTGGCACATCTATATCTTAACTAAAACCATGCATTCTATTGAATTAAATTAAGAGTCTTTTTGCCCTCGTTTAAGCTATATTGTCCGTTGCATATGTACATCATTAATAAGTTAACTATAGCCCTTTCGAAATAAAACAAGGCTACACTAACCCTTTTGGATCGGAACTGCTTATTATACCAATCTTTATTAAGTCATGCTTAATATTAAAATAATATAGGAATAGATATTTATATGTTTAAAAGGAGTGGGGAATTGTTAACTGAAGGTACATCTCACTGAATTCATAGATATGTTATACATTTTTAGTCATTTAACGTATTTAAAATGAAATAAGGATGAATGTTTATATTCTTAAAAATGGAATTTTGGAATTGTTTAGTTGAAAATGCATTTTGGCAAATTCATATACATGTTGTATACTTTAATTCAACCATGCATTGTACTTCTATATAATTATGTGCTTAATGGAATCTAGGAAATATTCATTTGAACGTGAATCATTATGAAATCTTACGTATGTTGTGAAGAAAAAGTAAGACAAGGTAAGTTGATAGGGTGATGTTATTATATTTATAGGAAGTAGAGTATTACGACAAACTTACACCATCTAGTTAACCTCCTCGATTTGGAAAGGAAGGGTAGTCGATTAAGTATGCCTTATTGGTGGTTCTTAATTGTGAAGTAGAATGAATGTGGATTTATTTAGTACACTGAAAGGAATGAGATTATGTGTGAACTCGTAATTTAAAATAAAATAATTATATTCTTAGAATCATTGTTTAATGATTATAGTATGTATACACTTCAAATGAATCAATACAATGTCTTTGGTAAAAGATAAGAGTACACATGTCCTTAATACATTGAGAATGGTGAATTTGAAATAATTCTGTATTGGGTAATTGCATATTATTAATGGATACATAGCCTTAATGAAATTATATTATACCCTTGAGTTAGAATGAGGATATACATAATCCTAATGGGGAATCTAGTAATAACGAGAAGATGGATCCTTTACGGACAATAGGAGTTATGTATTTTATTATATATATAATAAAAAAAAAATTACATGCTAAGAACGAGAGACTTAGATTCATTTAAGACTTTCTAGATGTAAGCTTTAGAATTTAGAGTTTGAGAGTACCACTAAAAAAGTACAACCTCTATTCCTTTATTTGAGAGTAATGATTTGCTATATGACTTGTGTTATAATTATAGGTATTATACCACTACCCTTACTAAGTAAGAGTGTATATATATATATATATATATATATATAGAGAGAGAGAGAGAGAGAGAGAGAGAGAGATAATTGACCTTATATATATATTTCACCCTTTTAAAAATCACATCTAATTGGTGGGTTAGGCATCGTAATTATTGAGATATATATATTTAAATATGTGGAGAAGAATTGTTTGCAATAGATTGGATGTTATGTAAATATGTTATTTATGTTAAGTGAAAATAAATGTTATAATGAGTGTGTGTGATAATATATGATGTATTTATGCATTGAATAAATAAGTGGAAAGGAATTATTGCTTTAGGTTGGCATATAAGTTATACAAATATGTTATCTATATTAAGTGAAAAGAAATGTTTTAATGAAGTCATGTATCCTTTTTAAAACGAAATAAGAATATATGTTTATATTCTTAAAAAGGAGTTTTAGAATTGTTATTTGAGAGTGTGTCTCAATTAAATTCAGTACTCTAATGGTTTGGAAATAACCAACAACATATGATTATGCTTACAGATTTAAAGGTGCTATGTATGTTGAATATAATTATATAAGGATTTAAGTATTGTTTTAGGTGAGTTGTTTATCATTATAAATGCTCGGCCATAAGGAAGATATGTTCTAGATTGAGTTAGAAAGTAATGCTTAAATATTAAGTGTATATCATTCACGGGATAAATAAAATGGGAAAACCTGAAGGATTGTTTAGATGGATTTAGTAAACTCAAGGAGAGAAGATGGTATGTGTATTAAATGATTTGTTTGAAGTTATGGCTTAAAGTAATTGAATCATGAGTTATGATTGTTATTCTAGTTATTGTTCCATAAGAAGATTGGATATGAATGGTGATAATTGTCTTCTAAGCTAAGTTTATGACATACACTTGCTACGAAGATCGACGTAGAAAAATTGAAGCTACGATTTTTACTTCTTCTTCTTCGGCAAGGATACTTCCAGCTTCCTGAACAGGTTAGAATTATTCTCCTTTAAATTTGCTAGTATGAAAGTTTGAAGGGTATTCAGGGTTTATATACTTTGATGGAGGGTTTTGCGTCAAGAATTTTATCGATTGGTTGTAAATGCTTATTCTCTGAAATCAAGGCAATGGCTTCGCAGGTATGCATTACTAGTTTGTAATCATGTTTTGGATTGTGAAAAGAGAGAAGTTATACTTACCATGAACTATAAAATTTTAGCTGTACTTGAGCTAGGAAGAGAAGAAAACTTCACATAAACTTTGTTTATAAAAATTTGAGATTATACTTTTAGCTATACTAAGTAAATGACACTCCAGTATTTAATTATACCTTGGATTATGAGAAGAGAGAGGTTGTATGTAAGAGTAGTTTATGAATGGCTAAGGTATGTATTGAAGAATAGAATTTGGAAGGGTTAATTCTTACCTTGAAAATTCAGATGGTTTTAAACATATGATAGTTACACGTAATTATAGGAAAGGAAGAGGTTGGAATTGAAGATTTTATCCCTTTTGTTGAAATGTGTTAGTACTTTAAAGGATTTCCATAAATGATATATTTATAGTTTTGTTGAATTGAAAGAATTTGTTGTAGACGATTTCAATCCGGTTACAATTAGTGAGTTAAGAGAGAACTGTTGTGGGGATTACCACACTACGAAACGTACGATTTAGTTATATTACCAATTATGCGGCTTATATGAGGGTAGAAAAGAAGAAATGAAATTTTATTATCGATTGTGGATATATTGAAGAAATGAATGTGAAAAGGAAGTGAAAACTCACCGTGGAATCACATGAAACTTAACTTCAGGACGAAGTTTTAATAAGAGGAGGTGTATGTAATGCTCGCCTAGGTACCTTAACTGTTTAGAATAATGAAGTACTAGTTTTGAAATGAACTGGCTAAGTAAAAAACGAACCATTTGAATTTACTTTGAAAATGCTTGAACGACAGTTATAGAAACTATTACTTTACTTAATAAATGAATGCTCGACTGATTGAAATAGAATGACTGAATGTTACATATGCTCGACTGATTGAGATAGAATGATGAATGATAGATATGATTTACTGATTGAGAGAAAAGGATGAATGAAATATATGCTCGACTGACTGAGATATTATGATGGATGATGAAATATTTCATAGTGCAATGCTACTAATGTGCGTTTGAGTGTGTGTGTGTGCAGTGGCAGGTAAGATGATTTATTGACTGACCCACAATGGAATTATAGGGGTCGTAAGAATGGAAAGAACACATAGGGGTACGACGACTGACTGTCGACCCTGGATTAGCAATCCACGCACGGGTGAAGCCGTTTCAGCTCACCCGGGGAAGCGTATGTCGTACAGGCAAGGCCATAATGATTTGGTCGCGTACGATGAGTTGAGGGGCGCGCAATAAGGAGAGCCTTATCCCTCAACATCCCTTAGTCTTCAAGGAGCGTAGTTGAGAGATCGCGGTAACGATTCCTGGTCGCTACGCAGTACTCCCCATAAGAAGGAAGAAATGAAACTGTCAGAAGAGCCCACCGAAGAGGTACCTAGACAAGAACGAGAGGAAGAAAATTAATCAATGGTATAAATGAAAATTTCACATAAGATTTAAGAAATACTTTATTTCATTTTGTTCTATTTTATTAAATTGAATAATTCTATTCAAGATTTTATTGATTTCATTAATTTGAATTATTCATTTTAATTGATTTTATTAACTTGAAAAAGAATTGAAGAGATTGATTTTATTCAAATATTAAATTTGATTAATTATGCTGATTGAAAAAGATTAATAATAAGAGAATTATTTTTATTCAAAGATTTTAATTTTATGGATTTTATTATTTTAAATCATTCTATTAAAGATTCTATTTAATTGACTTCATTATTTTGAGAAAGGATTGAAATAGGTCATTAATAAAAGCATTGTTTTTCTTTTATGATTATTCAAGATTTTACTTTAATTAATTTTATTATTCATTTAAATTATTTTATAAGAGGAAATTTAAAATAGATTATACTTTTAGTAAAAGGAATCATCTTTTAATTCAATCTTAATATTAGGAAAAGAAAGAAAAATAGAAAGCAATAAGTCTAACTAAAAGATTGTTAAGTAAACTAAATGAGAACCAAAAGAGAAGTAGAACTCTTCTACACCTAACTCCTACTGATCTAGGGATTTAGGTGCACATTAAAGACATTAAGAAGACACATGTATTTGAGAATATTGAAAATTAAAATATTAAATTAAATTAAGTATGTGCATGGACAGACACATGGCACACAGGCTTTTGCTATATAATGAGGGAGGAGAAGGAGAGAAAGATATCTCTTACTCCCTAATGCTGAATGGTCATCATAATATCGGATTATGTTATGATCCTTTGAGTTGGGATTAGCCGGAACGGGGATTGGGAGATCCTTTCGGGAGGCTAGATTGTGTGTTCTTACGACCCCATTAGCATGGGGGTTCGGGGTGAAGAAGAATAACCCCGATACGATAGGGAGGTCAACCGAGGGGTCACTCGGTACTTCATCAGGAGATTGGATTGGATCGTGCGGAAAACACTTTGAGGACTCCATCGATTCGCTGGACCAACCGTTGAAAATAGGTTTGAAGTATTTTTATTTTATTTATTTTGCTAAATCTTTTTGAGAATGAATAAATCTGAGTATATAGTTTTATATATTGACATTCATGTACTACGATAGATAGAACTAGATCTGTGGATTCTATATCTTCTTCTGAAAAATCGTACGGGAAGTTTTTTTTTTTGGGACCCCGAAAAGGAGGTCCCTACACACTTCATCATTGATTCATTATCTTGAATTTTTTTTAAACTATTTGTTCCCTTTATTTTAGTTTCCATAGTGCCTAACATAAGACAACATAATTTAATCCATAGATTAAATTTATTTCTAAAATTCAGGATAAAATAAGGACAATAAGCTTGGATACTAAGTTGAATATGACTAGGTTGGGATTCATATTTATTGACACCATTGAGCAATTTAACCAATTTACAAATCTCTCTTTTCAAATTCCTTTTATGGAGATTTAGAAAAAGACATATCCTTCCATGTAGATTATAAAAATTTCAATTATGTCAAGTTCTCCTTGCATGGCTTGGTGAAAATTGAAAGCTTCAATTTTCAGACAATTAAGAATTTTTGGGCAATGTAGAATGTGAGGAATGATTTAACTCTGTGTACCCACGCCCGCTGTCTAAGGAGTGTTTCCAGTGGTCTTGAGTTTCAGCTTGGCAATGGTGACCCACGCCAATGGTCACAGTTTCCATGTTGAAACTCAAGACCGCTAGCAACACTCACTCATGGAAGAGATTGGTAAAAAAATCATCCAATGAAGGATTCTTCCAATAATCTCTGAATGTGGATTTTGTTACATCGAAGATAGAAACAAAAACTAAGTCAAGACCTAGTTTGGATAGAATAGAGAGAATAGATTGCTCTTCCTTCTTGTATACACCACATAACTTGAGCTATAGTAGAAGTATTTGAATTTGGTGAATAAATTTTGGATTGACTCAAATATTCTTGGGCTTAAACTTATGAGATCATTCTGCAATTTATTTAGTTAAAATAAAAATATGTGTTTGAATGAAAGGGTTTTATTTATTAGTTTACCTTAAGTCTCTTACCCTCCAACTTCCCAACTCTTGCCCTATCTTTAACTCTCCACAATTTGACAAGTTTTGTCTTTGTCCTCAGGTTGAATTTTCATCCTTATTGTGAGAGTAATATTCAAATAAAATATTTTAAAATTACAAATTTCTCCCAATCAAGATGAAGTTTATCAATGAACATCTTGACTCTTTGTGCACATATGTTGAGCATGTGACTTGGCACTTGAACAATAACTTGTCTTTGATCTCTTTCATATCCTAGTCATTGTCTATATGGTGGGCACTTTTGAAATGCTTTGCCTCAATGATTGTAGAGAATTGCCTTAAATTACTTAGTTAATATTGGTTCTTTGGGAAAATAGATGTGATTGGTGAAGAAACAATCACATCATTCTTCCAAGCCAATAAATTCTAGACTATTGAAGGTGTCTTCGAATTTGATCATGGTGGTGTTGCAAGTTTCATAACTAAGGCTCGTAAGCAACTTTCAAGCATGAAGTAAATACATATGGGAAGCAGTAATGAATACATAGATGGAAATGGTTTTTAGTGGGTATGATTTAAACTTGAAGTGGATTGTGTTCTTGACATTGGAAAAAACGTGCCTATATACAATTTCAACTAAAGGTACTTTGGCTCAGTTAGAAGAGTCAAGAGACATTTCAAACTATGTCTTGCAATAAAATGGTGCTCCATTCAGTAAAAGGAAATCCCTTTATATCACTCTTGAACTCGATCTTTTAAATTTATGGGAAATTTCTTAATAGAAGTTTCAGCTTTATTTGGAAAACATCCATGAGGTTCAATCTAGATCAGCAAGCATAATTTCTTGAAGTTGCATTATTCCAAACATGATTAATTGGTAGCATAGACGCACTCATTCATTTTCATGAGTTAGTGGTCTATTTTTGGTACCTCCCTAAGCATTTTAAGATGTTGAGAGTCTTATGGGAGTGGAAAGCATCTTTTTGCAAAGATTTCTCATCATGTAGAGGAGGATAAAAGGGACAAAGATGAACATTTGAAGGGGTTGAAAAATTACAACTAGAAGACTCTGATCTTCTTGGAGCTCATAGGGTCATGGTTTCTGGAGAATAAGGTGCCATACTGGAGGATTCACCATTCTTATAGAACATGTTCCTCTCTGTTCTTGTGTCTTCTTTGTGTCGTCTTTTCTTCGTGTTTAATTTTTCAACCTTTGGGTGGATTCTCTTGTATTTATAGTCATAAAAAAACAAGTTGTGGTATAGCTTCCCCTATTGTGGTTATTATTTTTTTATTAAGCTCATGGACATTTATATGCAGTTTATTGTTTCTACTATCATTGTGTTTTGTGATGAATGATTGAAGAATGTTATAAGTGTGCCTAAAGAATTATGAACATGGATATATACAATTCCTTATATTTATTATCACTTTGTTTTATGTGATGAATTCATTTGCATGACTTGAATATATCTGAAGCTCTCCTTGAGGTCCCATGAATGAACTTGAAGCTATTGCATATATTTGACAGTATTTGACCTTCCATCTCTTTGGCATGTCAAATAACAGGTAGTTACAAGGAGCTATTGCAATATATATTTGACCTTATTTGTACCTTCCCCATAATGGTTGATTTACTTTTGGTCCTTACACCCTGTTGTTTATTGGTCTTGTGGTACCTTGTCCTTTAATTTTGGTCCTTTCATGTTTTCGTGGCACCTTGTCCTTTAATTTTGGTCCTTTCATGTTTTTGTGGTACCTTGCCTCTTACCTTTTGGGTCTTTTACTCATCTTTGGTTATCTTTTGATTTGTACCACCTCTTATGTTTTTGGTGATCTTATGGGTACTATGGTAGTTTGTCCACATTTGAGGTACACCCCCTTTGTCCAAATTGTTATGAGTCTTTATGCCCACTTCGTACCACCCTCCAGACCTTAGTGAGGAAGATTGCTTGCTATCATACCTTTCAGAGGTCCTATTTGAGTTACAAGAGGTAGTTACAAGGATCTATTGCATATATTTGACATTATTTGACCTTCCATATCTTTGGCATGTCAAATAACAGGTAGTTACAAGGATCTATTGCAATATATATTTGACCTTATTTGTACCTTCCCCACAATGGTTGATTTACTTTTGGTCCTTACACCCTGTTGTTTATTGGTCTTGTGGTACCTTGCCCTTTAATTTTGGTCCTTTCATTTTTTTCTGGTACCTTGCCTCTTACCTTTTGGGTCTTTTACTCATCTTTGGTTATCTTTTGATTTGTACCAACTTTTATGTTTTTGGTCTTATGGATATAACTATGGTAGTTTGTTCACATTTGAGGTAGTACACCCCTTAGTCCCAAGGGTTATGATTCTTTATACCCACTCTTTTCTTTTAGACTTGTACCTTACTGGTTAGTCTTGGTACCCTTTGGTTGGTCCTTGTACCTTACTAGAGGCCGTGAGTCTCTTTGGCCTCAGTCTGCTGGCTGTCAGCTCATCTTTATTGTGATTGTACTGAGCCTTTTGACTGCCATTGAATTTATTTGATTGACCGTACCATAGCCTAGTCATCTCTCTCTCTCTCTGGTTTGTACTAACCCTATAATAAGGTCACTTGGTTCCTGGAGTTGACTGGCCTCTAAGAGGCACAGTCATTTCTGAAAGTAACTCTTCTGAGTATATTACAGGAAACGTCTACACCCAGGTAATCAAATATGTGTTAGTAAGACTTAAGTAATCAAATTGTTAACAAGAGAATATTTGACACATAAGTATGTTGTTAATTTGACTGAAGGCATTCCTAACTTTTTAACAAGAGAATATTTGACACAGAAGTATGTTGTTAATTTTTAACACGCGAGCCTGAAAGAAAGCGAGCCTAGAGCAAGCATGCCCCAAGAAAGTGAGCGTAGAAGGTTGAAGCGGAATCCAGTGGCCCCATAACCCACAAGTAAACATGGAAATCTCTGCTTGCACCGGAGGAAAACATCAGATCTATACTATTAATGATAATATGAGTTGGTTGGATTATATGCAAACATGGAAACCTAAGTGGGAGTTGAGACCTACTGAAGTATTAGATGCTAACTTATTGGGATCTGATGCTTTTATTAGACTAGTGCCAGAACTCAGAAGAATGCCTATGGGATCTAGTATTGTACCAGAGATGATTTACAACAACTCACTGAGAAAAGCAACTGATGCAAGCAATTGGTTAACACACCTCTACCATGATCTTAACTTAATCACGACAGAGGTATCTACACATCACCCCAGGATACAACTATACCAACAATACTACTGTATTAATCGGATACGTTCTTTGAAAGCATGGCCACATCAAGATGCTAGTCTCTAGTTTCCAAGTACTACCCACACTTATGAAAAATATAAAAAATTATGGTGGGATTTCTTGAGAAAAGAAAATACAGATAGAACATATTATACCATGCTAAAGTTTGGACATCAAAGTACACATATTCATGAGGATCCTCCATTCTACGGCCTTGATTGGATGAGAGACTGGTGGCAGTCATTCGGCATCAACATGACAGCATTAGAACCAGCTGTTATTTATATTTTAAAACAGGACGCTGGAGAATCTCTCGAACAAGTCAAAGATATTTTGCAGACAAAGATTACTGAGGATCAAATCCTTAAGTACTACATTCAAAAGAAAAAACAATGGCTTGTCAAAACCCGCATAGAAGTCCACATGCATCAAAATAGACACGTGGTCCTGAGGTCTGTTTATTCAAAGGCATGGGATACTGAATCCATTCTCTTTCGAGAATTATATGGTCCCCCATACTCTGATGAGTTGTAAAATCGGAAACGTATTTGGCTATGAGTGGGGCCTGTCCATTCAGATTGTCATAATAAGATTCCATTCGGCTAAGAGAGTGGGCCTGTCCTCTCTAATTTTTACGTAGAGAACCATTTGAGGCATTCAAGTTTTGTCTCTCTCTGCTCTGTGTCTGAGTCTGAGAAAAGGTGTATGCTCTGCAAATAGCCTTTGTCGTATTAGATTGCAACAAAAACCTTGTCTCTCCTTAATTCTAAAGTCTGTAATGAAAAGAAATAACAGGAGTATGCTCATGGATGGCCCTCGTGGTATTAGATCAATCCAGAAACCTAATACTTCCTTTATAAGTATAAATCTTGAGTCTGTATCTGTCCGAGGAATTATGCTCTGTCTGTATTTAATTTTATATTTTGAATAAGATTATACAAGTTTCACAACATTATATAAAATATTGTTTTGAAGATTTGTGAACACTTATTAACCACCTCAAAGATCTTAGTTTTGAAAGTCATAAAAAATTTTAGAAGTTTTCCATGATTGTTAGTTAATTTTTTTTATTTTATTATTGCTAAATATAAATATCTTACTAAATGTGAGTGTACATCAATTACCGAGGTGATGAACCCAAACTGATGGGATGAGAGAGACTTTAGGGCCATGACGACAAAGATATTTAGATGGTGTGATATGGGAGTCAATACCCAAAGGAGCAATAACGAAAGCTCATAATTGCATCAATTTCTACTCCTAAGAAAGATAAAGTGATACTCTTCCTCATCACTTGAATGCCTACATTTTGAGAAAGGGAATGCGGTACAAGTCACCTTATAAAAGGCGCTACACGTCACCTTTTAAGAGGTGTTATGCCTTGCGGTCCTATCTAAACTTTTTTCCCATGGTGCAGGTAGAACCAAACAGGTATTTGTCAGATCTGTCTTCCTCGAGCGAGGGGAGTTTAGGAAGGCTAGAGGAAAGTGAGACATCCAGTACGTCTACAAGAGTTTTATCCACTAGATGTCAAAAGACCAGAAGAAAATTCCATAAATGCATGGAATTTTTTCACACCGAAGGGGGGTCATGTTCCTATGATGATGAGACAATAGGCGACGACGAGGTGCCCTTGAGGTACATACATTTAGTGAAACAATGGGTACCCAAGGATCTTCCTCAACCGAGCACATATTTTTGTGTGAACGAGAGGATATATTGAATTGCACCGTCACCATTACATGGTTTGGGGTTGTTTTGCATGGATGGCATAACAGTTCGTTACTGCACATGTACAGAATTGATGGAGTATGTTGGACCCTGTTACAAATACAAATATTGGATGCGCCTAGTCCAATATACATGAAGTATGCATAGATATGGATTGTCAGCAAACTATTTACAATTGAAAGACAAAAATCAAAATAAAGGAGCAACGTTGTACAATGACGGAAGGCCAAAGGCCATAGGTAATGTTGCAGGGTTTATAAATAGTACACAACCACGGTCTACAATTAATCAACCAAACTACAAATTTGAGCGGCGTGAAGGAAACCGTGTTTTTGTATGTGCCATTAAATCAATATCTGCAGGGGAAGAGTTGCTTATTAATTACAATTTGAATTGAGTAGATACAAAAAGGGTTACTATGGGAGTGGTACATAACAATTTACCCAACCTTTTATTAATGAATTTAACATCTTAAGGGGTTTGAATTTTCCATATTTACTTTGCAGACTAGTGATCGGGAAAAATCCTCGCCAGCAGATGGTCGGAGGAGTACATCTTCCTTGAGGGAGCAGGTATACATCTTTGTAATAGCAAAAATATAATACGAAAAAATAGTTTTTTTTTGCTTTTTTTTCATTATTAGTATATTGGTTTGGTTTATATAATGTTATCTATATTTGATGCATAAGGTTGATCGGGAAAGCCACCCGAATGTTCATCAGACGACAACAGCCTCGGGGCAACAGGTAAACCTAATTGTGATTGTACAATTTAAATATGTCAAAATGTTTTCTCATTATATTAATGTTTCAATGAATATTTTGGTTTCGTTTACGTAATTTTCTCTATGTTTTTTATGCAGGTCGGTTTTGTAAGGGTCCCAGTAGCCTCGATGCAACAGGTATACATCTTTGTAGTAGTAAAAATATAATATGAATAATAGCCTTTTTTATGTGTTTTTTCATGAATAGTTTTGGATTCGTTTAGGTGACTTTCACTATGTTTTTTATTTAGGGTTCTGTAAGGGGCAGTTCCCAAATATGAGTAGATCGGGGCAAGTCACCTATGACCATTGATCCGATAAGTGGATCATGATCCTCGAGGTTGCAGGTATAATTCATTGGAATTGTACCAATATAATACGTAGCATAATGTTTATTTTGTTATGTATTTTTCGTGTGTATACTGGTTTCGTTATAATAATGTTTTCTACTTCTTTTTTGCAGGGGGCTGATGATCGGGGCAAGTCCACAGCTGTGGATTAGACGACACCATCGTCCAGGCATCGGGTAAACCTAGTTGTAATTTTAGGAATCTATCATGATAGATATGTTTTGTTAATATAATTTTAGGAATCTATCATGATAGAACTTAGTAGTGTTTTATATATTTTTGTTGCAGCCCAGTGAATCGCTGTATGAAACAACATCGCAAGAATATTCAATAGATCCTGAAGTGGCTGAGATGCTTAACGATACCGTCATAATTGGTGAAGCCACAGACCCGTTTAAGATGATAGACAAAATGTTGAATAAATATAGTGCGAAAATCGTTTCTCTGCTGATCAAGGTTCCGCAGACAAGCCAGATTAGAGCAAGGATTGAATTGTTGGAACAGAAATCTGAAACCTTGCGAGTAAGTTGAGGAATCTTGAATCATAAAATAATTCATTTATAAATTTATAATTTTCTCTTTTATATGATAGTACTGAACATATAAAAGGTCGTTTGTATTTACAGAATTATCAAAGACCACACAACAGTGGTCAAGGCGGTGTTGGCCCCAGTGAGGCTCGAGGAGAGACGTGGCATCATGAGCAAGTGACTCCACGTGCATCGACTCCTTTTCCATTGTTGTCGATTGAACAGTCGGCAACACGTTCCAAAACACCACGGACCCCAGCTGTGAGCGCACCGGTCGCTAGTGACCAACGCATACCAAATCGTCCAAAAGAAGGGGTCGACACTGAGACTCCTGGTAATATTGATATCGCCCTAGTTGCATTTCCAGGATCTTCCCGTGTCACTAGCACGGGAACAATGGAGGCAACATTTTTGGTGGACCAAGATCTCGTCCCAATAAAGATTGAGAAGATCCCAGGTAATTAATATACGTTGATCAAGTTAATGTTTATAATTTCATTGTAATATACCGATAAAATGGTTTTTTTCAACTAATTATGATCATGGCATGATCATTTTGCAGGAAATGATGTTTTCTATAAACAAATGAATGACTTGTCCTTGGAGATATACGGGCCCACCATCCGAACAAGGTGGGATAGACAACCGAAATCTTTAAAAGTTGACCTCACTAATCGGTTGTTTGGCTTGTTCGGCGACAAGACCTTTAATCAAGCCAAGGTCCTGAAAAAGGATGGACAACATATGAAGGTTGTCCGAGACCAATATAGGACCCACCTAGAAAAAAACCATAGGTATGAACGCCCTCCAATGATTCCAGTAGTGGAGTGGAAATCTCTAGTGGACGATGGAAAGGAGAGGGCTCAGAGAAAAGAAGGAAAGATAACACCAGGCACATGGAGGTATGCAATACTTTTCGCACTGTAATTCTAAACCTTATTATTATTGATTTCTATATCGAATTTGGAACATCTAATGTATTTCAACACTTTCATAAGTTGTCAAACACATCAAAGGCCACAAAGGAAAGACTAGAAAAAATAGGTTAGCACAAGCTTGGGCCTGGTGGTTATTCGAATTTGGCGGCACGAATTGTAAGTTTCGAAAAACCAATAATGCATACAAATAATAAATTGCAAATTATTTTTCGTTTTATTACACCGCAAAATGTTAATTAACGACACTATGCAAATATGTAGGCCGACCGATTCAATGAAGTGGCCACTGAGGAATACATGAAGCTTGGCTTCCAGCCAGGCTTTGGAGTTGTTTTGTTGAACGCCAAAAAAGCTTCTCTGGGAAAACACAGTCTTCTGGTACCAATCCATTTGGTGCACAGGTATATAGAATCTATATATTTTAATGAAGATTTATTGCTTTTGCAATCTATTCGTTATAAATACTTGACATAAAATATTGACTATGTTTTGAGCAGGAAAGCAATGATCCCCTTAATGTTGAGGAGGGACAACAACAAGTCGAAGAGCATTCTTCGAATCCTGGCAATGAATTTATTCGTATGCTACAATTTTATCTATAGCATTGCAAATGGTGAACATTAATTGTAGTTCATCGTATTTCAACTGCAGAGCATGTAGAGGGTGAAACTGTACAGGTTGAGCCTAGACAAGAACATGAACAACATGATGTGGCCACACCAGGTAAAAAAACACCTTTGTAATGTTTTTTTTTAAATGAAATACTTGTCATTACAATAGCAAAATACAACGATGTAACATTTTCACATTGTTGCAGCAAATCCGAACCCCTTGTCGCAAAATCCACGTCTGGATCAGCACTCTAGTATGCAAACATCAAGACAAGCGCCTGATGAAGAACCAAGAACTGGAGGAGAAAGTCCAGATCAAGATGGTCTTCTTAGAGATTATGTACAAGTACTGGAAAAGAGAAGAAAAAATAAAAAGGAGTGACTGGAAAAACGTCGTCTAATTATTTTGTATAGTAATATATCGTCCATGATTTTTGGCCTAATGAATGAATGAATGGTTTAATGGTTGAATGATTCAGTGTAGTAAACTGTTACCTTTATTGAATGTCAGCTTTTATTGAATGAATGTTTTGACTGAATGAATGAATGGTTTAGTGAATGTTATCTTTTATTGAATGAATGTGTTGACTGAATGAAACAATGGTTTAATGAATGTTAGCCTTTATTGAATGAATGGTAGATGAAAGTTCATGATGAAATATGCATGAATTTGCACGTAATTTTTTTTTTCAAGTGCATGCATTGGGTATAGGGAATTGAGAGTGATGTGAGAGGGGGGGGAGGGCCATAAGAGCTTCCACCTTCACGTGGTTGGCCATGTTCAGTAGAGAATATTAAATTATTCTCGAAACAGAGAGGAGCTCAATGAATTGCTACGATGCTAGCTTTCTACAAACCACTCGCATGTCATCTAAATTTTGACAATTTCCTAGAGCTTGTTGTGATGTTTGGTTGCTCCTCATAACCAATTTCGGGTTTCCACAACTTCAAAGGCTGAGTAAATGATACACCGGAATCAATATCCTTCACCTTCTCTTTAATTTCCTTGGAATCTCCTTGAGAATATTTGAATGAGATATGTCTCAAATCCTCTAGATCATTTGCATCCTCTCCATTATGTCCAATCTTTTTGCAATAGAGAAGATATCTCACCTCTTTTTCTAGGGAGAATAATGTGGACAGTGTATATTAAAGAGGATGAGAGGTTGTTTGTATCACTAACCCAAGGATAAGAAATTGTCTAGAGAGTTATAAGAAAACTGAAGGTCAACGTTGTCAATGAGGTGGACGTAAGTTGATGCTGACATCAAGGGAAACTCCTATTTAATTTTTTTTGTTTATCTTCCAAGTGAATATTTCCTTCGTGTATATGTATTAGGGATTGGTAAACAAACATTAATTATAATGGGGGTTCATTGGAACTCCATAACAATCATTGGAGAAAATAGATGTTGGATATTTCATGAAGGTTGTGTTTGCACACATAGGTTACCATTCAAATTGACATTGTTATAGAGATTGAGTGAGATGCAAGCATTGGAGAATTGTTTACAGATGTCGACAACCAGTCTCAGTTAGGCTGTATTGCCCTACATTGAAGGCACTTCATCAAAATTTGAAGTGTTTTTCCCATCTTTTTCCTTTTTAACACTAATGTATAATATATTAAGTCAAGTTCACGAATTCCAAGTAATGAAAATACATAGGATTTTTTCAGTTCTATTGCAGCGCTTATTGCTTTGGTCTATCTTTTTGTTAACTATGTTTTAATGTGTCAAGGAATAATACTCGAATGGTGAGAGGTAAAAGTCATGACCCCCCTCCGAGGGATAGTTGTCCAATAGCAAGTCTTTCAACCATATGCCTAGCAACATGAGAAACTTGTTGGAAGTTTTTTGAAGGGCTCCAAGAACAAATGCCCTTGCAAATTAAGACGCACCCTTCAAATTTGATCAGAACATAATAGTGTATTTATTTATTTTTAAATACCATATGGTCGTTGGATATCCAACCACAACGCCTAAGATATTCAACGTTCTTGACATACCACCGATGGAAAAGAACGTCGGATATCGGCAATTTTCACATCGAATTGTTGTCGGATATCCGACCACCAGGCCTAAGATATCCGACGTTCTTGCCATACCACCGACGGAAAAGAACGTCGGATATCGACAATTTTCACATGGAATTGTCGTCGGATATCCGACCACCACGCCTAAGACATCCGACATCCTTGCCATACCATCGATATCCGACATTCGTGCCATACCACCGACGGCAAAGATCGTCGGATATCGGGCATTTTCACATGGAACGGGAGTCGGGTATCCGACGACCATGTCTAAGATATTTGACTTTCTTGCCATACCACCGACGGCAAAACACATCGGAAATCAGCCATTTTCAAATGGAATGGTCATCGGATATCCGACCACCACACCTAATGTTATTGGACAATCCACTCGAGCAGACACGATCCGGATCTCCCTATCTCAATGTGAGTCTAGAACAAATAGAACAAACTACAAACACATCTCCTAGATCTACTTAAGGACCAAGTACTAGATGTCTTACCTTCTTACTACGCAATCCTTTCTCCCGAATGTTGATCCACGTCCCACGGTCATCAAATCCAAGCTGCAAGACCTGTTAAGACAAAGAAACAAGAGAAACCAGTAAAAGACATCTATACAATAAGCGATCTAAGTAAACAGTTAAGTAGGTAAACTACACAATATCATTTCACATAAGAACAATATTGGTGGAAATCATTTGTATTACTGCAAATAGAGGAGTACATGATAGAGATATATAACTACAACCAAAGACTTAACGTAGTAGCTCTTCTCTGACCAAGCCAATTGCCACGTTCTTCCAAGGAAGTATGAGCTCTCCAATAGGTGAATGGAGGTGTCTTAAGAGAGATTTCACCAACATGTAGATACCATAGTCTTCCTCCCTTTGGGATGGGAGTGAGCCTCACTTATATAGGACTAAGTGGATAGGGTATGGATAGGATAGGTTGAGAGATGGTAGGAGAGAGATAGGAGATCCTCCCAAAGAGTTAGGGGTCGAGTACCAGCTCCCCTAGAGGTCAGGGATAAACCCCTAAATGGGCAAGTTTCGAGAAGGATCTCGAATAGGCTATTTTTGCCCATTAACAGACCTCGTCGCACCCTACAGTGGAGCAGACTGCGACGTCGCATGTTGCTAGTGTGCAACCTGCAACGACCTCTCAAAAGATTGCAGGATTGAGTGCAAATCCTCCCAGATGAAAATACTTAGTCCAGGTGACTTCAGGGATGTATACATTGAATCTAATGATGGGTAGATTTTAGGTGTAACACCTAAGATATCCAACGTTCTTGCCATAGCACCGACAGTAAAGAACGTTGGATATCGGCCATTTTCACATGAAATTGTCGTGATATTCGACCACCACACCTAAGATATCTGACTTCCTATTAAGTGCTAGTTTTCAGATATCCGACTGGGTAGGGTCGTCGGATATCCGACGGGCCGCCTAGTCGTTGGATCTCAGCCGACTTTGGACTGACGTTAAAAAAATACGAAGGTTGTCGGATGGTCGACAGCAAGATGTAGAAAATCTAACATTTTGGCCATCAGATTTTGGGTCCAAAAAACCTAGTGACTCCATCAAGGATCACTTGATCCCCCATGTTTCATCAATGAAGACTCCCAAATATATGTTTGATGCATTGACTAAATTGTATGAAGGAAAGAACATTAATTGGAAGATGACATTGAGAACTCAACTCAAGGGCGTGAAGATGCAGAACTCAGAAAGTTTCAAATCCTATTTCAAAAGAATCTCCCAAATCAAAGAACAGCTAGAAGCTATTAGAGACAATGTTGAAGAAGCATAATTGGTCATGACTACATTGAATGGTATCCCAAGATCATGGCAATCGTTCATTCAAGGAATTTGTTCTAGAAGGAAGCTCACCAAATTCAGTAGGCTATGGGAGAACTGTACACAAGAGGAAGCCAGAATTGAAGCCATAGAAGAGAAGATGAGTGAAGATGGCAATCAAGCCTTAAAAATTCATGCAAAGAAGGAAAAGAGCAAGAAAGAAGAACTGTCTCACAAGAAGCCTAGAAGATTCCAAAAGAATCATAGAGCTCATAAGGACTACTCAAACTACAAATGTTACACTAGTGATGAAAACGGACATCTTGCAAGAGATTTCCCCAAAAACAAATCCATACCAAGAAAGGAAAGAAGAAGAAGTATCATGCTCATGCTGCAGAAGATGATGAACCGGTTAACAAGAGAGCAAGGGAAGATTCCTCAAGTGATGAATAATATGTTTTGGTTTCAGCTCTCACAAGTATTGTTACTCATGGAAGCAATGATTGGATTGTTGATAGTGGCACTTCCAAGCACATGACAAGTTTCAAGAACTCTCTCACCAACTTGATAGAAAAGGACTCACCTCACAAGGTGAAACTTGTAGATGATTACCAATATCCCATAAAAGGGGTAGGAGAAGCATCCTACAAGATAGACTCAAGAAAACCCATCAACATGAACGATGTTCCCTATGTACCAAGGTTGAAGAAGAATCTTATTTCCATTTTAGCCTTAGACGTGAAAGGATTCCGAGTTGCATTTATTGATGGCCAAGTACTCATGTGGCCAAGGTAAGACTTTTGATGATGCAATAATAATTGGAGAGCAAGAGGGAGGCTTGTACAAATTGAAAGGCCAACTAGAATAAGCCATGATACATAACACTGTGAAACCAAGTAGATCATAATGGTATATGCAACAGATGTGCACGGGGCAAAAACGTGAAGAGTTTGTTTCCAAGAAATGACAGCAAAGCAACAAAAGATCTTGGATCTAGTGCATGAGGACCAAGGATGAAGACTTCAACAAGTTCCGGACTAAGATGATGAAGAAGATCAAGGTCTTTAGAATCAAATGATGGAGCAAAGTACTCTTCCAGAAACTCCAGTGGATTCTGCAAGGCGACATAAATCAAGAGGGGTCTACAAAACACATGAAAGATAAGTATTTAAACTGTTATTTGAGTTATTCCGTAAGTATTTAAATGATATTGTTCATGACAAGTGGTATGCATATTTGTATTCCTAGAATCAAGAAATAGTATGTTATAGTGAATGCATTGATATGGCTAGGATAAATTAACAGTATACTCTTAATGTACATATGATGGGTAAGTAGGCTATGGTGTTGCACAACATTCCATGAGCCATTGTTTCTTGTCTAGAATGAAACCTCTTTGCTAACATGTTGAGAGCAATGCACGCTCTTAATAGTATGTTCTAGTAGAGATGTAAGACATCTAGATAATTACTGTGTGTATACGAGATATGGATGAGTGTTGTGCTGGAGCATTGGCTAAGATATATTGGTTATATGACTGTGTACATTATGCATAAGAAGTCGTCATAACATGGAATGTTGCTAATCATATGACTGAATTTGACTTGTAGGAAAGATCGTGTGTTATGACCTACAAGAGAAGGATGATAAGACTTGTTCCAAAGAACAAGTGATGACTGTTCAATAGTGACCTTCAAGTAGATTTACAAAATCAAGAATACTACGGAAGTATAAACAAGGTTCATGGTTTGTCTCAGAAAGAGGGAGTTGATTATGGCGCGACATTTTGCTTATGTAGCAAGATACACTTCAATTAGAGCTGTACTTGCAATAGATGTAGTGATGAAGTGGAAGGTACACCAGATGGACGTAAAGACAACTTTCTTGAATGGTGTGGTAGAAGAAGAAGTGTATGTGGAGCAGCCACTAGGATTTGAGACACATGACAGGCATACACATGTGCAAATTAAAGAAGGCCTTGTACGGATTGAAACAAGCACCCAGGACGTGGTACAACAGGATTGATAGTTTTCTGACGAGCTTGAGCTTTACCAAGAGTAAAGCAGATTCCAACCTTTACTACAGGGTTGAGAATGGGAATCCAGTGATATTTCTATTATATGTATATGACCTATTTCTAATAGGAGTCGAGAAGCTCATTGCAGAAACTAAGAAGAAGATTGTTGCAGAGTTAGAGATGAAAGACCTGGGTATGATGCACTATTTCTTAGTTCTAAAGGTGTGGTAGAGTCCAGATGAAATTTTACTTAGCCAAGGAAAATATGATGTGGATATCCTGAAGAGATTCAGGATGTTGGACTATAAGGCAATGGCTACACCTATGGCATCGAATTTGAAGTTACTGAGTGATACTTCATCAAAGATAGTAGATGCCACAGTATATAGACAGATGATTGGTTCGTTGATGTACTTGACGAACACAAGGCTGGATATATTATTTGCGGTGAACACATTGAGTTAGTACATGGTAGAGCCGAAACATGTTCACATGATTGCAACAAAGCATGTGTTGAGGTACCTGAAGTGTACAATTGATTATGGGATCAGATATGCAGCAGATGAGAGGATTAACCTACATGGTTATGTTGATTCAGATCGAGCCAATAGTGTCACAGACAGGAAGAGCACTTCAGGATGTCGCTTCAGTTTTGGATTAGGCATGATATCTTGGTTCAACATGAAGCAGACTAGTGTGGCACTCAGTACAGCTGAAGCAGAGTACATTACAGCTTATTCAATCTAGCTATGAGGCAGTATGGATTCGGAAGTTACTTGCAGGATTGTTTGATCTCGAGTTAGAGGCGACTTGTATTTTATGCGACAGCCAGAGTTGTGTGAAGTTGTCCTAAAACCCATTGTTTCATGACAAGTCAAAGAAAATCGAGATCAGGTACCACTATATCACGTACATGGTGTAGAGAGGAGCAGTGAAGCTCTAGTATGTGGCAATAGATGAGAAGGTAGCCGATGTGTTGACCAATCCTCTATCGAGAGTGAAGTTTGAATACTTCAAGGACAAGCTTGGATTTGTCTAGATCGATGTTCCTTGAAAGAGGGAGTGATGAGAGACATAGCACATGTGAGACGTAGGTAGTCACTTAGTGACCTAATTTGTGCTCCTTGGCGGGTCTCCACTTGAGGTGATGTTGTAGTGGGTGGTCACTTCAGTGACGTAATGTGTGCTCCCGAACTATACTCACGAGTATGTAGTAGGTAGTCACATTGGTGATGTAATTGAGCCTCCTGACTGTTGGTGCTATGTCAGGCATACACGACATGTGCGAATACATAGGTGGTCACCTAGTGATGTAATTTGTGCTCCTGGGCTATTCTCCACATGACATGACATGATAGTGGGTAGTCACTTCGGTGACATAATTTGTGCTCCTAAGCTACACTCATGATTTTCGTGTTGCCGAGATGTGCGAAGACGCAGGTAGTCACCTAGTGACATAATTTGTGATCCTGGGATGTTCTCCACATGATGTGATGTGATAGAGGGTAGCCACATCGATGACATAAGTTGTGCTCCTAGGCTACACTCACAAGATGATATGGACACGTAGTGCAGTAAGACAGGTGGTCGTTGTGGTGACGTAATGTGCACTCCTGGGATGTTCCCACTTGATGGCTTACTTGTACAGAACTTTTAGTGATGTATAGATTCGAGAGATGCCAGAAGTCAATTGTCAGAGTACAAAGTTGCAGCAGTAGTGATGATGAGGATAGCGCTAGAAGAATACCTTCCTTGTTAAGAGGGAGTGTTGAAGAATGTAACTTCAAGATATACTCTTATTGTATTTTTATTGTACTTCAATTGAGGAATATTCATGTTGTATTTACTCTTGTCAGAGTCTTGAAAGAATCAATGTAAACCCTACTAGTTGAGTTGGCTGTAATATCCATAATTGGATATTCTCAATAAACTCGAAATGAATCCATAATTTCTGAAATAACCCACATATCCATAGATATAAAAATGATATATAAATTGATAAGATGATTTTACAATGAGGATGTAGCCGCATATATAGGGCTTATATGGTGACTACTCACCAAGGGTTATGTCTCTTAGTTAATATAATTAACATTATGTTTTATTTTATTATTTATATTATTATATATTATTCATATTATTTTTATATTTTTATTTGTTACATTGCCTCTCTCTTAGAAAGGTTTTGTCATCAAAGCCTTATAATGTTGTTGAATCGTTCCTTGTGACGTCGTAGCTGGCGAAACATGTCGATATGAACTTCTAAGTGTAAAGCATAACTTTCGATATGTTAACGGATCAATCCAGCCAAAATTGATTTGTTGCTGACGGGTGGGATTCTCTATTGATTTGTCATCATGAGCTTTGAGCACATTAGTACCATTATCTTTTGACAATTCCCACTTTTTAAGATATTGGTTTATATGGTTGGGGTGTCGATAGGGAGTTATTGTTGTTTATTTTTTTACCAGATTGTCTTCTTTCTGAACTGTGACGAGGACTGAATTTGTATTTGCTTCTTTTTTCTCAACATAGATTTTTGAGTCCAAGGGCTTTGATGTCTTCTTTTGAATTTGCTCCATCTTATTGTATAACGAGCCTTTTTCTTCTTTAATATTTTGGGTCATTTCTTCTTGCGCTTTCTTATCATCTTTAAGCTTCTGAATTTGATCCATTAGATCTTGTTTGTGCTTCTTGAGGTGACTATTTTCGTCAATGTTTTCTAATAGTTTCTTACGAAGATCTCGATTCCCCTCTTCTAGCTTTTGATTCTGTTGTGCTTTATCCTTCATGTTTTTTATTTGAAGAAGCAATTTATGATTATGATCTCTTAAACGGGAGATCTCTTCTTCTTTGTCCATGATAATCTTTTCAACTTCTTTCTGCTTCTTTTGTTTTGACTTCTGATTGCACTGTGAAATCATATTTGATATATCCTTGAAGTCTTCAGATGTTGGATCTTCTAAATCTGACTTTATTGCAGTGTCTTGAAATGTGATTCTCTTCTGCTTATAGGGAAAAGTAAGAAACTTCTTTTCGGCATTTAAAATGAAGGTCCCCAATGTTTTAATCCAAGGTAACCCCAAAACCATGTCACCATCAAAACTCCATAAGGAACTAACAGTGAATTGAGATATGACCATATAATCTCCAACATTCAATTCTAATCCACTTATTTGAAATTGCTTTCTGTCCCAAAGGTCTAGCCTTTCACTTATATTTGATTCAGGAATCACTAAATAGTTAGCAAATTCAGCACTAATATAATTATTTATTTCACTAGGGGCAATAGAAATGGTGACATCCTTCCCTGCAAGTGTCCCTTTAACTCTAAATAATATTGAGGCATTCATCAGTGAGGTGCTAGGAAACCTTCCTTTCTCTTCAACATTAAAACCCATCTTCTTGAGTTTTCTTTGAAATTTATTCAATATCTCATTTTCTTTTATAATAAACAATATTCAATATGATTCTTCTTCTAATATTATTTTCCCCTTAATATATGTAAAATGGTGTAGATTGGGTGGTTGGGAGGAATGATTGTTGCCTTCCCCACCTAGGTTCAAATCTCACTTTTGGTTTGTTGTTAGGGAAAAAAACCAAAACCACGTGCACCTTAAAACCATGTGCGGTTTTACTTCTTACTTTTACTTTTTACTTCTACTCACTTCTAAACTTTACTTTTACTTTCTTTCTTTTTTCCTTTTTTCTTCTTTTTTACTTGTCTTTCTTTTCTTCTTTTTATTTTCTTTTACTTTTGCCTTTTTTTTTTCTTTCTCTTTTTTTCTTTTTTTACTTCTTTGGGCCAAGGGCCTGGTTTTTTTGGACAAGGTCCTAGATCGGTGGCTACAAGCTTGGCTCTGATACCAATGTATATCCATGGCTTAGAAGAACCCAGAAAAAACATGAAAATATTATTATATTGTATCCTAGTCAAGTTGGCCCCCTTAGGTAAAAAGGTCATGTTGTAACTAGTATAAATAAGGGTGGCACCTAGTTCATTTGGAAATCACTCACTCAAACAAGTTCGCATGAGTAGAGAGAGAAGAACAAGTTCGCTTGGGAGAAAGAGTAGATACATTGAAGACATATTATTCTTGGGTTTCTTTATTCTCGGGTTATTGTACTATATTGACATTATACTTGCTGACGAATCTATATTGAATAAGTTTTGATGGGTTTTCTTACCCGAGAGGGTTTCCCAGGATAAATCATTGTGTACTCTAGTTTATGTTGTGCTTGTCTATATTTCAGTGATCCTATTGTATATGGTTGTTTTGATATAATGCAAATTGATTGAAGATCTAACATAACCATCTTTATAGTATTAAAATTATAATACTTCTTTGATAGAAAAACCAACCCCTCTGGTTCATATTTGGTCCCCTCCCCTCCCCACCCCCCTCATTCCCTTCTTCTTTCTAGATTTCTATGTTTCCCCATAAACCTCCCCCAACCATTCTTCCCCAAAAATCCCTCTTAATCACTTCCCACTGCCTTTTATTTTCCTTGGGACGGGTGTTGCCCCCCTTTCTAGGAAGGGTTATAATAAAGAATAACATAATCTTACCCCTGAATTTAATTCAACTAACACTTCACCTAACATTTTACATTAAATATAATTGTTTGAAGATCTTGCGAATCATATAACCTGATTTTAGATCAAAATCTTAATTAATCCAATATGCATTAATTAATATAATAATACTTTAATAATAAATCTATATATGAAATAATACTAGTGCACATGTGAAAAGTATGTATGCATATCTAGTGCATGCATATGTAGTGCGTGTGCTAATGGTAAGAAATCACATCCTTTAATGCATAGTTGTTGCATGCTCTTATCCAGACATGTAAAACAATAGTCATAACATCTAACAATCTTACTAGCTAGATCACAATAAGACAATATCAACTAAACAAGATACTGAGATCATCATACATGAATAAAGCAATAGCTTTAACACACGAATAACCAAGTTGTCATAGCTAACTTCCAACAAAATTCTAAACTATTTCGAACCATCCTTCCTCCCTTACGTACTTCCATCTTCCACATCTTATCCTTTCCTATGATGGAATATGCTGAGGCATCAACTATATTGACCTAACCCTAGATAGAACCCATTAGTAGAACATATCAATTATATCAACCTAGCTTCCCCAACAGATGACTGATAATCATCATCACACAAATTAAGGAATGTGTCTTAGCACAACCTTGCCACGACTCCAAGTTTCAAAGGATAAACGATGGATAGTAACTCCACCCCTCCTAATAGAAGTAGGGCCAACACCCTATTAATTTCCATACTAAAATGTTGCCTTTGTTATTAGAACCATGCCATTGAATGACTATTTTGGGCAACTGTGTTTCCCGAAAATCCTAAACTTGCCCGCATATCATAGTAATGTATTTCAAATCAATAATACTTTAAAATAATGCATTACTACCATACCATTACTCTTTATAAATCCATGCCATCTATGTCACCTTAGTATCATAATTAATTGGTTGTAACTTTGCCCTTTTAACCTATGGGTTAGTTATCAGGCACAAGATTGTGCATAACATTATCATAGGTTACCAATGATATTCATGTTATTAATTGATGAAAAATGTAAATAAGATGATATATTTACCATGTACATGTTACTCAATGTTTCACTGGAAAACATAATATAACCTGGTATCCATGCACCGCATATATATGTCTAACTTGGCATGCTAGAGGGACATCATACTACTTTCATCATTTACGACATAACCAATAAACTTTATACACAAATTCCCTATATCGCTAGGGCCATAATCTACACATAGATAGTTTTCTCAATCTAGGTGAGGTTAACAGATAAAAATAAAAGAGATACAACATAGATCAAAATGTAATTTTATTACCTGAGTCAAAATGGGGTGTTACACTGGCCCATTCCTCCATTGTATCAAGAGCAATGTACTTCTGTACGATTACCTAATACCAAAGTCCCTTTCTCAAAAGAAGCCTCCAAACACTTTTTGCTGATAGAGCTATAAAAAAATGGAAGATATTACTTAGTCTCCATCCCCCAAATTCTGCTTAATTGATCCAATGTGCATTAAAATTAATATAATCATAATTTAATAGTAAATATTTTTATGAAATAATACTAGTACACATGTGCAATGTTTGTATGAGTAATTAGTGCATACATATGTTGTGTGTGTGCTAATGGTAAGGAATCACATCCTTTAATGCATAGTTCTTGTATGCTCTTACCCAAACATGTAAAAACAATAGTAACATATAACAATCTTCCTAGCTAGATGTAATACAGCGAAGAACCCAAACAATTATTTTATTAAAGACTATATGTTATTATTTGATTTGACAGTATTGACCAAGTGAGGTTAAGACATTTGTAAATGAATTATTAACTTTAATTATTAAATAACTGAGGGAATCAAAACTGAAATAGTTGTTGAAGAGTGTTTGTTAACCCACAAGGAGAAATGACAATTGTCAAGAGGAAAACTCATTATGGAAAGACTGCCTAATAAAGTCACAATGATGCAGGAGGCATCCTCCCGAAAAAAGAGGTCGAATTCCTTGAGTAGGGATAGTGGAGCAGGAGGCTCATAAATGCCCTAAGTCCTAATCAAAATACTGTAAGTATTGAGTTCATCCAATGAGCAGGAGGCTTATGATGAAGGGATATTATGATCTAGCTTATACAAGAAGAATATTGTGACCAGTCTTTGTCCTTGTGGTTCAGCAAATAGGCTTGGGGGGTTTCAAAGCAAGTAATTTGGTTGTTCTAGAAGTTTGGTTGGGAGGAAAAAACAACCTTCAGTTTTGATTTTTGGTAGTTGGTTCGGGTTCCAATCTATTTCAATTGTTTTACTATTCTGAAATGTGTGTTTACTATAAATGGTTTCTAGATTGTTAGTCAGAATGATTACATTGCTTATGTATGTATCAACTACTATTTTGCTATTTTGAAAATTACCTATTTACTGTAAATGATTCCAAATCGTTATTCAGAAAATGATTATATTTCTTATGCATCTTATTATTGAATGTTCTACTGTAATATGCTTTATTAGAATTTATATATGTATACAGAATTATTATGATTTATGTTTATAGATTATAAATATTCAGTAATTAAATTTATTGTTTATAGATTAGAAATTCATATACTCTCGTATAGCTATAAATATGTGTAGCCGAGAGGCTTCATATACACAGAACACAAAGTTAAATATATTTAGAAGAGGAAATAAGAGTCGAAAGGGCTATGTAGAAAGCATATGACAATACATATATAATGTACATTAAAATAACAATAGCATATTTTCAAATTAAATTATAAACTGCATGTTTCAAGTAGAGCTGAATGGCTTGTTAAACAGAGTACTTATACCAAACCAGAACAAAATTTGAAGTCGAAGCCAAATGGCTTAAAGGAAAACAATACATAGTATTTCCAACAATTAGATCCAAATATTAACAGAAGAAACTTCAGTATTTAACTCAGGGTCAAATGGCCGTGACAGGGAACCAAAGGGATAACCCTATAAATATCAAAATAATATTACATTATCAAACGGATCATCACATTACAGACCAAATGAATAACGCATGTTACATATCCATACAAACCGGGTCAAGATCACGCTATCCCCAACGAAAAATATAATCAAACAACTAAATGCCAAGGTATGAGTTATGCTCAATGGCATGAGAACTAACATGCTTGTACCCTGCATTTTAAACTCAAAGAAAAGACTCTGAAGGAACATACCTGCGATTAGTATCCAAATCCCATGTATGAAGAAGGAATCCTTTGTCGAGCGGAGACCCAACAAATCCAACAAAGGAAGAGTTAAATATTTTAAACCCAGGATTTAATTACAAAACCATATCGAAATATAAGTTCGAAATTTTACTTACAGATTGAGAATCGAAATGTCAATGAAGCCCGAATAGAGCTCGACATATGGCTTCACCATATTCACACCTGTAACAAACAACATTAGAATGTTAAGACATATTTATTGATAGTATAAAAGTCAGAATCAAAATAAGAAATAAAACGTTATTTACCTGAGTTGTCTTCGCAGACGCTTCGTGGTTCAATCAACAGTAGTGGAGTTCGAACCCTAATGGCGATACAAGGAGTCCTAGCAGAGAACGGAGTTCTTTCTTAATGAACTCACATACTTTTCTCTGTCTGTATTGCGAATACCCTTTGGATTAAACATCAAACCGTAAAGATTAGGGAAAGTTGTGTTACCAATACCAGCACCTACAAAACCCAAGTGAACCGGTTAGCATGATAGGAAAAATTTAGAATGTAACCACTAAATAAAAACCAGAACAATAAAAAACTATGAAGTATCACCTGCGTGGTGCTTGGCATTGTTAAAAATATGCCAAAGACTAGAACCATTTTCCATACACTATAAACCACACGAAGGAGCTAAAGTTTCTACCAGGTAAGACTCTACAACCAAGAGCCGAGCTCAAAGAGCTGAAACCAATCACTGGTATAGCTTTGCAACTAAGAACAGAACTCGACAAAGCCCCAAACAAGAAATCTCACAGTAACCCTACGAAGAAAGAGGGGACTGAACAACAATCGACCAATCATTATGTAGCAAGACGCATGAAAGGTAAGTTACAGGAGCCAAAGCCGAACTGTGCAAAACACAGGAAATGAACCAAGAAATGTCCCTACGGTTGATTAACCAAGATCGAAACGATTAAGATCCCAAGAACTCCATCAGAGGGCGTAGATGAGGCCACACAGCCAACTAGGACACAGTACCAAGAAACCTTACTGACAGTCATTTAACACAATCACATGGCCCTCATTAATCACAATCGAGCTGTCGGTTTTGTATAGCCTGCACATAATATCAAAGTGCATGGTTAATATATGCATTGACAAATATATCGATAGGACCCTTGTTTAAACATTAATCTCTAGGCAGGGATAGACTTAGATTTCATTATCAAATAGATTAATAGATGGCGAGCATTTTAAAGGAGAATGTGTAGAGGTTCAATGTTTTAGCTAGTTGAAGGAAAAAATATAAGGCTGCATTGACTTCTACTAATTTAATGATCTTACATGTAAGTTGGTGCTTTCTTTGCCCATTAGGTTTCAAGTGCAATTTTTTTCATAAACATCCATTAGCATATCATGATAGTTTTTCACTTTGATATGATTATGCCATGAACTTGTGTTATCCTCTTGTATTACAATAAGTATCAAATTATGTCTATGAAGGGGAAAACTCATGCCCACACCAATGATCAAGCATGTCATTGTTGTTACTATGGAGGATTTCCTTGCATAATATTTAGCATGGTTCTAGGAAAATCTAGATCTAGATTTGATTATCAAATATATTAATGTATTGTGATAACTAAGAGAAGAATTGGTAAAGTGCGAGAAGTGAAAGGAAAATGGCTAGACCTTCATATTTTAGCTAATGGAAGGGATAACTGAGGACTACATTGAATGCTACTAATTTTGATGCCAATACCTTTAAGCCAATGGATATGCTTTCATTTGCCTACTAGGCTTCTAAGGATATATTCCTTGAGTTTTGGTCTCTTGTAACAAAGGAGCAATACGAATTTTGATGGTAAGCATGGATATAGAGAAAGGCTCATGGACACCTATATTTGTCTCTAGTTCCCTGATATTAAGAATTGAAAAACTGTAAATATGCATGTAGAGAGGAGTTGTGCTTTTCTTCTCTAGATTTGGAGTTCCCTAACAACCATCATTAAAAGGTTCCCTCAATTCCCATACAATCATTCCAGGATTTTATTATTTCTTTTTTGTCGGTATGACTACCTAGAGATATATGAATAGATATGGAAAGGTATTTTCAAGGAATTAGTAGAGAGGAGTTGTGCTTTTCTTCTCTAGATTTGGAGTTCCCTAACAACCATCATTAAAAGGTTCCCTCAATTCCCATACAATCATTCCATGATTTTATTATTTCTTTTTTGTCGGTATGACTACCTAGAGATATATGAATAGATATGGAAAGGTATTTCAAGGAATTATTAGAGTACAATAGTTTATTTAACATGTGACCAAGAACCCTATCCTCTAGCCCATAAACAAGGGTAATATATTCCTCATTGATCACAAAGAATCTCAATAAAAAATTGGATCACAAAGAGATAAACATGTCACAAGAAGGATTTGAACATAGGTGGAGAGGATAACTTACAAGGTTGGGGAAATGTGGGCATTCATGCCATATTAGCATTAAAGTCACCAAAAACATTAGCAATGGAATCACCCAAAATTGTTGGAGGAAAAATAATTTGGGGGATGTTAGAGTTGGTTGAGTTCTTTAGATGACAATGTATATTAGTAGAAGAGGGAAGCTTGTGGTCAATGTTGGGTATGTGTTATCTTATTTGTGTGTGTGTGTGTGGGCATTGGCGTCTGAGAATCCCCACCCATCTAGTGTTATGTCGTATGTGTTGGGCGCTACGCATAGCGCTAGCTCAGGGGGGTCCTAGGGAGGGTGTGCCAGTTCCCTCCCCCTGCTTCATGAAGCAGACATTGATAATGGGAATATCCCATTGTTGATATGAGCCGAAGGCGAGTTAGAAATTTTTTGGGCTATTTTTCCTTAAAATGTGTAATTTAATCCCTATTAAGGGATTGGGGTCTATTTCTAATCATGGTTAACATATTAGGGTTTTGGATGTTGCAGGATAGCTACATATTGTATTGTGAGTGGTTACTAATCATAATGAAGAAGTGAGAGGTGTGGCTCTAAGTTTTGTTGGTTTTCTCGATTAAGGGTTTCGAGGGTAAATCTCTATGTATTATGTGTGAATGTTGTGGTGTAATATCTATTTTGCTTAAAAAATTCGGTATGCTTTGCTTCTCCGCAAATGTTTAAAACTTACATGTGGTATCAAAGCTCGATTATTAGCTTCAAGGGGATGCCTTTATTGCTAAGGGTTTGACATGGTTGATAGATATTGGGTTTATGATAAAACTGGGTTTAGTGGGAGCTTCATAGGGTGATTTGTGCATTGAAAGAGAACGACGAGTAGTTCTAGAATCAAGAGAGAGAAATTTAACGGCCAGAACTTTGAGCTATGGAAGCTCAAAATGGGGGATCTTCTTGTAGATCAGGAACAATTGATTGTTGTGGATCCGGGTACACAACCCACTAGATCGAGGAAAGAAAATTGTGATTAATTAGAAGAAGGGAAAGGAGTGGAATCCAGTTGTTCTTATCAGACTCTATGTTGTTGAATGTGCCTGGAGAAGATAGTGTGTTAAAACTCTAGAATAAGCTAGGGATTTTCTATCAATCAAAATACCTAGTGAACAAGTTCTTTATGCAAAAGAAGTTGTATCACGTCATAATGGATGATAACGACACGGTGACAAAGCATCTAAATACCTACAATTCTCGAATAAGTCAAATAACCTATGTTGGTATTTCAATGGTTGAAGAAAATAAGTGTATTACATTATTGTGTTCTTTGCTAGATTCCTAAGATAACTTGATTGTAGCAATAGGTAGTGTTAGTAAAGTGACCTTAAAATTTGATGAAATAGTAACATCCCTACTATTAGAAGAGATGAGATAGAATGCCATGGATAATAATACCATGGATGCCTTTTCTGTGAGAGGACGTCCCATGGAGAGAAATAAAAATAAGGGATCTGGGGGGAGATCTAAATCTAAGGGTAGATCTAAATCCCCAGGAAAATATTTGAGGAAGTGTTAGAAATGCAATAAAGCATGGCACTATAAAAAGGATTGTAAATCTAAGAATGTTGAAAAAGGGAAGGGATCTAATTATACCCCTTCCACAAAGGTGAATACCTCCTCAGAAGGAGGGGATGTGTACCTAGCTTCCATAGGTACCCATTTAGATCACTTTGTATGGATGATTGGATCAGGTGCATCTTTCCATATGAATCCCCATAGGGAGTGGTTTTGTGAATGTGAAAAGTACAATGGAGGAGATGTGTTCCTAGGAGATTATTCAACAACTAATATCATCGGATGTGGTAGAGTTAAGTTGCAGCTCAAGGATGGAAGGATTAGAACTCTCCTTGGAGTACTACACATTCCAAATCTAACGAGAAACTTGATATCCATAAAAAAAATGAGTGATGCAGGTGTACAGACTATGTTTGCAAAATATACATGCAAAATGGTTCGAGGATCAATGGTATATATGAGGGGAGTTCGAAATGGAACTCTATACAAACTATTGGGAAGCACCATCATCTATGAATGTAACAATTCTATTATGCCTGTGGGAGGAGATAAAGAAGACTTTACCCTAACTACCTCTAGAGGAAAGATAATGCTATGGCATCAAAGATTAGGGCATATCAGAGAAAAAGGCCTTCAAGCATTACAAGGTAAAGGTATGGTTGAAGGTATGTTTGATTGTACACTATATTTTGATTTCCATGAACATTGCATATATGGAAAACAAAATCGAGTAAGATTTGTGTCTGGAGCTACAAGAGCAAAGGAAATTTTAGATTTAATACATTGTGATGTGTTTGGTCATATGCCTATTCCATCATTAGGAATATCTATGTATTATGTTTCATTTATATATGAATTATGAAAGAATACATGGATTTATTTCCTTCAAAAGAAATCTAAACTATTTGCTCAATTTAAAGAATTTTAGTCTTTTGTAAAGAATCAGACAGAAAAGATGATCTGGACTTATGTGAGAACGAAATTAAAGAGCATATATAGAACCACATACATAGATATGATTCAAGAAACACAGTGATATAGTAAACTCAAATTCTATTAATTAAATAAAATAGAACATATTGTAAAATAAAGCATCTAGGATGGTGATAGCTTTATCTCTGAGAAAAGATGTGGCGGCTACACTCATTTGTCACAAACTTATTACAAAAGGTGGTCGAAGGGCCTTTTATCGTAAGCATGAGGGGAAAAACCCTAAACATCGAAAACCTAACCCTGGGAGATGAATCATAGAAGGGTTTGTGGGCCTCAAGGTGGTTAGTTGAGGTGTCAACTTCTCGGGGGCATAACTTTAGCATATAATCTTTGTTTAGGGTGCTTGTTATCCCATTGGAAAGGTCTAGACAAGAAGTAAACATTTATCCCATCCAGACTTCCTTCGACTATGTCTATATTGTGGAATTGCCAAAAATTTCATTTACAACATCAAAACAACCCCATAATTTTTGGGCACAAAAATCCATAAAAATTGCCAAACTGGAAAAAATGTCTTCAGCTCATGGAATAGGGGGTGGCCACCAATTCCCATCTAGAGCAATCCTCCTACCCAAAAAAATGCCAAATTGGAAAAGTTGTTTTGATCCAGTGGAATAGGTGGGTGGCCATCGATACCCATCTAGATCAATCCTCCCCCCTTAAGAAGCAATGGTATCCATTGCGCCGAGTCCCTTACCATATGGAAAACTATGTGTTGAGTTGAGATCCTAGTGACGTATTTGCTAAGGTGAAAAGGTTTCCTTTCTTTGACACTTTAAGAGGGGTGTAATTGTTGTTGATCGATGCGATGGACCCTTTCAATAATTTTGGTTTCCTTATTATCCTTGGCCTGAACCGGTGTGAGTTATTTCTTTCTGGAGGAGCACCTTGAATGCATGGCCTTGCACCGTAGAGGTTCCTAGATAGGCGAGGAAACAATTCCTTTGTGTTCTTATTGTTTCTACTAAGTAGAGGGACCCTGTGTAGAGATTGCAGAGGTCTATGTGATATGATGTTCAGCTTCAAAGGAAATTATGAAGAAGGAAAATTTCTCAGTGTGGGATATTATCTTCCTGCATTGCTTGGTTGAGGTCAAAGAGACTGTGGTAGGTGCAACTCTCTAGTATCTGATAGAGATGTCCTCCCAAAGTGACAATGACACCAAGAGGTTATGACTCATATACAACATGATGCTTCCACATATATGGCTACCCTAAAATAACATCACATACTTCAAGTGGGGCCACATCACACAATACCTCATCTTTGAAAGGCTTGATGTTGTATGGTAGACGACACTAATGACTAACAAAGATACCTTGTCCTTGGCTTAGACAACTAAAGGTGTATGGTTGCGGGTGTGGTGTTGTCGGGATATCCAATATCTTGATCATGTCTGCTGAGATCAGGTTCTCTTGGTTGTTGTTGTCGACAAAAAAATGTACAGGGATTCCCTTCACCCACATTTGTGAGTGGAAGAGGCACTCATATTCATCTGACCCTTCTAGTTCCTCTGGTTGAATCTATGTGGTAGTGATGGTGACATTGGGTTATACATCAATGATCCACTTCCCTGTGTCAGTGATTGTGATTTTGGGTTTTGAATTGGATTCGAAACTAGGATTTGATTCTGAAGCATTGTTCTCGGCCACTAATGAATGTTTTGAGCGAAATTCATCAGTGTTGTGCCAGGGAATTTTGTGGAAATCACACATATTTATAGTGTCCTTATTAACATGCCCATTACCCTTCTTGGACAGGTCACCTTGAGGTTGGTTATCCTTGTATTTTCCTTTGTTTTGTGACTCTGGGCTACCTTTTCCATGCTTCTGCTGTGGCGAATTTGTAGGCCCAAAATCCTGCTTATTCTTTTGTGGAATTTTTTTCTCTATTTTGAGAGCATATCGTTAAGTGGATCCAAGCAAAGAGATGTCTAGGAATTCCATCGTTGTTTGGATGTACTAATGTAGGCCACCATGATATTTCAAAACTAGATGTCGCTCAGAGTCTCTAATACCCATCTCTGTGAGCAAGATATGAAATTTTTTTGTTTACTCTGACACCACTTAGTCCCTTTCATGACGCAAAATGGTTCATTTTGTGTAATGGTCGTCATAGTTTCCCATAGGGTAATATTGTTCCTTAACAAAATCTATAAAAGAGGCCCAAGTGGTATCGACCTCAAACATTTCAGACTCCTCTGTTATGTTTTTCTCACAATAATTTCCCCGCCAATTTTTGACATGGGGTACAGGCTTAAGGAGCGCAAAGGTGATATTTTCCCTGTTAGAAAAATTATAAACATAGAAATACCCTTCTAGCAGACTCAGCCATTTATTTACGGCATCATCATTGATAAGGACTTAAAATAAAGGAATATCAAATTTAACGTGTACCTTGAAGGGTGTGAATCCTCTTAAGTGATTGCTTAATGATCCCTTCGTTGCTACTAGCATATATTGAAGGATCTGGGCAAAATTGTATATCATCTTGTTCCTTTGTCAAGTGAGGGATTGCTCGAAAAACAGCTTGATAGGATCTCTTACTCCATCATCTCTCTTTTCCTCAGCCATGGGAGGTGGTTTGGTCCAATTACAGTGGTTTTCCCCAAGCTCAACTAGTTCAAGACCCAAATCTCGATATCTAGATCTCGTTGGGGACATGCACTGAAAGACAACAGGGAGGAGATTGTTCTGATACAATTGATATAGATTTATGTGAGAACAAAATGAAAGAGCATATATAGAACAACATACGTAGGAAACACAATGATATAGTAAACTCAAATTCAATTAACTGAATAAAATAGAATAGACTGTAAAATAAAGAAACTAGAATTGTGGTAGCTTTATCTCTGAGAAGAGATGTGGTGGCTATGCTCATTTGTCACAAGTTGATCACAAAAGGAATTCGAGGGGCCTTTTTATCGTAAGCATGAGGAAAAAACCCTAAGCATCAAAAACCTAACCCTAGGAAATGAACCATAAAAAGGTTTGCGGGCCCCGAGGTGGTTAGTTGACGTGTCAACTTATCAGAGGCATAACTTTTGCATACAATCTTCGTTTAGGGTGCTCTGTAATCCATTAGAAATTTCTAGTTAAGAAGTACACATTTCTCCCACCTAGACTGCCTTCAACCAAGTATGGAATTTTTCATCACCCAAAAATGTTATTTATGGACTAAAAATAACCCAGAAGTTTTGGACACGAAAATCCGTAAAAACTACCAAACTAGAAAAAATGACTTGAACTCATGGAATAGGTGGGTGGACGTCAATACCCATATGGAGCAGTCCTTCAACCCGAAAAACTACCAAACTATCAAATTTGTTTTGAGCTAGTGGAATAGGTGGTTGGCCATTGATACCCATCCGGATCAAAAGAAAATAAAGGTATTGAAGACAGATAATGGTGGGGAGTTCTATGGGAATGCATTTGAGGAATTCTATAATAAGTGTGATATGACAAGACATAATACTACTCCATACACACACAACAGAATGGGCTTGCAAAAAGAATGAATAGGATGTTGATGGAAAATGAAAGGAGCATTCTCATTAGTGCTAGGATAGGATAAGAATTCTAGGAAGAGGCAGTGGATATTGCATGTTACTTGGTAAATCGATCACCCACATTAGCATTGGTTGAAAAAAATCCACATAGGTATAGACTAGAAACCCTCTATTAAACATCTGAAACTTTTTGGTTGTGATGCTTATGTACATGTTCCAAAGGAGAAACGGAGGAAGCTAGATAATAAAGCTGGAAATTGTATCTTTATCATTAATAAAGATGGTGCGAAAGGCTTTAAGCTTTGGAATCTTGTAACTAAGAAGACTGTTTATAGTCAAGATGTTGTTTTTAGAGAGGTCAAATATGTTCCCAGATAGGAAGTTACTCCAATGGAAAAAGAACCAAAGAAAATAGAGTTCGAGTTAGAATATGAAGAATATGACTCAACAAAAGAAGTTGAATAAGAAGAAGAAGAACCTCATACCCCAGTTTTCAGGAGATCATCTCAAGAAAGAAGGAAACCAGAAAGGTATTATGCACCTGATTTTTGGTCTATTTTTACTTTATATATTACTAATGATGATCCTATAAATGTGAAGGAAGTTGTCGATTCATAGGATAGCAATCTCTGGAAGAAGGTCATGGTAGAAGAAATGGATTCCTTGGACAAAAATGAAGCTTGGGATCTAGTTGAGTTACCAACTAGAATAAAAACTGTTGTTAGCAAATGGTTCTTAAGAAGAAGTTGAATGGATAAGATAAAGTTGAGAAGTACAAATATCTCTTAGTAGCAAAGGGATATTCTCAGGTAGAGGGAATCGATTTGGGTAAAATATTTTCTCCATCTGCTAAACTTCCCTTAGATTCCTTCTTGCTACTGCTATTGCTTTTGATCTTGAAGTAGAGTAGATGGATGTGAAGACAACATTCTTACACGGGGATCCTGAAGAGGAAATATAATGAAACAAACAGAAGGTTTTACAGTAAAGGGAAGGAAAGAGTTGTTCTGTAAGCTAATGAAATCCCTTTATGGTCTAAATAAATATCTAAGGACATGGTACCAAAATTTCCACACATACATCCTTGGATTGGGGTTTGTGAGAAGCAAGGATGATCACTGCGTATACTCCAAATAGGTTGGTGATCAGTTCATTAATATAGTAATGTATATTGATGACATGTTGTTGATTGGAAACAACATTAATGCCATAAAGGAGGTGAAATCATAGTTATCCCCCAAATTTTACATGAAGGATCTCAATGCTGCAAAATTCATACTCGGAATGGATATTAAAAAGAAATCATGCAAATGAAAAAATATGGTTGAATCAAAGAAAAAATGTTGAGATGATACTACAAAGATTTAGCATGCAAAAAAGTAAGCAAGTCAAGGTCCCTATTCCTATAGTGTAAATTTATATGTAGATTAGTGTCCCAAGACACGGGGAGAGGAATAAGATCTGTCATGAGTTCCATATGCTATTGCACTTGGTAGTTTTATGTATGCAATGGTTTGTACCAGACCAAGCAATGGCGCTCATGCAATGGAAGTTTTGAGCAGATATATGTCAAAACTAGGGAATGCACATTGGAAAACTGTAAAGAGGGTCGTAATATATTTGTGTGGTACCACAATTTATGCAACTTACTACCAAGAAAGACCTAGACTAGACAGAGAAATAGATGTACAAGGATTTGCTAATGCAGACTGGGACGAAGATCTTGATCGCATAAGATCTACAAGTGCATATGTGTTTATATTATTTGGAGGAGATATCAATTGGATAAGCAAGAGACGAGCTATAGTTTCACTCTCAACTGCAGAAGTTGCATGCATGGCAACCACCCATCCAAGTAAAGAAGTTGTATGGTTGCATAGATTGTGTTCAAGTATTGGGTTTGTATAGAAAGCTATAAGGTTAGATTGTGATAGCTAAAGTGAAATATTCATGGAAAAGAACTTACCTTATTATCATGCTAGGACAAAGCATATTGATGTACAATATCACTTTGTGAAATATATGGTTGAAGACAAGAAGGTGTTGTTGGAAAAGGTTGACACCTTGAAGAATGTTGCAAACTTGTTGACAAATTATGTCAGTACTAAGAAGTTCTCTAGGTGTAGTGAATCTATGGGAATTGATGCCATGAACATGTGACCCCTATCAGTAGATGGTCCATTGTTAAGCAAAGAAAACAAGTGGGATCATTTTGGGTATGTGTTATATTCTTTGCATGTGTGTGTAGGGGGCATTAGTGTTTGAGGACTGCATATGGCGATCGCCACCTCTCTAGTGTTCTGTTGTATGCGTCGGGCGTTGCGTGTAGTGCTAGCTCAAGGGGTGGGGGGCACCAATGCCCTCCCTCCTACTCAACAAAGCAGACATTGAAAATGGGCATTATCCCATTGCCAATACAAGCCAAAGGAAAGTTTGAAACTTTTTAGGCTATTTTGGGGTTTTTCCTAAAAATGTTTAATTTAATCATGGCTAAGGGACTAGAGTATATTTCTAATCTAGGATAACATATTAGGGTTGTGGATGTTGTGGAATACCTACATATTGTATTGAGAGTGTTTAATAATCATAATGAAGAAGTGAGAGGTGCATCTCTAAGTTTTGTTGGTTTTCTTGGTTAAGGCTTTCCAGGGAAAATCTCTGCGTATTATTTGTGAATTTCATAGTGTAATCTTTATTTTACTTAAAATAATCTATATGGTTTGCTTCTCTGCACATTTTTAGAACTTACAGACAAGTGGATGCATCATAGGATAAAAGTGCAGACCAGCGAAGAAGGTTGGAACCTGTGTTACAAAAAAATAGAAATGGGAAACCAGAAATGAAATGAATACTCAATGAGAAATTGCTAATCCTAGGTTTCACACAACTACTTCATCTTTAACAACATGAATCTTACACACTCAAGATTCAACGAGCCAATCTATGCAAGAAAATTACAAATGGGTTATGGGTATATAAAGAGTTTGCTCATTATATATAGCATGAGCGCAAATATTTCTTATTCTTCTTTGCTTATCTTTTGTTCTTATTACATTTTTCAATGTTTTTATTTGCCATGGATATCTTTAATTTACCCAAAAAATATAACAAGGATTTAATATTTAGCTCAATTATGAATTAACAAATGGAACAAAATAATAAATCAATACTACTTTTAATATATACGTATTGTAATTTTTTAAGTTTTATATATGTATATATATAAATGAAACTCTACAAAAAAATACATATAGTATGCTATTTTCATTGTGTGAAAAAAAAAAAAAAACTCTACAAAATGAAGAAAATAGCCACAAATGGAAATGTCCATGACTAGAGCAAGATGGAAATTAATTCCTGGTTAAAAGACATAAAAAAGTTTGACCTTCACTATTACTAAATAAAACGTTTTATAATTGACAAAATGCTCGTCAGAATATTGCATTTAAATTTGTACAGTAGAAACCCTCCAACTCCAAGTTGTAGATGTTAACGACATACAATTTAATGCTTTCAATGTCTTTCTAATCTAATCATAGAGCCAGGTCACTTAAGTTGTGTTTTACTAAACCACGTGCTCCTGAGTCACTTAATGGAATGCTTCAGAACTCTTCCATCGAAGGAAATAATTGCTCAACTGGTCGAAGCAATGATGAAGAAGTCACTTGAAGAACATTCGACTTGCACGTTGCACGCAAAGAGTTGTTGATTCTCTCCATCAACTCAAACATAACAACCAACTAAAGAGAGAAGTCCACCGAGGTTTGAAGGTAATATCAACTGCTAGAAAATAAGTTGACTTGTTACATGTTGTGAGGTCATCCATGCTCAACAACTGATTGTTCAGACTCCATAGTACCTTATATTACTCTGCCAACCAGAAATGCCAGCATACCAATTGAGAATATAGTCTGAGCTGACATACACTAAGAAACAAGCAAAAGAGTTTATATAATTCAAATTAAAGAAGACCATGTGGCCACACTATGAAAGAAAACAACCCACAAACCCACAAAGTAATTGACTATGTTGATGGAGAAGTTGACATAGACCTCCTTTATATATACTACCATTGTTGCTTGTCCAACCATGCAGATCAGGCTCTCTCTCTCTATATATATAAAAAGTAATGGTTTTCTCAGTCGACAAAATTTAGCCTCCATCCGATCGACAAAGAAAATGTTGCCATGAGAGATGAATATTTAAGCACAAAACATAGGAGTTGGATGGCATGGCTGACTGGAATAATTTTAGATTGGATGGCATTTTTTATTTACAAAGATGGATGGTTTTTTGACTAAGTTGTAGTCTCCACTGGAAAGATGATCGACCCAAGCAATGAGTCGTCTATACAATTTTTTTTTGAAAAGTAAGTTTTAATGAGACATATTATTGTAATGAGTCATGGGTCATGGTTAACAATAGATTCCATCAATTATGTCTTTTGGCATGTGCAGGGACCACATACCAAGGCCAACAGGACAACCATGCGTACGACCATACGTTCATTATAGCTGACGGAAGAAGGCGACAAGTATCGACCCAAATCCCCACTACAAACTACGAGGCATTTCATCAAACCCAAACTTTGCAAAACTTTCGAAAAGAAAAAATCAAATGCGTACGACACAACTAATACCTGCAAAATGGTTCTATGATGTCACAGCCATAACAAAATTGAAACTAATAAGTCGAGGTGTAAATGTCCCAAGTAACAGATGAGAGATTCTTTGACTAATGACTTGATCCATCAATAAAGCTAACATAACAGTCCATATTTAAAGTCATTTGCAAAGGAAAACCCATATTTTGAGAAACAACGAGTTTGGAAACATTTTTAAAACCAAAAATTAAGAAACAAAAAAATTGTGGTGTATCTACAATGTGTGTTGAAATACAATGGTATGGGTTAGGGATAGAATTTATTCAAGTACAAAGTGTTGATAGGGTTGTCGATAAGTCTTCCTTTTAGTATTCCTAACACATACACACCCTTGGGAAGGCATTGTTTGACAATATATGGTCCTTTCCACATGGGAAGGAACTTGCCTAGTCTCGATTTGGGAATTAAAAAGATGGACAAGATCACCTTCACTAAAAATGTAAGGATGAACTTTGCGATCATAGTGAGCATTGGATAGTTCCTTCATAGCCTCATTCTATTGTAATGAGATGTGATGTTGCTTGTCAAGGTGTTCTAAAGTGCGCAAGCATCCCTCAAGCTAGGGGGTATCAAGAAGTAGTTCAACAATGGTTTAAAGGGTGGGAATCTTACACTTTATGGGTAAAAATGCTTCTATATCATAAATAAGGTGGAAGGGAGTGAATCTTGTGGAAGTTTTGAATGGCATCCTGTACGGCCAAAGTGTAGATAAGAGCATGTGATACCAGTTGGTCTTACTCTTGCTAACTATCCTTTGAAGCATGGTTTAAGGACTTTGTTGGTTGCCTCAACCTGGCCATTTTCTTGTGGAAAGTATCCGGTAAGAAAACTCATGGATAAAACCTAGCAAGAAAAACAATTCTTGGAATATCTCTTTCTTAAAATGAGTGTCGTTGTCAAAGACCAACTATTTGACAAAGTGTCCTCAGACACATAACTTTATTAATGAAGAAGGAAAATAATTACATCACAGAGATGTGAGGGCTAAATCCCGAAAGATTACCTCACATGGAAAACTCGATGGATTTAAATATCCAAAGAGTAACAACTAATTTACCGTTACCAAAACTAACTAAGGGACACCTCACATAATCACGTGAGTGTGTAGATGCCCTTTTACATTTATTAAACTAAACTTCTATTTATTATATTTTGGATCATAATTCCTAACAATCCCCCCTTTGATCCAAAAATTCTTTTGAACAAATACCAAGTTCATTTCTAAACTTATCAAATTTGACCCTTCCAAGAGATTTTGTAAAAATATCTGCAGTTTGATCTTCTGATGGACAATACTTTGGCTTGATGATTTGTTTGACGACGAGAGCCCGAATATAATGATACTTAGTATCCACATGCTTAGTTTTTGAATGAAAAACAGGATTTTTGGCTAACTTGATTGCTGACTGATTATCAATAAATAATGAAGTTGCTTCTTTCTGATCAACTTTGAGGTCTTGCAAAATCCTTCTTAACCAAACTATCTCACAAGCAGCTTCCCAAGCTGAAATATATTCTGCTTCTGCTGTAGAATTTGCAATTGTATCCTGTTTTTTACAACTCCATGCCACTGCAGCTGATCCCATATTCATTAAGTAACCTGAAGTAGATGCCCTGTCATCAACATCTCTAGCAAAATCCGCATCTGAATAGCCAACAAGCTTGAAATTTTTGTTTCTTTTAAACTCAAGTCCAAAATCCTTTGTTCCTTGAAGATACCTTAACACCCTTTTTGCTGCATTCCAATGACTTTCTCTAGGTTCCTGCATATATCTAGAAAGTATGCTAACTACATAAGATAGATCAGGACGAGTATTCATCAAGTAAATCAAACATCCAATTAACTGTCTATATCCAGTACAATTTACAAGTTCCCCCCCTTCAAACTTAGAAAGTTTTAAATTTTGCTCCATGGGAGTAATCGCTGGTTTACATTCCTCCATTCCAAACTTCTTCAATAATCCAGATATGTACTTAGCTTGAGAAATAAATATACTTCCTTCCTGCTGCTTTACTTCAACTCCAAGATAGTAATGAAGTAAACCCAAGTCTGTCATTTCAAAACCTGTTTGAAGTTCTTTCTTAACCTGAAATATATGATCATTATTGTTACCTGTCATGAGAAAATCATCAACATACATAACCAAAATGACTAAGTTGTTTTCCTGGATTCGAACATACAAAGTATCATCCGACTCACTACGAAGAAAACCAACTTTCTGTAGGTAGGCATCCATTTTTGCATACCAAGCTCTGGGAGCCTGTTTCAATCCATACAATGCCTTAACTAGTTTACAAACTTGATTTTCTTTCCCTAGAACCTCAAAACCAGGAGGTTGAGTCATATAAACATCCTCTTGTAGATCACCGTTTAGAAATGCACTTTTTACATCCATTTGATGCACTTTCCATCCATTTTGTGCAGCTAAAGCTAGCACAATCCTGATAGTATTCCATTTCGCTGTTGGAGCAAAAGTTTCTTCATAATCAATCCCTTCTTTCTGAGCAAAACCCTTTGCCACCAATCTTGCCTTATATTTATCAATATCTCCATTTGCTTTGTACTTAATTCTGTAAACCCACTTACAACCAATGGGTTTAACATCATGTGGACAATCAACTATTTTCCAAGTCTGATTCTTCATTACTGCATCATACTCACTTTGCATGGCCATTTTCCATTCATCATACTCAACTGCTTCATTAAAAGTAGTTGGTTCAACAACTGAAAGAGCAAAATTTTCTGAACCCGTATTAGAACTCCTTGTACCTGTTTTGCCTTTTTCATCAGACTTAACATCCTGAAGTAACTTAGTTGCCCATTTTGGTTTCTTCTTTTCAATGTTAACTTGATTTGAATCATCCAAGTTAACTTGTGAAGAATTCAAAGTATCTTCAACCTGTTCATCATCCTGTACTTCTGAAGTGAGATCAAACCATTGTTCATTCCTTGTCTTATTTAAGTGTTGCATCCTTAATTGTTCCTTAGTAACTTTTTCCTCTAAGTGACTAAGTTGTTTTTCAACCTCTTCTACACTTAAACTTTCAGTTTCATCAAAAATCACATCCCTGCTGACAATAAACTTTCCATATGACAGAAGCCTATACCCCTTTTTCTCATGAGAATAACCAATCAACATGCACTTAACACTTCTAGAATCTAACTTCTTTCGTTTTTCTTTTGGGACAAGTGCATAACAAACTGAACCAAAAACTCTCAAATGTTTGACCATAGGTTTGAATCCATACCAAGCCTCAAAAGGAGTTATTCCATCAAGTGATGATGAAGGAGATCTATTCCTCAAATAAACTGCTGTATGAACTGCTTCTGCCCAATAACATGATTTCAACCCTTTGAAAAATAACATTGCTCTAGCCATGCCCAATAAAGTCTGATTCATCCTTCTGATACTCCATTTTGCTGTGGAGTATAAAAATTGGTCAACTGTCTTTTAATCCCTTTTTCCTGACAATAAGTCAAAAAATGATTTGATGTAAACTCACCACCATTATCAGTTCTCAAAGTAGCAATCTTTTCCTTTGTTGCTGTTTCAACCAAATTTTGAAATGATTGAAACTTTTCAAACACTTCTGATTTTTCCTTCAAAAAATACACCCAAACCATTCTGCTAAAATCATCAATAAACAACAAAAAATATTTACAACCACCAAGTGAAGTTTCCAAAGGACCACAAACATCACTATGAATAAGCTGTAATCTCCTTGTTGCTCTCCAAGTGCTTTTTGAAAAAGCTATCCTTCTCTGTTTGCCATAAATGCAAGCTTCACACTTTGCATTTTCCTTCCGAAAAGTAGGCAACCCCTTTACCATTCCTTGTTTTTGAAGTTGTACAAGACTATCAACATTCAAGTGCCCAAAACGAATGTGCCACAATCGGATAGGTGAAACATCAGTTTCAACTAAACCTGAAAATTCCTTCAAATGTTCCTTTGATCTAGGAATGACTGTTCCCTTCATCCTAAGAAGCTTTCCGTCTTCATAACCTGTCATAACTGTTTTGTATGCATCCTTTGTTGAATTAACAAAAAGGATACCACCTTCCATTACAACTTGATGTCCTAATTGGCGAATGACAACTAAAGACAACAAATTTTTCTTAAATGTAGGCACATACCAAACATTAGAAATCAATCTTTCTCCAATTCCAGGCAAATCAACCTTAACTGTTCCTTTTCCTTGTGGTAAATGAATAGAATCATCTGCAAGAAAAATTGAATTTAAATGACAATCTTCATAACTCCAAAAGAAATCTTTCCTATATGTCATATGCTGAGTAGCCCCTGTATCCATAATCCAAGCATCTTCAAAATCATTTTTGAAACAATAAGAAGACTGAACAAAATTCACTGATTCCAACTGATGAACTTGAACAAAATCCATTGATTCTGATTGTCCAAGTGCTGTAAAGACATATTCACAATTTTCACTATCGTCTGCATGAGCATAATGTGCCGCTGATGAAGATTATTTAGATTCTCTTTCTTTTAGAATTTTTTCAAATGAAACTCTACAGTCTGAAGCATAATGTCCAACTCTATTACAACGAAAACATGTGACCTGTTTATTAGCTCTTCCTCTTCCAGAGACCTGTTGGTTTCCTGAACCTCTTCCTCTTCCAGAAAACTGTGACTGTGTATTTTCAAATTCTTTAGAACCTCTTCCTTGATTTCTTCCTCTTCCTCTTCCGCGGCCTCTTCCTCTTCCAAAACCCTGACCACGACCTCTATTTGAATTTTGAAAAGCTTTCTGATCATGGCCTTTTTGATGATTACCTGGAGACTGTTTGCTAGTACTTGCAACCAAAACATCTTCTCCTGCTTGCTTTGTTTGACCAATTTTTTTTTCATGTGTGGCAAGTAATTCACTTAGTTCATCAAAAGAAATTTTATCCAATTTATTTGTAATTTGTAAAGTTTCCAAAAAATGCTTATATGTCTCAGGCAATCCTGCGATCAAAATGGTCACCATCATGCTGTCTTCAATTTTATCAAAACCAGCTCTTGAAATTTCTTGCTTGATATTTTTTAATCTAGAAATGTACTCCATGACATCACCTCCTGAAGACAATTTTTGTTGAAACAACTTCAATTGAAGATCAATTTTCTTAGCTTCACTCTGAGAATCAAATAAATCTTTCAATGTCTTCCAAGATGACCACGCATCAGAACTATTTTCAATATGCACATAAATATCATCAGAAACAGTACTGTGAATCAATGCTAAGGCCTTTTCATCTTTTACTTCCCACTTTGCAAGCTGATCATGATTAGTTGGTTTGGTAGGCTTAGCATTACAGAAACCCTTCCACAATTCATTGTAAATAAGAGTGCTTTGAATATGACGACTCCAAACTTTATAATTTTTCGATCCTTCCAACTTGTCAGATTCATTAAAAAGACTTATAACTTTAGACATTGTAAAAAAAATAATAAACACCTTGTAACTCCAGAAGATGTGTATTATGCAAATCTTATAGCTCCAAGCATTAAAGAAAGCACCTTATATCACCAGAAGAAGTAAACAATCACCTTATATCACCAATGGAAGATTTTATGCAAAAATATCACCACCAACATGAAAAGAAAATTACTCATCAACAAGAGTCACCATGAAAGAAATGCTGCAAGAAACACCACACACCATGCAAAAGAAAGCTATAGGGGCTTGGCCTTGACCCACTTATAGCCTCAAGAAAAGAATTTGATAGAGCTTCACTTTGTTCTAATCAAACCTTGAGTGAAAATACAAATACTCCTTATGACACCAACAATGCTCCTTATTACTCCAATGCCCAATAAAAAATTACACCTTATCACTCCAAAAGATAACAAATCTTTATAGGTGAATTGGAGAGAAACAATATTGTTGAGTGGGAGGTCACAAGATCCAGTCCCATCAACTTCAAAAATAACTTCTTCTTCTGCTGTATTGTTCAGGAATGTTCTACTATGGACCTCAGAGCCGTGCTTCCATGGACGGCCCTGCTGATTATGCTCAAACTTCCAGCGAGAAATACAACGGACAGAAAGAAGGCGACAACACAGTCGATTCTGAATCTGAAAGGCCGCTGCAAACCATTGTTACACAGTCACACATAACCTGTAATTTACTCGCTAAACCTGCGATGAAGAGCGTGTTTTTTTACATAACCTGTAATTTACTCGCTAAACCTGCGATGAAGAGCGTGTTTTGTCAGCCGCAACGCCTTTGATTTGCTCCGATCAGTACCTCCCAGCATTCCATTTTAACTTCATATGATTCGAATACTCCAACAAATTCAGTGCAATTTGATCACAGTGGTAGTTACCTTGCAATTGCTGGTTCAGACGTAAGGGTGTATCAAGTTGCCAATGTAAAACAAGAATGGAATTCTATCAAAACATTTCCTGACTTGTCGGGCACAGGGAAAGCTTCATATGTTCGTTTTTGGACCTGATGCATCCTATGTGGCTGTTGGAATGGGAGATAGGAACCTTCGGATATTTGGTTCTCCAGATGCAGCCTCTAAAGCTTGATGCTATTTTATAAGAAAACTAAAAAAAAAAAATTGCAGAGAGTAAAGGAAGCCTTATAATGAGAGAGTAAAGAAAGCCTGCCAATCTGTGGCTTGGAGACACTGGAATGCAGAAGAGAAATGGACATTTCCAAAGAATGCACTGGACGATCTTCTATATTCTTTAGACATGATATCTTCACTTTCTATCCTTTTTGTAAAAATTCTCTTTCACAAAATTTTTAAATAATCTTGCCTAAAAAAAATAATAATAATATTTTACTCTCTCCAAGTAAAAATTCTGCAGAGATTCTTTTTAGCCCAAAAGAATAGGAAGCATTAACTTACAGTTAAAATTTCGCTATTCCAAAACCTTGAAAGTCACCTTCTTCAAACAACCTTTAGCACCTTCCAACCAGACCAAGCTTCAACCGCATGCTCTGATACCACTTTGACAAAGTGTCCTCAGACACATAACTTTATTAATGAAGAAGGAAAATAATTACATCACAGAGATGTGAGGGCTAAATCCCGAAAGATTACCTCACATGGAAAACTCGATGGATTTAAATATCCAAAGAGTAACAACTAATTTACCGTTACCAAAACTAACTAAGGGACACCTCACATAATCACGTGAGTGTGTAGATGCCCTTTTACATTTATTAAACTAAACTTCTATTTATTATATTTTTGGATCATAATTCCTAACACTATTTAGGGATGCCAAATCATGTGATGGCATGGTTAAAAAGGAATCAAGCAACCATCGCACTTGTGTTGTTAAAGGTCGACATTTCCTCATCCCACTTGGTGAAGTAGTCGACGTCAATGATGATGTACCTAGTGGAGGTAGGTTGACATTCCATGAAATCAATTCCCCATTTGTAGAATGGGCCAACCATGATGGAAGGGTGTAACAGAGTTGGAGGAGATTGGTTTTTGTAGGAAAAGATTTATCAATTTTCACATTGTTTGATGGCATGAATATGGTCTTTGAAGAACGTTGACCAAAAGTATCCCATGTGGAGAAATTTTTGGGAGGTTTCCAACCTAGACAAGTGGTCGTCGCATGCACCTCTATGGAAAGCATTTAGGAGATGCTTGGCCTCATCATGTGGTAATCATCCTTGTAAAATTGTGTTAGCTTGTCTTCAATAAAAAATGTCTCCAATAAGGATATAGCGAGGGGCTTAGTGATGAATACGATGATGGTCATCCCATGAGAGGGGTGAAGTGAAATTATTTTTGTGGAGGTATATGAGGATGCCTCTATACTAAGGGTATTTAATGGAAATTATGAACACGTTTTCGTTAGGAGACTGATCATTTATTGGGGGTCCCACTACGATAGTTAGGAGATCAATTATAAACTCGATGAGGGCCAAGCCTTTTTTATTTTGGGCATCACAAACTCTAGGTAGAATTATTGGAGGATGATGACCCAATGGGAAAAACCAATGATAAGTCATCAACTTAGGATGTACTTCATAGGATTAGATTTTGCGACTATGGTTGTTTTGTGAAGAAATATGTAATTGCATAGTTTTTATACTAAGAGGATGACATACAAGGCCAATTTATCATCATGATTGTAATTGATTGGTGGTTCTACGGTGGTTTATTGATGCAGTAAATTACGTGTTCCTCGTGGTTCTCACCTTATTGAATCAAGATGTCAGCAACTGAATTGTGGGATGCCAAAATGTAAAGAATAAAATCTTGATTAAAGTTGGGTCACGCTACCAAAGGAGTAGAGGTAATCACCTTTTTTAATTGCTAAAAGGAGTGTTGTGCTTCATGGTCCCATTGGAAAGGAATGTCCTTTCAAAGGAGATGTAAAAATCTGTGTGCTTCAGCAACATAATTAGGGATGAAACAATGCAAGAAGTTAACTTTGCCTTGAAGTCATTGTAGCTGAGATCACATCTTTGGTGGGGGAGCTTCCACTTTAAAGGGATCAATGGTGATCCCTTGCTGAGAAACAACAAACTCGAGCAATCATACTATTGTTCTACAAAACACACATTTGAGGGGATTCAAGTGTATGTTGTACTAATGACATCACAAAAAAATAGTATGAAGCTTGTTCATCTGATCAACACATTTCTTGGATTTTGCCATCAGGTCATTAAGGTAGGCCAGGATGGTTCGTGATAAGTCATTAAAGACATAGGACATAGAACACTGGAATGTCAGACTAGCATTTTTCAGTCCAAATGGCATGATACAATAGGTGAAATTTCCCGTGGCATAGTGAAGTATATTTTGTATAAATCCTACTAATGAATTTGTATCTAATTGTACTTTAAATATCCATCCATGAATGATAAGACTCTGTGTACAACAAAAGCATCGATTACTTGTTCAATAAAAGGTGTTGGGAAGTTTTCTTTGAGAAATGTCTGATTCAAATCTATAAAATATGTGCATACACAAAGTGTGCCCTGATTTTTGTTAATGGGGACTAGGTTTGAGACCCATGATGTGTATGAAATAGGATAAATGAATCCTCCTTGGTATATAATTTCTTGATTTCCGCTTTAATGGAAATAGATTTAGAGAGGTGGATTGGTAGTTTTTTTTGTCATACTAGAAGAGAATCAGGCCATGTGTCAATATGATGTTCCACAATGGTAGGATTGAGCCCCAACATCTCTATGTATGACCAAGTGAAAAGATCCCTAAACTCTTGGAATAGTGTTTTGTAAGAACTAACCTTTTATTAAGAGCAAGAGGCACCAAGTGAGATGTTTTTTATAATGTCAGGACTGACTAAAATATATACCTTAATGGTTGGTGATATGTGGCCATGTTGCCGGCATTATTTGAAAGCATATAGAGTAGGAATAGGATTTTTGAAGAAATTGATGTGACTGGGAGGGAGAAAATACTTGGTTTCAATGGAGTATTGATCCATCATTAAAACATGTCCATATGTCCAAGTGTTTCTTGTGATGGGGAAAATATCTCTTCCCGCGTAATAACATACTAAGTTGCGAGAGTAGGAGATATGCATTGTGGGTGAATCAATTGCTTAATGCATGGTGCTTGATATTACCATAATATTGGACATCAGAATGAGTAATTTTTCAACAACCTACATCTCCTAAATGGGCGAGTGGGATGGTCATTTGCTATTGTATGTGTTGGAGACTGAATGATTTTGATTGGTCAACTTATATCTAAGTCAAATGGGAGCATATGGGTGTTGTGAGGGCAGGAAGAATATTGTAGGGGAGAGAGCACTTCATCTATTGTTTACATGAATTTAATGGCGACATATTCAATGGGAATCCTCTAAACGTGGTGAATCTTGGAGAGGGTAGTCTAGAATTGAGGGATATCCAGATAGTGATGTGTGTGTTGACCAAACTAAGAGAAAATAGTGCATGAATTATTTGTGCGCAGTATTTTTCTCTTCAATTCAAGAGACTCTACTTTTAGAGTAGAGATGATGCCTACTACTGGTGAATTTGAGGCTATGTAAGTAGGTGGGGATGGAAATTTTCTAAGCTTTGGAAATGTTGGCATAGATCTGTAAGTTGGCATGTTATGTCACACAAGCCACATGGTGGGTGAACTTGTGCCGTTGCTTTATGGTTTTTGTCACCTCTTTTTTGGGGGGCTTGATCCTCCCAGTTACTGATTTGGTGGGGGGGCACCAATTGTGTCACGGTTTGTACTATAGGCAATGGAATCTCAGATGGCAAGAAATTAACTGGAGTAATGGCAATAAAATTGATATGCGCATATGGTTTAGGGGTTATCTCTGGAAATGGGGGTTTCAATTACCAAATAGGGATTTTGAGGGTAAGTCTCAGCAAACTGAGGGTGGCCATGACTAACATTACTTGTATACCTGGGGGAGGGAAAAGGAATGGTACTTCAATGATTGGTGCTACCGATGCGGAAGGTGGGATGGTCCCACTTCAAATGGTGCATACTACCACGAGAGGGGGTAAGGTGGTTCCCCCTTCTCCACTTTATGTGATAGTTGGAGAAGATGTGGAAGTGGAAACAAATGATGGTGGTTCATCTTGCTGGAAGGATAAGATGGTACACATGAGGTTGTTCGAACTGATGGTATGACTAGGGGATATCCATCATACTCCCCCACTAAAGATGAGTCTTTATAGAGTCTTGGTCCTATCTCATTGAGATATGGGGCGTATTCAATTCTAATGGTAGATAAAATGATGTCCAGGTTGGTCGAAGGGCATTTTTCGTAGTATGTAAGCTGGTCTAGGGAAACTACTTTCTCATTATGAGGAACATCATGACCCAAAATAATAAAGAGGAAATGGTCTTCATGGCATACATATAACTATGTCCTAGGAGGATATTGTAGTCTAATTATGCATCAATGACTTCAACATCGAGTAGGACCATATTGCCCCCTAGTTCAATACAAACATTTTGATAGACAGCTTATGGTTGAGAAGGGAACCCATCATGATATCAGAGGGTGATAGATGATGGGGAAAGATCCAAGGATCCTAGTCGCTTCCAAACATTTGTAGACATGACGTAAGTGGAGGTGCCTTCACCAATAGTGCATCAATGAATGATAATGTTTTTGATGGTGATGAGTATTTGGTAGGTGATTGATGATGGTAGTCATGGTTTGCCTCTATCGACGTCAAAATTCATGAGACATGAATTCAAAGGATCGATGGAAACTAAGGTTGTTAGTAGATCCTTCCTCTAAGAAGGATGGGACTAAAGGACCTCTAATGTTGACATCGTTGTGGGAGACTAGGCCAAATCATCCTATAATTATGTGTTGTTTTCGTATGGGGATTGCGAGTGGTACTTTGAAGAAGTGGTTTTCGTATCATGGGGATAGGTTCACTACTAGGATGTGGAATTTGCAAAGAACTGCTAGTGGAAGCTGGACCATCCTCCCACTAAGTGGGTGGGTTTTTTGGAATGTTATGCTTGATAGTGAGTATGTAGATGAATATATACAACATTCAAGTAGATGTTTTTGATAAGAACATTCTCATGTTGGATAAAGCTTTGCTTGTGTTTGAATGTATTTCTAAGAAATAACACCTATATTGGTAAAGGGATGTTGTAACACAACTTGCTGAGGGGGGTGTCATTATTTCCTTGCATAGGATTTGTGCCCGGTTGTTTTTTTTCCTCCAACATGACTCTCGAGGATTAATAGGCAATGATGGGTGTAGTGGCCAAACTCACCAACATATCACAAGCAAAGTTCATACAAATATTTTTGTTTTTGGTTTGTGCTATTAGGATGTCAATACCAACGTTTTGGTTTTGGTTACCGACATTGCAATTTGGCTAGGTAGGGGGTTGCCCCCTTGCACTGGAGTATGTTTTCTTGTTTGTTCTTTCATTTCTTTTTTCTGTAATTAGATGGATTAGGGGGGTTATCTACATTCAATTGTTCAAATTGTTGAACATATTGAGAAAGTGAAGGTTAAACAAAATTTACCCCCACTTGAGCCATGGGGTGAGAACTAGGTGGTCCAAGGAATAGAAAGTATGGGTTTTGTGGTGGTATGACTCCATAAGTGTTATCAGTCCATTTTTTAGCCCAATTGAAATAAGATCCCTTCACCAAAATAATACACCATATCACATGCATAACCCACCATTATCAATGCCTCCATCTTCCTATGTGACCTTCCTAGGTCAAACTAGAAATCCTCCCAGTAACTGGACATCAAGAGGATTCCTCCCAAAACTATACTTCTTGATGACCAACACAGTTCTTCAGTGAAACACTAGGAATGACCCAACATAAATAAAGGGATATTAAGGGCACTCCTAGTGTAGAAGAAGGCTCCTTAAGTGCAATATACCTCTTGGCACGTGATTTGGAAAAGTCACACTTTTCCTCCAAAAATCATGGTTTTTGACAGTCAGCACAAAGCACCAAAAGCATGAATTTCGAGATGAAAATCTAAGGATAATTAAAAATAAAAAAATCAAGCTTTTCTCTCTAATTGAACTAAAAAAAGAGAGGGTTTTTCTAGGTTTAAAATTTACAAGTCCATAAGAAGCCATGAGAGAACACATTATTCACTAGTTCATCTCTAATCCATTCATCCTTTCGCTTTCATTCCATCATTTCCATGAGAAATTAAGGACACTCCTTCCTAGTTTTTCAATCCATATTAAAGGTACCAAGCAAGGATTTAAGAGCATTCAAAGAAGCAAAGGACTCTCCTGAACGAAAAATCTTGGAGACCATCCTATAATATTAAAACTGCTCCAAAGGTTTATACATTGTAAGCCTGCATTCATTGGTAAATAGAAAAGGTGAAACCATTCTTTATATGTTGAAGTGTATCATTTATGCATGGTTTAGAAGTAGTTTAATGTATATTGGTCTCTTTATCTATGTTATATTAAATCATGTTGCTTTGATAATACTAATCTTGTCAAACATGATGAATACATAGGTAGCAATTATTATAACTCGAAATATCTGTGTTTTACCAATAGAAATCTTGACGCATTTCGATCCATGTTGGGATCATCTTCAAGAGCTCCAAATGAGAGAAGAGATTCCCACCATATTATGAATGCAACAACAAATATAAATAATAAATGACCATAAAAATCATGTCATCATAAGAAGGTTTTGACAGATAAGTCTGTAAGTACGGACACAAACTGACCTCCCTGGTTTAGACAGTTTAAACTAGAACAAAATGAATAGAAACACACTTCTTTCTCTAAGTTATAAAAACATGAATGTAATTGGACTGGAGGCTAACTGACCTCCCTGGTTTAGACAGTTTAAACTAGAACAAAATGAATAGAAACACACTTCTTTCTCTAAGTTATAAAAACATGAATGTAATTGGACTGGAGGCTAACCGGTGATTCGAAGGTTGTTCTCACTTTAGTCTTCTATATTCCACTCCCATGCGGTCTTGGAAGAACTCCTACTCAAAATAAGAGAATAAAATATACAATTGCAATTACATGGAACTTATGTATACAACCAAGGAAGAGTGCAACAAAAACCATGAACAAGTTATTGTGGGAAATGAATGCATTTACTGTATTAATAAATAATAAAGAGAGAGAGAGAGATACAACTAATAACCTCGGCGTTGTAGGCTTCCTCCCAAAGGTGCCTTTGCCTCAACTTGCTTTCCTTGCTCCAAAAGAATGACTATCAAGGAATGGCCACAACAATGTGGAACTATCAGAATTTCTCCAGCATTTGGCTATCAAATCAAAGATTCCACCTGCCTACTCCATGAAAATGGGCTTGTATTTATAATATCAAATGGATAGTTGGGAGATGAGAGAATAGGGGAGAAGGATAGGAAAGGATCCCAAAGGTTCAGGAATTTGGAGAAGATCCGCCCAAATAGGAAGAGATGACTATTCACGAGGGATTGGTTCTAGAAGTTCTTTGAACCTTATATTTTTCCTTTTGTAAAGAGAGTGTCATACCCTGGACAAAATCAACATGAGACAATGTCGCAATATGTGATGTTGTAACCTGCGACATAAGGGATTGTCGCAAGTTGTCAGGAAGCAAGCTGTGACAACCTCTCGAACTGGGGTTTTTTAAGGGAAATTTCCTCATGAGGTTCATCTTCAAAGCAAGATTCTTCACATTCTTTAGGGATTATGGAAAAGTAGAAGGCACATTATCCATCATCATGATGATGACGAAAATAATGTGTAACAGATTTCCCCCCAACGTATGAATATAGAGAGGGCTGATAGATGAGATACTTTGTCAAATGAGCATCAAGGCAAAGCACCCATTGGTGGGAAACCCGACAACATCAAACAAGGAATCACAATGCAATAATTTTTCATCTCTGAGACAGGCATCCCAATGACTCATAGCATAGTTGTCAATCAATACATTGCAGATCCATGTCAAGCAATACAAGTGATGGATACCAAAATACAATGTAGATCCATGCCAAAAGACTCAAATTTGGACATATCTACCAAAGATACACTGTATATCTATGTCATAATGACTCAAATTTGAGCACAACCACCAGACATACATTGTGGATCCATGCAACGATACATACACAAAATACTCCATCGCAACCTGGGAAATACAGATGATATGAGTGAATGCTTAAAGGATAACCCAGGGTCTTCATCCCAATCTTGAATGGTATGATTCTATCCACATGAATAGACGTTTTGGCGTCGAACATGGTAGAAACCACTTGATTACCGATCTTTGAGGTATATCGTTGACAAGTGCGAGGGAAATCACGATTAATGTCGATGTTTCCCAAGGTTCCCTAGTACATTCCCTCAAATGTGAATTGATGCACTAAAGTAGAACACTCGGTGGAATATTCCAATCAAAGGCCAATGATATAAGCCTATTATTGAAATCGAGGAAACCTGCCATTGAGGCATGCAGGTCCAAGGTACTAACTAGTTACTAAGTCTAATTCTTGGATAACGTGTTGAATTCGACATGAATAGACTCGTCGAAGAAGGACCATGGTGTTTCCCTCATCATCGACATGAAACATGAACAAATAATTCTGAAGTGATTCTAAGTACGAAGTGACTTTGGGATTGAATCAAGGATGGTTGACATGAAAGAAAGCTTAATGACTGCAAAATAGGCTGATACAAAAGAGGGCTTATGGGTTAATTCTCTTATGACACAAAAAGGTCTCACAATAGAGGACTTCTCTTGAACATATTGACATGAAAATTGTCTTGGAAACACTGACTCAACAAAGACCACAAACCAATGAGTAGACTTATGGAGGAGTATGATCAACGAGAGACAAGCAGATTCCCCAACCTTGATCGAAAGAGTGGAAGGATGTCATGTTCAAGAGTGACTTACTGCCATTAATACAAGTTCAAAACATATCTCTTCCCACATTTTCCCCATCATGATTGATGAGTACCTCCTTGTTTTTTAACGAGCTTTAGGAGGATAACAAATAATAGTTATATCTCATCCTTCGGACGAGTCCAATCTCACATGTTTTATGAACCTGAGAAAGGAGGGGTTCAGTCCCACAAGAGTCCTTTGATTTTTTATTTAACGAGTCCAAATAAGGAAAACTCGATGATTTTTCATGTTTAGAGAATCTGAAAAATACTTAAGAAGACTCCAGAATAAAAAAATTCGTAAATTTAGTCCCCTAAGCCCAAAAAAAGGATAAAACAACGCGAGAGATAACTCTTCTAGTCAATGACAAACTAGAGTATACCTTTTTCATAAATAGTCCAAATGACCCGAAAATGGGGTAAACTATCACCAAACGGACGTCCTTTCAAGTACTTTTACGAGCGTGAAAGAACAAGTTCACTCATCAATCTTTTCCTATTTACGAAGTTTTAAAATAGCTTAAAAAAACCCCAGAAAGTTTGTTTTTTGTAAGTTTTACGAGTTCGAAAAAGTAATAAAAGTATGCTCATTAGACGCTTCCTCATTTATTTACGAGTACGAGAAAATCAGACTTAACTCGACACCTTTTTACTCAATTTTTAACGAGCACTACGAAGGTATCAAAAGCACTCATAATCTTTTTCATGTTTGACCAAAGCACAAAAAAAGTAAAAAATAAGCTCAACACTTTTTCATGTTTTAACCAGAGCACAAAAAATATAAAAGTAAGCTCAAAACCTCTTACTATTTTTAACGAGATTGAAGAGAGGTAAGAAGATTGATCAGGGTATTTGCTTCATTTTTTAATAAGCTTGCAACAGAGAATGAACTATTCTCGGGGTGGTTGTTCCATTTTTTAGCGAGCTTGAAATTGAAAATAAATTGTGCTCAGAATTAGACCGATTGGCGGAGAACATGATATCCAGAGGTTGGTACTTTGAGTGATATCTATTAACAGGTTTTCTCCAAACATGATGTCCAGAGGTTGGTTCTTTTCCCCTAGCATGATCAACAGAGGCTAGCGACTTAACTCTAGTATGATGTCCAGAGGCTAGAGACAGGCCCCCCAAGATTCGTTTCGTCAACCAACTCTTCTGCTTCATCGAATTATAGTCTTGGCTACTACTAAGAATAGGTTCTCCGGAGCAGGAGGAAGAAACAGGATCAAGTGACAAAGGTGGAGGAATTGAAGGTTTATGTTCTAAGTCTGGTGGAAGACTCGACTCAATTCGAGGGGGATCTGTTTCATTTTTCAACGAGCTTGAGACAGAAAGCGAACTATGCTCGTGATCCTTGGTCATGCTTTCCAAGAAGTATTCATTAGAAGAGAGAAAATATTATGGAAAGAACCCATTCCAAAAGGCTCAAAAAGGGTAATGGGGGGGATATCAAGCTTCAATGCCCCCATTGAAGGTTTCACCATGTCAACTACCAGGTCTAAGCCTAGAGAATTTGTGCATATAGTGAGAGGATCTTTCTTAGCAGCATTTGAAGGCATGGGACATGATGCCACATAATTAACCTACGGTGGAGGTGATACCACTTAAACCTAATGAACATTTAGAGAAGTTAGATGTTTACAAGTCATACAATGATCAGGTCTAACAAACAAAAGCTTATCGACGGTCACGATGTTTCCATTATGGGGAAAATGCATCACTCGAAAAATTATGGACATGACAACTTTCATAGCATAGACATAGTCATGCCCAAGGAGTGAATTAAAATCCAAGGGGCCTTGGACTACTATGACATCAATACCGACATTTTTCCCTCCTAAGGTGATGGATAGCCGAGGAAGAATCCCTAAAGGTTCGCTAGATCTTTTATTAAAAGCCAGTGGATGATTAGTGGTCAACGTAAGCTTAGGATAACCTATAAATTTCCAAGCAGTTGAGGATAAAATACTAACAGATGCCCCTTCATTTATGATAGTGTGAAAGATGTCCTTATCACAATCCCGCACAATGATTTGGGAAGACATTGAGGAAGGAAGAGGAGGTGCTTCCAGTTTATTCCAATCAAAGGAAGTAACCTCAATGCTTGGGGGGAGTTCTGTTGAAATGAACAGACATCCCCTTGTCTAGAACAATCTAAACTGACAAAGCAAACATCAGTGGTATCCAATCCACTCTCTGAGGGAAGAGTGGGGTCAACCAAAGATCCATTCGTATTGACTATTTCATCAACAAGAGGTTGGGTAGGGAAGTAATCTTGGGAAAGGACTGAAGGTTGTTGTTAGGAAACAACAATGTCTTCCAACAATCACAGAGCTTCATCCATACGAGGGAAAAGGTAGGTGAGATGCATTTCCCCACATAATCGGTAAGGAAACCTGACTTTACCTTTACTGCCTTCGACCTTACAATCACTAGTTGATGGGCTATGACTAGCATGACCTATGGAGGTCGGTGACATGAGTTGTTTGAAATATTTGGATAACTCTTCTAAAACCTTGGGAATACCAGGGCAATGGGTAAGAAGGTGGCCACCCTTACAAAGCCTACAAGGTAATTTGGGATTGGAACCTATGTTGGTAGGTTTCTCAGAATTCTCAACACTCCCAGCATGATTGACAGTGGCTGATTGATTTCCCCCTTGCTTATTCTTCCCCCTCTTATTCTTCCTTTTCTTCTTCTTCTTATCCTCCTGGTTGCTGACATCTGGGCTTTCACCATGCATGGAATAAGAAAGGGAATAAGATGGGATAGGTGAAGAAGGAAAAGGGTCAACATGAGGGTGGTGTTCTTGAGGTGGAGGGCTTGCATTCGAGGCATTAGGAACATTTGGGATCATTGGAGTGTAGAAAAACCAAATGGGTAACCCCACAATGAAACCAGGAAGAGTCAATGTAGCGATGTAGGGAGGACCAACATTTCCAAAAGAAGGAAAATCAAAAGGTTTCCCATGAAAAGGGGTATCTTGGTTGGTAACCTCTGTAATTGTTGCCATAGACACAGACTCAACCTAGGGTCTACTAAATCAAAGAGCACACTCTACCAAAGTCCCTATAAGATAAGAGTAAGCAAACCACTCTCTTGTACCAGAGAGAAAGGAAGTAGGGATCTTCCGGATACGAGAGATGAGGCTGTCAATGAAGAAATGAGCAACAATTACAATTCCCACAGCATCTCTCCAAGGTGCAAGTAAATGCTCGCAGCTAGTACCCTCCAGGTTTACTGAGGGGAAAATCGTCTATCGCAGGTACTGTAAGGATCGAGGTAAATAAAATATCCCCCTTATAGTAACTTGTGTGGATACCTAGGAAAGGTGAATGCTCTAAGTTCAGGTAATGGATCGATCGGTTCTATTCTATAAAGGTTGTTAATACGTCCACCCAGGTTTCTACGTTTACCACTTCCCGCTCGACGATCAGGGGGGTACAGTTGACGATCAAGACTAGTGAATAGGATTGGGGATGTCGGACTTAAGTCCGCGACCCAAATACCAGGAATAAAAGGCGTCACCCCGAGGATCTACCAATTCTTCAAGGCCCCAAACATGTGTAGCCCCACTAAATGAACAGAAAAGAGGATACCTCAACCGTTCACCTAGCTTGACTTCATATTTGACTCTTGTGTTAGAAGAGATTTCCTGACCACGTTGGACATTACTAATGGATTTCACAACTCTCTTTAGTATCCTATGTTCTCGTTTCAACAACCTTGAAGAGTTAACTCTCCACCCTGCTATCAAGGCCCTAAAATCATAGACTTGTTGGTTTTCTATAAAAGAAAAAGGTCTAATTGATTTTAGATTATGCCCGTGTTCCTTTTAATGGTTGTTTGTTACTCAAAAGGGTAAATGGAAGTGCAACTATTCTTGTTACAACTCGACTCCATACCATGCACAAAAAAATGAAATGCAAATATTTCAATTTCGATGAATTTTATCTACAGAAAGGAGCAAGAAGTTTCAAGCAAAGAAACTAGAGTAACATTCAATGCAAGAAACCTGAACTCTTCTTTGAATGCAAAATGCATATAAGTCAAAGAAACTGTCAAATTCACAATTCATATATAGAGAAATCCTAAAATGTAAAAATAATAATGATAACAACTACGTATGACACCTAGGCTATTACTTGGCCAAGCATTAAGAAAAAATTATGGATTGATCACAAGTTCAAGATACAGCAATGATGTTAAGCTAGAAAAAAGAAAAAAATTCAAATAACAAGAACATATTTGACCTATAGATTATATTTTCTAAAACAACAGAACGTTGTGTTTTTTCAGAGAAGATAATCCTCTAATTAAATTGAACTTGTAAACGAAGAATTTGATCAAATTTTACAGAAATAAAATTATAGATCTGCATCATTAGATCGAAAGAAAAACATTTCAATCAATGCTATACAGATACATATGTTATAAAAATATAAAAGAATCGCAAAAATATGATTTACACATTACAATCTACAAAAAAAACATATACATGGAATTCTTTTATTTTCTGTAAAATAAGATCAATGATGTAAGAAATGGTGCATGCATGTAAAAATGATTTAACACCTTTGCCAAAATCAAAGTTTAAGAAAATAGTGTTGGAATTCTATGACTGAAGAAAAATCCATTCAAAGATCTTCTTTAAGCATAAAATTAAAGAAAGCATATAAATCGAAAAATAATCCGTATAAGTACTTTGACATATATCTGCAACGAGGCACACACAAATCGAAGGAATCATGACCCAGTTCTTGACCCAAGAAAATCCTCCTTAACATTGATCCCTCTGATAATTTATATAAGATCCAAAATACAAACATAGAGTGCTCGATAGTTTTGCACTGAGCACATAACAAATCACAAATGGTTCCTAACAACTAGTGTTGAGTGAGCACATGCAGATGCCATATATCTAGTAAATAAAACAGATCATTGAAGGATCAGGCAAGGATCAAAATGTTGACATCTTGCTCTTACACGTAAAGGTTCTATGGTAGCATTCCTGATTTGGTCTCGATCGTGCCATGTGTGATAACCAACTGAAGAGCATATTTGGGAAAAACAAAAAATTCATTGACCATACCAAGGATGTGACATATGTCAACTCGATCCATTAAGCGCGAAAGCTAAGCATTGAGCTGCAGAGCATTAAATGTCGCAGCTCAGTGCATAGGGTCAGTTGGATTTGGAGATTCTCCAGATCCAACGGACCCTACGCACTGAGTTGCGGCTCTATGGGTCAATGCTTAGCTTTAACTGAAGCAAGAGGTGAATCAACAGGAGCACGTACACAAATCTGGTAAATAAGTACCTAGAGAAAACACAGAAAATGTAAGATTAATTACAATTAATTGAATGGAAACGAAATGGCTACAGAATCTAAGATTCTGCTCTTTTCATTCGTGGATGTCTAATGTTGCAGTTCATGCATACAAAGCCCTTCCACTGATCATTAATAGGGGTCTATGGATTGTAAGGAACAACCTCTAATTCTCAGAAAAACATTATGTTCTTGAAATGATAGCTATAAATAACTTAAACATTATCTCCTTCTTTCCTCAAGAAAAAAGGAGCTCCTTTGATTTGCATCCCAAAAGGAGCATCCCAACAAGACGGCTCCTTGTGCGGGGGAGGGGTTGTCTTATTCTTATCAAACTATCACTCTTTCAAATTAGCTATGGGCTTCGACGAAGACTCAAATGACTATGTTGAATTATATGCTCTAAAAATATTGCTTCTCTCTACATTAGAAAAAGACTGTCGAAACCTCCAAGTATTTGGAGACTCTATGATGGCAATCAATTGGATCAAAAAAGTTCAAATATGTTCAAGTATTCATCTTGTTCCTTTGTTGGCAGAAATTATGGATATTATTGAAAAATTTAATTCGCTCTTGCACACATGTATACATGGAGCGAAACAAGAAAGCAGACTCCTTCCATGCTTTATTGTATATAGGGATATCATCAAAAAACACTAATACAAGATTCCTTAGGTACATCTGGAATAATTCATTCATTGCAACCTGAAATGTAGTTGGAGCATTGGTTATTCCAAAGGGAATTACCTTGAACGCATAGTGTCCCTCATGCATCCAGAAGGCAGTTTTTTGCTACATCTCATAATTTAACCCTGATTTGGTAGTAACCAGATCTCAAATCTAATTTTGAGAAATACTTGGCTCCATGAAGTTCATCCAACATCTCATCCATAAATCGAATAGGGAATTTGTTCTTAATTGTTATCTTGTATATCCCTTTGTTAATCGATGCATAACCTGTGATATCCATCCTTCTTCTGAATTAACACTACCAGGGCTACATAAGGACCTTTGATTTTCAAAATGACACCACACATTAATAGATCTTGGTTTAATGTCTTCATCTATGTTTTATGATGATGTGGATATCTGTAAGTTTTGACATTGATAGGTGTTGCCCCTAGTTCCACTTCAATTATGTGTTCAATCTTTCTATTTGGAAACAATTTCAGAGGTATCTCTTGGAGCACCTTTTTGTATTTTTGAATTATTTCTTGAATTTCTAGTGGTTTTGAGTCTTCCATCTCAGATGTCAACAAATCCATCTCCCGACATTGTATTACGTAAGTGGGTGCTCCTTTTCGAATCAGCCTTTCCTTTTGATGTGACGACACAATTTGTGTGTGGGGTGGTTGGAACCCATACAATTTGTAATTTTCCCCTAGCCACTTGAATTTAATAAAGTTCCTTTGATGGTTAGCTGAGTAAGTGCCTAATGTTTGTAACCATTGAATGTCTACTCCTCCAAGAGGCACTATGAAGAATTTGGATTATAACTTATAATCTTGCATTTGTAGCTTAACCTTGTGGCACCTTCCCACATTTTCAATTTTTTTACCATCTATCACCATCACCTGCATGTTAGGTATTGGGTATATGAACAAGTTCAACCTCTTTGCGAAATTGACATTGATAAAGTTGTGAGTGCTCCCTGTATCTATAAGGACCATGACATTGTTATTTTTTATATGACCCTTTAGTTTTAATGTTTGAGGTTGAGATATCCCTGTAATGGTGCCAAGTGATATCCTTGGTGCATTATCATCTACTTCTGAGGAATAATTTTGATGATTTCTGGTATCGTCCTCACTTTATCCTTCACTTTCAGAGTCAAATTCCTCTTTTGCTTCACACGTATATAGCTTTTGGGGGTTACTCTTTGGAGAGCATTTATGCTTTGGTTCTCATTTTTCTTTACAATACTTACATGGGTGGTTTCCTTCTCGAGTAGACTTGATCAAAACTAGTTTGAGGAGACCTTTTAAACTTGTTCTCAATGAATTTTTCCTTATGTCTTTCCTTCTCCATGGTTGCAATGTTATGCATTTCTAATTCATCTCGTATGTATTGTTTCAAACCATGCACATAAGTTTGGAGACGTTGTTCATTTGTTAGTTCTGGAACTTGGCTTGCCAATGCTTCCCATTCATACATGTACTCATCTACACTACCCTTCTGTTGTAACCTGGTAATCTTTGCAAATAGAACCTTCTTGGTTACAACTTGAAACCTTTTAAGGAGATTGTTCTTAAAATTTTCCAGCTAAACGAGCACACCTTTGTTGTAACCTTCCAACACATGTACCAATTATATGCGTTACGATCCAATTGCATGGAATTGTATTTAATATTTTCACTGTCAATATGTATATTATGGATGTCAAAGTATTCTTTGGCCTTATTAATCCATGGGATACATTGATTTTCGTCCCCATCAAACTTGGGTAACTCTAGTTTTACCCTTATCTGGTACCTGTGTGTTGGAAGAACTAAGCCGAGTGGTGGTGGGTTGAGAATGTGGAACCCCTGGGGAGTTGGAATTGACTGATGATTTGGTGTCTTTGGAGCTCGGATTAGATGTATTCAAAAAATCCGGTGGTGGGTTATTGGTATGTGGGGGGATGGAGGTATGCGGTTGCAGATTGGCTATTAAATTCCCAAGTTTAGCATGATTATGGTTTTTTTATGCTCTCAGGTTATTTATGTTTTGCTGCATTTCCATCCTAACCTTGGTAACAATTCTATCTTCAAGGGTACAAGCCAATTTGTTATTCTTTTTTTCAATTTCCGCCTTTAAATCCTCATAATTCTTATTGACCTTTTCATCGAGTTTCTCTAATTTGGAATTAAAATTAGGCATCCCTCTAGTGGTTGTTGGAATTTTCTTTGAGCTTAACTGAGACTGATTTTTACGAGTTGTTCGTTCCCACTCAACCACTTTCTATTTTACTCAATTTTAGACATATGTTGATGTATGGATGAGCAGACTGGAAAGTACCGATGGTTGACTGCTGGACGATGTAGGGACGTGTACAGACGAATGAATGAGAATGGGAGTCGTATGGGCGGCTGCGATTGAGAATGGAAATTGTATGGATGGCGGTGATTGAAACGTATGGGTGGTGACATGTCTATTTGCTTGGATGACGACTGTAAGCGGGCATCCTTTCTTCCCTAATACCAATGAAATGTAAACAATTCAATTGGGAAAAGAGAACACAAATTTGTTGGACCAAGAATTGAATAATATAATTTATAAATAATGTATGAAAAAATGATATGTGAATTACAAGAAAATGCCCGAATAAATAGTAGTGCGGGACCAATTGGTTTGCCTTTTCATAAAGGTATGTCTCTTCACTTTTTCAAATACGACCTTTATTGTATTTTTTATTTAATTTTAATATAGTTTTATTTTTATATTATATTTTATATTATAATTTATCATGTTATTTATTTATATATATATATTCACTCACACACACACATTCATATATTTCTTCTTATTATTACAGTTTATTTCTTAACTATCTCTTTTTGTCACAATGGATGAGTTTTGTGAATATCTTCTTATCATTTATATCTTGGAATCTCCTTTTTTTTTCACTTGAAGGCATCACACCATAACAATGTGCCTTGAACTTTGGAGTTCCACCATGAAACCAATCATAGGTAAACTTGTCTATGCACATCGATGCTTCTTTAATATTTTCATCCTCGTCATGACTCTAATACATTTGGAAGTAATGTTTCATTCTATTTATAGATCTTACCTTCTCGACCATTTTCTCCATTGATTTTGGGGACTTCAATTTCTATTTTATTCTTAAAACTATATAATTTCTTGCTAAGTTGCTAATGGAGGTAGAATTTGTTCCCCTAAGGCTTGTAGATAAGGAGTTCCTTGTTGATTCATTCCCTTGTACCATTGCTATTAGAGGTTTAACATTTACTTTTAGAGTTGCGATGCTTGTCTTTATCTCATTGATGTCATTTTCTAACGAGTTAATATCATCTTTCATTTCTTTGTTTCTTTAATTAATTTTGCATTAGGCATTGGTCCCATCTTGCACTTTTTCACTGAAATGTATTTAGAGTAGTGTTCTAATATACACTAGTAACTTCATAATAATTGGTCGCTTGCATTCCAACTATCATAGGGTATTGTGGTGGAAGCAGAGATATGCATGACAACGACTATGACACCAGTTGTTATAGATTCATAGGGTCGATAAACTACTTGCAAACACAACACATAACTTAAGAGGCACACGTGGATGCATTATTTATATATAAGTTACATAATTTATATTAAAAATGTGAAATGATGATTACATTGAATGACAACAACGTGTCAAACGATAAGCCATGTCTTTTAATAAATATAGATGATTTATCACGTATACAATGATTAACAATGACATCATGATTTCATTATATATTTGACAATGTTACATAAACATAATAAATTAGGAGGTATATTACAAAGTTTGGGCTCTGACAAGGGTATATATGCATCCTTTTAGGAAGGAGCAACAACTTGCTTAATGGAAGAGTGAGACATAGTCTTCGTAAAACCAATTTGCTAGATGAATCTACAATGACACAGGTGACCATCATTGCAAAGGTCATAGAAAGAACACTAGGAATATGAGATAAAGTCATCATCATTTTCCCTAACGTAGGAACCCATGACTAATAGTCATGTGTTGACCATAAAGCACACCCAAGACACAATCATGCCTTAAAAATTGCAAAATGGATGACATAGTTGCATCCACGGTGACTAGGACACACTTTGGACATGCCCCTAAATGCTCATCTTTATTGGAGAATACAAATACACATTCCTTTTTACATGATATGTGATACAAATTTTGTTTTCCAAAAACTTTTTGACTATCAATTTGGTAAAACAAAGTAATATTGATAGCTAAATCTTACTTCTCTATTTATATGTTTTTGTTTTTTAAAAATGGATTAATAAATAAACAAAACTCAACCCTTTTATTGTTAAAAATATTCCATTATTATTATATATTCTAGTATTTTAAAATTTTCCACTATTTAAATTAACTAAAACCAAAATCATTGAAACAAAATTCCATAATCAAAATTCCGATAAAACTAGAACATAAAATTACCCTAGACACCTCCAGTTAACCGGAATCGACTCTCCGCTTCACAGTTACTTGCCATGGAGGGATGCATCTCGACTTACTTGTCACTCCTTGGACCAAGTCCAACATAAAAGCCACGCGAGGGATTTAATTCAAACGCCGCCTTGTTTTATAATTTATTCACAGATTTTTCCATAAGCCTTGAAAACATAAGGAAACTTGACAATCCTGTTCATCCCATCTTCTACAATGCCGTGTTGAACACGAATTTTCCGCCATTGAAACTAAGATCTCAAAATCTTACGAGGAGTCGAAGATTTGAAGATCGTTGTTCGTAACGCAATTGATCTTTCAAAGGCCTAAGCAGAATGAATAATCGGTAATACGATGGGCAGAGGCAACAGAAGACGCAAGAGAGGAGGTCCTGTCAATAGCAGCAAAAATAAGGGCAGACCTTCCGTCAAAGATCACATTCCTCATGGAGAAGGAGCCACGGATTTGCTCGCGGAGGAAGTCGTTGCTCTGTAACTTCAATTCTCTATGCTTTTTTTTGTGTTCTTTGACTCCAATTTCATGCTCTGTTTCTTGTCCCTGCAATGACTAGTTTTCTCATTTCGATAGGTTTTGATGTGAATGCCATTTAAACTGCGATAGACTGCGTTAATTTAACGCATCTTTAAGCAGCTTATAAGTATCCGAGGGTTAACAGAAGATTTTATCTGGTTTGAATCAATTTTCTTACACATTTATTTTTTGATCGAGTTCAATCAACCTCGACGAAATATTTTTTGTATGGTGACTGACTTCTTTCGAGTAGTTCGTTTAAATTCAAGTCAAGCTATTTTGTCTGACTGAATCTCTCGTTCGTTCTTAAAGCAGCTCATCATGATTAGGGCCCCTTCGTAGACTGAGACATCAATAGAAAAATTCAGGGGATTTCACACTGTTTCTGTTGATGTTTTAGATACAATTTGTACGGAATTAATATTATCATTGCCCAATGCAAAATTTGATTAAATCAGGGCCGGCTTACACCTTTCGACAAGTTTAGATTAAACTAAAATTTATTTTGCAGTACTTTTCTTGACAGAAAACGAGTGAAAACATTTCACAATAAACGCAAAAGTACAAAAGGTTACCAAGTTAGCCGTATAATGGGTTACAATGTTGGTCCAATGAGAAGGTCATTCTACCAAAAACGAGTAAAAACAGCTAGTGATATACGCAAAAGTACATAAGGTTACCAAGTTAGCCGTATGATGGGTTACAAAGTTGGAAATGACCAGGAAAAGTTCAACAGTACCATTAGTGTTATTTATTGCATCGAGAGTAGCGAGGTGCTTACAACCCAGTATGGGGGAGATGTTGTAATGCGTTAGCTGACATCATTTGCATTTTTATTTCTTTTTAATGGGAATGTCATGTTACATAACGTTACACGTTACAACATCTCCCCCATATTGGGTTGTAAGCACCTCGCTACTCTCGGTGCAATTATATTGATTTGATCTTAAATCTAGATATATCAAGAACCGAAAGGGATCAAATATCTTGAGGTGTAAATTTTTTCTTAATGTGTAAAAAATTTAAGATAAAAATAATTTAAACCTCAAGAAAAATTGGATCCCTCTCGATGCTTGATAGATCCGGATTTAAAATGGATCAATGCTGGTTTGTACGGGTGCCTTCAGGTGACTAAAGCATAAAGCAAAATATAACGTGATCAAGATAAAATAAGGTGATCGGGTGCCTTCAGGTGACTAAAGCATAAAGCAAAATATAACATGATCAAGATAAAATAAGGTGATTTTATTAATGTCCTCCTATGAATGACCACTAAAGCAAGGTCAAAGGGATTGTTGGGTACAAAATGATATTAAAGTAGGTCAAAGGGACTGTTGGGTACGAAATGATATTAATACAAAGTGGGAGCTCTAAAATGACTCCTATGAAAAGCAAGACGTGGAAAGTAAAATATGAATCTAATTTAAATTCTGGAAAACCAACTCTGAAGATGGAGAGTTGATCCGAGAGAGAGATGTACAAAGAGAATGGATCTAGAATCTATGATACAAATGGTACTAGCCTGTCATGGTGTTCTGGAACCATCTCTCCAAACGTCCAAAGTCGAATGGAGGAATATCAACATAGAAGTTTGCTTGGAGGAAGACTTGGAAGAGGAGTTGGACCTTGTAATGTGTTCATGCTTGGAGGAGTGGGCCCATTGATGTGATTTGGATGATAATGACTAATTGCTAGAATGGGACCAAGGTTGGCAATGTTGTTGCAGTCTTGTGGAAGTGGAGGTTCTCCTTTGGGTTTGCACAAATTTGGGGTTGGAAGCAAGATTGCTATCCGCATGCCTCTTGGTGCCCCTAGTAGTTCAAAGCATTATGAAAAAGGAAGTGATTTGCTGAGTGGTAGTTGGTCCAGGATGTGGATTTGGTTGGAGGATAAGGGAATGGAGTTAGAGGACCTCTCGCAAGTATAAGGCTAGACATCTTTGGTTGAGATTCCTGAAGAAACTGGCCATAGTCTAAAGCTCCTTGAAAAGACAGTGGAACCACTCTTGGATCTCGTAGTAAACAGGGTAGTGGAAAATGAAGTGCTCCTTAGTCTCAACCTCCAAAAGATGGCACACTTGGCAAATCTTGTCAATTCGATCAATTTGGTGAGCCGTCTCCACCCTAAGTTTATGAGAGCATACCCTGAACTAGTCCAAGGGAATACGAAGAACATGCACCCAATGGTAGAGCGTGTAATGGGGTCGAACAATGAGCCCGTCCCTTAGATCCATGGAGTGCTTGGCATAGAAGTCCATCTTCAGACATAACTTGCCTTTAGGGTTGATTTAGGTGGCATGCTTAAACTGCTTGTAGATATCATCTTGTACTTGGTAGGTAAGAGGTGGCCAGGTGCATCCTAGAAATATCTAAATGGGGGAAGCTGATCCATTGGAATACCAACAAATTCCAAAAGATTCGAGACCCTCGCATACCAACAATGAGTGCGGCCTAAAGGGTTGGTTGAGGCAATGGACTTCGATGAATAGTAGGCCAAGTATAAATATTGGTCTCATCCCTTTGCCAAGTTAGTGAAACTTTCAATGAGATGTAGAAGTGAGACAAGGCTGAATACAGTCTCAAGTTGAAGGGGCCAAACACCAAACTTCGCAAGTATGATGGGTTGATGGATTGTTTGATTGCATCTGATTATGCGACGAAGGAGGAGGATCTGTATTCTCTTTGTTGAGGCCCAGTTAGACGGTACTGAACATGGCCCCAAACCTCTAAACCATAGAGAACTGTGGGTCGGACAAGGGTGTCCATGAGAGAGATCTTGGTGGATGACATGCCTTGGAAATGGTTTCGGAAACACTATCTCTCGATGAGGGCCAAGGATCTGTAGTCTTATTGACTTGAGGTTGAAGGGCATGTTGTAGATTGAAATGAGGTCCCATGAAGTGTACCCTCATGTAAGTATAGGAGTCGGGGATCTCAACCTCCTCCCGTCTAGAAAGGAAATGGTGATCCAAGAGGGTCTTCTTTGACTTGTTGAAGATCACGGCCTTGGTTTTACCCAAGTTGACCATCAACTCATGAAGGTCACAAAAAAAGGCTAAGGCATCCAGTTGTCTCAACAACCCTTCTAGAGATGAGGCCAAGAGGATCACATTGTTAGTGAAAAGCAGGATAGAAATCAGGACTTGGTGGAGAAGACACCCGTCATCATCTTGGATGTGCTCATGTAGGAAGGACTCTAGATCTTCAATGTAGATCCCAAATAAAGTGGGTGACAAGGGGCACCCCTGTTTGACCCCAATGGTACTCCTAATTATGTTTGATACCTCGTGGATTGTGTGGACACGACCAAGAACAATCTCATACAGGTGCATGATGACAGTTAGTACGGTCTCAGAAATGCCAATGTCTTTAAGCCTTTGGAACAATGCCTATGGGAATGGAGTCCAATGCGTTGTGAAAGTCTGCAAAGCAATTATAGACTTTCGTAGAGTGATGTCATGCCTCGATGATGGCTCAGAGTGTAAGAATGTGATCAATGGTTTGGTGTGTTGGTTGGAATTTTGCCTGTCCTCTAGCTCTAAGTTGCCTCAACATATGGAGGATTGTAGCATAGAGTTTTGAGAAAGTGTGGCCATTCATGATTGTTCTATAGTTATTGGGATATGTACTAGAGCCCAATTTGTGGATCGGGTAAATAATGTGGTGTGACCAAGATTGCAGGAAACTTGCACAGCCACATGGTTGAGCAAATCGGCTAATTGACAATCCGGGCGGTGGACACCATGCTTGAAGAGTTTTGCTTGGAACCCTTCCTCATCTGCTACATTGCTAGTATTCATCACCTAGATTGCCTCCTAGATATCTCAGTAAGAGAATAAGCAACAAGAAGGGGGGAGGGAGAAGCAACCTAGGTTAGAGGTTCCTCGGGACATCATAGAGCAAAGAGGTATGGGAGAACATGGGTTTTGGATCAAGATCGAGTGAGAGATGGTTCACCATAAGTTTTTGGGCAAGCGTATGAGGGAAGCCCTTAACTCCCATCTACTTTACGAGATGTGTTAATTTTAGTGTAGCTGCGAGACCCATTCTCAGAGAGAATGGTACCCTAGTCAGTTAACTAGGATTCCTAGTTATGTTAACCATGCAGAGTAAAGAGTAAGACCCTAGAAGGTACCTTAGGGCCCCCAACTATTTCCTGGGGTTCTTGGTCGGGGACCAAGCAGGTTGATGCCATGGAAAAGTCCCTAGCATGTGGCTAGGGTCCCCTATTTGTCTCTAGGGTATTCTGGTTTGGGACCAGACAGTTTCTTGGTCACGAGGACCATGCAGATCCTGCAGGTTGAGACAGAGACATCCTAGTCTAGGACCAGGAAGATTCTTGGTCAAGGACCAAGTAGGTCCTGCAGGTGGTTGATCAACATTCAGTATGGGACTGAAAGACTCAGCTTGAGGCTGAGGACCATTCTCCGGGAGAATGGAGGACCTGGTCAAGGACCAGAGGGTTGATCAACATGATTCAGTCTGGGATTGAAGCTCAGCTTTGGGCTGAGAGCCATTCCTTGAGAATGGAGGTTCTTGGTCAGTTACCAAGATGATGATGTGTGATGTCCTCTTCTCCTAGGTCCTCGAGATGGTTGAGTTAGATGGTCTTCTCAAGGGACTGACCACCCCTTGATGAAGCCACTAACATTTGACCTTAGGAGCGGTCTAGAGGACCACATGATCACATCATCCAGTGTGGACCCTTCCTTATACAGTGATGATGAACTTTCAGGTTATTTGGAACACTTGTACATTTGAGAGAGAGATGATTGGTTGTACCTTCTCCACCTTGGTTGATTTATTTTTTGTTCCTTACACCTTGTTGATTATTTGTTTTGTGGTACCTTGTCTTTGACTTATGATTAATAGGGTCATTTACCCACTTTGAGTTGTACCACCTTTAATGATTTTGGTCTTATGGGTACTATGGTTGTTTGACCACATTTAAGGTTTACCCTTGGTCCTAGGGGTTATGGGTCATGTACCCACACCTATGTTATATTGGGTCATGATTTGACTTGTACCATATATTGGTACTTGTACCCTCACCTATTTAATTATATAACCCTAGTACCCTACTTATTTTTTATGTGACTCTTTTAATTTAATTTAATTTTACTTTATTTATTTTTATTTTTACTTTTATATTTTATTTTTTATAGTACCCTCCTATTTCTATGGGACCCTAAGTTTTTTTTTTTATGATGCTTCTAGAAGACATCCTTGTTCTATTTAATTGAGACCTCTCTGTCATTATCATTATCTTCATCTATCTATCCTATCTTAACTCGGCTGCTTGACATCAAGGGTATCATGAGGCTGCCTAGCTGCTGAAGTTTCCATCCATCTCAGATCTGATCCTTCTCTGCTGCTTGCATGTTTGTGTTGAGGCCGCCCTTCAGCTGAAGCTCACCACTCATCCCAAATCTGCTTGTTAGAGCTGACGTTAAGGTTATATGCAACTCCCTGCTAATCCGTGAGACCCTATTTGCTTTTGGCCTGGTTATTGAATTCTTATTGAGGTCTGATATGTTATTGGTGGAATCTGATCTGCTTCCTAAAGCCTAACAGGGGTTCGATCTGTTGTTTAAGGGTTCCAATTTGTTCAACTGAAGTCTATTCTGTTTGTTAAAGTTTACTTGAAGCCTGATCTACTTATTTGGATTTTGTCAAGGTCTGATCTAGCCGATAAGAGGCTCGATCTACTCTTTTGTGGATTGTCCAAGACTTGGTCTTTTGTTTGTGGTCTGTTTGGAATCCGATCTGTCTACTGTAGCTTTGTTTGGGATTTGTTCTGCTGTTGATGACATCTGATCTGCTATATCTCTGGTTGTAGTGAGGCCGTGATTCTAAACTCAGCCATAAGCTCTTTTCTGGTCCACGATCTGCCTGCTAGTTATTTAGTTGTGAAGGTCGTAAGGCCCTAGGATCTGATATATCCTACTGTGTGTACACTTGTGGAGATCGTGGGTTTCTAGACCTGTTGTGATCAGTTTACTGCTGAGACTTGCCTCTGACAAGATCTATTTTATTAATACTTGTTTTCTGTGCTAAGAATTTGTTGAAACCACATTTATTTTTTTGACTCTGATATGTTGAGACTATAATGGTGTTTTGACCTCCATTGATTTTTGCCTTCAACCTCTCATCTCTCTCTCTGGTTTGTACTTACCCTTTAGTAGAGTCAGTTGGTTCCTAGTGTTGGCTGGCCGCCGAGAGGCACAACTTTGTCTGAAAGTAATATTTCTGAGTATAAAACAGGAAGGGTTCCACGCTCCAGGTAAGTACCCTAAAACTTGTCTTCTTATTTTTCTGTTAATAAGCACTGTGTATGTTGTACTACTGTTAAGGACTACATGTTACTGAGGATTACTTTAACATGGTGACCATCTGGTAGTGTTAAAGGTGAAAAGTTGAAAGAGATGAAAATTATGTTTTACTAGAGCTACTGCTGTATTATTTCATTTTTGAGTACTAGTTGTTAAATGTCAAAAGTGATTTTGCATTAAAGTATATGGATTGTTTATTTTTCTGCATTAAACGCTAACTCTACCAAAAATTAACATGGAATTAGAGCTTAGGTCTTGTAGCTAACTCTGTTTTGCAGGCCAACCGAATCTACATAGATCCTAAGGTAAGGGTTTATGCCCTAATCAACTTGACTACATGTTTACTTGGCAAGTTGACTGTAAGGGTTTGAGATGGCTTCTAACTCAGTAAAGGCAGAAGATAGGCTTGGAGGAGCCTCAAACTTTAATGCATGGAAGGCTAGGGTCTTGAATATTTTGGAGGAGAGTGACTTGGATGAATTGGTCACTAGGGTTGTGGAAGAGCCCACAACAACTCAAGGAAGAGAAGCATTTAAAAAGAAGCAAGCTAAAGCAAAGAGGGTCATCTTTGACTCAGTCAAAGATAATTTGATGCCTGTAATAGCTCCTCTAAGGACAACTAAGGAATGTTTTGATGCCCTAGCAAATCTCTATGAGAAGAAGGCACCTACTCAGAAGAGGGTCTTGAAGAAGCAACTTCGTTCATTGAAGATGGAGGAGAAGGGATCAGTTGCCTCCTTCTTCTCAAAGATTGCTCAGATAAAATATCAACTCATGGCAATTGGAGTTAAAGTAGATGATGATGATCTTGTGCAAACAACAGTAGATGGTCTTCCTACATCTTGGGAGACATTTCTTTCAGCAGTAAATGGAAGAGAAATACAACCAAGCTTTGACAGGTTGTGGCATGATTGTCTAGAAGAAGAAGGCATAATCCAGAGTAGAATCCAGCTGAAAAGAATCATGCTCTTGCTGCCAAGTCAAAGAAAGGAAGAAGCTTCCCCCAACACCAGAAAAAAGGTAAGCGACCTCAAGGTAAGCACTTTTACAAGTCAAAAGTAAGATGTTTTAAATGTAGCAAGCTTGGTCATTATGCAAACGATTGTAGAAATCCTCCTAATAGGAATTGGCATAAAGGCAAGCATCATGCTTCAACTGCTACAGAAGAAGAAGAGCCTCAACAAAAGAAATCTAAAGTTGAGACCAAAGAAAAAGATCAAAGAGAGTTCTTCTTGATTTCAGCACTCTCAGGCTCCATCTCTAGCTTATCAGACTCATGGTGGATTGACAGTGGGCCATCGAGCATATGACTGGATACAAAAGGGCTCTTGTGGGTTACAAGACCAAGAAGTTCAATGAGAAAGTGGAGATGGGAAACAAAAGTACCATTGAGATAAAAGGAATTGGCTCAACTGCCTTAAAGCTTGATTCAGGTACGTTAATTCATGTTGAGGAAATTTTATATGTTCCTGGTTTAAAGAAGAATGTTCTTTCAGTGGCAATTTTAGAAGACAAAGGGTTCTTTGTATCCTTCTCAGAAGGAAAGGCACTGGTATGGACTAAAGGTGGAAATATGAGCTCAGATATTGAGATTGGTGTCCGTGAGGGGGACCTTTACAAGGTCTCAGGACATTTTGTTAAAGCTCTAATGAATAACCTGTCAAGGTTCATAGAAGTAGAGGGAGAAGGCCAAGAAGCCTTTAGTTGATCTCATTAAGGAGCTTATTGAAAGGTTCCAAGGATGCTCCAGTTGGAGCCATGTCATTGATTCAGGATCGACCACTAATATGGCGACAACCAAACTTCAGGTTTGGAAAGATACTATGACAGAAAGTATCCAATTCATAATGGATAAATGATATATGGAAAGTGATTCTTAGACAAGAAGGGAAGTCAGGTGTAACTTCCAAGTGGATCTATAAGATCAAGTTGTTTGTTGACAATCCTGTATTCTATGACAGGTTGTTTCACCATGACAAGGACATGGTGCAGTTGTCAGATGTGTTGACTAAGCCTTTGTCTTCGAAAAGCTTAGTGTTGCTGAGAATGCCTCTCTTGTTGAGAGGGAGTGTCAATTTTGGTGCAGCTGCGAGACCCATTCTTAGAGAGAATGGTACCCTAGTCAGTTAACTAGGGTTCCTGGTTATGTTAACCAAGTAGAGTAAAGAGTAAGACCCTAGAAGGTACCCTAGGGCCCTTAGCTGTCTCCTGGGGTTCTTGGTTGGGGACCAAGCAAGTTGATGCCATGGCAAAGTCCCTAGCATGTGGCTAGGGCCCCTTATTTGTCTCTAGGGTATTCTGGTTTGGGACCAGATAGTTTCTTGGTCACAAGGACCAAGGAGATCCTGCAGGTTGAGACAGAGACATCCTGGTCTAGGTGAAACCTCTTTGCTGACATGTTGGGAGTAGTGCACACTCTTAATAATGTTCTGGTAGAGATGGAAGGCATCTAGAAAGCTACCGTATGAATACGAGATATGGATGAATGTTGTGTTGAAACCTTAGCTAAAATAGTTGCATAACTGTGAGCATAAGAATTTGTTTTGAAAATTATGAAATGTTTCTAATCATACAACTGAATTTGACTCGTAGGAAAGATTGTGCACCATCACCTACAAGAGAATAAAGACGAGACTTGATCCGTAGAACAAGTGACGACGATTTAAAAGACAATTCAAGAAAACAATGAAGACTGCGACATGGCAGAACCACAAGAACCTTTAGATCTACCTCGTGAGAAGAACTCCCACAAAAGAAGACCAGCATGGGCACGAGAAGCAATACAAGATGCAGAGAAGTATGGCACTCGAGATGGGATGTACAGAGAAAGAAAAAGACCTAGACCATACTCTAGCTATGTGGCCTTGCTGTGTGACATTATTGACAAAGAACCTTCCAACTACGAGGAACCAACAGAGAAGAAAGAATGGAAGGATGCCAGTCGATTATGAAGAATGATGTCTGAGAGATAGTTCCGAGACCAGAAGGGTAGTCTGTTGTGACTTCGAAGTGGATCTATAAGATCAAGCATACTGCAGATGACAGCATTGAGAAACACAAGGCAATATTTGTGGCACGTGGCTTCTCCCAGGAGGAAGGCATAGACTACGAGGAGACATTTGCACCTGTAGAAAGATACACTTCCATCATATCTATATTGGCATTAGCTGCAGTAATGAAATGGAAGGTACACCAGATGGACGTCAAGACAACATTCTTGAATGGTGTAGTAGAAGAGGAAGTGTACGTGGAGCAGCCACGAGGATTTGAGACACATGACAAGCATACTCATGTGTGCAAGTTGAAGAAATCCTTGTACGGATTGAAGCAGGCACCCAGGATGTGGTACGGCAGGATGGATAGTTTCCTGATGAGCTTAGGCTTTACTAAGAGTAAAGTAGATTCCAACCTTTAATTTAAGGTTGAAGATGAAAGTCCAGTGATACTTCTGTTATATGTAAATGACCTATTTCTGACAGGTGAGGATGAGCTCATTGCAAATGTGAAGAGGAGGCTTGCCGCAGAGTTTGAGATGAAGGAACTGGGTATGATGTGTTATTTCTTAGGCATGGAGGTGTGGCAGAGTGCGGATGGAATCTTCCTTGGACAAGGGAAGTATGCAATGGATATTCTGAAGAGGTTCGGAATGATGGACTGCAAGGCTATGGCCACACCCATGGCATCGAACTTGAAGCTACTGTGTGATGCTTCATCAGAGTTAGTTGATGCCACGATGTATCGTCAGATGATTGGTTCATTGATGTACCTGACGAACACGAGACCAGACATATGCTTTGCTGTGAACACCCTGAGCTAGTTCCTGATGGATCCGAGACATGTTCACCTGATTGCTGCAAAGCATGTATTGAGGAACCTGAAGGGTACAGTTGACTATGGGCTCAAGTATGACACGGATCAGAAGATTAATCTGCAGGGTTATGTTGATTTGGATTGGGCAGGCAGTGCCACAGATAGGAAGGGCACTTCAAGATCCTGCTTCAGTATGGGATCCGGTATGATCTCCTGGTTTAGCAGGAAGCAGTCGTGCGTGGCACTGAGTATAGCTGAAGCAGAGTATGTTGCAGCTTGTTTGACCAGTTGTGAGGCAGTATGGCTTAGGAAGTTACTGTCTGATTTGTTTGATCTCTAGTTAGAGGCGACTTGTATATTCTGTGACAACCAGAGTTGTGTGAGAACACGGTGTTCCATGACAAGTCGAAGCACATTGAGATCAAGTACCACTATATCAGGGATAGGGTGCAGAGAGTAGTAGTGAAGCTCCAGTATATAGCAACAGACAAGCAGATAGCCGATGTGTTGACCAAGTTGTTAGCCAGAGTGAAGTTCGAGTACTTCAGAGAGAAGCTTGGTGTTCTCCAGATCGAGGTTCCTCCTAAGAGGGAGTGATGAAGATCGGAAGACACAGATGCACTGGTTCTCGCATGGTGGAAGACGCAGGTTGTCCATTGGGATGTAATGCACTTGGCGTGCCTCGGGCTGTACTCCCATGCTGGAGAAGATAGAGCCATTCTCGCATGGTGGTAGGAGTAGGTGGTCCTCGGGACGTAATGCATTTGGGATGTTCCTGATTGTCCTCCCATGTTGGTAGATGTAAGGGTTGGTTCTCATATGGTGGTAGGCGTAGGTGGTCCTTGGGACGTAATGCATCTGGGGTGCTCCTGATTGTCCTCCCATACTGGAGACGTTGAGAGGTCCACCGGTCATAAGATACTGTGTGTGTGCCTAGGCAGGATCTCGCATGGTGGAAGGCGTAGGTTGCCCTTGGGACGTAATGCGCCTGGGGTGCTCCTGATTGTCCTCCCATGCTGGTAGACGTGGGCTAACCGTTGTGGCACATGAGATGTGCATCTGCGCTGTGTTCCGCGTGATGATGAGATGATTTGGATATGATGAGGCGATAGTAGGAGACGCAGGTGATTGTAGTGGCAATGTAATGACTAGTCCTGGGCTGTACCTACTTGATGGCTTGCTCGCAGAGATGATAAAGACCTACATGAGGGCTAGGCCTACATCCATCATGAAAAAGGGTTGGCTCTGTAGAACTTCCTATGACAGATAGATTCGAGAGATGTCACTAATCAATGATCAACGAAATGAAGATTGCTGCAGCAATGACGATGATGATCCAGTGTTGATGATGATGTTCCAGTGTTGATGATGATGTTCCAACATTGAAGATGATCCAACGATGATGATGTTATCTAGAATTGTGTCCAGAGTGATGATGACTGTGCCGAGAGAATACCTTCCTAGTTAAGAGGGAGTGTTGATGTAATTGTAACTTCGAAAGATCTCATTTGTATTTTATATTGATATCATTATTGTATTTTATTTGCACCTCCTACGGAGATGTTTTCCCTCCGGTCGGAGATGTCATTATTACATTTGGTCATGTAAAGTCATTGAGCTAAAACCTCCATATTAAGTTGGGGCGATAGATCCGCTAGAGTCAAATGTAATAGGGTTATTGAGTCTTCCTAGAAAAGTCGGCCCAGTCAGGTTTAGTTGAGGCCGACCTAGTTAGTGAAAAGGTCAAGTGGAAAGTAAAGTATAAACAGAGAGCTAAGCTCCCTCATTTGGACACACACTCACTCACAAGTTCGCATAAGCAAGAGAGACAAGACAAGTTTGCTGGTGAAGAAGAGAGAAGCTGCAGAAGACTTATTTTGGCGTTTTCCATTTTTGGCTTGACATTGTATTAGTGACGAAACTATCTTTGAGGAAGTTGCGGGGTTTTCTCCTTTATGGTTTCCCCTAGGAAAACTATTGTGTCTTTTGTGTATTACTGTGCTTGTTATTCTTTCAGTTAAAGATCCTAGATAATATTGAATGAAAGTACAAACTCTAACAATGGCATACCCCGTAAATGGGGATGCCTGAGGGTATGTCCATGCTGGTTGTGGTCTTAGCTAGGTGGAAATTGTTATCACCTAAACTGTAGTTACCCCTATGGATGTATCCACTCATGGATGGCAATAGGGAAGGGCAACTCAAAAGGTGCAACCACGATCACCTCGACCTCCAATATATGGTTGTCACGCCAGTCGAGGCAACCTTCACTTTATGTTATCTAGCCCAGACAACAAAGGGGGAGACCCGATCTACTCTCGACAGGAGAGATCAAAACCAAGACACCAGATCAAGTTAATTCTAAGTGAAGTAAGGTGTATGGTTTATCCTAGACCTTAGGATGAAGTCACAAGACAAGTGAGGGGTTCAATGAGTATAGCTTTGGTTCATTTATTGATGTGAGAGTGACTTATGATTTGTGAAATAGGATCCAGGATTAAAGTATCAGTTCAATGTGAGAAAATCCACTGCCTTGGGAACCGTGTCCAATGCAGGGTAGTTTAGGGGTTGAATTGGGGCTAACTAGTACAAGTGACAAGCTTGATCATGATACATGATGACATCAAAGGGTTTAGTTCACCACACTAAGGTCAAACCACAAGTTAATCCAACAATCTAGGAAAGTCGAATTGACTTGGAGAGAAACAAGTGCCTTGGGAATTGGGATAATGGAGTCAAAGTAAGGTTAACTTGTGGTTAAGGACTCCTATTGCATGAGACAAGTGGGCAATTAAAGTCTTGATGGATGAATAGGTCTAGATCTAGGTTTGACCTAAGTGGACCACAATCCCTAAAAACAAGGAATGCTATCCCCAAGGCAAGATTTGACAAGGTGACCTATTAGACCTAGGTTTTGAATTACTCCCGTTCCAAGTCCACTGAAATCTCAAGTACCCACGTCCTATAAGTGGACCAACTCACTTCTCCAAGGTGGTGCGACTTTACCCAAGGAGGCTAAAATGTGGGATAAGTGGGGTCAAGACAAGTCCAATGGCATCCAAACTTTAGATCCAAGTAGGTTGATCAAGTGGGAGTGTGGATCTACAATTTCAAGGCAATCTGATGGCTAGATCTTACTAGATCTGAGTTTAAAGATACCAAGTGGTCCAAGATGGGGATTAAATCCCTTGAAATGTGGAACAGGGCCCACAGGGTAGAAATCAGAAAAGTGCCAATCTGGGGGTAGGTTATTTGATGTGTAGATCATGAATCAAGTGGGATCTCAACTACCCACATACTAGATCTAGGTCAACTCGCCAAACTAGGAAGTGCGCCCTTGCTTGGAGAGGCTAAATGCCTTGGGAAGAGGGTCAAATAGAGGCCAATCCTCACCAAACTATAGATCCGGGATGCCGTGGATACTATAGAGGTGGGTTTTAAATATCTTACCCAAGAAGCCACTAGATCTTAGTAGATTTGAAAAAATGTAAAAATGAGGGTTTGAAGAAATAAGGGTTTTATCAATTTATGAGCTGTGTCAATGGATTGGATCAAGATAAGAGAAACAAACCTGTGGATCTTACCTGGGTAACCTTGTAGATGCCTTGATGATGATGATCTATGCAAACCTGATCAATTTGAGAAGCTTTGAGGTAGTTTTCTATGCAATCGATTTAGTCCAAGAAGCCAATGCGCTCTCTCTCCTGCACAACAAACGTCAACAATATCAGATTTGATGTAATCAAGAGATAAGACTAATGCCACAAGAGAAGTAACAGAAAGATAGCCTAGATCACAATGATACTAATGATAACCCCCTGATACAAGCAAATGCCAAGAAAGTCGATTTGAAGAAGCCTTGCAAAATCGCCCTTGTTGAAGTTGCCCTCCTGTAGACAAGACAATGATTTCCAAAATAGATATATCTTACCACAAATTCCAAATGCTAGGTTGCAATAGACTTTCCAATCACGATCTAAGAACACCAGATGCAAAGGAGACCACAAGAATTTCCACAAGAAAGTTCTTCTATACCAATAATCCAAGAGCCAAAGACCTCTTACAATGAGAAGCTCTCTCCTTTAAATAGGAAGGAGAGGCATCAAAATCCTAACCACTTTTTGAATGAGTGGCTAAGATTAAAAGATACAAATGTCTAATCAATGGTTGAGATGAGCTCAACAATAAAATACATGGATCACTCATAAAATATAACATAAGTGGACAAAATCGCCCTAGAAGAGGGGAATCCCACCAAATCATGATGACAAAATATAATAAGAAGCTTATGGTGGGTCCAAGAGGTAATTTTAGACACCCTTGGTCAATCCCCATAGCACAATAATAATAAAATAGTCATCAATATACCAAATCATGCCTCCATGGTCAAATCGTAGGCCTCAAAAGACCTCAGAAATCATCATCACTGATCATCCCATGCCAAGACATTGCCTCAGTAGCCCAAATCGATTTCCTCAATAGCCATTTCTACCAATCCTGAAATGCCTCGGGAAGCGTGAAACGGCCCCAAACTGCCTCCTGGAGTGCCTGCGCTGTCAAGGTGAGGGCACCGGTGTGTCCGGGAGGGGGGTAATATGGTAAAAACAAGTGGCTGGACCACCCCCTCCAAGCACAACGCCCTAGGTCAACCGGATAAAAATCACATCTGCTCTGACAGGGTCTCCGACAGACCAAAACTGCACTGGGATAGCCAACTGAGGCCCAATCATCACTGTAAGTGCTCGGAACTGAAAACAGACTGTCTCATTGGACTCAGAAGGTCCAAATCCATCCAAGATGTGTACTCATACACCATATGAGTCTCTGCGTGATTATATAATATATCCAATGTACTGGAACAGGTGAAATAATAATAATCTGTAAATGATCAAATAATGCCGTAAACCATAAATCATCATCATAACCCTGTATCTGCTGCATAGAATCATCATGTACATGTACATAGACCATATATCATCTATCCATATCATCACAAGGTCCAACCATCTCATGTCCTATGGTTGACCTTGGTCAAACTAGGTTTGACCAAGTCAACATGACCAAATATAACTCAGATCATCATCAGAAGCTGCTGCAAAGTGTCAAAGGTTAATGCATGCTCTACAACTTATTCAAATAGCAATTATAACACACAGTAATCATTTACTGGCGATCTAAATCCAAATATATAATGTCATTAATTATTATTATTACTCAGACTAGACTTTCAAGATCATACTCACTTCATAGCTATGATCAATTTGCTAGTGAAGGGTGAAGGCTAAAATAACTGGCTAGGCTAGGGGATGACTTGACTGACTTAACTTTGTGACACTTTGGCAAAGGGAAAGGGAACACACACCATAGTATATATTGAATGAGCAACAACACAGGGAATGGCGGTGTCTCACAAATGGATGAGTTGTTCAAAGAGGGTTTATTCACCTTTAAAAGATGCGCACAATCCATAATACAAATGAGGCCAGCAATAATTTAGATATAGCTTTTAAGTTCCATTGCTTTTTGGGCTTGAAGTTTCCATAGCCTTGATCTATGTGTGTTTATAAACACATTGCATAGATTTACATTTATTTAGGCTTTCTGCTGCATGTGTGTTTTTAAGGCACTTGTTTACCTGAGCACTTCTAGGTGTGTCACAGATAGCTTGTTTACCTAGGTATTTACATTTCCAAAAGATATAACATTTTATTTTCATGGCCATTTTCATTTGTCATGCCTTTCATTCATGTGTGTTTAGAAACACATTGCATGAATGGGCTTTTCATACAAGATATAGCATTTCATTTTTTCCAGATTTTGTATTCATGGCAGCACTAAAAGTTTTAGGTTTAGCCAACACAACTTTAGTGACTAGGGGGAATTCACAAGGAACTCCAACTCACCATAGGTAAGTTTTGTCACCAACTCAGAGCCGAGACACAATAAACAGGGAAGCTCATCCAATACAGAGGCTATAGTGGGGAAAAGTCCTCCATGCCACTAGTCAAGTAGTAAGTCAGGGTGATAAACTAAAAGGGTAGGCAATGGATGGATGAAGACAATGAATAATGGAGCCAACACTAGCAAGCCCAGGTATGGTGGAATGATCACCTCTATTCTCCCTAAGGAGGGTAAAACCAATGAGTATGAATAGTGAACTTCTATGTCTGAGTAGGGACAATATAATATAGATAAGATCAACCAGGTCCACATATCTATATGATCGCCAGATCATGACACTAAGTGTTAAGACATGCTATAAGAATAAATATAAAAGCAATATAACCATAACACAATAATATACCTGCTGAGTCATATACCTGAATGCTCATCACCTGAACCATCATCTGCTGCTGTAACTCTGGGCACTACTGAGTGCTCTATACAAATGGTATAATGGCTACATCGGTCATCTCTTTGAGTGTCCTGAGACTCAGTCATGGCAAGGGGGAATACAACTGCTGTCCAAAATCTGATAGTGATCCAATATAGATGCTCATCTCAGCATCTCAAATGTAAGGGAACTGGCTGAATAGTGTACTGGCATCAGAAAAATAGTGTATGGTAGCCCGGCTACTATATATGTGATAACAGAAACCAAGGAAGAAAGGGGGGAGGGAAGGTGGGGCCCCCTTTCAAAAGCCCTAACCTTAATTTTTACATACAAAATCTCTCACATTGAACTCATTTCTATCCACTAGCAGTGAAGGAGAGCAGTCCAACCAATAGTTAAGGGAGATAGTCCAAAACAAGAGTGAAGGGTTTTACTCTTAACAGTCCAGTAGTCCAATAGTTGCTATGGATGAGGAAGAGCCTCCACTTGAGAGTGATTCTTACCTAGAGAGCTTGTTGACTGAGGACCTTAGTGATGCAGATGAAAATGATGATGCAGATGTAGCTGGCCTAATAGACATGGTTTGAGGAAGCCAAATGAATTATGTTGTTCATTGTTCAATGTTTATTAAATTTTCTATTTCATATTTTGAAATGCATTTAGGCAAATTTTGGATGTATTATGACAATGGACATATATCATGATTCATATCAATATCAATATCAATATGTTTTAGTTTTTACAGTTTACTTTATCAATTCAATGAAGCAATGTGCATGTTTTAGTTAGTATGTCAGTGTGTTACCTGCTGAAAATGATATATATATATATAGTACCCCCTGTACCCAAGTTCCCTATTTCAAAAGGTGTTGTTGTAGTCCCCGTCCCCATCCTGAACCCAAGTACCCTGGGGGTGCCAAGGATGAAGATACCAAGAGGGATACCCAAATACCCAATAGTGTCATGAAGCTGTCCATATGCTAGGAAACAAGAACCATCCCACACCTTCACACCATGTCCTAATCATCCAATCAGAGTGTATAATAGCCCAAACATCACAAGATACATCCCATATCAACCACGATGAAGATCCATCCATTAAGTCATCTAGGGCATCAAAATTCCAGCAAGCTGCAACCCCCAGCTGAAGATTGTGATGAAGACCACAAATGGACACCCATGTGGAATGGGGGGTAACAAGCAACATAGCTAGTCTCGACCCCATACTGGCAGCCGGCCAATTTCATCCAGCTCACAGTGGCAAGTCACCCACTCCAGGCAGCGACACATTACCCAGTTTAGCTCCTCGTCCAGCTCTTCCTCCAGACAGTTCTATCTTGAGATTCCTCCATTCGGCCTCGGATATTAGGAGAGATGGTTCCAGTGAACCATGACAGACTTACACCTTTCGTATCACAGATCTCAGATCCATTCTCTTTGTACATCTCTCCTAGATTGGCTCTCCAGCTTTGGAGTTATCTTTCTGGTATTTAGGTTAGAGTCATACTTTTCTTTCTCCATATCGCTTTTTTGAGGAGCTGCCTTAGTGCTCCTACTTTGTATTGACATCATGGTATCAAACAGCCCCATTGACCTATTGACCTACTTTTGTGGTCATTCGTTGGATATTATCTTATTATCTTATTATCTTATCTTATCTCCTCCACCTAACTTTATGCACTTCTGAAAGTAATTCCTCGCTTCCTAAGAAAATATTTCTTCCTTCAATTCCATCTGCCTTTATTCCATCCTTTCTGAGTAGACTTGTGTGTTTTGTTTTTTTGCTAACCCACTTCTTCCAGTAGGAACTAATTCCACATTTTGTTTGCTATTAAATGAATTGTAGTTATTGTATTTAAAATGTTTAACTATTAAATTGATTGATTTTAGTTTTACACCAAAATCAATAGGTTTCCACCCTTGATCTTATTGAATTATAATTTGCTGGGTTTGATACAACTTGATTGCTTATTGTTTAAATTTCAACAATTATAAATGCAATATACTTAAAAACTACTGATTATTTTCCTTGGAATAACATACATTATTTATGAACTTCTTCTTTTCTTTTTACTTTTATCGCTAACTCGCTACTTTTTATTAGATCTGCAATCTTTGGAGAGGACTTTAAACTTGTATGCAGGAGTCCTTCTCCTCAACTTTCTGTAACTGTCAGGTACACTTATGATTCAAATTTAATTGCCAATTATGGTTGTTAAATGTTATAATTGGATACCTAAACAATAATGTCTTCTGCACAGAGCTATGCTTTTGTTCTAATTTTTTATTTTTATATTACTGTCACTAACCCTTAAGCCAGTCTTTGACTTCCTTAATTTGGTGCAATATTGCAGGCCTTATTCCATGGACAATGGATTGAATGATTCAAATGTCTCTGTAGAGTTATTAGTGAGGTATGTAAGTGTTTTATCTTATTATGCCTCATGATTTGCATTTCATGATAATATACTGGTAGAATTACTACTTTTTGCAAATCTGTATGAGATATGTGGGTTATATTTACTAGCTTAAACACTTGTGAGTAATTACAGCTGTACCAGACATATAGCTTTGAAACAAGGTGCCGTATGTTGTCTTGGCTTTCATCTTATTGTAATGCTATCTGATAATTTTCTACAGATGCTTGCCTGGTTATCCATACAAGGCTCCAAAATTACAAATTATACCAGATGGGGGGCTGTCAGAAGAGGATCTTCACCATTTGCACTCAATGCTTTTGGATCAAGTAAAGAAGTTAATGTGTTTATTAATGATCGATATATTTATCAGAGCTTTTGGTTTTTCCACTTCCTTTCACTTTGAGATTGGATTTCTTGTGTACATTATGTAAGTGTGAACATCAATGATCAATGTGAAGATGAATTATGTGGCTTTTTGCAACATTGATTAGATTGAGTGATACAATGCAAGATAGTGGCTGTCAAACAAATTAAAGATCTGCTTCCAAACTTGAAGAACATGTCATAAAAGAACAAGTAGAGCAAATGTGTAGTCTTACTCAAGCACTAGGGGTATGTGACCTTTAAGCTGTGGATTGGGATTCAAACCCACACCATAGGGAAGGAACTATGCCCATCCAAAACCTTCATAAGTTATCGCACTCTTCTGGTTGGTGCCACTTATTATATTCATCTCTACTCTATACTCGATTATAGTGTGCTGGGGAGGCCCACCCTCATAATGTAGAGCTTATTGGTCAAGCAGGATATCACAGAAGTGGTAGGCTCGCTGCTACTTCAGTTGGGCACTTGAGTGAACATTATGTAAAGAAAATATGATTTTTCTTTCCCCAAATGCATGAAGGTGAGGACTGCTATGCCCTTAGTCATCGGTAAAGTCATCAATTGCAAGAAGTTGGGGCCAACTATCCCCATTACAATGTCCTTGGAGAACATGCACCTTGTTTGATTAAATATTGGATCAATGTTGGATCATTCAAGTAATAGGGGGTGCAATATTGACCTTTTACCAGCTAGTTGGTACTAAGAGGACCAACCCCAACCCAAGCTTGTACTATTCCCTGCCAAAACAATGATCCACCCAATGGATCTTCAGCTGTATCTACCTATTTTGTATCATGCATCTAGTAGAACATGTAAAGACCTATTTTTCTGTAAATATAAGGTGCTTAAAAAAAAATCCTTATTGCTTCTATATCCCCCATTACTTTAACAATAAGAAGAATACAGTGGGGTTTCGAGGCACTTCCTTCATCCCTAGTTGGAATGTTACCATCACTCATGCAAACTCTTATGCCTCCCTTGAATATACATACATTCCAAGAGCCCATCCATAAATCATTCATGCATACATGTTCAAGACTCGATATAATATCATTCATACATGGTCAAGACTCAATATAATATGCACACACACACACACACACACACACACACACACACACACACATATATATCATCTAATAATGAGGTAGAATTTGTTGCTTTATGGATGTTTTTGTATGCAGAGAGATTAAAAGGTTTTACTCGTTTATTTATAGGTTCTGGGCGATTCTAAGGTGGTTATAGACTGGGCTCAACATAAATCTGTGACGAACAATTTAGGTTTCTCCAGGTTGCATGCTTTGATTAGAGCTTTGATTGAGGAGTTCGAATGGATTTGTTTCTTACATGTTTATAGACTCATAGAGAGTTAAATTTGGAGGTGGATGCACTCTCTATACAGTCTCTCCATCTTAGTCCTGGTATGATGGTGGAAGATAATTTCTCAGAAGGTAACCTCCTTGATGTGACTGAGGTCAACCATCCATTTGCTTAAGTATCGGGTAGAGGAAAGTGGTGTCTGTATTTTCAGTTTCTGTTTTTTTTCCCTTCAGGGGTGCCCTAAAGTTTGTTTCCTGACAGGCTATAGTTCGGAGAAGATGCTACAGATGGACTTAAAATGTGTTTTTTACTTGTGGTTAGAATGATGTTGTAATTTACAACAGGGCCTCTGCTTTTTTGGCTGGTATAGGTGGGAGAATTCCAGAATCTAACCAACTTTCTTTTAGTATCTAGTGAATTCCAGATTCCAAATCAATTGGCTTATTATGGATCTGTAATTCCTTTTCCATTTAAGCATATTTGTATACAATCTATTAAATGAAGAATGTGAATGGGTTCATGGCCATTTGGGCACTTCAAGCTCAACATTTCCGTAGTCATCATGGGCAATCAATTTGCTTTTAGAGATTACCGAACCTTGCATAAAGATTGTACTAATAGTTTTCAATCTATAACAAGTGACAAGTGATTAGGATGAGTGGGAGCGTTGCAATCTCTTCTTACAAAACTCAGAATTCACTATTTGTTGACCCCGAACAAGATCTCAAAGGTGATATTTTTAAAAATCCTACTTGCCTCCCAGAATCTGGGATTGAAATTACATCCATGCTATTCCTCCAAGCATGTTTGATTCAATAGAAGACAAGTCACATTGAACAAAATCATGCTGGAGCATGAACTGGACAATAACATTGTCAATAGAGCAAACAATTGTGTGCTATGCATGAGGGGAAAATATTGAATCTAGTAGAACCTTCTCAAAAGGTTTTGGCATGCAAAGCAGAGTATTTCCTAGAAGTCGCATTGAGATTATGATGGATTGAGAAAGCTTGGGGTTTGGCATTGAGATCCATTCGGGCATTCCCCTGTACTAGAGGTTAGATTGGGTTTTTGTCTTGCTATTCAGGAAAGGATTAGCTAAGAGAGGTTTCTACACCTAGGGGGATTTATGGATCAACAAATGGGACCTTGGCTGGGTTGGAGAGTGGTTAAGGGATTGCAATCATTTCCAACTATGGACAAGCAAGGAATTTTAGAGTTGTTGTAATATTCCAACTGATATTTTTGTTTGTTTATGGAGTTTTTGTTGCTTGCTAGTAGTCTTTAGGGCTCAATATTCGAAGTAAATATGAATGCATGTACTGAACTATGCTTGCATGAGCATGCATGCAGATGCATGGGTTTGCCAACCCCTAAATAACCCAAATAATCAGAAATGCTATAAAATAGGGATAGAAAAGATGCATGTATGTACCAACAGATGAAGTAGTGGATGTATGGCAATATGAGACCAGCATGCAAGAATTGTGCCCAGGATCGAACGAGATATGAGAGAGTCTCTCCCAACAATGTGCCCTCTTCAGACTGAGAAGTGGTAAATAATGGCTCCAATGATGCTAGAATGCTGCAAGAAGCTGGGACTAGGGTTATGTTGTCCTTCTGACTGAGATGGAGTAAGCATCCAGACCATGCATGAAGCCCGAGCCCTAATGCGAGTTGCCTCCTCTAGGAAAAGTCGCCCATGCAGTAGAAGGCGTCCTCTGAAAGGTGAAGTGGATGATAACTTGATCCTGGATCCGGATAGGAAGCTTGTCTTCAAGGATTAGGGTAATAGTGGTACTCTCGGAAGGATGAAGCCGACATGTAGACAGAAAGATCCCTGTGTGATGAGATATGAAGATACCTCACTTGTGCAATTTGCCCATGCAAGGATGGCGAGTTCTCTTGATCCTGTATAAAGCTTGAACCCTGCAGCATGCTGAAGAATGATACCTGATGATATTAGTAATGCTGAATCTGGATGATCCAACCTTGATAGTGACTAGGGCAGATAGATTTCCCTGCCGAAATACAATGAATGGTTGAGTGGTGTCCCCTCAACCCTAAATGGCTCACTAAGCTCTCCAAATCGACTTCTCAAATCAATAATCAAATAAGCAAGCCTTACTCACTCACTTTACCTTTCTTTTATAACTTTCACATTGCCTAACATAACTTTTACATGACTAGGTCGCTTTCTCTTCTAATTTCCAGTTGACTCACATGTAGTGCTTCCTGTGTGCATGGAAGCTCAATAAAGGTGTTTTAGTGCATGCAACATGAAATATGGCCCACATGCCATGCATGCAGGTGGCCCCTAGTTCCTGTGGCCCTTATTTATCTACTGATGATCTAATAACCATGATTAAGATCTTCTTATGGTGTAAATGGCATCAATCCTCAGTCAATTCCCTGAATGTCAGTGCCCGCTCGAACCTATGGGAATCAAATAGGTTAGCGGGATGGTCCTTAGTGCTTAAGAAGAATAGGACATTACAGTCCTGCCCGCTCGAAATTGCTTGTCCTCAAGGAACTGTAATGTTGGGTGCTGTAATACTTGTTCTCCTTCCCAAGTGGCCTCTTCTATAGGCAATTCTTTCCATTGAACGAAGTATTCTCTAATGATCGCGTTCCTTAGTTTTTTTTCTCGAACTTCTAGAATTCCTTTTGGAACCAAAATCAGTTGCCCCTCATCATCAAGGGGGGTAGTTCGGATGAAGTAACAATCTGTTGACCTACTGCCTTCTTGAGGTTAGACACATGGAACACGTTATGAATCTTACTTTCTTGTGGTAATTTGAGCTCATATGCTACCTCTCCCACTTTCCGGATTATCTTGTACGAACCATAGAAGCGAGGCTTAAGTTTCTTTGCTCCTTTCTTCTTAAGGGACGATTGTCTATAAGACTGCAGAAGTAAGTATACCAAATCCCCTACCTCAAAACTGTGCTCAATCCTGTGTCTATCTGCATATACCTTTTGCTGATTCTGAGCAACCCGTATGTTTTCCTTGAGTAACTTGAGAATATATTGACTTTCCTGAATCCACTCCTTGGCTTTTGGAGCACTGTTGTCACCAAATATCAAATCCTAGACGAAGGAGTCGAGTAATCAGGTGACAACACTTGACTCTGACTTGCCCCCAAGGACACACCGAGCGGCTTGAAGGTTTCCTGCCACGTCCCCCCTAGGTGTGTATTAGGCAACAACAATCCTTTTACATTTCGGAAGTTGTGTTCAACACTTAGAAGTTCCTATCGTCATGTTTCATCAACTATGCCAAAACTGAGAACGATGCGACATTAAAAATAAAGAACAAAGACATGAGGCCTTTTTCATCACCTTTTTCATCACTATGCTTTGAGGATAAAGCATTTTTGAAGAGGAAGGCAATACGACATATAAAATATAATATTAATAATAAAATAATAATAATGATTAAAGAGACACAACTCTTTATGAAGAGTTGCGTAAAGAGGCCCTTTAAATGATTATACATATGGGCATTCCTATCTTGTAAAACATCATATCTTATCTATCATCTTTTATTAAAATTTGTTTTATGGATCTTTTTTTTTAAGTGGAAGTTTGAGTAAATGAGTTCTTATCGTTTCATCTATGCAAACTAGTTTCCACTAGAGTCTCGGCTCTAATACCATGTTAATTTTTCATGACCCAACACTTGACAATTAATTCCTAGTAAATACCTTGCTGTAAACACCTGTAGATTTATTGAATAAAAGCACAATTGGGTTTTAACAAGTTAAACAAACCAGTGGAAGCAAACCAGGAAACCAAACACATGTGCACACATAATTTCTGGGTAAATACCCTTGGATAAACCCCTAAGCGAAAACCAGTACTGAGATGATCTTATTAAAATGAAATTTGGGCTTTCTTCTTGGGATAATGTCCCACTTGAGGAATAATACAAAGACAACAAGATAGCCTAGCTTATCACACTTGGTTGCTACTCCTTTAGTGCCCCTTGCTCCTTTCCTCGAACCCTACCCTTGCATGCTTGGATGAAAGTCCTTCTTCACCCAATCAATGAGATCTCCTATCTCCCTCTATGTGTGTTCTCCTCTCATGTAGGCTGTCTTTTATAATCTCGTGATGAACCAAAACCCTATCTCTAACAGTTGAGATTAGATCTTATTTACTTGAGATCAAAGGCTAAGATTCACTTAATTAACTTAAGTCACTAGTGCCTAAAACTTAGGTACTTTACTTAATTAATCTCTCTTTAATCTAAAAAGGCATTCACTTTAATAATCACTTAATTAAAGTGAATTTCCTTAGTCTAATAAGTATTAATGATGACTTCCACCTGTTAGACACAAAACCATGTGGAAGTACTTGTTCGATGCTACAAACATTAATAGAAACAACATTGAGAACATTACAAAGACCATTTCTCTTTTGGGTGAAGTGGGTGGAAAAGTCCAAAAGGTAGTCAAGTGAGAATGTAATATTCCAACTGATATTTTTGTCTGTTTATGGAGTTTCATCCGATGAAGTAGTGGATATATGTCAATATGAGACCAACATGCAAGAATTGTGCCAAGGATCGGACGAGATATGAGAATATCTCCCTCCAATAATGCGCCCTCCTTAGAGTAAGAAGTGGCTAATAGCTGCTCCAATGATTCTAGAATGCTGCCGGAAGATGGTACTAGGGTTATATTGCCCCTCTGATCAATATGGAGTAACCATGTAGACCATGCATGAAGTCTAAGACCTAATGCGAACTGCCTCCTCAAGCAAAGCCACCCATGCAGGAGAAGGCACCCTCTAAATAGTGAGGATGATGATAACTTGCTTCTGGATCCGAAAAGGAAGCCCTTCTTCAGGGATTAGGGTAATAGTGGTGCTCTCGGAAGAATGAAGCCGACATGCAGATGAAAGGACCCCTGTAGAATGAGATATGAAGATATCTCTCTTGTGCAATTCGCCCATGCAAGGATGGCGAGTTCCCTTGATCCTGTATGTAGCTTGAATACTGCAGAATGTTGAAGAATGATACATGATGATAGTAGTAATGCTGAATCTGGATGATCCAACCCTGATAGTGACTAGGGCAGATAGATTTCGCTGCCGAAATACACTGAATGGTTGAGTGGTGTGCCCTCAACCCTAAACTAGCTCATTGAGCTCTCCAAGTCGACTTCTCAAATTAGTAATCATATAAGCAACCCTTACTCACTCACTTTACCTTTCTTTTATAACTTTCACATGGCTTGACCTAATGTTTGCATGACTAGGTCGCTTTCTCTTCTAATTTATAGTTGACTTGCATGCAGTGCTTTTTGTGTGTATGAAAGCTCAATAAAGGTGTTTCAGTGCATGCAACATGAAATATGGCCCGCATGCCATGCATGCAGGTGGCCCCTAGTTCCAGTGGCCCTTATTTACCTACTGATGATCTAATAACCATGATTAAGATATTCTTATGGTGTAAAAGGCATCAATCCTTAGTCAATTCCCTGAATGTCAGTGCCTGCTCGAACCTATGGGAATCAGTTAGGTTAGCGGGATGTTCCTCAGTGCTTAAGCAGAAGAGGGCATTACAGTCCTCCATGCTTGAAATTGCTTGCCCTCAAGCAACTGTAATGCTGGGTGCTATAATACTTGTTATCCTTCACAAGTGGCCTCTTCTATAGCAAATTCTTTCCATTGAACCAAGTATTCTCTAATGATCGTGTTCCTTAGTTTTCCTTCTCGCACTTCCAGGATTCGTTCTGGAACCAAAATCAGTTGCCCCTCATCATCAAGGGGGGGTTAGTTCTAATGAAGTAACAATCTGTTGACCTACTACCTTCTTGAGGTTAGACACATGGAACACATTATGAATCTTGCTTCTTGTGGTAATTCGAGCTCATATGCTACCTCTCCCACTTTCCGGATTATCTTGTAAGGACCATAAAAGCGAGGCTTAAGTTTCTTTGCTCCTTTCTTCTTAAGGGACGATTGTCTGTAAGGCTGTAGACGTAAGTATACCAAATTCAAAACTGCGCTCAATCCTGTGTCTATCTGCATATACCTTTTGCTGATTCTGGGCAACTTGTATGTTTTCCTTGAGTATCTTGACTTTCTTGAATCCACTCCTTGGCTTTTGGAGCCCTGCTGCTATCCAACATCAAATCTGCAAAAGATAAGGCATCATAACCATACAATGCTTTAAAAGGAGTCATACCGATGGTCATATGGTGTTTAGTATTGTAGCAGTGTTCCCCTAGGTGTAGCCATTTAATCCATGTCCTCTGCTGACCTGCTACATAGTTCCTCAATTATCCCTCAATCCACTTGTTAACTATCTCTGTCTGTCCGTCACTTTGAGGATGATAACTCGTGCTCATAGCCAATTCTGTCCCAACCAATCTGAAAAGCTCCTGCCAAAATGCTCCTGTGAACTTGTTGTCTCTATCATTGACAATGGTCTTAGGTAACCCGTGCAATCTGAATACCTCTCTGAAAAACAACTCAGCTACCTGTGCGACTGAATAGTCAGAGGGAATGGAAAAGAAGTGAGCGAACTTGGTCAACCTGTCCACCACTACGTACCAACAGTCTCTACCTTGTACCTTGGGAAACTCTGTAATAAAGTCCATTGAAATGATTTCCCATTTTTTCTTGGGAATGGGTAATGGTTGTAGTAAACCGGCTGGGTGGATATGCTCTATCTTATTCTGTTGGCACAAACTGCACTCCCACACATGCTGCATCACATCATTCTTGAGGCCCTTCCATGAGAACCTCTCTCTAATCTGCTTGTAAGTCTTAAGAAACCCTTGGTGTCCTGCTAAAGGTGAGTCATGAGAAGCTTGTAGAATCTTTTTCTTAAGTGCAGACTCGATGACTAAGTAGATTCTGTTCTTATGGTATATGATGTCATCTATTACTCTGTACCTGTCATCCTCAATCTGTCCATCCGGTATTTTGGAAACAAACTTGTCTTTGGAGTATTCGACCAAAAGATGAGATCTCCAATCCGATCAAATGTTCATAAGAGATAAAGTGGGTGGTCGTCTAGAAAGTGCATCTGCTACCACATTGTTTTTTCCCTTTATGTATTCAATCTCGAAGTCATAGGCTTGAATCCTACTCACCCATTTCTGTTTGGCCCTAACCAAAATCTTCTTGTGTTTAGCCTTGTCTTCATCTCCCTTTGGCTCAGCAACTTCCTCCTCAACATAGTTGTCCAAATCATTCTCTTGTAGAATGAGGAGTACTCTATACTTCCAGGCTCGGAAGTTATCCACTCCTTCAATCTTATCCTCAAGCTTGGTGTTGTTTGTCATCTTGATAAAGTGGGAACCTCAAATGGAAATAAGGATAATAGTACTTACCAATAGAGATGCTCCAACCAAGTGCTTGCTTTAATGCCTTCTAAAATATTTTTACTTGATGACCTAGGGTTTTTCAGAGAAAACCTAATTTTTCAACTTTTCTTGCAATTCTGAATTGAGGGAAAGATGTGCCTTCCTAAGGCGAGTTGAGCAAACCCTTCCTTCAATCAAATCTGTGGACATAAATATCAAAATTCTGATGCCCTAGTTTTCCCGAGCAGTATTGACTAGGTCAAAATTCAAAATTCTCGGATCTAGAATCTTCCTCCATAGAAAAATGCGCCCTGCTAGGGCGAATTGCTTTGTCCTTTTCAGGCCAAACTATGGTGAAAAGCTTCTAGAACAGGAAACCTTAGTTTTCACTTCCTGCAGTTTTAGCTGCACAAAGTCTTCTTTCAGGCTAGCTATGATACAATGTTAGAATTTAAGACATCAAAGATGGTTATGCTAGATCTTCAAACTATTAGTAATATATCACAACAACCATATACAATAGGATCATTGAAAGATAGACAAGCACAACATAAACAAGAGTACACAACAATTTATCCTGGGAAACCCTCTTGGGGCAGAAAACCCAACAAAACTTCTTCAATATAGATTCGTCAGCAAGTACAATGTCAATCCAAGAGCAAAGGCTCTCTCACAAAAAGATCCCGAGAATAAGATAGAAACCCCAAGAATTAGATGTCTTCACAATGCAGCTACTCTTTCTCCCAAGCGAACTTGTTCTTCTCTCTCTACTTATGCGAACTTACTTGAGTGAGTGAAGATACCAAATGCGTCAGGGGCCACACTTATTTATACTAGTCACGACTCACAACATGACCTTTTTACCCAATTGGGTCGACTTGACTTCTCTAACTAGGCCGACTTGAGTAGGATACAATATAACATTATTTTCATGCTTTTTCGGGATTCTTCTAGGCCGACTCAAATAGTAGGGTTTACATTGATTCTTTCAGGACTTTTACATGAGTAAATACAACATGAATATTCCCCGAAGGAATTACAATAAAAATACAATAAGAATATCTTCCGAAGGTACATTCTTCAACAACAAGTTCTATGCTAAATAAATACAATATGGTATGACCATTATATGATATAAACTCTATCAATATTAACTAATATAACATTTCAATTCCATTGTCTAATACACATTTTGTTTCAGCGTTGTCCAAGTAAGCATAATAGTTCTTAAAATTGCCCTTTCTTGTTTAACAGGCAAACTCAAAGGCTCGAGAAGGGCGTGTAATGGTGTACAATCTTGTTGAGGCGACTCAAGAATTTCTGTCCGAGATTATTCCCAACAATCAAACTCATAATCAGAGTTCAAAGGTTTTTCGTTTGCTATAATTTTGATTATTTTATATTTTATCAGTTGAAGGTACAATTGTAAGTCATTGTTGGAGAAGAATGTCTAGTTTATATGGTTCTCAATTTTGCGTCATGATTTTTGTTTTGTAGTGAATGTGATTTTTTGATATCGAACAATTACAATCAAAGTAAAACAGATTAGGAAATGTTTAGGCATACATCCAACACCAGATTGTATGTCAAACTTGTCAAGAGGATATACATGGACATATATTTTATTTTCCAAGAAAAAAATCCTTTATTTCTATTTCAAAGAGAAATGAACATATACATCATAATGTACATAGTAGCACTCAATAGATGCTCTTGAGATACATGGACATATTTTTTATTTTCCAAGAAAAAATCCTTTATTTCTATTTCAAGGAGAAATGAACATATACATACATCCTACAAAAATATCAATACAAACAGCCATATAAGCTTTCAGCAAAAGATATGTCCTGGAGTTCTCTGTGCAGCATAAAAGAACAGAAAGGAACTGATTTATCAACCCCCCCCCCCTCCCCCCCTTTTGCTGAAATTTCTCAATTCAAAGGGTTTTAATGCAAAACAGGAATTTCACCTCTATCCTAGAGTTTCCTAGATCTTAACCCTGTGGATTTTTGGCCTTAGGGATGTTATGAAATACAAGCAAAACAGCAGCAGAAGTGAACAAAATTTTGATACTCAACAACCCCAATCATCAAGCCAATCCAAGAGAAAAGATACGAAAGTGTTCAGATAAGTTTCAGCTTTCTAGGGCAATCTTATCATGCATATAACAGATCAGAAAACACTTATTTGCAGTAGTAAATACAGAAGAAAAACAACCCTTATCTTTTTCAGTTACAATGTTAAATCAGTTAACATGCAATCATCCTCAAGTTATGTCAAATAAGCAGTACATATATAGTTGGAAATTATAAACCATGAAGAATATAGATGGCTGAAAATCAAATCTGCAACTACATAAGTATTGGACAACTGGAAACTTTATTTATATGCAAAAGATGAAGTTCATGTAAGTACCATAGCCTTATCACAAGGCTAGTATAGTCATATTTCCATGTCCTCCGTGCCCCGTGTCATCATGTTTTATGACTTAGGTCCATACTCAGTTTTGCTATTCAAGATTTACTAACTAGTGCGAGAGGCTAGCAACCCAATTCTAGGTCAAAGTAGCCAAAAACCCTAATTAGGGAAAAATATGAACTCCAAGGGCCAAAGTGGAGAGCTCCTTCAAGGGGAAGGTCTCCTCAAACAAAGATGACAAGATGTCGATAAAAAACCCTAATGTACCTTGCCCAAAGTGCAACGTCAAACAAGAAATGAAGAGATCTTACCAACATCAACCAAGAAAGAGAGAAAGAGATACTTCTTAGGTCCTTCCTTAGCCACAAGTTATTACAACCATTCTTAGGATCAACCTTGCAAGATAGCATAAACCTAGAAGATTCACCACTCATCATTCACCATTTCAACACAAGCCAAAGAGAGAGGTGCACATCACTCAAAAGCTCCAATAGACCAAGATAAAACGAAAAAAATGCATATTAGAATGCTTGTCCATGTTTACAAATGAAAGTTAGAAGCCTTATTTATATGAGGCTTCCTTGACTTAACTTAACTTTAGAGCCGACCTTACTAAAAAGTAAAAATAACGTAAAACTAGGGCTTGTCACCCACAAATCGGGGACTAAGCCGCAAAAGACTAAAAATAAGGATAAAAATGATGCAAATGGCTTCAACCGAGTGGAGTGGTGAGCCGAAGGAGGACGTCATCCCCCAACTAACCCCAACAATGTTGAAGATCTCAATGTCCTCCCCTTTAGCAAGGTAAAGCTCTTAGGATGATGTCATGGTGATGTGATCACATATGTACCAAGAGGAGGGGACATACAATGAAGAAGAAGGTCCAAGTGGGCATAAAGAATGTGTGCCAAATTTGTATGACAACTCTTACATGTGCAATCACCTCGTACATAGCAAAAAATAAGTGTGGTTGGGAGCCCTTAAGCCATGTGTCCTATTGGACTCATCCCAAGAAGCACCGAAAACCAACCTAGGGGCCAAATGGCCCAACAAGACAGGGGGTTTCCGCCCATCAAGAGGCAGTCAGGAATGCCACTAAGCCAACACTTCCTGGAATGAAAACCAAGAGGACCTGGCATGACTAGACCATGGGTCTTGAGCACCACTAGACCAACTATTTTATGTTAAAGAAATGTAACTGCGGAAGATATTCTAAATGTATTTGTCTATTGTATTCCTCCTTCGGGAGATGTCATTGATGTAATTAATAATGTAAGAGTCATTGAAAGAGTCAATGTAAACCCTAAGTCATTGATGTAATTAATAATGTAAGAGTCATTGAAAGAGTCAATGTAAACCCTAACTGATTAGGTCGGCCTGGAAAGATCTAGAAAAAAATATTTTATTGTAAAGAGAACAGGTTGGCCCAGTTAGGTGAGTCAAGCCGACCTAGTTAGTAAATAGGTCAAGTCAATTGTAAATTATAAATAGGAGATTGAGTTGCTCATTTGGATCACTCATCTCACTCACTCAAGTTCGCATAGGAGAGAGAGAGAAGTTCGCACAAGAGAAGGAGAGAAGTTGATTTTGTCTTGGGGCTTTATCTTGTACTCGTGAATTCTATATTTAGGAAGTTTTGTTGGGGTTTTCTCCCTTGTGGTTTCCCCGAGAGAAATTTTGTGTTCTTTGTGTTGCCGTGCTTGTATTTCTTTCAGTGATTAGATTGTTTAATGTTGTTATGCTAAACAAGTAGAAAAACTAACATGGTATCAGAGCAGGCCTGAATGAAAACATTGTGCAGCCTCCGCAATTGCAGAAACTAGGGCTTCTTATTCCGGGAGCTCTCTCCACAGATCAACTGAAAAAGAGGGTGCATCTAACTTGCCTCACTAGGGCGCATCTTTCTGTCGAAGCAGAATTCAATTATGAGAATATTCATTTTTGGGTCCTCCACTACAGCCCAGAGAAACTAGGGCATCAAGTTTTTGGATCATCTGCTCACAGAATCAAGAGGAGTACTTTAATCAACTCGCCTTGAGGAGGCACATCTTTTCATCCAATTAGTTTTCCAAAATCCCAAAGTTGGAAAATTAGGGTTTCTTTGTCAAACACTAGGTCAAGGTAGAAGCAGTTTTTCAGAAGGACAACCTTGCTGGTAAGTCCTACATCTATTCTATTTCCATTTGAGGTTCTCATTTTATCAAAATGACAAACAATACCAAGATTGATGAGAAGCTTGAAGGAGCTGAGAACTTCAGGGCATGGAAATATAGAGTCATGCTCATTCTTGAAGAACATGACCTAGAAGGTTTTATAAAAGAGGGACTTACAGAACCAGAAGGAGATGAGGCCAAAGCAATACACAAGAAGAATATGATCAAGGGGAAGAGGATCATAGCTGATTATATCAAAGATCACTTGATTCCTCAAGTATCATCAAAGAAGACTCCGAAAGAAATATTTGATGCTTTGACCAACCTATTTGAAGGAAAGAACATTATTAGGAAGATGACCTCCAGAAATCAACTCAAGGGTGTAAGATCCAGAAGTTTGAGACTATGCACTCATACTTCTCTAGAGTATCCCATATCAAAGAACAATTAGAAGCTATTGGAGATATGGTAGAAGGTGCTAAAGTTGTGATGACCACTCTGAATGGCCTTCCTAGAGATTAGGAACCCTTTGTTTGTGTCATATGTGCTAGGAAGAAACTAATCCAGTTCAGACAACTATGGGAAGAGTGTGTGCAAGAGGAAGAAAGAATAACAGTAAGAGAAGAGAAACTAAATGGCAATGAAGATCAAGCTTTGGCAACTCATGCCAAAGGTGGAAGGAAAAGAAAGAGTGATGTACGTACCCGTGACCACTCTCCCAGAAGATCTCAAAGATCTCAAAGGAACAAGAGGTTCAAGAGAGACCTCTCCTCAATTGAATGTTACGCTTGTCACAAGACAAGACACAGGGCAAGAAATTGTCCATTTAAATCTGGACAACCTAAGAAGCAAAAGAAAAGATTTCATGCTCATGCAGCCGAAGATAGTGAGTATGATGACGAAGTCAAAACCAAAGAAGATGAGGATGACTCCAGTGAAGAATATGTACTAATATTAGCCTTCACTAGTTCAGTATCTCATGGAAGTGATACTTGGCTAGTGGACAGTGGAGCCTCAAAACACATGACGGGATACAAGGAGTCTCTTTCACATCTCATGCAGAAAGACTCTTCACACAAAGTAAAGCTTGGAGATGATTATCAATACCCTATCAAAGGGATGGGAGAAGCCTCTTAGAAGTTGGACTTTGGAAAGTCCATCGACATGAAGGAAGTGCTATATGTTCCAGGTTTGAAAAAGAACCTTCTTTCTATTTCAGCATTAGATAAGAAAGGTCTTAGAATTGCATTTGTAGATGGCAACGTTTTTATGTGGCCGAAGGGGAAGACTATCAATGATGCAATTGTTATTGGAGTAGAAGAAGGAGGACTCTATAAACTTAAGGGTCATGCAGATTCAGCACTAATGACAAGTACCATGAGCCCCTGTGAACTATGGCATAGAAGACTAGCTCATGTACGTTACAAAGCCTTACCAATAGTAAGTAAGATGGTGATTGGATTACCAGAAATCCAAGTTGTTCATGAAGGAGTGTGCAAAGGATGTGCACAAGGAAAGAGCACGAAGAATCCATTTCAAAACAGTGATAGCAAAGCTAAAAGCATGTTGGACATCATTCATTCCGACATTTGTGGACCTATGTCTACCACTTCATTAAGTGGGTATGTTTACTATGCTTCTTTTATTGATGATTACTCCCGCAAAACATGGATTTATTTTCTAAAGAAGAAGAATGGAGTTTTTGAAAAGTTTAAAGAGTTTAAAACTCTTGTGGAAAACCTCTCTGAAAAGACGATCAAGATACTAAGGACAAATAATGGAGGGGAATACACTTCAGGTGATTTCAAATATTTTTGTAAACAAGCAGGGATTAAGAGGGAGCTTACCATTCCCTATAATCCACAACAAAATGGTGTAGCTGAAAGGAAGAACAGAACTATCACGGAAGCAGTAAAGGCCATGATCCATGATCAAGACCTACCCATGCATCTATGGGCTGGAGCAGCTAGAACCGCAGTCTATGTACATAATAGAATCTCTCACAGTGCTCTTGGCAACAAGACCCCAGAAGAGATGTTCACCGGTGCAAAGCCTGAAGTCAGTCATCTAAAGATATTTGGATGTCCAGTGTTTATTCACATTCCAAAAGAAAAGAGATCGAAGTTGGAGCCTTCAGGAAAGAAGGGAATATTTGTGGGTTATAGTGAGCAATCAAAGGCTTACCGTATCTACATCCCAGGATACCATCAGATTGAGCTTAGCATGGATGTTACATTTGATGAAGACACAACTTTCAACAAGTCTAAGAAGACTCATGAGGACGAGGAGGAGCATGAAACTCCTAGAGTTACAGAAACTAATGATGTACCAAACAGAAATATTGAAGAGGAACCTATTCCAGAGGATCATGACATGACAGAACCTCAGAGACCTGAGGAGACACCTCATGAAGAAAATCCACGAAAGAGAAGACCAGCTTGGGCACGAGAAATAATACAAGATGTAGGAAAATATGGTGCCCCAGAAGGAAGCAAGAGACCAAGGCCATATTCCAGTTATGTAGCCTTGATGTGTAACCTTGTTGAAGAAGAACCTACATGTTTTGAAGATGCAGTAAAGAAGAAGGATTGGTTGGATGCTATGAATGAAGAATAACAATCCATCATTAAGAATGATGTTTGGGATGTGGTACCAAGACCCAAGGACAAGTCAATTGTTTCATCAAAATGGATTTTCAAAACAACACTCACGAGACGAAAGCATTGAAAAGTACAAGGCAAGGTTCGTAGCTCGGGGGTTCTCTCAGAAGGAAGGAATTGATTATGAGGAGACCTTTGCCCCTGTGGCCAGTTATAGCTCAATTAGAACTATCCTTGCCTTGGCAACTAAGATGAAATGGAAGCTACATCAGATGGATGTAAAAACAACTTTCTTGAATGGAAAGATAGAAGAAGAAGAATACATTGAGCAACTTGAAGGATTTGAAACAAAAGACAGAAAAACACATGTATGTAAATTGAAGAAAGCATTATATGGGTTGAAGCAAGCACCCAGAGCATGGTATGGAAGAATTGATGGCTTCCTGATGAGCTTGGGCTTTACTAAGAGTAAAGTAGATTCTAATCTTTATTATAAGGTCATAGATAATGAACCTATGATATTACTACTGTATGTGGATGATTTGTTCCTGACAGGAGAAGACAAGCCCATCACTGATTGTAAGAAGAAGCTTGCTGCAGAATTTGAAATGAAATACCTTGGGATGATGCACTATTTTCTAGGTCTTGAAGTATGGCAGTTCCCAGATGAGATTTTCCTGAGTCAAGGAAAATATACTATTGAGATCCTAAAGAAATTTGGGATGTTGGATTGTAAGGCCAAGACTACTTCGATGGTGACAAAATTGAAGCTCCTGAATGATGCTTCATCATAGATAGTAGATGTCACGTTGTACAGACAGATTATTGGGTCATTGATGTACTTGACCAATACTAGACCAGACATATGTTTTGCTGTGAACACCTTGAGCCAGTATATGGTGGAGCCCAGATATGTTCACTTGATTGCAGTAAAACATGTGATGAGATACCTAAAAGGTACGATAGACTATGGACTCATATATGCTTCTGATAGTGGGTTCAAATTGTACGGATATACAGACTCGGATTGGGATGGAAGTGCCGAAGATAGAAAAAGCACTTCAGGATATTGCTTTAGTTTGGGATCAGGTATGTTCTCATGGCTCAGTAGAAAGCAGCCCTGTGTTGCTCTCCGTACATTAGAAGCAGAATACGTAGCAACATGTTCAACTTGTAGCGAAGCAGTGTGGCTTCGCAAGATGTTAGCAGGATTGTTCGATGCAGAGATAGATGTGACTGATATTCTCTGTGACAATTAGAGTTGTATCAAGATGACAAAGAATCCAGTGTTCCACGATAGATTGAAGCACATCGAGATAAAGTGTCACTATATCCGGGATATGGTGCAGAAGCGAGTTGTAAAGCTTAAGTATGTTCCTACAGAGGAACAAGTTGTTGATGTGTTGACTAAGCCACTGTCTCGCATAAAGTTTGAAAACTTTCGAGACAAGCTTGGTGTGGTCCGAAAGGACCTCCCTTGAAAGAGGGAGTAGATACTAGTCCTTGGTGACTGAAGATCAGTACTTGCCGACTGATAGAGATGCCGGTCCTTGGTGACTGAAGATCAATACTTGCCGACCGATAGAGATGCCAGTCCTTGTCAACTGAAGATCAATACTTTTCGATTGATAGTGTCGTTCCAGTATTTGTTTACTGATGATTGATGTTGTTGTTCCAGTATTTACTTACTGATGTTGTTATTCTAGTATTTGTTTACTGATGATTGTTGTTGTTGTTCTAGTATTTACTTACTGATGATTGTTGTTCCAGTACTTGCTGACTGATGATTGATGTTGTTCCAATGTTCAAACACCGATGATGATGCTAAGGGTGATATTCCAGCAGATGATGATGATGCTGATGGTGATATTCCAACAGACGATGATGATGATGTTCCAGTAGATGATGTGATACCCCAGACATATGATGATCCAAAAACTTCCTACAACATATAGAGATTCACAAGTTAGTTGGACAGCTGTTGACGTTGTTGATGTTACCTGTAGAATACCTTCCTAGTTAAGAGGGAGTGTTAAAGAAATGTTATTGCGGAAGATATTCTAAATGTATTTGTCTATTGTATTATTGTATTCCTCCTTCGGGAGATTTCATTGATGTAATTAATAATGTAAGAGTCATTGAAAGAGTCAATGTAAACCCTAACTGATTAGGTCGGCCTGGAAAGATCTAGAAAATAATATTTTATTGTAAAGAGTACAGGTTGGCCTAGTTAGGTGAGTCAAGACGACCTAGTTAGTAAATAGGTCAAGTCAATTGTAAAGTATAAATAGGAGATTGAGTTGCTCATTTGGATCACTCATCTCACTCACTCAAGTTCGCATAGGAGAGAGAGAAGTTCGCACAAGAGAAGGAGAGAAGCTGATTTTGTCTTGGGGTTTTATCTTGTACTTGTGAATTCTATATTGAGGAAGTTTTGCCGGGGTTTTATCCCTTGTGGTTTCCCCGAGAGAAATTTTGTGTTCTTTGTGTTGCTGTGCTTGTCTTTCTTTCAGTGATTAGATTGTTTAATGTTGTTATGCTAAACAAGTAGAAAAACTAACATTTTACATAGCCGAGCCCAGAGTTAACCTTTTACAAAAGCAAAAGACACCCTTGCTCTTGTAGATCTTGACAAGCATACTGCGGACGAACTGGGCTGTTACACCTATCACATGAGAGATGGGCTAAATTAAGTCTCCTTAGGCTTATAACACTTTGTATTTCAGATCGTGATCACAAGATGAGATGATACAAATGAGATCTTGAGTTGTGTATTTATACACAACTCAAATGAGGCATTCTCCCAATAGGGGTTATGGGCCCACATACCAAGGGCACACACCCCCGGAGGGTTGAGGCTACATATAACTAGGTCGGCCTTAACCATAAGAGTAATTATAATGAATGAAATAAAATTTGGCCTTGGCCATAAATACAAGCACATAATGATACATATGAATGGACCATGGCCATACAAAGAACTCCACCATTACTCAACTAATCAGGGATTTCCTAGCTTGGATTTCCTTGTGACAACTTCATAGGCTACTTGTGACTTAACTCAGGACCCATTTCTTGAAGTAATTAAGTACATTATCATATAATAATAAGCCTTTCATAATAAGACTTCCATTTCCACATGTCATTAAAGGAGAAAATAGACTACACGACAAAATAGGACTTAAAGACCATCATATGATAATAATAATAATAATAATAAAACTTTCATAATAAGACTTTAATCAACCACTTATCATTAAAAGACAAAATAGATTTTCATAGACCACACCATCATATAATAATAATTAGATTTCTATTGACTATATGCCATTAAAAGCCAAAACAGACTACCACACAAAATAGTTATTAATGACCATGATATAATAATAATATAATAATAAGACTACCATCTACCACTTGTCATGAGAAGATAAAATAGACTACAATACTGTGCCTGTTGAAAACAGCAGGTGTTAACTAATAACCAATTACTCATGATCTGATTTTAGTCTATCTCAGAAAGTCTTAACAAAGGGTGCTTAGACTCTAACTGCAATGTTAATGAGACACATAACATAAAACAATACATGTTACAAAGTTCCTGATAAGAGTAAAAGGAACATCATGACAGAATCGTGGGCTAACAAACTGAATTGGAATGAATCTCTTGATTGCTAGGCTGGTTCTTTCTAAGTGTGACGTAATTCAACAGCAGGCATAAGATCACAGGTTTTGTAATTATGGCTTTTATTGTCTCATTTTCCATTTATTGAATGAAGTCATTCATTTCTTCATTGCTATTTCTCTCTGAGTATTGTTAGTTGAGGACTAAATCATCTAACTCATTACATGACAGGTGATTATACCATCAATTTGGCTATCTTTGATGATTATACCATCTTTTTCTTTCAGAAACTATTGTAAAGCGATTTTTATTGTGGCAAAATATTTTGTACTCTGTTGATATAATTTCTCATCAGTTATGCTGTTATTGCCAGGCTTCATGTTCTCTTGAAGCAACAAATGATGGATGGATGTCTGAATCTGCAAAGATTTCTGGGGAGGATTCATTTTTCACTGGAGGATCTGAAGTGTATGGTGTTATTGATCTCTTCAGTGATTTATGGGTGGAAGGAGGTACATCTTGGGAAACAGGCATGGAAACAGGAGGTGCTTTACATGTGGGTAGTAGCAAGGGTGCAGTATTATCCCAAGGGATGGCTAACAGAATCGAAAGGGTCACAAGAAAGAATAGTCTTGTCTCCGATTTTCCTGATCCCCTGAAAAATGCAACTGTTAAAGACACAGTGCCTGAAAAACCATTCCTGCAGAAAGGAACTCAGCCTTTGTTGCAGGGTAAAAATCTTACTAGTATGATGACAGATGAAACTGGGAAGTTAGAGGTGCTCAAAGAAGAAAGTGAAGGTGATATCATGGATCTCCCTGCTAAAGCTTTTAGTACAACATCTGTGTCAGATTTTTTACAAAAAATTCGCGGTGGCTTGATTCGTGTGGGCCGAGCAGTGAGGGTAAAAGCTCTTTGCACATCTTTTTATGCTATTGGTTTTAGAATAATATTTTTATTTGCATGCTATCATGTTACGTTATCTATATTCATATTGCCTGATGATTTGAAGTTCAGAAGGGCCATTGCAAGATAGATTATCTTAAGGTGAGTGATCATTTGGGAGCTCTGTGATATTCATCTGATTCTTTCCAAATTTTAACATTTTTTTCAATTGATAATACGATACAATGGATGATATTAACTATTTGTTTGTTTCTCTTGGAAAATATTTCCCCATTGTAAACACTGAATCATGTTTATTTCTACAGATTAAGACACTAGAAAAATCTTTTATAGTATGCATTGCGAATATAAAAATATTGTTAAACTTATGGGTTAAATAATCAATTGAGGCCATGAGCCGACCTTATTGTATCTATTATGGGGAGAAGCCTACCTTTGTAACACTTTATTATATTGTATTTTTTGATATTTTAGTCCGAGAGTCGAGACTGACCTAGGCAAACCCCCTTGGGGCAAGCACCCTACCACTTGGATGGCCTATAAATACACTTCTCATTTGTATTATTCAATAAAGTGATTCATTCTTAATCATAAGTCTAAGGGTACCTTTTCTATATTGTGCTCTCTTTTGCTTATAGTGTTTTGAATCTTGATTATGTTTGTGTAACACCGTTTCGCACACTTATGGCTCCGACTATGGCTCCCTTTATCTAAGCACTCTTATGCTCTCTCTTCCTAGAACACCAGTGCTCTCTTTCTAGCATGCTAGTGCTGATTTGCTGCTTCTGTTTTATCTTTGACTGAATTATGGTTTTGCTGGTTGGTTCACTGTTCAGTATCGATCTTCTATCACTTGTGAATCTCAACATGGTATCAGAGCTAGTGTGAATCTATCTCACCCTATTCAATTCTGTTATGCTAGGGTTTAATCCTTCTTTGAGCTAGTGTGAATCTATCTCACCCTATTCAATGCTGTTCTTCTAGGGTTTAACCCTTCTTTTTAAGGAGAATACCTTCTTAGGGTTTCCCTAGGGTTTTTCTAGGGTTTATGCCCTCTTCTAAGACTAGCGCACTCCTTTATTTGCTGCTTCTGTTTTATCTTTGACTGAATTATGGTTTTGCTGGTTGGTTCACTGTTCAGTATCGATCTTCTATCACTTGTGAATCTCAACATGATATCAGAGCTAGTGTGAATCTATCTCATCCTATTCAATTCTGTTATTCTAGGGTTTAACCCTTCTTTGAGCTAGTGTGAATCTATCTCACCCTATTCAATGCTGTTCTTCTAGGGTTTAACCCTTCTTTTTAAGGAGAATACCTTCTTAGGGTTTCCCTAGGGTTTTTCTAGGGTTTATGCCCTCTTCTAAGACTAGCGCACTCCTTTATTTTTTCAGCTAATGTATATTGCAGATTTCTTAAGGTGTTTTACAGATTTCTGGAAGAGGCTGATATTCTTCTCATTTGGGTCTATACAGGCGATTTAACTGCTATAGATACAAAATTGCTGTTTTCTCAGATGAATGGGGCAGATTATCATGTTTAGGCAGACTGAATGACTGATCTTCTTCAAAGAAAAGGCTTATAGATGCACCTAGAAAGACCTCTACCTCTCACCATAGATGAAAACTATGATTTATATGTTTGAATAAGGATGAAGCTCTCGGGCTAATCACCCTCTAGTTCAGTTGGATTTGATTCATCACACTAAGGGTAATAAAAGTTCAAAAGAAATGTGGAATAACTTCTAGAAAGTCTTTGAGACAGTGAATACTACTCAAGTCAATAGACTTGAAATCAAGCTTCCAAACCTTAGTAATAAATTTCAATGCTTAACAATTGGAAGGTTGATATCATCACTTCCAACGTCAGCAAGGAAAAATCAGATCCAAAATATGTAAGTATTGTTTTGAATAATCTTTCTCCAGCATTCAAGTTCTTTGCCATTATTTTTTTATAGCATTCATCTATTTGTAAAGGGATATACTACTCCCTCCCCAGAGTATGTCTTTTCTAATCAAATCCAACATCAAGTAACTCTAAAAGGAATACTTGTGTGTGTGTGTGTGAGAGAGAGAGAGAGAGAGAGAGAGGCTAGTGTACATCCTTCTCTAGGTCACATCTCACACAAGAGTGATATAAGAATGAACACTAAAATGAATGATGGAAAGACTCTCTCCCTCTATTTATATGAGTGATAAGGGAGGCCAACAATACAATGTGGGCCTTAGCCTTTACAAGCAACCTACAATCAGCACTTGTAGGCCAACACAAGTGAGATGCTGCACTCCAAAGTACATGTGTCATGTTCCTAGGTGATGTTGTGCACAATAATGACTCCAAGACTTCAAGGTGATGTAGCTACACAAGGCTTGTCTACACCACTCCATGGACTCCATTGGTCCTCCTACACACTGTACATTGTGTCGGCTGCCCCTGCAAGAACCTTGTTGAAGCCCCAGGCGTCCTTGAGCTATCTTCAATCCTCTAAACAAGAATCCAAACTGACACATGCGAACTAGGGCTTGTTTCCCTCCTCCATGATGCATAACACTCATCCTGTGTAAGGCATTCTCCCGGCGACTCCTCCATGGGGCCCCAATGAAGGGCATCCACCGAACTGCCAAGAGATCTCCAACACCTAAGGGAAGAACGCCAAGCCAGCAATCAATTGAGGTCAAGCATCCATTAAGCAAGCTATCTCAACTGTGCAAATCCATCACAGACCCTCTCCCATGTGCCAATCCATGTCTGACCAGTACAGGGCTGAACATACACCATGTACCCCAAATCTCATGAAGCACCCTAAACATGGTGTAAACACTTTCTGAGTAAACCGGAAAACTAGCATTCATAGGCACTAATACTTACCCTTTATTGAAGGTAATGATGGGTATTCATCATTGATAAATGGTAGCCAGAGCCTATACTTTATAATGTCTTGCTTTACTATTATTGCCTGTATGGTTGATTGTACGGAATTCTTCTCTTTGCAATTGTTACTATATTGCTATATTGTGCATACAATAAGAGCATAACACTTAACAATTTAACTTAGTCTGATGCTTCTGTAATATTCATAGGCACTAATACTTACCCTTTATTGAAGGTAATGAAAACTAACATTCATAGGCACTAATACTTACCCTTTATTGAAGGTAATGATGGGTATTCATCATTGATAAATGGTAGCCGGAGCCTATACTTTATAATGGGGATGCAAACTCCTGTCTTGCTTTACTATTATTGCCTGTATGGTTGATTGTACGGAATTCTTCTCTTTGCAATGGTTAGTATATTTCTATATTGTGCATACAATAAGAGCATAACACTTAACAATTTAACTTAGTCTGATGCTTCTGTAATATTGATGAACAGGACAGACTCAGTTCATATGACATTTTGTGAAATTTATTTTGGACAGTTTCTAGCTTGCCTGGCAGTTAATAATTATGAAATATGAGTATCTCATTATTTTGGAAGATTGATCTTATATATCAGTATTGCATTTAATAGAATACATCAGATAATCATACATTAGTGGGTCAATGTGTGAACATATGCATTGCCCCTCCGTACATAGAAAAGGAGCAGCAACAGATCTACTTTGGCACTGATTTCATGAGAGTCAATTTCTTTTCTGAATAATCCTTTCCTTGCTGAAAACTGCATTGACAGATCAGACTCAAATACTGTGAATTCAGCTATGTGAAGTGGAATCCATTTGCCTTTAAATGTAGATCGGTTTACATAAGAAGGAAATACCAACCAATATTATGGTGTCCCAGTCTCCAGATGAATCTACCTGCCTGCCTACTTATCCATCTGTCTCTTAAAATGACTGCTTTCCAATGGATAGGTGCCAAAACAGGATTTGATACTCAACAGTAATCCAGTTCCAGAAGGTTTGGTCTGGATTTGCATTCCCCCAAAAGAGGCTTAAGTGTTTCTGCTTTTGACAAGTCATGCAATAACTATCCAAAAGCCCTCTACTTTGAAGCCTAGCTGTGACTGCTGGGCTGTTATTGAGTGGCCAGGACTATCCAGCTAATCTTCCTGCATTTAAAAAGGACGCACAAGGTCTCAGATCAAGATGTCTTGAAATCTTTGAATCTTTCCATCTTACTTATCCTATACAGTCCATCCTCTATTGAGATTCTCTGCAAGTAAAAACTGGGCTGGGTCTCATCATAAAGTTCTTTGATGTTGACATCTGCACGACTGCTTAAAATGGCGCGTGGCTCTAGCTTCCCTCTTCCTTGCAGCCTGCTGCACCTTATTCTTAGCTATGTCTCTTTGCTTGCTCTTCTTCATCTCCTAGGGTTCACCTTATTGGTTTAAAACTTTAACCCATTTACTTGCATACACTTTATGTTTTTTGATGTCACTATATCGTGTTTGTTAATGGGCTATAAAGGTTTATTGTATTCTCTAGTTGCTTTGACCTATTTTGCTCTTTTGTGGACATTAATATAATTTTTTATTTTATATAATTTCATTTGGTTCAGGACCTGGAATGATTTCCCATGGGACCATCTTCAATCTTTCCAGATGGGCCCCTTCCCATCCAGATTCATTTTGAATAGACTGATCAGGAATGATCTGACAGTTGTCCTGCAGTTGTATTTATGCATAAGGGCTTGCTACTTGTATGGAATAATGGATTGATTAGGATAGGACGTTTGCAATGCATACCCAATTTATGGGTTCATTTTCAGAAAGAGATTGTACTTTATTTTCGGGTGTTTCCATAGGTTGTAACATATAATCTTCTAAATACAAATGGTAATCTCCTATTTTTTTCTTGATGATTACAATTAACCATGCAGTTTCTTGAGACTCTTACTTATACCAAAGGCATCTGAATGTTCTTACAGCATTCTGTTCTCATGGAGCGACAATCAAGTTTTGGTGATAATGATTTGGTGGAGGATGAACTGTTAGACAATTCCTCTTCAAGTTTAACCACACATGATAGAGCAACCCACTTTATTCAAAAGGATTTGCTTATGGTATTTTTCTATGTTTTCTTTTCACTTCTGTGCACAATAGCTTACTTCAGATTGAATGACATCTGATGCTAAATTAATCAATGAGATCCGTGACAGGTTCATCTACTCCGCCTTGTTTGCTCCTCAAAGGGACCACTGCCAGAGGCCTTACGTGAACTAACATCACAGCTACAGGCTATGGGGGTATGCAGATGGATTTTGCAAGTTGAACTATGTATTTGAGGTGTTAGAATTCTTTGGAAGATGGAAATATCAATCTATTGAGCACCATTGGTATTGCTAACATGATCAGATTTTGCCTCAATGGGCTATAGAATTGGCAACTCAGCAGCCCCAGCTCTTTGATAGAACTTTCCGCCGCATGTTCCGTCATTATAATATGGGTGATATATCAAATGTAAGCTCTTTTATTGTGCAGTCGAAGGAGATGTACTCATTTCTTTTTATCTTGAATAGACTATACATTGCAACCCTAAAGTGGATGAAAGTCACAATTCTCTGATTGGCATCATGGCAAATGTTATGGAAAAGTGCAGCTTTCAATATCTGAGTTTTGGAAGGCAAGTCCCAAGTTGCTTGGTGAAGGACATGCTTCTTCGGTTGTAAATTCACGTTACTTGAATGACTTTGAGGAGATCTGTCTACTGGGTAAGCACTTATTCATCCTTCATTTAGGTAAAGTTTGTGTTGTAGAGATCAATTTTGCACTTTGTTGTCCTCAACATTTGGAACTGTTTTGAGGAAATTAAAAATACATTGTCTCAGGAAAGAAAGACACTTAAAAATATTAATGAGGTCTCGCAAGGAGGGTGCATCAACTATTAGGCAAAATTACTATCTCAAGGCTTTAGAAAGCGCAAGGAAGCTTCCTTAGGTCATGTGTTCCTCTTCCTGGTCAACGTCAATCCCCCTCATGCCAAATAAAACAAACTTTTAATAGAGTTAGTGGCCTTAGAGGGATGTTTAGGTGTTTTTAGGCCTAATATAGCAGTGAATGAGGCTCAATGAAGTGGAATAGGAGCTCATCAAGGAAGGCACACCAGGCAAGGTTACATGAAAACCTCTCAAGGCTCATAACATTCCAAAATAGCAAGTAAACTCCAGTTGGGCCCACCAAGTACCCTCTCAACCATTCTAAAGTGCAACCAGTCCTTGAAATTTCAAAGTGCTCATAATTGCTTGAGATTTGACATTGCTAATGTATGCCATACTAGATATCCAAAAGTCCAGTCTGTTAAATTTCATACATTCATAGCATAATATTATAAATTCATAACCAAGATCACTAGAAGAAAGACAAAGCACAAAACAATAACACAAAGTTTATCCTGGAAACCCAATTGGGAAAAACCCAGCAACCTTCGTATAGAGATGATAATCCCGAGATCAGAGTACAAAGATAAAAGATAAAATGTGAAAATGCTTTCCACAAGTAGAAACCCCAAAACAACTTCCTTCTCCAGCTTGTGCGAACTTCTTCTCTCTCCCAAGTGATGCGCAATTGTGAAGTGAGTGAATGAGATAATAGGTGCACTTTACCTCTTATTTATACAAGTGCAAACATGAAAAATCCCTAACTGGGCCGACTTCACTTGGGGGCAATTAATAATTTTAATTTTAATATTTTTCTTTTGCTTCTTTGCACCCCAAGGTTTACATTGATTCTTTCACATGTTTACATAAGTAATTACATCAGGTTCATCTCCCTTAGGAGGTACAATCAAGTACAATGAAAGTACAATAAAATACAATGAATAATATCTTCCGAAGTTGCACAAACTCCAACACAGTCACCCTTCTACTGCACAAAATAGACCAAAACCAATTCCCTCGGATTTAGCTAAAACTCAAAAGCATAGGCAAATCTCTCAACTGGGTACTCAAATATGTGATAATCCTGTCAACCTACCCAAGGTCAGAAATTGCTAAAAATAGTAGTTGCTAAAATAGAATTTGCTACGAATAGCAACTTCTCAAATTTGCCTCAAATTCAAACTACATGCACATCTCCCCAATGGGTATTCAAGACTATGATGAGATGTAAAAAACAATGAGTCTGAACAACTTGCAAAATACAACCTGATCATACTTTGTGGGGTATTCAACCTCCCATACATGCTCTGAATATTGCACTGAACCCACAATTATGGGGTAGTTTCCTACTTTTGTGGTCTGTTGCCGCCGGAACACGCACCTGGGCATTGTCGCAATAGAAATATTCAAGTTACTTGGGTGCGTTCCTTGGGGGCAAGTTTCGAGTTGAGATACTGTCACTCAACACTCAACTCCTCCGTTTAGGTAGAACTCCTAACGAAGCCAAGGGGGGTAGTCCCTATGAGCTACTAAGGCTGATTAAGCAGTTTAGTTTTGAATGGGTGAGTTGTTTAGGAGTTTGAAATCGATTGACTAAAAGCAAAAATAATACTTGCAAAATATAATTTGAGATTAACAACATAACATAATCATATAACACATAAGATCTGAATCAAAGATTGAATTGTTGTAAAATAAGACTAGTGCCAAAATGGAGTCAAAAAATAAAGTGCTGTTGTATTGTAGATGTTTTGCAAGTGCTTCTTGATCAGTTTTAGTTTATTATAGGATGAGACTTGATTACGGGAGAAAGGGGAGCTCCAGATATATCGTGAGGTACAAGGGGTAATGTCCGAAAATTAACTAAATGTGGCTCCTCATGAAGACGTGTGGGCTGGAATGGAGTCTCGAGGGTGGTGTTCAACACTACACCAACAAGGGTGTAGCCTAACTGTGCCCTGAGGTTGCCTCCCAGTGGTTCCCGCTTCTCTTGAGAAATTTCCCCACACAATAATTAATGTCTGAGTGCCGGATTTTCACTATGTTTAGGGTTGTTAATTTTATTAGTATGAGTTTTTATTAGATGTGAAAAATTAAGGAGTAGTTGCAACTCTTTCTGATTTCCCACATGACCAGTCTACTGCCCACAAAGAGAAAGAACATACTTTGAGTTGGAAACTAAATGTTTATTCTATTTGATTGCAAAAGATAAATAACTGAAGTAAAGTGTTATGCTAATTACTACAGACAAAGAGTCTCTTTTTTGATCATCCGATCACGTACTCAGGCAGAGTCCTTTATGTGACGGCGAGAGCATACTTCCGGAAAGCAATGCCAAATTTGTTACTTTAAACAAAATCAAAGACTGAAAGTAAATTGTTGAACTAATTACTACACCACGAATATCTTTTCCCTTTCGGTATTTTGGTAGAGCGTGGTGTGTTAGTATTGATTTCTTTGGAAAAAATACTAGAAATAATAAGATCTGCTTGATATGCAAAGTATACTGCATGCGAATAACAAAATTAGGTGTTCCTATGTCTTGAGTGAGTTTGAACGCTGATATTTGGATCGGACACTTCAAACGTTAAATTTTAACTTTAGATTGATTTGTTAAACAAAAATGAAACTAACTAAGCAAAAAGGAAAAATCACACAAAGATGCCAAAAACCCTCCTGGGGGGTTGGGGTGTGGGTGCTGGGTAGCCCACTTTCTCTTCTTTTTATTTTGATTTACAATAAACTTTTGAAGAAAATGCTTTGGATCTTTACAGATCTAGATCCGAAGACTTACAAAAATGCAAAGGGTAAATGCCAGATGAAGTTGAGATGCCCTAGAAGCTCCAGAATGGCCCAAACTTGAATTTTTTTGACCAAAAAGTGCCAAAACCTGCTAAAAAGTAAAACAGGACAGTGAGCTAATTAGTGTTAGAAAATGCCCAAAATCACTTTTAAAAGTGATTTGGGCAACTGCAAAAAATATGGAAAAAATCTAGGCTAGTTTACTTGAAAAATTGAATGAAAATAACTCAAAAGGACAAGTCCTTTTGAGGATCTTGGCTTGCTTTTGAGGGCATCCAATGAAGCACTTCAACTTTTTCTAGATTTATCTATTGAACCCAAAAGAATCTATTTAACATGCAAATTAAAAATTGTACTTTGAAAGAACTTGCAAAATGAAATAACTTCCTAGCTAGATCTACTTTTTATGATAAAACTTCGAAAGGATTTTAGATCTAAGCATAAACTAAACTCATAAATTAGATATACTTAGTGATTGAAAATTGAAGCATAGATCTATAAGTCTAGCAAGTAACCAAGGAGATTTTCTTCAAACTTTTGAAGAGAGAGAAAGGAAGAAATGAAGCTTGGTGTTGGATGGATCAACTGAAGAGACTTTCGGTGATAATTTGTGGACTATGTTGGATGAATCCTTGGAAAATAAGAGAACAAACTTGTTCCAATACTTTTCTACGCTTTGTAACCTGTAACTAATTAGAAACTTGCCAAAGAGATTACGAGATCTGGTAATAAACACATAAGAAATCAAGAAAGCATGTCAATAAACTTATTAAACAATGCTACATTAGATCTCTATATATGCATGATTAAAAGAACTAGCAATAAGCTTATTACTTGATCATTTCTTATCAATTAATACCAATCCTTTCAAGGCCAAATTCACAATACGATTGAACAAGAATTTAAAGCTACATGTTACCTCAAGCTAATACAACAATGATCATCCACAAGAGAGCATGGCACCATGTAGCCTCCGAAGCTTCAACTTTATTCCAACAACTAGAGCAAATACAACTATTACAATAGCCGGCTTCTCTCAACACAACTTCGACTAGCTTACAAGGAGGAAGAGAGCTTGCTTAAATAGATAATGAGAGGGAGGGCACAATAGCTCCATGAAGGCATCAATCTTGATAGAATAAGGGATAAATCCCTTTGATGTAGGATAGAGGGGGAGTTCTATTTAATGAGGGAGGCGCCACCTCACAAGAGGTGCGCCCCCTCTACCTTGGGATCTCCTCCCATAAACCACGAGTTGCCACATCCACAAAGCCGACCATGTGAAGGAGATATGCGCACCCTTTTTCATGGGATAACTCGCCCGTCCTTTGATACGATTGCATATCACTTGATTTGATTTTTAAACATGTGATTTATTCTCCATATGAAGTCGCCTTTAATGTGATATGGCATGCCAACTCATTTAGCACATGCCAAATGAACTTTTTTATTATAATTTTTATTTTTACTTTGGGTCAATTTGTATTTTTTTTGCATTTATTTGCCAATTTGTTGCATCTTTAAGGAATAATGCTCCTAGAGACGATGTAGTCACCCCAAACATGGGGAAAGTGAGTCCTAGGGTAAAAAGGACGCTTGAGTGTGAAAACAAACATCCCCACGTCAACATCCACTTCCAGACCACACTTTTATTACAATTTGAAAATTTCCAATTAAATCATTAAAAAATGGTCTAATTTTACGGAAAAAATTATTTTCTTCATAAATTAAAAAAAACTTAGGGAGACCTAGCACATGTCCATACTACTCAATTTTAATTATACATTGACATTTGAACTCTAATAACCTCCTAAGACCGAGAAATCATGCCGACCACCCCAACTTTGGAGGTATGAGTGAAAAACTCGAAAATTATAAGTTGTTTATTCAACAACCTATAATTGACAAGGGAAAAAAACACTCTGGGCTAGTCGAACTGATAACTAAGTCCTAGGAAATCCGATTCCTTTCAAAAACCTTCATGCTATGACATTTTTACAATTTCCCCGCAGGGCATTGACATGTGACTTTATTAAAAAAAAATGGGCCAAGGTGGCCTACTAGGACTTCTGATCTTCTGATTCTGAACAAGTAAACTTGTTCTCTCTTCATAGGCTCACTTGAAATCATCTAAGTGCAACTTAGCTGATAACATGGTCATTTGTCAGACATTAATAAAATTATCTTATCTTATCTATTTAAAGCTTTGTCCATCGGATGTACCTGTGTATGTGTGTACCCTGCTCAAGAACTTGTCCTACCATGAACCCCTGAATAACAAAACATATCATGTGTGAAATCTGAAAGGTACTTATGAACCATCGATGTCTAAGTGATGGACCAACCAATCCATTCTGTAATGTACCTGTTATCACACAACTTGTAGTTGTTCCTAAGGTTATCCTATCCAGGACGGTAGAGGTGTTGGACAACTAAAGAGGTGACCCAAGAGATGCCACGGTTCCCAATGCAATTGGGTGTCACGTTAACCGAGGCACTCTTCACTTTAGATCAAGCCTAAGCAAGACCAAGGGGGAGACCCTAGCTTAGCCAATGAAGGCTAGCGAACCCAATCAAGACCTCCTAGGGAAATGTGATGATGATAGAGTAGAGGATCAAGATATGATTAGATCTAGATCTAGAAATGGTAAGTGGACCCAATGAGGTTAGGGCTTGGTTGAAGAGGCTTAAGACAAGGACAAATGTTCAACCAAGTGTGAGATAAGGTCACTTATGGATTAGGATTAATAGATCTAGATAGATCTAATGCCAATATGAAAGATCCAAGTGGGGCCCACCCTCAAAATAAGGAAAATGGTCCAAATGGGGCCCACAAGGTGAAAATTGAAGTTAAATGGACTAGGGGGTTTGCAATTGAATCGATCTAGTGAAACAATGAAGAATTAGCAATACCCAAATGGGATCTAGCAAAAATGGCCACCTACCCAAAAGTGCGACCTCCCTTGGAGAGGCCTAATGCCTTAGATCGGGGGGTAAATGGAGTCGGATGTCCACCAAATTATAGATCGGGAATGTTGTGACTAATGTAGAGGTGGGTTTTAATTATTAAGCCCCAATAATTGCTAGATTTCCATAGATTTGAAAAATAAAAAAAATACAAGGGTTTTGATTTTAAGGGTTTTGATGACCAATAGGATGAAAGACAAGAAAATGGATACGTACCTTGTAGATATTACCTCAAATGCTTGCGGCTACCTTGCACATAGATGATCCTTGCATTTAGTTATAATTCCAAGCTAGACCTAAGTGATTCCAAGCAAAAACGTCCAAGCCCAAGGAGGAAAAACATCCTAATCAACCTGTAAAAGAAACTACAAAAAGTTAGATTTGATCCATAGATGAATGAGATCTAAGCATGGCATATCAAAAGAAGCAAATCAATGGACAAAGCACAATTGAAAAAATCCCTTCAAGTTGAAAACGTCTTGCCCAAGGGGGATGTGAGAAACCCCAACAATCTTCCCTTCAAGCAATTCGCTCCCCTGCATCAAGTCAATTCGGCCTCCCTCTGTAACTATCAAAATCACCTATAAAAAGCAGAGATGTCTAAAGTAAGAGATGTATAATCATGTACAAGAGCATCCCATCAAAGCACAAGAAGAAGATCCACAGAAATAGTATTTTATTCCAAGTTTTCTAGAGCCCAAAAGGTGCCTTTACAATAGGGGGGTCTCTTCCTTAAATAGGAGGAGAGAGACCAAAACCCTAAACCGCTTTTGAAATGAGTGGTCGAGATCAAAAGATAAAATAATACAATCAATGGGTAAGATGAGCCGGTACAATATAACATGGATCACTCACTAAAGGGGCGTGCGCACTCACTAAAAGAGGGCTCCAAGGGGGGTGCGCACTACATACAAGTGACTAGGGTACAAGTATGCCACATAAGATGCCTAGGACAAGTGACTTAGGAGCACATGGTGGGGCTAGGAGGCATTACTTTCCTTCACTAGCATCACCCCATGGCACAATAATATAACATATGACTCAGTGACATGTCCAAGTGAACAAATGATCAAATCCTGCCCCCCTCAACTGAGAGAAGAATGCATCAAAACACAACCCGATGACTGTGTGGATCCACTGAATGCTGCAAACTGATCTGGAAGGAGTGGGATGCACCATAGATGACCTCAGAGCAGACCTCATGCCAAAACCTTGCCTCAATTTCCCAAATCGATTTCCTTAATGACCTTTTTATTCCACCTGAAAAACCACCAAACTTCCCACAACCCACTGCCTGGTGCCCAGGCAAAAAATCTGACTGTACCATCATGTTCGGAGTGTTGTTAGTACGACTACCGTTACACCAAAACCCGCAGGTAATTGTTAAACTCACCACCGCCAGATTTCAAGGATCCACGAGAGGCGATTAGTCCCTTGTCACGATACACCGGGGACCGCTGGCTACTTGCAATTTCGTGCAACAATCTCCCCCTCAGCGCGAGCCGAGTGTGTATCGAACTTGTGACCTCTAGCTCTGATACCAAATGTTGGTAGTACGACTGCCGTTACACCAAAACCCGCAAGTAATTGGTAAACTCACCACCGCCAGATTTCAAGGATCCATGAGAGGCGATTAGTCCCTTGTTACGATACACCGGGGAGCGTTGACTACTTGCAATTTCGTGCAACACGGAGAGGGGGTAATATGGTAATAACAAGTGGCTGGACCACCCCTCTCCTCTGTAGCGCCCTAGGCAACGACTCACCATCTATGCATCTGCTGGACATGCCACATCAACATGGCCAAACTGGTCAACAGGTGAAAAAATGCTCATATCATCACTGCAATTGCCTAAAACTGAAAAGTAAGTGTCTCAATGGGTCCAAAAGACCCAAATCCTCTAGGGATGAGTACTCATACACCTCATGGTAACTTGTAAGATCATCTGTGGCATCTACCATACCTTGACAAATAAAAATATGATGTCCTGGAAATGATAATAATCACTAAAAGTACATCAATCATCATCTGAAACCTGTGTCCAACATATGGAGTCATCAAAAGGTATATCAAAGACCATGAATCAACATTATACAACATAATTGGTCTAACTCATCACGGACCCCAAGGTTGACCTTGGTCAAACTAGGTTTGACTGATCAAACTGATCAAAATATGACCTAGGATAAAGAAGCCTGTTGCTGCAAGTGCAAATGGTAAAGACATGCTCTTTAAATCATTTTCATAGCAAGACTGTGAAACATTAAGCATCATTTCATTGGCAGTTAATAGATAATAATAGGTTAGTTAATAATTTACTTTCAAAAAGAACCTCGAGAATATACTCATTTGTAAACATGATCAATTTGCTAGCAAAGGGTGAAGGATAAGGTTGCAAGGCTAGGCAACGGGGGATGACTTGACTAACTTGACACTGTGATACTTTGGATAAGGGAAATGGTATTACACATTCAAGGATATGTTGGATAAAGAATACACAGGGGATGGCAGTGTCTCACAAATGGGTAAGTTGTTTAGATAGGTGTTTTTTCAACCTTGGCAAATGTCTACAACTAGAACCGTCGTGAATTGGGTGCCTGACTAACTGTAACTTGAGGTTCCAGGGGACACTTAGAATTAACTGCCATCTTACATCACAACCCGCAGGCTTCGTGAGGAATTAATCATTACATTACATTTCATTTCCTTGGTCAACAGTCTTTGGATTTAGCATACATTTAACCACTGCTTTTTAGGCCTTTATGACCCTTTTGGATTTTGCATGTGCTTATAAGCACAACTTATCGCAGCTCACATCTAGGGTATTTTCATTTAAATTCATTTCATTTCATTTCGTTTCATAGCATAGCCTTTCTTTCATTGTGCTGAGAAGCACAGTTTTCAAAGCACTTTCATGGGCTTTCATAGATATAACAATAGTTTCCATATGTAATGATGGTAGTACTATTTGCTTCAGGTTTTAGTCAACATAAATTATGCAACTATGGGGACTTTCCACAATCAAGACCAAACATTGGGGCAACCGACTAGAGTGATCAAGGTATCAAATCCAACTCACCAAAGGTAAGTTTTGTTGCCAACTCAGAGCCGAGACACAATTTAAACAGGGATGCTATCCAACACAGAGGTAAGAATGGAGAGGTCCTCCATATCACAAGTCAAGGTGTAAGTTAGGGTAAAGACTAATAATGGGGAAAGAAAATGGATGGATGGAGAAAGTGAAGGTGATACCTAAGCTAGCAAGTCAAAAAAACAAGAATGATCATGTCTACACTCCTAAGAAGGTGAAAACCAATGAGTATAAAGCAAGAGTTTCTAACTGTCAGTAATATAATCATTTATATAATCCAAAGTAACCAATTTCATTTTAGCATATATATACTTCTAGATCATAATCACTAGATGTCAAGTCAAGCTATCAAAATGACTAAAACAACAAGATAATAATACCAATGCACATCATATACCTGATGGGTCATATACCTGTATCTGTAATCCGGACCAACTGTAACTACTGAGAACACTGCTGCTGAAACTCTAATCATTGCACTCTACCTGTATGGAATAAAAGGTCATCTCGGTCATCAAATATGAGGTCTTCAGGCTCAACCTTGGCATAAGGTCTACCGCATGTCTGATATAAGGCTGCTCTGATGTGTGAGTGATCACAAATAATACTGCTCATCATAGCTGATCTCACTGAAGATGTGCAAAGGCAAAGCTAAAAAATATGCAGATATCTTCTTTGCAACCATGGTAGCCCAGCTACTATGGATGTGATAACAATACCCATAAACAAACTAAGATAGGCACTCCAATTGAATTTTGAAGAAATCCACTTCGGGTGCTAAAATACGACATTCTACCAATATTGTTATTAATTGTATTGAACTTAATATTACTTTCCAATTAGTTGATATGTATCAAGTGGTTAACTCCAAATTCAATTTATTAAAGTAAGTGTACATGCCAGTGAAGCACCACTTGGGGCATACTCGCGAGTACCCGCGAGTCTTGCTGAGTGGATGCCCTCCCCGCGTAACCGCCGAAGACTCGTCTTCATACTTGCGGACTCAGGTTGACTCGTGGAATCGTCGAACTCGGCCAAACTCGCCGGCATACTCGTCGGACTTGGCTAGCAAAAAAAATCGTGCCTGGCGGGAAGCACAGTTTATGCAGTCAAGTTGATTCGCGGGCCCGGGCCGGGGCATCCATCAACTCTGTTTTTGTTGCTGAGTTCGAGTCTATTTGTAACTTTGTTGCTGCTGAGTTCGAGTCTCTGCAAGTGTGTTCGTGAAATGTTTGTGCCGAGGAAGCCGTTAGCTACTTGCAGAGACTGGACAGTGCCGCCGTGTGCCGCTGTGTAACATGATCCCCGATGCTGCCGTGAAGGAATGGGGAGTGAAGTCGCTGTGCCACCGTGAGGAGTGAAGCCACCGTGATCGTTGAAGCATGAAGCCATCAAGGCCAACCTCCTTCGAAGCAGCAGTTTAGTGGTTTTAATTTTTTTTAATTTTTATTATGTAATATATTTTATCCTAAGTTTTCTGTAGTTACTAAAATTATTATTTAAATTTTTGTAAAATTGATTAATGTAGTTACATTAAACAATTTTTTTTAATACTCTTACAAAATATGTATTATGTAATATGTAATACATTAACTAAATTTGGTTTCTAACTATCTAGTATAATATTATGTAATACGCAATACACTTAAATTTAGTTATTATGTAATACGTAATACTATTTAGTAATTTACTCGTTTTAAAATTTATGTAATATTATATTTTAAATTTAATACTAATAATTTAATATTTAAAACTTTAAATTTAGTTTATGTTATTTAATTTCTTTATTTTTTTATTGTTTCTATTTTTAATATATTATTTTCAAAGTTTTATTGTTTTTTATTTTAAATTGTTATTTTATTTTTTTTCAAATATAATTTTAATTTATTAATTCGTTAGGTAACTTAGCTTAAACTTAGATTAGTGGTTGATTTTTTTTAATATATTATAATATTATTTGATTTCTGTAATTTAATTTCTTATATAATTTTTTTAATATATTATTTATGTAGTTTAATTTCTTTATATTTTTTAAATTTTCATTTTTTTTATTGTTTTTAACACTATGGTTTATGATCTCTTTATGGTTTATGAGCACTATGTTTTATGATCACTATTTAAATTTTTAAATTTTTGCATACAAAAATTGATTGTGTTGTCGTATAATCATAGTTTATGAGACAATGTTATGAATTATTGCATAAATTGTAGTTTTATAGTTTGTATGGATTGGAAATGCTTTTAAACTCTTTTTTGTGCCAAAAATGTACAATTTTTTTTTTTTTCTTATTTGCCGAGTCTTGCCGAGTCTGTCCCGAGTCTTTCCCGAGTCTTTCCTGAGTCTACGAGTCATATGCTAGCCGAGTATTTGCCGAGTCCGAGTCGTGCAACATTGGTACATGCCATTCTAAAACTCAAGAGGTAAGGTGCCATTAGAGGCATCTATGGGAGTGTTAAAAACTTAACTAGGGAAGTTGTTCTCTGGAGGGCATGAAAAGTTTTGCATGCTCAGATGCATGCAAAAGTGAGTTTTGCATGCACTCACTTTAGTCTTTTGGTAAACCTAATTTACCAGTTAGTTGATATAAGAAGACAGAGGTCTCTAACGGTAGTTAACGAGCCAACTGATTTGAGATAGATCCAGTTGAGAGGTGGGCGACTTTCCTAAGGAAGGAGGGCACATTCTTTGAGGAGAGAGAGGCTCGTACTGCTTCCGGTTGATCGATTGAGCAGCTGATACTTTCAGAATATCCTTATCTCAGTGAGTGAGAAAGGGCTGTGACGATCAGAGCTCAGATATGTTGAGATCTGCTTCTGTACGGGCATTTGTTATCTTGAGGGAGGGCGCACTTATCCATGCAGAGAAGGGCGCATTCAGCTATTGGCCTTCTTCCGTAGCAGAGCAGATCATAGCAGTGCAGTGAGAGAGTCAGTACAGATAGAGTTACTTGCAGACAGATCCAGATTTAGTTGACAGCTAGGGCACATTTCCTCAGTGCATGCATCAGTCGCTGCATGCAGATCTAGGGCTTTGACCCGGTTAGGTTTGGTGTTTTGTACAGCTGAAGAGAGGAGTTTCAGACTGCAGAAAAGTGAGGCCGTACAGTCATAAGATTGCACAGAAAATGAGGCAGCTTGTGGGCACAGTTTTCGAGGTGATCTTTTGCTGATTTTTTTGTCTTATTTCTGCACAAACTCCAGTGTATATTTCTGCTGTACTATTTACTGTAAATTTCAATCATTTACAGTCATTTCTGGGCACTAAACAGGGGTCTGTATGGTCACAGTCAACTGAGATTTTCATGCTCAGTCAATGCTGGAAATCACTGTGTAATTTCTTGATGTAATATGCTGCTGTTACACTCTCTGTAATATTCCTTAAGAGCTCAATAAAGACTCTCCCTCTTGACTGGTTTTTTCCCCGAAGCGTGGGGTTTTTCCAGGGTCATGGTTGACCAAAAATCACTGTGTTTATATGTTGCTTATTGCATGCTGGTACATTTTTTCTGTGCATGAACTTTTATGACAGTCTGTTGGTTATTAAGTTTTTCCGCTGCTAAATGTACTTTACAGACAGTATATTAGCCTACAGTCAAGTTAATTTTAATGTTTGATAAATGTGCATGACTTGTGCTTACTGTTGAGGTCAATATCAGTGGTTTGTAAAGTGTTTGACATCAGATTACAGTTGGCTGTTAAGTGGGCAGATTCTGAGTTTTTGTTGTCATTTTTCAACACTGATCTCACTGAAAATGTCCAAAGGCAAAGCTCGAAAAATTGCAGATATCTGCTCTGCTAACATGGTAGCCCAACTACTATGTATGTGATAACAGTACCGCCAGTTGATTGATGCCTTGTTGTACCTAGTTAATACCAGGCCAGATATCTGTTATACAGTGAATGCATTGAGTGAACACATGGTTGAGCCAAGACAAGTAAATTAGACAACAACTAAGCATGTGTTCAGATATCTTCACGGTATAATTGGTTATGGATTGAGATATACCTCAGGTGATAGAGTGAAGCTGGTAGGCTTCAACAATTCAGATTGGGCTGGGAATGCAGTTAATTGAAAGAGCACCTTTGGGTGATGTTTTAGCTTGGGATCATCTATGGTTTCTTGGTTTAGCAAGAAACAGTCTTCTGTGGTACTCAATACAGCAGAAGCAGAGTACATTGCAGCCAGTGCAGCTAGAAGGGAGCAGTGAAGCTCCATTATTTCTCCACAGATGAGTAGATTGTAGATATCCTTACCAAGCCTTTGTCCATAGTGAAGTTTGCATACATCCATGAAAGGCTTGGGGTGGTGGATATTTCCTTCCTCAGGAAGGGAGATTGATGACTAGTATGGCTGTTGATGAGGCACAAGCCAATACTTGTGCCTGACTCCTTAGTGGAGTGTGTCCCTGTGTGGGATGGTTCTTGTGTGGAACGTTCTCCGGTGTGGAGAGGACTCCTTTGTGGAGTGGATCCCTGTGTGGGATGGTTCCTGTGTGGAAGGTTCTTTTGTGTAGAGAGGTGTCCTTTGTGGAGTGGATCCCTATGTGGGATGTTCTCTAGTGGGGAGAGTGCTCCTGTGTGGAGCTTGGGCCCAGAGGGGTGGACTAGCTGCAGTCATCACTGCCTTCCAGTTGTAATGACCGGTAAATTGGAAGAAGAGTCTTCTTGGGGATGTGGAGCCTCCCTTCGATTTGAGATCGATAAAGTGCTTGGAAGAAGTGTCTTCCTGAGGAGTGCAACCTCTTTTTGGTTTTAGATTGATAAAGCATGAGGATGTGTTCCTCTATGGTCTAGGTTGGCCAGGATAATAAGATGGATCAAATATCATCTTTGGAAAGATGATGTGGTTCCAGTGAGGAGCAAGGCTCCATTGGGAACAATTGTCCTGGTCAGAAGGACTTGATCATAAGAGACCTTTCTTATGATGATGAGATGTACGAGACAAGTTGTGACGATCAGATGATATCCAGTTGTGTTCTAGAGTGATGATACCTCCCTAGCTGAGAGGGAGTGTTGATGTTTCCATGAGTTCCAACCTTGATTTGCCATATGGACTAATTAGTAGAGGGCTCAGATGCTTATCCTAGTCTAGTCATGTGGACTGGAGTGATGGTAGGCTAGAGGTCACATTGCGTACTCAGTATGTGGAGTGCTCCTTAACTAGAGTGATCTATTCTTTATGGAGTGTCATGACTTGTCTATGTTACAAGGATATTTTATCTCCTTGTATATTAGACAAAGTGTAGTCTAATGTGAAGTTGACAATTGGCTCTAGAAGTGTTTGGGATTTCTTAGAGTATGGTCAAATAAACATTAGAGCTCTTGGATAAGAATGTGACCGCATGTGATGAGACATCAACAATGAGAACTTTTCAATGATGAAGAGATATCCAAATAAGTCAAGACATCCATTGAAGAAGTCCTAAAGAACGTTGAAGAAGAACCTCTAGAAGACAAACAATGTTGAAGATCGTGCAAGAAGAATACATTCCTCGCTAAGAGGGAGTGTTGATGTTTATGTAGCATCGGAATATATTCTTAAGAAGTCGTAGATAAAGTGGAAGAAATGAAGAGCACAATTACCCCAATAAAATGGGTAAAATAACCCTAGAAGATAAAAAGACAAGTCGGCTTGAAAGATAAAATAAAAGATAAATAAATAAATAAATAAATAAAAGTCAAGCCGACCTAATTGATGAACTTCTAGTGAAAAGAAGAATATAAATAAAGTGCTTTCACACTTCATTATTACAACAATTTCATCTCTCTCTCTCTCTCAAGTGGTGCGCACTTCTCTAGGAGGACAAGTGAAGAAGACAAGAAGCAAGAAGAAATTGGCTATGGGTTGTAGAAGACTAATTTCTGGGGCTCTTACTTTTGTATCTTTTCTGTTTGTGATGTATTTTGTTCAAGATCACTTCCATATCTGGATGTACTTGTATTCTGTACTAAATCTCTGAATAAGAAAGGATTGCTAGGTTTTTCCCGAGTTTGGGTTTTCCCAGGGTAAACTATTGTGTCTCTCGTGTTTCTGTGCATGACTATGTGTAGTTAAAGTTGAACGAGATGGAAATTATACTGCTATATCATTAAAAATCTAACAAAATTTACCCTAAACATTAGGAAATAGTTGATGCTTTTTTACAACCAAAAGAAGATAATATCATTTGATCTAACAATGAAGTCTTGCACTGAAGTTTCTTCATCAAGAGATGCAGAAGAGGTAGATGCTCAATACAATCAGAAATCTCAACAGAAGAAACAAGTTCAAAGAAAAAAATTGCAAGATTTCAACAAAGTTTTGACAGAAGAGAAATAAATTTTTCGTCTAAAAACTTGAAACAACACCTTGCTAACAAAAGTTCAAAAAGTAAAACGATGGAAAAAACTGAAAGTGGAAGTACAAGTGCATGACAAAGAGACATCAACTGACTGAATTGAATCAAGGATATTTTTAAAAGTGGAAGCTCAAACCTTGGATATCGAAACCTTAGCAAATATAACTATTCCTACTAATAAAATATCAATGATCAATGAAATTATGGGAACCATAAAACTGAGATGAAGAAAAATCAAGTTACAAGGACACTGTATCAGATCAAAATTTATAATCACCAGCACTATTACTGTAGCCAATCAACTTTTCAACATCACTTTGAACAAAGACATATTGTACCTACATTCTAAAGAATATCAATTCCAATGCAACTTTGTCTTCAAATCAAAGTAATCCTTTAGATCACAATACAAGAAGTTCTGTACAAGAACTCTGTCAACAAACAGTGCCAAAAAGATAGATCTAGGTTGTATTGATTCATCTCCAATGGGACAATACTGTTCAATACTTAAAAGGTTTTCTTTGTTGGGTTTCTACTTTGTTCAAATTCTTCGAGGATGAAGCATTTGAGGATTGGTTATATGTAGTGAACATAAATTAGATTATTAGTTATAATAAAGATTATCACCTAAGCGTTGTGTCTCTTAGCATGAACATGTCTCATCACCACTATATAAGGAATCATCTTGATTACCTTCCTGTCATCATTGTATCATTCATTCTTAATGAATATTATTTCTGTACCTTTGGAAATTTTATTATTGGCCCTTGTCCTTTTTTAATGTGATGGCTCAGTGGATGAGCCGGTTTGGTTCATTACAAGTAATAATAATAATAACAATGCTGGTGATACTAACCCAAAGTCCAGATTATACACGAACATTCATAATGAGATATGCTAGGAAAGTGTTTAGATTGGTCATTGGTTTGAATTGGGATATTGTAATCTCTTAATGTATAATGTTTCTTAGTATATCAGATTAAATGATTTCAATGGCACAAGGCCAACTGAGAAGTCCGTTTTGTTTCTTTTATTCTTCAAACTTCATAGTTATTATTTCAATTTTTGATGCTTGGGTAATTTATTATGATTATGAGAACAAGGTGACTTAATACCCAATAAATACACTATCATTTACTACTATTTAATTGTTAGAATGTTGAGGTATGGAATTTTGTGTTTTTATTTTAGATTAGTTTTTGACTTTTGCAGGTACGGGTGGCTTTGGTCACGTCGTATTATGTAAAAATAAATTGGATGGTCGTCACTATGCAATGAAAAAGATTCGTCTTAAGGACAGAAGTCTATCAGTCAACAACAAAATTTTGAGGTAAAAATGTTTAGTTTGGACAGCGTCATTAGTATGGTATCATCAACATAGATAGCATATGGAATTATGAAAAATGGTGTTAGATACTCTATATTCTGATTGAAGTATGAACTACCATGGTTTCTTTTGGCGATGGTCATTCAAGGGAATGCTGAGTATTAGATGGAATTTATCAAGTTTTTTTGCATTTGGAATGCTTTACTTTATACTTTGAATAATTTCAGTGTTGCCTTTTACATGCCTATAGAATAGTCTCATTGACCTACTTTTGGTCATTTGTTGGACATTAATACACTTATCTTATCTTATCTAAGAAATTAATTTTCAATTGGTGAAAAAGTATAAGGACTCGATCTGATAGTCTTCTTTTTCAGGAATTGTGGGATTTTGCCTTGACTCCTAATTTCTAGGAGGCAATATATTACGAGATACAAAAAGCTAGTGATTAGTTTCCAAAGGGAAGAAACAGTTGGTTAAGTTAATGAAAAATTGGCCAAGTTAACCTTGAATACTGTTGAATTTTTATCTATTTCCACATCTTGACAATTATTTCACAATGATTTCAAGCATTCATTTCATCCCACAATTTCATTGAATAATTGCACACTGAAAATATCAACTTAAATTGCAGCAGAAACAAAAGGAACATAGAAAGATTGCCATGCACAAGAGACAAAATTTACCTTGGGAAACCCAATAGGGAGAAAACCCAGCCAACTTTTCTTAGAAGAAATCAATCCAATTCAAGTACAATACCATTCATGAAGATGAACCCTAGCACAAGAGAGGTTCATCCTCCTTCATAAGAAACCCTAACAAGGGTAGCGAACTTCTAGAGAGAATAAGAGAACCCAAAAATATTGCTTCTTGGCTTTGCTAGGCCTTCTTTGGAGGTGTGCACAAGTGGAGAAGAGAAGAGGTGTGATTGTGATGATGAAAAATGAAGTGAGTGAACTCTTTATATATATTCTCCAGTTCACTTGACTTTTTCCTCAATGGGGCCAACTTGTACACTTGATGGGGCCGACTGGCTAATTTGATCTTCATCTTTTATTTATCTTCAGGCCAACTTGTTTTCTTGTCTTCACTTTTCTTCTAGGACTTCTTCAATGCTATCTAGCACTTCTTCAATGGTTGAATTTCCTTCTTGGTTATTTCTTCATCAATTTTGATCTTCATCTTTTATTTATCTTCAGGCCGACTTGTTTTCTTGTCTTCATTTTTCTTCTGGGACTTCTTCAATGCTATCTAGGACTTCTTCAATGGTTGAATTTCCTTCTTGGTTATTTCTTCATCATAGAAAAGTTGTCCTTGTTGATGTTAATCTCCTCACATGCACGTCTATTCACATAGAGCTCTAATGTTGATTTGACCCCACTCTAAGAAGTCTCAGACACTTCTTAGAGCCTATGTCAAATTCAACATTAGATTAAATTTTGTATATTTTTTAAGGAGATAAAATCCCCTATCAAATAAACAAATCAACTCACTTTAATATAGAATAGATCACTCCTTCTTGGGGCACTCATTCTCAGAGTATGCAACGTAAACTCTAGTCTTCTTCTCGGAGCATCTAGAGCCTTATTTACTCTTAGTCACTTCTCATGACTAATCAAGGTTACGCCGGGGCGATCCTCTACCAACCATTGGTCAATTCTCATGACCTCTCTGGGAGAATGTCTGCAGAATGTTGCCCAATGCTGCACCTTGGAGAAACATCAAAGTTGGATAAGATAGATAAGATAATTTATTAATGTCCAAAAAACGACCAAAAGTAGGTTAATGGGATTGCTCAATACATAAATAGTGATACATAGTGGGGATGTGAAAGCTACTCCTATAAAAGAAAAAATCAAAGCTAATTTTAAAGATCCAAGTTCAACTATCTGAAGGCCAACAAGAAATACAATGCTTTGAAATAGAGGACAAGGAAAATAGCCTCAACGCTCCAAGTATTTGCTGCAAGATGAAGGAGAGGGAGGCTTGTTTGTGAATTTTCCTAGCCTAGGTGACTGAAGTCCTTATGTTCTCAACCAAACAAGTTTGTTGTTTAATTGTATAAATATAGTTTCTTCACATAGCAACAATCACACAATTGCTAGGGGTGGCAAGTGCGGCGGGGTGGGGTGGGGAGGGGGTTTAGAAACAAGTTATGCATGGGGATTATGAAGAATGACTAATAGATGGTTTGAGATTCATGCATTGTTCCTTGGCATTTCAATTCTTAGCTCTTAGAATATCATGTCATCTTGATCCTCCAGGAATCCTCTCTAATTATAGATCTGGTGTGTAGAAGAAAGGACGATGAATGATCATCTCTCAATAGAATGCTACAGAGAATACAAGGCCTTCTGGACACTTCCCGATCTACGCTATACTTCTGTAGAATATTCCATTACTTCAAGCTTTCTTAACTGTGACTTATACTATACCAAGTATGATGCTTGTTTTGGACTATTAATTAGAATGCAGACGTGCCCTTCCAATTGTCATGCATTATAAATGCTTTTTATTTTCTGGGGTTTGTGTTAATTACTGCTGTGAGAATGATTCATTTATATGACTTGTATCAGCAATGATGAATTGTAGATAAATGAATGCGTTTGCAGGGTAAAAGTCAATAATGCTACTTTATGTTCACGAGCTATGTAATCAGTGGACATTTACCTTCTAATCTAGAGTACAAATTCCATTTCTAAACACTCCTAATATTTTCAGGGAGGTTGCTACACTTTCACGTTTGCAACATCAACATGTGGTTCGCTATTACCAGGTTTGGTCTGTTTATGACTATCTTGAACATTGTTTCCTATTGTGTGCTATACACATTGAAGATAAAAAAAATTATTGAGTACATACTAGGCCTTTCAAATCATAGTAGGATGTGTTGTAGGGTTTCAAGAATCACTTTTTACATTAACATGATTATATGAATACACTTATACATGTATATATACATAGATGTCGACTCTGTACACCCAGCCATGCAAATATCTCTGTATATTTGTTTTTACATACACACACATATAAACAAGGATGAATCTTCACAGGTATCCATCCACTCATAAAACATCATCTTGCCTTTCTATGGGCTCAGCTTGTAGATTTAGAAGGCATGTTTAATGTGGGCCAACATGATATGAATTCAATAGGCCCATAGGGCACATGCCATATAATAAAGATGCAAAAAAACCACGAGACGTAAAATTTTTAGATTACCATTCATCAGTAAGAAGGCAAAAAGAGAGTTATCATCATAGATCATCATCACTACGATTTGGTCTTGTACGATGTAAATTGCAAAATCAATATGATATTATTATATTCGATGTTCATAACCTCTTTACAAATAGAGTTCCATATCATCAGAAATATCATCATTAAGATTGAGGAGCACAGGTAGGAAATAAGGAAAAAGTAAATAGTAATGCTAAATAGTGAATGAGATTGGATGGAACCCATACTTGGAACTGTGGTTGAGCAATGAGAATGGAAACAATTTCCGACATAAAATTTGAGAATGAAGAATCAAACAACCCAGACCCTTAGCAAACGCCAATCAACCACAACTCTGTCAAGCTCCATCTATTTGTACTCCAAAGTCTGCCAATCAACTGCAAATCCTCAAACCCTCAAGCAAGAAAACCTGTTAGAGCATATTTTCCCTCTCCATAGCATCAATCTCACACCTAGGGACTTAGATCTTGGTCTCATGATTACAATGGTCCAAAGTTTACTCAATTTGACCATCTAAGTCATTGGAGAGCTTCATTCCTAGATTCAAGGGGGTAATCTGTGTAGAAATTTCACTTCCCAACTGACTTTAGGGCCTAGGCTATGCACAGATATCAGTTCAATATTTAAATTCTTGTTTACTAGCAGCTACAATAAAGAATTACACATGAACAATCTGAACCTAAAGCACAATGAGAACTTCTGCCATATAAAATCTGATCAGTCAAACACAACCATCACACATAATTTCAGACACAGGGATTTTAGCCAATATGGCTCAGGCAAAACCCCAACTTGGGCAAAACCTGTGAGAGAGGAGTAATTTTTATTTCTTCAATAAAATAGTACAGCAGTAGTAAAGTACAGCAATATAATGCACCAACTTATCTCAACCCAGAAGATAAATTTCAGCCTCGATATCAGTGCCTAGACTGCCTCGAACTTCATGCTGAAATGTACAGGACAGTCCTGAAATTTTGTGCCTGTACCTCCTGCCTCGGTTTTGGTGTCTATCAGTCCAGCATTAAATGTCTTGATTTCAGTGCCTTCTCAGCCTTGAAAATCATGCCTCTCAGCTACAGAATGATCCTGTACAGACTGCATTTAATGCTGTATGGACAGTGCATTAATTGCCTTGAATTGCATGCCAGTCATCTCAGAAATTGGCAGCATATTTCTTCTTCGAAATGTGTGCTGTCTATCTCAAATTTCGTGCTGCTGGTTAACTGCTGAAGCTGCCTTGATTTTCGTGCCAGTCTCTCACCTAGAAAACATGCCCTCAAACTCAGCTGTATGGAACTGTCTTGGGATTCGTGCTGCTCTCTCTCATGAATTCGACTTCTCTAACTTTTCTCAAGCAACTCTAATTTGCTCCAATTCTCTTGGATGAATTTAAATGAAAGAGGGAATGTCTATTTAATTCAAATCACTTGTCTTTTGGTTTGCCTCTCAAGGGTAGCTGAACGGTCATCTAATCCAAGGGCCCACATTGGCTTAGATCAATGGATGAGAATAAATGCACTTTAATTCTCTCCATAATTAATTTTATTCACCCACCACTTAAATAAATCGAAAGTCACTTTATAAAATTAAAGTGAATTAATTGCTCATCTCAAGCAATTAATATAAGTGTCATGTCACTTTTCCCTCATTTAATTACTTAGGAAAAAAGCGCTAGGAGAACACTTCCTAGGTACAAATTTCAACACTTCCCCTTACCAAGGAAGGTGTTCTCCCTGACAACCAACTCATCTCTGAAGAAGATAAACTGCTTCCCCACCAAAGTTGTTAAAAGTTGCTCATGTGATTCTTGCACAATATCGAAGTCTACTCATGTGCTTCTCGCACAATATCAGTGATGCCCACCCTTTCTAAACTCTGCTCTAGAAAGGTCAAATCAAGTGTTCCTCCATGTTAGACATCATCACATGAAGGGCATCATTCTGAGCTGCAAGGCTCAGTGCTTCTATTTGCGCGAGAAGACTTTCTGGCATATCCTCTTCCAAAACCACACTCCAGTCTCACATTGTCAGCAATAAATGCTCCCCCTGTCTTTGGAAGCTGTCCTGCATCCTGCACTGATGCGTCATATCGGGACATCCCATCTCGCTCATCCATCAGTGGCAAGTCATACCAGCTGACCCTCTTGCCAGCACTGGAGGAAGTAGCCTCTCACTGACTCCTCGTAATAGAAGACGAACTATTCAGTACCACAATAATCTCTGGAGCATCTCGCTTTCTCCTCTAAATTGCGGATTGACTACTCAGCGCCACATGAATCTTCGAATCATCTCGCTCATCGTTTGTCTCGGACTTAGGATCTGTGATCCACCCAGATCCTCCTGCTGTAGGATGACCATGCACTACATACTCAAAATCTCTCCGATGACCTATCAACACAAGGTAAACTAGATCCACTCCCAATACATAAATGAAGATATGTTCACTCTTTAACAATACTGCATATCCTGCTCCCTCCAAGGCTGGAATTGAAAGCCTGCTGTCCTGCAGCCCTGGAATATAGCGTACTCTTGAAATATCCAGAATCTCTCCAAACTAAAGCTGGAACCGTACTCGTCCCAATCCTCTAAATGCATGCAGTGTCCCATCTCTATCCTGTACGAGCTGCTCTGGAATAGTCTTAAAAGTGAGGAAGGCATCTCGCCTCCCAGTCACATGACTGCAATAGGAACTATCCACAATCCACTTCCCAGCATCCACTGGTTCGCTACTACCGCAACTCTGGTCCGCTACTACCGCAACTCGAAACAAAAGTGGCAAGAGAGAACTCTTTCTCGAACTATGTAGCATACCTCTCAATCTCTGTTGTAGTTGCAACCTACTCCTCCTTCTCCTGCTTGCCCTTTTTCTTCTTAGGACATTGGCCAGCATAGTGACCAAAATCATTGCATGTGTAGCACCTGACTCTGCTTAGGTCCTTTTTCTGCTCACTCCTTTGCTACTTAGCCCTTCCCATAGGGTCCTTTTTGGACTTCCTGCCTTTAGTTGATAAGGAAACATTCTCCTCATCCTCCTTACTATTTGAAGAGCTCCCTGTACAAATCCTCTCCGGGTCTCCTCCTGCACAAAGTCATCCCAGAGATGAGATCCCAGGAAGGCATGTTCTCTCGTGCAACAACTGCCTCCACGAAGACTGCCCACTGCTTGGAAACTCCATTCAGTGTCGTCCACACTAGGTCACTGCTCTGCACAACCTCCCCAACTGCAGCAAGATCATCTCTCACCTAGATGATCCAAGTAAGGTAAGTAGTCACATTCGCAAATTCTGCCATCCCTATGCTTTTCAGCTTCTTTCTTAGTGCCATCTTTGGATTTTTATTTGAACTTTGGTACAGCTTGATCAAGGCATCCCACATATGATATGCTCGTGTTTTGGAGGTTAGGTGTGGGATCACATGATTCTTCATCCCATCAAGGATGATCCTCTTCACCTTGATGTCCTTCTTCTTGAAGGCTGCCTATGCTACTCCTTCAGTGGCTGCGGGAACTTGAACAAGATTCGCTTGAGTGCTGTTCACTACTTCATCCCATAGTTCATTCTCCTGCAAAATTAACATTATCCTTGCTTTCCAAGGAGTGAAATTGGCTGCCCCATCCATCCTGTCCTCCAACCTCATTCAGTGGCCATCTCACTGAAAATGCAAGTCCAAAACTCCCTTTGGTGAACAAAAGAAATCTTCCTTTGATGTCTGAAAATCAATGTCTGTCAATTTTCCCTCAACAGGGCTCTAATACCATGTAGAAATTTCACTTTCCAACAGACTTTAGACTATGCACAGATATCAGTTCAATATTTAAATTCTTGTTTACTAGCTGCTACAATAAAGAATTACACACGAACAATCTGAACCTAAAGCACAATGAGAAGTTCTGCCATATAAAATCTGAGCAGACAAACACAACCATCACACATAATTTCAAACAAAGGGATTTTAGCCAATATGGCTCAATCAAAACCCCAACTTGGGGAAAACCTGTGAGAGAGAGGAGTAAGTTTTATTTTTTCAATAAAATAGTACATCTGTAGTAAAGTACAACAATATAATGCACCAACTTATCTCAACCCATAAGATAACTTTCAGCCTCGATATCAGTGCCCGTTTGCCTCGAACTTCACACTGAAATGTACAGGACAATCCTCAAATTTTGTGCCTGTACCTCCTTCTCCTGCCTCGGTTTTGGTGTCTATCAGTCCAACATTAAATGTCTTGATTTCAGTGCCTTCTCAGCTACAAAATGATCCTGTATGTTGTATGGACAATGCATTAATCGCCTTATAGAAGGGACAAATGCTCAACCATGCATTAAATATGCCACTTATGAGATTAAAAAGGTAGATCTAGATAGATCTAATGCCAATAAAAAAATACCAAACTGGGGCCCACCCTTAAATTAAGGAAAGTGAGTGAATGTGGTCCACAAGGTGAATTTGAAGTAGGAATGGCACTAGAATGGTGGCTAAGCTATAGATCTGAGGTTTTAATGACAAAATAACAACACCCATATGATAGATCTGGAAAAAGACCACTAACCCATATGTGCGACCTCCCTTGGAGAGATCTAGTGCCTTAGATCGAGGGGTAAATGGAGTCGGATTCCCACCAAATTTTGTCTCCAAGGTTTATTAGTTAATTATGAGGTGGGTTTTAATTATTAAGCCCAATTAATCGCCAGATCTAAAAAAACTAGGATTTTAATCAATGAGGGTTTGAAGTGACCTGTTATCACCCAACTTGTAGTTGCCCCAAATGGTGGATCCTATACAGGATGGTAGAGGGGATAGGCAACCAAAGTGGTGAACTAAGAGGGCCTCGATTCCCAAGATGGATTGGTTGTCACGCCAATCGAGGCACTCTGAGATATCAAACCAGAGCAATCATGAAACCTCTCAATAGGCTTCTCAAAGAGATCAACTGTATACTTTTCTGGCCTCCTCCCTTTGCTCAATTTGAAAGGGATGACTTATAAGTTATGCAAGTGTGTATCACTGGGAGGCTTCCTCAAGGAAGATCACATCTTTACTTTGTAATTCCATTCTGCTGAGGATTGAGGAGCACCTCTGGGTCCCCTCTTGTTCTTTGAACTAACCAGTTGTTTCCATTCTAGTGAGGAACAAAACATCAATTTCAAATGCCTGGCAGATTTTCTGACTCAGTGCTGACACTTGGGAGGATGCACATCTAGCATAACTGATCCTGTACTTTGTGGAGTTTCTTACTCCCTCTTGACCAGAGCACTTAGCACCCTCTGAAACTTTGCTTTTAACAGGATCACTTGTCATTAGAGCAAATCACATCCTCCTTCTCTTGTAGATCTTTCCTACAAGTGAAATGCAATTCGATAGTCAGCAACAATCAATGTCTAGTTCACATAAAGGCAAAGTATTAAGCAACTGTCTAGCATATCAATCTCATGTATGCAACATATCATGACAACACATGAAAAACAAGATGAGATAAAAAGACTTCCCTCTTTATATCTGTCCTTATGCAGAGAGCATCTTACAATATTATCAACATCATATCATCCTTATGTTAGATCACACATGTATTTGCACCATCTAGGTTAGATCATAGTCCTAGATATGTGGCCAAGATAAATTCATGGATGAAGCTTTAAACTTTGTGGACTTAGATTTCATTGATCAATGCAACACACAACCTTTTACAAGATAATCAATCTAGAAGGTAAATTTCAAAATGCAGACCCATGATCAAGATTTAAACACAGAGATAATTAATCGTCTCCTTACTTACCTCAGATCTTACAAACCTGAGTTAACTTTCTAATTGTACTTGACATAACCTTTAAGGGATCAAGTTCACAATTCTGATGTCATGTTTAGAACATGGTTTTAGCAGATCCATACATCTTTATTTCCAGCCACCTCATGCTTGTATGTGACCATCCAATTTTAATTGGAAATCTTTCTTCTCTTAAATTCTTTGTCAACTTGATGAACCTTACCAAGGATTTCTGACATCAAACCCTTACCTTAAGATCTATGTAGATTCTGATAGACTGCAAAATCAGAGTTAACTACACACCCTATGCTTTGATACCATGTTAAATTTTGGTTAGGGTTAGGGTTGATGCAGAATAATAAAGATCAATATACTTTAATGCAAAATTACTTTTAACATTTAACAACTAGTACTGAAAAAATGCAATAGTACAGCAGTAGCTCTAACAAAACATCTCTTTCAACTTTTCACTTTTAACACTACCAGTTAGGTCACTATGTTAAAGTAATCTTCAGTCCTTTAACACTACCAGTTAGGTCACTGTGTTAAAGTAATCTTCAGTAACATGTAATAATAAAAAATAAAAATAAACAATTTGTTATTTTAGCAATAAAGAGATAGTTGAAGAAACTTACCTGTGTGTGGAACCTTCCTGTTTTAAACTCAGAAATATTACTTTCAGAAAGGAACCAGAAGACCCTACTAGAGGGTTAGTACAACCAGAGAGAGAGAGAGAGAGAGTTGTAACAGTCAAGGACAATCAAAAGAAAAAACATAGTGGCAAACCCAAACAAACTCAGTATGGAAGAACAAACCTCAATAAGACTCAGTACATAGAAGTGATCCTATAAAGTCAAAACACAGGAGATATGTTCTTAATTAAGTCTTAGCACAAGGAACAGGCCTCAACAAGATTTCAGTACAGATATTAAATTAAGAACAAGTCTCAGCAATAAAGATCTAGCGTAGATCAAGCATAGATCTGATAATAAACAATCAACAAAGGTGTGGTCACAATAAATAACCAGAACTGTAGACCTAGCAGGTGTAAACAGAATTATAAGGACCACGGCCTCCTGAAAATCAACCAAAAACAAACACAGCAGGCAGATCTGACTTTCAGGCCTCACGGCCTTCACAAATTAAAAGGCACCAGGGATAGAACAGACCCTAAGTGGCCCACGGTCTCCACAAATAGCAACCAGCAGTCAGATCGAGTGCTTGCTGCTAACTTTTAAGGTCACGACCTTCCAAACAATCAGATGAGAAGCAGATCAGAGTTCTTAACCAGTAGAACAGACCTCAGGAAGAAAGATAACAGCAGAAAGGAGTTATGGTATCCTTCTAGCAGGTAGGTGAGAACTCAATAAGAAAGGAGTTATGGTATCCTCCTCCCTTTGCTCAATTTGAAAGGGATGACTTATAAGTTATGGACAAGTCTGTATCACTCGGAGGCTTCCTCAAGGAAGATCACATCTTTACTTTGTAATTCCATTCTGCTGAGGATTGAGGAGCACCTCTGGCTCCCTCTTGTTCTCTGAACTAACCAGTTGTTCCATTCTAGCGAGGAACAAAACATCAATTTCAAATGCCTGGCAGATTTTCTGACTCAGTGCTGACACTTGGGAGGATGCACATCTAGCATAATTGATCCTGTACTTTGTGGAGTTTCTTACTCCCTCTTGACCTGATCACTCAGCTCCCTATGAAACTTTTTGCTTTTAACAAAATCACTTGTCATTAGAGCAAATCACATCCTCCTTCTCTTGTGGATCTTTCCTACAAGTGAAATGCAATTCGATAGTCAGCAACAATCGATGTCTAGTTCACATAAGGCAAAGTATTAAGCAACTGTCTAGCATATCGATCTCATGTATGCAACATATCATGACAACACATGAAAAACAAGATGAGATAAAAAGACTTCCCTCTTTATATCTGTCCTTATGCAGAGAGCATCTTACAATATTATCAACATCATATCATCCTTATGTTAGATCACACATGTATTTGCACCATCTAGGTTAGATTATAGTCCTAGATATGTGGCCAAGATAAATTCATGGATGAACTTTAAACTTTGTGGACTTAGATTTCATTGATCAATGCAACACATAACCTTTTACAAGATAATCAATCTAGAAGGTAAATTTCATCATGCAGACCCATGATCAAGATTTAAACACAGAGATAATTAATTGTCTCCTTACTTACCTCAGATCTTACAAACCTGAGTTAACGTTCTAATTGTACTTGACATAACCTTTAAGGGATCAAATTCACAATTCTGGTGTCATGTTTAGAACATGGTTTTAGCAGATCCATACATCTTCCAGCCACCTCATGCTTGTATGTGACCATCCAATTTTAATTGGAAATCTTTCTTCTCTTAAACTCTTCTTTGTCAACTTGATGAACTTTACCGAGGATTTTTGAGATCAAACCCTTACCTTAAGATCTATGTAGATTCTGATAGACTGCAAAATCAGAGTTAACTACACACCCAATGGTTTGATACCATGTTAAATTTTGGTTAAGGTTAGGGTTTGATGCAGAATAATAAAGATCAATATACTTTAATGCAAAATTACTTCTAACATTTAACAACTAGTACTGAAAAAATGCAATAGTACAGCAGTAGCTCTAACAAAACATCTCTTTCAACTTTTCACTTTTAACACTACCAGTTAGGTCACTGTGTTAAAGTAATCTTCAGTCCTTTAACACTACCAGTTAGGTCACTGTGTTAAAGTAATCTTCAGTCCTTTAACACTACCAGTTAGGTCACTGTGTTAAAGTAATCTTCAGTAACATGTAATAATAAAAAATAAAAATAAACAATTTGTTATTTTAGCAATAAAAGAGATAGGTGAAGAAACTTACCTGTGTGTGGAACCTTCCTGTTTTAAACTCAGAAATATTACTTTCAGAAAGGAACCAGAAGACCCTACTAGAGAGTTAGTACAACCAGAGAGAGAGGTAGAGAGTTGTAACAGTCAAGGACAGTCAAAAGAAAAAAACAGTGGCAAACCCAAACAAACTCAGTACGGAAGAACCAACCTCAATAAGACTCAGTACATAGAATTGATCCAATAAAGTCAAAACACAGGAGATATGTTCTTAATTAAGTCTTAGCACAAGGAACACGCCTCAACAAGATTTCAGTACAGATATTAAATTAAGAACAAGTCTCAGCAAGAAAAATTTAGCGTAGATCAAGCATAGATCTGATAATAAACAGTTAACAAAGGTGTGGTCACCAATAAAGAACCAGAACTGTAGACCTAGCAGGTGTAAACAGAATTAAAAGGACCACAGCCTCCTGAAAATCAACCAAAAACAAACACAGCAGGCAGATCTGACTTTTAGGCCTCACGGCCTTCACAAATTAAAAGGCACCAGGGATAGAACAGACCCTAAGTGGCCCATGGTCTCCACAAATAGCAACCAGCAATCAGATCTAGGGCTTGCTGCTAACTTTTAAGGTCACGGCCTTCCAAACAATCAGATGAGAAGCAGATCAGAGTTCTTAACCAGTAGAACAGACCTCAGGAAGAAAGATAACAGCAGAAAGGAGTTATGGTATTCTTCTAGCAGGTAGGTGAGAACTCAATAAGACACACGGCCTTAATAAGAACTGAACAGCAGAAACACAAGTCTCCTCAAGGTCACGGCCCAGCCAAGATGGACAGTAGCGAAACCTAGCAGCAGCAGCAGAAAAGATTTAGGCGTCAAGTAGAGGAAAAGCGCAGAGCTTAGCTAGATGATGATTTATGCTTGTCAAAAAATAATAAGGCTCCAATAAATAATGTCTTAGGGTCTTCTAGAAGAATTAAGTTAGGGTTCCATTAAAATAGGAAAGTATCACCTTTTAAAATTAAAAACATATAAGATAAAAAAATTAAAGTAAAATAAAAAATAAAGAATTAAAAAAAAAAAGAAAAAAAAAGAAAAGGAGTCACATCATAAGTAGGGTACTATTAGTTGGGTACTAGGGTCAAAGTTATGCATACATGGACCAACAAGATGGGTACTGTTATCACCTAAACTGTAGTTACCCCTATGGAAGGATCCAGTCATGGATGGCAATAGGGAAGGGCAACTTGAAAGGTGCAACCACGATCACCTCGACCTCCAATGTATATGGTTGTCACGCCAGTCGAGGCAACCTTCACTTTATGTTATCTAGCCCAGACAACAAAGGGGGAGACCCGATCTACTCCCGACAGGAGAGATCAAAACCAAGACACCAAATCAGGGTATTTCTAAGTGAAGTTAGGTGTATGGTTTATCCTAGACCTTATAGGTTGAAGTCACAAGCCAAGTGAGGGGTTCAATAGGTATAGCTTTGGTTCATAGTTGATGTGAGAGTGACTTACAATGTTTAAAGTGAGATCTAGGGCTAGTGTACTAGGTCAATGTCAAAAGATCCACTGCCTTGGGAACCGTGTCCAATGCAGGGTTGTTTAGGGGTCAGACTGGGGCTAACTAGTACATGAGACAATCTTGACCATAGTCCATGATGTCCTCAAATGTATAGTTCACCATGCAAAAGTCAAACCACAAGTCAATCCAACAATCTAGAAGAGTGGGTTAACTTGGAGATAAACCAGTGCCTTGGGAATTGGGAAGTGGAGTCAAAGTAGGGTTGACTTTATGGTTTAGGACTCCTACAACATGAGATAAGTGGACAGTATAGGCCTTGATGGATAAATGTGTCTAGATCTAGGTTTGACCCAAGTGGACCACAATCCCTAAAAACAAGGAATGCAGTCCCCAAGGCAAGATTTGACAAAGTGACAGTCTAGACCTAGGTTTTGAATTATTCTGAATCCGGATCTGCAAAAATCTCAAGTACCCAGTTCCTCGAAGTGAGTGAACTCACTTCTCCAAGGTGGTGCGACTTTCCCTAAGGAGGCTTGAATCGGGGTTTAGGTGGGTCAAATCATGTCGGATGGCATCCAAACTTTAGATCCGGGTAGATCAGTCAAGTAGGGATATGGATCTATAATTTTGTGGCAATCCACCGGTTAGATCTTTGTAGATCTAAGTTTTAGTGTTCCAAGTGGTCCAAAATGGGGATTAAATCCCTTAAAATGTGGAATGGGGCCCACAAGGTGATTTTCAAGAAAGGGACAACCTGGGTATATGTTATTTGATGTGTAGATGTCAAATCAAGTGAAATCTCAAACACCCATCGCTTAGATCTAGGTCAACCTGCTCAAATGGTGAAGTGCGCCTTCCTTGGGAGAAGCTAGGTTGGCTTGGGAGAGGGGTCAAACGGAAGCCAATCCACACCAAACTATAGATCCGGGATGCCGTGGATGCTATAGAGGTGGGTTTTCAATATCAAGCCCAACAACCCACTAGATCTTAGTAGATCTGACAAAATGTAAAATGAGGGTTTTGTAGTATTTAGGGTTTTAACAATTTATGAATTATGTCAATGGATTGGATAAAGGAAAGAGAAACAAACCTGTGGATCTTACCTGGATAACCTTGTAGATGCCTTGATGATGATGATCTATGCAAACCCGATCAATTTGGAAGCTTTGAGGTAGTCTCTATGCAAATCGATTTTGTCCAAGAAGCCAATGCGCCCTCTCTCCTGCACAATCAAACGTCAACAATATCAGATTTGATGCATCAAGAGATAAGACTAATGCCACAAAAGAAGTAACAGAAAGATAGCATAGATCACAATGATACTAATGATAACCCCCTGATACAAGCGAATGCCAAGAAAGTCGATTTGAAGAAGCCTTGCAAAATCGCCCTTGTTGAAGTCGCCCTCCTGTAGACAAACAATGATTTCCAAAAAATAGATAGATCTTACCACAATTTCCAAATGCTAGGTTGCAATAGACTTTCCAATCACCATCTAAGAACACCAGATGCAAAGGAGACCACAAGAATTTCCACAAGAATATTTTTCTATACCAATAATCCAAGAGCCAAAGACCCTTTACAATGAGAGGCTCTCTCCTTTAAATAGGAAGGAGAGGCACCAAAACCCTAACCACTTTTTGAATGAGTGGCTAAGATTAAGAGATACAAATGTCTAATCAATGGTTGAGATGAGCTCAACAACATAATACATGGATCACACATAAAATATAACATAAGTGGACAAAGTCGCCCTAAGAGAGGGGAATCCCACCAAATCGTGATGACAAAATATCATAAGAGGCTCATGGTGGGTCCAAGGGGTAATTTTATCCCTCCTTGGTCAATCCCCATGGCACAATAACCAATACATAATCATGAAAGTACCAAATCGTGCCTCCAAGGTGAAGTCGTGGTCCTCCAAGGTGAAGTCGTGGTCCTCAAAAGACCTCAAAAAATCCACAGAAAGTGCCATAAGTGATGGATGCGGGCCCCGATGAAGCTGAAACTGCAGGAGGAGGTGTGGAAGGTCCCGATCTATCATCACTGATCATCCCATGCCATAACTTTGCCTCAGTAGCCCAAATCGATTTCCTCAATAGCCATTTCTACCAATCCTGAAATGCCTCGGGAAACGTGAAACTGCCCAAACTGTCTCCTGGAGTGATGGCGCTGTCAAGGTGAGGGTGCCAATGTGTCCGGGAGGGGGGTAATATGGTAAAAACAAGTGGCTGGACCACCCCCTCCATCATCAGCGCCCTAGGTCATCCGGATAAAAGTCATCTCTGCTCCGACAGGGCCTCCAATAGACCAAAACTGCACTAGGACAGCCTACTGAGGCTAAATCATCACTGTAAGTGCCCGGAACTGAAAACAAACTGTCCCATTGGACTCAGAAGGTCCAAATCCATCCAAGATGTGTACTCATACACCATATGAATCTCTGCATGATCAAAATAAATATCCAATGTACCGGAACAAGGCCAATAATAATGATCTGTAAATGACCAAACACTGCTGTATCCCAAGAATCATCATCATAACCCTGTAGCTGCTGCATAGAATCATCCTGTATGTGTACATGGACCATATATCATCTATCCGTATCATCATAAGGTCCAACATCTCATGTCCCATGGTCCTCCATGGTCAAACTAGGTCTAACCAAGACCAAATATAACTCAGAGTATCATCCATAGCTGCTGCAAGGTGTCAAGGTCAATACATGCTTTACAATTTATTCAAATAGCTTCTATAACACAGAGTAATCATGACTGGCGATCTAAATCCAAATATATAGTGTCGTTAGTTATTATTATTACTCAGACTAGACTTTCAGGATCATACTCACTTCATAGTTGTGATCAATTTGCTAGTGAAGGGTGAAGGCTGAAATAAATGGCTAGGCTAAGGGATGACTTGACTAACTTGACTTTGTGACACTTTGGCAAGGGAAAGGGAATACACACCATAGTATATACTGAATGAGCAATAACACAGGGAATGGCGGTGTCTCACAAATGGATGAGTTGTTTAAAGAGGGTTTATTCACCTTCACAGATGCGCACAATCCATAATACAAGCAAGGCCAGCAATTGTTTAGATATAACATTTAAGTTCCATTGCTTTTTGGGCCTGAGTTTTCCATAGCCTTGATCTATGTGTGTTTACAAACACATTGCATAGATTTACATTTATTTTTAGGCTTTCTGCTGCAGGTGTGTTTTTAAGGCACTTGTTTACCTGAGCACTTCTAGGTGTGTCATGGACAGCTTGTTTACCTAGGTATTAATTTTTCCAAAAGATATAACATTTTATTTTTCATGGCCATTTTCATTTGGCATTTCTTTCATATACAAGATATAGCATTTGATTTTTTTCCAAATTTTGTATTGATGGCAGCACTAAAAGTTTCAGGTTTAGCCAACACAACTTTAGTGACTAGGGGGAATTCTCAAGGAACTCCAACTCACCATAGGTAAGTTTTGTCACCAACTCAGAGCCGAGACACAATAAACAGGGAAGCTCATCCAGTACAGAGGCTACAGTGGGGAAAGATCCTCCATGTCACTAGTCAAGTAGCAGATCAAGGTAATAATCTAAAAGGTAGGCCACGGATGGATGAAGACAATGAAAAGATGAAGCCAACACTAGCAAGCCATAGAATGGTGTAATGATCACCTCTATTCTCCCTAAGGAGGGTATGTACCAATGAGTATGAATAGTGAACTTCTAAGTCTGAGTAGGGACAGTAATATATATAATAGGTCAACCAGGTCCAAATATCTATATGATCGCCAGATCATGACACTAAGTGCTAAGACATGCTATAAGAATAAGTATAAAAGCAATCTAACCATAACACAATAGTATACCTGCTGAGTCATATACCTGAAAGCTCATCAACCTGTACCATCACCTGTCCTCTGAGACTGCTGCTGTAACTCTGGGCACTACTGTCTGCTCTGTACCAATGGCATAATGGCTATATCGGGCATCTCTCTGAGTGTCCCGAAACTCAGTCATGGCATGGGGAATATAACTGCTGTCCACAATCTGATAGTGATCCAATATAAATGCTCATCTCGGCATCTCAAATGCAAGGGAACTGGCTGAATAGTGTACTGGAATGAGAAAAATAATGTATGGTAGCCCGGCTACTATATATGTGATAACATCTGGCTCCGGCTGGGACAAGTGCTCGGCTGAAGTGAGCGCTTGAGAACCTCAGAATCTCTGGTCCTCGAACTCTGCTACTCGAATCCATGATCCAGCACTCTACCATTTTATTTCCAGCTTTTATTCTTGCAACCTATTTTCTGCATTCACAAACATCTAAACAAAATACCTCATGCCGCATGTGTGGGAAAAATAATAAAATCAACTGAAATAAAATCTACTCTATGTCAGAAATATAAATGCATAAAATATAAATGCAGAAAGTAAATTAACATAATTTGCAAAATTTGAGTTTTATTGTGCAGGAAAAGAAAAAGTGACAGGTACTCAGTTAAACTAGGAGCTTACAAAGGAGCTTAGAGACTAAAAAGGTGCCAGACTCAATGGCTGAAAAGACTAGCTACTGCCTAAGTAGGCTTATTTGGTTTCCTACCTACCCTACTCTACCAGGCAATGCAAGCAGAGAAATCCCAACTATGTGGGATCAGGGATGTGATCCCTTAAGTCCCTCTGATGGACAGGATATAAGATACGTCGTCCACTACCAGTGGTCAGAAAGCACATGCCATCAATGCATCGCTCTACTGTGAAAGGTCCAACCCATATGTCATCAGCTTGTCCCGATCTTATATGCAATAAATGGTTGGGAATGATGACTTGACTTCCTGTATGAAAATTATTTCTATTGACTGACTCAGGAATAACTCCAATGTTACGAATAGGTATGGGATGGATTTCAGCAGGGTTTTGCGGTTGAGGTGTGACAATCCTCGAGTTTCTTCTAGAAGGAACTGCCTCCATTCTGGGTGGACCACCATCTAAAGAAATAGCAACTGTGCCAACAAGGATTTCCCTAACTTCCCTTCTTGTTTCTTGGATTTCCTCATTTGGCTCTTCCCCATGGGGAGACATAATTCTTTTAACAACCTCACCTACAGTCAAGAAGTCTCTATGTTCTTCCAAAGGAAGTGGCTCTTTAGATATGACAGTGTTATGACTAGAACCTTCCCCTGAAGGAACAGGTACAACCATGTTTTCCAGTCTGGGAGAAACTGACTCGGAATGAAATGTATAGGAAGTAGGAATGTGAGAAAGATCATGAGCATGATGACTAGATGACTCAGACGGTAGGAGGAAACTAGGGATATGCGGATATGTAGATAAAGCATGGCTTTGAGGCTCTGAAGGAGTTTGAAAAATAGCAAAGTTATTTAGATTATAGTCTCCTTCAGGAGCATCATTATTCAGGGCATCCTCTTCCCAACTTAGAGAGTTATCATGGACTTGAATAAGATTACCGTCTTCTAGAGATAGATGAGATAAAGAATCTTCTGTATCGGAATAATAAGTAGCTTCAGGCTCTTCGTTTGTTTCAACCCTAGTAGATGTTGCAAGATTGTTTTCCCATGGGTAAATAGGTGCAAGCCCTTGTCTTTCTCTCTCTCTATTGTGATCGGTCAAGGCAAACCACTCCCTAACAGTGAAAGGAATTCTTTCTCCCCTCCTAATATCATCAAACTCATCTTCATGTATTGGGTTTTCAATGTTCTCCTCATTGTGTGTTTGTTCATTGAGGTTTTCTATTGGGAGAATTTGTTCAATGCTTTGATCATCTAGCAGACTCTCATCTCTTCCTAGACTTCTTATGTCATCCTCAATCCCTTCAAGTGTGTGATTTTCTATAGTAGGTTCTTGAATGGTTTCATTGTTTTGTTCGTGATCTTGGGGTTGATTTTCATCTATTTCCTCAACAACATCATTTCTAATTATTTCAATCATTTGCTTGTCTTCCCAAAAAGAATCAGAATCTTCCATGACCATACACATACTTTGATCAACTTCATACAATTCATCCTCATCTTCAACAAGGTTAGTTTTGGCATTATTTAATAATTCATCCCCGTATGTGTTTTTTAACCCTTCATCAAAAGATTCAACATGTTCATTATAACAAGGCTCTCTGTTAACCCGAATCAAAGCTCCATCAGGGTTGGGAACACAAATAAATGATAAATCCATCATAAGGTATCCACCTAGGCCAGCTGCCCATTTTCTAGATAAAAGCATTCCATATGCTGGGGGTAAGTCAATGACAACTACATCCATCATAGTAGAAATGTCTGAACATGCGAAAAGATCAGCTCTAAGGTTTTTTATCAAACCATAAGATGGCACTCGTCGGGAATCTATACCACAGACATTTCCATAAGGTCTAGTCACTTCAAGTCCCATTTCCTTCATAACTTGTAAAGGCATAACATTCATCGCTGCTCCAGAATCCAACATACAATTATGAAGGAGCATGTTTTGAATGTGCAAGGTAAGGTAAAAGGGGGAGTGACCACCGCTTTTTCTTTCATAAATGGCTGAATGGATGTTTATTGGTGGATCCTTCTCTGTTTCACTAGGTTGTGTTCCACTAAGCTTTTGGATGTGACATGACTCTAGGACCGGTTCAGGAGTTTTCTCTTGGCCAATACCATTGAAAAAATCCTCTACTTGGCATCTAACAGAGGGCACTTTCATTAACTCGGTGACAGGGATATTACACATTATCTTGCTTAGTTCTTTCTTCATATCAATCTTAAGATCATAATCATCTATGGCAAGATCTTCTTCTTCCTTTTTATCCTCATCAATCTTTTTATGTTTATCAAGGAAAGAAGGCTGGGAGGTGGTTCCTCGTTTGTATATTTGATACTTTGGTTGCTCTTTAGTTTTTGGGAGTTCTAAGGCACAACATGTGGAGCTAGGTTCTTCAATAACATCATCTTCTTGCTCCCATGGCTCTTCTTCTAAAAGGATTCTTCCAAAGTCTTCATCATAAGATAAGTCATTTATAAAGTTGATGTTTTCTGGTTGGTTATCATGGTCAATGGTGTCAGAGGGTATCTCTTCTTCTTCATCACACCAATTGACTTCCTTCTTTTCAGAGTTTTCTGGATATTCAGGTCGTCGCCTATCCCTATCCCCATCAGGCCTTCTATTATTATTCCAGTAAGGTTTAGGGCCATAAGGATTTCTATGTCTCTCAGGGTCATTCAAACTTGCCACATTCTTAGTCAGGACAGTTAATTGTTTCATCATTTCTTGCATGACTTCTAGAGTGTCCTTGGATTCCTTTGGCATACTCACAGGTTCCTTTGGTTTTCGGAGTCTAGGGTCAGATCTGGAAGTGGATGGGGTAAATTGATCGAAAAAGTTTTGTTTCCCCATGGATGCTACATTTTGTTCAGCCATTTTAGCATTTGATTGAGCGGTCTTTAAGTCATTTGGGTTTTTGTCCTTTAGCTGATAACCAACCCATCCCTCAAAAGCATTCAAGTAGTGAATGACAACTGCTTGATCTTTTGGTCTAATTTCTTCAGGGATAACAGCTACAGTCTTGTCAAATCTTATGTTAAACTCATGGACTGTTTCATTTTCTCTTTTCTTGATGTCAAAAAGTTGGTGTAAGAGAAACTTCCCATCTAACTTTCGGGACCACTCACTGTTTAGCTTGTTGACAAAGTTATCATACCCATCAATGGATGAGGCAGGCAACCTGTCAAACCACTTCCTAACATCTCCTTCCAAGGATGCCAGGAGACCCCTCATGAAAACATCTTCCTCAGATGCTCCATATGCTTCCATGTGTTCCCAAACTTTATCAATATGGTCTTCAATTGATATAGCGGATACTCCATCAAATCTGGGAACCTTTTCAAAATACTTTTCAGGCATGTCATGGGGTGCACCCTGGATTTGGGAAAAGTCTAAAGGAGATGGTTTTGCTTTTCTTCCAAAAATCCTAGGAGCTTGTGGTGGAGGAACATTCTGGTTTCCCGGGTTTGTTCCGGCCATTGGATTTGGTAAGTTTGTGTTTAAGTTTGAACTAGGTGATGAGGGAGGAAACGACTTGATCAAAGGGGATCCTAAAGTTCTGTTTGGAGAATCGTTAACCAATTTCCAAAGGAAGTTTGATGGTTGTGCTTTAGGATCTCTTTTACGATAGGTGATCGGGGTTCCTTCAACTTGATCTAAGTTTACTTTACTTCTTGTGTTGTAAGGATGTAAATGAGCTCGCTCCTCAGCGGAGTCACGATTGGGAGTCGCCAGGTAGATTTAACTCTTCTACCAAGATATGTGTCGTTTGTATATGCGGGAAGGACTAGGGCAAGCTATTGCCTCCCCGGCAACGGCGCCAAAATGTTATCACCTAAACTGTAGTTACCCCTATGGAAGGATCCAGTCATGGATGGCAATAGGGAAGGGCAACTTGAAAGGTGCAACCACGATCACCTCGACCTCCAATGTATATGGTTGTCACGCCAGTCGAGGCAACCTTCACTTTATGTTATCTAGCCCAGACAACAAAGGGGGAGACCCGATCTACTCCCGACAGGAGAGATCAAAACCAAGACACCAAATCAGGGTATTTCTAAGTGAAGTTAGGTGTATGGTTTATCCTAGACCTTATAGGTTGAAGTCACAAGCCAAGTGAGGGGTTCAATAGGTATAGCTTTGGTTCATAGTTGATGTGAGAGTGACTTACAATGTTTAAAGTGAGATCTAGGGCTAGTGTACTAGGTCAATGTCAAAAGATCCACTGCCTTGGGAACCGTGTCCAATGCAGGGTTGTTTAGGGGTCAGACTGGGGCTAACTAGTACATGAGACAATCTTGACCATAGTCCATGATGTCCTCAAATGTATAGTTCACCATGCAAAAGTCAAACCACAAGTCAATCCAACAATCTAGAAGAGTGGGTTAACTTGGAGATAAACCAGTGCCTTGGGAATTGGGAAGTGGAGTCAAAGTAGGGTTGACTTTATGGTTTAGGACTCCTACAACATGAGATAAGTGGACAGTATAGGCCTTGATGGATAAATGTGTCTAGATCTAGGTTTGACCCAAGTGGACCACAATCCCTAAAAACAAGGAATGCAGTCCCCAAGGCAAGATTTGACAAAGTGACAGTCTAGACCTAGGTTTTGAATTATTCTGAATCCGGATCTGCAAAAATCTCAAGTACCCAGTTCCTCGAAGTGAGTGAACTCACTTCTCCAAGGTGGTGCGACTTTCCCTAAGGAGGCTTGAATCGGGGTTTAGGTGGGTCAAATCATGTCGGATGGCATCCAAACTTTAGATCCGGGTAGATCAGTCAAGTAGGGATATGGATCTATAATTTTGTGGCAATCCACCGGTTAGATCTTTGTAGATCTAAGTTTTAGTGTTCCAAGTGGTCCAAAATGGGGATTAAATCCCTTAAAATGTGGAATGGGGCCCACAAGGTGATTTTCAAGAAAGGGACAACCTGGGTATATGTTATTTGATGTGTAGATGTCAAATCAAGTGAAATCTCAAACACCCATCGCTTAGATCTAGGTCAACCTGCTCAAATGGTGAAGTGCGCCTTCCTTGGGAGAAGCTAGGTTGGCTTGGGAGAGGGGTCAAACGGAAGCCAATCCACACCAAACTATAGATCCGGGATGCCGTGGATGCTATAGAGGTGGGTTTTCAATATCAAGCCCAACAACCCACTAGATCTTAGTAGATCTGACAAAATGTAAAATGAGGGTTTTGTAGTATTTAGGGTTTTAACAATTTATGAATTATGTCAATGGATTGGATAAAGGAAAGAGAAACAAACCTGTGGATCTTACCTGGATAACCTTGTAGATGCCTTGATGATGATGATCTATGCAAACCCGATCAATTTGGAAGCTTTGAGGTAGTCTCTATGCAAATCGATTTTGTCCAAGAAGCCAATGCGCCCTCTCTCCTGCACAATCAAACGTCAACAATATCAGATTTGATGCATCAAGAGATAAGACTAATGCCACAAAAGAAGTAACAGAAAGATAGCATAGATCACAATGATACTAATGATAACCCCCTGATACAAGCGAATGCCAAGAAAGTCGATTTGAAGAAGCCTTGCAAAATCGCCCTTGTTGAAGTCGCCCTCCTGTAGACAAACAATGATTTCCAAAAAATAGATAGATCTTACCACAATTTCCAAATGCTAGGTTGCAATAGACTTTCCAATCACCATCTAAGAACACCAGATGCAAAGGAGACCACAAGAATTTCCACAAGAATATTTTTCTATACCAATAATCCAAGAGCCAAAGACCCTTTACAATGAGAGGCTCTCTCCTTTAAATAGGAAGGAGAGGCACCAAAACCCTAACCACTTTTTGAATGAGTGGCTAAGATTAAGAGATACAAATGTCTAATCAATGGTTGAGATGAGCTCAACAACATAATACATGGATCACACATAAAATATAACATAAGTGGACAAAGTCGCCCTAAGAGAGGGGAATCCCACCAAATCGTGATGACAAAATATCATAAGAGGCTCATGGTGGGTCCAAGGGGTAATTTTATCCCTCCTTGGTCAATCCCCATGGCACAATAACCAATACATAATCATGAAAGTACCAAATCGTGCCTCCAAGGTGAAGTCGTGGTCCTCCAAGGTGAAGTCGTGGTCCTCAAAAGACCTCAAAAAATCCACAGAAAGTGCCATAAGTGATGGATGCGGGCCCCGATGAAGCTGAAACTGCAGGAGGAGGTGTGGAAGGTCCCGATCTATCATCACTGATCATCCCATGCCATAACTTTGCCTCAGTAGCCCAAATCGATTTCCTCAATAGCCATTTCTACCAATCCTGAAATGCCTCGGGAAACGTGAAACTGCCCAAACTGTCTCCTGGAGTGATGGCGCTGTCAAGGTGAGGGTGCCAATGTGTCCGGGAGGGGGGTAATATGGTAAAAACAAGTGGCTGGACCACCCCCTCCATCATCAGCGCCCTAGGTCATCCGGATAAAAGTCATCTCTGCTCCGACAGGGCCTCCAATAGACCAAAACTGCACTAGGACAGCCTACTGAGGCTAAATCATCACTGTAAGTGCCCGGAACTGAAAACAAACTGTCCCATTGGACTCAGAAGGTCCAAATCCATCCAAGATGTGTACTCATACACCATATGAATCTCTGCATGATCAAAATAAATATCCAATGTACCGGAACAAGGCCAATAATAATGATCTGTAAATGACCAAACACTGCTGTATCCCAAGAATCATCATCATAACCCTGTAGCTGCTGCATAGAATCATCCTGTATGTGTACATGGACCATATATCATCTATCCGTATCATCATAAGGTCCAACATCTCATGTCCCATGGTCCTCCATGGTCAAACTAGGTCTAACCAAGACCAAATATAACTCAGAGTATCATCCATAGCTGCTGCAAGGTGTCAAGGTCAATACATGCTTTACAATTTATTCAAATAGCTTCTATAACACAGAGTAATCATGACTGGCGATCTAAATCCAAATATATATTGTCGTTAGTTATTATTATTACTCAGACTAGACTTTCAGGATCATACTCACTTCATAGTTGTGATCAATTTGCTAGTGAAGGGTGAAGGCTGAAATAAATGGCTAGGCTAAGGGATGACTTGACTAACTTGACTTTGTGACACTTTGGCAAGGGAAAGGGAATACACACCATAGTATATACTGAATGAGCAATAACACAGGGAATGGCGGTGTCTCACAAATGGATGAGTTGTTTAAAGAGGGTTTATTCACCTTCACAGATGCGCACAATCCATAATACAAGCAAGGCCAGCAATTGTTTAGATATAACATTTAAGTTCCATTGCTTTTTGGGCCTGAGTTTTCCATAGCCTTGATCTATGTGTGTTTACAAACACATTGCATAGATTTACATTTATTTTTAGGCTTTCTGCTGCAGGTGTGTTTTTAAGGCACTTGTTTACCTGAGCACTTCTAGGTGTGTCATGGACAGCTTGTTTACCTAGGTATTAATTTTTCCAAAAGATATAACATTTTATTTTTCATGGCCATTTTCATTTGGCATTTCTTTCATATACAAGATATAGCATTTGATTTTTTTCCAAATTTTGTATTGATGGCAGCACTAAAAGTTTCAGGTTTAGCCAACACAACTTTAGTGACTAGGGGGAATTCTCAAGGAACTCCAACTCACCATAGGTAAGTTTTGTCACCAACTCAGAGCCGAGACACAATAAACAGGGAAGCTCATCCAGTACAGAGGCTACAGTGGGGAAAGATCCTCCATGTCACTAGTCAAGTAGCAGATCAAGGTAATAATCTAAAAGGTAGGCCACGGATGGATGAAGACAATGAAAAGATGAAGCCAACACTAGCAAGCCATAGAATGGTGTAATGATCACCTCTATTCTCCCTAAGGAGGGTATGTACCAATGAGTATGAATAGTGAACTTCTAAGTCTGAGTAGGGACAGTAATATATATAATAGGTCAACCAGGTCCAAATATCTATATGATCGCCAGATCATGACACTAAGTGCTAAGACATGCTATAAGAATAAGTATAAAAGCAATCTAACCATAACACAATAGTATACCTGCTGAGTCATATACCTGAAAGCTCATCAACCTGTACCATCACCTGTCCTCTGAGACTGCTGCTGTAACTCTGGGCACTACTGTCTGCTCTGTACCAATGGCATAATGGCTATATCGGGCATCTCTCTGAGTGTCCCGAAACTCAGTCATGGCATGGGGAATATAACTGCTGTCCACAATCTGATAGTGATCCAATATAAATGCTCATCTCGGCATCTCAAATGCAAGGGAACTGGCTGAATAGTGTACTGGAATGAGAAAAATAATGTATGGTAGCCCGGCTACTATATATGTGATAACAGGTACATGACCCACAACTCCTAGGACCAAAGGATGTACCACAAAGATGGGTAATCAACCCTAAAAACCCATAATACCAAAACAACAAGGTGGTACCAATCAAGAAACAACTCAAGGTGGGTAAATGACCTTATTAACCACAAGTCAAAGGCAAGGTATCACAAGACCAATAATCAACAAGGTGTAAGGACCAAAAGTAAAATAACCAAGGTGGGAAAGGTACAACCAGTCATCTCTGTCTCAAATGTACAAATGTTCCATATAACCTAAAAGTTCATCATCACTGTATAAGGAAGGGTCCACATAGATGATGTGATCATGTGGTCCTCTAACAACTCAAGGTGGGTAAATGACCCTACCGACCACAAGTCAAAGGCAAGGTAGCATAAGACTAATAATCAACAAGGTGTAAGGACCAAAAGTAAAATAACCAAGGTGGGAAAGGTACAACCAGTCATCTCTCTCTCAAATGTACAAATGTTCCATATAACCTGAAAGTTCATCATCACTGTATAAGGAAGGGTCCACATAGATGATGTGATCATGTGGTCCTCTAGACTGCTCCTAAGGTCAAATATTAGTGGCTTCATCAAGTGGTGGCCAGTCCCTTGAGAAGACCATCTAACTCAACCATATCGAAGACCTAGGAGAAGAGGACATCACACATCATCATCTTGGTAACTGACTAAGTACCTCCATTCTCAAGGAATTCCTCTCGGCCCAAGGCTGAGCTTCAGTCCTAGACTGAGTCATGTTGATCAACCTTTGGTCCTTGACTAGGTCCTCCATTCTCCCGAAGAATGGTCCTTAGCCTCAAGCTGAGCTTTCAGTCCTTGACTAAATGTTGTTCAACCATCTGTTGGACCTACTTGGTCCTTGACCAAGAATCTGCCTAGTCCTAAACCAGGATGTCTCTGTCTCAACCTGCAGGATCTGCTTGGTTCTCATGACCAAGAAACTGTCCGGTCCTATACCAGAATACCCTAGAGACAAATAGGGGGCCTAGCCACATGCTACGGACTTTGCCATGGCATCAACTTGCTTGTGCCCTGACCAAGAACCCCAAGAGACTGCTGGGGGCCCTAGGGTACCTTATAGGGGCTTACTTTGCCTGGTTAACTGACCAGGAACCCTAGTTAATTGACTAGGTTACGATTCTCTCTGAGAATGGATCTCGCAGCTGCAAACTTCTTGGTAACTGACCAAGTGCCTCCATTCATAAAGAATGGCTCTCGATGCTGCTAAAAAATCAACATGCAACTCACTGCCTGGTACCTGGGGGCCAAAACTGACTACACCAAAATGTCAGGAAGCATGGTAATATAGTAATAACAAGTGGATGGACCCCATGCTTCCTCTGTAGTGCCCTAGGGGAACCAAATAAAAAGTCAAACTCTGCTACCGGGCCATTTTAAATGGCAAATCTGCACCAATGTGATAAACTGGAAAATATCTCAACTGAAAATGCCCGAAACTGCGAACTGGTTATCCCAATGGACTCAGAAGGTCTAAATGCATTAGAAATGAGTACTAATACACCATGTGGATATCTCTAATCATCTGAAAGTTTGAAACCATAACCATGCTTGTACAGATAAAAAAAAATAATCTGTAAATGATCAAAATCATAAAAATATCACAAATCACCATCTAAAACCTGTAACTACTACATGGAACCACCTGATGGGCAATGAAAGACCATACATTATCAATCTCTACCATCACTGGTCTAACTCATCTCATGTCCTGTGGTTGACTTGGTCAAACTGGGTTTGACCTGGTCAAAACTGACTAAAATATGACCCAAGCTAAAACATCAAAATGCTGCAAGTGCAATTGGATAAGACATGCTCCGTTAGTCATTCAAATAGCAAGACTCTAATCATAAAGTAGCATTTCATTGGCAGTATAAACACAATAGATATTCAACATAAATTTATAAATAATAATAGCTCAGAATAGAAACTCAAGAATATACACACTTCATGGCTGTGATCAATTTCCCAGTAATGGGTGAAGGTGGGAAAAAGTAAAGCAAGGTTGAGGGATGACTGTACTAACTTAACACTGTGATACTTTGGATGTAGGAAAGAGAATACACATTCAAGCATATGTTGGATAAAGAAAACACGGGGGATGGCTGTATCTCACAAATGGAATAAGCTATTTGGGAAGTGTTTATTCAACCTTGGCAGATGTCTACAATTCACATCCAAGCTGACTCAATTCCATGAGGATCTTTTCTAGAGCTTCCATGACTAGGTGCCCGGAAAATCGTAACACGAGACTCTAGGGGACACTTAGAATTAGTTGTCCCTTACTCCATCTCACATCACAACCAGTAGGCTCCGTGAGGAATTAATCATTACATTCAATTTCTAAGGCCATCAGTCTTTGGATATAGCATACATTTAACCACTGCTTTTATTAGGCCTTTCATGTCCCTTCATTGGGGATTTTACATTTCATAGCCCTTCTTTCATTATGCTTAGAGGCAGTGTTGCCGCCTAGTTTCACACCTAGGAAAACGCGGCATAAGTCTTCAAGCCTCTGGTGTGGCCTTGGGGGCAAGCCAGAGTCAAGTGCTGTCACCTGAAACTCGACTCCTCTGTCTAGGCTTACTCCTGGCGAAGCCAAGGGGGGTGGACCCTAAAAAGTGAAAACAAACTAAGGTGTCTAATCTATAAAAGACAAAACATCTAATCTAGGAGTTAGAATATTTTTGTAAACCAAGATCAATGCAGTGCATATATACAAAGCAAATATCATTCATTGTTCATCATCATTGTCATTTGAAAATATAAAACATCCATCATCACATAAAAGGTAAACATTGAGACTAGTGCTTGATAAAATGAAGTCAGAAATAAAGTGCTTGCAACTGAAAAGACAATGTTGTGCGATTGTTCTTGGTTGATTTTATTATTAATGTGGTAATGATCTTTTTATTAAAGGTTGGGGGATTCCCGATATACCCAAAAGGTACAAGGAATATGTCCGGAATTCAACTGTGTGGTTTCTCACTCAGACATGTGGGATGGATTGGAGTAGCAAGGAGGTGTTCAGATGCTATACCAAACGAGGGTATAGCCTAATGGTTTCCAAGAGGTCTCTATCCAGGGTTTTCCCACGCCCTTTGAGAAATTTGCCCACAACAAAAGAATGAACGATTGTGCCGGATTTTCACAAATAAGTGGTTTATTTGGGATGTGTTAGAACCTATTACTAGTCACTCATCCCTTTCTGATGTGTGCCAGCATGTTCAGACTAGGTTGCAGTGGCCATAGAGCATACGGGGAAGAGCCTTGGAAATTTTAAGTTTTTTAGAACCAGTATTTTACTTTTTTAAGCCCCAAGAGTCTCTTTTCGGGCCAGTACTTGGGAAAGCCCTTGTCCTGAGACCTTACTTCAGGAAAGCAACGGGGTGTTTTGGATTGTAAAAAAAAATGAAAAAGCTAGGTCCTGAGTGAACTCGTGGCTCGCCAATGGAACGGACCAACGAGGTTAATTTTAGTCCTAGTTAATTTTAATTAATTGTCGAAAAAGAAAACTAAACTAAAAAAGTCACGCCACGAAAATGGGTCGACACAGTTTTCCCCCTAGGGGGATGGGGTGTGGGCGCTGGTTAGCCCACTTGCTCTCGTTTAATTTTTTTGCTACAATGCAATAGAAGTGCCCCAGTCTTTTCTTTTATGACTTGGTGGCTTACAAATTAGAGGAAAAGAGAAACCGGTTTTGAAAAATGAGGTTCTAGGTGCTCCGAATGGCCTAAATCTTCAATTTTTGGACAACATCTCCTACCTGTTCATCAAATGCTGCAAACCTGCAAGCAAACATTAGTAAAAGATGCCCAAAAGCACTTTAAGAGTCTATTTGGGACACCTACCTAAAACCCAAAAAATTTCTAAGCAAAAATTAAGTAAAAATGCGGAAAAATAACTAAGTGAGACAAGCTGTGAGGCTTGTCTCCTTAGGATCTTTGCAAACTCAATGAGCTGCAAATTACTAGCTCTTATGACAGCCAAATAAACTTTTAAAACAGATCTAAACACTACCTTTCACACTTTTTTAAGATTTGGCAATTTTTTTTTACTAGTTGAGAAAAGTAAAATGCTAGATACATGAAAGATCTAATCTATTAATGATGAATACTTTGCAAATGGAAAAGATCAGAATTCTTATGAAGTAGAAGAGAAGGAGATAGGGAGAAATTTTATAGTTTTATCAATTTTTTCCTTGAAGAAAGCCGTGGATCCTTGTTGGTGGTGAGCTGAGGGACTGTGTCTGCGTAAGAAGTTAGAGAACTAGAAGAAACAAGCAAGTTCTCCCACCTATCCACTTGAAGCAACCTGCAAAACACATCAACTTGGAACACAAAGATCAAATCTAGAAAAATACATAGTAGAAATTAAAAGAAAATGCTCATAAACAAATGACACATTTAAATTAGATCTCTACATATGCATAAATAAAAGACTAAGCAATAAAGAAATTACTTAACCTCTCTTATAAATCAATATTGATATTTCTCAAAGCTAGATTTGATGCAAAGAGAAACAAATAGCACAAATACAGGTTACCTCATGTTAAACCAATACATTCATCCGCTCATAAAAAGCCCAACACCATGAGTGACCTCCAAAGTCTCTTATTTTATTAAACAAAAAGACAAGTACAAAATGGTAGCTTGCTCCAACTCCAACTAGAGAAAAATGGAGTGGGCAGCCATGCTTAAATAGCCAAAGATAGAGAGGAATGGGTGGAATGAGTGACATAACTCGCGGAACAAATGGGGCTGCCCACTCCCATGTAATGGGTTGCCAAAATCAACCCCAAATCAATTAGAAATCAACCATGTGACAGCCCATAAACATAGTTGCAAATTCCATGATTGAAGGGGCCCAATTTTGGGAAATGTGCCCCCTCAAGTGGGGAAGTAATTCCACTAATATAGTTTCCCGAAATCTTTCCAAAATCAGCTCTTACAACTCCTAAAACATAGCTGAAATATTTCAGACCTCTAATTCCTCCAAAATTGGAATTTAATTTTTCTCCATTTTTTTATTTTTTTATATTTTTTCACTACATTTTTCACTTTTGGGGGATTTGTAGTCATAAGTGAAAAATAAATGGGTCTAAGACTATAGAAAGTGGGTTTAGGGGTAAGGTGGGTGCTCCGAGTCAGAAAATGAACACCCCCATGGAAAAAAGGACTCCTAGACCACACTTTTACACCTATTACAAATTTTTTAATTAAACCATTAAAAAAATGGCTCAATTATGGAAAAAACCTTTTTCGCCGGAAATAAAAAAAAAACCTAGGGGGGCCTAGCACATGTCCATACGACTCAAAATTAATGTCTAGCATGTTCATATACATTGACCCATGGACTTTAACAACCCCCTAAGGCCCGTTAACTTCACCAGGCGTTCCAGCTTTGGGGGAGTAGGAGAAAAACTCAAAAATTATGTTATGCAAGTTGCAAGACATAATTAATAAGTGAAAAAACTCCTTGGAATACTTGACTTGGTCAAAAAGTCCTAGGGAACCAAGTCCTTTACAGAAATTACCATGCTAGTACATTTTACTACAAACCCCGTAGGGCATGGACATGTGGAAAAAAAATTAAAAAAGGGGACCTTATAAAGGCCTGATGGACATCAAATCACTGAAAATGAACATGTAACATGTTCAACTTTGCCCACTCACTTGATAGTCCAACTAAGTACAACTTAGCTGGTAACAGGCACAGTTTTGAATTTCATTTCATTGGGCTTTCACAAGAGTTATACAATATTTTCCATATACATGTAATGATGGTAGTACTATCTGCTTCAAGGTTTAGCCAACACAACTTAGGCAACTCAGATCCGAGACACAAACTAACAGGGATGCTATCCATCAAAGCGACTAGAGTGGGGAAGTCCTCCATATCACATGCTAAGGTGTAAGTCAAGGTAAAACAAAAACTAGAAGGTGATGAATGGATGAGGAAAGTGAGAAGTGGTGCCAATACTAGCAAGCCATATACGGTGGGAATGATCACATCCATTCTCCTAAGGAGGGTGAAACCAATGAGTATAAACAAGAACTTCATGATTCAAAGCAAAGCTAGAACGTATATATATAATTTGAACAAGCATGTCTATAATATATAAATATACCGCCAGATCATAACCACTAAATGCTAAATCAAGCTACCAGAATGACCAAAAGAGCAATACAAACCAATACACATCCATATACCTGCTGAGTCGTATACCTGTACCAACCATCTGAACCCTCATATGTCAACTGGAAACCTGCTGCTGCACATCTGGGCACTGCATACTGCTCTGTTTGGCAAAAATAGCTACATCGGTCATCAAATGTGAGTTCACGAGACTTAGTCGTGGCATAAGGCTGAACTGTGTACTCATGGGAAGCTCTAAAAATATAAGTGATCTTGGAATAAATGCTCATCTGATACTGATCTCAAGCAACTTAGTGTAAAGGACTGGCTGAAAAAAGGACTGGAATCTGATCTGAATATATGGTAGCACTGGCTACTATAAATGTGATAACATGACCAATGGGTAAAATGCATGAAAATCGATACGTACCTTGTAGATCTTACCTCAAAATCTTGCGGCCTTCTTGCAAATTGTTAATATTCCAAAGTGAGGCAATCAAGAGTGAGATCCAGCTTCCCCAAGTAGAATCGCTATCCTTCCAGAGTGAACAGTGTGCCCTTCCTTGCCAAAAACGATCTATAATGAGATTCGATCAAGCGTGAAAGAAACTATACGGGAGAAAAGATGAAGCAAGTAGCAACAAAATGTCATGAAGATACAATAAAGATACTCCCTGAGACAAAGTTTGATCCGAGAGAGAGATATGGGGTTTCCCCACAATAGCGCCCTCTTCAATTCGCCCTCCTTTTCTACCACACGACCTCCCTACAGAAAAACGTTTGGAGAAACAAGATCAACAATGATAACACAAAGAAAAGATTATATATTCAACTTGCAAGAGTACCCATCAAAGCCAGAGAAGTAGATCTACAAAATAGTATTTTTATTCAAAGAGTTCAAGAGCCCAACGACGCCTTTACAATGAGGGGGCCTCTTCCTTAAATAGGAATGAGAGAGACCAAAAACCTAACCACTTTATGAACGAGTGGTGGAGATCAAAAGATAAATACAATATAATCGACGGCTAAGATGACCCGAAGTGATAACACATGGATCAACTCACTAAGAGGGGTGCGCACTCACTAAAGTGGCCCTAGGCGGGTCGCACCACATAAAAGATGACTAGGACAAGTGTAAGGAACACATGGTGGGGCTAGGAGGTATTAATGTCCTTCACTAGGATCACCTGATGGCACAATGATATAAGATATGACTCAATACCATGTCAAAGTGATCATATGACCAAATCGTGGCCCCCTCAAAAGCTGAATAATACATCAAAATACAACCTAGGCGCGTGTGTGGACCCAACTGAATGATGTAAGCTGTACCAGAAGGTGTGGTATGTATCATGAATGACCTCGGAAAAAACCTCATGCTAATTCCTTGCCTCATTTGCCCAAATCGATTTCCTAAATGAGCATTTTATCCCATTTTTTATCCTCGAAAAATCACATGTAAATCCATAAAATGCCTGTAGCTCTCTGCCTGGTGCCCGGGGCACAAATATGACTATACCAAAGTGCTGGGGGTATGGCTATATAGTAATAACAAGTGGCTGGACCCCATACTCCCTCTGTAGCGCCCGCTATCACACAACTTGTAGTTTTCCCAAAAGGTGATCCTATCCAGGATGGTAGAGGCATTGGACAACTAAAGAGGTGACCCAAGAGATGCCATGGTTCCTAATGCAATTGGGTGTCACGCTAACCGAGGCACTCTTCACTTTAGATCTACCCTAAGCAAGACTAAGGGGGAGACCCCAGCTAACCAATGAAGGCTAGTGAACCTACTCAAGACCTCCCAGGGAAATGTGAAAGTGAAATAGGAGAAGATCAAGAGTGAATGGATCTAGATTTAGGATGGATAAGTGGACCCAAGGAGTTAGGGCTTGGTTGAAGATGCTTATAAGATGGACAAATGTTCAACCAAGGAAGGATTAAGCCACTTATGAGTTTAGATTAGTAGATCTAGATAGATCTAATGCCAAATAGAAAGATCCAAGTGGGGCCCACCCTTAAAATATGGAAAACGGTCAATGGTCCATAAGGTGAAGATCAAGATGAAATGGCATTAGAAGGGTTGCTACTCAATGGATCTATGGATTTGATGAGAAACAAGCAATACCCACATTACAGATCTGGAAAAGGCCCACCTACCCACAAGTGCGACCTCCCTTGGAGAGTCCCAGTGCCTTAGATCAGGGGGTAAATGGAGTCGGATGCCCACCAAATTTGGTCTCCAAGGTTTATTGATTACTATTGAGGTGGGTTTTAATTATTAAGCCCATGCAATTGCCAGATCTTATCAGATCTAAAATCTAGGGTTTTAATGATAAGGGTTTGAGATCAAGATGACAAATGGATAAGTTAAAAGAATAGAATATGTACCTTTCAAGCGTACCTGGATAATGAGAATGAATGCCGGTATGACGAAGATTACTCCCGCAAAGATCAAATGAAAGATTTGGTCGTTTCTCTTGCTCACACGATTTTCTCAAGTCCACTAGTATGTCCCTATCTTCCTACAAAACCAAGGAGACAAAGCTCAATTAGGAAAAAACAATGAGGGTAGATGCAAATAAGAAGTAAATGATAGAGAATAATTGGAACAAAGACATAATCATTCCCTGTTTGAACCATGATCTGACAGAAGGTAGCAGGGTGACCCTCCCCACCAATGCACACTCCTCCCAAATCGTCTTCTTGACCTGCAAATCGATATAGTGGAGCAAATATGCAAAATAGCTACCAAAATCCCTCAGTGCAATGGAAAAGTAGTTTCAATCACCATAGCCAAACGTTCATCTTACGATCTAAGCATTTGCTCAAACGATGTTTCTTCTATTCCAATAACCAATAGCCAAAAGTCTCAAGATGCTTTTACAATAGGGGGGCCTCTTCCTTAAATAGGAGAGAGACCAAAACCCTAACCACTTTATGAACGAGTGGTTGAGATCAAAAGATAAATACAAAACAATCAACGACTAAGATGAGCCGGTACAATATAACATGGATCAACTCACTAGAGGGGGTGCAGACTCACTAAAAGAAGCCCTAGGGGGGTGTGCACCACATAAAAGTGACTAATATAAGTGTGTACGACATAAGATGAAAAGGACAAGTGACTAGGAGCACATGGTGGGGCTAGGAGGCTTTATTATACTTCACTAGCATCACCCCTTGGCACAATGATATAAAATATGAGTCAACAACATGTCCAAGTGACTAAATGATCAAATCGTGGCCCCCTCAATGAGAGAAGAATGCATCGAATCACAACCCGGAGAGTGTGTGGACCCCACTGAATGCTGCAAGCTGAACTGGAAGGAGTGGGATACATCACATATGACCTCTGAACAAACCTCATGCCAAAACATTGCCTCAATAGCCGAAATCGATTTCCTCAATGACCTTTTTATCCCATTTTTATCCCACCTGAAAACCACCAAAAAGCTTGTAACTCATTGTCTAATGCCCGGGCACAAATCTGACTGTACCATCATGTTTGGAGAGGGGGTAGTATGGTAATAACAAGTGGCCGGACCACCCCTCTCGTCTGTAGCACCCTAGGTAAACGTGCTAGCTCAATGCAACTGTTGGACAAGCCATTTCTACATGGCAAAACTGGTCAAAAGTGGAAATCTCACACTATCATCATTGGGAATCCCTGAAACTGATAACTGAGTGTCTCAATGGACTCATAAGGTCCAAATCTACTAGAGATGAGTACCCATACACCCTGTGACAACCTGTAAGATCATCTGTAGCCTCAGCGATACTCGGACAATAATAAAATAAATGGTCTGAGAATAATAATAACCATAAAAAAGTACATCAACCATCATCTGAAACCTGTGTCCATTGGATGGAGTCACCAAAGGTGCATCAAAGGACCATAAATCATCATCACATAGCATCACTGGTCCAACTCATCATAGATCCCAAGGTTGACTTGGTCAAACAAGGTTTGACCAGGTCATGACTGATCTAAATATGACCCAAGCTAGAAAAGCCTGCTGCTGCAAGTGCAAATGGTTAAGGCATGCTCTTTTAATCATTCTCATAGCAAGACTTAAAGTATTAAGGATCATTTCACTGTTAGTTAATAGATAAATATAATTAAGCATAAGATCAAATAATCATTTACTTACAAAAGAACTTCAAGGATATACTCATTCTACAGACATGATCAATTTGCTAGCAAAGGGTGAAGGTGAAGAATGCAAGTCTAGGACAAGGGGATGACTCAATTAACTTAACACTGTGATACTTTGGATAAGGGAAAGGGAATACACACTTAAGCATATGTCGGATAATAAACACAGAGGGAATGGAAGTGTCTCACAAATGGGATAAGTTGTTTAGAGGAGTGCTTATTCAACCTTGACAAATGTCTACAACTCACATCCAATGTTTGGATAAGTTGTATTAGCTCTGTGAGGATCTTTTCTAGAACTGCCATGGACTAGGTGCCCGACTAATCGTAACTTCAGGTTCTAGAGGACACTTAGAATTAGCTGTCCTTTACTCCATCTCACATCACAACCTGTGGGCTTCGTGAGGAATTAATCATTACATTTCATTTCCTTGGCCAACAGTCTTTGGATTTAGCATATATTTAACCACTGCTTTCTTTAGATCTATATATGACCCTTTTGGGGATTTTGCATGTGCTTAGAAGCACAACTACTAAAGCTTACATCTAGGGTGCTTTTAGTTTCCATTTCAATTCATTTCATAACCCTTTTGGGGATTTTGCATGTGCTTAGAAGCACAACTACCCAAGATTTCATCTAGGGTGTTTTTCATTTAAGTTTCCATAATTTCACGGCCCTCTTTCATTGTGTTGAGAAGCATGGTTTTTAAAGTATTCTCATGGGCTTTCATAAAAGATATAACAATAGTTTCCACATGTAATGATGGTAGTACAATTTGCTTCAGGTTTTAGCCAACACAACTCAAGCAACTAGGGGGACTTTCTACAATCAAGACCAAACATCGGGGCAATCGACTAGAGTGATCAAGGTATCAAATCCAACTTACCAAAGGGTAAGTTTTGTTTCTAACTCAGAACCGAGACACAAATTAACAAGGATGCTATCCAACACAGAGGCAAAAGTGGGGAAGTCCTCCATATCACAGGTTGAGGTGTAAGTCAGGGTAAAAACCAGAAGTGGGAAAGATAACGGATGGATGGGAAAAGTGAAGGTGATGCCTAAGCTAGCAAGCCATAAAGGTGGGAATGATCATGTCCAAACTCCTAGGAGGGTAAAACCAATGAGGATAAAACAAGAGCTTGTAAATGTTAGTAATAAAACCATTTAGATATCCATTAACAATCATATTCATTTCACACACATATATATATGTATATATACTGCTAGATCATGATCACTAGATACTAAGTCAAGCTATCAAAATGACCAAAAGAGCAAGATAATAAAACCAATGCACATCGTATATCTGCTGGGTCATATACCTGTATTTGCTATCTGGATCACCTGTAACCACTGAAACACTACTGCTGAAACTCTGGGCACTGCACTTCTCTGTATGGGATAAAAGGTCATCTTGGTCATCAAATCTGAGGTCAAGAGACTCAGTCTTGGCATAAGGTCTACTGCATGTCTGATCTGGGGTTGCTCTGATGTGTGAGTGATCATAAGTAATACTTCTCATCATAGCTGATTTCACTAAAAATGTGTAAAGGCCAAGCTCAAAAATATATACTGAACTGCTCTGCAATCATGGTAGCCCGACTACTATGGATGTGATAACATCTGGCTCCAGTTGGGACAAGTACTCTAAGGGAGAGAGTGCTTGAGAACCTCAGAATCTCTGGTCCCCAACACTAACTGCATCAATCTTCAATCCAACACCTAACTGTTTTGCTTCATCTTTAATTGTACCTATTCCTACACACATGGAAGCAAACTACCACGAGCAACATGTATGGAAGAAAATAAAATACTGAAATGAAATTCTAATCTAAAACAAAATATTAAATGCAAAACAAAAAGATACTAATCAAATCAACTAACATGCTTCATTGTTTTATTTTTATTTTATTTTATGTAGGAAAGAAAGAAAGCTTAGAAAGGAGTAGACTCAACTAACTCAGGGAAATTCAGGCAAAACTCAACACTCGGAAGAAACTCAACAGATACTCAACACTCAGGAAAAATAAAAACACTCAAAACCTACTGCTCAAGCGAGTTATTCAACGGCCTACCTACTCTAAACAGGCAAGAGGAGTCCAAATCAAGTCAAGTTGGGGATATAATCTCTCAACTCCCTCTGATTGATAGGTAGCATGATCTGTTGCCCACTCCCAATAGTGAGGAAACACATATCATCAATATAATGCTCAACCGTGAGTGGTCCAACCCATATATCATCAGATCCCCTAGATTGTATGTAAAATATATGATTAGGCACTATGACCTTATCACGTCTAGAAAACTTACGACGATTCACAGAATCAGGGATCACTTCAACGTTGCGGATCAGGATGCGATGGATATCAGTTCGAGATCGTGGTTGAGGTGTAACTATCCTTGAGTTCCCATCAGGACGAACTTCATCAAACTTGGGAGGTCCACCTTCTAAAGGAATGGCTACCCTACCAATAAGGACTTCCTGAATCACTCTTCTCCTTTCAAGTTCTGCTCTCAGCTCTTCACTCTGTGGGTGAATGATATACTTGGGGGTTTCTCCCACAGTCCAAAAGTCTTTGACAACTACCTCCTCATCCTCATTATCCATTGGAGGTGGCAAATTTTGATTCTCGTTACTTCTTCTACTACCTTCTCCAGATGGAATGGGAACAACCATATTTTCCAGGATTGCAAGATGATTAGTGGGAAATGACGAATGATTCAAAACCACTCTTTGAGAACTCTGAGCTCCCGACTCTAAAGATGTTGGTGAAGGAGTAGGAATGTGAGATGAATCATTAGGATGCATACTTTCTTCACCATGAGGTATCTCTCGGGGCGAAAGAAAACTAGGGATGTCCCTCAGTAACGGATATCTGGATGACCACTCATCCTCATTGGTTGTAATAGTGACATGGGGCTATTCCTGATACATAGCAAGGTTGTTCAATGAGAAATCCCCTTCAGGAGCATCATGTATCAAGGCATGTTCTTGCCAACTCATAGAATTGTCATTCACTTGCCTTAATACACCATCTTCCAGGGACATATGAGATAAATGATCAGGAACATCAGAAAAATGATACTCATTTGGTTCTTCATCACTTCCCAATGCAGGAGAAGGATGTGTTCCCTCAATGTGATTTGTCCAAGGAAGAACATGGTCAAGCCCTTGTCTTTCTCTTTCCATATTATGATCAACCAATGTAAGCCATTCAGTAACCGTCCTAGGTATAGGCTCACCCCTTCTTATCTGATCTAAATCTATTTCAGAGTTATTTGTTTCAGTGATGGGCTCAAGTTGATGATTTTATGGCTCCTCATCACCAAGTTGGTTTAAAACTCGAATTTCTTCGGACACTTCTTCACGATGCATTTCAAGATTTATTTCTCTAGCAAAACTAACTCTTTCATTTTCCACCTCAAAAGAGTCATCGTCTCCAAAAGATCTCTAAATTTCTTCTCTTCCAGTTCTATGATCCTCACTATGGCTACCGATGACCATAAAAATGCCCTCAGGCAATAATTCACCCTCACCATAAGTGTTCCTTACACCATCCTCATAACTTTCAAGATGACCATCTTAAAATGGCTCCCTATAAATCCTAACTAGCGACCCATCAGAGTTAGGAATAGTAGCATATGATAAATCCATTTGAAGATGACTCCCTAATCTAGCAGATCACTTTCTACACAAAAGCATTTCGTAGACTGGGGGCAAATCTATGAGTACTATGTCCATAAGCATGGATATATCGGGGCATGAAAATAGGGAAGCTCTCAAGTTCTTAATCAATCCAAAAACTTTCACTGGTCTTGAGTCTATTCCGCACACATTCCCATAAGGCCTAGTTATTTTTAATCCCATGGCTTCCATAACTTGTAATGGCATGACATTCATGGAAGCTCCAGAGTCCAACATACAATTGTGAAGTAGGAGGTCACCTACGTGAAGTGTAAGATTAAAAGGTTGGTGACCACCGTTCTTCCTCTCATACAAGGCTGTCTGGATGTTGATGGGATGATCTTCCTCATCTTCAACCATGGCACTAGGTGCCAAGTCTGGAAGAGGTTGATCCTCACCATGCCTAATGGTAGTCTCAGGGATACTCTCGAAAAACTCTACCACTTGCTCCTTAATGGATGGGATTTACATACGTTCAGTGAGTGGAATATTATGCATAACTTTGTCCAATTCTTTCTCAATGTTGATGTCTAAGTCATACTTAGGAAGAATAGAAGTTGGCTCACTCACTGTACTAGGTTGCTCACTATTCTTTCTATCAATGAAAGGGGTAGGCTTTTGGCCGTCCTTTATTCTCTGATAAATCCTAATAGGAGCTTGGCCACTACTTTCAGGCTGTTCTGTGGCAAAAACGAGAAAACTAGGACTAGGGCTTTCTTCACTTTCTTCTTCTTGATTTATCAAAATACGCCCAAAGTCTTTGTCAAAGTCTAAATCATTGACCCAATTAATGTTTCTTGGGGAATCCTGGGCATCCTCACTATGAGTGGGATACTCAGGATCCTCCCCCTTTTGTTCTTTCGACCAGTTAATTCCAGGAGGTTCAGGTGATGTTTGGGTCACAGGGTTTCTTCTATTTTCATAATTATTAGGCCTCTTTTGAGGGTTCCAATAAGGATTTGGGCCATAAGGTTGCCTATACCTATCTGATTCCTTGCTCTTAGCTAGACCCCTAGTCATGAGAGTCAAATTCTTCATCATTTTTTTCATACTCTCCATCATATCGTTGGGATCTTTTACTGGTTCTTTTCCTTTCTTAGCTTTGGGCTCATATCTAGAGGATGAAGCACTAATTGAATCAAAGAAGTTTTGCTTCCCCATAGAGGCAACATTTGCTTCCGCCCTTCTAGCATTTTCTTGAGCTTCTTTTAAGTCCTTAGGGTATTTGTCTTTGAGATGGTAGCCTAGGTAACCTTCAAATGAATTGAGGTAATGAATCAACATAGCTTGTTCTTTAGGCCTAATATGATCAGGGATATTGGCCACTATCTTATCAAAACGGAGGTTGAATTCATGGATAGACTCATTTTCTTTCTTTTTGACTTCAAAAAGTTGGTTCAAAAGAAAACGTCCATCTAACTTGACTGACCACTCATGCTTAAGTTTTTCTGCGAAGTCATCATATCTCGTGACTGATGATGCAGGCAAACGGTCAAACCATTTACGAGCATCACCCTCCAGGGATGCAAAAGGACCCTTGATATAAACATCTTCTTCTTCTGCCCCATAAGCTTCCATGTGAGCCTAAACATTCACAATGCGGTCCTCAATGGAGGTCGCACAATTCCCATTCAACTTGGGGATCTTTTCAAAATTCTTGTCGGGCATATCATGGGGTGAACCAGGGATTTGGGAAAAATCTAAAGTTGAATCTCTGGCCTTGTTCCCAAATCTACGAGCGACAGCAGGATTGGTTTGAGTATTGTTTCCTGGAGGATTTTGTTTTGTTCCATCCATTTGATTTACTGGACTTAAATTATGAGACGAGGATGCAGGAGGAACCAAATTAGTAGAAGGGGGTCCCAAGAAACGATTTGGAGAATCATAATTTACGATTTTCCAAAAGAAATTAGATGATTGGGCTTTGGGATCTCTTCTATGATATGTGAGTGGGGTTCCTTCTGCTTGATTTATGTTAGCCCTACTTCTGAGATCATAATGATGTCTATGGGGCCGTTCCTCAACGGAGTCACGATTAGGAGTCGCCAAGTAGACTTTAATTCTTGTCTACCAAAAGATATGTCATGTATAAGAGGGGAGAGATGAGTGACAACGAGATGGTTATGTTTGATTTAAGGATATAAATGATAACCATCTAAGTTACAAGACTGGATGCGATAAGATATGAAATACGCACAGACACTCGCAGACACCTAAGGTAAGCATCTACCTCCCCGACAACGACGCCAAATATGTTATCACACAACTTGTAGTTATCCCAAAAGGTGATCCTATCCAGGATGCTAGAGGCGTTGGACAGCTAAAGAGGTGACCCATGAGATGCCACAGTTCCCAATGCAATTGGTTGTCACGCTAACCGAGGCATTCTCCACTTTAGATCTAGCCTAAGCAAGACCAAGGGGGAGACCCTAGCTAGCCAATGAAGGCTAGCGAACCTATTCAAGACCTCCTAGGGAAATGTGAAAGTGAAATAGGAGAACATCAAGAATGAATGGATCTAGATCTAGGATGGATAAGTGGACCCAAGGAGTTAGGGCTTGGTTGAAGAGGCTTATAAGATGGACAAATGTTCAACCAAGGAAAGATTAAGCCACTTATGAGTTTAGATTAATAGATCTAGATAGATCTACTGCTAAATAGAAAGATCCAAGTGAGGCCCACCCTTAAAATATGGAAAATGGTCAAAATAAGTTCCACAAGTTGAAGATCAAGATGAAATGGCACTAGAAGGGTTGCTACTCAATGGATCTATGGATTTGATGAGGAAGAAGCAATACCCACATTACAGATCTGGAAAAAGCCCACCTACCCACAAGTGCGACCTCCCATGGAGAGGCCTAGTGTCTTAGATCAGGGGGAAATGAAGTTGGATGCCCACCAAATTTGGTCTCCAAGGTTTATTAATTATTATTGAGGTGGGTTTTAATTATTAAGCCCATGCAATCGCCATATCTTATCAGATCTAAAATCTAGGGTTTTAATAATAAGGGTTTGAGATGAAGATGACAAATGGATAAAGTTAAAAGAATAGAAAACGTACCTTTCAAGCGTACTTGGATAATGAGAATGAATGCCGGTATGATGAGGATTACTCCCGCAAAGATCAAATGAAAGATTTGGTAGTTTCTCTTGCTCACACGATTTTCTCAAGTCCACTAGTACGCCCCTCTCTTCCTGCAAAACCAAGGAGAGAAAGCTCAATTAGCAAACAACAATGAGGGTAGATGCAAATAAGAAGTAAATGATAGAGAATAATTGGTACAAAGACGAAATCACTCCTTGTTTGAACCAAGATCTAACAAAAGGTAGCAGGGTGAGCCTCCTCACCAATGCGCACTCCTCCTGAATCGTCTTCTTGACCTGCAAATCGATATAGTGGAACAAAAATGCAAAATAGCTACCAAAGTCCCTCAGTGCAAAGGAAAAGTAGTTTCAATCACCATAGCCAAACATTCATCTCACGATCCAAGCATTTACTCAAAAGATGTTTCTTCTATTCCAATAACCAAGAGCCAGAAGTCTCAAGATGCCTTTACAATAGGGGGCCTCTTCCTTAAATAGGAGAGAGACCAAAACCCTAACCACTTTATGAACGAGTGGTTGAGATCAAAAGATAAATACAATACAATCAATGGCTAAGATGAGCCGGTACAATATAACATGGATCAACTCACTAGAGAGGGTGCGCACTCACTAAAAGAAGCCCTACGGGGGTGCGCACCACATAAAAGTGACTAATATAAGTGTGTGTACCACATAAGATGACAAAGACAAGTGACTAGGAGCACATGGTGGGGCTAGGAGGCTTTATTATCCTTCACTAGCATCACCCCATGGCACAATGATATAAAATATGACTCAACAACATGTCCAAGTGACTAAATGATCGAATCTTGGCCCCCTCAATGAGAGAAGAATGCATCAATTCACAACCTGGAGAGTGTGTGGACCCCACTGAATGCTGCAAACTGATCTGGAAGGAGTGGGATACATCACATATGACCTCTGAACAAACCTCATGCCAAAACCTTCCCTCAATAGCCCAAATCGATTTCCTCAATGACCTTTTTATCCCATTTTTATCCCACCTGAAAACCACCAAAAAGCCTGTAACTCACTGTCTGATGCCCGGGCACAAAATCTGACTGTACCATCATGTCTGGAGAGGGGGTAATATGGTAATAACAAGTGGCTGGACCCAGGGTGAACCAGAGTCTTCAGGGCTCAAGCTGAAACAAAATATATTCATTAAGTGTTCAACGTTTCACTTGTGGGGATTGATCCTGGTAGGGAGGATAACAGTCCTCTCAACCACCCAGGCTAGATCCAATTGATGTTACTTATCCTTTAAATATTACATGGTTTGTTCCTTTTACTATGGAAGCTGAAGTGAATGAACCATTTGGTTTGTTTTAATTTACACTTGATGACTACTAAATTAGAGCATACGACCTGAGATAGTGTTGATTATCAGTACTTTGAATTCCTGCAGTTTTAGGAACAGTGTACGAACTTTGAACTCTAGACTCTAGAGAAGTTATTAGGCCTAAGCCAAATATCTGATGATTTGTTGAATTTTTCAGGCTTGGTTTGAAACTGGATTTGGTAGTCCTGCTGGTGTGCATGCCGATGGGTCAGAAAATTTAGACAGCTCAGAATATTGTACCAGTGAAACTAGCTCATCAAATAATGCTTTTGGGTCTCAGGATGGAGTGCAAGCAACATACTTATACATCCAAATGGAGTATTGTCCTAGGTATTTAACTTGTGTTGTGTGATTTTTGTCTGTGAATACATGTGTCCTTGAGTTATATAATATTTTTCTCTTCAAGGATATTTGGAAATATAAATTTGGCTGCAATTAAAGTCTTTCTAAAAATTACTAGCATAGAAATTTGAAAAACATGCGTGGTATCCTTTCTCTGCTGGTTGAAACTATCTTTCAGTATCGTGATTGGAGTGAGAAGATATGAAAATGAACTTCAAATTATATTCATGATCACAAAGGCATATCAGAGAAAAAGATATGGAGAAAATATCTAATTTTTGTAATCTGATCATTATTTTATTGCATTCACACTCAGTTGGGAAAAAAGTAGAAAACAAAGATATTTGTTGGCAAGTATAATTAGCAGTTTTTCTTTGTCACTTGGCTAAAATAGGAGAGCCTTTTACATGTAACTTGGCATGTTTTACGTCTATCACATTTTAGGAATTTAGTCTTGCATTTTCTTTATGATGATATTGATAGTAAGTATTATTTTTACCCTCTATTTCTACCTCTATAAATTTGGGATTTTTTGTAGACTATTAGGTTTTATGGCATATCTAATTTGCATGCTGTCTCAGGATATGGTAGCAATCTTCACACCAATATCGGATTTCTTTGGAGAACTTTATTTTTGAGTGCTGTTATAGCCTGTATCTTGAATTATTTGCTTCATCATTAAATCTATGTATTTGTTCTTACAAAAAGAAGTAAGGGCCTAAGATAGAAGAACGGCCTTTCTGACAATGAACATGTTACACAACTGCCCAAAACACACCTGATTTTAAGATAGATGTTACAAATCCACTTGTGCCTACAAAAACACTCATTATACTAGAGGATAAATATGTATTATAAGACAAATTCTCACTACAAGACAAAGACCAAAGCCACTTCATATATACAAAGATGACGAGCATGGATTTGTCTGAAGTTCTTGTTATCACACAATCACTAGCTGCTACTGAATGTATCCTATCCGGGACGGTAGAGGTAGGCAGCTAGGCAGGGACACTTACAAACACCAGGTCTCTGCACAGGTGGGGCAGTTGTCACACAGTACAAGGTGTTCGTCAGTTTAGACAAGGCACGTAGCCTAGTCAAGGGGGAGACCCTACTCAACCAGCTAAGGTTGAGGCTCAACAGTCAGACACTTAACCCAAAAGCCAAGGAAAATGAGACACAAGGGGAATGCCTAAGTGTTCGAGACTTCTTCCAGCGAAATGGACTGAAATTGGGCAATGGATATAAGCAATTATTGGAGCAATTTCAGATCTGATATGAAGATATAAATAGTGAAATTCGAGTGATATATGGCTGGAAATTAAATCAGAATTGAAAATTGTACTAGAAGTGCCAGTTGGTTTTCTGCCTATGGGGGATTTTAACTCAATCAAGTAGGGCATACACGACAGAAGTAAAATATCGATTTTTGGGGCGCTTCTAGTGATTTTTATTTGATAATAGATGTTACTTAGCCAATACAAAGTGAAAACAAAAGTACCCACAAACCCAAAATGACCCAACCAAGCAGAAGAGCAAAAACGCCCAAGGAGGGCGAAATTAGTGAATGGACCAGTGCTGGAAATCGAGGTAGATGGAGTCAAAAAGAGATGAGGTTTTTGATTTAGGGTTTTCTATGCAAAACATAAGCGGGTTTAAAACATAAATAGATTCCTACGGTTAAATTAAAAGATACAAATTTTTGGGGTTTTAATGAGTTATGTGAATTTTATCTCTTGGTACTCAGAAAACTAAACGAAGAGAAGAGCTGAAGTAGAACATACTTGGTAGTGATGGTGTTGCTTCACCGTGTATGAAGACTACTCCTCGTAAGACCAAGTGCCAAGCTTGCAACGATTTTTCCTCTGTTTTGTTGTTGCCAGGGTGCCCAACTGTGCCCTCCTTCACCTGCCACAACGAGATAACAATCAACAATTGAAATAAGTGAAGGAATCAGCAACAAATGACATGAGACAAATGATAAAAGAGAGAATAACAATAATGTAAATTCACTCCCTTTCGTTGATACTCCAAAGAAGAAGCAAAAATGGAGTTTCCTCCAAGGGAATGCGCCCTTCTCAAGATGGTCTCTTCTGCTGCAAAACGAACCAACAAGGAAATACTATGGAAAATGCTAAACAATATCAGCAATGCATTCAAAAAATAGACACCAATCAGCCAAGACAAATGGCACCATGAGCCACCAAGAATTTCTCCCAAGAATCTTCTCTCTATTAGCTTCAAGAGTTACAAAAAAATGTCCAAGAGAGCTCCCAAATGAGAGAGCTTCCTCTCTTATAGAGATGGCTCCAAATCAAAACCCTTTCCCACCAAAAACGAATGGCTGGGATTGAATCCCCAAAGAGCCAAACGAATGGCTGAGATGAGTGGAGGAGGGGGGGCGAATTGCCCTCATGCGCCGAAGGGAGAAGAGGGGGACCACGTGGGGCCCTTACAATGTGAAGGGGGGTGTCTAGGGGGTGGATTTAGGTTGTTTTAGCCCCCTAGACCCCACACCTTAAGTCTCAACACTTCAAATTTACAAAATTTTGATTTTTACATAGTGAAAAATGCCCAAATATGGGCAAAGTCGCCCCACAAACATAGCTGGGCAGAAATGGGGGCCCCACACCAAATATTTCATGTCCAAGCATAATTAAAATGATATTAGAAGACTCTTTTACCTTTGCCTACCATTGCATTTTCCATTTCAAAGGTTCACTTGGCCAAATTTGATCTTTTTCCATTAATTAATTGCTGGTTTTTATTGCTGAAGGTGAAATTTGTTCTTTTGACCCACTTATCTTGCCCAAATTGACGAACCGTTTGTTGCATTGTGATCGAAGACCCCAAATCTACTAGGAATGGTCACTGAAACGACCAAGCTCCATGAATCGAGCATTGTTTTCCCAAATTCAAGGATTTTTAATTAAGACAAGGCCCTGCTGGCCAGTAATAATTAAAAATCTCAGCGATGCTTCAACATATTTGCAATCTGATACTTGGAGGCATGTATGGGACCCCAACACATAATAAATAACTAAAATCGAAGTTTTGGTTGCAACTTTTTTTCGGGACCCATTTTTGGCCTGGTCAAACTAGTTTGACCAAGTCAACTCTGGTCAAAATGGCAATGGCTGAAACCTGCATGCACCATGGGATGCCAAGGCTTCCTTATTTTTGTTAGTACATAACTAAAAACATATAATGATGACATGGTGATCATACTAAATAATATCTCAAGAAAAACAGACCCCAGGTGAGGTGGGCCCACCACCTCCAACAAAGACTCAAAACTGCTATGGACACTTAGCTAACTTTGGGTGAGGTGGACAAACAAGGTGAAAGGATAGGGGGATGACAAAGACCATGACCGCGTGACCCTTTGGATGAGTGGGGAAAGCGGGACCTAGTGACATAAGCATACCATGATAACACAAGGGAAGGGCGGTGCCTCACAAATGGGTATAGTGCAGGGAAACCACCACTAATCATCTAACACATACCTTGCAACTCACATCCGTGCCTTCAACAGACTCCGTGAGGATCTTTTCTAGAGATGCCATAACCGGGTGTCCGACAAACCATAACTTGAGACTCTAGGGGGCACTTAGAATTAGTTGTCCCTTACTCCATCCCATCTCCTTGCCCCGCAGGACTAGGTGAGGAAATAACCAATACAATGCTCTGATACATATGGCTAGCCTTTGCCCGTGTGTGTTGACAAACACATTCTTGGACTTTACATTTCACTTAGATACTTAGCCTTTTTGGCTTGATTTACATTCAGATAGCCTTTTTGGCTTCATTTACATTTCATTACATTTCATAACATTTCATAGCCCTTCCAGCTTCATACATATCTCATAAGACATAACAATGGCGCTCATACTGCAAAGTAATGGTGGCAAGTGTGCATGCTTCAATGACTAATGGGGAACACCCGGTGAGTCTACACAATCCTATACTGCATTACAACATCGGGGGCAACCGACAGGAGTAAATCCCAGGTTTGAGAATGCATCTCACACACTAAAGAGCCGAGGCACAAGAAACATGGAGTCATGGCATACTCAGGGGTCAATGGGGGAAGGGGTCCTCAAGGCCACATATCAAGGTCTAAGTCGGGAAAGAACCAAAAATGGATGAGTCGGATGGGTGGAAGGAAGTGACAGGTGGAACCAATGTTAGCTTCCTAGAAGGATGAATGACCAAGTGTATACCAACAATGGGGACAGGAACCAGTGTGCATATACAGGAGTCTACTGAAAAAGGTGGACTGACCTCACCAAGGGCCATAAGTATCACAATAAAGCACGAGATCACCAAATCGGACATCATACATCTAGTCCATGTACTATCATAAATAAACAAGTCTCAAAGCAAAAACATGAGCAATAACCATAGAATGATATACCTGCCATACCATATACCTGCTGCTGAAGGTGGATCTGGAACTCAATCTCTGCCGTATCCGGGCAAGAAGTGGCAAACCAGCTGTAAATCTGTACTGCTTTCATCATAATATGGCTAAGTTACACCTCTCAGTGGGGTCATGCAAAGCTAGGCAAGGAAGAGGGACCCTGTAATCACTGCTCTGTAGTAGCTCTGGACCATCAAAACACATACTGTCCCCTCTGCAATCTCTGCTCCGGGCAAATCTCAATACAATAGATGCCCTCTTTAATGCCATCTGATCTCTGATCTGGAAAAAAATGTGGTATGGTCCCTGACCACACAATCTGTAGCATGGTAGCTCCAGCTAAAATGGATGTGATAACAGTTCTATACAATGATGCTCATCAACTTCACTATGTTTAAGTAGTTGTTCTTTTGAGGCTAATATATCACCACTTGTATTATGTTATAGGGAGGCACGTCTCCCATCTTTCCAATCTCTTGAAGTGTTCAGTGTTATTTTTAAGTGCAGCTGCGAGACCCATTCTCAGAGAGAATGGTACCCTAGTTAGTTAACTAGGGTTCCTGGTCAAGTTAACCAGGCAGAGTAATGAGTAAGACCCTAGAAGGTACCCTAGGGCCCCCAGCTGTCTCTTGGGGTTCTTGGTCAAGGACCAAGCAGATTGATGCCATGGCAAAGTCCCTAGCATGTGGCTAGGGCCCCTATTTGTTTCTAGGGTATTCTGGTCTAGAACCAGACGGTTTCTTGGTCACGATGACCAAGCAGATCCTGCAGGTTGAGACAGAGACTTCCTAGGTCCTGCAGATGGTTGATCAACATTCAGTCTAGGACTGAATGCTCAGCTTGAGGCTGAGGACCATTCTCTGGGAGAATGGAGATCCTGGTCATGGACCAGATGGTTGATCAACATATCCCAGTCTAGGATTGAGGCTCAACCTTGGGCTGAAAGCCATTCATTAAGAATGGAGGATATTGTTGTCCCCTCTCCTAATCGGTTATTGCTAGGTTGCTTCTCAAGGGATTGGCCACCCCTTGACGATGTCTCTAGTACCTAACCCTTAGGAGCAGCGTTAAGGACAAAAGGATTGTACCATCCGTTTGGATCTTCTCCCTTATATAGTGATGACAAAATATATAAACTATGTATCTTGAGAAAGAGAAAAGTCTTTGATCTTGTTTGTCCTATTTGATTGCTTGTCCTTTTTGATCTTGTGGTTGTTGGCTCATGGTCCTATTCCTACTTGATCCTAGCACTCTCACTTGTGTGCACATTTGTCTATGATGACTCCTACTTTATGGAGTATTTTTACCTAAGGGTATATTAAAGACCATTGGACCATGTATTTTTGGTTTATTTACTTTATGTTGGACCCTTGGACTTTCACTTTATAATAAATTCATTAAATATTTATTTTTTAATCTTATTTTTATGAGTTTATTAATAAAGTTTTTTTATTTTTATTTTGACCATTTAAGTCTTATCCTAACTTTCTCTTTGAAACCTTGGACCATTACCTTTTTACCTTTTCTCTTTTTATTATTTATTTTATTTTATTCTTTTATTCCTTTGTTTTATCCTAAGTTTTTAACTCTAAATCTATATAAAGTTTATTAACTTATGATCTAAATAATCTAGCCGTAAGCTCATCCTTCACGTGTTTTGCTTCTCCGCAGATGATTTTTGTTTTGGGTTTGATTCTCTGCGTTTTTCATGAGCCGGCACATGTTTCTCTTTCTACTCCACGCTACTCTCATCACGTGTCTGTTGCAGCTACTGTTTATCCCTTCATGGGTTCATCCATCAGCATTAGATCTCATAGGTTTGATCTCTCTGCTGTACCATGTGTTGATTTGTTTGCTTTGGGCCAGCAACATGAGTTTGCTGCTTTCTCTCTCACCGGCCAGCTCTCTCACGGGCTGATTTGAGGCACCACTCCTCTCACGGCTTCTTCATCCACTATTTCATTCCTCCACGACTGTCTCACGGTTTGCCTCACCCCTTCATGGTTTGCTCCACGGGTTATCCATTCTCAGCTTGTCTTTTGCAACCTGTCTCACTTGATTGATCTCTGCTCAGGTTTATCTCTGCATAATTTATTTTATTTTATTCAGGACTGATTGATCTCTGCTCAGACCCACCTTACCTCTGCAATTTACTTTAGTTGTGATTACAGCCTTGACTTATCTTTGTGTGAGTTCTTATGTGTGAGAAATTACTTACGTGCTTGCCTTACAAAGTCTGCTGCACCTGTGTGTTTCTTTTATCCCTATCATTTGCTTATTGATTGAAGAACTCGAGATTTGTTTATTTTTACCTGACCCTTTTCTCTTTCTCAAGGTACGTATATAGTTTAACCAGTTTGACTTGTCCTTTCAATGACAAGATCAAACTCAGAACTATCTGAGTATAAGTTGGATCCAAATGTTGGTTTTAATTCTTTAATGTGGTACATGGTTATTTTACTGTAAATGTTATTTGAGATTCATTTTATTTTTCTGAACTTAGCATTTGATGATTCTCGAGGACCAACATTAATGCAGTGACCAAATGGAGCATTAAGTTGAAAGAGATGAAAATTATGTTATTTATGTTTTAACTCAGTTTAAATTTAATTAAGCAGTACAATTGTTTACATGTTCTTGTATCAAGCTTTTTATATGCAATAAAACATACATAACCTGTAATTTTGACATTCAGGACAATGGGGAATATCCCCATTTCAAGTCAAGACATTCCCAAATATGAGGAACATTGTCTGACGTTTTTTTCATAGTCAAGATACCTTGTCAAATGCTATTTCTTGAAAATGCATTGTTCATTTCGCTTTTTTCGTGGGCCTTTCCTCTAATTGAACAGAGGAGAAGATCTTTGGAGTTTAGTGCCGGTTAAAGATGTGGGATGGTATGTTTGGGTTATTGGAGGATGTTTCAGAGCATATTTTACCAATAGATTCCATTTTCCACACACTTGACACCTATTTGGAGGCATGGTACATGGATTAGACTATCTTTTGTTGCATCATTAATGAGGAGCCTAGTTCCTTGGTTGAACCTAGGGCCTAAGATCTTGTGGATGGAGGATGTGAACAAGCAACAAACCCCAAAAGATGATTGTTCAACCTTGGAGGAAGCTTGGAGCATGATTGGTGATGAAGAAATGAGCTAAATAAGGAATGCCTTGCTTAGAATGGTTATTTAATGAGGAGCATTCCACTCCAAGGATGAAAAGAATATTTTTTGGTTGTCTGATCGATCTACACCCTTTAAAAGGGACTTCCCCTTGAAGAAGGACATCCCCTTGAAGGAGGCCTCTAAAAGCATTTTCCACATATTTGGAGGCATATTTCACCCTTGAGGCATTTGAACAACAAACTAGCAACACACACAACACGAAAATGTCAAATGGCAAAAATGCCTAAGGAGGGCGAATTGGCTCTAGGTAGACACGTGTTAAAGATTGGGCCAATGGAGTCAGAAAGGGATGAAAATTGGTCTCTAGAGGTTTGATGCAACTTCCAAGTTGGGTTTTCAACCGATTTTGTGTTGGGTAACCAAAACTACATTTTATAAAAATGAGGGTTTTTAACTTAGTTGATTTCTGCTTGACAAATGGAATAGAAAATTGTCAAGAGAAAGATTTGAAGTACTTACCTAATTCCATAGGTGAAATACTGATGAAAGATGTGTTGACAATTATCCCCATAAGGTTCAACTGAGAATAACTTGGTGAAGTTCAGGCTACAAGTGAAATGCCCAAGTGCACCCTCCACCTGCCAGACAAGCAACAAAATGTTAGTTGGCAAAATAAGAGCACAATTGCATACAGAACAAATCGGAAACATGAATTTGATGCTAAGATACAAATTTACTCCCTTTTCAACACTTGTTGCAAGAGAAAACAAGAGAAAATTTCACTAATGCGCCCCCACCAATTCGCTGGCCCTGCATACAAGTTATGAACAGCCAAATATATTGCTGAAACAAACACCAAATCACTCTAATGTGAAGGCAAGATAACATGCTATCAACATCTTAGATATTAGACACCATGGAAGCAAGATTTTTGTTGCAAAAATTTGTTCTCTACGATCAAGTTTAAGAGCCAAGATTCCAACAAGGGTTACAATGCGTGAGCTCTCTCTTAAATATAGAGCTAGTATACAAAATCCCTAGCCTAAGAGATCAATGGCTAGGATCAAAACATAGCTTATGAGATCAACAATGAATAATGTCTCAAATGTTACATCAAGAGCTAGAGAGGGGGTCGCTATCACCAAGTGCGCCCCTTTAGTGAAGTACAAGGTACAAAATATAATCATAAGATATGAGAGGGGGCTGCCTAGGGGTTGCCTAGGGGTCTAAGACTCCCTTAGGCGCCCCCTTTGCAACATGTATCAAGTCTGCCCACAATACGTAAGTCATGATGCCCACAGGTGCGTCCCCCATGTAGACGTGTGCCCTCCCTAGGAGGGGAAATGATGTGTGGACCCCAATCTCATAATAGAAGCTCCAAAAGCATAATATAACATCACAATACCATTCCAAGTCAATAATTTTGCCCACATTAGCCACTTTGATTTATTTGCTAAGTCAATGGTTACTTTATACTTTAATTATTTTGCTGGTGTATATGGTTGAATATGTAATCTGCTGAAAGTGGACCTTTCCCTTGACCAGATGCTCAAAACAACTACTACATTGAGATCAGAGACCTCAAATCTACTGATGGTGACCATAAGCACCAAAAGAATCCATCAAATAATCACTATATAGCTCCATCCATGCCCAAACCATAAAAACAGGGCCCTGACCATTGATAATAAATAAAAATCTCTAAAACAGAGGCATATCATGGCGAACTGAAACATGGAATCATGTATGGGATCCCAATAGATGCTAAAAAACCAAAATCGAACGTCCGGATCCAAAGTTGCTCGAGACCCTATATTTGGCTTGGTCAAACTGGGTTGACCAATTCAAACTGGTCAAAACTGATGGAGGGAGTTGAAACTGTGAGTACCTGCATGCACCATGGGATGAAAGATGCTCCCTTGTTTATGTTAGTAAGCTAACTAAAAACATAAGCAACATGCTATGGTGATCAATATAAAATATAGAAGAAAAACAAGCTTAAGTTGAAGCAGCCTCATTACCTTTTTATGAAGTCTTCAATGTATGCACACTTACAAACTTGGTCATCTTGCTAGCCATGGGTGAAGTGGATAAAACAAATCTTAGGTTGAGGGGAATTGGTTGGTAGACTTTGACAGTGTGACCCTTTGGATAAGCAAGGGAAATAGGGGACCACATTGACATATGCATGTTGGAGAACAATAGGGGATGGTAGTGTCTCACAAATGGAATATTGTTAGTTTTTGGCAAATTTCACACCATTTAATTTTAACCCCACCCAGTCTCAAGCCTTTTGGCTTCTCTGCATTCAGTTAAATGCCCAACCCAGAATGCACAAACATTTAAACAAACGTTTGACTGACATGAAACACATGGAATTAAATATTTATTCTCCCAATTTCTCAACCAACTCAGAAAATTTATTTTAAGCCATTTATTCAACTTCAGAGATTTAATTACAAACAACAGTACTTATCTTTACTTTCACTCTCGGAAAGTGTGCCCACAAATCTGCCTCGAATTGTGTGCCCAAGCAGCTGCTGTACAGTCTCTATTAAGGCTGAAGTACGACCTCTTTTAAATGCTGAAACAGTCCTGAAGGAACCTGCCCATTAAATGCTGTACGGCCTGCATTTATTGCTGGTCTGTCACCTTGGAAACAGCGCCCAGATTGAACAGTACGACCCTGCAATTAATGCACCAGAACCCTGCCTCAAACTGTGTGCCAAATGCTGCTGTACTGTACTGCATTTAATGGCTGTGATCTTCCTTGGGAATCATGCCCTTGTTCCAGTCAAATTCTCTCTCAGAAATTTAACAAGGGTTTGAAGCTTCCTTGGGAAAATCGCCCTCCTCTTGCTCTCTCTTCTCCTCTCCTCAAATCTCAATGAGTGAAGTGAATAATGAATCCATTTACCTTGCCCTTGGCCTTTTTGTTCATGGTAACCACTTTTCCAAATCAATGGCTACGATGAATTTAGATCAATGGCTCTCATTTAATGCTCCATTATGATTTAATAAATGACATTAAGTGCACTTAAGTCATTCATTAAATTTAACTTTATGAGAGACCCTCATTAATTAAAAACCCACTTAACTTTTCATTAAAGTGAAACTTAGGATATAACCACAACTTAACTTTATCACAAAGTCACTTTAAGAATATAAAGTACTTCTCACTTTATGAACTTTATCATAAAGTCACTTCATAAACATAAAGTACTTCTCACTTTATGACACATTAATGATTAAATAAAGTCACTCTAAGAACATAAAGTACATCTCACTTTATTAATCATTAATGACAAGGGGTCCAACCTTTTTAAGTGACCTTGTCCACCCCAAGGCAATACCAGGTGAACAATCACTTTGCTAGGTAGCATTTCAACAAATATGTTGAGTGAGGGATGCCTATTCAACTCTCAAAAGTGTCCTATGACTCACATCAAACCCTGATTCAGGGTTTGTGAGGATCTTTTTTAGAACCATTGTGCTAAGTGCACAATTGACTTTAACTTTGAGGTTCTAGGAGACTCTTAGATAGTAGTCTTTTGCTCCATCCCACATCCACACCCCTTTGGGCCTCCGTGGGGAATAATCATTACATTTATTTAAATAATGTCCAGTAGTAATTTTGATTTTCAATTTTCCACATATGCTTTTATTTTGGCCCATTTCATTTCAATGATCTATCTTTGATTTCATAAGGCTTTTAGGCCTGCATTTCTTTGGATATAACAATACATAATGATGCGTGTAATGATGATAGGACAACTTGTTTCCAGTCTAGTAGACACCACTTGGGCAACTAGCCAACCTTAGTTCATGTCACAACACCAGCAGGTACTCCTGGCCCAGAAGTGAAGCATGGTGTCAGCTGGTGGGAATCATCCACAATCAGGACCAAACATCGGGGGTAACCGACAAGAGAGGTCAAGGCTTCAAATGCCCAACTCACCTGGGCTCAAGACCCAACGCCGACAGGTTCCGTTGGCTCGAAAGGGTCAAGTCTTTGGCAAGTTTTGTTGCACAACTCAAAGCTAAGACACAATACAACACGGAGTCTAGTGCACACATAGGTCAAAGGGGGAAGGTCCTCAAGGTCACATATCTCGGTCTAAGTCAGGGTAAGGATCCAAAACGAAGGGGTCAGATGGGTGGAGACAATGGCAAATGGTGCCAAGGCTAGCACTATGATGAAGGGTGGCCAAGTCCATACCATATGCGGAAGAAACCAATGTGCATACATCAAAGACTTACAATCAAGACCATTCGACTATTCCAATAGTAAGCCTGCCATAGTAATCAATGAAGCATAGGATCACCGAGCTAGTCACTGTATGCCAAGTGAAAATATTAATATGAATAAACGAGACAATGCATAAACATCCATGTGCAAAAATATAAATGCTCCACCATATACCTACTCTGCTGAGTGATTCTGAAGGATGATCTCTGAAAAGCATGGGCAAAGGGAAGCACCAACAACTGAACTCTGCTGCTCTCTAAGTGAACCATAACCCAACCAACTCATCTCCATAGGGTCATGTGGGGGAACAATCATGACAAGGAATCCTGGAGGGAGCTTTGAAGTACTCTGACTAGCTTTGAAAATATAGTATATCACTGATGACCAATACTCATTTACAGACTGGCTCATGCCTCTGGCACATGATATGCATGATATGCATCATGGTAGCTCTAGCTAACATGAATGTGATAACAAGTAGTTTTGTATCAGCTTTTATTGCACTTTGGAAATATGAGGTACACCATCAGTTACTAGCCAAGGGTGCCCAGTTAATCAAGGATGCCAAAAAGTTGGATCCTGTTGTATATTCTGATTTTATTTCTGCTCTAATAGGCTTCAGAAAGTGGTTAGGATAGGCATTGTATATACCCTTCCATTGCTAGTTTTGTTTATTGTAAATAAGTTTATGTGGATATAAGAAGTATTTTTCAAAAAAAAAAAACTATCTTGTAGCAGTCTTAAATTTGCATTGAGTTAAGGAAATAATCATAAGACATCTAAAGAGCATGTTTGACATGTTAAATTATATTTAAATATTTAAGCATATTCTTTGATTATAGATAGTTATAACGAAAAACTTATGTATCAGTTTGGAGCTTTGAGTACTTATATAATATTAAAACATAGATATATAAATATTGTTTGGATGCCTTGCATGTCAATGTTAATGCCTGAATGAAATGCTTAGATCTAATTATTTCACGAGGGAGCATATCCCAACTATTAAACTTATTCTTTCTAATTTTGAGTAGATGTTGTTTTGGATATAGTTTAATCTTTATAACACTTTTTTTGTGTTTGGATGTTTTTGAAGGACGTTGCGCCAGGTTTTTGATTCACACAATAGTCCTATAGATAAGGAGCTTACTTGGCACATGTTTCGCCAAATTGTGGAGGGATTAGCACACATTCATGGGCAAGGCATCATCCATCGAGACTTGACACCTAATAACATTTTTTTCGATGCTCGCAATGACATTAAGATAGGTGACTTTGGACTTGGTATGTTTTTGGTTAAACATGATGCACTTAATGGTTTTTGATAACATGAACACTTTGTAATTCAATAGCTAAAAGTACATATATTTTCTTTTGTAATGATATGCTTTCAATGTATTAAATCTTGGACTATTATACATTTTGATGTTCTCTAAGATAGTTGTTACCTCTTGCACCTACACTCAAAGTGGTAAAGTCCTAAAACACAAATTGCAACTCCAAGGGAACTTAGGAAGGTTTCCCTCTGTCACCATAGGAGATGTTTTCCACTCTTTAGATTGTCTCTCCTCCGACACAAGGGCACTTTCCCTAAGTTAGGATTACTAAAGCCTAATACAATAAGACTCAATGTGATTAAGAAACGTTAGCCTTAGGAAAACAAAATTTATAAAATAAGTTTTATAAATTGATTGATGGGAGGACTAAGAGTAGTTTTAAATCCATTGGGCATATGGAGTCTATAATGTCATGACTTATGAGCTATATTCTCATGTAATAAGGAAATGTTGTGTTGGGCTGTAATGAACAAATTACAACATTATTATGGGGTTGTTTATGAATGCAAAAATCTGATTTCAAAGACCCTTGTTACATCATGAACCAACAGGTAAGTTAAAGCCCTAAAGAACTCAACTAGCTCAATTGCAACCTAGAGTGTTACCCACCGTGACGTCAATAACCACCTCTCTGCACTTCTGGTTGGGTCTTCTCCATCTCAAGGGGGGATTCCCTAGGGTTAGGATTGCTAGGATGTGGCAATGAGGGCACAAGGTGATTTTGAAGAGTTAGCCTTAGCAAAGCTTGTGGTCTTTGTTTGTGGTATAGGTGCTGGGAGGACCATGAACACCAGTGCCAATCCCTAGGGTAAAAGTGGAGTCTCAAGATAGTCCCCCAAGGGCCTTGTTTGTATATGTTTTACTAGAGCCCCTGCATAACATAGGAGCATTCCTATCCCAAACTATTGAAACTTTATGCAAATCTTCATCAAGGAAGTGTGGTCACTACAACACACACCTTCAACTCATCCCCTAGCTTGTACCCTAGCTTATGCCACCCAATTTGCAACCCCTACAAAATAGTCAAACCACAAACCAACAACAAAACTAAACCACAAAAGGATAAAATCATTCCATTGGAGCAATCTTACTCTTTCAATGAACTAGGAGCATAAATATTACTATGACAAAAAGATACATGTTCCTTCAATTTTCAGCCATCAAGATAACCGAAGAGAAGAAAAAATTCTTAAACTTCAAAATGCTCCATGAAAAGATATGTCAATTAGGCTCCAAAAGAGAGAGAGCTCTTAAAATCCAACAATGAGTTCAAATGAGGAAGTGGCTCTCTTTATATAGGGGCAACTCAAACTTCCTTTACATTAAAATATTCATTTATGCCTAAAATTTAGATTGGGGTGGGGTAAAATATTACAAAAGCCCCACTAAAGCTAACAAACTCTTAACAAATCATAAAATAAAGTGGTCAAAGCCACATGTACAATACAAGAGATACATAAGGCCCTAAAATGAGGGGGTTCCTCCATCTAGAAAGGGAACAAATGATAAGATGATGCCACATGGCCTCCAAAGGCCCCTTCAAAGTAGATTCTCCAGCAAGAATATGTCCACAAGTAACCAAGGTATCTTTAGAATGCAAAAACGTCGAAGGGGATGGCCCCATCCAGTTGATGCTAGCTCATGAAGTAATCTCCAAGTAACCATGGTTTCTCACTATTCAATATCCAGCGAAGTTGTCTCCACAAGAAGATGTCTACAAGATATGCATAGAAGGCCCCAGATTGCACCCATGTACAAAAACGTCACCCGATAAAATAGCCTCCTGATACAAAAATGTCCTTCATAAAATAGGGTATGAACTATGTGAAAAACCTTCCAAGTGCCAAACCTCTTCCACAAGGTAAGAGAGGAGACTCAAAAAGGTGGTTGCCCCACAAAGTCTGCAAATGAGACCTCCTCCAAGTGGACAAAACCTTCCCAAATGGACGGTAGCTTCTAAAAATACCCCATACAAGATGAAGTTGAGATGTATGCTTGAGATGAGGGATGTTTAGATTAAGGGGGGATGTGATGTAAAGTCACCTTCCTCTTCTTCTTGATGTAGGATGAACAAAGCCTTGACAAATTCAGACAACAAAGATTCCAAAATACAATCCAACTCTGCTAGTTGGGACATGTACAATCACAATCCAGCAAAACAAACTCCACTATCACCAGTACTCGATGCTAGCTCTCAACTTCACTCTCTCAAGAAAGAATAAGCAATGGAGAAAAGGAAACAAAGGTCATGAGATCTAGTACTCAACAACTCAAAAGATGAACTATCTAGCTTACTCCACCCTGCTTGTACAATATATGGAAGTAGAAGAAGATATGAATTAGTAGGATAGCAAATAGAAGGGAAGTAAAAATAGTCTCTAAATATTGCATTCATTTTTTGAGTGAAAATAACATTTGTATGAAGAAACTACTCCAAAATTTTACCCTCCTTCCATAATAACTACCTATAAGAGAAAATACACTTGTATATGGCTAATTTCTTCTTTTAATGCATTTTTTTCATATCTAAAATAGATTTGATGAACCTCTTGAGGAGAGAATTCCCTAAAATTAAGCCTTAAATTATGGAATAACTGAGGATAAAAATAGTATGATGAGCTAGGCTAATTTTAGGAAGGAGAAACTTTAAAAATAACAATGTAAGCACCTCTAGGCCAAGCACTCCTTGTAAGCTAAGGTCACATGAAAAGACCCTCTTAACCATGCCAAAGCGCAACCTGTCCTTGAAATTTCAAAGTTCTTGTAATGGCCTTAAATCAAACACTGATGCTTCTTGCCATACTAGGTACCCAAAAGTCTAGTCACCCTACTAAAAATAGCACTGGTAAAATCGCACCACCTTAGAGTGAATTGAAACCCAAACCTGTAAAATTTTCAATGCTCTAAAATACTTTGACTCCAACCCGGTTTCAAGTCTAAATAAATCATTGTTTAATTCTCGAACCCAATTTTACTGCCTCAGAGAAAAATATAAAAGCATAAACAAATTTATAACTAGAAACACATGAAGTCTTTTAATCTTTTCTCATTAGTAATAATCACACACACATAAATAATTGACACAGAGATTTTTGGTCAATGTGACCCTGGAAAAATGCACCTCAAATCCCTCTGGATGCTCTATGTACACCTCCTCCTATATGAATCCATTCAGAAATGTTGTCTTCACATCCATCTGGTAGATCTTCCAATCCATGTCTGCTGCAATGGAGATCAATGTTCTGATCGAAGTATATTGAGCAACTGGAGCGAAGGTCTCATCATAGGCAACTCCCTCTACCTATGAGAACCCCCTCGCCATAAACCGAGCCTTGTACTACTCAATGTTGCCTACCATCCGCAACACATTTTATCTTGAGGAGCCACTTGGAAGTCACTACTGACTTCCCCTCAAGTCTCGGTACAACCTTCCAGACATCATTCTTTATGATGGAAGCATACTTTTCCACCATGGCGTCTCTCCAGACCTACTCATCCCAATAAACTGCCTGATACTGTGTACGTGATGAAGTAGCACTAATGGTGTGCGATCCTGAAGCTTATGAACCTGTAACCTATGAACCTGAAACTGGGGACCACTGCCTTGTGATCCTATACTTGTACCCATACCTATACCTAGGGCGTAACCTATGATCCAGTAGTTGTAGCCGTACCTATACCTATGGAACCCTTAAGTTGTGAACTTGTCACCCCTGATACCTATGACCTTGAACTTTGTGAAGCTGAACTCTGCAATGTACCATCCTGAGGTGTAGAAGGCTGCCACTCTCCCTTCTCTAACTCACGTGACTTCTTGAAAGCCCCGTCCTCCTCAAATCTCACATCCTGTCTCACAACCGTCTCTCCGTGCAGGAATGTATATGCAGTAGGCCTACAAAGTCTCATCATACCCAACAAAAATACCCTTTTTTGTCATGGTTTCTAACTTTGTCCTCTTCTCAGAAGGGACATGTGAGTAAGTAAGGCATCCAAAAATCCTGAAATGCTCAACCTCAGGCTTCTTCCTTGTGAAATCCTCTTTAGAAGTCTTTCATCCAAAAACCTTATTGGGATTCCTATCCTAAATGTACACTGCTGTGTTGCCAGCCTTTGCCCAGAGAAAGAATGGAAAACTCTGATTATGTAGCATAGATCTCGCTACACAAACAATTGTTCTATTCTTCCTCTTTGCCACACCATTTTTCTATGGGGTATATGGTATTGTCAACTGCCTCTTGACTCCCTTCTGTGCACAAAACTCATTAAACTCCTTGGAGGTATACTCACCCCCATTGTTTGATCGTAACACCCGGATCTTCCTTCTTGTTTGGTTCTCCATAAGAGCTTTGAACTCTTTGAACGACTGAAGAACTTCTTTTGATTCCTTACTCTTAAGAAAGTAAATCCAGGTCTTCCTGTAGAAGTCATAAATTAAGGTCACATAGTACTCATAACCCTTCAATGACACAGAAGAAATCAGACTACAAAGGTCATAATGTACCAAATCAAGTGTCGCTGCTGCTCTGCTATCACTGCTTGGAAAAGCAATCTTGGCATACTTGCCAAGTGCGCATCGCTTGCATACGTCACTATGCTTTGTGCTAAACTCTGGCACACCTATCACTATCTCTTTCAAAATCCTCAGAGGTGGATGATGCAAATGGGCCATCCTCCTGTGCAACAACTTACATAAGTCACAATTGTCGCTGCTACTACTACGTGCCAAGGCAAGCTAAAGCTGAAGACTGAGATTGTATAACTTTCCATATCAGACACCAATCCTCACTGATGTAGTGTCAATGGATCCCTTATGATGAATGAGTACATGCCCATCTCGGAACAGTGCCACAAATCCCCAATCAATCCTCTATGGTGGAAACTGATATCAAATTCTTCTTCAACCTAGGGACATACAAGACATCCTTCACCGTCATGGACTCTCCAGACTCCCTCTGAAAGGTGACTGCCCCTCATCCAACTGCCTTGACAGAGGTGTCATCTCCAAGTACAACCTTGAGATCTAAACCACACTTAGCAAGATCTGTAAAATACCCTTGAACACTAGTCATGTGGCTAGAGGCTCCACTATCTATGTACCAAACACTGGTAGTAGATTTACTCAAGGACTGACAAGTAATCAGGGACAATTCCTTGTCATCCTCAGTGGAATACTCTTCCACATCTCTGCTGAAGTCAAAGAATGACAAGTAATTAGGGAAAATTCCTTGTCAAACTTAGTTGCAAACTCGTCAACTTTAGCCGAAGTTGCATCTGCTGCTTCTTCTTCTTGTTAGGACACGTTACTGCATAGTGCCCCATTTTGTTGCAGGCAAACCACTTTACCTTGCTCATATCCTTTTTCTGCTCACCTTGTTGCTTCACCCCACCCCTGGGACCCTTCTTGGACTTCTTCTTGCCTTTCTTCAAGTGCCACATCCTCATAATTACATGTAGATGAGCTCCCCTGAACATATCCTCTTCGAGTCTTTGCTTGAATGAAATTATCCCAGAGACGATCCCACTTGGGTAGATTTTCTCTAGCCACAACGACCTCAATGAACATAGCCCATTGTTTGGTTACCCCATTCAAAGTTGCCCGCGCAAGCTCATTGTCAGCAACCACCTCCCCAATTGCTCCAATCTCATATCTAACTTGCATTATACTAGTAAGATATGTAGCCACATTCTCAGTCTTGATAATTTTAATGCTCTTTAGTTTCTCCCTCAGTACCATCTTCCTATTTTCATTGGAACTTTGGTACAACTTAGTTAAGGAATCCCATATCTGAAAGGCATTATCCTTGCCCATTGTTGCCTCCTAAAACACACTTAACCCTAGAAAAGTCTCCCAACTACTAGGTGTGTTCTTGAGGGTCAACTATGAGTTGAGAACCCGCTGCCACCCTCGATTCCTAACTCCTCCGTTTAGACCCAACTCCTAAAGGTCAAGGGGGGTAGTCCCTATTTACTAAGTTTTAAAGAGTTTTAGTTTTAGGAGTTCAAGTTTAATTATGATTATTTAAGTTGAATGACAAGCAATCATGCAATGTGCAAATTATTCAATGACAGTCAAACCTTACTTTGACACTCAACCAAATATGTATGAAACAACTGAATAACCACTGTCTATTCTACTTGGGCTATGGAGTCAATAATAAATCAATACTTATTCAATTAATCATACAAGATACACCACAAATTGCAATGAAATGCTTTCCCAAATTTAGAACATTCAAGATTGCAAGAATTGAAATAAATGACTTGTTTGCAAAAATCACTCTACTTACAGTGAAATATACTTGAACATGAAACAACTTACTTTGAAAGTAAAGAACTTGAAATGAAATAAAAGTGCTAAGAAAATAAGATGTTTTGCAAGTGGTCCTTTAAATTTTAAATGGTTTTAGGTCTCACTATAGCTTAGGGAATTAATGTGTGTTGAATTGGAAATTGAATGTCCTAAACTAATGTGACTACCTCCAACACTTATCTTTCAATTTGAGAGAAACTTTTGGGTGCTCAACAAGCGAATACAAGGTTCCCTTCTAGCTCCACAAATAAGCTCCGAAAATTGTCGGGTGTTCAACAGGAGGACACAAAGTGCCACGAGCTGTTAGTTTTTCATCATTTAATTCAGTATGATCTAGGATCTTATTTGAGAGAATAACAAGCACAACAAATCAATCAGAAGAGACAATAGACACAAAGCATTTCACCGAGGAAACCATAAAGGAAAAAACCCCGCAACTTCCTCAGAGATAGAATGAGCAATAATACAAAACCCCAAAACAAAGAGATAGACTCCAGCAACTCCTCCTCCTCCACTTGTGCGAACTTGTCTCTCTCTCATTTATGAGCAATGAGTGAGTGAGTGAATGAGTGATCAAATGAGAGAGTCACACTCTCTATTTATACTTTACCTCACTTGCCTTTTTTTCCCTAACTGGGCGGACTTCTCCTAGGAGAGTCTAATAACCCATTATACCCTAACTCTGGGCCGACCCCACCAGGGGAGTCTAATAACCCACTTAAGTACAATGATAACCTTCCTGATCGGAGGAATGAAACCTCTCCGTCGGAATTATAATGACAATAAAAAATATACAAGTGAAATACATTCCGAAGTTACAAATACATCAACACTCCCTCTTAACTAGGATGGTATTCTGTTGACACAGTTCATCGGCACAAGTCTTCATCACTGGATCATCATCGTCACTGTTGCCGCTATCTCGATCATCAATCTCCAATCTACTCGTCATAGGAAGTTCTACAAAGCCATCCCTTTTTCATGCTGGATGTAGGCCTAGCCTCCATGTAGGTCTTCATCATCTCTGCGAGCAAGCCATCGAGTATGTACACCTCAGGACTTATTATATGCCTCTGTAAAACCTGCAAGATCTTCCAGGACTGATTATATGCTACTGCAAAACCTGAAGGAGCATCCCAGGACTGATTATATGCCTTTGCAAAACCTGTGTACCATATAGTCACCTCATCTTCTTCAGATCATCTCATCGTCCACGGAGCACATCCCAGATGCACACAACACAACACTTACACTCACCAGCATGGGAGGATTAACCTACCACCATCCGTGAAAGGCTTAGCACTTACATCTACGCCATGGGAAGACACACCTCAACCATGCGAGAATGGCACTGCCCTTACATCTACACATGGGAAGACACACCTCAACCATACAAGAATGACACTGTTAATTTTGTGCATCAATTCAATATGATCTAGGATCTTAATTGAGAGAATAACATGTACAACATATCAATCACAAGAAGCAATCACAAGAGACAATAGACACAAAGAGTTTCCTTGGGGAAAACCATAAAGGTGAAAAACCCCAATAACTTCCTCAGAGATAGATAGAGCAATGATACAAAACCCAAGCATAAGAGATAGTCTCCTAGAAGCAGCTTCTCCTCTTCCAATAGTGCGCCACTCTCCAATGAGTGTATGAGTGAGAAAAGTGAATGATCAAATAGAGTGCCTCTCGCACTCTATTTATACATGACTTGACTTGCCTAATAACCTTACTAGGTCGGCCTCAACTTAATCACATAACATAATGCTGACAGGGCCAACCCCCAATAGGGTGGTCTAATAACCCTTTAACCCACATGATTTATACAGGACCGACCCCATCAAGGTGGTCGAATAACCCATCAAGTATAAGTTACGACACTTACAATATAAATGACGACACTTCCGTATAGAGGAATAATAACATCTCTATAGGAATACAATATACATATGTGAAATACATTCCGAAGTTACAAATACATCAACAGGCACAACACTTACATCAGCATCCATGGGAAGACAAACCTCAACCATGCTGGAATGACTCAACACTTATATCGCAGCCATGGGAAGACACACCTCAACCATGTTGGAATGGCTTAACACTTATATCAGCGACCATTGGAAGACACACCTCAACCATGTCGGAATGGCCCGACGCTTATATCAGTGACCATGGGTAGACACACCTCAACCATGTTGGAATGGCCCCAGCCCTTACATCTGCACCATGGGAGGACACACCTACCACCATGTGAGAATGGCTCGTGTGCATTTGCGTCTTCCAGACTCATCACTTCCCCTTGGAAGGAACCTCGATCTGAAGTACACCAAGCTTCTCTTTGAAGTACTCAAACTTCACTCTGGCCAGTGGCTTGGTCAATACATCAACTATCTGCTCGTTCGTCGCAACATACTGAAGCTTCACTGGTCCTCTCTGCACCATATCCCTGATATAGTGATACTTGATCTCAATGTGCTTCGACTTGTCATGGAACATCGGGTTCTCAGACAACTTCACACAACATTGGTTGTCGCAATGTATACAAGTCGCGTCCAACTAGGGATCAGACAAATCAGTCAATAGCTTCCTTAGCCATACTGCCTCACAACTAGCCAAACAAGCTATGACATACTTTGCTTTGGCTGTACTCAATGCTACGCAGGACTGCTTCCTGCTAAACCAAGAGATCACACCTGATCTCATACTGAAGCAGCACCCCGAAGTGCTCTTCCTATCAATGGCATTGCCTGCCCAATCCAAATCAACATAACCCTCCAGGTTAATCTTCTGATTCGCATCATACTTGAGCCCATAATCAATCGTACCCTTCAGGTACCTCGGAATATGCCTTGCAGCAATCAAGTGAACATGTCTCGGATCCGTCAGGAACTGGCTCAATGTGTTCATAGCAAAGCAAATATCTGGTCTCGTATTCGTCAGGTACATCAAAAACCCAATCATCGGACGATACATCGTGGCATCAATCGACTCTGATGAAGCATCACACAATAGCTTCAGGTTCGATGCCATAGGTGTGGTCATGGCCTTGCAGTCCATCATCCCGAACTTATTCAGGATCTCTACTGCATACTTCCCTTGCCCAAGGAAGATTCCATCCGCACTCTGCCACACCTCCATGCCTAGAAAATAGTGCATCATACCCAAGTCCTTCATATTGAACTCGGCAACAAGCTTCCTCTTCGTGTCAGCAATCAACCCATCCTCACCTGTCACAAACAGGTCATCTACGTACAGTAGGAGTATCACTGGGTTTCCTTCCTCAACCTTGTAGTAAAGGTTGGAATCGGCTTTACTCTTAGTAAAGCCCAAACCTACCAAGTAGCTGTCTATCCCGACATATCATGTCCTCGGTGCTTATTTCAAACCGTAGAAGGATTTCTTTAGTTTGCACACATGAGTCTCTCTGTCATGTGTCTCAAACCCGAGTGGCTGCTCCACATACACTTCCTCTTCCACTACACCATTCAAGAACGCTGTCTTGACATCCATCTGGTGTATCTTCCATTTCATCACTGTAGCCAGAGCAAGAACTGTTCTAATGGAAGTGTATCTGGCTATAGGTGCAAATGTCTCCTCATAGTCTATCCCTTCTTTCTGAGAGAAGCCACGTGCCACAAATCTTGCCTTGTATTTCTCTATACTGCCATCTGCAACATGCTTGATCTTGTAGATCCACTTGGAAGTCACCACAGACTTCCCTTCTGGTCTCGGGACCACATCCCAGACATCATTCTTCATGATCGATTGGTAGTCCTCGATCATGGCATCCTTCCATTCCTTCTTCTCAGTTGCTTCCTCATAGTTGGGAGGTTCTTTGTTAATGATGTCACACAACAGGGCTACATAATTGGAGTATGGCCTTGGTCTCTTGCTTTCTCTGTGCATTCCTTCTGGAGCGCCATATCTCTCTGCATCTTGAATTGCTTCTCGTACCCATGCTGGTTTCCTCTTGTGAGAATTCTTCTCACGGGGTGGATCTACAGGTTCCTGTGGATCTTCTATCTCATGGTCTTCTTCTGGATTTACTTCATTCATTGGATCCTGGGAACTTCAAGTTCTTTAGTGTCTTCTTCTTGACTTCATAAATCTTCTAGCTGAATCAACTTGTTCTTAGAAACAAGTCTCTCTTGTAGTACACGATCTTTCCTACAAATCAATTTAGTTGCGTGATTAGAAACATTTCATAATTTTTCAGAACAAATTCTTATGCATAAAGACATAGTTCAAACAGTTATGCAACTATCTTAGCCAATGATTCAACACAACATTCATCCATATCTTGTATTCATAAGGTAACTTCCTAGATGCCTTCCATCTCTACCAGAACATTGTTAAGAGTGTGCACTACTCCCAACATGTCAACAAAGTGGTTTCATTCTAGATAAGTAGCAATGGGATGTTGTACAGTACCATAGGCCACTTACCCATTACTTTCACATTAGTAGTATCTTGTTTATTAATGCAACTTTTCTAACATGCATGATATACATCCTAAATCTAGGAACACAAGTATCTACATGATTGAACAATAGCATTTAAATAATCAGATATACAAGAAATGGCAATTCAAATACTTATCTTTGTTTGGTTGTTGGGTGGACTCCCTCTCAATCTTTGCTTCTTTGCAGGAACTACTGGAGTCTCCAACAAAGTGTTATTCTTCATCGTCTGAGTCTGAGGTCCTGTGCCTTTCTTGATTTATTCATCAATGCTTGTCCAGGTTGTCCCTTCAACTTGTACAGGCCTCCCTCTTGCTCTCCAATCACAACTGCATCATCTATGGTCTTTCCTTTAGGCCACATAAGAACTTGGCCATCTACAAATGCAACCCTCATAGCTTTTGCATCGAATGCGGATATGGAGAGAAGGTTCTTCTTTAGTCCTGGTACAAATAGAACATTTTTCATCTTCATAGACTTTCCAGAGTCTAGCTTATAAGAGGCTTCACCACTTCCTTTTATAGGATACTGGTAGTCATCCCCAAGTTTCACTTTGTGGGGTGACTCATGTTCAAATAGATTCATAAAGGATTCCTTGAATCCAGTCATATGTTTGGAAGCCCCACTATCTATAAGCCAATCATTGCTTCCATGTGTGATAGTTCCTGTGAGGGCAGAAATCAGAACATACTCTTCATCGCTAGAAGAATCTTCACTTTCTTCTCTGGCCCTTTTCCTGGGAGGTTCATCATTCTCTGCAGTGTGAGCATGATGTCGTTTTTTGGTGTTCTTCTTGTGGGAGCTGCTTTTGTTCCTGGGACAATCTCTGGAATAGTGTCCCCTCTCATCACAAGTATAACATCGAATGTGAGAGAGATCTTTCATAGATCCTCCAAAGTTCTCCCTCCGGTTCTGGTGGTGGTGTTTACCCTTCTTGTGATGAGGATGCTCCCTCTTGTCATTATTCTTCCCGGTGTGTACTTTGAGAGCCTGGTCTTCACTACCCATCTTTTCTTCTCGAGCTACAATTCGAGCTTCTTCTTGTGAGCATTCCTCCCACAACCTACTGAATGTGATGAGCTTCTTCCTAGCACAAATTCCTTGAATGAAGGAATCCCATGACCTAGGGAGACCATTCAAGGTGGTCATCACTACTTCTCCATTCTATATATCTTCTCCCACAGCTTCAAGTTGTTCTTTTATTTGGGAGACCCTTGAAAAATAGGACTGCATGGTCTTGACATTTTGAATCTTTACATTCTTCAATTGGTTCCGCAAAGTCATCTTCTAATTTATGTTCTTCCGTTCAAATAGCTTGGTCAAGGAATCAAACATCTCCTTGGGTGTCTTTAGAGATGACACATGTGGTATGAGATGGTCCTTGATAGAATCTGCAATGATCCTCTTGGCCTTGACCAAGTTCTTCTTGTGTAAGGCCTTAGCCTCATCTCCCTCTGGGACTGGAACCTCTTCACTTATGTAGGTGTCCAATTCATTCTCTTTTAGGATTAACCCAATCCTATACTTCCATGCTCGGAAGTTATCAACCCCTTCAAGCTTATCCTCAAGCTTGGTGTGGTGAGACATCTTAATGAGAAACTCAAATGGAAATAAAAGATTTAGGTCTTACCACTTGATTTGCTGGGACTGGATCTGGAGCTCGCTAGGGTTTGACAAAGAAACCCTAAAAATCCAAACTTGGAATTTCAAACTTCTGTCTGGATAGAGAGATGTAATTGATTGAGGCGAGCAAGCTGGGTGTGTTATCACTCCAGGAAGCTCTCTTAGGTTGTATTCAGAGATGCCTGGTAACCTAAACTTATCTTAAATGATGGGGTTTGTTTGGATCAAATTGGATGACTGAGATCAAAACTCACACACTCAGAGCACACATAGGGATGCTCAGGGAGACAAGGCTTTGACTACTGCTGTTCAGAGGGTTGCTAAAAGGTTAATGGGAGTGAATCCTTATCGTGTCAGCAGACTCATACACAAAAATTTGTATATAAATGGCCAATCACAACAAAATAAATTACATGTATGTTCAGTTCTCAAATGCCAAAACAGGATAATAGCTATCTAGCATAGACAAGTGAGCATACAGGAAATAAACCATCCACTGTAAATACAGCAACATAAGAAAGAGAAATCTGAAAGCAAATAGTAAAAGAAGCTTATATTATTTGAGAAGTCACTGAAGTCTGAAAATACAAATATAGATCAGTCTCTCCAAAATCGAACCCTTGTTCTACATGAGTTCTGGGCTTTATAGCCATTACAAAGTTTTTCAGATCCCAAAGATGGATCGAATCTGCTAAGAATAACAACTAAAACAGTTAATGAAAGCGTGACAGCGTATTATGATTAAAATAACTGATTCCTGCTGATACACCTACGCTTGACAGCTGAACGAGCCTCTGGGGGTTGGAGGACGAGTTTGAAACTGTTGTCTGCAAAAAACATGTAGGTGTCTTTTTCTAAAAATAGACAGAAATATTTGACCGTTCAGCTTGCTGGCGCCCTCAGTTTGGGATCAGAGGTGATCATGATGCAATTGAGCGCTTATGGATTCGCTGGAAAACGCCTTTAAGATGCTCGGGCTAACAAAAAGGGGGTTTGATGCCTATAGACGTACCTATGCGTTTTCTGTGTTTTCGGTGTTTAACAAACCTGGGCTTGGAGGTGATAAGCAGCCAAAAGCTTGGTATCCGGTGGTTAATGATTTAGATTTATGCTTCACCTAAACCACCGAATCGCTTCAAAGTGCTGGAAAACCTTTATCTCTTTTCGGTATCCGGGAGGACTCTGCTTGTACGTAGTAAACCACCAAATCAGGATTCGGCAGCTAATGAACAGCTCCTGTGTTCGCCCAAGCTGTCGAAAACAATGTATGATCCAGCCTGCAAAAATTTCGCAAAACTGTGATTCTGTCCCCTTGCTACCTGGATTTTTCTTCCTCCTGGGCCAAAGCCGGAGGGTTGGCAAAGTTGATTGCAGCTGCTGCCAAGGTCTCTAGGTCCGAATGTGCCATGGGCTGGGGACTCTGAGTTTTTTCCTTACCCTCCAAAGCTTCGACCTTCCTCCTCAGTCTGATGTTTTCCTTGATCAGGCTAATGTTCCTCCCTCTCATTTTGCCATGTTTCCTGGTCAACCCCTGGAAAGAAACATACAGCTCATTATACCTTTCGGTCAGCCTCTGATTCTTCTCCTTGATGACTCTCTGGAGTATCTCGTGTTCATATGCCTGCTGGAGGAGTCGATTGATTTTCTGTGAGGCAGAAATCTTTGTGTTATGAATTGGTCCTGTTATCACATATATAGTAGCCGGGCTACCATACATTATTTTTCTCATTCCAGTGCACTATTCAGCCAGTTCCCTTACATTTGAGATGCTGAGATGAGCATCTATATTAGATCACTATCAGATTGTGGACAGCAGTTGTGTTCCCCATGCCATGAGTGAGTCTCAGGACACTCAGAGAGATGACCGATGTAGCCATTATACCATTGGTACAGAGCAGTCAGTAGTGCCCAGAGTTGCAGCAATAGTTTCAGAGGACAGATGATGGTACAGGTTGATGAGCATTCAGGTATATGACTTAGCAGGTACATCATGGTGTTATGATTGGATTGCTTTTATACTTATTCTTATAGCATGTCTTAGCACTTAGTGTCATGATCTGGCGATCATATAGATATGTGGACCTGGTTGATCTATTATATATATTACATTGTCCCTACTCAGACTTAGAAGTCACTATTCATACTCATTGGTTTTACCCTCCTTAGGGAGAATAGAGGTGATCATTCCACCATACTTTGGCTTGCTAGTGTTGGCTCCATTGTTCATTGTCTTCATCCATCCATGGCCTACCTTTTGATTTATCACCCTGACTTACTACTTGACTAGTTGCATGGAGGATCTTTCCCCCACTGTAGCCTCTGTATTGGATGAGCTTCCCTGTTTATTGTGTCTCGGCTCTGAGTTGGTGACCAAACTTGCCTATGGTGAGTTGGAGTTCCTTGTGAATTCCCCCTTGTCACTAAAGTTGTGTTGGCTAAACCTGAAACTTTTGGTGCTGCCATGAATACAAAATCTGGAAAAATGAAATGCTATATCTTGTATGAAAAGCCCATTCATGCAATGTGTTTCTAAACACACATGAATGAGAGGCATGCCAAATGAAAATGGCCATGAAAATAAAATGTTATATCTTTTGGAAAATAAATATCTAGGTAAACAAGCTGTCCATGACACACCTAGAAGTGCTCAGGTAAACAAGTGCCTTAAAAACACACCTGCAGCAGAAAGCCTAAAATAAATGTAAATCTATGCAATGTGTTTATAAACACACATAGATCAAGGCTATGGAAACTTCAGGCCCAAAAAGCAATGGAACTTAAATGCTATTTCTAAACAATTGTTGGCCTTATTTTTATTATGGATTGTGCGCATCTGTGAAGGTGAATAAACCCTCTTTAAACAACTCATCCATTTGTGAGACACCGCCATTCCCTGTGTTATTGCTCATTCAGTATATACTATGGTGTGTATTCCCTTTCCCTTGCCAAAGTGTCACAAAGTCAAGTCAGTCAAGTCATCCCTTAGCCTAGCCAATTATTTCAGCCTTCACCCTTCACTAGCAAATTGATCATAGCTATGAAGTGAGTATGATCCTGAAAGTCTAGTCTGAGTAATAATAATAATTAACGACACTATATATTTGGATTTAGATCGCCAGTTATGATTACTCTGTGTTATAATTGTTATTTGAATAAGTTGTAGAGCATGTATTAACCTTAACACTTTGCAGCAGCCTTGGATGATGGTCTGAGTTATATTTGGTCTTGGTTAGACCCAGTTTGACCATGGAGGACCATGGGACATGAGATGTTGGACCTTATGATGATATGGATAGATGATATATGGTCTATGTATACATACATGATGATTCTATGCAGCAGCTACAGGGTTATGATGATGATTCTTGGTTTACGGCAGTGTTTGGTCATTTACAGATTATTATTATTGGCCCTGTTCCGGTATATTGGATATTTATTTTGATCATGCAGAGACTCATATGGTGTATGAGTACACATCTTGGATGGATTTGGACCTTCTAAGTCCAATGGGACAGTTTGTTTTCAGTTCCGGGCACTTACAGTGATGATTGAGCCTCAGTAGGCTGTCCCAGTGCAGTTTTGGTCTGTCGGATGCCCTGTCAGAGCAGATGAGATTTTTATCCGGTTGACCTAGGGCGCTAATGATGGAGGGGGTGGTCTAGCCACTTGTTTTTACCATATTACCCCCCTCCCGGACACACTGGTGCCCTCACCTTGACAGCGCAGGCACTCCAAGAGGCTCTTTTGGGGCAGTTTCACGCTTCCCGAGGCATTTCAGGATTGGTAGAAATGGCTATTGAGGAAATCGATTTGGGCTACTGAGGCAAAGTTATGGCATGGGATGATTAGTGATGATAGATCGGGGCCTTCCACACCTTCTCCAGCAGTTTCAGCTTAATCGGGGCCCGCATCCATCACTTATGGCACTTTCTGATGATTTTTTGAGGTCTTTTGAGGACCACGACTTGACCATGGAGGCACGATTTGGTACATTGATGATTATTTTATATTTATTGTGCTATGGGGATTGACCAAGGAGGGATAAAATTACCCCTTGGACCCACCATAAGCCTCTTATGATATTTTGTCATCATGATTTGGTGGGATTCCCCTCTTCTAGGGCGATTTTGTCCACTCACATAATATTTTATTTGTGATCCATGTATTTTATTGTTGAGCTCATCTCAACCATTGATTAGACATTTGTATCTTTTAATCTTAGCCACTCATTCAAAAAGTGGTTAGGGTTTTGGTGCCTCTCCTTCTTATTTAAAGGAGAGAGCTTTTCATTGTAAGGGGTCTTTGGCTCTTGGATTATTGGTATAGAAAAATACTCTTGTGGAAATTCTTGTGGTCTCCTTTGCATCTGGTGTTCTTAGATGGTGATTGGAAAGTCTATTGCAACGTAGCATTTGGAAATTGTGGTAAGATCTATCTTTTTTGGAAATCATTGTTTGTCTACAGGAGGGCGACTTCAACAAGGGCGATTTTGCAAGGCTTCTTCAAATCGACTTTCTTGGCACTCGCTTGTATCAGGGGGTTATCATTAGCATCATTGTGATCTATGCTTTCTTTCTGTTACTTCTCTTGTGGCATTAGTCTTATCTCTTGATGCATCAAATCTGATATTGTTGACGTTTGTTGTGCAGGAGAGAGGGCGCATTGGCTTCTTGGATCAAATCGACTTGCATAGAAAACTACCTCAAAGCTTCTCAAATTGATCGGGTTTGCATAGATCATCATCATCAAGGCATCTACAAGGTTACCCAGGTAAGATCCACAGGTTTGTTTCTCTTTCTTTTATCCAATCCATTGACATAGCTCATAAATTGTTAAAACCCTAAATATTTCAAAACCCCCATTTTACATTTTCTCAGATCTACTTAGATCTAGTGGGTTGTTGGGCATAATATTGAAAACCCACCTCTATAGCATCCACGGCATCCCGGATCTATAGTTTGGTGAGGATTGGCTTCCGTTTGATCCCCTTCCCAAGCCAACTTAGCCTCTCCCAAGCAAGGCGCACTTCCTGGTGGTTGTGAGTTGACCTAGATCTAGGTGGTGGGTGTTTGAGATCCCGCTTGATCCATAATCTACACATCAAATAACATACACCCAGATTGTCACTTTTCTGATTTTCACCTTGTGGGCCCCATTCCACATTTTAAGGGATTTAATCCCCATTTTGGACCACTTGGTATACTTAAACTCAGATCTAGTAAGATCTAGCCGTCGGATTGCCGTAAAATTATAGATCCACACTCCTACTTGACTAACCTACCCGGATCTAAAGTTTGGATGCCATCGGACTTGTCTTGACCTACCTAACCCCACTTTTAGGCCTCCTTGGGTAAAGTCGCACCACCTTGGAGAAGTGAGTTAACTCACTTCTAGGACGTGGGTAGTTGAGATTTTTGGAGATTTGGAACCGGAATAATTCAAAACCTAGGTCTAGTGTGTCATCTTGTCAAATCTTGCCTCGGGGATAGCATTCCTTATTTTAAGGGATTGTGGTCCACTTTGGTCAAACCTAGATCTAGACCTATTCATCCATCAAGACCTTTATTGCCCACTTGCCCCAAGTACTAGGAGTCCTTAACCACAAGTCAACCCTACTTTGACTCCATTATCCCAATTCCCAAGGCACTGGTTACTCTCCAAGTCAATTCGACTTTCCTAGATTGTTGGATTAACTTGTGGTTTGACCTTAGTGTGGTGAACCAAACCCTTGATGCCATCATGTATCATGGTCAAACTTGTCACTTGTACTAGTTAGCCCCAATCAACCCCTAAACTACCCTGCATTGGACAGGGTTCCCAAGGCAGTTGGTCTTCCAACATTGAACTAGTACACTAATCCTAGATCTCACTTCAAACACTATAAGTCACTCTCACATCAACTATGAACCAAAGCTATACCCATTGAACCCCTCACTTGGCTTGTGACTTCATCCTAAGGTCTAGAATAAACCATACACCTTACTTCACTTAGAAACAACTTGATTTGGTGTCTTGGTTTTGATCTCTCCTGTCGGGAGTAGATCGGGTCTCCCCCTTTGTTGTCTGGGCTAGATAACATAAAGCGAAGGTTGCCTCGACTGGAGTGACAACCATATACTGGAGGTCGAGGTGATCGTGGTTGCACCTTTTGAGTTGCCCTTCCCTATTGCCATCCATGACTGGATACATCCATAGGGGTAACTACAGTTTAGGTGATAACAGGTCCCTCAGCTACCTGCTGACCTTGTTCCTCCACAGGTATAGGAGAGGGCAAATTGACATAGGCATTTTGTTGTTCCATCACGGATGGGGCTGCTTCCTGGGGTACCTGTTCTATCACCACCTCCTCTTTTTCTGCTCCAGCTTCCTGTAATTCATGCTCCTCAGAATCGATGTATGGGAGGTTTAAAAGATTAGTACTCCTTGAAGAGGTCTCTTCTGAAACAACTCCCTCTTCCTCGGCCTTATCTTTAAATGCCAGTTTCCTTTTGGCTTTCTTCACCTTTGGATCTGAGGAAAGGGGTTCGGTTTGAATTAAGGGAATAGCCCTCCTGTTTCTTTTCCCACTTCTAGGGGTGGATGATTTCTTCCCATCTTCCGGTTGCAATTCTGTCTCGAACCCACTCCAGAACAGGAAGAAAGCCCAGTTCGTGCTTTTTCTCTGCAATAACTGAGAGACCAAGAGTTTTATCAGACCATGGTGGTACAATCTGCGTGCAATTTTGGTGGGCTGAGCTTTTACTTGATGTGCCATTTTGGTGAGGCTCTTGTGGAGGTAGAAAGGGAGATTTAGAGAGCTCTTGCCAGTGAAGTGATCCAGTAGTCTAAAATGGTAAATTAGCACCCTGTTATACCTTCCCTCACAGGTTATATAGACCAGAATGGACTTCAATAAAAGCTGCCATTTATCCTCCAGATATGACATGGGGATGTGTTTTTTCCAAACCAGGTTCCTATGATCCGATTTCAGGTATGATTGAAATTTGAAATCCTTTTTGACAGTGGTCTTAAACCAGTTTTCTCCGGTGGTTGGGAGTTCTGTTACCTGGGCTATGAGGGCCTCATCCACCTGGAATTCCTCCTTGCCTATCACAACCTTACTACCGTCAAATGTGAGGGCAAACGCTTCGGCCACCTGTTGATGAGAACCCTGAAGTTTTTTGCAGAAGTTATAGCAGCCGACATTTTTGAACAATTGACATACCTCGGGGTGCGCCTCCAGGTAGCAGATGTCGTTCAACTCTTTCCTCAAAACCGCCCCTCCTCCTTTCTTCATCGATAACCTGCTCGCTGGCGCTTGCTGCTAAACTCGGGACTGAGGGAGAGACGGGAAATCAGACAGAAAATGCGTTCGATTGACGTGGTGAGGGTGAAAGAGGGAGGGTGGTGTGGCCTTTCGGGAACTGATTCCGAGGGGTATGAAAAGGTGGATAATCATGCGGGCGTAATGATAGCTACTGCAGCATGATTGTACCTGGAGGAATGAATTTTTAGAAATACTGGTATGCGGAGAGGGAGCGAGGTCCATTTGGTCAGAGTCATGGCGGTGGCGTCAGGCCTCGCCTTGGGATAAAACGTGCTTTCACTGAAAAGGCCCTTTCGGCGGCTAAGACATGATGGATTCTCTGAATTATGACCAAACCACCGATTTGACGTGCCTGTCGATCAACGCCAACTCCTTTTCGACAGCCGATAATCCACCGTGGACACCGTATGCCACCGGAAAACGGTCTTAACCAGTGCTCTTTGCTTTCGGTGGCTGTAAACAACCCAAACTTTGGATGATGAGCTACGAAAAGTAACCGTCCTTTCGGTGGCTAATGAACACCATCGTGTTCGCCCAAACCCCCGAAACGGTCTCATGGATTGTGGAAACGACTTTGCTTTTCGGCAACTAAGGAAGGTTCTAAACTTGCACCGCAAACTGCAGAAAACATTTACCTTTTGGTGGCTAATGAACACCATCGTGTTCTCCCAAGCCACCGAAAACTCCCCCACAACTCACGCTGTAATTTCACCCTTTCGGTAGCTGGAGCATATTTTCTTTCACAAGATAAACCACCGAAAACAGGGTTTTCGGTAGCTAACGAACCATTGCCAGGCCCGCCTAAGCTACCGAAACCTGAAATTTTCCTTTTGAAGGAGAGTTAGTTTTAAACAGTTATTTCAGACTTAGTTACCTTCTTCAACCTATCAGACCGGACCTTAAACACACGTAAAAGAACAAAAATTAAAGACTTCCTATCACCTAGACACCATGACTAGTCTATGTTTATTGAGGAGATAACAGGGTGCTTAGATTTTGAAAACTCCAAAATTTGACCCCTCAAAAGTGACTTGTGAATTTCCAACCTGCAATTTCTGTCAAATTCTGGTTTTCTGGCTTTTGGGTTTTTCTGGTCCAAAAGTCAAATTAGGGTTTGACTTTCCCGAAGATTCACCCAACCAAAAAGTTCGATCTTGGTCTCTAAATTTCGATTTTGCCGAGGAGAACAATTTTATGCTGAGAGCACTCCAAAATTCCACTTCTGCCAAAAGCCCTAATTTCCCGCAGTAGTGACAGGCCAAAAATTGAAAATGGTCGGAATCAAATTCTGTTTCGACGGAAAGATGCTCCTTCCTTAGGAGAGTCAGCCTAGCCTCCTGCCTTTGATGATCTGTGGAAAGAGACCGAAAAATTAATAAGCCTTAGCTTCCGCACTTGCACAGTGTCTTCTTCTCAGGTTAGCTCTGATACCATGTTAGTTTTTCATCATTTAATTCAATATGATTTAGGATCTGATTTGAGAGAATAACAAGCACATCAAATCAATCAGAATAGACAATAGTCAGAAAGCATTTCACCGGGGAAACCATAAAGGAGAAAACCCCGCAACTTCCTCAGAGATAGAATGAGCAATAATACAAAACCCCAAAACAAAGAGATAAACTCTAGCATCTCCTCCTCCTCCACTTGTGTGAACTTGTCTCTCTCTCACTAATGCGCAATGAGTGAGTGAGTGAATGAGTTATCAAATGAGAGAGTCACACTCTCTATTTATACTTTACTTCACTTGCCTTTTTTCCCCTAACTGGGCCGACTTCTCCTAAGAGAGTCTAATAACCCATTATACGCTACCTCTGGGCCGACCCCACTAGGGGAGTCTAATAACCCACTTAAGTACAATGATAACCTTCCCGATCGGAGGAATGAAACCTCTCCGTTGGAAGTATAATGACAATAAAAAATATACAAGTGAAATACATTCGGAAGTTACAAATACATCAACACGAGGCTCCCAACAACCTATACCCCTCTAACTCCACTGATCAATCCTCTTTTTCTCAACTTCTAGATAGTTTATTTGAGTGCCTATTATTCTAACCAATTCAATCTCTTGCCCTTTCTTGTCACCCAGGATCAGATTAACCAACAAAGGGAGTGAATACGGGGCAAAATCGAGGCAAAGTTTATTTACTTGAAATAAAGAATTTAACAATGAAGTTTATCTTAATCTAGCTGACACGATATTGCAAGGATGGCAAAGCCTTTCACATGCAAGGTGTGGGCAAAGTTTATTAACCTTGAATTGAATAAAATAAATTGAACTTTAAACAAGAACTAGCCAACACGATTTTGCAAGGATGAGCAAAGCCACTTCGCTTGCAAGGTGTGGGCACAATAAGAAATTAAACCAAGAAACTAACTCTAGCCACTCAATCCTCTTCCGAATGGAATGAGGTGGGGCAAAAAGGAAAAAAACTTATGAGAAATAAAATGCAACTTAAATCCTAGCTTTCTTCTTTTGCAATGCAAGGGTGGGAAAAGCCCAACTACCTTTGCATGCAATGAGTGGCAAAAATAATTGAATTTTAAGACAAAAATGAAACTTTGGAGAAATGGAAGATGGGCTTAAGAGACTCTCTTGGCCCTTACAATAAGCAATAAAAATCTGAAGTAGATTTTAGTGAGAAATAAAGAGTGGGGAAGATATTTTGACCACTTGAGGCAATGGGCTTTGAAGTGGTGACTCTTCGGAGTCCTTTGTACTCTTTTCTATCCAAATTTCGACAGAGATTCCCTATGTGCTGTTAAAAACTTGCACAAAACAACAAGATAATTAAAAGTAGAAAGTGCCCAAAATCACTTTGGGACACTATGTATGTGAGTTGAAAATTTTATAGAGTAAATAGCTTCAAATAATTTGTAGAAATGAAGATTTCAACTTGATTCTAAAGTACCAATAAAAATAAAATAATAACATAAATTTTCGAAAGAATAGGTGAGGAAAGAGTGCTCTTAGTTCTTCAACACTTGAAGAAATGAGGCATCAGACCAAAGAATCCCACTCTCCAAACTTGGCAACCTGCAACTTGGAAGATTTTTGCTACACACCTAAAAAGATGTGAGTTCCAAAAGATGTACTAAGAAATCACAGTATTCAACCAAGAAATCTATTAACTTCTTAATAACAAATATGAAAACTCATGAAATCTAACAAAAATGAGTAGATCTCACCAAAACAAAGAAATTTGCCTCTTTGGCCTCCAAGCACTTGAGTAGCTATTGAGCATAGGAGCAAATCACCATAAACAACCAAGACACACTAGCTTTCCTCAAAAGATTTTTATTCAAATGCCCAAATGGCCGAAAATTATAATAGCTCACAAGAATGAGAGCAAGATGGGTGCAAGAAAATGAAAGAGCATGAGAGCATGAGAGATTGTGAAAGAAGGGAGATTGTAACCAAAATGAGGAGGAGAGGCCTCTTTTTATAGGAAAAGAGAGAGTGGAGAGTTCCTTTGCATGAGTGACATTTGTCACTTGGAGAGAAAAGGGTGCCCAGGAAGGGGGTGCACTTCCTTGAGTTAAAAATAACAAACAATGGGGGGGGGAAACCCCTCCACCCATATTTTATATTTCATTGCTAGGCCAAGGGGAGAGAATCATGAAGGTGGGACCCCTCTTTTGGCTTATTTCAATTTTTCTCATTTCCCATGGTGAGAGAGGGTTTCCCCCTAGGGAGACAACTTCAAACTCTTGAAACTTTACATGGGGGGCCCCATTTTTGCTTTTGATTTCACCTTAGGCACATAATATAACTTTTGGAAACTTAATTTTCCCTCCCCATGTGACTTTAAGCACTTTACAAAATTTTACCTTTCTAATTAATGGCCAATTTTGTTGATTTCCTTGTCTGACCTAGGGAAATCAATCCAAAACTTTATCAAAACTCAACGGAATGTCTTCAAACTTAGTCCAAGGATGTAGGGGGTCTCATGCCATTTATTTTGAGTATCCATACCCCTATTTATGGGCACTAGGTGCCACTTATCCCTCTTTTACATCAGAACATTTTATGCTGAGGGACATTTTTTAATTACATAAAATTAAAAAATCCTAAGTAAAACTTAATGGAATTCCGCAAAACTCTGGATAATGTCTAGCATGGTAATATAGAACATTCCTAGGCCTTAATCACCCTATGGACTCGATCATTAGAACGTCTTTCACCACTTTGGAGGAATTTTTGAGTGAAAAACTTAGATAATTAAAATCACTAAATATGAATTTTAATTATCCAAGGGAAAAAACACTCGATGAAAGGACTTCCCTAATGATAAAGTCCTAGGCGACTAAGATTTAGAAAAATTGATCCTCATGCTGACATATCATCACAAAATCCCCCACAGGCGTGTGGAAATTTCATGGAGAAGAGTTAAGAGGAGAGAGAAGAGAAACTGCCTCACTTGAAAAAACTTTGTTAGGTATAGCTTTATCGTCTTCAAGGTACATGGTACATGGCTGCCCACCAAGTTGGCTTGGTGGTCAACACCCATCACACGCGGAATCACATGGTACTTGATTGTGTCAAGGATGAGTCTCTTGGCCTTTATGTCCTTTTTGTCATAAACTGCATTCACTGTTGCATCCGTAGGCACCGTCACGAGATACGCTGTCGTGTTGTTCTCTATGTCCCACATCTCACACTTCTGCAGAAGCAACACTATCCTTTCCTTCCATGTACTGGAATTACCAGCCCCATTCAATCTATCCTCAACTCTCAAACCTGAAGCCATGATCTTCTCAACAGAAAACAACAAATCCAAGTTCTGCATCGGTGAACAAGCTAACCCTCTATCACACATCTAGTCTCTATTGTGTGTTTACTGCTCTGATCTTTCAACTGTGCTTTGAAACCATGTAAAATTTTCAATGCTCTGAAATACCCCGACCCCAACCCAGTTTCAAGTCTCAATAAATCATTGTTTAATGCATGAACCCAATTTTACTGCCCCGAAGAAAAATATAAAAGCATAAACAAATTTATAACTAGAAACACATGAAGTCTTTCACTCTTTTCACATCAGCAATAGTCACACACACATAAATAATTGACACAGATTTTTGGTCAATGTGACCTTGGAAAAATCCTTGTGGGAAAACTAGTGAGAGAGAAGTTCTTTTATTATCTCAAGCAGATTTACAATGAAGTACATCATAATCTCTTCCAACAATTACACAGACTTATCTTTGAACCACCTGCCTTGAGTTCGTTCCTAATCTCAACTGGATGTCTTGGGATTCGTGCCCCTCTCTTTTGTTGGGCATCTTGGGATTTGTGCCCCTCTCTGTCTGCTCTCTGATGTGGGCTTCACGCCCCTCTGCTGCTGAATAATCCTCTCAGTAAGTTGCCCTCTCTCTGTGTCTGATGAACTCAATCTCTAAATTTGCCCTCCTCTAGTGAAGTGCACCCTCATTTTCTGAAATGCGCCCCCTCTGTCTGTGTGCTCACTCTCTGAGTCTCTTAGCTTCTCGCTCTTGTTATTGTATTTTTACCTTTACCCCCCAGACATTCTTTTATAACACTTCAATGCCTTTTTAGGGTTCGAAATCCCTAATTTATTTTCCATGCAAAAGTTACACTTCTGTATTAAAAAATTACACCTCCGCATTAAAAAATTTCACTTCTGCATTAATAAAAATCTCTTTTACTAATGTGAAGTAAGGGTAAGTGTCAGAGCACTTGTACTTGTTAACTTTTTCAACAGAACCATAGGCAAATCTCCCAACTGGGTCCTCAAATATGTAATTATCCAGTCAATCGGATTAACTCTTAGGAATTGCTAAAAATAACAACCGCTAAAAATAGAAGCTTCACAGATTTGCCTGAAATGTGAACTCCATGGACATCTCCCCAAAGGGTGTCCAAAACTGCGATCAGATCCTGAAAACGATGATTTCCAAGAAACATGAAAATTTCAAGCTCATGAATCTTGAAATCATTAACTGCAAGAAACTTTTCTGATCAAATCCTTTGGGATCCCTAGAACCCCCCTACCTACTTAGAATACTTCACCAAACCTGCAAGTATGGGGCGTCTTCTATATTGAATCATCACCTGTACCTGTGATATATCCTTTGATTGTACCTATATATGAATAACCTGTGCATGACCTGTCCAACCATCTATTACTGAGTAACAAAGACATGCAACTGTGTGCCAAGTATAAAGAGAACTCCACGAAACATCGATGCTATGTCAATGGACCAACCAATCCATCCCATATTATATTCATAAACGTCAATGCTGAATGGTGTACTCTGTAACAATGAGCTCACCCTGAATGATGTCCATGAACATGTGTTGGACATTAACACTCAGATTTCTAAGGGTAAATCTGATGTTAACAGGTTCCTTTCCAAACGTGAGAAGAATGCAATGTCTTTATTATGGGATAAGCTACACAGCCCAAAACATTGAGAAATCATAAAAAATAAACAGGGTTTTCTAAATTCTCTGGAAAATGCTAACCTGTGAAAGAATTAATGACAATGTGCTTTCTCGCCAAATACTTTTGTAATAAATTTATTTGCAGTAGTCCTTTAATATACATATTCGAGCAGCAAGATCACCCAAAAGTCAAACTTCTAGGTTTTCCATTGCAATTGATCAAGAACATTATGGTGACTAGCCTTCAATAAATCTGTATTTCCTGTCCTTTAGCAATGACTGTAAGTGACTGGTATAAAACTGAATACATTTGACTCAAAATGGTGCAGCACGTTGTTCAAAATGCGGCTACTTGTTGCTCAGAAGCTTTGATGTTTCATCAAACAATATATGGTTTCCTTCTAGGTGTTGCACTGAAACTGATCTAAAACATTATGGTGACTAGTCTTCAATAAATCTGTATTTCCTGTCCTTTAGCAATGACCTTAAGTGACTGGTATAGAACTGAATACATTTCACTCAAAGTGGTGTAGCATGTTGTTCAAAATGTGGCTACTTCTTGCTCAGAAGCTTTGATGCTTCATCAGACAATATTTAATTTCATTGTTAATCAGCATGCTTGCCAAGGCTTGTTTTCGATGTTGATGTTGAGTAGTTTTTCCTCTTTCTAGGGTTCACCAGTTCTCATGTACTTCTTTTCTTTTAAGTTTTATTCTACGCTCATTTATATGTTTTCATCTTTTAGCAGTTAGTAGTAATCTTGTCACTCCTGTGGCCCAATGTTGTCTGGTTGTATTTTCTAGTCTGCTTGACCTGTTGTTTGGTCATTTGTGGAGATTAATAAAACTATCTTATCTTATTTTATCTGTACTTGAATGGTGAGCATCTGTGAAAGTTGAATATAAAGTATTATTTGTGTGAATATAACTTCAATGCTTTGTCCAAAATAATTATGAAAAGAAGGCATGCTCAATGGAAATATTGCTTACTGGCTATTGGATATTTGATTTCAAGGGATTACATTCTTACTAATCAATAAAATCATCCAAGTAAAACATTTGTCGTTTGTTATATTTCAGCAAAATTTTCAAATCTGGAGCAGTTGGATGGTGATTCATTTGTTACCTATGAGATGAATGGAGGTTCAATTGATCGAACTGGTCAAGTGGGGACTTATTTCTACACAGCTCCTGAAATTGAGCAGGGCTGGCCGCACATTGATGAGAAGGTTTTACATTTGATGACTCTTCAATCATATTTAGTTAATTGTAGTTTTAGTATCATAGACAGCATCTTTATTTTTCAGCTGTAGTAAGGTGTACTCTTCTACTTTGCTGGATGTAATTTTGAGTCCCAAACTAGGTCATCTGTCGACATTAATATAATTTCTTTGTTTCTTTGTAGGATATGCTTTAATTTGAAAATTTCCGGATGAATGGTTTGTTATGAAGTCCTGAAGTAAACAGAGCATGAGAGATAAAATTGATATTGAAAACCAAAGAAAACATTTTTCCTGAACTATAAAATAAGTAAAGCATTCTAATTGACATAAAAACAGTGTGATTGGCTGATGCAGAGCATCAAAACCCAAATTGTAACCTTTCTTTGGACACCAGTGGACCATCTCATGCTAGATGACATAAATATGTCTTGATTGTATGTCCATGTAAAATATGGACATCACTAGATGAAAACTTAAACTAGGAGTGAACAGTGCTACTAATTGCAGGAGGCCACAAAAAATATTGACTGTTCTCGGCAATGATCACAATATTATAACTACATAGTGTTTTCCCAATATTTATGTCGAAAGCTTTAATGTTCTACTTCTTGTCATATTTTAATGACTATGAGCCAGACTCGGATCATAGACTCTTAGTCATAACTTTTAACTTTGCTGTGCATAATAATCCCACAGGAGAAAAATCTAATAATGACAATCATTTGATCTTCAACAAAAATAAAGCTGATCTTTCTCTAAAGGATTTAAAACATGAATTAAATCTCCCAATAAGCAACAGCAATATGAGGACCTCTATTATATTTTTACAACAACTCTCTCAACTTGTATAAACAAGTACTCTTGAAGTTTTGTGTAAAAAGGAAAATCAAATGGCCAACCTTTGGCATGATAAAGAGTGTAAAATTGCTAGAAAATCCATCAGTGAAGACTCTAACGAGTCCTTAAAAGCTAGCATGATAAATAGTTACAAAGCCCTGATTAAAAGGAAATCAAGATATTATATAAATAGAATGCAAGAGAAACTTTTACACTTTTATAAATTCGATCCTGAAAATTTATAAAGGCAAATTCTAACTTGGAGCTAAAGAAAATAATATGATTGCCTTGAGGGACTGGAATTTATACCTTAACAAGCTTTATGTATCCCCTAATGTTGTGGACAACATTCAAACCTTTGTTACAAAGCAAGAGGTTTTTACTTTGGAAGACATAGAGTTTGGGGTTAAATGACTTGCAAAAAGGAAAGCTAAGGACATCAAAGGTTATCAAGTAGAAATCCTAAAAATTGGTGGTCCTGTCCTCCCCTCTCACATTCACAAGCTCTTCAATTTGGCAGTGAAACACGCTTTCCTTAGTCTTGAACTCAAAGATTCTTTGTTCATATTTTTAAAAGAGGGGATAAAAAGAACTTCTCAAATTATAGGACCATTATGATTAGATCTCTGTTAGCCAAGTTAGATGGAATTATTTTGGAAAAGAAGATAAGCTCATGGTTAGAAAGTCAAGAAAATACAGTTAAAGGTCAAACTGGTTAGAAGCTATCATTCTTGCGTGGACCACCTATTGCCACCTATTGCCCGCCGTAATGCACACCAGCAGCATAAATCTTTCGAAAGCTGTTTCCTCACGAAAAGTGGGAAAGGTGTGGCCTTGGGGGCAAACAATGAGCCAGGTGCTGTCACCTGATCCCAGCTCCTCTGTTTAGGCTAACTCCTAACGAAGCCAAGGGGGGTAGACCCTACAAAGAGTTACTAAAGCTCTTGTGTTTTTAAAAGTTTTTTGGATGGTATGATGCGGATTGGTGTTGTTTAGGAGTTTTTGATTTGCAACAACAATTTATATAATCAAAGATACAATTGCAAAAGATTAAGATGCACAACCACTTGATAATTTAAACAGAAGACATCCACAATATGATATATGAATTTGGAAAACAAGACAAATGCTTCAGATAGATAATAAGCAAATAAATGATGTCAAGGACCAGTGCCTTATGGAGTCAAATGTCTTGAGTGCTTGGGTTGCTTGATACAAGAGTTCAGGTGTGCTTGAGAACTGTTTTGTAATAGTTCTTGGTAAATTGTAAAGGTGATCTTGATTATTAAGGTGAAGGAAATTTCCAATATACGCAGAGGTACTGAAAATATGTCCGGAAAATGCTCTAGGTGGCTCCGTACAAGGAGATGTTGGCTATCCAAGTTTCTAGCGAGGTGTTCAATAACTTACCAGCTACTGGAAATCGAGGTATAGTGATCCAACGCCCCTAGGAAGAATTCGCCCACTCTAGAGTATTGCGATCAACCCCTGATTTTAGTTGGTTATGGGGGTGTAAATTTTATTATGGTTAAAATTGGATTAAATGTGAGAAATTAAATACCCTATGCCGTTTTTGTGTATCCCAGGATAGGGTAGAGCATACGTGGCATAGAAATGGTAAATTCCGATTTTAGGGGAGATATGTTTGAAACAAGAGAACCTTTGTAAAACTCTCCGACAGAGAGCACTCTTGATCTGCCTTATGGCGAGATTCAAGAGATTTATGATGCATGGTATTATCGCACCATAGTAGGAGGGCTACTATGCTTGTTGTAATATCCCTTTTTCAAATTTTATTAAAATGCCAATTTTTCAACTTTTTCCCCAATTTCGACCTTTGACTAGTTTAACTGTTTTGACCTCCAAATCATCCCAAATGCTCCCAAATCTTCTGTATGAGTGTATTAATGGTATTTAGACTTGAATATCAGGTTCAGGGATGTTTTATGGACCTCCAAATACTGCTGCAAACTTGATTTGTATTCTGATCAATATAGGTAATTTTGACTAGTAATTTGTGCATCAAATCCCCCCCGGGTAACACTGAAAATGGCCTTCCAAATGCCTCCAAACTCCCACAAATTTATGAACAGAGGTATATAATGTGTTAAGTATGTTATTTAGGTCTCATATGCACCATTAATTGATTTTTACTACTGTTATAACTCTCTCACATTCAACAGCAAAAACCCCCAATTCGACCCTTGGGGAAATGGCACTATTTCATCTCCCAATACAACTAAACTGAGTAAAAAGGCTTCAAATGCTCAAGTACAGTACATGAAACTTGTAGAAGACATCCATGGCATTATATTTATCACAAATATATCAGAGAATCATCCATCCATTCGAAATAATCAACATTATAGTGTCATACATCAATGCATTGGGGAAATGGACATTGTTTGCTCATTAATCAATAGTTTTGCATACAACCAGTGGGTATTTCGACCTGAGACTTTCTGAATATGAATAACAGAGGATATGAAGCTATTACAATCATAAATATATAATGAGAAGCGCTCTCAAGAAGCACAAGTGCTCACCAAAAACGCCCTCCCTCAAGGAGCATGAATATGCCTTCAAAACTGGAAACGGTGGAGAGAAAGTGTTGCACTAAACCAAACCATGAAACTTCCTGTAGCTGATACCTGCAAATAAAAACTCCATTAAAGCACCATGAAAGACCTGAGTGGCCTCTCCAAACACCAACTTGGATGGGAATCTTTCACCCTCGAAATTGGCTAAGGCAAGAAACTAGTCATCCACTAGCTCTCTCTTCACAAATGCAATTTTTCTCAAATCATCAAAAGCCATTCTCATACTTGATTTCTACATTTTATAACCAACATTAGCCTTCAAGGGGTCGAAATCCTCTCAATAGATTCAATAATTTTCCATTTAGGAAATATTCCTCATTTGCCACTTGTCTCCTAGTTCCAACCTTCCATCTTCTCCCAAATTCGAATTTGAGTCTCTTTGGATTCCTCCAACTCCATGAGCACCTTCCTTGAGCCTATTTTTGGGGCTGACATGTCATAATGGTCAGGTGTAAGAAGTCAGGTCTGAATTTTGTCATAAATGTCATAGATGCTTCATTATTGTTGTCATAAAACTAGGGAATCTAGCCCAAGTGTCCACTAGTCTCCAATTTGACTCTTCCTCTCCCATGGAGGTTACTATTCCATCCCATTTCGACCTAAGATGCTCAATGCCATGTGTTATGACTTACCAACTCACCCAAGAGTGTTCACCTTCCCATGAATTCGAATTGGCAAGAGAGAGCTGCCATGTGTCATTGAAAAATCAAGCTAGTGTGGGTCCCACCACCTCCATATGTCTCCAAAACCACTTGCCACCTAGAATTTCTCTTGAATTTATTTATTCATCATATTTATTAAATACTTGAACCCTTCTAATGTCTAAATATCATTTATTAGCTTCCTTATTACCATCCCACATGTTCCCATCCAACCTAGGAAACTAGTAGGATTGATGGGATTGTCTTACTATGCACTTATTTGAATGGGGACATTACAGTCCTCCCCACCCAAGATTGCTTGTCCTCAAGCAATTTCAAATTTGGATGCTGTAAAATCTTCTCCTCTTCCCATGTGGCATCTTCATTTGGTAAGTCCTTCCATTGCACTAAATATTCTTTGATGATTCTACTCCTCAACCTTCTTTCCCGTGTCTTCAAAATCTTTTCCGGAACAAGTGTGAGCTGACCTTCATCATCCAAAGGAGGAAGTATTTCTGAAGTGATGATTTGCTGACCAATAGCTTTCTTAAGACAAGAAACATGAAATACATTGTGGATTTTACTCCCTTCCGGAAGTTCTAGTTCATATGCTACTTCTCCAACCTTCCGCACTACCTTGTATGGCCCATAGTACCTTGGTTTTAATTTTTCTGCTCCATTCTTTTTGAGAGATGTTTGTTTATAGGGCTTCAACCTTAAATATACTAAATCATTGACTTGAAAGGTTCTCTCTTCTCTATGTCTATCAGCATATTGTTTTTGCTGATTTTGAGCAACCTGCAAATTGTCTTTCAAGAGCTTTAAAATTTCTTGGCTCTCTTCCACCCAACCTTTAGCCTTTGGGGCTCTACTATCACCAAATATAATGTCAGCAAATGTAAGTGCATCATAACCATATAATGCTTTGAAAGGAGACATTCCTATTGACATATGATAAGTGGTGTTGTAGCAAAACTCACCCAAGTGTAGCCATTTTGCCCATGCTTTTTGCTGCCCTCCCACATAGTTTCTTAGGTATCCTTCTAACCATTGGTTTACCCTCTCTGTTTGTCCATCAGTTTGTGGATGATAGCTGGTACTTGGAGTCAATTGAGTGCCTACCAATCTAAAAATTTCTTTCCAAAAAGCACCCATGAATCTACTATCCCTATCACTGACAATGCTCTTGGGAAGCCCATGCAATCTGAAGATTTCTTTGAAAAAAATATCAGCCACTTGTGCAGCACTAAAAGATGATGTAACAGCAAAAAAATGAGCAAATTTTGTCAACCTATCAACTACCACATAGATACAATCCTTACCCAAGGATTTAGGCAATCCGGTGATGAAATCCATGGAAATACTGTCCCATTTTTGCTCCGGAATGGGCAATGGTTGTAATAGGCCGGCTGGACATGTAAGTTCTGATTTGTTTTGTTGACATGCTTTACATTCATTCACATACTTCTGAACATCTTCCTTCAACCCCTTCCAAAAAAATCTTTGCCTCAACTGTCTATAAGTTTTGAAGATCCCCGGATGGCCCGCTAGTGGGGAATCATGTGCTTCTTGCAAAATTCGGTACTTGAGCTTGGAGTTATGAACTAAATAAATTCTTCCCTTATAATATATCAGCCCATTCAAAATCCTATAATTATCATCCCCTTTGATTCCATCCAACACATCACAAGCAAATTTGTCTTTGGCATATTCAACTAGTAGCATGTTTTTCCAATCCTTGGCAATATCCATGAGAGAAAAAGAAGGCCTTCTTGACAAAGCATCTGCTACTATATTATTCTTTCCTTTGACATATTCAATATCAAAATCATAAGCTTGAATCTTGCTTACCCACTTTTGTTGCCTTTCATTTAGATCTTTTTGGGTGAGAAAGTGTCTTAGACTATTGTGGTCAGTTTTCACCACAAACTTGCTGCCTACCAAGTATTGTCTGAATTTGGCCAATGCATGCATAATGGCCAGCATTTCTTTATCATAAATGGAGTAAAGTTTTTCATGAGGCTGCAACTTTCTGCTCTCAAAGGCTATGGGGTGTTGGCCTTGCTTTAGGACAGCCCCTATTCCTCCACCTGAAGCATCACATTCCACAACAAAAGGTTTAGTAAAATCAGGAAGTGCAAGTATGGGACAACTACTCATTACCTCTTTCATTTTTTGGAAGGCCTTTTCAGCCTCTTCATCCCACTTGAAAGCATCCTTCTTAGTCAAATCAGTGAGTGGAGAAGTCAACTTGGAGAATCCTTTCACAAATTTTCTGTAGTAGGTGCATATGCCAATAAAGCCTCTCAATTCGGTAATATTTTTTGGTGATGGCCATTCCAAGATAGCCCTGATTTTTTCCATGTGTACCTTCACTCCTTCTTGCCCAATAATGTGCCCAAGATACAGTAGTTCTTTCATTCCAAATTCACATTTTGATAATTTAGCAAATAAGGACTCTTCTTGCAAGATTTTCAACACAATCTCTAACTGCTGCAAATGCTCTTCCCATGTTTTACTGTAAATGAGAATATCATCAAAGAAAACCAAAACAAACCTTCTTAGTTGCTTGCAAAATATCCTATTCATACATGCTTGAAAGGTGGCTGGAGCATTTGTTAACCCAAAAGGCATGACAAGAAATTCAAAGTGGCCAAAATGACATCGAAAAGCGGTCTTTTGCACATCTTCATCTTTCATTCGAATTTGGTGATACCCTGATCTAAGGTCAATTTTTGAGAAGTATTTGGCCCCATGCAGCTCATCCATGAGCTCATCAATCCTAGGAATAGGATACCTATTCTTTATAGTCTTTTTGTTCAAGGCTCTAAAATCTATGCACATTCTCAATGTTCCATCTTTTTTCTTCACTAGCACAACTGAAGAAGCATAAGGGCTAGAGCTTGGTCTAATGAGTCCCAACTCTAGGAGTTCTTGGATAGCTTTTTCAATCTCATCTCTAAACCTTTTAGGATGTCTATAAGGTGGTATCTGAATGGGTGAAGTACCCTCCTCCAAAACAATACTGTGCTCAACCCCCCTATCCGGTGGCCTACCATGTGGAAGGTCTCTAAAAACCTTTTCATATTTTTGCAAGAGTCTCTCTATCTCCTTTGGGTGTTTGACAATATTTATAGTTGGCTTGGGAGATGTAATATGACATTCAGCAGCCCATTCTATATCCCCATGCCTCAATATAGATCTCATGCTATTGCAAGTCACTACTTGATTTGGATAAGTGTGTTGCCCTCTCACAACTCTTTGTACTCCTTTTGAATCTTGGAATTTCATTTCGGGAATTTGATAATTTACTGTATGCTCTCCTATTGAATACAACCATTGCACTCCCAAAACCACATTAGTATCAGCAACATCAACCACATAAAAACTATCAACAAAAGTATAGTTACCTACGGTGACTTGCAGCTTTGGAACCCATGTTTTGCATTGCATTGTGTTGTGACCGGGAATGACAACTGTGAAGCCATCAAATGGTTCAATAGGTATCTTTCTTTTCTCTACCATCTCTGCATCAATGAAGTTATGAGTGGCTCCTCCATCTACCAAAACTGAAGTTCTTTGTCCTTGTACCACACCTTTGCAGCGGATAGTATGATAGCGAGGTACTGCTGAAAGCACTGCCATTCTTGCTTTGTCCGGTGAAGGCTGATTTTCTTCTTGTCTTTCCTCTTCTACTGCTGTCTCATATGCCTCTTCTTGATCTGAAATATGTCCATCTTCATCCATGCCCCCATCATACCCCTCATTATCAGAAAATACTTCTATGTATTGAGCCTTTCCTTTGGTACATTTGTGCCCCGGTGTCCATGGTTGGAAGCATGTGAAGCATAGTTTCTTTTTTCTAAGTTCATCCCTGTTTAGTCCCTCTTTTTTATTCCTCTCAAATGACTCTCTTTGCCAAGGTTTCTTATCATATCCATCCCTTTGCCAAGGTTTCTTTTCAAATTTATAGCTAGGCTTAGGAGGAAATCTCGTTCTAGGAAGCACATTCTGGAGATCCCTAGTCAAGCTCATTGCATCTTTTAATGTAGTTGGCTTGTGGGCTTTGACCAAACCTCTTAAGGGTTCAGCCAAACCTTCAGTGAATAGCAATACTAATCTTCCCATAGATACATCAGCCACCTTGACTGATAATTTTTGAAAGTCCAACATATATTCAGTAGGGGACCCAGTTTGCTTCAATTGAGCTAGTTCTTTGAAAGGCAATTCTGGATCTTTTTGTTCAAATCTTTCTAGTACCCTGTCAACAAATTCTCCATATGTTTTAACCTGATTATGACCCAAGGTTTTCATCCCATGAAACCACCATTCATTGGCATCTCCTTCCAAATGCAAAATGGCCATTTTTAATGCATCCTCTTCCAACATAGGATTCAGCTGAAAATATACATCCAATTTTTGCACCCAAGTGTTAGCAGAATTTTGAGAAGAACCATCAAAAGTAGGAAGTGACATTTTTCCAATAGCACTATTTAATTCTTTGTTTTGGAATGGACTCCTATTGTCTCCCTTCCTATTAATCTTTTGCATAGCATCAATGTAGTCACTGAGTGGTACACCTCTTTTACACTCTTCATTCAAATCATTCCAATCATTTACTAGTTTCTTGTAATCCAATGCAAGATTGGGCTCTTCTTTGGGTGTGAGAAATTTAGGTGCAGTATGCCTTTGTGTGCTTTGAAATTCATCAGGTCTATTATGAGGTCCTGTACTTGAGAAAATATGCTCATTCCCTTTCATCTTTTCCCCTGAGTGTGAACCGCTATTATCTCCTATTATCCCTTTGCTTTGAAGCTGGCTAATCAACAATTCAAATCCTTGCAACAATTTATCACCTATCCTATCCATGTTTGCTGAAAGTTTAGAGAAACATGGATCTAAGGTTGCAATAAGTTCCTCCTTATGTTTTAATTTGTCATCCTCCTCTCTACCCATGGTTTCAGCAAAAGACTCCTCTTCTTCTACTACCTCTTCTTCAACAAAAACCTCTTCAACTACTGGTTCAAAGGGTGGTGGATTATTCTTTTGACTTCTTGTTAGGACCATCAGGTGCCAAGAACATGCTCTGATACCACTTGTAATATCCCTTTTTCAAATTTTATTAAAATGCCAATTTTTCAACTTTTTCCCCAATTTCGACCTTTGACTAGTTTAACTGTTTTGACCTCCAAATCATCCCAAATGCTCCCAAATCTTCTGTATGAGTGTATTAATGGTATTTAGACTTGAATATCAGGTTCAGGGATGTTTTATGGACCTCCAAATACTGCTGCAAACTTGATTTGTATTCTGATCAATATAGGTAATTTTGACTAGTAATTTGTGCATCAAATCCCCCCCGGGTAACACTGAAAATGGCCTTCCAAATGCCTCCAAACTCCCACAAATTTATGAACAGAGGTATATAATGTGTTAAGTATGTTATTTAGGTCTCATATGCACCATTAATTGATTTTTACTACTGTTATAACTCTCTCACATTCAACAGCAAAAACCCCCAATTCGACCCTTGGGGAAATGGCACTATTTCATCTCCCAATACAACTAAACTGAGTAAAAAGGCTTCAAATGCTCAAGTACAGTACATGAAACTTGTAGAAGACATCCATGGCATTATATTTATCACAAATATATCAGAGAATCATCCATCCATTCGAAATAATCAACATTATAGTGTCATACATCAATGCATTGGGGAAATGGACATTGTTTGCTCATTAATCAATAGTTTTGCATACAACCAGTGGGTATTTCGACCTGAGACTTTCTGAATATGAATAACAGAGGATATGAAGCTATTACAATCATAAATATATAATGAGAAGCTCTCTCAAGAAGCACAAGTGCTCACCAAAAACGCCCTCCCTCAAGGAGCATGAATATGCCTTCAAAACTGGAAACGGTGGAGAGAAAGTGTTGCACTAAACCAAACCATGAAACTTCCTGTAGCTGATACCTGCAAATAAAAACTCCATTAAAGCACCATGAAAGACCTGAGTGGCCTCTCCAAACACCAACTTGGATGGGAATCTTTCACCCTCGAAATTGGCTAAGGCAAGAAACTAGTCATCCACTAGCTCTCTCTTCACAAATGCAATTTTTCTCAAATCATCAAAAGCCATTCTCATACTTGATTTCTACATTTTATAACCAACATTAGCCTTCAAGGGGTCGAAATCCTCTCAATAGATTCAATAATTTTCCATTTAGGAAATATTCCTCATTTGCCACTTGTCTCCTAGTTCCAACCTTCCATCTTCTCCCAAATTCGAATTTGAGTCTCTTTGGATTCCTCCAACTCCATGAGCACCTTCCTTGAGCCTATTTTTGGGGCTGACATGTCATAATGGTCAGGTGTAAGAAGTCAGGTCTGAATTTTGTCATAAATGTCATAGATGCTTCATTATTGTTGTCATAAAACTAGGGAATCTAGCCCAAGTGTCCACTAGTCTCCAATTTGACTCTTCCTCTCCCATGGAGGTTACTATTCCATCCCATTTCGACCTAAGATGCTCAATGCCATGTGTTATGACTTACCAACTCACCCAAGAGTGTTCACCTTCCCATGAATTCGAATTGGCAAGAGAGAGCTGCCATGTGTCATTGAAAAATCAAGCTAGTGTGGGTCCCACCACCTCCATATGTCTCCAAAACCACTTGCCACCTAGAATTTCTCTTGAATTTATTTATTCATCATATTTATTAAATACTTGAACCCTTCTAATGTCTAAATATCATTTATTAGCTTCCTTATTACCATCCCACATGTTCCCATCCAACCTAGGAAACTAGTAGGATTGATGGGATTGTCTTACTATGCACTTATTTGAATGGGGACATTACACTTGTTGAGCAGATATCTGCACATTTCAGAGCTTTGCTTCTACAAAGATCAGTTATGATGAGCTTGTATTTTGAGATCACTCATGATCAGAGCAGTATATTATATCAGAATTTTGTTAGGCCTTGTGCCAAGGCTGAGCCTTGGGAGCCGGATTTGATGACCGATGTGACCTTTTATTCCATACAGTTTCAGTTCAGTGCCCAGTGATGTTATTGCAAGTGTTTCAGATGATATTTGATGATTATTGTTATGATGTGATATATCTTATGGACTTCTGATTATTGACTATGGATTATTATCTTGTTGTTTTAGTCATCTTCACAGCATGAGCGTGGTATATGATTCAGGACATGGCAATATTATTTACAACTAAAATTGAATATCTTGGATGATGTTATAACTATTAATGGATGTATTACTTGCACATTTAGGTTTCTTGACAAACCCACTGGTTTTATTACCCTCCTATGAGCATAGATATGGTCTTCCTTGACATGCCTGTTTGCTAGCTTAGGCACCACATTCATTTGACTCCATCCATCCATGACCTTCCCGATTTGGCTTTCACCTTTGACTTGCCTTTCTTGACTTTTTGATACTGAGGACTTCCCCATTTCTACCTCTGTGTTGGACTGCATCCATGTTTGTTTTGTGTCTCGGCTCTGAGTTGGTGACAAAGCTTGCTCTGGTGAGTTGGATTGTAGGCCTAAATCGTTCTGGTCGGTGGTCCCAATGTTTGGCACTGGCAGAAGTCTCCCTAGTCACTTGGGATGTTGTTGGCTAAAGCTAAAAGCTCATGTACTACTTTGTATTGGAAATCTTTATAAATTCGCCCATGGAAACTGTAAACTCTAGAATGTGTTTCTTAACACACCTGAGTAAAGGGCAAGAGCAATGAAATGCTAAAATACTCCTTGAAGAGTATAGAAAAGGTCCAAAAAGCAAATGTTACTCAAAAGTTATATCTATTATTGCTGACCTTGTATATGTATAAACATGCCCTGGATGCAAGCTGCAACTAGTTGTGCTTCTCAGCACATCTGAAATCCGAAGGGTTATGTAGGTCAAAAAGGCCCTGAAATGAAATGAATTATCCTAATGAACCTGGATCAGCTTTATGTAGACATGATGCCTAAGTTGAATAAACACTCTCTAAACAACTTATCCATTTGTGAGGCATAGACCTTCCCCTTGTTATTTGTCTGGCACAGAGTGTAGCTCCCCCTCTCCCCGTCCAAAGTATCTTTTGGTTGAGTTTGGTCAAGTCACCCCCTTTGCATGTCTCTCACAGATTTCGAGGACAGGATTTGATCATTTGTATTATTTGGACATATTATTTTATATTATTGTGCCATGGGGATGAGCTAGTAAGGATTGATGCCTCCTAGCCCCACTATGAGCTCTTTGAGTCATGTCCGTGTCATATGAGGTGGGCCCATGTGTTTTTGCCCCCTCTAGAGGATGACGTCACCCTCACTTAGTCACTCTTAGCTATGACGTCACCTCTATTTTGAGTGATCGATGTGAGATTTTATGTTGGCTCATCTTAGCCATTGATTTGATTATGAGATCTTTTAGTCTCAACCACAGATCTTGTTGTATTGTAAAGTGGTTTTGAGATCTAGGGTTTTGGTCTTTATTATCCTATATAAGGAGGAGACCCCCCTCATTGTAAAGCACCTTTGGAGCTCTTGAATATTGGAATATAATACTTCTTTGTGGAGCATACTTCTCTTGTCTTGTGGATTCTTTTGCACTTTGAATATACAATATCTCTTCTATGTATCATTGTGGATCTTGGGGCTACACGTTTTCTTGCAGGGAGGCCGAATTAGTGAAGAGGAGGACGATTTGAAGAGGGTTATTATTGGAGGGATCCACATAATCTCTCTTGGGTTGATCTTGGTGACAAAGACTATCATTATTGTATCTTTGTGACATAGTTGATGCTTTCTATTACATCTCTTCATCATTTTCATAATTTTCTTACTTGGCTTGTTTCACTTGATCTTGTCTTGTAGGAGGAGGACGATTTGACATCTTTGGAGGAGGACGTTTTGGCTTGGAGCACTAAGATCTCACTCTTGAATATACACATATGGGAATTCTATCAATTTGCAAAGTGACCACAAGCAATAGAGGTAAGTTCTTCAAGGTATGTACCTAGATCCATCCATTCTTCTTCATTGGTCATCAAACCCTTAAAATCAAAACCCTCATTTTTCTTTTTTCTTAGATCTACTTGGATCTAGCTGGGCTTTGGGTATAATAAAAAGAACCCACCTCTATAGCATCCACGACAATTCAGATCTATAGTTTGGTGGCATTTGGCCTTCATTTGACCCTTTCCCCAAAGCACTTAGCCTTCCTTCGGTGAGGTCGCACTCCTTGGGAGGGTGAGTTTTGCTACTTCCAAGACATGGGTAGGTGAGATCCCACTTGATTTGCACTTGTCCCACTTGATAACCTACCTCTAGTGCTTCACCTCTTTCATTTTTGCCTTGTGGGTCCCATTCCTCATTTTGAGGGTTGTGCCCCACTTGGGTCATTGGGTGATGCATTTTCAACCTGAGATCTATGGAGATCTAGCCTATCTTGGGGCATGCCACTTAAAACCCACTTTGATAATTGCCTTAACTACCTCGATCTACATTTTGGCATCATTTGGACTCCATTTGCCCCCTAATAACAAGGCACTAGTCTCCCTTGGTCAATTCACTCCTTGGGGATTGTGTCATGTGCTAGATCCCATATGTGGGTGTTGCTAAATCCATCTTGGATCCATAGATCCACATCATCAAACACCCCTTAGTGCCATATCACCCCTAACTTCACCTTGTGGGTCCCATTTGGACCATTTCCATATTTTGAGGAAGTGGGCCCCACTTGTGTATTTTCATGGTACTAGATCTACCCATTAGGTGGCTTTATTCATTCATTTGGTTGAAGCATTAGTCACTTCTTAAGCCTCTTCAACCACCACTCTTAACTCTTGGGCCCACCTAGTCCTAATCAACTCATTGGTTTCTGTAACTCATCTTTTGACACGCTTCCCTAGGAACCTTTTGGGTTAGTCAATCTTCATTGATTGGCTAGTGTCTCCTCCTTGGTCTTGACTTGTCTGGATCTAAAGCGAAGAGTGCCTCGATTATAATGACTCCCAGCTTGCATTGGAACCGTGGCATCTCTTGGGTCACCTCTTTAGTTGTCCATCTCCTCTGCCATCTCGTATGGGATACCTTTAGGGACAACTACAACTTGTGTGATAACATCTTTGGTGCCGTTGCCGGGGAGGTAGAGGCTTACCTTAGGTGTCCGCGAGTATCCATGCGTAATTTATATCTTATCGCATCCGGTCTTATAATCTAGATGGTTATCATTTTAATCCTTAGTTTAAGCATAGCCATCTATTTGTCGCTCATTTCTCCCCGCTATCCTAACAACATATCTTTTGGTAGAAAAGAATTAAAATCTGCCTAGAGACTTCACATAAGCGACTCCACTAGTGATCGATCCTGTCATAGCTAGAACCCGTGGGGTACATCATTTTGTATTTAGGTTCTTGATTTTCTTTAAATAAAAAATAATATATATAAAAAGAAAATTGCCATCCATGGCTGCTTCTGAGCGACCTAGAACTTTCGGTCGATTAAAAGTCTTTGACTTCTAAAAAATTATTGGGTATCCTCATCATATTCCTCATAAAGCCCATAAAAGGTTGCCTATATTCGATGGAAGGTATGAAATCTCTACTAAAAGGCACATGGAAATCTTTAGGGAAGTTTGTAACGAATTATCTATAACCCATGAGGATGTATGTATGAAACTATTGGCCTTATCTTTCAAAGGAAGAGCTGAGCTCTGGTTCCTAAATTTAAAGACCAATAGCATTTCTAGATATGGCATGTTTGAAAATAAATTCTTAGAAGAATGGGGAAGTGAATTCGATGATATTTATTCTTCAATTCAAATTCAAGATCAAAACCTTCCCCTTTTTAATCCCATCATTGAATCAATCAATAATCAAATATCAAGTGAATTGTCAACATCCAGAGATGACCCCTCCTACCCCTCCTTCCCTTTTACTTTGCTTCTTTTCTCCCCAAGTTTTACATTGATTCTTTCAAGGCTTTACATGGTCATTTACATCAAGTTCATCTCCCTTAGGAGGTACAATGAAATACAATAAATAATATCTTCCGAAGTTGCCCAAAATCCAATACTCCCTCTCAACGAGGAAGGTATTCCTCGGTTTTCATCAGCATCACGATCATCTGGGTTTCATCTTTGTACATCTATACTGTCTCCATCATCTCTATACATACTGAAGGTTGTCAGCACAGTCTCAGTCCTTCGAGAAGTGTCTTCATGCATCATCTACACTAGTCCTTTGGTGTGTCCAGGAGAATCACTCAATCATGGATATCTGAGATTATCAGCTGTGCCATCTCTGCTATACCATTTGCTACCTATCTGTCTCGTCTGCCGATAGGGTCCTCCCATACCTGGCTGAGATCCCAAACGAGCAAATGTGCACGACCATCTACTACCTGTTCGTCTCATCTGCCGATATGTCTGAGATCTCGAACGAGTAGAGGTACTAGTGCAATCACACGGCCAACTGCTAACTGCCCTACTCATTTGCTAATGGGATTTATCCCATACTTGGCTTAGTAACTGGACTGTAGAGGCACCTGTGTGAACCCGACAAATTGTTGACTGTCCTACTCATCTGACTCATTTGCCTATGGGATTTCTCCCATATCTGGTTGAGTACTGGACTGCAGATGCACCTGGGTGAGCTCGTCCAACTGCTGACTGTCTGACTCATCTTCCGATGGGATTTCTCCCATATATGGCTGAGTAACTGAACTGCAGAAGGTAACTGGGTGAACCTGGCCAACTGCTGTCTGTCTGACTCATTTGCCTATGGGATTTCTCCCATATCTGGCTGAGTACTGGACTGCAGATGCACCTAGGTGAGCTCGTCCAACTGCTGACTGTCTGACTCATCTTCCGATGGGATTTCTCCCATATATGGCTGAGTACTGGACTGCAGAGGCACCTGGGCAAAGCAGGGAAAGCATCTCAATGTCATCTTTCCCTCTCAAGGAGGGACATGTTCTCTTCGACTCCAAGTCTTCCACGAAAGCATTCGAACTTCAGCCTGGGAAGAGCTTTGGTGAGAACATCTGCAGTCTGGTCGTCTGTCGGCATGTACTATAACTCAACCGCACCTTTTTGCACCATATCACGAATGAAGTGATATCGAATCTCGATATGCTTCAACTTGTCGTGAAATACATGATTCATTGACAACTGGACAGAGCTCTGGTAATCACAGAGAATCACGGTCGACTCCGGAATCTGGTCGAACAATCCTTCTAGGTGTTTACGAAGCGAAACTGCTTCTTGAGCTGCTGTGCTAGCAACCATGTACTCGGCCTCTACAGTACTGAGTGCTATCGAGTTCTGCTTCCTGTTGCACCAGGAAATAATTGCAGAACCCAAGCTGAAGCAACATCCAGAAGTACTCTTCCGATCTGCAACACATCCGATGGAATCTGAGTCTGTAAACCCCTGCAATCTCAAGTCACAATCTGAAGCATACTTCAATCCATATCCCACAGTTCCACGTAAGTATTTGTGCACATGATTTGCAGCAATCCAGTGAATCTGCCTCGGTTCGCACATGAGCTGACTGAGGGTATTCACAGCAAAACATATATTTGGTCTGGTGTTGGTCAGATACATCAATGACCCAATCAACTGGCGATACATGGTGGGATCAATCAAATCAGAATCTGAAGTAGAATCTCTTAACTTCTTCCAATTTGCATCCAACGGAGTAGCCATGGACTTGTAGTCCAACATTCTGAATCTCTTCAATATATCAATGGTGTATTTTCCTTGTCCTAGAAAATCTCTTTCTGCCTCTGCCATACTTCTAATCCCAAGAAGTAGTGCATCAATCCAAGATCTTTCATTTCAAACTCAGAGGCGAGATTCTTCTTACACCATACAATAAGTTTCTCATTTCCTGTGAGAAACAGGTCGACATATAGAACCAAGATTAGTGGTTCATCATCTACAACCTTGTATTAAAGGTTGGGTTCTGCATCAATCTTGGAAAATCCCAAGCTCACCAGGAATCCGTCTATCCGTCCATACCAAGCATGGGGTGCTTGCTTGAGTCCATACAGTGCCTTTTTCAATCTACGTACATGAGACTCCTTTCCTTGGACAATAAACCCATCTGGCTCTTCAATGTAAACTTCTTCCTCAATAACACCATTGAGAAAGGCTGTCTTCACATCCATCTGATACAACTTCCATCCCATAGTTGTTGAAGCAATAGCAATAATGGATCTGATGCAAGTATATCAGGCTACAGGAGCAAATGTCTCATCATAATCGACTCCCTCTTTCCTGAGAGAATCCTCTATCTACAAATCTAGCCTTGTATTTCTCAACATTGCCATCTGCTCCATGCTTGATCTTATATAGCCATTTAGAAGTCACTACTGACTTCTCCTCAGGTCTCGAGACAACCTCCCACACATCATTCTTCATGATGGATTGATATTCTTCCATCATGGCATCCTTCCAAACTTGATGTTTGGATGCTTCTTCGTAAGTGGTGGGTTCTGAATCAATAATGTTTCTCATCAGTGCCACATAACTAGAGAACCTCTGAGGTCTTTTACTTTCTCTGGAAGCGCCATGTGGAGCTTCGTGTCCCTCTGCATCCTGCAGTGTCCATCTAGGTCTTTTCCGACCTGCAACATCTCCGGGGATATCAACTGGATCTATGGGATCGATAGGTTCATCCTTTTTTGCGAGCTCCCTTTGAACTAGAGGGCGAGATGATCTCATATTGTTTGGTTCTAGCATTTCTTCATCATCGATCTCCATATCCGATCCTCCGCCTTTCCTAACAGCCATCTCTTCTTCAAAGGTCACATCCCTACTGACTTCAATCTGTCTGGATCCTGGGATGTAGATTCTATAAGCCTTTGAATACTCACTGTATGCCACAAAGGTTCTCGTCTTTCCTGAAGGTTCTAACTTTGATCTTTTCTCCTAGGGCACATGTATATAGACTGGACAACCAAATATTTAGAGATGGCCCACTTCTGGTTTCACTCCTGTGAAAGCTTCTTCCGGAGTCATGTTCTTCAATATCTTGTGTGGACATCTATTTTGTACATATACATCGGTTCCGGATGCTTCTGCCCACAAGAACATGTGAAGACTCTGGTCATGTATCATAGCTTTAGCTGCCTCCACAATTGTACGATTCTTTCTTTCTGCAACCCCATTTTGTTGAGGGTTGTAGGGAACTGTGAGCTCCTTCTTAATTCCCACTTCCTTGTAGAATTCATTGAATTCTGTAGAGGTATATTCTCCACCATTACCGGATCGCAAAATCTTGATCCTCTTTCCTGACATATTCTCAACTTGTGCTTTAAACTCTTTGAACTTGCTGAGCACTTCCTCGGATTCTTTTGACTTGAGGAAGTATATCCAAGTCTTCCATGAGTAATCATCAATAAATGTGATGTAGTAATGATATCCACCCAATGACACAACTGTCATTGGTCTACACAAGTCAGAGTGTACTAGATCCAAAATCCCCTTGGATCTAGTCTCGCTATCTGGAAAAGATTTCTTGGCATTATTGCCAAGTGCACATCCTCTACATGTCCCATCATGGTCTACCTGGAGTCCTGGCAAACTTGTCACAATATTCTTCAAAACTAGGAGAGCTTGTTAGGTCAGATGAGCTAATCTTCTGTGCCATAATTCGCCCATACTTGTAGCATCATGTATTAGGGCTTGGATTGGTGGAGTGTTTAGTCTATACAAGCTCTCTTCTCTTATGCCAATAACTTTGGCTGTGCTCATGCTTGAGTTCTTGTGCCAAGCAAGGACTTTCCCTTCCGAGAAAGTTACTTTATATCCCTTGTCCTCTAAGGCTGAGATGGAGACAAGGTTTCTTTTCATTCCAGGTACATAGAGCACATCACTCATACGCAATGTATCATTTGATTCTAGTTGAAGGGTGGTGGCTCCATATCCCTTCACCGTGTAATTTGCATCATCTCCAAGTACAACACAGAGATGTAAATCTTTCTCGAGTAATTCTGAAATATTCTCTTTATAACCTGTCATGTGTCTAGATGCACCACTATCTATGAGCCAAGTGTCACTAGTGGTGGGAATAGTACCTGATAATGCCAATATTAATAGAAATTTTATGTGATCTTCATTCCTTTGCTTTTTGTGCTGGTGATCTTCCTCCACATCAGCAGTGGATGCTTCATGCTTCCTTTTGATTTGGCTTCGACAGCTACTGGCGTAATGTCCATACTTTCTGCACCTATAGCATTGAACTTGAGACATATCCCTCTTCTTCTTTTGGTATTGGCGGGGACTTGTTCTCCTTTCTTGGTGCTTGTGTTTATGGAACTTCTTACGTTTTCCCTAACCTTTCTTGGCATGGGAAACAAAAGCTTGGTTCTCCTCAGGTTGAGTGCCATGGAGTCTTTGATGTGCTGCAATCCTTGTCTCCTCCCAAGTGCAATTTTCCCAAAGCTTATCAAACTTTGGTAGTTTGGATCTACCACTTATGCTTTGGATAAAGGACTCCCAAGATGGTGGAAGACCATTCAGAGTGGTGATGACAAGCTCCTTATCATTAATAGGGTCTCCATTGGTGCTGAGCTTGTCCCTGAGTTCTGTGATCCTCATAAAATATGAGGCAATGGATTCAGACTTGGCTATCTTCATATTTGAGAGTTGGTTCCTCAATGTAATGGAGAGATTGATGTTAGTGTGTTCAAACAACTTCATGATGGTATTGAACATTTTCCTAGCATTCTTCTTTCCTGATATTTGTGGAACCAAGTGGTCTCTTACTGAATCCACAAGAATCCTTCTTGCTTTGGCATCATTCTTCCTCCATCGAGATTTATGCTCTTCGGCTTCTAGTTCAGGGACCTTCTCATTTACATATTGTAAGAGGTCATTTTCTTCTAGGAGTAGAAGAACCCTAGACTTCCAAGAGATAAAATTGGAAGCTCCTTCCAGACAATCTTCAACCTTCATTCCAATCATCTTGTTTGCAAATCTGGTCCAGAAACCCTAGCAGGAGCTAGGTCAAAAATGAAAGTTGATATTTTTAAAAACTGAAACCACAGATAAATGCGCCTTGCCAAGGCGAGTTGAATTGAGGTAGGGCTGATCCAAATCTGTGGAGAAAAGTAGTGCAAAACTGAAACCCTAATTCTGCTGCAGTTGCAGAGTTAGGTCAAAAATGGAAAATTCTCGGAATTGAAATCTGTCTTCACCAAAAGATGCTCCTTGCTAAAATCGAAATTTCCAAGGTTCTTTTTCTCCAAAATGTTGGGTGAAGACTTTAGAAGATGAAACCCTAGTTCCGACAATGGCTTCTTCTAGAACTGCTATGATACCATGTTAGTTTTCATACATTCATAGCATAATAATTTAATTGTATAAACAAGTTCACTAGAAGAAAGACAAAGCACAAAACAATAACACAAAGTTTATCCTGGGAAACCCAAATGGGAGAAAACCCAACAACCTTCGTATAGAGATGATAATCCCGAGATCAGAGTACAATCATAAAAGAGAAAAGATGGAAAATGTCTTCCAAAAGTAGAAACCCCAAAACAATCTTCTTCTTCAGCTTGTGCGAACTTCTCTCTCTCCCAAGTGATGAGAACTTGTGAAGTGGGTGAGTGAGATAATGAGGTGACATAACCTCTTATTTATACAAGTGTACAACTGACTTTTACCCTAGGTGAGCCGACTTCTCTACTTGACTGGGCCGACTTCACTTGGGGGGGCAAATAATAATTTAATTTTAATCTTTTACTTTGCTTCTTTTCTCCCCAAGGTTTACATTGATTCTTTCAAGGGTTTACATGGTCATTTACCTCAAGTTCATCTCCCTTAGGAGGTACAATGAAATACAATAAATAATATCTTCCGAAGTTGCACAAAATCCAACATTTAGAAGCACAACTAATCGCAGCTCACATCCAGGGTGTTTTTTCATTTCAATTTCCATAGCTCTCTTTCATTCTAAGGAGCACAGCTTTATTTGTTTCCATGGGCTTGCACAAAAGATAGTATAATAGTTTCCATATGCATGTAATGATGGTAGTACAATTTGCTTCAGGTTTTAGCCAACATAACTCAAGCAACTAGGGGGATTCTCCACAATCAAGACCAAACATCGGGGAAACCGACTAGAGTGATCAAGGTATCAAATCCAACTCACCTAAGCTTAGGAAACAACACCAGTGGGTACTCTTGGCCCAGAAGGATCAAGGCTTCAGTAAGTTGTGTTGCCAACTCAGAGCCGAGACACAAACTAACAGCGATGCTATCCAACGTAGAGGCAAAAGTGAGGAGGTCCTCCATATGACAGGCTGAGATGTAAGTCAGGGTGAAAACCAAGAAGGGAGAGATAACAGATGGATGGGGAAAGTGAAGGTCATGCCTAAGCTAACAAGCCATAAAGGTGGGAATGATCATGTCCACACTCCTAAGAGGGTAAAACCAATGAGTATAAAATAAGAGCTTCAAATTATGAGTAATAAGACCATTTAGATAATAAAAAATAACCATATCCATGTCATACATATATATATTGCTAGATCATGATCACTAGATACTTAATCAAGCTACCAAAATGACCAAAAGAGCAAGATAATCAAAACTAATGCACACCATATACCTACTGGGCCATATACTTGTACCTGCCATCTGGAACATCTGTAACCACTGAAAACACTGTTGCTGAAACTCTGGGCACTGCACTGCTCTATATGGGATAAAAGGTCACCTCGGTCATCAAATATGAGGTCAAGAGGCTCAGTCTTGGCATAAGGTTCTCTACATGTCTGATCTGGGGCTGCTATGATATGTAAGTGATCATCAAAACTACTGCTCATCATCGGCTGATCGCACCAAAACTATGTAAAGGCCAAGCTAAAAAATATACAATGAACTACTCTGCAATCATGGTAGCTTGGCTACTATCGATGTGATAACAGTACCATGCACATGTACCATGTGCCTTGACGATGAGAAAGAAGTACCTAATGATTTTTTCAAGTGAGGCAGCTCTTCTTCTAATCTTCTCTCCATGAAATTTCCACACCCCTGCGGGGGATTTTGTAATGATATGTCAGATTGAGGGTCAATTTTTGTTTAACTTAGTTGCCTAAGACTTTATCATTAGGGAAGTCCTTTCATCAAGTGTTTTTTTCCTTGGATAATTAAAATTCCTTTTTAGTGATTTTAATTACTTGAGTTTTTCACTCAAAAATACCTCCAAAGTGGTGAAAGCGCTCTAATGATCGAGTCCTGTAAATTTTAATTAATCCAGAGATCACTACTCCCTCTGGATAACTGTGAGATCTCCAGCGGTTTGAGTCTCGTATATCAATAAATACTCATAAAGACATAAACTCAACAACTAGATCTCTTCAGAACTTTAACACACATGTAATCACACAAATAACACTGCATATACCCTGGAAGCCCCAATCGGGGAAAACCAACAATCATGTGGGGCTATCTTCTCTCTCAAGCCCAGAGCATATATATAAATGAACAAATACAATACAGTGTTACCTAAGAAGTAACTCAATCCTTGAACGGGTCAAACTCTAGATCTGCATGCACTAGGAGAATGTGCCCTAACTGTCAAACTGGATCTGAGAATCTCTTTAGGTGCCAGTGACTGTACTACCTCTCTCTATCCTCTGCGCTGATCTGCTCTGCAACATAAGACAACTAACTGCTCAACTGAAGAAATGCGCCTTCCTCTGCATGGAGAAATGTACCCTCCCCTCTGGATGTCTGATGCTTGTACTATGTTGGATCTCAATAGATTTGAGCTTTGATCGTCACTAACCTTCCTCGAATGCTGAGGCAAGGCTATCCTGAACGTCTCAGACTCTGAATCGGTCGATCAGACTCTGAATGAGCTCCTCTCTCCTCAGGTAATGCGCCCACCCCCTCTATGGAACACGTCCTCTTCAAACTCAGCAGAAACCACCTCAGTGAACTATCTTAGTCCACAGATTTGAGTGCCAAGTGCCTCTGGAGCTAATGGTCACCGATCCATCTTAGATCTGACCACCCTAGCTCTTGCAGTAGCTCCTCTCTCTCTCAAAAGTTGCCCTGCATACACTGATTCGCCCTCCTCACTCTTAAGCTATCACTCTCTGATAAGTCAACTGAGCAACCTCATCCGGGAACTCCCTGCCTCTATAAATAACCTCACCGATGAATTAGGTTTACCAAAAACCTAATCTCAGTGCATGCTAAAAGTCACTTTTGCATGCATCCTATAATCACTAACAGGCCATGCAAAACTCATGCATGCAAAGGTCAAAACACCCTGGAAGGTACGCATGCAACCACCACTGGGCTCATGCCACTGAGTAGAGTGTATCTCAACCTCTACTCCATACTGATGCCTATACTGCTGATGTACCTCCATGCAAGGCATCTGAACCATGGAGGAAATCCCGAGATACCATAGAAACTAACACTCCCTCTTAACGAGGGATGTCCTACCACTGATGCCTGGATCCAACAAGTCCTCTGCTGCTGACACTGAACCAACTATCCTGTCTGTCACTGCCTGCCTCTGACCTGAAGTGACCTCATCTAGCTCCATCAAAGAAGCCCCCTAATCTGCCACTGACTCTGTCACTGTAGTTTGATTCAGACTCCCTCTGAATCTCTGTTGTAACCAGTCCCGAAGACTACTGTCAAGTGGATCCACTGGTATATAAGTGGGATCCCTTTGTCTTTGAGCTGACTCAGCTCTCTCCGAAGCTAAGTCCATCTCTACCATCTCGTACCAACTCAGCCTCTGATCATTGCCAGTATGAGCATCATACGCATCCATCTGCTCTGATGACTCCAATGGCTCAATCCCCTGAGTCTCATCATTGTCATCATGAGCATCTCGCTCATCCATCTCATAACCAGAGTCACTCCTCTGACTCTCATCATCATGGTGAGCATCTCGCTCACCCATCTGCTGACTGGACTCATACCTCCTAGCATCATCCTTGCTATGAGCATCTCGCTCACTATCCTCATCTGACTCAGAAGACGATGCACTCAACCAACCTGATGTGCCAGAAGTGGGCTGTCCCCAAACCAAGTATTCACCGTCGATCCTGTGACCCATCAAGACTGGGTCTACTCCTCTAGGATAGGTGAAAATCAGATCCCGCTGGAACACAACTGAGTAACCATCAGCTCCCAAGGCTGCCACTGAGAGGATACTCTCTCTCAGTCCTTGAACAAACAACACTCCTGAAACCTCCAAGAGCTCTCCAAGGTCAAGTAGAAATCTCACTCTACCCACTCCGATGACCAGGTGATTAGTCCCCTGCACATCCCGAATCATCTGCCTGTGTGTGTGCTCTAGGATGAGGAATGCATCTCGCATCCCTGTCATGTGACTGTTGTGCATGCATTCAACACTCCATCTTTGATCAACCTGATCCTCTGGCTGACTACTGTCATGCCCTGATTGATATGAGGCTATTGAGAACTCCCTCTCAAACCGAGAGGTAAACTCATCAACCTTCTCTACTGCTACTTTCTGCTCATCCTTTGCCTGCTTCCCTTTCCTCTTATGCGGACATTGTCCAGCATAGTGTCCATAATTGTTGCAGGCAAAGCACTTGATCTTGCTCAGATCCTTCTTCTGTTTGAACCTCTGTTTCCCCTTTCCAGCAAGTGCCACATCCTCCTCCTTTGGAATGGTTGAAGCCGATCCCTGAATATATCCTCTGCGGATCTCCTCCTGGGTGAAGTCGTCCCACAGACGATCCCACTTGGGAAGGTTTTCTCTAGCAATAATGGACTAGACAAAAACTGCCCATGGCACAGTCACGCCATTTAGGGCTTATCTAACCAACTCGCTATCCTGAACCTTCTCACCCACAGCTCCTAACTCATCCCTCACTTGAGTGATCTTGGTGAGGTATGTGGACATGCTCTGATCCTTGCCCATCTTGATGCTTCTCAGTTTCTCTCTGAGAACCATCTTCCTGTTGGCATTGGAACTCTGGTACAAACTAGTCAATGCATCCCACGTCTCATAAACATTGTCTTTGGTCAAGACATGTAGAATGACATGATCCTTGATCGCATCAAGAAGAATCCTTTGAGATTTCACATTCTTTTTGTCATATGCTGCTTTAGCAGTAGCATCTGATGAAACTGTGATTGGATTTGCGATTGTACTGTTCACATCCCACAGTTCACACTCTTTGATCTCTGATTTGAGAAATCTTCAAGAAATAAGAAGAAACTGAATCATCTTTTGTAAACTTCACTTGACGAAGTTGATCTTTTAGAGATAAAATTCTGCTAGGATTCTCATTCTCACATAGATTCTTCAAGGCATCATACATCTTCTTGGCTGAATCCTGGCTTGCAATGAGAGGTACAAGATAATATTGTACTGAGTCCATCAATATCCTTATAGTTGTGGCTTCATTCTTCTTGAATCTTGATTTATTTTTGGCTCCCTCTAGTTCTGGATTATTTATGAGTATATAATCCTTGAGATCATGTTCATTTAGGAGCATGAGCATTCTGCTATTCCAAGATCGGAAGTTTGAGACTCCCTCTAATCTATCTTCTACTTTGAGTCCAACAACCATCTTGACTGAAGTCTGAAAAGATGAAACCTGTTTTAGAAACCCTAGTAGGAGAGGGTCAAAAAATGAAGTTTGGAATCTTGCAAAACTGACTGCACAGATAGATGCGCCCTATCAAAGCGAGTTGAGAGGAGGTAGGATCGAGCCAAATTTGTGGACCAGACAACACAAAAATTAGGTAAAAAATGAAACTTCTCAGAACTAGAATTTTCCTTCACCAAAAGATGCACCTTCCCTAGGGCGAAATTTCCAATGCTCTTTTCAAGCCAAACTGAGAGGGGAAGGCCCCGAAATGTGAAACCCTAGTTTCTTGTCCCCAACAAAAATTAGTTCAGATTTGAAATTTCTTTGAATGAAAATCTTCTTCTACAAATAACTACACCTTTTGAGGGTGAATTGAGAAGAGGTCTTTCCGGATCAATTCTATGGTTGGAAACCCTAAATTCGTGAAGCCCTAGTTTCTGGCACTTGTCTCTCTCAGCACTGCTGTGATACCATGTTAATGTTTATAGCATCATAACCAGGATCACTAAAAGAATGGCAAAGCACAAAAACAAAATGAATGTGGAGCTCATTTAACCATGATGATAAGATCAATCATCTCCCAACCATAGACAAAGCTATTTGTCTCCCCGAGCTCAGACCTTTCAATAGAGAATGATGTACATCCAGATAGTAGTAGCGCAAACCCAATAAAACAAGGGAAAAACTTCTCCAATAGTGGAGAACCCGAAAAATTCAGTCTCCTAGCTGCAGTAGCGAACCTCTCTTGGCTAGAGCGTACTTGCTTGAGTGAATGACCAAATGAGAGGTTGAACTTTCTATTTGTACACATCAAAAGGTGACTTTTTCCCTTATTGGGCCGACCTAACTTTCCCTAACTGGGCCCACCTGACTGGGGCAGTTCTGCCCATTGTTTGGGGCAGACTGCCCACTCTTTTGGGGCAGTTTACCTAGTGGACCGACTTGTCTTGGGGGAATACAAAAATCCACATTAATGAATGTTTTCTTTGTGATTTCATCCCAAGGTTTACATTGATTCTTTCAAGGGTTTTACATGATCAAATACATTGATATCTTGTCCCGTAGGAGGTACAAGAATAACTTCCGAAGTTGCACTATTTCCAACAAAAAATACTTCGACAACATTGTTGGCAATTGATCCAAGGTTGCCTTTGGCATGTATTCGTGGATTGGGACCTTTTCCACTTGGGTACAATTTGGGATGTAACATAGAGTACCACGGACTCACCCATATTCAACCTATAGATTAAATCCACAAAAACTTTCCCTAGGTACAACTTCTTGAAGCTGATAGCAGGAGGAAAACCCCCATGAAATCTGCCACATAACGAAGCAAATAAGAAGGTCACATCCATGAAGAATGACCATGAAGACCATGCCCAGAAAGCAGCTGCCCTCAACACAAATTCACAGATTTAAGCAAAGAGGGAGGCCATTTTCATGAATAGAGCTCTGAAAGTCATACCACATCACTTACACATGAACCCTAGCATGAGAAAGAACAAGAAAACAGAGCACATGGACACTCCCTTGCTGCTACCACAAGCACCCTCCATGGGCCATACCACTGCAATTAAAAATGAATCCATTACAGAATTCGTCGTAGAAGGAATTCTCACAATGCCCCAAGCTATTGTCTAGAGGAGCCAAGACTCCTCTTTCAAACCCAAGTAACTGCATCCCCACTGTGCCTGGCCATTGCCGTGCTTGTTTTGCTATGCAGATGAAACCCGAGAAGGTTTTGAGGCAGTGGCTGCAGGGGTGAGAGGGAGGTGATAGAAACCTATCCTCTTTCACAACCTTTGGTTCTTCCTTGTTGAAGGACCAACTAGAGTTGATTTTCATGTTCAGGAAAATATAAATCATTGTGTGTGCAAGAACTCAAAATCCTTGTAGTGTCTGTTGTCTTATGCATTGAAGTTATAATTCTTGTAGTATCTGTTGTCTTATGCATTGAAGTTTTACTTTGAAAAAATCTTGATTCTTAATTAGTTTTGTATTAAGAAAATTTCAATTTCAATGTGGATAGCTTGGTAATTCTTATGCCTAACTTGATTTACATCTCATGCAAAATTCTTATTTTTCAGGTGGACATGTATAGTTTAGGTGTTGTGCTATTTGAGCTTTGGCACACATTTTCTACAGCTATGGAAAGAATTGTTATTCTTTCAGAGCTGAAAAACAAGGCTGTACTCCCTCTTCCTTGGGTCACAGATCATCCTGAACAGGCTGCTTTAGTGCAGCGGCTAATGTGTCCAACTCCATCAGATCGTCCACCAGCTTTGCAAGTTTTGAGAAATGAATTGCCCCCAAGGATGGAAGATGAATCTTTGAATGGTGAGTCTCCTTGAAGGTGGAAAAACATTACTTGAAAGAAGATTAATTTATTTGTTTCCCCTGGCACTTGTCCTCTTTCCTCCAGCTACATTTTCCCTCAAAATTATGTAATGACAGATACTTTGATATTACCCTGTCAAGTGCATCTGATATTTGATACATGAGAATTTGGCTTTCTTTTCAGAAAAACTAAGTCTACATGCAAAGTTTATTTTACTAAGTATTATGAAAGGTGTTTGTATTGAACCAGATTTTTTTGTATTATCTTTGAGAACGTACTTATTTTTGTATGGAAAAGTATATGTTGAAATAGCACCATTTCCCTAGAGTCTTAGGCAGGAAAATAAAACTAGTCTTATTGAAGTTGAAGTTGTGGTAGTTAAAACTTATTACTGGTGAGTCGTGACTGTTTTTTTTCCAAATGAACTTGGAATTCAGGTACCCAAAACACAAGAATATATGGTCTTCATCTTTTAACAGAGTTCTTGAGCTTAACCTGTCCTGTCCATTTCATTCTTTGGAGCATATTTCATAATACAATCTTTGTTTGTTCCCAATTAGAAATAGGGCCACAAATCATGTCATAAGCAACATCTTTATCACCATATTGTCATTGGCAAATTGATCCTTTAAGCATAAGGGACACAAGGTGATTTGTTTTCATCTTTGTCTTCTAAGGACTCCTGAAACATTTTGTTGGTTGTTAAGAAAAATTGAAAGATTGATTCATCACTTATACAATCAAATCTTGGAATCTGGATTATCTTTATTTGCTTGATAATTTTAAGTGACTCCATTCCCTTTTTTGCTCATTGTGCTTAGGTTCGTTGGGTTCACCTTATTTTGACTGACTGTGCTGTTAATCTTGGTTCTTCACTATCTTCTCATAGTTGGTCTGTTTGGAAGTGCAAGCCACTAATGGATCTTGCCACTTCCTTTCCATTTTTCTCCTTTCACGGGCGAAAATTGGGCTGTCAGGCAGCCTTTTAGAATCCTAGAGCTTTTTCAATTTCCTCTGTATTGGCCAATATTTTGATAATATTATATTTCTAGAGCCTGTGTGGAACAACTTTCCTGCCACTCCATTATGAATTTAATAGCTTGTAACCTAGCACCTATACAAAGAGGTCAGTCGACAAATTAAAATATTTCCTAAGAAATTACTATTAAGACTATCATTAGGAACTTAGGTTGGGCTATTCGAGTCCCATAACGGAATTTGCCATAAATTTGGGCTATAAGCAGCCTTCAAGACTCAAAGCTTTCTCATTTGGGTATATGTATTGGTCAACATTTTGATAATATTACATTTCATGATGCTATTTGAGAGTTTGGGACACCTCTCACCTACCTCTTTCCCCACTCCATCATGAGTTTAATAGCTCATAACCTACTGCCTATACAAAGAGGTCAGTTAACAAATATTTTGAAAACATTAATACTAAGACTATCATTTGGAGCTTAAGAGTGGGCGATGGGAGTTCTATCGCCGCCTAATTCACAGCTAAGTGAAAAATCTCAACTTGCTAGTGCAACCTTGGGGGCAAGTTCAGGTTGCGTGCCACTGTGACCTCAACCCTCAACTTCTCTGCTTAGACTAACTCCCAAACAAAGCCAAGGGAGGCTACCCTAATAAAATGACACTAAGTAATATTACTCAAGGGAGTTAATCCATGGATATAAGTGCTAAAGATGATATGAGATATGTTAAGATATAATCATATAAGGCTACATTAATGTAATAAAGTCACTTAAGTGACTTAGGTTAAAAGTTAGGGTTTTAGGCATCTTAGGTTTTTAGGCATATTAGGATTTACATATTAGGGTTAGGGTTTTGGTCATCAGACTCTTTATAAGAGCGAGGATCCTCATTGTAATGTTGGACCATACTATTTAATAATAATATTGTGTTGTGTGTTATTGAGCTCCAATGTGTCGGCGACGTTACCCTATCTAGGGTTTCTCGTTCTTGGATGTTGGGGAGCATTCCCCCCCTGCTTCGCTCCCAAAGCGTGCTCCCAGAGGGAGTGATCAAGAATGGCTCCTAGGAGTGCGATTTCTGATCGCTCCCTCTTGGAAGCGTTTTTCTGAAGCATGATTCTAGAAAAAAAAATCTCTCCCTAGCTTTTCAGGGAGCAATGAGGAGCGACGCTCCCAGAGTGTGTTGTTGTAAATGTAACTTCGGAAGATATTCTTTTGTATATTATTATTATATTATTATTGTACTTTTATTGTACCTTCGTCGGAGATGCTTTTCCTCCGTTCGGGGATGTCATTATTGTATTTGGGCATGTAAGAATATCAAGGTAAAACCTCCTGTTATCACATTTGTAGTAGTCGGGGCTACCATATCTTCAGATCAGATTTCAATATTTTTCTTAGCTAGTCCTTTACATTGAGATGCTTGAGATCGGCTGACGATGATCATTTATTCCAGGATCACTCATACTTTCAGCAGCCCCAGAGCATACATTACAGCCTTATGCCATGACTTAGCCTCATGACCTCAGATTTGATGACCGATGTAGCTGTTTTATTCCATACAAAGCAGTGTGATAGTGCCCAGAGTTATACAACAACAGTGTTCCAGTGACTGTGGATGGTTCAAATGGTATATACAGGTATAGGACCCAACAGGTATATGGATGCACATTGGATACCATATTTTTCTCTTTTACTTATCTTGGTAGCTTGATCAGGTATCTAGTAGTCATGATCTCGCGATATTATATATAGATTTGGTTGTTGGTTGATTGTCTGGAATTGAAATTATCTAATTACTTGGACTAAAGAATTTCTCATGTATACTAGTTGGTCTCACCCTCTCTGGTTGTATGGACTTGGTCATTCCCACCATTTTATGGCTTGCTAGTTATGGCATCACCTGTCACCTTTTCCCATCCATCCATTCTCTTCCATACTTGGTTTTACCCTGACTTACACTTTAGCTAGTGATACTGAGGAGTGAGGACTTCCCCACTTATGCCTTTATGTTGGATAGACTCCCTGTTGTTTTGTGTATCGGCTCTGAGTTGTGCGACAGAACTTACCGAAGCCTTAATCCTTCTGGGCCAGGAGAACCTGCTGGTGTTGGTTCCTGAGCTTAGGTGAGTTGGATTTGTAGCCTTGACCTCTCTAGTCAATTGCCCTCGATGTTTGGTCCTGATTATGGATAGTCCCCATAGTTGCCTGAGTTATGTCGACTAAACTTGAAGCAAATCATAGTACCATCATTACATGCATATATTACTATTTGTTATATCTTTTATGTAAGCCCATGATTATGAAATAAAACTATGTCTTTAAACAGAATGAAAGAGGGCTATGCAATTAAATGAAACACACCTTGGATAAAAGCTGCGATTAGTTGTGCTTCTAAGCACATGCAAAATCCAAAGGAACATAAGGCCCAAAAAGCAATGATTAAACATATGCTAAATCTAAAGAACTGCTGGCCATGATAAAATGTAATGATTAATTCCTCACGGAGCCTACGGGCTGGGATGTGAGATGGAGTAAGGGACAACTAATTCTAAGTGTCCCCTAGAAACTCAAGTTACGGTTAGCTGTGCACCCAGTCACGGTGGTTCTAGAAAAGATCCTCACGGAGCTGGATTCAGCTTGGATGTGAGCTGTAGACGTTTGTTAAAGTGAACAGGCACTCCTCAAGTCAACTTATTCTATTTGTGAGACACTGCCATTCCTTGTGTGTCCTCTATCCAACATATGCTTGAGTGTGTTTCCCTTTTCCTTTATCTGAAGTGTCACAGTGTTGAAGTTTGTCAAGTCATTCCCTTGTCCTAGCCTTGCTTTTTCCACCCTCACCCATTCCTAGCAAAATGGTCAAGTCCATAAATTGAGTATACACTTGAGGACCTTTTTCTCAGTATTTGATTATCTTAATCCAGACTTATATTTGATGTGTTATTGCTTATTCGCCAATGAAATGCTACTTTGTACTATAGTCTTGCTATTGAAATGATTAGAAGAGCGTATCTTATCCATTTGCATATCTTATAGTCAACCACAGGATCCGAGATGAGTTTGGATCTGTGATGTTCGAGATAGATTATTTGTGGTCCCAGGATGTCCACTTGATGGTTCCATGCAGCAGACACAGGTTTTATATGATGATCAGATGGATTTTTTATTATTATATGTATTTTTACAGATCATTATTTTTATTTGTTCGGGCATGTTGAGCTTATAAATGATTATCTAGGTGATCATATGATGTATGTGTACTCATCTCCACTACATTTGGGCTTTCTGAGTCCATTGGTACGCTCATATTTCAGTTGCAGGCACTATCAGATGAGATCATCGTCAGATTATCACTTTACTGCATTTTTTCCATATAAAATTGCCCGTCAGCACAGTTTGAGATCTTTTTGGTTCACTTAGGGTGCTACAGAGGGAGTATGGGGTCCAGCCACTTGATATTACCATATTACCATCCTCCCAGACATTTTGGTATAGTCAGATTTGTGCCCGGGGGATCAGGAAAAGAGATACATGGATTTAATTCTTTTACAAGTGATTTTTTGAGGATAAAAAATGGAAGAAATGGCTACCGAGGAATTCAAATTGGGCTATTGAGGCAAATAATTGGCATGAGGTTGGTTCAGAGGATTTGTGTGATGCATCCCACACCTCCTAGCACAGTTTGCAGCATTTGGTGGGGCCCATGCACACTCTAGACTATTATTTGGGGTTTTTATTATGTCATTGAGGGGGCATGATTTGGCCATGTGGTCACAATATGTTATTATGTTGAGTCATTATATGTTATTGTGCCATGGGGACATGCTAGAGAAGGATAGTTACACCTCCTAGCCCCACCATGAGCTTATGTTATGACTTCTAGTCACTTTTATGTGGTGCGTCCCCCCTAGGGCGACTTAGTGAGTGCACCCCCTCTATTATTGAGTTGATCTGTGTATATTGTATTCGGGCTCATCTTAGCCATTGATTATGATTGATGTATCTTTTAATCTCAAACACTCTTTCAAAAAAGTGGTTAGGGTTTTGGTCTCTCTCATTCCTATTTAAAGGAGAGACCCCCCTCATTGTAAGGGGACTTTGGGTCTTGGAATCTTCGTAATAAAAGAATTATTTGCAGATACTCTTGGATTTTCTTTCTTGGATGTTCTTAGATGGTGATTGGAAAGTCTATTTCTCTTAGCCTTTGGGAATTTGTTGTAGATCCAATATATTTCGTGGAATTAGTGTTTAACTGCAGGAGGGCGACTTCACTTGGACGTTTTTGCAGGGGGCTCCTCATCTCGTTCTTCTGAAGCAGCTAATATCAAGTGGTTTTCAATAGTATCTTTGATCTTTGATTTTCATTTGATATGTCTTATGCTTTTACAGTCATTTTCTCTTGATGCATCAAATCTAACTTCGGTAGTTTGCTTGTGCAGGAGAGGAGGGCGCACTTGCTTCCTTGGGCAAATCGTTTTCACTTGGATACTCATCCAAATCACCTCAAATTGATCGGGAAGGAGTATATCATCATCATCATCATCAAGGAATCTACAAGATTTTCCGGGTAAGATCTACACTTGTTTTATTTATTTGAAGTTCTAAACCATTAGCCATTTGAATTTTCTACTAAAACCTAACTGTCGGGACTTCTAAAAATTCTTTAGTTCAAACAACTTAAAATCGTGGCGAACGATTTTTGGGCTTTTACCTTAAGGCCTAGCCTCGGGTGGGTTTCCTAGGGCGTCACCCCTAAGGGACTCCATCTTGCCCAATTCCCTAGGCACTGCTCTTCTATCCATGCACACTTCTAGACTTAGCCACTTTTCTGGGTTGTTTGATAACGGTTTTTGACTTGTGAACTAAGATACTGTCATATTCTGCATAAAGTCCAATCTAAAGGTACTAGATAGCCTCATCTTGATCTTAACTCTTCTACGTTGGACACGTTTCCCAAGGCAGGAAAAATCTCTATCATTTGCTAGTGCCTTGATCCTGTATCTTTCTTCCAAACTTGTAAGTCACTTGTACTTCCACATTGGGTCAATATCTATATCCTTTAAGCCTCTTGGTCCAACCTTAATTCACCCTGTGAATTCATCCATAGATCTAGGGTTCATCATACCTTACACCTTACGTATTTTAGTTATTTGGTTTGATCTGGTGTCTTGGTTAGATCTCTCCTGTCGGGAGTTGATCTGGGTCTCCCCCATTACTATCTAGGGCTTGGATAGTATAAAGCGAAGAGTGCTTCGGCTGGTGTGACAACCAATCCATCTTGGGAACCGAGGCTCTCCTGTGTCACCACTTTGGTTGCCCGTCCCCTCTACCATCCTGAATAGGATCATCTATTGGGGCAACTACAAGTTTGTGATAACACCTCCATTGTAAGTCGGGGCAATAGTCCCCAAAGGAATAAATGTAAAATGTATTTTTGAGTCTCCCTAGGAGAGGTCGACACAGTTAGTTGAGGAAGTCGGCTCCATTGGGAATTCAGGTCAGTAACACAGTATAAATACGGAGGCGCCCTCCCTCATTTGGACACACACAAACACACAAGTTTGCTCCAAGGAAGAGAGACAAAGTTCACTGAGGAAGAAGAAGGAAGCTGCAGAAGTCATCTTATCTTTGGGTTTTCTATCTTGGTTTGATATTGTACTAGGTGACGAATCTCTTACTGAAGAAGTTGCAGGGTTTTCTCTTTTATGGTTTCCTTGAAGAAAATTCTTGTGTTCTTGTGTATTGCTGTGCTTGTCTATCTTTCAGATTAAAGATCTAACATAATTGAATTAAAGTGCAAACACTAACATGGTCTCAAAGACACTCTGAAAGAAGGCACTATGCAGCAGCGGAAAGCTAGGGTTTCCAATTCCAAGGTCTTATCTCAACAGATCATCTAGAAAAGAGGGCTAGGCTAACTCGCCTTAAGGAGGCACATGATTTACTTGGATAATTAAAATTCCTTTTTAGTGATTTTAATTATTTGAGTTTTTCACTCAAAAATACCTCCAAAGTGGTGAAAGGTGTTCTAATGACCGAGTCTATGGGGTGATTGGGGCCTAGGAATGTTCTATATTACCATGCTAGACATTATCTGGAGTCTTGTGGAATTTCATTAAGTTTTACATAGGATGAAGATAAATGGCATAAGAACCCCTACACCCTTGGACCAAGTTTGAAGTCATTCATACAAGTTTTGCTAAGGTTTTGGACATATTTTCCTAAGTCAGTCAAGGAAATCAGGAAATTGGGCAATTAATTAGTAAGATTTTTTTTGGAAAAGTGCCTAAAGTCACTTGGGGTGGCCAAGTTAATTTTCTAAAGTTTATATTATGTGCCTAAGTTAAAATTAAAGGCCAAAGGGCTCTCCCCCAAGCAAGTGTTTTTCAAGTTTGAAGTTTCTCCCTAAGGGGGAATCCCTCTCTTACCATGGGAAATGAGATAAATTGAAATAAGCCAAAAGGGGGGGTCCCACCTTCATGATTCCTTTCCCTTGGCTTATAAATGAAATATAAAACATGAGTGGAGGGTTTTCCCCCCCATTCTTTGTTATTTTTAACCCATGGAAGTGCACCCCCCCTCCATGGGACCCCTTTCTCTCCAAGTGACAAATGTCATTCATGCAAAGGAACTTTCCCCTCTCTCTTTTCCTATTTAAGGAGGCTCCTCGTCCTCATTTGGGTTACAATCTCTCATGCTCTTGCTCTATTTCTCTTTCTCACTCTCTCTTGCTTCCATCTTGCCCCATATTTGGGCCATTGTAACTTTCAGCCATTTGGCTTAGTAATAAAAATCTTTGGAGGAGTTTTGGTGTTGGTGTTGCTCTGTGATGGTGGTTTGCTTCTGCACTTCATAGCTACTCATGCTTGGGAGGCCAAACAAGCAAACTGTTTTGCTTTGGTAAGATCTTTAGTATTGGTGAGGTGAATGTTTTGCTTTGATAAAGACCATGGAAGGTGAAGAGCTAGAGTTCCCCGTGAATGGGAGGTTGTTGAAACATTATTTTCCACCTGTGGGAAATAAGTGACTACCGTCCTTCCTCTCATTTTTGCGGCTAATAAGCTCTCAAGAGTAGCAGCCGGTTATCCCTCGCCTTCTATTGACCTTATCTTTGATTGACCACCGGTTGACCTTTTTGTCTTGTTTTCACCTCGAGTTTGCTTCGCGCTTTTCATTTTTTTTTTCTTTTCACATTTTGGCGCCCTTCTTGTACCATAGTTTCCATTCAATTTCCTCTTCTTTACACCTCTTGTGTCGGCCTAATAAAATTAAATGCTGTAGAGTTAATTTTATTGATATATCATTATTTTCAGCATTCTCATTTTGTTTATTTATCTGGATTATTATACATGTGTATTGTGCGGCCTGACATGTGGTCTGTAGAGATTGGTATAGCGTTTGCATTTTACAGGACTAGGTACAAATTGATGATGATGCAGAGAGCATGCTGGTGCATGTACATTGATGATGATGAGGGGGGGTGCTACGGACCAGAGATTCTGTGGTTCTCAAGCACTCTCTCCCTTAGAGCATTTGTCCCAGACGGAGCTAGATGTTATCACATTTTATGTCGGGAGCAGCTTCCACACTGCAGACTGTGCGGTCGAGGACCGCACAGTACTTTTTTTTCCAGATCAGAGATCAGCTGCCTTCAGAGGAGGCATTTTTGTTTAGATTGCGCCTAGCAGATACATCAGAGGGGACAGGCAGCTGGACTTACCATCTACAGCAGGGTTACCTTTCCCTGCCAAGCTTTGACACAAGCCCATTTGAGACAGTGCCTAGTCATATTCTGATAGAGATTGTCACAGTACAGTGCTGGTTTATTGTATGCCCGAATTCAACAGAGATCCAGCTCAGATACAGGTTCAGTAGTAGCACGTATATGGTGCAGCAGATATTGCATATATTGATTATTGCTCATGTTGTAGACTATACTCTTTTACACTTGCTAGTACACTAACTTTGCATGAGATGATATATTTGGTGATCTGCTTATGATATGATGTGTTTGGGCCTTTTGTGATGTCAGTCCACCCCTCCAGTTAGACTTATGTATATGCACGTTGAGTCATGTCCTGTATACTTGGCTTAGACTTGATCACTTAGCCCCTCGATAGCTGACTTTAGCACCATCTTCACTTCCTCCGCTCATCCGACTCATCCATGACACTTCTTCCCCGACTTGGATTCTGATTTGTGATCACGAGGACCCCCTTTCCCCACTGATCTCTGAGTTTGCCATGACTACCTGTTTATTGTGCCTCGGCTCTTTAGTGTGTGAGATACACGGTTAGACCTAGGATTTGCTGCTCTTGGTTGCCCCCGATGTTGCAATGCAGTTAGGATTGTGTAGCCTCACCAGGTGCTCCCCACTTGTCATCGAAGCTTGTATTACCCACCCCCATTACCTTTGCAGTATGAGCACCATGTTTATATCTTTTGAGATATGTATGTAGCCCAAGAGGGCCATGAAGAAATGAAATGTAAATCAGGCTAAAAAGACCATTGTATTGTAAATTGTAAAATCTAGCCAAACAAGGGCTAAGTATGAAACTCATTGTAAAATCCATGCAATGTGTTTATGAACACACATGGATTCTGGTTAGCTATACATGTCAGCATTTGTAGTGGTTATTCCTCACCTAGTCCTGCGGGACAAGGAGGTGAGAAGGAGCAAGGGACAAGCTCAAGATTGCCCCCTAGAGTCTCAAGTTACGGTTTGCCGGACACTCAGTTTGGTGGCTCTAGAAAAGAACCTCACGGAGTCTTTGGATACGGATGTGAGTTGTGGGATATTTGTTAGATGACTAGTGGTGGTTTCCCTGCACTATACCCATTTGTGAGGCACCGCCCTTCCCCATGTTCTGTCATGGCATACTTACCTCAGTGGACCCCACTTTCCGGAGATGTCTAATGGTCACATGATCTTTATCCTCGTCCTCCCATATCTTTTACCTTGTTGTCCACATCACCTAGAGTCAGCAAGGTGGTCAATTCTATGTAGGTGTATAGCATCCTAGTCTTTTGGAGGTGGTGGGCCCACTTCACTAGGGCCTTGTACTATTTCGGGATTTAATGAATTTTTGATCACCATGATATCATTTATTGCTTAGTAATGTACTAACTTGTTTAATTGAGCCTTGTCACTTCATGCTTGCATACAGGTTTCAGCTAGCACTATAGTTGACCAGATTTGACTGGGTCAAACTAGGTTGACTTGGCCAAAAATGGGCCCGAAAAAATGTTGCGATCGGAATTTCGATTTTAGTCATTTATTATCTATAGGGGTTCCATATGAGCATGCAACTGACGGAATTGCAAAACATTGAACCATTTGAGAGATTTTTAATTATTATTGGTCAACTTTGACCTGTTTTAATTAAAAATCATGGACTTGGGGCAAATATTGCCAAAGTGATGGATTGGGGTCGTTCGAGTGTTCATCCCTACTACTTTTGGGGTCCACGATCACATTGCAGCAGACGATTCGACAATCTGGGCAATAAAAGTGGGTCAAAAGCCCAATTTTCATCTTCAGCCATTTAAACCAGCAGAAAATACATGGAAATCAGAATTTGACTAAGGAAACTATAGAGAAATGGCAAAATCAAAGGTTGGCAATGGTAAAGGTAATTACTAAGGTAATTTTGGTATGTTTTGACATTGTATTTCATGTTTGTGGGGCCATCATTTGCCCAGCTCACTAGAGGACGAGTTTGCCCATAGGAGGGGCGTTTTCTCCACTAGGGGAAATTCGACTTTGTTGATTTCATGGTTGTGTTGATGAGTGGGGTCCATATTGTATTAGTTAGGGGGATAAAACATCCCATAGACACCCCCCAACTCCACTCTGTTGATGTATGGCCCACAATGGGCCCCTCTCTATCCACTAGTGCGCTCTCCTTGGGGCAATTCGCACCCCGCTCTTGGCTTCAATCTCCACCATTCAATTTTGTGGATGGGGAGATGATTTCAACCCTCCATTTTGGGGGGAAACCTAGTTGAGAGTGAGCCATCTCTATAAGAGAATGGACTCACCTCCATTGTACTTCTTGACATTTTTGAGACTTGCTATAGAGCTCTTGAGAGAGACACTTTTTCATCTTCTTGTGCATAGTGATTGATTGTTTGCTGTTGATTATTAGTATATTGCTGGTGTATTGTTGAGTTTTCATGCGGTATCTCTACCTATCCTTGGCCAAACAAATCTGCAGATGAAACGACCATCAGAGGAGGGCGCACTTCTTGAGCTAGCAGCTCTGTCTTGGGCTCTCTCTGTGTTTCAGCGAAGGGAAGTGAATTTATACTTACTATCTCGCTTTTCTTCATCATTTGTCATTTATTTGCTAGTATTTCTTTGTCATTTGCCATAGTTTCTGATTTACTTCTCTCTCTGGTAGGTACAAGGGCGCACTTTGTCATCTGGCTGCTCCAAACGCTAGGGGAAATCTCTTGGCTGCTCAACACTTGGACTTCAGCAGTTGTTTTCAGCATCAAACTCATTTTCTCTATTGCTTCAGGTTGGAAATCACTGCTTCTCTCTCTTTTTTTCATCTTCTTATGAATGTTAAGCTACAAAAAACACATTAAAACCCTTAAAAATTTATATCTACAAATTTAACTGTAGGAATTCTATTTTCTTTCCAAGTTTGGTTAGATTCCGACTCCATATGTCCATAGAACTAGGCACTAGTCCTTCACCAATTTCGCCCTAACTGGGCAAAACTGTCATTCTGGTTTTTTTGGGTCAATTTTGGGGTTATGGGTACTCTTTAATCTGGTCCGTAACGTCATTTTACCTTGGGGAACCAAGTATCAGTAGGTGGAAGTGCTTAAAAACGTCTTTTTTTGACTTCCCTAGGTCCATTTTACCACCGTTTAACCCATTCCCCTATGGCTGTTCTATTCACTAGTTGCTGGTCTGTTTTTTGTGTCTTAAATCAGCCATTTAATCAAGTTCTAATTGCTGGAATATGTGTCTAAATCATTTATCCACCGCTGCCATGTATTGATAAATCATCACGAGCTCCATTCCCCCATAGGTAGGGTCCCTAACCACTATTCTAGCATTTTCTGTTTGCTGATTTAATTTCCAGCCTTCTAATTCTTTATTTTATTCATCGTTCACATGTGTAATCAGATCTGAGTTTGTTTCACTTAGTTTATCTTTTCATCTAGAATCTCGATCCCACCAAGGCTGGAAGAAACCTCACCTTCAGTCATCCATTTTGTCTATTGCTTTGCTCATCTTTTTTGGGTTTGGGGTGTCTGATTGTTGAGTCTCGACCTTCATTGGTTGAGAGGGTCTCCCCCTTGACTAGGCCAGGTGCCTTGTCTAAAGTGACTGCAGCCTTGTTCGGTGTGACTTCTGTCCCTTGGACAGAGGACTTGGCTGTTGCTGGTTACACCGGCCTAGCTGTGCTCCTCTACCGTCCCTATTGGGATACATGCACTAAGCAGCTAGAGTTTGTGTGATAACAGGATGACTCCACCTCAGAGGTAGAAGATCTTAGAGTTCAAGAATCTTGGCATGATTCTTACGATTAGACATGTGGCTGAGATGAGATGATATTTTCCTTATCCAAGGAAAATATGCAGATGAGATCTCGAAGGGATTCAGGATGATGGACAGTGGCTTCCATAGGCTACAGACAGATTATTGGTTCGTTGATGTACTTGACGAACACAAGACTGGACATATGCTTTGCTGTGAACACTTTGAGCCAGTTCCTGATGGATCCGAGACAAGTTCACTTGGTTGCTGCAAAGCATATAATGAGGTACCTAAAGGGTACAGTGGATTATGGGCTCAGATATGACGCGAATCAAAAGGTTAACCTGCAGGGTTATGTTGATTTGGGTTGGGTAGGCAGTGCTGTAGATAGGAAGAGCACTTCAGGGTGCTGCTTCAGTTTGGGATCAGGTATGATCTCCTGGTTTAGCAGGAAGCAGTCCTGCGTGGCACTGAGTACAACCGAAGCAGAGTATGTTGCAGCTTGTTTGGGTAGTTGTGAGACAGTATGGCTTAGGAAGCTACTGTTTGATTTGTTTGATCTCTAGTTAGAGGCGACTTGTATATTCTGTGACAACCAGAGTTGTGTGAAGTTGTCCGAGAACCTAGTTTTCCATGACAAGTCGAAGCATATTGAGATCAAGTATCACTATATCAGGGATATGGTGCAAAGAGGAGCAGTGAAGCTCTAGTATGTTGCGATGGACGAGCAGATAGCCGATGTGTTGACCAAGCCGCTAGCCAGAGTGAACTTGTAAATACTATCAGAGGACTTAAAAAAAAGTTGAAGAATCAGTTGTTGTTCAAAAGATATTGAGGACACTTCCAAAAAGATTCAATCCCAAAATCTCAGCCTTGGAAGAAAGAACAAACTTGGATGATATGACAGTAGATCAGCTGCATGTTACACTGGTAGCTTATAAAATGAGGATAGAAGATGAAGAATCACCCAGAAAGGAAGCAACATTCAAAGCTTCATCTAAGCAAGCAAAGAAGATCATCTCAACAAAGAAGGACAAATCCATGACAAAATTGAGCTCGAGTAACAACGATGATTATGATGATGAAGAGATATTCAACTTTGTGAGGAAGCTGAAAAGAGGCACATGCAAGTATAAAGGTAAGTTGCCTCTCAAATGCTTTGCATGTGGTAGGATAGGCCATTTTGCTTCTAAATGTCCTTATGTAAAGAATTCAGACAGCAAGGAAGACGATGGCTCCAAAGGGTACAACAATTACAAGAACTACAAGGAAAACAAAAGAAGAATGTTCAAAAAGGGGAAGAGTCTCTACTCAAAGAAAACAAGTACTTCATCTGATGAGGACTCTGACAGTGACAATATTGATAGTGAACCTGAAAGAGTGCTATTCATGGCAATTGACTCAAAGGATGAAGAATCTGATGAGGAAAGAGAAGTAGATCTGGAAGAAGAACTTGTAAGTGCCCTAAAAGATCTAAGAAAAGCTAGAAAAGACAACAAACTTCTTAAGGAAGAAATAGAAGAGTTGAGAGATAAAACCCACGTGTCTGAAGAAGACAAGCAACCATTTGTTGACTTAAAAGTTCAGCTGGAAGAAGCCAAAAGAATTGAAGATTCTCTCACAAATCAATTGGCAAAATGCCTAGGAGAAAAAGAGAACCTCGAGGCTGAAATAGTAACTCTAAGAAAGGAACTTCAGAAGAGAGATGTAAATAAGAAGTATGAAAATAGTTCCAAGACTCTTGAACAAATTATCAGTTCTCAAAGGCCATCTCATGACAAGTCTAGCTTGGGATACCAAAGGCATGACAATGAAGCTCCAAGTTCTATGGCTGCACAAACAGAAAATGAAAATGAAGAAAGATTCAAATCTCAGCCAGAGCAGTCAAAAATCCCAGATGATGGACAAATCTTATGGAAGAACAACCCTCCAAGAAGACCTTTTACTCCAAGGTATGGATATCTCTTTTATATCTACTATTTTTCATGTGGAAGATTTGGACACAAGGCTGTGAACTGTGTAAGAAGAATAAAATTAGAAAACAAAAGCAACTGTGAAATCTCTAGATGTAAATACAATAACAACAAATTCAGTCCCTTGAGAACTGAAATTGAATGCTACAAATGTAACAACTTTGGACACATGTCCAAAGACTGCAGAATGAAGATCTCCACAGGAACTCAACAGGTCTCAGAAAATGAACAGAAAAGGGTATGGACAAAATGTAAAGACAACCTGAACATTCACGAATGTGGGATTGCTCTTCAAGCTCAGAATAACAAAAGTCAGTGGTTTATCGACAGTGGTTGTTCCAAACATATGACAGGTGACAAAAGTATATTCATAAGTTCAAAAGGGGATAAAGGCTCGGTCTCTTTTGGAAACAATGATTCAACCAAAGTTATTGGAAAAGGTACAATAAATCTTGGATATAGGAATAATACAGCTGAAAATGTTCTTATAGTGGATAGTATGAAACATAATTTGTTAAGTGTCAGCCAAATGTGTGATCAGGGACATCACTTGTTGTTTACCTCAAAAGACTGCGAAATAAAAAAAGAAGGATCAGGGAAGTTAATTGCTACAGCTACCAGGAATCCAAACAACATCTATATTTTGGATAAGATCACAAATGAGAAATGTCAACTAGGAAGAGAAGATGAAAGTTGGCTTTGGCACAGAAGAATGGGGCACATACATTTTGACAATCTAGTCAAGCAGAAAACAAGCTGTGAGGAGTATGCCAGAAATGACCAAGCCCGCCAACACTATGTGTATTTAGTGCCAGCATGGAAAGCAGACCAGAGTTAATTTCAAAACAAAAGAGCATTCTTCTACAAAATATTTAGAGATTATTCACACTGATCTTTGTGGACCAACCAGAAGCAAAGGACTGAAAGGTGAAGAATATTTTATGTTACTGATTGATGACTATTCCAGAATGACTTGGGTTTGTCTTCTCAACAGAAAATCAGAGGCATTTGAATGTTTCAAAGCTTTCAAGGAACAAGTTGAAAATGAAACAGGATCACGAATCAAGCATCTTAGATTTGACAATGGTGGGGAATTCACATCAAATGAATTCAACAAGTATTGTGAAGAACATGGAATCAAGAGACAATTCTCACTAGCTATAACCCCTCAATAGAATGGAGTTGCTGAAAGAAAAAACAGAACGGTACTAGAAATGGCCAGAACCATGTTGAATGAATCCAAGCTGAATGACAAATTTTGGGGACATGTTGTTCACATAGCAGTACATATCCTGAATAGAGGACTACTCAGAAGCAATAGTGACAAAACTACATATGAACTATGGACAGGAAGATCAACCAATGTTCAATACTTCAGGATATTTGGAAGTAAATGTGACATCAAAAGAGATGATAAGATCAAAAAATTTGAATCTCGGGTGGACGAAGGCATTCTTGTTGGATACTCATCCAAAAGGAAGGCTTACAAATGCTACAACTTAAGACTAAATAAAGTTGTTGAAAGCATAAATGTAAAAATAGATGAATCAAGTCTACCAGCATATAGTAAAAATTCAAAGGACTTGGATGATCTAGAAGATGATGGTGAAGATGAAGACTTGGAAGAACCTGAAGTACAACAGACAAGTGAAGATCAGCTAGTCACTACATAAGAAGAAGAGCAAACAAGGGAGCAATAGACTTCTAAAAATTTGTACCAAAAGAATCATCCATCATAATTAATAACTGGTGACAAAGATGCTGGAATAAAAACAAGAAAAGAAAGAAAATCGGTTCAAAGAACTGAACAGGTACATTTTTCATTATTATCTAGTTTTGAACCAATTTTTTTTTAAGAAGCCAAAACAGATAAGCATTGGGTCAAGGCAATGGAAGAAGAATTAAGATCAAATTGAGAAAAATGAAACATGGGAACTTGTTCCTAGACCAAATAACAAGAATGTAATTGGCACAAAATGGGTTTTTAGAAACAAAGTAAATGAAGATGGACAAGTGATTAGAAACAAGGCCCGATTGGTTTGTAAAGGCTATGCTCAAATTGAAGGAATAGACTTTGAAGAAACATTTGCACCAGTAGCCAGAATGGGAGCTATAAGAGTGATATTGGCCTATGCTTGTTCCAAAGACATCAAAGTGTACCAGATGGACGTAAAATCAGCTTTTCTGGATGGAGAATTAGAAGAAGAAGTGTACATCGAACAACCATAAGGGTTTCAGCTGTCCGAAAACAAAGACCATGTATGTAGACTCAAAAAGATGTTATATGGCCTAAAGCAAGCTCCTAGAGCTTGGTACTCTAGATTGGACAAATACTTGCAGCAACAAAGCTTTAAGAAGGGAAGTGCAGACAACAATTTGTACATCAAACAGGACTACGACAACATGCTTATCATTGAAGTATATGTTGATGATATCATCTTTGGAAGTGATGATGATTCACAAAGTCAACTATTTGCTAAGGATATGCAGCAAGAGTTTGAAATGTCTTTGCTCGGTGAATTAACCTTCTTCTTGGGACTTCAGATATCTCAACAAACAAAAGGTATTTTTTTTCTCAGACAAAATACATCAAAGAAATGTTAAGAAAATTCAAGATGGAAGATGTAAACCTGTGAGTACTCCTATGATCACCGGTTGTAAGCTAAGCAAGGAAGATGAATCTAAAGAAGTTGATCAAAGGCTCTATAGGTCAATGATTGGTAGTCTATTATATGTAACAGCCTCAAGGCCAGATGTAATGCAAGCAGTTGGACAAGTTGCAAGATTCCAAGCTGCTCCAAAGGAAACTCACATTACAACAGTTAAAAGAATCTTTAGATATCTCAAAGGAACTATGGACTTTGGACTTTGGTATCCAAAAGGAAATGAACTAACATTAATAGCCTATTCGGATGCAGATTGGGCAGGACGTGTAGATGACAGAAGAAGCACAAGTGGTGCAACATTCTTCTTAGGGAATTGTTTGGTATCTTGGTCCAGCAAAAAAAATCCTCAATATCCTTGTCAACAACAGAAGCAGAATCTGTAGCTGCAACAGTATGTTGTATTTAGATTATCTGGATGAAACAAAGCCTACAAGACATACAAGTCACGTATGATGAACCAATTCCAATTCTGTGTGACAACACAAGTGCCATCAGCATCTCTAAGAATTCGGTAATGCACTCCAAGACCAAGCATATTCCTATCAAGTTTCACTTTCTTCGGGAGCAAGTCACATATAAGAATATCAAATTGGAATATATTGGGACAAAAGAACATATTGCTGATATTTTTACTAAGCCTCTCCCACGAGAGACTTTTGAATACCTCCGGGAAAAATTGGGAGTCATACTATCTCCTAAATAAATCCATCTTCATCACACAACAATATGTTAGGGGGAGAAGTAAAACTACAGGAGAGCATGTTTTGAGGGGGAGAAGTAAAACTACAGTAGAGCATGTTTTGAGGGGGAGCATTAATGTGAGAAGAACAACAGCAAAAACATTGAAAGCTCAGTCAAAGGAAAGGAGGAGATTAGCTCAGAAAATCAACAAGCCTATATGATAGGGGGAGTTCAACCAACAAAAAGAAAAAACAAAACACTTTAGCATGAAGGTTTCAAGAATATTTTTTTGGGCATTGTGAAGCTTTTAATGACTAGGTGATTGACCCTTTGTCATTAATGTCAAAGGGGGAGAGAAGTTTAAGAAGGTTGCCATCAATGACAAAGGGGGAGATTGATGGCTAAAGTTGTCATTGATGACAACACATTAATGACAAAGGTCAAAGTGATGATGTGGAAAGCAAGCAAGATGACTTGTCAAGCATGGTGTTTGATGACATGGCATGACAAATGTTGGTTAATGACAAGCAAGAGGTTGAAGACATGGCACAAACTTGGGAGCTTGATGACATGGCAAAGATTGATGAATTGGCAAGCAGCTTGATCACACGGACAAAGATGACAAGGCACATAAGGTTGATGACAAGGCATGTATGAAAACTACTGCGGGCATAATTGGACACCCTTGCGGGCATTTTCTTGGAGCACTAAGGGCATGAAATATAGCCCTGCGGGCATAATAGAAGGCAGCTGTGCGGGCATGTTTATGGAGCCCATGCGGGCATCTTTCACACCCCTTGCAGGCATTTCTTGAAGGTTTGCAGGCATTTTTGCAAGGCATTTGAGGGCATAAAAGAAAGACCATTGCGGGCATTTTAAGCAGCCCTTGCGGGCATTTCCAAAAGATGTATTGCGGGCATATTTGAAGGGTATGTTATCTAGCCCTTGCGGGCATTACATGTGACCATTGCGGGCATATTCTAGACACTCATGCAGGCATCCAAAGAGAGCATTGCGAGCATTTTTTTAAGGATATGCAGGCATATGGAGCAAGCTTGTTGAGTGTTGATGATGTGGCAAAATGACCAAAAACAAATACATATATTTTGATGAGGATTATATGGGTTTGGAACCCATTTTTGATGATCATACACCGACGGTGATGATGTGGCAAAAGAAGACTAAAAATACACACACACACACACACACATATATATATATTTAAGGATGGAGGACAATATGGAAATAAAAATTATTATTTAATAAACTGAAAATTAAAATGACATGTTGGCTTCCCGTTTTGATGGAGGAAGAAAAGTATAAATAGAAGACAACAGTTCTATTTTGAGGGTGAGGACATGTGGAGGTAAATAGAAGGTGCTGGGAAGTATTTTGGGGCACTTTCAGACCCAAAACTAACATCAGAAGATCTTTTTGGGGTTTTTGACAAGACAAGTGGTAGCCTGTGTTCTGAATTTTGATGTGTGATAGCCTAGAATTGCTGGAAATTTGAAGAAGGACAGCTCAGGATCAACGAAGTTTGATAGCCCAAAGCAAAGAAGGTAGACAGTCTAAAGGATTAATTTTGACAAGTCCACAGTTTCAATTCAAGAAATACATGATTATTCTTTAGGGTGGTAGGGTGGTGCTGTTATCACACCATAGTAGCAGGGCTACTATTCTTGTTTAGCAGATATCTGCACATTCCAGAGCTCCCATTATTCAGAGCATGGCTATGATGATTGTATATTTTGTGATCACTCATGATCAGAGCAGTGTATTATTCAGACTTATGTTAGACCTTGTGTCAAGGCTGAGCCTTGAGAGTTCAGATTTGATGACCAATGTGACCCGTTATCCCATACAGTTTCAGTTCAGTGCTTAGAGATGTATTGCAGCAGTGTTTCAGATGGTATATGATGTTTATTACTATGATGATGTTGTATGATCTATGAATATTTTATCATTGACTGTGGATTATTATCTTGTTGATTTAGTCATGCTCACAGCATCTGCTTGGTATATTATTCCTGATGTGGCAAACTGTTTAAAATGAACTATAAATCATAAAATGGACAATTGCTTGCACATTTAGGTCATTTAACAAAACCCACTGGTTTTCCACCTTACATAGATACGGTCTTTCCTGACACCAGTTGTCTGCTAGTGTAGGCTCCATATTCACTTGACTCCATCCATACATGACTTTCCTATTTGACTTTAAACCTTGACCTATCTCATTTGACTTTCTGATACTGCCGACTTCCCCATTTTTCTACCTCTGTGTTTGGACCGCATCCCTGTATGTTCAGTGTCTCGGCTCTAAGTTGGTGACAAAACTTGCCTTTGGTGAGTTGGATTGTAGGCCTAAATCATTCTGGTCAGTTGTCCCGATGTTTGGCATTGGCTCGAACTCCCCTTAGTCACTTGAGATGTTGTTGGCTAAAACTGAAAGCTCATGTTCTACTTATGGAAACTTATAAATTCGCCCATGGAAACCAAAAAGGGCAAGAGCGATGAACAACTAAAAATACTCCTCGAAGAGTATAAGAAAGGTCCAAAAAGCAATGGTTCTTAAAAGCTATATCTAAACAATTGCTGACCTTATATGTATTTGAAAACATGCCCTGGATGCAAGCTGCATCTAGTTGTGCTTATCAGCACACCTGAGATCCGAAGGGTTATGTAGGCCAAAAAGGCCATGAAATGAAATTGAATGATCCTAATGAACCTGGATCAACTTGATGTAGACATGATGCCTAAGTTGAATAAGCACTCTCTGAACAACTTATCCATTTGTGAGGCATAGCCATCCCCCGTGTTATTTTGTCCAGCACAGAGTTTGTAGCTTTCCCCCTTCTCCCAGTCCAAAGTATTTTTGAGTTAAATTAGATAATTCAACCCCTTGGCCCAACCTTGTTCCTAGCCTTCATCCTTCACTAGCAGCTTGACCATGTCCAATGGGTGAGTTTGTCATTTGAACTATTGTGCAAGTAATTTTATATAACAAAGGAATATGCTAACTTGATTAATGCCACTGAATGGATGTTATACTTTGAGCTTGGCTGTGAGAATGATTAGAGAAGCATGTCTTAGTCTACTGATGTGATTTATCCTTGGTTGTATATTATTGGGATCCGTGATGATGTGGACCATATATCTATACCTATTGATGATGATTGATGGTCCCACATACTTGATGATGATATCATATGATGTACATATGGTTCAGATGATGATTGATGCAGTTCAACAGGTTTTATTATTACTTCAGATCATCAGATTATGCACTATCCATATATGGTGGACCCTACAGCTGGCCCATTAGGGCAACCCATGGTGTATGAATACACATTCCTAGTGGATTTGGGTCTTCTAGATCCAATGAGACACTTATCTTTCAGTTCTAAGCACTTCTGACAGTGATTGATGCAGTTTTACACTTGTTGACCAGATTGGTGCTGATTTTTCAGCCTGAGCAGTAGGGGCCATGAGAGGCCAGTTCACCTAGGGTGCTGTATGAGGAGGGGGTGGTCCCACCACTCGTTTTTACCATTTACCCTCCCTTCTGGAGAGCCTGGTGGGCTCAGATGGACAGCGCAAATGCCCTGGGAGGCAGTTTTGGCACTTTCACAGTTATCGAGGCAGTTAAAAAAATGGGATAAAGTGGTCACTGAGGAATTCGATTTGGGCAATTGAGGCAAGGTTTTGGCATTTGGTTTTCACAGAGGTCTTCCAGGGTGATCCCACTATCGTTCAGCCAGTTTTCACCGTGTGGGTAGGCCCACAACGATCGCAGGAGGTCTTTTACTACTTGTCTGTCACAGATTTTGAGGACAGATTTGATCATTTATATTATCTTGGACATATTTTATTATTTTATTGTGCCTTGGGGATGAGCTAGTAAGGATTGATACCTCCTAGCCCCACCATGTGCTTCTTATGTCATGTCTCAGTCATTATGAGGTGGATTTTTGTACTTTTACCCCTCTAGTGGATGACGTCATCCTCACTTTGTACCATTTAGTTAGGGCGTCATCATTATATTGGGTGATCCATGTGATATATTGTTATGATTCATTATTAGCCATTGATCATGTATTGAGATCTTTTAATCTCAACCACTCATTTGATGTAGTATTGTAGAGTGGTATAGGGTTTTGGTCTTTATTATCCTATATAAGGAGGAGACCCCCTATTGTATAGCTCACCTTTGGAGCTCTGGAATATTAGAATAGAACACTTCTTTGTGGAGCATATCTCTCTTGTCTTGTGGATTCTCTTGCATCTTGAGTATACAGTATCTCTTCTATGTATCATTGTGGATTTTGGTTCTACAACTATTTGTCTTGCAGGGAAGTCGAATTGGTGGAGAGGAGGGCGATTTCTTGAAGGTTATTATTGGAAGGATCCACATATTCTCTCTTGGGTTGATCTTGTGACAGGGAGTATCATTATTGTATCTTTGTGACATAGTTGATGCTTTCTATTACATCTTTCCATCATTTTCATAATCATCTTACTTGGCTTGTTTCATGTTATCTTGTCTTGTAGGAGGAGGACGATTTGTCTATCTTGGAGGAGGACGTTTTGGTTGGAGCTCTAAGATCTCACTCTTGAATATACACATAGGAGAATGCTATCAATTTGCAAGGTGGCCATAGGCAATTGAGGTAATATCTACAAGGTATGTGTCTCTTTCCATCCATTCTATCTTCATTGGTCACAAACCCTAATTAATTAAAACCCTCATTTTGGTTTTTCTTAGATCTACTTAGATCTAGCCTTGCTTTTGAAAAGATCTTAAGAACCCACCTCTCTAGCATCCACCCCTAGTTGGATCTATAGTTTGGTGGTGATTGGGTTAAAATTGACACACTTTTCAAGGCAATATAGCCCTCTTGAACCAAATTGCACTTCTTTGGAGAGGCTTGTTTGGTTAGATCTAACATATGGGTAGGTGAGATTCCACTTGATTCGCAATCTACACACTTGATAACCTACCCCTAGACTTTTACTTGGGTGATTTCTACCTTGTCGGCATCATTCCACATTTTAAGGGATTAAAACCCCCTTTTGAACTACTTGGCATCTTAAAACTCAGATCTAGTAAGATCTAACCCTTGGATTGGCTTGATTTTCTAGATCCACATAGATCAGTGCCTAAGCTACTTGGATCTACAATTTGGTGGCCATTGGACTTGATTTGACCCACCTTATCCACCTTTTAGCCCTCCTTGAGCAAGGTCACACTTCCTTGGGTGACTGAGTTTTCCCACTTCTAGGACCTGGGTAGTTGAGATTTCAGTGGATTTGGAAAGGGCATACCTTGAAACCTATATCTAGAGTATCATTTTGTGACGATTTGCCTTGGGGGTAGCATTCCTTGTTTTAAGGGATTGTGGTCCACTTGGGTCATTTCATGCAATCCTAGATTTAGCAAGATGCAACCACTCTATCTCAATTAGCCCACTTGTCTTGACCTCTAGGTGTCCCGATCTACACTTTGACATATCTTTTGACTCCATTAACCCATCCAACAAGGCACTAGTCCTCCTTAAGCAGGTCGCACTCCTTGGGAATTGTGTCAAACCTTAGATCTGGTACATGGGTACTCCTAAATTCAACTTAGATCCATAGATCTACTCATTACATATCCTCTAGTGCCAATCGCATCCCTTAATTTCACCTTGTGGGTCCACTTTAAGCCATTTCACATATCTCAAGAAGGTAAGACCCACTTGTGTACCATATGGTACTATATCTTGTCATCATAACTAATCATGTGGCCTAAATCATACATTGGTTGAAACACTAATCATTTCTCAAACCACCTTCAACCATAATTTAATTTCTAGGTCCACTATACCTTGCATTGGTTTCCGTAACTTACCATTTACTCATTCCTAGGAACCTTTGTTTGGGTCCAATCATCTTTGATTGGTTATAGGGTCTCCCCCTAGGTCTTGATTTATCTAGATCTAAAGCGAAGAGTGCCTCGGTTGACGTGACTCCCACCTTGCATTGGGAACCGTGGCATCTCTTGGGTCACCTCTTTAGTTGCCCATCTCGTCTATCGTCCCGGATGGGATACCACTAGGGGCAACTACAAGTTGTGTGATAACAAGTGCTAGGGCTCACATTTTTGTGAGTTAAGCTGTTGTAGCAGCTTGTCAGTTGCAGCTGACAAAACCTATGGGGTTGTAGCCAATGTTATAAATATTGTGTCGGCAAATATATCGTCGAGGGTCCAAAAACAAAATATCGGATTTATCAGGGAAAATGTTGGCAAACATCGGCAATATATCGGCGAAATTAAAAAATACAAAAATATTAATTTTTTGACTCGGCTAATATTTTTCTTATATTTCCCAATTTTTTTCCCGATATTTGCTGATGTTTGCCGATATTTTCAAATGGCAATATTTTTGCCAATTTTTTCCGATATTATCGCCGAGCTGGAAACATCGCGATATATCGCGATGTTGGCGATATATTACCGATATTTGTAACATTGGTTGTAGCCCCTTCCAGTTGTAGCTGGAAAAGTTGTATCAAAATTGTGAATCCAGTTGTTGCTGGGTCAAATTTATTATAAAAGGCTTTTCCCCCAAGACTTGGGTTTCCACATAAAAATTCTGTGTACTATGCATCCTTTTATTATGAATGTTGATGATATACTACTATGATTGGTTATTAGCAAAGTGCTCTTGATTAAATTTTATAATTGTGCAAATACTGATTCACCCCCCTCTCAGTATTTCAACATCCTCCATATCACAGGTTGAGGTGTAAGTCGTGGTGAAAACCAAAAAGGGAGAAATAACGGATGGATGGTGAAAGTGAAGGTGATGCCTAAGCTAGCAAGCCATAAAGGTGGGAATGATCATGTCCACAGTCCTAACCATGTTATACATATACTGCCAGATCATGATCACTAGATACTAAGTCAAGGCTGTCAAGCTACCAAAATGACCAAAAGACCAAAATAATCAAAACTAATGCACACCATATACCTGTTGGGCCATATACCTGTATCTGCTATCTAGAACATCCGTAACCACTGAAAACACTGCTGCTGAAACTCTGGGCACTGCACTGCTCTTTATGGGATAAAAGGTCATCTCGGTCATCAAATCTGAGGTCATGACGCTCAGTCTTGGCATAAGGTTCACTGCTGTCTGATCAGGGGTTGCTCTGATATGCGAGTGATCATAAAAAATACTGCTCATCATAGGATGATCTCATCAAAACTGTGTTAAGGTCTGGCTCAGAAATATACAATGAACTCCTCTGCAATCATGGTAGCCCGGCTACTATGGATTGTATAACAGAACCAAGATTGAAGACTCATACCTCTTGTATTTCCATATCTAGTGAAATGTTGCATGTCTTTGTGGATCTCAGAATCTCTGTATTTATCTTTTTTTTTGGAAAAATGCTGCTTATATTAACAGAATTATGCTGGTATACAAAGCTTATATTGTCCCGTAAATCATTATTTATGAAGATTTAAAGAGTCCCTAATGTTTTGCTTACTACCAAGGTAAGATTTCTATGGTTGGAATCCTTTTAATGTATTGTTATTTTTTATTTAGATCCAATTATTCTTGGAAACATTTTTACGTATCTGTAAAGGGTCTTTACTTTAAGGTGTAGCTGGCTTGTCTTATTCCTAGTTAGATAAGTTTAGATATGTTTTAGATATCTAAAGCTTTAGCTAGTTTGTTGTAACCTATTATATTTTTCTTTCTTTTAGATGTTCTACGAACAATACAGAGTTCAGAGGACACATATGTCTTTGACCAGGTTATATCAACTATATTTGATGAGGAACGAGTTCTTATGAAAATTCAACATCATCAAAGTGGACAAGGGAAATTAAAGACAGATGGGCTTGATTGTATATATGCTACAGAACCAGAATATCAAGATTACATAGTTGAACTTGCCAAGGAAGTCTTCTCAAGACATGGAGCACATAAATTTGAAAGCAGGTGCTTGCGGGTAGTTGACAACCCCAGATTGCACAACAGGTTGTTAATATATCACCTTAGTGTACATGTTACACGAAGTTCTATAACAAGAATGCTTTCTGTTGAAGTATCATTTAGCTTGTATTTCAGTATGTGAGTCTTCTTGACATGAAATGTCAGCATGGTCCTTTTTACACTAACATTTTGAATCCTTTTGTCATGTAGTCATGCTGTCAAGTTATTGAGCTCAAATGGGGATATGCTTGAGCTTTGTCATGAACTGCGACTTCCATTTGCCTATTGGATTGCTGCAAACCAGGTCTCTCTCATACTGTTGAAAATGATTTTCTCCCTGATTTCTTGTTCTGTGACATGGAACAAATTAGTTGTAGCATCTCAACTTGTACTAATAGCATGCATTGGTTAACGAGGGAGCCTCTTTTGTCTTAAAAGTTGGTTTGGTCAATTGAAATAGGAAGATGTAAGTAAATATAATTAAATATAGAGGATTAGGAAATGAATTGAATTGCATATCATAGTTTTATTAAATGGATGGTAAAAGAATGTTAGAGTTCAAAAGTTTGGGAGTGTTCTTCCCTTAACCATCTTATTGTGTATAATTTAAAAAATCAGAATGTGTTGGTTCGCATTGTTATATTTATTTTCAAGAAAAAAATTTATTTGCTTGAACACATAAGATTTGCAGCTTTAAATGGGAGTTACATGTTAAAAAGGTTAAAGGAAGAAATTTGTTTGTCTTTTACTTTGAGAAGAAAATCCTATTTTTGTTAACAAATAAAACACTATGCTTTTTAACATATCAAAATAACCCCATTGCATTTGTTATGCACGAATTAATGCATAAAAGCATTGGTAGATTATATACTACAAGAAGGTGCGATGTATTTATACTATACATGTGTGGGCCACTATGTTGAATGGTTGTGCCATTTGGAATAGGCCGAGTACACTTAATGGTATATTTTTAATTATTAAGGATGTCTATAACATAATGGGCCAACATCTATTTTATTATACTTTAATGTACATAATATGTCCTCCCTCTTTAAGATGATTTGTCCTTGAAGCATTCCTAAGAAGAGTTGCTCTAGATGATTCTGTCTTTTGCGGGTCATCTTTGGCACTTCTTTGTCCAGTCAAGTAGGGTCATTTTGGTTCTCAATTTGAGTTCGAGTGTTTGCAAGGTTCCGGTTACCAACTATTTTGTACAATAGCTGAACTTCTAGTGAGGCCCTCGTTTCATGAACATAACAATGTTCATCTTATGTGTTCAGAAGTCATTTTCAGGGCAATTTTTGCCCCATTTGTAATAAACTGCATGTTCACACCCCCTTGGGGGAATTGTAAAAAGTTGGTCTAAGCATGGTCCTTTTATAAAATACTCGACCGTCCTTAGGTTTAACTACCGAGGTAATACTCTAGAGTGTTTTTTCCTTAGGAATTATGCATTACGCTTCAGTTGTGTATAATTCCTAAGTTTTTCACTCACACCTCCAAAGTTGGAGTATTTACCATGGTGGTCGAACCTAAGGTGGTTATTAGAGTCTTGTGTTTAGGATTTTTTACATGTTAGGCATCTATATTAAGTCGTACGGACATGCACTAGGTCCCCTAGGAGTTTGAGTTGTTTCCGAAGAAAATAAATTTTTCCGTGAATTAGACTATTTTTTAATGGTTTAATTGGAAAATTTCAAAATGTAATAAATGTGTCGTTTGGAGGCGCAATTAGGCATGGGGAGGATCGTTTTGACGCTTAGAGCGTCCTCTTTACCCTAGCGCCCTTTTTCTTGATGTTCCAAGCGATTACATCGCTTCTAGGAGCAGTTTTTGCTAAAGATGCGACAAATTAGCATTTATTTGCTAAAAAATCCAAAAATGCACTAGAGGACAAAAATCAAATAAGTAAAAAATGATTAAAAAATGATTTGTAAAAGGTTGAAATTGGGTTTCTTAAGGTGGGCGATCATGTTAAGAGCATTAGTCACATATTATAAAGTCAAATCAAAATGTATTAAGGTGATGTCATGCTCCATCCTCACGTGGGTGACTTCTCCAAGCTTTGAAGCTTGTAAAGGTAGGCGAATGTTCCAAGGTTGGGCGAATGCTCCATAGTGGTGGGCATTGGTACCAAGGTGAGAGGGGCACCCCTCTCATGAGGTGGCAGCCACCTCATCACATCCCACCAACCTCACGCTCCGAGCCTCCAAACTCTTGCGCCATTCAACCTCCAAGCTAATCCCTCATGCGAATCACTCCTTCGTTTGTGCCCTCTCGCCCTCTCCTCCTTTTCATCTATATAATAAGGTCCTTGCTCCACCATTGAGGGTGGAAAAATTGGTGCAAGGAACCTGTTATCACCTAAACTGTAGTTAGCCCTATGGATGTATCCATTAATGGATGGCAATTGGGAAGGGCAACTCAAAAGGTGCAACCACGATCACCTCGACCTCCAATAGATGGTTGTCACGCCAGTCGAGGCAACCTTCACTTTATGTTATCTAGCCCAGACAACAAAGGGGGAGACCCGATCTACTCCCGACAGGAGAGATCAAACCAAGACACCAAATCAAGTTAATACTAAGTGAAGGAAGGTGTATGGTTTATCCTAGACCTAAGGATGAAGTCACGAGATAAGTGAGGGGTTCAATGAGTTTAGCTTTGGTTCATTGTTGATGTGTGAGTGACTTATAGTATTTGAAAATAAGATCCAGGATTATAGTACTAGTCAATGTGAGAAAATCCACTACCTTGGGAACCGTGTCCAATGCAGTGTAGTTTAGGAGTTGAATTGGGGCTAACTAGTACAAGTGACAAGCTTGATCATGAAGTATGATGACATCAAAGGGTTTAGTCCACCAAACAAGGATCAAACCACAAGTTAATCCAACAATCTAGGAAAGTCGAATTGACTTGGAGAGAGATCAGTGCCTTGGGAATTGGGATAACGAAGTCAAATGAAATTAACTTGTGGTTGATGACTCCTATTGCATGAGACAAGTGGGCAATTAAAGGTTTGATGGATGAATAGGTCTAGATCTAGAGATTCAAGGTTTGACCTGAGTGGACCACAATCCCTTAAAACAAGGAATGCTATCCTCAAGGCAAGATTTGATGAAGTGACCAACTAGACCTAGGTTTTGAATTATGCTTGTTCCAAATCTACTAAAATCTCATGTACCCACATCCTAGAAGTGGACCAACTCCAATCTCCAAGGAAGTGCGACTTTGCCCAAGGAAGGTAAAATGTGGGATAAATGGGATCAAGACAAGTCCAATGACATCCAAATTTTAGATCCAAGTAGGTTGATCAAGTGAGAGTGTGGATCTACAATTTCAAGGCAATCCAATGGCTAGATCTTACTAGATCTGAGTTTGAAGATACCAAGTGGTCCAAAATGGGGATTAAATCCCTTAAAATGTGGAATAGGGCCCACAAGGTAGAAATTGCCAAAGTAAGAGTCTAGGGGTAGGTTTTAGGATGTGTACATCATAAATCAATTAAAATCTCAACTACCCATCAACTAGATCTAGGTCAACTCAACTCTCCAAGAAGTGCGCCCTCACTTGGGGAAGCCAAATTGGCTTGGGAAGGGGATCGAATGAAGGCCAATCCTCACCAAACTATAGATCTGGGATGCTGTGGATACTATAGAGGTGGGTTTTCAATATTATACCCAACAATCCACTAGATCTCAGTAGATCTAAGAAAATGTAAAAATGGGGGTTTTGATTAATTAGGGTTTGAAAATATTTTAGACAAGTGGATAGATTATGGAAAGAAATTACCTTGAGATCATACCTGAGTGATGAAGAGAGATGCCTTGATGTTGAGGAAGATTCCCACATAGATCAAATGAGAGATTGTTGATTTTGCTTGCCGAATTGATGCCCTAGCCCACAAGTGCACCCTCCTCTACCTGTCAATCCAAGGAAATCGATTTCAATTAGAGAGGTCAAGTATGGAGGAAATACAAGTAAAATGCAATGATAACATGAAATAGAAGGTCCTGGGACAGTAATACTCCCTGTTACCAACGAAGAGATCCAAAGAAGAAGTAGGGAGAGTCTTCCCCTACCAATACTTCTTCCTCAAAGCAAATCGGCCTCCACCTGTAGATGCAAAAACATGGTACAAAAGATATGGTAAAACAAGATCTCCAATAACTCAGTGCAAAGGAAGAATCAACGAATGAACACCAAAAACATTCACCACAATACTTGAGATAGATGCAATAATAATTTTCTATTCCAATAATCCAGAGCCACCAATCCCTTTACAATGAGAAGCTCTCTCCTTTAAATAGGAAGCAGAGGCATCAAAATCCTAACCACTTTTTGAATGAGTGGCTAAGATTAAAAGATACAAATATCTAATCAATGGTTGAGATGAGCTCAACAATAAAATACATGGATCACTCATAAAATATAACATAAGTGGACAAAATCGCCCTAGAAGAGGGGAATCCCACCATATCATGATGACAAAATATAATAAGAAGCCTATGGTGGGTCCAAGGGGTAATTTTAACCACCCTTGGTCAATCCCCATAACACAATAATAATAAAATAGTCATCAATATACCAAATCGTGCCTCTATGGACAAATTGTAGTCCTCAAAAGACCTCATAAATCATCAAAAAGTGTCATAAGTGATGGATGCAGGTCCCGATGAAGCTGAAACTGTTGGAGGGGGTGTGGAAGACATCAACCCATCATCACTGATCATCCCATGCCAAGAGATTGCCTCAGTAGCCCAAATCGAATTCCTCAATAGCCATTTCTACCAATCCTGAAATGCGTCGGGAAGCGTGAAACTGCCCCAAACTGCCTCCTGGAGTGCCTGCGCTGTCAAAGTGAGGGCACCAGTGTGTCCGGGAGGGGGGTAATATGGTAAAAACAAGTGGCTGGACCACCCCCTCCAAGCACAACGCCCTAGGTCAACCGGATAAAAATCACATCTGCTCTGACAGGGTCTCCGATAGACCAAAACTGCACTGGGTTAGCCTACTGAGGCTCAATCATCACTGTAAGTGCCCGGAACGGAAAACAAACTGTCCCATTGGACTCAGAAGGTCCAAATCCATCCAAGATGTGTACTCATACACCATATGAGTCTCTGCATGATCATAAAATATATCCAATATACCGGAACAGGTGAAATAATAATAATCTGAAAATGATCAAATAATGCTGTAAACCATGAATCATCATCATAACCCTGTATTTGCTGCATAGAATCATCATGTACATGTACATAGACCATATATCATCTATCCATGTCATCACAATGTCCAACCATCTCATGTCCTATGGTTGACCTTGGTCAAACTAGGTTTGACCAAGTCAACATGACCAAATATAACTCAGACCACCATCATAAGCTGCTGCAAAGTGTCATAGGTTAATGCATGCTCTACAACTTATTCAAATAACAATTATAACACAAAATAATCATTACTGGCGATCTAAATCCAAATATATAATGTCATTAATTATTATTATTACTCAGACCAGACTTTCAAGACCATACTCACTTCATAGCTGTGATCAATTTGCTAGTGAAGGGTGAAGGCTAAAATAACTGGCTAGGCTAAGGGATGACTTGACTGACTTGACTTTGTGACACTTTGGCAAAGGGAAAGGGAATACACACCATAGTATATACTGAATGAGCAACAACGCAGGGAATGGCGGTGTCTCACAAATGGATGAGTTGTTCAAAGAGGGTTTATTCACCTTTAACAGATGCGCACAATCCATAATACAAATGAGGCTAGCAATTATTTAGATATAGCATTTAAGTTCCATTGCTTTTTGGGCCTGAAGTTTCCATAGCCTTGATCTATATGTGTTTATAAACACATTGCATAGATTTACATTTGTTTTAGGCTTTCTACTGCAGGTGTGTTTTTAAGGCACTTGTTTACCTGAGCACTTCTAGGTGTGTCACAGACAGCTTGTTTACCTAGGTATTTACATTTCCAAAAGATATAACATTATATTTTCATGGCCATTTTCATTTGGCATGCCTTTCATTCATGTGTGTTGAAAAACACATTGCATGAACGAGCTTTTCATACAAGATACAGCATTTCATTTTTCCAGATTTTGTATTCATGGCAACACTAAAAGTTTCAGGTTTAGCCAACACAACTTTAGTGACTAGGGGGAATTCACAAGGAACTCCAACTTACCATAGGTAAGTTTTGTCACCAACTTAGAGTCGAGACACAATAAACAGGAAAGCTCATCCAATACAGAGGCTACAGTGGGGAAACGATCCTCCATGTCACTAGTCAAGTAGTAAGTCAAGGTGATAAACTAAAAGGTAGGCAATGGATGGATGAAGACAATGAATAATGGAGCCAACACTAGCAAGCCAAGGTATGGTGGAATGATGACCTCTATTCTCCTTAAGGAGGGGAAAACCAATGAGTATGAATAGTGAACTTCTAAGTCTGAGTAGGGACAATATAATATATATAATAAGATCAACCAGGTCCACATATGTATATGATCGCCAGATCATGACACTAAGTGCTAAAACCCTATACCACTTTACAATACTACATCAAATGAGTGGTTGAGATTAAAAGATCTCAATACATGATCAATGGCTAATAATGAATCATAACAATATATCACATGGATCACCCAATATAATGATGACATCATAGTCTAAAATAGTCATGGAGGTTGACGTCATCCACTAGAGGGGGTAAAAGTACCAAAGCCCACCTCATAATGACTAGGACATGACATAAGAAGCACATGGTGGGGCTAGAAGGCATCAATCCTTACTAGCTCATCCCCAAGGCACAATAAAATAATAAAATATGTCCAAGATAATATAAATGATCAAATATGTCCTCAAAATCTGTGACAGACAAGCAGTAAAAGACCTCCTGTGATCGTTGTGGGTCTACCCACATGGGGAAAACTGGCTAGAAGATAGTGGGATCACCCTGGAAGACCTCTGTGAAAACCAAATGCCAATAACTTGCCTCAATTGCCCAAATCGAATTCCTCAGTGACCACTTTATCCCATTTCTTAACTGCCTCGGTAACTGTGAAAGTGCCAAAACTGCCTCCCAGGGCATCTGCGCTGTCCAACTGAGCCCACCAGGGCTAGGTTCTCCAGAAGGGGGGGTAAATGGTAAAAACAAGTGGCTGGACCACCCCCTCCTCATACAGCGCCCTAGGTGAACTGGCCTCTCATGGCCCCTGCTGCTCAGGCTAGAAAATCAGCCCCAAATCTGGTCAATAAGTGTAAAACTGCATCAATCACTATCAGAAGTGCCCAGAACTGAAAGATAAGTGTCTCATTGGATCCAGAAGACCCAAATCCACTAGGAATGTGTACTCATACACCATGGGTTGCCCTAATGGGCCAACTGTAGGGTTCACCATATATGGACAATGCATAATCTGATGATCTGAAGTAATAATAAAACCTGCTGAACTGTATCAATCATCATCTGAACCATATGTCCATCATATGATATCACCATCAAGTATGTGGGACCATCAATCATCATCAATAGGTATATATATATGGCCCACATCATCACGGATCCCAATAATATACAACCAAGGATAAATCACATCAGTAGACTAAGACATGCTTCTCTAATCATTCTCACAGCCAAGCTCAAAGTATAACATCCATTCAGTGGCATTAATCAAGTTAGCATATTCCTTTGTTATATAAAATTACTTGCACAATAGTTCAAATGACAAACTCACCCATTGGACATGGTCAAACTGCTAGTGAAGGATGAAAGCTAGGAACAAGGTTGGGCTTGTCTAACTTAACTCAAAAATACTTTGGACTGGGAGAAGGGGGAAGCTACAAACTTTGTGCTTAGACAAAATAACACGAGGAATGACTATGCCTCACAAATGGATAAGTTGTTTAGAGAGTGCTTATTCAACTTAGGCATCATATCTACATCAAGTTGATCCAGGTTCATTAGGATCATTCAATTTCATTTCATGACCTTTTTTGGCCTACATAACCCTTCGGATCTCAGGTGTGCTGAAAATCACAACTAGTTGCAGCTTGCATCCAGGGCATGTTTTCATATACATATAAGGTCAGCAATTGTTTAGATATAGCTTTTAAGAACCATTGCTTTTTGGACCTTTCTTATACTCTTCGAGGAGTATTTTTAGCTATTCATCGCTCTTGCCCTTTTTAGTTTCCATGGGCGAATTTATAAGTTTCCATAAGTAGAACATGAGCTTTCAGTTTTAGCCAACAACATCTCAAGTGACTAGGGGGAGTTCGAGCCAATGCCAACCTTTGGGACAACCGACCAGAATGATTTAGGCCTACAATCCAACTCACCAAAGGCAAGTTTTGTCACCAACTTAGAGCCGAGACACTGAACATACAAGGATGCGGTCCAAACACAGAGGTAGAAAAATGGGGAAGTCCTCAGTATCAGAAAGTCAAATGAGACGGGTCAAGGTTTAAAGTCAAATAGGAAAGTCATGTATGGATGGAGTCAAGTGAATATGGAGCCTACACTAGCAGACAACTGGTGTCAGGAAAGACCGTATCTATGTAAGGTGGAAAACCTGGGTTTTGTTAAATGACCTAAATGTGCAAGCAATTGTCCATTTTATGATTTATAGTTCATTTTAAACAGTTTGCCACGTCAGGAATAATATACCAAGTAGATGCTGTGAACATGACTAAGTCAACAGGATAATAATCCACAGTCAATGATAAAATATCCATAGATCATACAACATCATCATAGTAATAAACATCATATACCATCTGAAACACTACTGCAATACATCTCTAAGCACTGAACTGAAACTGTATGGGATAAAGGGTCACATCGGTCATCAAATCTGAACTCTCAAGGCTCAGCCTTGACACAAGGTCTAACATAAGTCTGAATAATACACTACTCTGATTATGAGTGATCACAAAATATACAATCATCATAGCCATGCTCTGAATAATGGAAGCTCTAGAATGTGCAGATATCTGCTAAACAAGAATAGTAAGCTTGCTACTATGGTGTGATAACAGGACCTTTTCTATACTCTTCAAGGAGTATTTTAGCGTTTCATTGCTCTTTCCCTTTACTCACGTTTGTTACGAAACACATTCTAGAGTTTACAGTTTCCATGGGCGTATTTATAAAGATTTCCAAGGTAGTACATGAGCTTTCAGTTTTAGCCAACAACATCTCAAGTGAGTAGGGGGACTTCTGCCAGTGCCAAACATCGAGACAACCGACCAGAATGATTTAGGCCTACAATCCAACTCACCAAAGGCAAGTTCTGTCACCAACTCAGAGCTGAGACACTAAACAAACATGGATGCAATCCAACACAGAGGTAGTAATAGGGAAGTCCTCAGTATCAAGAAGTCAAGAAAAGGAAAGTCAAAGGTGAAAGCCAAATCGGGAAGGTCATGGATGGATGGAGTCAAATGAATGTGGTGCCTAAGCTAGCAGACAAGAATGTCAAGGAAGACCATATCTATGCTCATAGGAGGGTAATACAACTGGTGAGTTTTGTCAGAAAACCTAAGTGTGCAAGTAATAGGTCCATTTTATAAGTTATAACATCATTAAGATAGTTCATTTTATTTTAAATAGTTTTGCCACATCCTGAATCATATACCAAGCTAATGCTGTAAAAATGACTAAAACAACAAGATAATAATCCAAAGTCCGTAAGCAGAAGTCCACAGGTCACATCACATCATAATAATCATCTGAAAGCATCTGAAACACTGCTGCAATATAATCACAGGGCACTGAACTGAAACTTTATGGAATAAAAGGTCACATCGGTCATTAAATCTGAGCTCCCAAGGCTCAGCCTTGGCACAGGGTCTAACAAAAGTCTGACATAATATACTGCTCTGATCATGAGTGATCTCAAAATACAAGCTCATCATAGCTGATCTCTGTAAAAGCAAAGCTCTGAAATGTGTAGATATCTGCTCAGCAAGAATAGTAGCCCAGCTACTATGGTGTGATAACAGGAGGATTGTAGGCCTATGGCTACACATATGAGAACCAACTGGAAGAAGTTGGTAGCTTCTAAGGGTGAGTTGGTTGATCCAACTAGGTATCGTCAACTTATTGGAGCGTTGATGTATCTCGTCAACACTAGGCCAGATTTGTGCTATGCTGTTAATACATTGAGTCAATATATGGTGGAGCCCAAGAGTTTGCACTGGGTGGCAGAAAAGCACGTTTTCGGGTATCTTAGAGGTATAGTGGACTATGGACCTAACTATGAGAGAAGGGATGGAGTACAATTGATTGACTATACAGATTTTGATTGGGAAGGTAGTACAATGGACAGGAAAAAGCACCTTAGGGTGTTGTTTCAGCTTGGGTTCGGTAGGTGTGTCATGGCTTAGTTGGAAACAGAGTTTAGTGGCACTGAGTTTTGCAGACATGGAATACATGGCAGCTAGTCTGGCTAGTTGTGAGGCTATTTGGATTCACAAGATGCTAATGATCTTATTTTATCATCAGTTGAGGCCAACTGTGATTTACTGTGACAATCAGAGTTGCATGAAACTCACGTAGAATCTAGTATTTCACCACCGGTTGAAACATATTGAGATCAAATACCATTTCATCTAGGATCATGTTCAAAGGGGAGCAATTGAGCTTCAATATGTGTCTACAGATGAGCAAGTAGGGGACATTCTCACAAAGTCACCGACAAAGGGCAAGTTTGTTTATTTCAGGGACAAGATGGGAGAGGTGAAGAACCTCGTTAAGAGGGAGTGTTGAAAAAGCTAACACAGACAAGTGTTCGGACCTTACCCTTACTTCATATTTCATAAAAAAGATTTTTATTAATGCGGAAAGTCAAACAAGCATTACAAATGATGCTCATCAACCCTCTTTGGGAATTGTGGAGGACTTCCACTTTTGATAGGGGACAAAAAATCAAGTCTATCATTCTTGATGATGCATGGCGGGACAAGGTCCAATACCTTTTATAATTTACAGAACCAATCCTGACCATGATCAGGATATTTGACACAGATATGCCTTGCTTGGGTAAAGTCTATGAAAACATAGATAGTATGTTAGTGAGAATAAGGGAAATTATCAAGACAAGTGGAAGTGATCCTTTTGAAGTATTTTACAATGAAATAAAGGACATAGTCACCAAAAGGTGGAACAAAATGACCACACCATTCCACCATTTGGCCAATGCATTGCACCCCAAGTATTATCATTCCAAATTTTTGTCTTGACCTAGTAGGACAACTCCAATCAAGGATTCTGAAGTGGTACAGGGATATAAGACAACATTGAGGAAGATATATAGGGATGTGGGAACTGCACCGGAAGTACGTGACGAATTTGGAGGATTTGTAAAATCCACTGGTAACTTTTCAGATCCACTAGCCATGAATGATCAAGGTCATCTTGATCCTATTACTTGTTGGGGCTTCCATGGTGGGGATAGCATTCATCTCTCGACTCTAGCCACCAAGCTGTTATCGCAAGTTGCTAGTTCCTCATCAGCTGAAAGGAATTGGAGTACGTATGGATTCATCCATTCAGTGAAGCAAAATAGACTAGGAGCAGCAAAGGCTGAGGATCTTGTGTATGTTCATTCCAACCTCTGCCTTCTTTCACATTCTAATCCATAATATAAGAAAGGCCCCAGTAGGATGTGGGATGTGGAACCTGAGATCTCTGACTTGATGATGTTACACCACCAGTCCATCCTTCTTCTGTAGCTTACAACATTTCCAACCCTCCATTGTCAATTCATGATGTAGAGCTGCAATATGCAAATGATGAGGATGTAGACCCATTTCAGGATATGTAATTAGATTTACTCTACATCATCATATGAGTAGAGTTATCATTGATGACTTATTTTGTATTTACTATTATCCTTTTATATGAGACAATATATCCCATTTCAATTTTCATTGTTTCGGTGTTAATATTTATAAATTATCTAATGATTTCAATTTCAATGATGTGATTCATGAATGGTTTTGATTATATACTTTGAATATGTTTTTTAAAATATTTTTTGTACTCGACGTATCCTGGCCATATCTGGATCCTGGCTTTTAAAAAATCTGGTGGATTCGTATCCGGATCCAGATCCGTATCCATATCGTAGTAAACCTAGAGTATTAATGAATCATAATGAACAGTTATGTCATTAATAATTATGATGTCTATTGTATAAATAAGGGGCTAACTCCAATCTATAATCATTCATATCAATATCTTTATTATTTGTCCCATGTAGATTGCGGTTATGGCTTGTCCATTTATGATAACAGTGAGATTTGGCCCTTTTCATGGACGCTGTGGTGAATGAACCCTTGGATTCATTCCAATTTTTAATTACAGAATGTTATGCTTCAGAGTCCACATCTAGGATTTTACCTGTCCAAAGCATTTTTGCTAGCAAAATGACCAATATACAAATATATCTGCATTTTGATATCTCTACTTTTGAAGTGTCATGAGTATCAATGTTACTTTTTTGACATGTCTCTTGACTTCTTTTTTATTCCTAAATCCACAACAGAAAACCTCCTTCAGACGATATGAGATATCTCAGGTTTATAGAAGAGGAGTTGGCCACTCAGCTCCAAATCCTTGCCTTCAGGTGAGCATATACTGCAATTATATGTGTTTGGTGTAATTGTAACTTGTTTAAAATGGAATTTTCATGTAGTGTTTTGATGTTTCGAACATTTTGTATGGTTCCAATTAAATGAAACATTACTTCAAAGATGAAATGACTAGTTGGTTTGTATTTTGTCTAATATCGTGTTTTGTTGAATTACATAGACCCTACAATCTGTTTAAAATATAAAAAACTCAGAAGAGTGTACTGTGTAGAGCAGTGTGTTGAAAAGATGAACCCTGAAGAGGCTGTATCCTGAGAAAACCATTAGAGAGGAGATATGGAAATTCTATTTATACCTCCATTCACTCTCAAGGGGCTCTATCCTGAATCCCTGATTAAGTTAACTGTGTTTTCTGTCGAATCTATCCTAAAGAGTTTTCTTGCTTTGCAAAATAGGGGGATTTTGATGTCATTGGAGGAGCACCTATATTGACAGAAGGGGAAATTATAAAGGTATTATTTCAGTTTAAATGGATCTTTCCCAAGCTGGCAGAAAATTTATTTTTCTGCTGTCGTCCTAAATGGATGGATAGATATGATATCAGAAATTAGAAGTATTTTTACATCAAAAAATAATGCCTAACCGTTCCTTACTCAAAATTGTTTATACTTAGGTAGCAATGGATATTGTAGGGAAGTTCTTTGACTGGGATGTCTGTGAAATCCATGTCAACCATGCCCACATTTTGGATGCAATATGGTCATGGACTGGAGTTAAACAGGAAGCTAAGCACGATGTGGCTAAGGTATACTTTCCGTAAATAATTTCTTTTAAAAGGTTTGTAACTTCTGATTCTTGAATAGGTCTCCAAGTTTAAATGCAAATTCCTCTTACAGGTGGTGCTGCAATCTGCAAATAACATTGGCATAAAAATTACTTGGATTGTTTTTATTCTAGTATTAATTTTGATGTACACTGGATTTGTATTTGGATTGCATGTTGAATACAGTTATTGTCCTTGATATGTTCGTCATCTCCTCAAACCTCTAACCGGAAGTCAAAGTGGGCTCTCATACGACGTCAACTTTTGCAGGTCTGAACATAAATAATTATGATTGTTTTCTCCTGCTTTTGTAATATTTTCATTTGTCATATTATGTGAAGCTTCGTTTTATTATATTGGTGCTTGTGCTTTATCAATAAAAAATATTTGAGTATTTACTTGGGCTGTTAATCATAAATGTACTAATTAACAAGGTTTCATATCTTGAGCAAGGGAACTTCAAGTTTGCCAAGTCTATTTTATGTTTTGCATTATATTTAAGTCTGATGTCGAGGAAGTGGTGAGCATTTATAGTGTTTCTGAAGTGGAAATATGTTCTCATAGTTTCTATTGATAAAAAACTGACCCTCAACATAGGTATGATAAGATGAGAGCATTTTATTACTGTCCATAGGTGACCAAAATAATAGGTCATTGGGACTAGAAAATACAAGAGGTCACAGTCATATGTGGGAGTAGCCAAGGCTACTCCTGAAAGCTAAAAAGATAATGGGATACACATGAAAATGAAAGAAATGTGAGTAAGTGTGAACAAAGCTGGTAAACCCTAGAAAAGAGGGAAGTAATAGTCAACACTAGATATGGAGGTATAAGTAGAGGGAGCAAAGCCATTTATGTTAGCATCAATCATTATAAAGGTACCAATGCAAAGCTTGACAATTCCTTATGTAGTGTGCTTGGGGCAAAGAGGGCTTAGCTGGGTGACCCCATAATTAGTCCAAGAGTGGGAAGTCAAAGCTCTCCTAAAAGATACTCATAGGGATTTAAAACTACGACCGATGCCTTGCAGTTCAAGATTTTTAACGAAGAGACCACTCTTTGTGTAGAACAATACTAGAGTATTTGATGGGATTCAGTACAAACCAAACTATATGTTACTAAGATGTGGGGTTCTGTAAACATCACCTTGTCTTGTATGTCTTACTTTAGCAACAAGGATCATACTAAAAAATCATTAGGACATGTGAAGGTTTCCTTTGTGTTGTAAAGAGTCTTCCATGAGAACTGTTATCACAATTCTCGTAGCAACCAAAATAATTGATCCTATTCAAGACGACAGAGAATGACGGTTGCTAAAGTTGTGACCCTCAAGGATCCTACCCCGCTAAAAATGTATTGGTTGTCACTCTAGGTAAGATTCTTGCCACTTTAAGCTTCTTAGTACACTGAGGGTGAACTAGACTAGCTATGGGGGAGACCCAAGGTCAGTTGAGAGGCCAAAGCCCTTTTCTAACGATACAGGATACCAGTGAAAGATTGACAATAAAATGGACAAAATACCTTGTGTTGCTGCTTGAAAACGCACCTGGGATAACACGACAAAAATCTTCAAGTTGCTTGGTGCATCCTTGGGGGCAAGCCTCGAGTCAAGTACTATCACTTGATCTTGACTCCTCCGTTTAGGCTAACTCCTAACGAAGCCAAGGGTGGTGGTCCCTAACAAAATACTATGGATGACTAAACCTAAGTACAAAAAAAGTAAATGTGATTTTAGGAGTTAAAAATAAACTGATACAAGGTATTGCAGATCACAAATTTAAATCAAGAACATACGATACAATATTCCATTAATAGATGAATTCACTTGGGTTAGACCAATGCCAATTGTTAAAATTTGGGTTTGGTTAGAGTTTGGGGCAGAAACTTAAAACATTTTGTGACTTTGACCTGATTGTATGCCAAGTAAAAGGGATATTCTCTTGTAAAAATATGCAATTGAAAAGGTACAGGGATGCAGTTAGGCTAGCAACTGAAGAATTCCATGCCTTATCATTGGAAGCCATTCCAAGACTACAGAATCAGACAACTGATGCGCTTGCAGTTTTCTCATCTACTTTTGACCCAACCGATACATTACAGGATACAGGGAAAGTTCAGATGGTGTTCCGCCCTTCTGTTCCTGACAACTTGATGATTGGGAAGTATTCGATGATGACAAACAGATCCACTGGTTCATGGCCAACATGGAAGAATACTCAAACAACCTTATTGATTGGAGAGAGGAGGGATCTACAGAACAGTCGTGTTATCACACAAACTCTAGCTGCTTGTGGTATGTATCCCTATAGGGATGGTAGAGGTGCATAGCCAAGTAGGTGTAACAAACAGTAGCCAAGTCCTCTGTCCAAGGGACAGAAGTCACACCGGACAAGGCTACAGTCGCTTTAGACGTGGCCAGTAGCCAAGTCAGGGGGGAGACCCCACTCAACCAGTGATGGTTGAGACCCTACAATCAGACACCCAAACCCAAAAGATAAACAAAGTGAAAGACAAAATGGATGACTAAGTGTGAGAAATCCTCCAGCCTGGTGGAATCAAGACTCTGGATGGGAAAATGTACTAGAAGAAACCAATTCAGATCTGATTACACATACAAATGATGGACTCAATGAAAGATTAGAAGGCTGGAAAATAAATCAGCGAACAAAAAATTACTATAAGAGTGTATAGGAACCCTGCCTATGGGGAATGAAGCTCATTATGATTTAGTAATACATGGCAGAGATGAATAAGCAATTTAAACACATATTCCAGCAATTAGAACTTGATTAAATGGCTGATTTAAGACACAAAAAAACAGACCAGCAAGCAATGAAATTAACAGCCCTAGGGGAATAGGTTAAACAGTAGAAAAATGGACCTAGGGCAGTAAAAAAAAGACGTTTTTAAGCACTTCCAGCTGCTGATACTTGGTATTCTATGGTAAAGAGACGTTACGGAGCAGATTAAAGAGTACCCATAACCCCAAAGTTGACCCAAAAACCAGATTTGACAGTTTTGCCCAGGTAGGGCGAAATTGGTGAAGGACTAGTGCCTAGTTCTATGGGCATATGGAGTCGGATTGCAATGAAATTTGAGATGTGGGCGTTTAAGCATAAATCATTACTGGGTTTTAAATAAAAAAAAGATTCTAATGGTGGGAAGTTAATTTTTTGTAATTTTAGGGTTATTTTAAGGTTGCAGCTTAGCAAAACAGTGAAAATGACAAAGAAGAGACAAGGAAATGAAGAGCACCTGGTAAAATGGTGAAGTGAAGAGCTTTTGAGTGAAGACTAGCCCAGAAGATCAAGTGTGGAGCAGCCTGCGTGTTCCCTTGAGCATGAGGAGCGACTGGATGCCAATGGTGACCTGGGTACCTGCCACAATCAAGAAATAATCAGTAACTGTAGCAAATAAACAAGTACAATAGCAAATAAATGGCTGAAAGATGAGAGAATTGAATAGCAATAAGCAAACTACAACTCCCTTGTGAATAACTTCGAAGAAAACAGCTAGAGTGGAGCTCCCGCTCCAAGTATAGCGCCCTTCTTCAAATGGCGACCAATGCTGCAAATAAAAACCAGCCAACAAATATGGAAAGACAACACAAGATATCTCCACAATGCGTCCAACACTAGCTATCAATCACCACAAGATTAACTCCACAACACCAAGTATCAAGCTGAAAATGGAATGTCTCTCTCTCTATCAAGTGCAAGTCGAAAATGCCAAGAAGAAGTACAATGGAGGTGAGTCCATTCTCTTATAGAGATGGCTCACTCTCAACTAGGTTTCCCCCCAAAATGGAGGGTTGAGATCATCTCCCCATCTACAAAATCGAATGGTGGAGATGACTCAAGGAGGGCGGTGCGAATTGCCCCAAGGAGAAGCGCACTAGTGGATGAGAGGGGCCCTTGTGGGCCATACAATGCAACAAGGTGGAGTTGGGGGGTGTCTATGGGATGTTTTATCTCCCCAACCATATACAATAAGGGTCCCACCATCAAGGACAAGCAAATCGAACTCCCCACTAAGGAGGAAAATGCCCCTATGGGCCAAAATCGACCTCTATGGTGAGATGGGAAAATGAGGGCCCCACAACCATCAAATATAATGTCAAAACATACCAAAAATACCTTATGAATTACCTTTACCATTGCCAACCATTGATTTTGCCATTTGCCCATAGTTGCCTTAGTCAAAATTCTAATTTCCATGTATTTTCTGCTGGTTTATATGGCTGAAGACGAAAATTGGGCTTTTGACCCACTTTTATTGCCCGGATTGCCAAACCGTCTGCTGCAATGTGATCGTGGACCCCAAAAGTAGTAGGGATGACCACTTGAACGACCCCGATCCATCACTTTGGCAACATTTGCCCCAAATCCATGATTTTTAATTAAAACAGGTCAAAGTTGACCAATAATAATTAAAAATCTCTCAACTGGTTCAATGTTTTGCAATTCCGTCAATTGCATGCTCATATGGAACCCCTATAGATAATAAATGATCAAAATCGAAATTCCGATCGCAACATTTTTTCGAGCCCATTTTTGGCCTAGTCAACTCAGTTTGACCAAGTCAAATCTGGTCAACTATAGTGCTAGCTGAAACCTGTATGCAAGCATGAAGTGACAAGGCTCAATTAAACAAGTTAGTACATTACTAAGCAATAAATGATATCATGGTGATCAAAAATACATTAAATCCCGAAATAGTACAAGGCCCTGGTGAAGTGGGCCCACCACCTCCAAAAGACTAGGATGCTATACACCTACATAGAATTGACCACCTTGCTGACTCTAGGTGATGTGGACAACAAGGTAAAAGATATGGGAGGACGAGGATAAAGATCATGTGACCATTAGACATCTCGGGAAAGCGGGGTCCATTAAGGTAAGTATGCCATGACAAAACACGGGGAAGGGTAGTGCCTCACAAATGGTTATAGTGCAGGGAAACCACCACTAGTCATCTAACAAGTATCCCACAACTCACATCTGTATCTGAAGACTCCGTGAGGTTCTTTTCTAGAGCCGCCAAACTGGGTGTCCGACAAACCATAACTTGAGACTCTAGGGGGCAATCTTGAGCTTGTCCCTTGCTCCTTCTCACCTCCTTGTCCCGCAGGACTAGGTGAGGAATAACCACTACAAATGCTGATATGTATAGCTGACCAGAATCCATGTGTGTTCATAAACACATTGCATGGATTTTACAATGAGTTTCATACTTAGCCCTTTTATGGCTAGATTTTACATTTATAACATAGAGGCCTTTTTAGCCTGATTTACATTTCATTTCTTCAAATCTTCATTTCTTCATTTCTTCATGGCCCTCTTGGGCTACATACATATCTCAAAAGATATAAACATGGCACTCATACTGCAAAGGTAATGGGGGTGGGTAATACATGCTTTGACGACAAGTGGGGAGCACCCGGTGAGGCTACACAATCCTAATTGCATTGCAACATCGGGGGCAACCGACAGGAGCAAATCCCAGGTCTAACCGTGTATCTCACACACTAAAGAGCCGAGGCACAATAAACAGGGAGTCATGGCAAACTCAAAGATCAGTGGGGAAAGGGGGTCCTCATGACCACAAATCAGAATCCAAGTCGGGGGAAAAAAGGTGTCATGGATGAGTCGGATGGGTGGAGAAGGTGATAATGGTGCTAAAGTCAGCTATCGATGGGCTGAGTGATCAAGTCTAAGCCAAGTATACAGGACATGACCCAGCGTGCATATACATAAGTCTAACCGGAGGGGTGGACTGACATCATCGAAGGCCCAAACACATCATATCATAAGTAGATCACCAAATATATCATCTCATGCAAAGTTAGTGTACTAGCAAGTATAAAATAGTCTAATCTACAACATGAGCAATAATCCATTTATGCAATACCTGCTGCTACTGAACCTGTATCTGAGCTGGATCTCTGCTGAATCCGAGCACATAATAAACCAGCACTGTACTGTGACAATCTCGATCAAAATAAGACTAGGCAACTGTCTCAAATGGGCTTGTGTCAAAGCTTGGCAAGGAAAGGTAACCCTGTGGTAGATGGTAAGTCCAACTGCCTGTCCCCTCTGATATGTCTGCTAGGGGCAATCTGAACAAAAATGCCTCCTCTGAAGACAGCTGATCTCCTGATCTGGAAAAAAAAGTACTGTGCGGTCCTCGGCCGCACAGTCTGCAGTGTGGAAGCTGCTGCCGACATAATATGTGATAACAAGTCGGATTACAATCCTATCCCAATGGAGAAGGTCTTGTTATCAACTATATCTGTACAATAGTTGAAACCTTATTGAGCCGCCAGTGTTGGAACACATCAGTGTTCACTTCCAGAGTATCTGGGTTTCATATATTTGGGTCTAGCCAGTTTTGGCTAGCCAGTTTTGTTTTTGAGTCGACATGACCATGGCCCCATGGGGGTTTATAACAAAGTGTGCTAATAGGGTCTGAGTGGCTCAGTTCCCCATGACTTGATTAAGCAACTAAGGTACTCCAGGGAGTTTTTTCCCTTGTCAATTATACTTTGCTTAAGGCGATGTATAATCGATGAGGCTTTCTCCCGCTTCCTCCAAAGCCGGAATGCCTGATTTTGAAAATTTGAGCCGTGGGGGGTTATTAGAGTCCAACTAATATGTATAAACCTACTAGACACTATTAGAATAGGTTTTGGTCATGTCCTAGGTCTCTAGGACCCCCAAAAAAAATTTCGAAAAAATTTTACCGGACGCGTTGGATTTGGGGTTTTTAATTTTTAATTATTTTTAAATTTTAATTAAATTTCTCTATAGTTTAAATGGAGAAATTTGAGTCTGTAATATGTCAGTCATCCGGGGTCTGAATTCAGTGATTGATGGCTCATTTCATAAGCCAAAAATCACACATGACCTATGGACCAGCTAAACCCAACTTTCGGATGTCAATTCAGCCTCATAATTAATATTTTCTCTAAAAAGCCATTTACAGAGAAATTACTAATTAAAATAATAAAATTGAATATTTTGGAGATAATCCAAATCTCTCCAAAATTAATCAATTTGAATAAAATAAAAGGCTAAATGACATGGCAATAGACATTTATGAAGATTCCAATCAACTCCAAGTGGCTTCAGTTAGTTATCCAGTCACCAGAAGACTTTCCACTCAAACTAATTCGCCCTCCTTCCTTGAAAAATCGATTTAGTGAGGTGTCATGTGATGAATGGGTTGGTTAGCCTGAGGTAGGCGCCTTCCTTGATTTGTGTGATCACTTAGGCTTGGCTCCCATATGAACTACACTTATCACTCCACTTGTCATTCACTTACCCACTCGCCTCTCTCATGAAGCTCACGCATCCCTCCTTCAAGCTCATGCATTTCACCTAATTCCTCACGTGGATCCTTGTTGGAGGTTGGTTATTGGATGGTGAAGCTTCCCATGCAATCACCAAAGTCGAGTTGTGCCACATCTTCACTCACACCTACCAATAAACTCGAGTTGTCCATTGTTTAGCTCTCCAAGCTTGGTTTAGATTGGAATTCGACCTTATGTCTATTGGTTTCTTGGCTCTCTCTCAAGCCAAGTTCGATTTAGGGTTTTAGCTGAGTGTTTTGTTATATAAGAGATGCATTTCAGCTCTCTAAGGATGGATTGTTGATGCAAGAGAACTCTGCTGAGAATTGTAATATTGTTATGCTCATATTGGAATAAAGATCAAGACTTTGGAGGTCCATGTGTTTTCAAATTTGTGTGGTGAATATGTCTAATGCATTGAGGTGATATCTTCCTATAACCGTCCTCTTATTTATGCAAGTGTTTCTTTCATTATTGCTAGCTCAAGAAGGCTATCTTTAGTCCATGAGAATAGTCATTTGTTGTATTCAAGTTGATTATGTGTGTGATGTTTTCCAAAGATTTAAATGAGCAAGAAGTATTCGGTTATACCAATGTTGATTTAGTCTTGGCTATCTAACATACTAGCATTTGATTTCACTTATATGTTTGAGTGTGTTGGGATTTTTATAGGTATTTTCGAAGGTGAAGACAAGCGTGAGCTAGGTTGCATCTAGCTTGACTTCACAAGCAAAGCTTTTTCCACTATAATCTTTTGTTTTGCAGGATCTTCAAGCTCCTTCATCTTTCTTCAAAAAACGAACTAAAAAAGAGATCTCTCATCCATCAAAACTTCAAAAAATTCACATTTTTTCAACTTGGTTACTTGATCTACCCATCTAAAGCTGTGGAAATCCAAAAAACCTATCCTTATCCAAGCTTAGATCTTGTCTTGCTTACCTTTGATTTGCGGCTAGCTCGACCTTGCCTCTCTCGTTTTCCTCCTCTCACCACTTTCATCATCTTCCTCTCCTATTCGTCTCCCTTCTCCCTTGCCATCTAGCTTCCCTCTCTCCTCTCGTTTCTTCCCTCCATCCTCCTCTCGTTCACCTTCCAAGTTACATTAAAAAGCATACAAAAAGGCCAAAAACGATTGGACTCTTAAGGTTTGGATTAATGGTAGTATTTTTATGCCCTTAAAAGATTTGTAGTTAGTCATTAGTGGATCTAGTTTTCTCTTTTTCCATTAGCTAGTTGCTTTTGCATTTATATTTAGATCTTTGCATCCTAGATTCCATTTGAGGGTTAGAGTTGAATCTTAAGTGTTTTATCATTCTCATGTATTGAAAGGGTAGTCTTAAAAGCATTCTAGATCTTAATCTATTACATTAGTATAGCTTGCATTGTTTAGGCTAGTTTCCATTTCTTAAAAGATAAAAAATTACATAACAAAATTTTTCATTCTTAGATCTCTTTCCTGTCATATTTTAGGCTTTCATTGTTTGCTGCTCCGTTTGCATTTTTACACATGTTTTGAAGTAAAAATCTCATAAAGCATAGTCTTAAGTTCTTTTTAGGATTCTAGGTTCAATAGTTTAAACTTTTGTTTTTATCCTAATGACTAATGGGTGCCTTGTTTAAGAAATTTTTGAGACTTGTGTAGGTGTTTCAAAAAGAAGACAACTTGAAAAACTTTTAAAGAAGCAAGATCCAAGAAAGAGCCAAAGAGAAGCTCAAGTGAAGTCTGAACCAAGGAGAAGTGCAAACCATGAATATCATTTGAAATAAACCACTATCCTTTGTACAAACTCATAAGAGTTTTCATCTTTTTCATTCAAGTTTTATCTCTCAAAAGTCCTTCAAAGGTTTTAAACCCAAGGCATTTGTAATCATTTAATAAAAGGTTCAAGTGGAGGAGGCCTCCACTTTTTTGGGTTTCTTCCTCATTTGGGGAAGAGTGTTGTGGTTGGTTAGTTTAGATCTTATCTTTTCAAAGTTCATAGATTTACTTTTCGTTTCTTGTTCTTAGATTAAATATTCCATTTCCAAGTCTTGACTAGAGTAAAGCTAACCTTGGGATTGCATCCCAAAGGCCACATAACTTTGTTGTAGCTACTCGTTCCCCCGTTAGCATCTTGTGGACATCCAGCTAGCTGGAAGGTTTCCAAGACTGACGGTTCTAGTGGTTGACCTTGTTCGGAGGTTGATCCCACCTTTAGAGTAGAATTGCTTGGTAGAACACTAGATCTTTCAGTTATTTCATTTCATTTTGCAAGTAGCATGCTAGTTGTCTTTATATTTCTTTGAGCTATCACTTGATTTAATTCCGCAAAAGCTTCATAATTGTTTCCACAACTATTTCATTTTCTTGCAATAAAATGAACAAAGCCTCTTGAACTTGGCCAAATCCAAGTCAAGAGCACTCTCTGTCGGAGAGCATATAGACTTGCACGTTCCCCCTGCATTAGGCATTTTAAAGTAGGAAGTCTCTTGAACTGTGGTCTTAAGACCAAGTCAAGAGCGCTTTTTGTCGGAGAGTTGAACAAGTGCTCTAAATAATAAAACTTTTCAATCCACACTTCCCCCTTAATTAATTTATCTTGGTCGTTTGTCCAACACCTGTATGCTCTGCCAACCGGAAACGGTTGGACTAGTATTCAGAAAGGTGAAGGATTTGATAATCTCATAAGTGATAATTAATTAAAACTTTCACCTCCATAACCAACGAACCGACGTTGTTCAAAAAGTATTCAAAGCAGTTCTCAGGGGAGGTGCCGAAGTGCCCAATCTGCAACACGGTGGCTAGTTAGCATTGTGCGCCTCGCTGTGATTCTAGACAGGTCCGACATGTCTCTTAAAGGAGCTGCTTAGAATGTCTTTCCGGACACTCTTTTGACATCCTTGGTTTTAGCCATAATAATCAAGACCATTAAAACTTTGAAATTTACCAAGATAATTTGCACAACGATCTCACGAACAGTTACTATCAAGACTTATTTTTCAGCATCCCCCAGCACTACAATTCAATTATTTTGACTCCGTTACCCATTGGATAAGGCACTGGTCCTTTTATCATTAAATTTTTATCTGTGGATGCTTCTTAATTATCTCAAGTCTTTATATACTGTTTCGCAACGTGGATTGCATCTTATCTTGTGTTTTATTTAAAAGTAAATCGTGTGTCTTTCATCACTAAAAACTCCTAAACAACACCCATCCGCATCACCGTAGATTTTAAAAACTTAAAACATTGAGCCTTAGTGAAACTCTTTCTTAGGGACTACCCCCCTTGGCTTCGTTAGGAGTTTGCCTAAACGGAGGAGCTAGGATTCAGGTGACAGTACCTGGCTCATTGCTTGCCCCCAAGGCCACACCTCTCTCAGTTGTAGTGAAGAGACAACTTTCGAAAGATTTCCGCTGCTGGTGTGCAATCTGGCGGACAACAGGTCTCTTTAGAAAGAATATTTGACAAGGATAATTGCTGCAAATAGAAAGTGGAAATGTCTTCGGATCCAGGGTACGAAGAAGTAAACATCGGTTTACAAGAAGACCCTCGCCCAATAAAGGTGGGCAAAGCACTTAACTATCAGGAACGCAAAGAAGTGATTGATCTAGTCCGAGAATTCAAGGATGTGTTCACCTGGTCATATGATGAGCTCAAGACGTACGACAAGAACATAATTCAGCATGGTATACCTTTGGAAGAAAATGCGAAACCTCATCGACGAAAGTTACGGAAGATAAATCCAAAGCTAGCTCCATTGGTGAAAAAGGAATTACAGAAGATGGTTGAGGCCAAGATAATAGCTATGATCAGTTATTCAAAATGGCTTTCTAATCCGGTCCCAACCAGAAAGAAGACGGGAGACGTCCGAGTATGTGTTGATTTTAGAAACACGAACGTGGTCTCGAAGAAAGATAATACCCGCTCCCGAATATGGAGCTTTTGCTACAAAGAATTATAGGTTCACATATAATGTCTTTTCTTGATGGTTTTTCGGGCTTCAACCAAGTGGCGGTTAAGAAAGAAGATCGAGCTAAGACAACTTTCACCACTCGTTGGGGCACTTACCAGTATTTGAGGATGCCATTCGGATTGATGAATGCTGGAGCTACATTTGAGAGATCCATGGATTATGCTTTCAGGGACATCATGTAGAAATTCCTAGAAATATACGAAGATGATCTGGCGGTCTATACCAAAGAAAGAAAGAACCACATCAAACATCTACAACAGGTATTTGAACGTTGTCGCAGGTATGGCATTTCTTTAAACCCTAAGAAGTCTATTTTGGGAGTCACTGAAGGTAAATTGCTATGCGATATTGTTACTCAGGAAGGTGTTAAAATTGATCCCGATAGAGTTAAGGCTATCAAGGAAATACCTTTGCCTAAGCATCTTAAAGTTCTGAGGTCTTTCTTTGGAAAAATTAATTTCATTCGTAAGTTTATACCCAATTTTGCTCAACTTACTAAACCTTTGAATAAGTTGCTTAAGAAAGATGCAGTGTTCAGGTGGACCGATGAGTCAAAGAAAGCTTTTGAAACCATCATGGATGCGATCACTCGAGCCCCGGTGTTGGTAAGTCCGGACTATTCCAAACCTTTTCAAATATTTTCTTTTGCATCTGCTGACACCATTGTAGGAGTTCTCCTACAAAAGAATGAAAAGAGTGAAGAACAACCAATTGCTTTTATGAGTAAATCCTTAAGCAGTAGAGAAGCGAAGTATCACAGTATGGAAAAGCAAGATTACGCCTTGGTGATGTCACTCAAACATTTCAGAGTATATATAGGGTATTCGAAGATTATGGCTTATGTTCCTCATCCAGCAGTAAAAGAAATATTGAAGCAATAAGATGGATTAGACGCTCTAGCCAAATGGATTACGAAAATACAGGAATATGACTTAGAGATCTAGCCTACTAAGTTGATCAAACGAAGAGGACTAGCTCAGTTAATGGAAGAAGGAAATGAAAAGGCCTTGGACCTAACAGAAGAAAGGCTTCCTATGGTTTTAGTGGTCAAAGAGGCCATAGAACAGTGCGACTAGTACAGAGACATTACATACTTGTTATCACACAACTTGTAGTTGTCTCTAAAGGTATCCTATCTAGGATGGGAGAGGTGTAGACAACTAAAGAGGTGACCCAAGGCTTGCCACAGTTCCCAATGCAAGTGGGTGTCATGTTAATCGAGGCAACCTTCACTTTAGATCAAGATGAATCAAGATCAAGGGGGAGACCCTAGCCAATCTATGAAGACTAGCTAACCCAATAACTCCTAAGGAAATGTGTAAAGTTATGCAAGGAGATCAAGGCTCAAAGATTCTAGATCTAGAAAGGTAAGTGGACCCAAGAGTTAGGATTTGGTTGATGAGGCTTAGGAGATGACAAATTGTTCAACCAATGAAAGATAAAATGCCACTTATGGAGTTAAATTAATAGATCTAGATAGATCTAATGCCATGAAAAATACCCAAGTGGGGCCCACCCCTTAAAAAGTGGAAAATGGTCTAAATAGGGCCCACAAGGTCAAAATTAAGGTGAGATGGCACTAGGGGGTATGCTATAGCATGGATCTATGGATTTGAGAATGAATTAGCAATACCCACATATGGGATCTAGCAAATGGCCACCTACCCAAGGAGTGCGACTTTCCTCAAGGAGGACTAGTGCCTTAGATGAAGGGGAAAATGGAGTCGGATGTCCACCAAATTATAGATCGGGATAATTAAGATGATTATCTAATGTTAGGATATTTAGACACTTAGGAGTTAGTTAAGATCAATTTGTGTAATATATCCGTTAGGGATAGTGTGTTTCTTTAGTATGCATTAGTATGCATTTGTAAATACCTAATCCGACGGTCACGATATGTTTCCGACATAGAGTGATCCGACGGCTCAACTTCTCTTAGATCAAACCTAACCTTGATCCGTGGCTTAACACCCGATTGGTCCATGATCTCTATTTAAAGAGCATGGAGGGTCATTGTTTAGTTGATTGATTATGAGAAGCTCATTTGTAACTTTCTTTCTTTGCATAATAAATTGTCCCGTAGAAGCTATTTGGCCGGGGCCGTGGAGTGTTTCCCTCAAGAGGGTTTAAACCACGTCAAAACATCGGTGTGTTGATCTGTGATCTGTTTGTGTGAAGTGGTTGTTCTTGGTGTTCGGTCCTTTGGTAGTACCCTGTGTACCCGAACATGGTATCAGAGCTTTTATGAAGTGTTGCTTCCGATTATGATCTAGATCTTGAACTGCTGTTGCCGAAACTCGAAAGGGTTTCTAGTTCTGGTATTTTTGTGCATTTCTGGGTTGTGGGAGGTGTTCCATTGCGTCCGGAGCGTCGTTTCCATTGGGAAATAGTTTTCGTTTGATCGAAAACGGTTCCCGGTTGCTCCAGAAACGCGTATTTCATCAGATCTGAAGGTATAATGTTACAGTGACGCATTTTTTTATTTCGGTTTTTGAAAAGAAAAAAATCTCATATTACATTTTTTTTTACTGTTAGATTTTTTTTGGTTCGGATTGTTGCTTTCCCGTCTGCGTATGCTCTTTGCCGTGCACCTTGAGCGATCTCGGCAAATAAGAAACAAAAAGGGAAAGGGTTTTTCTCGGCTGCGTATGCTATTTGCCGTGCACCTTGCGCGATCTCGGCAAATCAGAAACAAAGAGAAAATGTAGACCTTCCGGGCAAGCTAACAAGATCTAACTCCACAAGTGTGGAAAAGTTTTTTTTGTTTTGATTTGTGGTTTGTTTTGCAGGAAAAAGGGCAAGCACGCAAACCGAGCAAGAAGAGTAAAAAAAAAAAAAAAAAAAAAAGCCCCCTTCCTCATTCCCATATTTTACATACCTTTTAATCTAGTTCACTTGGTTCAAAGTTGCTTTATTCCTTAATAGGTCTTGAGTTCAAGTCTTAGAAAGTTACTTTTGAAAGAAAAAGTGTATGCAATTTCTAATTTCAAGTTACTTTATTGTAAAAGTGAATTTCACTTAAATAATAAAAAATAAAAATACAAGTGAGTCACTTAAGTTTTTTTATTGTTGCACTATTTAAAAGTAATATCATTGTAAAAGTGAAATCACTTATTTTACAAAAGTGGTTCACTTAAAGCAACTTTCTTGTAAAATAATTATCAAAAGGTCCATCTTGGGAAGAAGGGGGTTCTTTTTTTTGCTGGACATTCTCTAGCTGCCACGTCACTATTGGGGACATCTTCAACAGTTTCTTTGTTCAAGCATAACTTCATCATACAGAGTCCGTTTTCAGTGCCGTTTTTTTTTAAACCGCCTATTTTTTCGAGCTCTTCACATCCAGACTATTGGTTTCTACTTTTACAGCCATTAATTTACAAATATGGCCGCCCTTTGTGATATTCTACTTAACAGTTCCAACTATTTCTCATGGAAATCTCGTATGGAGGATGTTCTACGAAGTAGGGGACTTTTCAGAATTACAACAGGGAAAGAAAAAGAACCCACTGATGATGATAAGAAAATAAAATGGGCAAATAGATGTGATGAAGCTCGTGGATTGATTGGGATGTCAATCTCTACTGATTTGCGATTCCACATATCTGGAATTGATGAACCTAATGCTGCTTGGGACAAGTTGGAATCTGTGTTTGGTAAACACAATGAAATTCGCGGTCACCAACTCGAAAATGAGTTGATTTCTTTAAATCCAAGTGACTTTTCATGCATTCAAGATTATTTATCTAAGTACAAAACTCTTAAACTCTTATGTGCAGAATGTAAGATTGAGAGGGAAGACAAACAATGCATTTATCATATTCTTTCCAAACTTGGACCTGCATATTCTGTTTTTGTATCTACATTTTACTCCATGAAAGCATCCTTGAATGCAGCTAGCTATCAAGAGCCTAGTCTTGAATCCTTTTGTGATTCCTTGATTAGAGAACAAGATAAACTCATTCATCGTGGAATAATCAACAATGCAGATACATCTGGGAAAGCCTTATTGTCCCAACAGAAAGAAAAGTCCAAGCCTCCCAAGAAACAAAATTTTCGCAATAATAAGTCAAACAAGGGTCCAAAACCCTCTCAGTCAGCTCCTTTAAAAAATGACAAAGGATCCAAGCCAAAAGGCAAGAAGACTGAGAGTCATTGCAACTATTGCAGGAAAGATAATCATGATGAATCTAAGTGTTTCAAGAAGATGGCAGCCTTGGAAGCAGCAATGAAGAAGCATCACATCAGCCTAGATTCGCCTTCAGAATCTGCCTCTCATGGACATGCACTTTGTGCTTCTGGTTATTCTTATAATGCATCTTCTTCTTCTACTTCAAATGAATGGCTCATTGATTCTGGAGCATCTTATCATATGGCTAAGGATCAAGCCATCTTTTCTACTATGCATGAATGTAACACCAAACAAATATTTGTTGGTGATGATAGATCTCTAAGTGTTGTAGGAGTTGGAATAGTTCCAGTAGATAATGGTCATTTTAGTAATGTACTATGTGTTCCAAGAATTTCCTGCAATTTGTTATCAGTCTATCAGATCACTCATTCTGGTGAAGGTAAAACTGTGACCTTTACACCTCACCAAGTTGTAATCAAGGATTTTAAAGATCCTCAACAGGTCTTAGCTACCGGAATTGTTGATGATATTACCAGGTTGTACAAGTTTAACAACTTTGGGTCATCACCTTTCCCTTCAGTTTTTGTTGCTCATAGTGATAACTTGAGCAAACTTTGGCATGAACGATTTGGTCACTTAAATTATCGCTCATTGCAACAACTATGTAAAGAAAATATGGTGACAGGTCTTCCGATGGTATCTTGCAGAGATAGTGTTTGTTCCGGTTGTGTACTCGGAAAATATCATCGGGACAGTTTTGACAAACGTGCCTCTTGGCACGCCTCGGTTCCCTTGGAGCTTGTGCATAGTGACTTGTGTGGTCCTCTTCCATCTGCTTCATTTTATGGTTTCAAATATTTCTTAACTTTCATTTATGATTACACCAGACGCACTTGGGTTTATTTCCTAAAACTTAAGAGCGAAGTATTTAACATGTTCTTGGCCTACAAGGCCCTTGTTGAAAAACAATCTGGTCATCAAATTATTAAGTTAAGATCTGACAATGGAGGAGAATATGTTAACAAACAGTTCACTACTTTCTGCACTGAACAAGGCATCCAACAACAACACACTGTTCCATATACACCACAACAAAATGGTGTAGCTGAGCGGAAGAACCGCACTTTAAAAGAAATGGCTAATTGTATGATCCAATCTAAGGGACTAAGTCTTCAATTTTGGGCTGAAGCCATAAATTGTGCAAATAACATAGTTAATCGCACCCCCACAAAAGCATTACAAGGTATAACACCGGAAGAAGCATGGAGTAAAATTAAACCTGATGTAAGTCACTTTCGTGTGTTTGGTAGTGAAGCATGGGCTCACATTCCGGATGAAAAACGGAAAGCATTACAACCCAAAAGTGAAAAGTGCATATTTGTTGGATATTCTTAAGATGTAAAACGCTATAGACTTCTTCAACCACATTTTCATGCTATAATCATTAGAAGAGATGTTAAATTTGATGAAAATCTCTTGGCCTGCGAGCCTAACTCGGCGATTGTGCCATCTTTGGCCTGCGAGCCTGATTCGGCGTTTGTGCCTCCTTCTTCTTCTTCCAACTTCCTTAACAGGTTTCCAACTCCAGTTTCTGATGATGACAGTGAGGATGAAAATCCACCTCCGCCTGCTCATGTTCCTCCAGTTGCACCAGCACAAGTGCTTCCTCGATGGGTTCGTTCAACATGTGAAGCAGCTGGTGATCTTGCCGGTGATCCTAGAGATCAACGTCGAACACGTTCTCAGTTTCAGCGAGCCTCTTCTCTTTTGGCTCAAGTTTCCGAGAATCATGATCCAGAAAATTTTGCAGAAGCTTCAGAGAATCCAGATTGGGATGCTGCCATGGATGAAGAATATCGTTCCTTAATGGCGAACGATACTTGGGATCTTGTACCTCTTCCAAAAGGAAGAAAACTTGTCAGATGTAAATGGGTCTACAGAACGAAGTATGCATCAGATGGAAGTGTTGAAAGACTTAAGGCAAGGTTAGTTGCCAAAGGTTTTTCCCAAGTTGAAGGGATTGACTACAATGAAACCTTTGCTCCCGTCGCAAAAATGAACTCCATCCGCCTTGTTCTTTCCCTTGCAGCCTTACACAATTGGGAAGTCCATCAAATGGATGTCAAGTCTGCCTTCTTACATGGTGATTTACAGGAGGAAATTTACATGGAACAACCTCCTGGCTATGTTCAGAATAACTCTAGCCTTGTCTGCCGCCTTAAGAAATCCTTATATGGCCTTAAGCAAGCCCCTAGAGCTTGGTATGCCAAAATGGATAACTTTCTCCTTGACATTGGTTTTTCTAGATGCCATTCTGACCCCAACGTCTATACCAAGAAAGTAGGAAACCATCTCATCATACTTGTTCTATATGTTGATGACCTTATTCTTACTGGTAGTGACCCTAAGCTTATAACCCATGTGAAATCCAGTCTTAAACAAAATTTTGAAATGTCAGACTTAGGACATTTGCATTATTTTCTTGGTCTCCAAGTCCTGCAAACCAAAGAAGGAATCTTTCTTTCTCAGTCTAAGTATGCTTGTGACCTTCTTCGTCGCTTTCACATGGAAGATTGTACACCAGCCCCTTCTCCCTTCCAGTCTGGAGTCAAACTTTCTGCCACTTGTACTTCACCTGAAGTCGATGCCACCTTGTATCGTCAACTTGTTGGTAGTCTTTTATACTTGACTCATTCCCGTCCTGACCTTTCCTTTGCCGTTGGTCGTGTTGCCCGTTATATGCAGACACCTCATGAAAGTCACTGGAAAGCAGCAAAAAGAATACTTCGATATATTCGAGGTACAGTTCAGTTTGGGATTCATTATAGTACAGGGGGGAAACCTTTGTTGGTTGGTTTCACTGATTCAGATTGGGCCGGCGATCCTGATGATCGAAAGTCTACTGCAGGTTATGTTTTCAGTCTGGGATCTGGACCTATTACTTGGGCTTGTAAGAAACAACAAGCTCTTGCTCTTTCTTCAGCAGAGGCAGAATATCGAGCAGCAGTTAATGCCAGTCAGGAAGCTTTATGGCTTCGACAGATCCTTTCAGAGTTTGGATTCGAGCAGCAGCAGCCTACTCCACTTTGGTGCGACAATCAAAGTGCCATCAAGCTTGCCAAAGATCTAGTTCTACATCAACGCAGCAAACACATTGAGTTACATATGCACTTCATCAGAAATCTTGTTCATGATCGGGTTCTTGAAGTGCTCTTTTGCCCTACAGATGATCAAGTTGCAGACATCTTCACCAAGTCTCTTACAGGAGCGAAGTTTTCTAAACTTCGATCTATGTTAGGAGTTCAGGAACTTGTCATTAAGGGGGGATAGGCTCTAATGCCTCCTTCCTTCTCCTAATAGTGTCATTTTTGTAAATCCTTCAATCCTATCCCAAGTTTTTCTTAAGGGGGGATGTTAGGATATTTAGACACTTAGGAGTTAGTTAAGATCAACTTGTGTAATATATCTGTTAGGGATAGTGTGTTTCTTTAGGATGCATTAGTATGCATTTGTAAATACTTAATCGGACGGTCACGATATGTTTCCGACATAGAGTGATCCGACGGCTCAACTTCTCTTAGATCAAACCTAACCTTGATCCGTGGCTTAACACCCGATTGGTCCATGATCTCTATTTAAAGGGCATGGAGGGTCATTGTTTAGTTGATCGATTATGAGAAGCTCATTTGTAACTTTCTTTCTTTGCATAATAAATTGTCCCGTAGAAGCTATTTGGCCGGGGCCGTGGAGTGTTTCCCTCAAAAGGGTTTAAACCACGTCAAAACATCGGTGTGTTGATCTGTGATCTGTTTGTGTGAAGTGGTTGCTCTTGGTGTTCGGTCCTTTGGTAGTACCCTGTGTACCCGAACATCTAGGTGGGTTTTAAATGTCAAGCACAAGTCATGGCTAGATCTCCATAGATCTAATGCATCACCTAGTGACCCAAGTGGGGCACAACCCTCAAAATGAGGAATGGGGCCCACAAGGTGAAGCACTAGGAGTAGGTTTAAGGGGTTGATCTATCCAATGAAGCAAAAATCTCACCTACCCATGTCTTGGAACTAGCAAACTAGCCTCCCTCAAGGAATGCGACTTCACTCAAGGAGAGCTAAGTGCCTTGGGAAATGGGCCAAATGGAGTCCAAACACCACCAAACTGTAGATCGGAAATATAGTGAGTAATGTAGAGGTGGGTTTTAAATAATATCCCTAAAAGCATGCTAGATCCAAGTAGATCTGAAAAATAAAAATTACAAGGGTTTTGAAGTTTAGGGTTTTGAGATCTAGAAACCATGGATAAGCCAAGGAGGAAAAATAATAACCTTTAGAGCATACCTGGATAATGAGATGAATGCCAATTGTGATGAGGATTACTTTGCCAAAGATCAAATGGAAGATTTTGAAGCCCTCTTGCCAAAATGATTTGTCCAAGCCCACACGTGTGCCCCTCTATACCTGTCAAACCAAGGAGACAAAGCATCAATCAGTCAGACAGAATGAGGGTAGATACAAGCTAGAAATAGATAATAAAGAATGATTGGTACAAAGACAAAACCACTCCCTGTTTGATCCATGATTTGGAAAGAAGTTGCAGGGCAAGCCTCCTCACCAATGCGCATTCCTCCCAAGACGTCTTCTTCACCTGTAATTCAAAAGTATGGCAATAGATGCAAGATAGCTACAAGATATCATCCAGTGCAATGGACAAAGCATTTACAATCATCAGAACCAAACATCCACTTCAAGATCCTGTTAAGATCCTAGTGGGCGGCCTTCACTAACACATCGGGGTTTTGGTGTAACGGTTCGTATCATCTGGTATCAGAGCCTCCACCCAGGTTCGAGTCACGGAGCGGGTGGCAACACCGACCTTGCAATGTTTGTCCGGGGCTCGTACGGCTCAAAGGGGACACTGTTTGAAGCATATCTGAGTCCATAATCCAACGTACGCTTTAGGTACTGTTATAACTCAACTTGTAGTTGTCTCAAAAGGTGATCCTATCTAGGATGGTAGAGGCGTTGGACAACTAAAGAGGTGACCCAAGAGATGCCATGGTTCCCAATGCAATTAGGTGTCACACTAACCGAGGCACTCTTCACTTTAGATCTAGCCTAAGCAAGAGCAAGGGGGAAACCCTAGCTAACCTATGAATGCTAGCAAATCTACTCAAGACCTCCTAGGGAAATGTGAAAGATGAAATAGGAAGAGATCAAAAGTGATTAGATCTAGATCTAGGATTGAAAAGTGGACCCAAGGAGTTAGGGCTTGGTTGAAGAGGCTTATGAGATGGAAAAATGTTTAACCAAAGAATGATTAAGCCACTTATGGGTTAAGAATAGTAGATCTAGATAGATCTAATGCCAAATAGAAAGACCCAAGTGGGGCCAACCCTTAAAATATGGAAAATGGTCAAAATGGGGCCCACAAGGTGAAGATCAAAGTGAAATGGCACTAGGGGGTTTGCTACTCAATGAATATATAGATTTGAGAAGGAACAAGCAATACCCATGATGTGGATCTAACAAAAGCCCACCTATCAAGCAAGTGCAACCTCCCTTGGAGAGGCCCAGTGCCTTAGATGAGGGGGTAAATGGAGTTAGATGCCCACCAAACTTTAGATCCAAGGTTGATTAATTATCTTAGAGGTGGGTTTTAATTTTTAAGCCCAAGCAATTGTTAGATCTCATTGGATCTAGAAAATAAAAAAATGAGGGTTTGAGATCTAGAGAACAAATGGATAAGTTAGAAAAATACGTACCTCTTGAGCGTACTTGGAAAATGAGAATGGATGCCGATTATGACGAGGATTACTTCTACAAAGATCAAATGAAAGACTTGGTAGTTTCTCTTGCTCACACGATTTTCCCAAGCCCACTAGTGCGTCCCTCTCTTCCTGCAAAACCAAGGAGACGAAGCTCAATTAGCAAACAACATTGAGGGTAGATGCAAGTAAGAAGCAAATGATAGAGAATAATTGGTTCAAAGACAAAATCACTCCCTGTTTGAACCACAATTTGACAGAAGCTTGCAGGGTAGGCCTCCCCACCAATGCGCACTCCTCCAAATCGTCTTCTTTCCCTACAAATCGATACAGTGGAACAAAAATGCAAAATAGCTACCGAAATTCCTCAGTGCAATGGAAAAGCATTTACAATCATCATAGCCTAAACATCCATCTCAAGATCCAAGCATGTACTCAAAAGATATTTCTTGTGTTCCAATAACCAAGAGCCAAAAAATCTCTAGAGGCCTTTACAATAGGGGGGCCTCTTCCTTAAATAGGAGGAGAGAAACCAAAACCCTAACCACTTTTTAAATAAGTGGTGGAGATCAAAAGATAAAAGCAATACAATCAACTGCTAAGATGAGCCGGTAAAATATAACATGGATCCACTCACATGAGGGCGGTGCACACTCACTAAAAGAAGCCCTAGGAGGGTGCACACCACATGAAAATGACTAAAACATAAATGTGCCACGTAAGATGACAAGGAAAAGTGACTAGGAGCACATGGTGGGGCTAGGAGGCTTTATTATCCTTCACTAGCATCACCCCGTGGCACAATAATATAACATATGACTCAATAACATGTCCAAGTGAATAAATGACCAAATCCTGGGCCCCTCAACTAAGAGAAGAATGCATCAATGACAACCCAAAGATTGTGTGGACCCACACTAAGGTCAAACCACAAGTGACAAGTAAAAATATAACATGGAGCTAACTAGTACAAGTTCATCAACGCGAAGTATATAGTTTAGGGGTGAATTGGGGCTAACTAGTACAAGTGACAAGTTTGACCATGATACATGATGGCATCAAGGGTTTGGTTCACCACACTAAGGTCAAACCACAAGTTAATCCAACAATCTAGGAAAGTCGAATTGACTTGGAGAATAACCAGTGCCTTGGGAATTGGGATAATGGAGTCAAAGTAGGGTTGACTTGTGGTTGAGGACTCCTATAGTATGAGAGAAGTGGGCAATAAAGGTCTTGATGAACAAGTAGGTTTAGATCTAGGTTTAACCCAAGTGGACCACAATCCCTTAAAACAAGGAATGCTATCTCCAAGGCAAGATTTGACAAAGTGACACACTAGACCTAGGTTTTGAATTATTCCCGTTCCAAATCCGCAAGAAACTTAAGTACCCATGTCCTAGAAGTGAGTTAACTCACTTCTCCAAGGTGGTGCGACTTTACCCAAGGAGGCCTAAAAGTGGGGTTAGGTGGGTCAAGACAAGTCCGATGGCATCCAAACTTTAGATCCGGGTAGGTTAGTCAAGTAGGAGTATGGATCTATAATTTCACGGCAATCCGACGGCTAGATCTTACTAGATCTGAGTTTAAGTACACCTAATGGTCCAAAATGGGGATTAAATCCCTTAAAATGTGGAAAAGGGCCCACAAGGTGAATTTCAGAAAAGTAACAATCTGGGTATATGTTATTTGATGTGTAGATTATGGATCAAGCGGGATCTCAAACACCCACCACCTAGATCTAGGTCAACTCACAACCACCAGGAAGTGCGCCTTGCTTGGGAGAAGCTAAGTTGGCTTGGGAAGGGGATCAAACGTAAGCCAATCCTCACCAAACTATAGATCCGGGATGCCATGGATGCTATAGAGGTGGGTTTTCAATATTATGCCCAACAACCCACTAGATCTAAGTAGATCTGAGAAAATGTAAAAATGGGGGTTTTGAAATATTTAGGGTTTTAATAATTTATGAGCTATGTCAATGGATTGGATAAAGGAAAGAGAAACAAACCTGTGAATCTTACCTGGGTAACCTTGTAGATGCCTTGATGATGATGATCTATGCAAACCCGATCAATTTGAGAAGCTTTGAGGTAGTTTTCTATGCAAGTCGATTTGATCCAAGAAGCCAATGCGCCCTCTCTCCTGCACAACAAACGTCAACAATATCAGATTTGATGCATAAAGAGATAAGACTAATGCCACAAAAGAAGTAACAGGAAAATAGCATAGATCACAATGAAGCTAATGATAACCCCCTGATACAAGCGAATGCCAAGAAAGTCGATTTGAAGAAGCCTTGCAAAATCGCCCTTGTTGAAGTCGCCGTCCTGTAGACAAACAATGATTTCCAAAAAGATAGATCTTACCACAATTTCCAAATGCTAGGTTGCAATAGACTTTCCAATCACCATCTAAGAACACCAGATGCAAAGGAGACCACAAGAATATTTTTCTATACCAATAATCCAAGAGCCAAAGACCCCTTACAATGAGAAGCTCTCTCCTTTAAATAGGAAGGAGAGGCACCAAAACCCTAACCACTTTTTGAATGAGTGGCTAAGATTAAAAGATACAAATGTCTAATCAATGGTTGAGATGAGCTCAACAATAAAATACATGGATCACAAATAAAATATTATGTGAGTGGACAAAATCGCCCTAGAAGAGGGGAATCCCACCAAATAATGATGACAAAATATCATAAGAGGCTTATGGTGGGTCCAAGGGGTAATTTTATCCCTCCTTGGTCAATCCCCATAGCACAATAACCATAAAATAATCATGAATGTACCAAATCGTGCCTCCATAGTCAAATCGTAGGCCTCAAAAAGACCTCAGAAATCCACAGAAAGTGCCATAAATGATGGATGTGGGCCCCCGATGAAGCTGAAACTACTGGAGAAGTTGTGGAAGGCCCCGATCTATCATCACTGATCATCCCATGCCATAACTTTGCCTCAGTAGCCCAAATCGATTTCCCCAATAGCCATTTCTACCAATCCTGAAATGCCTCGGGAAGCGTGAAACTGCCCCAAAAAGCCTCCTGGAGTGCCTGCGCTGTCAAGGTGAGGGCACCAGTGTGTCCGGGAGGGGGGTAATATGGTAAAAACAAGTGGCTGGACCACCCCCTCCATCATCAGCGCCCTAGGTCAACCGGATAAAAATCACATCTGCTCTGACAGGGCCTCAAACAGACCAAAACTGCACTGGGACAGCCTACTGAGGCTCAATCATCACTGTAAGTGCCCGGAACTGAAAACAAACTGTCCCATTGGACTTAGAAGGTCCAAATCCATCCAAGATGTGTACTCATACACCATATGAGTCTCTGCATGATCAAAATAAATATCCAATATACCGGAATAGGGCCAATAATAATAATCTGTAAATGACCAACCACTGCTGTAAACCAAGAATCATCATCATAACCCTGTAGCTGCTGCATAGAATCATCATGTATGTGTACATAGACCATATATCACCTATTCATATCATCATAAGGTCCAACATCTCGTGTCCCATGGTCCTCCATGGTCAAACTGGGTCTAACCAAGACCAAATATAACTTAGACCATCATCCAAGGCTGCTGCAAAGTGTCAAGGTTAATACATGCTCTACAACTTATTCAAATAACAATTATAACACAGAGTAATCATAACTGGCGATCTAAATCCAAATATATAGTGTCGTTAATTATTATTATTACTCAGACTAGACTTTCAGGATCATACTCACTTCATAGCTGTGATCAATTTGCTAGTGAAGGGTGAAGGCTGAAATAATTGGCTAGGCTAAGGGATGACTTGACTGACTTGACTTTGTGACACTTTGGCAAGGGAAAGGGAATACACACCATAGTATATACTGAATGAGCAATAACACAGGGAATGGCGGTGTCTCACAAATGGATGAGTTGTTTAAAGAGGGTTTATTCACCTTCACAGATGCACACAATCCATAATACAAATAAGGCCAGCAATTGTTTAGATATAGCATTTAAGTTCCATTGCTTTTTGGGCCTGAAGTTTCCATAGCCTTGATCTATGTGTGTTTATAAACACATTGCATAGATTTACATTTATTTAAGGCTTTCTGCTGCAGGTGTGTTTTTTAAGGCACTTGTTTACCTGAGCACTTCTAGGTGTGTCATGGACAGCTTGTTTACCTAGGTATTTATTTTCAAAAAGATATAAAATTTTATTTTCATGGCCATTTTCATTTGGCATGCCTCTCATTCATGTGTGTTTAGAAACACATTGCATGAATGGGCTTTTCATACAAGATATAGCATTTCATTTTTCCAGATTTTGTATTCATGGCAGCACCAAAAATTTCAGGTTTAGCCAACACAACTTTAGTGACTAGGGGGAATTCCAAGGAATTCCAACTCACCATAGGTAAGTTTTGTCACCAACTCAGAGCCGAGACACTATAAACAAGGAAGCTCATCCAATACAGAGGCTACAGTGGGGAAAAGTCCTCCATGCCACTAGTCAAGTAGTAAGTCAGGGTGATAATCTAAAAGGTAGGCCATGGATGGATGAAGACAATGAAATGATGGAGCCAACACTAGCAAGCCAAGGTATGGTGGAATGATCACCTCTATTCTCCCTAAGGAGGGTACATACCAATGAGTATGAATAAGGAACTTCTAAGTCTGAGTAGGGACAATATAATATATATATAGATCAACCAGGTCCAAATATGTATATGATCGCCAGATCATGACACTAAGTGCTAAGACATGCTATAAGAATAAGTATAAAAGCAATCTAACCGTAACACCATGATATACCTGCTGAGTCATATACCTGAATGCTCATCAACCTGTACCATCCTCTGTCCTCTGAAACTGCTGCTGTAACTCTGGGCACTACTGACTGCTCTGTACCAATGGTATAATGGCTACATCGGTCATCTCTCTGAGTGTCCCGAGACTCAGTCATGGCATGGGGAATATAACTGTTGTCCACAATCTGATAGTGATCCAATATAGATTCTCATCTCAGCATCTCAAATGTAGGGAAACTGGCTGAATAGTGTACTGGCATCAGAAAAATAATGTATGGTAGCCCGGCTACTATAAATGTGATAACACTGCCCTATCTCCATTTTGTCCTATGTTGCATGGGTACCCATACCGGGGGGTCGGGTACACGAACCCGTACCGGGTACTTGTGTACTTCAATGGTACGTTCCCAGCCGTACCCAAATTCAACCTGCGTATCGGGTACTTCACTTTTGAAAACAGGGTACTTGCATGGATTTCAGTACGCCGTACCACATGTTTGGGTATGCGGGAGGTACGACCGTTGGGAAATTTACCTTATCTCGCCGGTCAAGGGGGTTCGATTTGCAATGTTTGAAGTTTAAAATTTTAAAAATTAAAACACTGAAACACATGTTATGTGGGTACTTACCCCTTACCTAAACCTGCACGACACTCCATTTCTCACTGCTAGTGCTCTGTGCTCACTACTCCAGCGATGCCTATCTAGAGAGCTTGCTGACAGAGGACCTTAGTGATGCTAATGACATTGATCCTGAGGACGTTGATGACATGGCTTGAGGAAGCCAAATCAGCGATCTTGTTCATTGTTCATTGTTCAATGTTTACTGTTTTGAACTTTCTTTTTCATGTCTGGAAATGCCATTCAGTCTTCCAGTCTTCCACTTGATATCTACTATGAGTATATGTCAAATTTATTATTTTATGGTTCAAATTTTCAATGTGAAAGTTCATATGAATCATTGAATTTAGAAATATCAAATATACATGTATGATGTGACTGTGACATGTTTTATTTTTATAAATTTTAATATATATATATATATATATATAGATATACAGTACCCTCGATGTACCCAAGTAATATGTTTCAAAAAGTGGCGTCCCCGTTCCCGTACCAGTACCCGTCCCCGTACCCACGTTTCCTGGCAACTTAGATTTTGTCCATGCACACATCATCTCAGTTCTGTCCACATCATTACAAATACATCTACAAGTATGTCTTTATCATCATTCTGTTCATTAGCATGTCCTCATTCTGTCCCCAAACATATCTTCATATGTCCATGGTCATGCTGTCATTAATCTACCACTACTGTTGCCTTAGTGAAGCCCAAAAGATTAGAGATGACCAATTATTTTACTGCTGCACCACTGCTCCTGCTGTTGCTGCTACCTCATCATCCAAGCATCATATCTTCATCAATCAACCAACCCAAAAAATAAAAGATAAACAAAAGTTTTACTGCTGCTGGCCACCGAACCTGTCCTCATCTTCTTGACCCTCGAAATCGGAACTCACACACTTGTCCGAAATCTTCCACTCATTCACTCTTCCAAATCAACGATTTTATCTTTATTTATACTTTTCCTTTGTCCATAACTTGTGGAGGCCGACTTGTCATTTTTCATTTCAATTAATTCAAATATATTTTTTGTTCCACGTTATCCTAAATATATATAAATATAATTTTGGTCTTTTTGCCACATTAGCAAAGTGGGCTTGTCACCACTTTACCCCATCATATGCCATATCATTTTTCTTTACTTAGCCTTCCAGAATGCACGCGATGCTTATTTGGAGTGTTCTTCAAAGTGCCTGCATGCTCCACTCAGTATGCCCGCAAGGGCTCGTTCAGCTCTTCAGAATATGCCCACACTACCTCATCAAAATGCCCGCATGGAGTCCTCCAGTATGCCCGCAATAATCCTTTGAAATATGCCCGCATCCTTCATGAAGATGCCCGCAAGGTCTTGGATTATGCACGCAATGGTCTTATGTAAATGCCTGCAGGCCCTTATCAATATGCCCGCAATACACCACAAATTCCCACAGTGGTTGCTTCAAAGGATGCCCACAAGGTCCTTTTGATTATGCTCGGAAAGCGTCAACTATGTCACAAAGATACAATAATGATACCCCTCTGCAACCAAAGACCAATCGAAAGCAAGATATGGGGCTTCCCCACAATATCCCCCTCAAAGTCGTCCTCCTATTCACCAATTCGGCCTCCCTGCAAAAAAACGAATTGAAGCCCACGAACCACAAGTGATACACAGAGAAAAGATTTTATATTCAACTTGCAAAAGAATCCATCAAGACAAGAGAAGTAGATCCACAAGATAGTATTTTTATTCCAATCTTCAAGAGCTCAAAAGGTCCTTTTAAAATGAGGGGTTCTCTTCCTTTTATAGGAGAGAAAGACCAAAACCCTAAACCACTTTTGAAAACTAGTGGTTGAGATCAAAAGATATAACAATATAATCAACAGCTAAGATGAGCCAACATAACAATAGACATGGATCACTCAAAAAGGTGATGACGTCACGGCTACAAGAGCCCTATGGGGGATGACGTCATACATGAGCGTGGCTAATAACATAGGAGCCACAACATAAAGACAAGGACAAGTGACTAGGAGCACATGGTGGGGCTAGGAGGCATTATTTCCCTTCACTAGCATGTCTCCATGGCACAATAATATAAAATATGACTCAATGACAGGTCCAAGTATACAAATGATCAAATCCTATCCCCATAATAAGAGAGAGATATGCAATCAAAGTCCTCCTGTAGCCCATGTGGACCCCACTGACTACTGCAAACTGATCTGGAAGAAGGGGGATACACCATGGATGACCTATGAGTAGACCAAGTGCCAAAACCTTGCCTAAATTGCTCAAATCGAATTCCTCAATGACCCTTTCATTCCATTTTTTAATCTCTTGAAAATCCATGAAAATGCCCAAAACTGACTCTGGGGTGCCTGCACTGTCAAACTGAGTGTGCCATCATGTCTGGAAGGGGGTAATGTGGTAAAAACAAGTGGTTGGACCACCCCTTCCTCTGTAGCGCCCTAGGCAATGACTAGCCTCCAAAGATACTGTTGGACAGGCCACATCAGGATGGCCAAACTGGTCTATAGGTGGAAAACTGCTAATATCATGTCAGGGAGTGCCTAAAACTGAAAGATAAGTGTCTCAATGGATCCGGAAAACCCAAATCCACTAGAGATGAGTACTCATACACCTCATGATAACCTGTAGGACCATTTGTACGGTCCACCATACCTGGACAAGTAAAAATATGATGATCTGGAAATAATAATAAACATGGAAAACTGCAGCAATCATCATCTGAAGCATGTGCCCAACATATGGAATCATCAATAGGTATATGTAGGACCATGGATCAACATCATACAATATAAATGGTCCATCTCCTCACAGATCCCAAGGTTGACCTTGGTCAAACTAATCAAAATATGACTATGGCCAAGAGGGCCATGCTGCTGCAAGTGCAATTATTTAAGACATGCTCTCTAAATCATTTTCATAGCAAGACTTTGAAACATTAAGCATCATTTCACTGGTGGTTAAATAATAATAATAGGTTATTTAATAATTTACCTTCAAAAAGAACCTCAAGAACATACTCGTTTGTAAACATGATCAATTTGCTAGCAGAGGGTGAAGGCTAAGGAAACAAGGCTAGGCCAAAAGGGTGTGACTTCACTGAATTGACAGAGTGATACTTTGGATAAGGGAAAAGTTGTTACACACTTAAGCATGTGTCAGACCAAGATATACAGGGAATGGCGGTGTCTCACAAATCGATGAGTTGTTCAGAGAAGTGTTTATTCAACCTTGGCAAAACTGTCTACTACTAGAACTGTCACTTGTGGCTCTAGGGGACACTTTGATTTAGTTGTCCCTTACTCCATCTCAAATCATAACCCGTAGGCTCAATGAGGTATATTTCCATCAAGGTCAACAGTCTGTAGATTTAGCATTTGTTTAACCACTGCTTTTTAGGACCTTTCACTTCATTGAATTTCATGGCCAGCAATCTGAATCGTTAGATATAGCATACATTTATCCATTGCTTTTAAGGCCTAATACAACCCCTCTGGGATTTCACATGCATTGATAAGCACAACTAATCGCAGCTTGCATATGTTGATTTTTCTAAGCAGCATCGAGTGCCATTCTCTAGGAGAATGGAGGCACCTGGTCAGTTACTAGGATATTGATCCAGTCCGGGTCTGGAAACTTAGCCTGGGGCTAAAAGCCATTCTCTGGGAGAATGGAGACACCTGGTCAGTTACCAGGATATTGATCCAGTCTGGGACTGGAAGCTCAGCCTGGGGCTGAGAGCCATTCTCTGGGAGAATGGAGGCACCTGGTCAGTTACCAAGATCTCACGATAAGCCCTAGACCGGATCTAGGCAAGTGGTGTACTCCTCCCCTTGATCTATGGGCTATAGGACCTTCTCAAGGAACTGATCAACCCTTGTGGAAATACCTTGCACTAGATCTTGGTGGAAACAAGGAGGGTGAAGTAAAATCAATTAACAATTCTCCTAATGATGATGCACTTGGAGTGGACATAAATGGATCATTGAAGACCTTGAAGAACACCTAGATGACTTATTGTGAATCTCTTGAAGAACCATGAAACCCAAGCATAACTTGGCTTGGTCCATGTGCCCACAAATTGAAGAAAATAGAAAATAAATATATAAAGTTGTAGGTCGGCCTCAAATGAAATAAAAATAAAAAAAATAATCAAGCCACAGGTCGGCCCCAATTTGTGGAATTATTTGCCACTCGACTCACTATAAATAAGAAGGAAGAACTTCTCATTCGAATCATCGATTTGGTGTGCATCTTCTCTGCTCAGCTCGTGGGTGTTTTTATTTTCTGTTGATTCCTATTCTTTGGAGAAGAAAAAGCCCCAACTCTTTTACTGCTGGTCTAATAGCTGCCACCCGAATTCTTGTTGGGATACATTAGCCCTGCTAGGGCTCTACTTGAGTTCTATGTATTTTGGCAGCCCTATTAGGGCACCCACAACCTACAACAGGTCACTGCTGCCCTAGAAAGGGTTTGAACAGAAATTCGGCAGCCCTGGAAAAGGCTTGGCATGGCACCCTCAGTAGGATGTACACCAGAAATCAGCAATGAACAGGCAGATGGTATGAAGGCAGTTTGATGACAGAACAGACTTGTACAGGAAACTAGTCTTCATCAGTGTTCTTCTTGAAACAAATTAGGATTTGTCGAAAAGGCTTATTCTTAGCCTGCTATTGTAAAAACTCAGTCATCTCATTTAGGAGATAAATTATTATTAATTGCTTTGGGGTCTTTGCCCTTGAAAGGTTTCCCCGTGAAAAATATTGTGTTCAATTTTTTCGTGGATGTGTATTTACTGCTAGCTATCTTTGCACTTTTTTTACAGTCTGTTACTGCTATCAAATTTTTAAATTATTAACAGCATCCAGGGTGCATTTACATTTCACAACCCTTTTCATTGGGCTTCCAATAGTTTCCAAGGTAGTACATTTTGCTTCAGGTTTTAGCCAACAACAACTCAAGCAACTAGGGGGAATTCCGCATAAAACCACACATCGGGGCAACTGACTAGAATGATAACGGCATAAAATCCAACTCACCAAAGGCAAGTTTTGTTGCCAACTCAAAGCCGAGACACAAAACTAACATGGATGCGGGTCCAACACAGAGGCAGAAGCGGGGAGATCCTCCATTTCACAAGTCAAGGAGTAAGTCAGGGTAAAGATCCAAAAGTAAGGGAAGGATACACGGATGGATGGAGACAAATGGTAATGGAGCGTAAGCTAGCAAGTCAAAGAGACAACAATGATCATGTTCACATTCACAAGAAGGTAAAGACAAACGAGTATAATACAAGAGTTTCTAATTGTCAGTAATACAACAAGGTATATTATCCATAACAACCGATTTCATTTTAAGCATGTACGCTGCCATATTATAAACACTAGATGCCAAGTCAATGCTATCAAAATGACCTAAACAACAAGATAATAACATCAATGCACGTCATATATATAAACTGGGTCATATAGCAATATCTATCATCTGAAATAATTGTACATCCACTGAACACTCTGTATCTACAATACTGAACACTGACCTGTATCTGTATGGAACAAAAGGTCATATCGGTCATCAAATCTAAGCTCTCAAGGCTCAGCCTTGGCACAAGGTCTATACACTGTCTGATATAAGGTTGCTCTGATGTACAAGTGATCATTATAATGATGTTCATCATAAGTGATGTCGCTGAATCTGTGTAAAGCCAAAGCTCTGAAAAGTGCAGATATCTACTCGGAAGACATGGTAGCCTAGCTGCTATGGTGTGATAACAGTTATGTTGCCAACTGAGAGCCGAGACACAAACTAACAAGGATGTTATCCAACACAAAGGCAAACGTGGGGAAGTCCTCCATATCACAGGCTGAGGTGTAAGTCAGGGTAAAAACCAATAGTGGGAAAGACAACGGATGGATGGGGAAAGTGAAAGTGATGCCTAAGCTAGCAAGCCATAAAAGGTGAGAATGATCATTTACACACTCCTAAGAGGGTAAAACCAACCAGTATAAAACAAGTGCTTCTAAGTGTAACTAATACAACCATTTAGATAATCATCAATAACCATATTCACATTATATAGATATACTGCCAGATCATGATTGCTATATACTAAGTCAAGCTATCAAAATGACCAAAAGAGCAAAATAATAAAACCAATGCACATCATATACCTGTATCTTCTATCTGGAGCACCTGTAACCACTAAAACATTGCTGCTGATACTCTAGGCACTGCACTGCTCTATATGGAACAAAAGGTCATCTCGATCATCAAATTTGAGGTCAAGAGGCTCAGTCGTGGCATAAGGTCTACTACATGTCTGATCTGGAGTTGCTCTGATGTGTGAGTGATCATAAGTAATACTGCTTAGTGTAAATATTTGATCCAGAGATCACTACTCCCTCTGGATTGCCCTGAGATCTCAAGCAATATGAGTCTCGATATCAATACATCATTAATATGAACTCAAACAACTAGATCTGAATTTACCAACTGAACAATATAAATGCAATCATACATTAACAACAAATGTACCCTGGAACCCTTTCGGGAGAAACCAACAAACTGTGGGGCTATCTTCTTTCTCGAGCCCAGAGCATATAGGAAAAGAGACTAGTACAATACAGGGTTACCTCAAAAATCTCTCCAGGGAAACTCAAGATTTGCATGCATCCAGCTGATGCATGCACGGAAGAGATGAGCCCTAACTGAAAAAATGGATCTGAGTATTCCTGTATCCGCCTCTACCTGATCTATATGTCTCTATCCTCAGCTCTGCTCTGCTCGCTCTGAAGACTGCCCTATGACTGAGAACGTCCTCCTCTGCATGCACAAGTGCGCCCTGCCTCCAACAATGAAAGACTCGTACTGAATCAAATCTCAATGGATCTGAGCTCTGATCATCACCGATCTTCCTCGATCTCTGAGACGAAGATACTCTGCAAGTTACAGACACTCAAACGCTCTACCGGATGCGGTACAAGCTTCTTCCTCTATGGGGAATGCGCCCTTCTACCCAAGAGAAGTCGTCCTCCTCTCTAGTGATCTATCTTAGATCAATAGGCTCTCTGATGAAGACAGTCACCTCCTGTCTTCCTTAGAACATCTCACTGAGAAGTTAGGTTTACCAAAAACCTAAAACAGTTGCATGCAAAACTCACTTTTGCATGCATGCATGCAAACCTTTGCATGCATTCCAATCATTTTCCTAGTTAATATTTTAACACTCCCTCTTAACCAGGAAAGGATTCAGTACCACTCCCATCTTCTCCCTGAAGTATTCAAACTTGGTCTTCATCAAAGCTATGATACCGGACACATCCATATAGGCCATCGTGTCCCGTGTCATCGTGTTGGACACGGACACGTCCTGACACGGTGTCGGACACGTGTTTTGGACGTGTCCTGTTTTAGGACACGTTCAAAAAACGTGTCTGACACCGTGTCAGGACGTGTCCCAAAAACAAGACACTTTTAACCCCAAAAAACTGTAAAAAAACAAGTTTACCCACATTCATTCATATTTTTCAATGAGTCTTGAGCTCTAAGAGGGTTTTTTTTTGCAGATGAAGAGCATTAGAAGGTTTTCCATCTTGATTTAACCTTTTTTGTATTTTCCAGTGGCATTCCGACATCTATGTAATACATTTTGATTTTGATTACTTAATGAGAAATATGATTCCAACAGCTATGTAATAGATTATTTTGATTTTGATGACTTAATGAGAAATTTTATGAGTTTCTAAGAACCCACTGCACCGATGGAATTATAGCCCCCCATGTTTGTCATCTTTCTATGTTTGTCGTTTGTGATGTATTTTTATTATTCTTCCATATACATTTACATATTAATTATTACATTGTTTGGCTCTTAGTTGTGCTTGTGATGTATTTTTCTTATTCTTCCTTTTACATTTACATATTACATTGTTTGTCTCTTAGCCTCTCAAATCAAGTCAGGGAGCACACTATAAGTATTATGTGGGGACATATTCCACAAAATACATCACAACGGGATTCATTTCACATAGGGGAGGTTACCCCTTATTTCTATTACTACCCATGACATTCGATCTAAGTGGCATCATCATTGTAAGTGGCATAATCTAAAATATAAAGAGTGTTTAGTAACGGGAAAAGATATTTATAGGGTGTGGCCCCCATCCATGTAATCTAATCAAATAGAAATAATCCTATTTTGGTTGGCTTTCTTATGCCTCTCACGGGCATCCAATAGTGGGGGCAGGGGAAGACAATCACCAACCTTTTTACCTTGTTTAAATAGTGGAGTGAGACATGCATTGTGATTTGTGAATTTGTAATGTGTATTGATTATAATTTCTATTGAATATTTGTAAATGTTCTAGTTTCTACAAAAAAATGGATTTGCATGTCTATATTTTTTACATATATAATTTTAAATATATATATATATATATATATATATATATATATATATATATATATATATATATATAACGTGTCCTTCGTGTCCTAATTCTGGGGGTCGCCGTGTCTGTGTCGGACACTCGTATTCCCGTGTCCTTCGTGTCCCATGTCCTCATGTCAGGTGACTTAGCATCAAAGACTTCCGTCAGAATATCTGCAACCTACTCATCTATAGAAATGTACTGTAGCTCAACTGCTCCCTTCTGAACATGATCACGAATAAAGTGATTTCTGATCTCAATGTGTTTGGATCGATCATGAAACACTGGATTATCAGAGAGCTTGATACAACTCTGATTGTCACAATGAATCACCGTAGGCTCCAACTGCTGATCAAATAGACTCACCAACAGCTTGCGAAGCCAGATGGCTTCACAACTGGCTAAGCTAGCCGCCATATATTCTGCCTCAGCAGAGCTCAATGCAACGGACTTCTGCTTCCTGCCGAACCATGACACAACTGCCGAGCCTAAGCTGAAGCAACACCCGGAGGTGCTTTTCCTGTCACCTGCATTCCCTACCCTGTCTGAATCTGTGAACCCCACTAGCTGGACTTCTCCCTGCCTCACATAATTCAGTCCGTACTCTGTTGTTCCACTAATGTATCTCAAAACATGCTTTGCTGCTACCCAGTGCACATTTCTGGGTTCTACCATGTACTGATTCAGGGTGTTGACAGCAAAGCTCAAATCTGGTCTGGTGTTGACCAAGTACATCAAGGAACCGATGAGCTGTCTATACTTAGTGGAGTCGACCAACTTACTCTCCGAAGCCACTTGCTTCTTCCAGTTGATCGTCATAGGGGTAGTCATAGGCTTGCAATCCTGCATTTGAAATCTCTTCAGAATGTCCATTGCATACTTGCCCTGACTGAGAAAGATATGCCCATCCTCCTGCCAGACTTCCATCCCTAGGAACTAATGTATCAGTCCTATATCCTTCATCTCAAACTCAAATGCAAGATCCGTCTTGCAATCACTTATGAGTTTTTCTGCCCCTGTGATAAATAGATCATCTATATAAAACACAAGGATAAGATCCCAAGATACGGTGGCCATTGGACTTGATTTGACACACTTCACCATGCTTTTAGCCCTCCTTGGGCAAAGTCGCACTCCTTGGGTGATTTAGTTTGCCCACTTCTAGAACCTGGGTAGTTGAGATTCCATTGGATTTGGAAAGAGCATACCTTGAAACCTATATCTAGTGTTTCATTTTGTGAAGATCTGCCTTGGGGGTAGCATTCCTTGTTTTAAGGGATTGTTGTCCACTTGGGTCACATCATGAGACATTAGATCTAGTAAGATTCAACCATCACACCTTAATTAACCCACTTGATTTGCATCCTAGGTGTCCCGATCTACAAGTTGACATCTCTTTTGACTCCATTAACCCATCCAGCAAGGCACTAGTCCACCTAGGGCAATTCGCACTCCTTGGGAGTTGTGTCAAGTCTTAGATCCCATATGTGGGTATCTCTAATTTTACCTTAGATCCTTAGATCTACTCTTTGCATACCCCTTGGTACCATTTGCACCCCTTAATTCCACCTTGTGGGTCCCATTTGAGCCATTTCCATATCCCAAGGAAGTGGGTCCCACATGTGTATTTCATGGTACTAGATCTTGTCATCTCATCTTATCATGTGGCCTAAATCATACATTGGTTGAAACACTAATCATTTCCTAAGCCTCCTTCAACCATACTTTAACTTCTAGGTCCACCTAACCTTGCATTGGTTTCCGTAACTTGTCTTTTACATATCCCTAAGAACCTTTGTTTGGGTCCAATCATCTTTGATTGGTTATAGGGTCTCCCCCTAGGTCTTGATTTATCTTGATCTAAAGTGAAGAGTGTCTCGGTTGACGTGACTCCCAGATTGCATTGGGAACCGTGGCATTTCTTGGGTCACCTCTTTAGTTGTCTGTCTCCTCTACCATCCCGGATGGGATATCACTAGGGACAACTACAAGTTGTGTGAGAACATGAACTATATCTGGCCACATGAGCAAAGGTCTCCTCATTATCAATTCCTTCCTTCTGAGAGAACCCTCGCGCTACAAATCTCGCCTTTTACTTTTCAATGCTTCTGTCTGCTGAGTGTTTTGTTTTGAAGATCCATTTTGATAAAACAACTGATTTATCCTTTGGTCTTGGTACCACATCCCAAACATCATTCTTGATGATGGACTGGTATTCTTCATTTATAGCATCCAACCATTCCTTCTTCTTCACTGCATCTTCAAAACATGTCAGTTCCTCTTCAACAAGGTTACACATCAAGGCTACATAACTGGAGTATGGCCTTGGTCTCTTACTCTCTCTACTGGTTCCTTCTAGGGCACCATACCTTCCTGCATCTTGACTTAATTCTCGTGCCCAAGCTGGTCTTCTCTTTCGAGAAATCTCCTCATGAGGTGTCTCCTTAGGTCTCTGAGGTTCTGCCATGTCATGATCCTCTAGAATAGGATCTTCTTCAACATTTATGTCGAGTACTTTGTTTGTTTCTGTAACTCTTGAGATTCCTACTCCTCTTCATCCTCATGAGTCTTCTTGGATTTGTTGAAAGCTGTGTCTTCATCAAATGTAACATCCCGGTTGAGCTCAATCTGGCGAAATCCTGGGATATAGATACGGTAAGCCTTTGATTGCTCACTATAGCCCACAAATATACCCTTCTTTCCTAAAGGTTCCAACTCCGATCTCTTCTCGTTTGGAATATGGATAAATACAGGGCATCCAAATATCTTTAGATGGCTAACTTCAAGCTTCATACCGGTGAACATCTCTTCTAGGGTCTTGTTGCCAAGAGCACTGTGAGAGATTATGTTATGTACATATACTGCGGTTCTGGCTGCTTTTGCCCATAGATGCATGGGTAGGTCTTGATCATGGATCATGGCCTTCACTGCTTCTATGATCATTCTATTCTTCCTTTCAGCTACACCATTTTGTTGTGGATTATAGGGAATAATAAGCTCCCTCTTAATCCCTACTTGTTTATAGAAATCTTTGAAATCGCCTGAAGTGTATTCCCCTCCATTATCTGACCTTAGAATCTTTATCTTCTTCTCAGAGAGGTTTTCTACAAGAGCCTTGAACTCTTTAAACTTTTCAAAGACTTCATTCTTATTCTTCAGAAAATAAATCCATGTTTTGCGGGAGTAATCATCAATAAAGGAAGCATAGTATACTTACCCGCTTAGTGAAGTAGTGGACAGAGGTCCACAAATATCTGAGTGAATAATATCCAGAATGCCTTTCGCTTTGTTGTTGCTGCTTGGAAATGGGTTCTTCGTACTCTTTCCTTGAGCACATCCTTTGCATACTCCTTCATGATCAACCTGGATTTTTGGTAATCCAGTCACCACCTTACTTACTATTGGTAAGGCTTTGTAGTTTACATCAGTTAGTCTTCTATGCCATAGCTCACAAGGGCTCATGGTACTGGTCATCAATGTTGTATCTGCATGACCCTTCAGTTTGTAAAGTCCTTCTACTCCAATGACTACTGCATCATCGATAGTCTTCCCCTTTGGCCACATAAGAACTTCACCATCTATAAATGCAATTCGAAGACCTTTCTTATCTAATGCTGAAATAGATAGAAGGTTCTTCTTCAAACTTGGTACATAAAGTACATCTTTCATATTCATGGACTTTCCAGAGTCCAATCTATAAGAGGCTTCTCCCATTCCTTTAATGGGGTATTGATAATCATCTCCAAGCTTTACCTTGTGTGGAGATTCCTTTTGAATAAGATGTGAGAGGGATTTTTTGTATCTCGTCATGTGCTTTGAAGCTCCACTATCTACTAGCCAAGCTTCACTCCCATGAGATACTGAACCAGTGAGGGTTGATATTAGAACATATTCTTCACAGGAGTCTTCATCATCTTTGGTTTTGACTTCTTCATCATACTCACTGGTTGTGCTAAAAGATGTTCCTTGACTGCAGAAGGAGCATGGCTAGCACATCTTATGCTTTAGGGCTGAATGAAATTTAAATGGGTTTGGTAAATGGATCAACAAGACTGAATGAGAAAGGGAGAGGGCAGTAAGCTAACTGTGAATCAAAGATATTCCATTGGGCATGGAGTCAAAACTTGAAACTTAATGGATTATAGCTAATAACTGGCTAAATTCCTTTATAATAACTCTGAGGCAAGGTAAGTATCATGTTCAGTGCATACAGTGATGAAAGACAGTTCGAAATGAAAAAACAGTTTACTACGCAAGAGGCATCTATCAAGGATGAATCTCTAACACAGCTTTAGAAGAATTAACCTAAAGAATGATTATAAACAGAGCATCCAATAGTGATGAATTCTGAAAACAACCATGTACACATAACAGGTATATCATAATGGAGAGGAGCATCAAACAGATGAATTCCTTCACCAAACTACAAAGTATACTGGCAGATAGAACACATACTGAACAATAATACCGTAATGAAACTCAGGTTAAAAAGAAAGAGCTTCTGTATTAACTTCAAAAAGACAAACAAGTTTCAATACAGTCCAGAAATCTTCGTCTCTTTGGCTTGAAGTCCCCCTACAACTCTCTCCAGCGTTTCGGCTGGAACCCCTGTTACAATATCAATTATGAAATTTATAACAATTACAATTCCTGAACTATTCCCAGCTTCTCGGGATAAAAATTTAACAGCAAACTAAATATAGAAGCAATCTCAAATTGTTACAAGGAATATTGAAACTGCTGGGATCAAATGCCAAAATTCTGCCTGTAATGGCTCTGCCACCAACGATTTGACTGCATGTTTCTGTGGGAGTTCATTTGACTTGATCTTTTGCTTGATCTGGGTCTTGAGTTACCCAAAGAACATTAGCTAACAAGTGTTGGGGTCAAACTAGCTACAGATAAGCTTCAATAATGACTTGATATGCTGGATGCTAAGAAATATAGCAAACAGTTACAAACCATTAATTTAGAGGAAATTGCTTTGACTAACTTTTAACTCCTTGAATCACCAATCTTTGCTTGTTCAAAACTTATTGACAGCTGCAAACCATCACTTCGGATCTCCCTTAGCCTTTGAATTCGAGATATATGATCATAAACTTTGAATGATAATTTTTTAGAAGCTCTCAATGCTCAACTGTTGCCTTGAATTCTGGAGTTAGCCATAATTCTTGAGATTTTGTAGCTTCCAGGTATTCGATCTATGACCCAAAGAATAGCTTACAATCAGGTACCCTGCCTGGGAATGATGAACTGCTTTCAAAAAATAGAACTCAAATGAATTTGTTGGATGTTCTGCCTTCGGATATTAAATATTATTTGAAGATGCCCATTGAGCTCTTGGATATTCAAGATACAAATTTTTCCCTGACTGCTGATTTTACTCTTGAATCTGGATAATTTGATTTATGTCCTGAAAATCTGGAAATATTTGAGCTTTAAATATTTGATCTATCACTTGGTCAGTGAATGATGACTATTACTTAATACTCTGCCTCTGTCCTCCATGTGGACGCTGCCTTGATACCTTAGCTATCCGTGTGATGCGTGGAGGTTCACCGATCTTCCTTGGTTCCTGATGTGAGTGCTTTTAACTTCATTACTTTTGTGGTGGAAAATATCCCACATTCCTTTGGTTCCATTGGAGATTTGTCGACGTGTAGTGCACAAGGCCTAAAGCAAGGCGAGCTTTGACAGGTTGGTCTCGAGTTCTGGTAGAATAATGGTTAAACTTGACGTTGGGAATAAATCTTTTAATTGGAAAAAGACTTGACATTTGACCCAATACTTTATCTTTTACCCAACACAATACTTTATCATTTTAAAATAGCCATGTGACATAAGATCTAAACCTTTTAACAATATAAAATATATACCTTTTATACTTTTTCCATATCCACGTGACATAAGATCTAAACCTTTAAACAATATAAAATATTATTTTAAAAACTATACAAAAATAGTTTTAAAATAATTTTAATTTTATATTTATTTTGTATTTTTTTATGTTTAAAATATTTGGTTTAGTCTTCAAACACTAAAGCAACTTGGCGATTGGCAATTTTGAAGGAGACCAGGAAAGTTTCAATTTTGGAAGGTAAAGACAAATGACAATATTTCATCAAGCTGCAGGTTTAGGTGAAGGGAGAGTGACCAGATTGACAAAAATTGGGGCTTAGAAAAAAAATGCAAGTGGACATTCTAGCAGCGAGAACTGAGGTCCATCTTTACATAGGCGCTGCCGGAATTGTAAACAATTTTGCTGGAGTAGTTTCTGGTGACAACACTCACTATCTTTTGCTACATGAGCATGAAATCTCTTCTTTTGCTTCTTATGATGTCCAGATTTGTTTGGACAATTTCTTGCAATGTGTCATGTTTTATGACAGAAATAGTATTCAATGGAAGATAGATCTTTCTTGAACTTCCTTTTCTTCCGAGGTCTTCTTGGAGAGTCCTCACAGGGACGTATATTGTTCTTCCTTTTCCTTCCACCTTTGGCATGAGTTGCCAAAGCTTGGTCTTCATCGTCGTTTAGTTTCTCCTCTCTCATCGCTATTCTTTCTTCCTCTTGCACACACTCTTCCCATAGCTGTCTGAACTGGATCAATTTCTTTCTAGCACAAATGCCACAAACAAATGGTTCCCAATCTCTGGGGAGACCATTCAGAGTGGTCATCACAACTTCTGCATCCTCTACCATGTCTCCAATAGCTTCTAGTTGTTCTTCTATCTGGGACACTCTAGAGAAGTATGAGTGCATGGACTCAAACTTCAAGTTCTTTACTCCCTTGAGTTGATTTCTCAAGGTCATCTTCCTATTAATGTTCTTCCCTTGAAATAGGTTGGTTAGGGCATCACACATCTCTTTTGGGGTCTTCTTGGAAGACACTTGGGGGATCAAGTGATCTTTGATGCAATCAACAATGATCCTCTTTGCCTTGACCATATTCTTCTTATGCCTTGCTTTGGCTTCATCTCCCTCCGGTTCTGTAATTCCTTCCTTTATAAAGTCTTCTAGGTCATGTTCTTCAAGAATGAGCATGACTCTATACTTCCATGCCCTGAAGTTCTCAGCTCTTTCAAGCTTCTCATCAAACTTGGTATTGCTAGTCATATTGATATAAAGAGTACTTCAAATGGAAATATAATAGATTTGAGACTTACTAAAAAAGTTGTCCTTCTGAAAACTGCTTTTACTTTGACCTTGGGTTTGTCAGAGAAACCCTAATTTTTCGACTTCGGGATTTTGGAAAATTGAATGGATGAGCAAATTCGCCTCCTCAAGGCGAGTTGATCAATGTACTCCTTCTCCCAATTCTATGAGCATATGATCCAAAAACTTGATGCCCTAATTCTCCCGGGCTGCAGTGGGGGACCCAAAAATGAAAATTCTCAGAATTGAAATCTACTTCGACAGAAAGATGCACCCTAGTGAGGCGAGTTAGATGCACTATCTTTTTCAGCTGATCTGTGGAGGGAGCTCCCGAAACAAGAAGCCCTAGTTTTTGTAGTTACGGGGGATGCACAATGTTTTCTTTCTAGCCTACTCTGATACCATGTTAATTTTTACTTGTTTAGCATATAGCATTAAACAATCTATCACTGAAAGAAATACAAGCACAACAAGAACACAATAGCTCTCTCATGGAAACCACAAGGGAGAATTAGAAAACCCCGACAAAATCTTCCTCAATATAGAATTCACAAAGTACAAAAGTAAACCCCAAGACAAAATCAGCTACTCCTCCACTTGTGCGAACTTCTCTCTCTCTCTCCTATGCAAACTTGTATGAGTGAGATGAGTGAATACAAATGAGAGACTCCTCTATTTATATTCTTCCATTGAGGTGACTTTTCCCCAACTGGGCCAACTTCTCCTAACTGACTAGGCTAACCTCTTAATTACATAATATAATAATCTCTTCTGGGTTCTTCTAAGCCGATCTCTTAATTACATAATATAGTAATCTCTTTTGGGTTCTTCTAGGCCGACATAAGACCTAGGGTTTACATCAACTCTTTCAATGACTCTTACATTATTAATTACATCAATGACATCTCCCGAAGGAGAAATACAATAAAACTATAGACAAGTGCAAGTAGAATATCTTCCGTAGTTACTTTTCGTTAACACTAAGCAGCTCAAGCTGCTCTCCAATGTTGACACTTGACACAAGTTTACATAGTAATTTGTAAAATGAAAAATTGTTAAAATGTTAACCATGAAAATGTTTGAGAAGAAAATGCATGCAAGGGTTTGCATGCATGCATGCAAAAGTGAGTTTTGCATGCACCTACTTTTAGGTTTTTGGTAAACCTATTTTTTCAGTGAGTTGATATAAGGAGGTAGAAGGTGTCTGTCTTCCTTACCGAGATAACTGATCTGAGATAGATCAGTTGAGAGGTGGGCGATTTTCCTTGGGAAGGAGGGCGCATTCTTTGAGGAGGAGGTAGCTTGTACCACATCCGGTTGAGTGTTTGAGAGTCTGTAACTTGCAGAGTATCTTCATCTCAGTGATTGAGGAAGATCAGTGACGATCAAAGCTCAGATCTGCTGAGATCTTATTTCGTACGAGCTATTCTTGATTTGAGGGAGGGCGCACTTGTGCATGTAGTGGAGGTCGCATTCTTCAGAGGGTTGTCTTCAAAGAGAGCAGATCAAAGCAGTGTGATACAAAGAGGTAGATCAGTCAGAGGCACCTGCAGAGATACTCAGATCCAGGTTACCAGTTAGGGCTTACTCTGCCAGTGCATGCATGCATCAGCTGATGCATGCAGATCTAGAGTCTATCTGGTTCAGGGGTTGAGTTACATTTGAGGTAATACTGTATTGTACGTATCCTTTTATATATATGCTCTGGGCTCGAGAGAGAAGATAGCCCCACAGTTTGTTGGTTTTCCCCGGTTGGGGTTTCCAGGGTATATTTGGTGTTCTTTGTGTGATTGCATGTGTTTCAATTTGGTAATGAGATCTAGCTGTTGAGTTTATATTTATATGAGCATGTATTGATATCGAGACTCAAACTGCTTGAGATCTCAGGGTGATTCAGAGGGAGTATCAGTAGTGATCTCTAAATCAAAGATTTACAAAAATAGCTTCTGAAGCTATAATTTAACAGAAAATACTAATTTGCTAGATAGAACTTTCATGTTTTGAATAAATAAACCTTGTGCTAACAATTAGTCATATCAAAGTGAATCATTAGTTAGAGGAGAAAGATAGAGCTAAACCACGTTGAGTGGTTCCTTGGCTATAGAATCCATGGTGTTTATTCAGTGTAAGCATGCAATATCATCAACCCTTTAGCATATTTAAGATATTTTAAGAACATATAAAAGTTAAACATTGCAGGGTTATTTGTGGTTCCATTTTCTTTTTAAAGCATTTGAAATTCAAAAGTGATCAATACTTGAGAACATAAATGATGAGAAATTTCATTTTTTTAGGATAAACAATATTATTGTTGTTAGACATTATGAGATGCCAGGTATCTTCAGGACTTTAACAGTCTTCTGGAGCAAAATTGTGACTTGGCCCAAATGCCATTTTCCAATAAGCAGTAAGGAGTATATTTATAACTAGGAATCATGTGTCTTCACAAATAAGTAGTTATTTCAGAGTCCAAGGCATTAGCTCAACCAATTGTCAACAATGTTATTGGGCATTTGGTTAATTTCGTGCCAGCAGGTGCCCAGTTTGATGCCCTTGGATGAGGCACACTAGCCTATGTCAACGGGTTTACTAGAATGCCATCCACGAAAGTGGGGAAGCATCCCTTTATTTTCCCTGCTTGGTTTTCCATGGAAAAAAGGTCATGATTACTTTTGAAGTTTCTGCTGTCCAGTTTGTGTGGATATTTCACAAATAGTATTATTATTAAAGGAAAGTTTGAAAAGTTTCTTGAGTGGCTTGAAATTATCTTTTGGATCGATTTTATTGGGATGCTGGTTGTTATGTTTCCTCCACTTGTTGACTTCTCATTTAAAAATGGACTACTGTTTTCTAGTAAACATTATTTATATTTTTTAGCCCGCACAGGGTGGACCTAGTTGTTGGGACTTTTGGTGTTAATGCCACCCCACCTTAGTTCGATTCACTAGACTAACCTGGGACACATGCTTGTGGGATGTGCATGAAAAAATGGCTTATAGTGGCAGCCATGAGATTTGTTCCCTGAAATTGCAGGAGTGATTTTACACAGTTACCGATTCCCCCATCTCATCATACAAAAAAAGTTTATTTATATTTTTACTTTTCAAAAACTTATGTAGCAGTGTGGATGGCTGTAGCTAAACACTTTGTGAATGCCAAATATTTAAAAGCTTCTATTCATGGCCATAAAGGGCTAGTAATATGGGACATTAGGGTCATAGAAGTAAATTCCTTTTAGCCAGGCAATTGTTGACTATATGATACTGCTATCAACAGGGTCTTCATTTGCCAGAATCTACTGTTGATAGGCTGCAAACAGTAGAGCGAAGATTTAGTGGCACTGCAGATGAAGTGCTTGCTAGGTTGAGAGGCGCTCTTCCACCAGGTATTGTCTTGTTTATGTTTTGTATTGGATTTTTTGGTCCTTCCTGCTAATAATAAAACTCTACCATTTGGAACATTCACAGATAGGTTTACACTGGCTGCTCTTGAGGAATTATCAACACTTTTGAGCTATCTTCGAGTGTGGGAAATTGAGACTCGTGTATTTATTGATGCTCTGATGTCTCCCACGGAGGAGTATCATAAAGGAATTTTTTTCCAGGTAACTAAAATTATGTTTTATGGTAAGATAATGTTGGGAATAATTTTAGTATAGACTATAGACTGCTAGTAGCAATATTATTTTCATTATTATCTTGAAATCCATTTCAATGCCTGTTTTTTATTCTCCATCCTTTCTGCTGTGAAGAAATGTAGTACTTTTATTCCAAAGATGTTTGCATCCTTAACTTTTTTGGGTGGGTTACCACAACTCATTGGATGGAAGGAATCTTTATAGGTTCTTACATCATTGTATTTATAGTCTAGGATCATAATATTTAGTTTTTTGTAGATGGTCTTTACCTTGAAGTACTGGGGTAATCCATGTGTTGATATTCCAAAAGAGCATTAGGAGTATAGAGGGTATCACACATCAGAGTGCACAAGGGTTGCAGCTAACATAGGAACGTGGCATAAATAGAGTACACCTTGAGAAACCGTTTCCTGAAATTGTAATATTTATGCAAATGTGATTACAAGGCGATCAAAGTACTAATTTGGAATCTGATAGTAATGATAATGACAATCATAGAAGAGGATTTGTCCACATTTATAGGAAGAACTAATCCATTGCTATGTGTCACAACATGAACTAGCAGATGTAGTTAAAGCCCCAAGAACGCTGCTAGCCCAACTGCAACCTAGAGGTGTTACCCAGTGTCACCTCGATAACCACCTCTCCACACTTCTGGCTAGCTCTTCTCTAACTTGAGGGGGCCTTCCGTGGGGTAGGATTGCTGGGCTATGGCAATGGAGGCACAAGGTGATTTGAAGAGCTAGCCTTTAGCAAAACTTGAGGTCTTCTTGGTAATATAGGTTATGGGAGGGTTATATGGAGTCAAGAGGAAACAAGACCCAATGAAAGGGGGAACAAGTTCATGAAAAGAATAGGGAGAGTTAGATCCCTTGACGTGCCAACCAGCAAACCATAACATGTTACATCATAATTGTGAAAATCACTAGGAGCTCCCTTATGGTGCTAATTCAAAACTATGTTAATAGGGTATGCCTTATACAATGGAGTATTCCAAGTTCCTAGTCTATAAAGATGACTTAGAACAATGTAATATCCATGCATAAGCCAGCAATGAAATGGAGGAAATTTCTCTCACAATCCTTCCAATGTGGCAAGACTATCCTTATATGGCCCTAATAACAAGTTCTAGCTATCCCACATACCATTAAAAGATAAGAACCAGAAACCACTTACAAATGGAGAAGACATCCTCGTACTTCAAAAATGGTCCATAAAGATATAATAATAGGCTCCAAGAGAGAAAAATCTCCAAATCCAACCAAGCCAAAAGAATGAGAAGGCCAACCCTTATATTGGTTGTATCCTTACCTCATTTTACAATAAACTATTCATAAATTCCTAAGATCTAGCCTAGGGTGGAGCGAATAATAACTAACTCCACTTAAACTCTAATCAATTATTAATTAACTTTTAACAAATTCATAAAATAATAATGGTCAATGCTATAATTACAATACATGAGATAAAAAAGCCTCATGAGGAATAATAAAGTAAATGTTCCTCAAACTCCCTAAAAAGTGGTTAGATCCACTTTGCCACCTTAAATAATAAAATAGTGATGACTTTCTTAACCAACTTCATAAATTATGCATATGTAACCATAAAGCGAATTAATCATCTCCAACAAAGAAGGTGTCAATTCCACCAAAGAATAAAATATGGTAAAGTGCTTTGGAAACAAGGTCTAACGAGATGGTTCAAATTGCAACAAACTCAGGTGGATGGGAGTTGGTCACTTGAACTACAGATCTTCCTCCAAATCATACCACCCCGCACCATCTTCAAACATGAATAAAGGAGCAGATAGCATGACTTGACTTTCAAATTTGGCTCACTCAAATGATTTTCATCTTATGCAACGGCTCCATAGTCTCAAGAACCACATCACATGCTGAGATTTAACCAACAAGGATAACCCCTCCACTGACATGGAAAAAATAGATCTACTTAGGCCCTATTATCACACAACTTGTAGTTGTCCCTAAAGGTATCCCATCCAAGATGGTAGACGAGATGGACAACTAAAGAGGTGACCCAAGAGATGCAACGGTTACCAATGCAAGCTGGGTGTCACGATAACTGAGGAACTCTTCACTTTAGATCAAGACTAATCAAGATCAAGGGGGAGACCCTAGCCAATCCATGAAGACTAGCTAACCCAAAGGTTCCTGGGGAAATGCGTAAGTTAGGTTACGGAAACCAATGAGTGAGTTAGATTAAGTGGACCCAAGAGTTTAAGTGTGGTTGAAGAGGCTTAGGAGGTGACAAGTGTTTCAACCAATGAATGAGAAAGGCCACTTATTGAGCTCAAATGGATAGATCTAGTACCATGAAAATACACAAGTGGGGGCCACTCCTTAAAAAGTGGAAAATGGTCCAAATGGAGCCCACAAGGTCAAGTTAAGGATGAGATGGCACTAAGGGGTATGCAATGATGTAGATCTATGGATCTAAGATGAGATAGACAACACCCACATATGGGATCTAGCAAAAGAACACTAACCCCAAGGAATGCGAATTGCCCCAAGGGAGACTAGTGCCTTAGATCAAGGGCAAAATGGAGTCCAAATGTAGATCGGGGTAGTTTAGGCAATTATCAAGGTGGGTTTGGAATGGCATGCCCCAATATGAGCTAGATCTCCATAGATCTAAGATTGAAAATGCATCACCAAGTGACCCAAGTGGGGCTCAACCCTCAAAATGAGGAATGGGGCCCACAAGGTGAAAATCAACAAGGTGAAGCACTAGGGGTAGGTTATCAAGGTGGATCTATCCAAATGAAGTGGGATCTCACCTACCCATGTCAAGGAACTAGCCCAACTAGCCTCCCTCAAGGAATGCGAATTGTCTCGAGGAGGGCTAGGTGCCTTGGGAAGTGGGTCAAATGGAGGCCAATCACCACCAACTATAGATTCGAATTGTCGTGGATGCTATAGAGGTGGGTTTTCAATATTATCCCCAAAGGCTTGCTAGATCCAAGTAGATCTAGAAAAATAGAAAAATGAGGGTTTTGTGATCTAAGAGAATAGATGGGTAGGTTAGAAGAATTTCATACCTCATGGAACATACTTGGAAAATGAAGATGGAGGTTGCTTGTGACAAGAATTACTTCCCACAAAGATCAAATACCAAACTTGATGGAGCCCTTCTTGCCAACGTTTTGCCTCCACCAATTCGGCCTCCCTATTCCTATCAATCAAGGACACAAACATCAATCAATCAATCAAGAATGGAAGTAGATGCAAGCAAAAGAGATGAAGAAACATGAAATTGTTGGTACAAAGACAAAACGAATCCCTGTCACCCAAAACGACTTGTTGAAGCTTGTAGGGTAGGCCTCCCCACCAATACGCAGTCCTCCAAAATGTCTTCTTTGCCTGTAAAAAGTGTTAGTGAAGATAAAATCCAAGATGGCCACCAATGTCTGTCAGTGCAGAGGAAGAAGCATTTACAATCACCACAAGCATTCCAACTCCAAGATCCAAGATGCCCAAGAAAAGTATTTTTTTTCCAATAGCCAAGAGCCAAAAATCTCTAGATGCTTTTACAATAGGGGGGTCTCCTCCTTTTATAGGATAGTAAAGACCAAAACCCTAAACCACAAAACAACTTTTTGAAACTAGTGGTTGAGATTAAAAGATACAACATAATAATCAATGGCTAAGATGGATCACTAAAGTGAGGGTGACGTCATGCCTCAAAAAGTCTCTAAGGAGGGTGACGTCATGCCTCAAAGGGGGCTAAGTAACATGGGCCCACTATATATGTCATGGACAAGACTCAAAAGACACATGGTGGGGCTGGGAGGTATCAATCCTTCACTAGCTCGCCCCCATGGCACAATAATATAAAATAATAGGACCATGACATGTCCAAATAACATAAATGATCAAAATCCTGTCTCCAAAACTGAGAGAGACAAGCAGTAAAATACCTCATGTGGCCACTGTGGACCCCACTGACTGATGCTAACTGATCAAGGAGATGGGGGGTTCACCATAGATGACCTCTGAGAAGACCAAGTGCCAAAACCTTGCCTCAATTGCTCAAATCAAATTCCTCAGTGACCCTTTTATTCCATTTTTTAATCCTCCTGAAAATGCCCCAAACTGCCACCAGGGTGCCTGCGCTGTCAAACTGAGTGCACCAGGTTGTCTAGAAGGGGGGTATAATGGTAAAATCAAGTAGCTGGACCACCCCCTTCCTACACAATGCCCTAGGCAACGACTGGCCTCCAAGGCCTCTATTGGACAAGCTGAATCAACATGCCAAAAGTGTTCAACAGGTGGATAACTGCTACTATCATCATCAGAAGTGCCTAGAACTGAAAGATAAGTGTCTCAATGGATCCAGAAGACCCAAATCTACTAGAAATGAGTACTCATACACCATGGGTTGACCTGTGGGGTCAACTGTAAGGCCCACCATACCTGGACAATGTAAAATATGATGATCTGGAAATAATAATAAAACTGACCTTCTGCATCAATTATCATTTGAAGCATATGTCCAACATATGGAATCATCAATAAGTGTATGTGGGACCATCGACCATCATCCATAAGCACAAGTGGTCCATCTCATCACGGATCCCAAAAATGACCATGGTCAAACTATGTTTGACCAGGTCAAAATACAACCAAAGACTAGATTATAGCAACAGACTATGACATGTTCCTTTAATCGTATTCACAGCTTACTTAAAGTACAAACATCATTCAGTGGCAGTTAATACATATATATTCTAGTGTTATTTATAATTTACTTGCACAAAGCTTTAAAGACAAACTCATTCAATGGACATGGCCTAATTGCTAGCAAAGGGTGAAGGCTAAGAAGAAAAGGCTAGGCAAAAGGGGATGACTTGACCAACTTTTCTAAATGACACTTTGGATGGGGAAAAGGGGAGCTACACTCTGTGCTGGACAAAATAACAAAGGGAAGGGCAGTGCCTCACAAATGGATAAGTTGTTTAGAGAGTGTTTATTCAACTTAGGCATCATGTCTACATCAAGTTGATCCAGGTTCATTAGGATCATTCATTTCATTTCAATGGCCTTTTGGCGTATATGACCCCTCTGGGATTTCACATGTGCTAAGAAGCACAACTAATCACAGCTTGCATCCGGGGCATATTTACAGTCACAAGGTCAACAAATAATAGATATAACTTTTGATTAATCATTGCTTTTTGGACCTTTTTATACCCTTCGCGGGGTATTTTTAGCAGTTCGTTGCTATAGCTTTTATTCACGTGTGTTAAGAAACACATTCTAGAATTTTAAGTTCAAAGGCTTTTATAATACATTTCCAATACAAGTAGTACATGTGCTTTCAATTTTAGCCAACAACAACTCAAGTGACTAGGGGGAGTTCTGCACAGTGCCAAACATCGGGACAATCGACCAAAATGATTTAGGCATACAATCCAACTCACCAAAGGAAAGTTTTGTCGCCAACTCAGAGCTGAGACACAAAGCAAACATGGATGCGGTCCAACACAGAGGTAGAAATGGGAAGTCCTCCATATCATATAGATATGTGGACCTGGTTGATCTTATTATATATATATTCTACTGTCCTTACTCAGACTTAGAAGTTCACTACTCATACTCATTGGTTTCACCCTCCCTAGGGAGAATAGAGGTGATCATTCCACCATACCTTGGCTTGCTAGTGTTGGCTCCATTACCCATTGTCTTCATCCATCCGTTACTTACCTTTTAGTTTATCACCCTGACTTACTACTTGTCTAGTGGCATGGAGGATCTTTTCCCCACTGTAGCCTCTGTATTGGATGAGCTTCCCTGTTTATTGTGTCTCGGCTCTGAGTTGGTGACAAAACTTACCTCTGGTCAGTTGGATTGTAGGCCTAAATCATTCTGGTCGATTGTCCCGATGTTTGGCATTGGCTCGAACTCCCCCTAGTCACTTGAGATGTTGTTGGCTAAAACTGAAAGCTCATGTACTACTTATGGAAACTTCTAAATTCGCCCATGGAAACTAAAAAGGGCAAGAGCGATGAACTGCTAAAAAAATACTCCTTGAAGAGTATAAAAGAAAGGTCCAAAAAGCAATGATTCTTAAAAGCTATATCTAAACAATTGTTGACCTTATGTATGTATAAAAAAGCATGCCTTGGATGCAAGCTGCAACTAGTTGTGCTTATCAGCACACCTGAGATCCGAAGGGTTATGTAGGCCAAAAGGCCATGAAATGAAATTGAATGATCCTAATGAACCTAGATCAACTTGATGTAGACATGATGCCTAAGTTGAATAAGCACTCTCTAAACAACTTATCCATTTGTGAGACACCGCCATTCCCTGTGTTGTTGCTCATTCAGTATATACTATGGTGTGTATTCCCTTTCCCATATCCAAAGTGTCACAATGTTAAGTCAGTCAGTCACCCTTCAGCCTAGCTATTTTATTTTAAGCCTTCACCCTTCACTAGCAAATTGATCACAACTATGAAGTGAGTATGGTCCTGAAAGTCTAGTCTGAGTCATATAAATAATTAATGACAATATATATTTGGATTTAGATCGCCAGTAATGATTACTTTGTGTTATAATTGTTCTTTGAATGAGTTGTAGAGCATGCATTAACCTTTGACACTTTGCAGCAGCTTCAGATGGTAGTTTGAGTTATATTTGGTCAGTATTGACCTGGTCAAACCTAGTTTGACCAAGGTCAATCACAGGACATGAGATTATTGGACCTTATGATGACACAGGTAGATGATATATGGTCTATGTACATGTACATGATGGTTCTATGCATCAGATACAGGTTTATGATGATGATCTATGGTTTTCAGCATTATTTGATCATTTACAGATTATTATTTCACTTGTTCCGATATATTGGATATATTATATGATCATGCAGAGATCTATATGGTGTATGAGTACACATCTTGGATAGTTTTGGACCTTCTGAGTCCAATGAGACAGTCTATTTTCAGTTTCGGGCAGTTATAGTGATGATTTAGCCTCAGTAGGCTGTCCTAGTGCAGTTTTGGTCTGTCGGAGACCCTGTCAGAGCAGAGATGATTTTTATTTGGTTCACCTAGGGCGCTGATGATGGAGGGGGTGGTCCAACCACTTGTTTTTACCATATTACCCCCCTTCCGGACACACTGGTGCCCTCACCTTGACAACGCAGGCACTCCAGGAGGTAGTTTGGGGCAGGTACACGCTTCTCGAGGCAGTTTTGGATTGGTAGAAATGGCTACAGAGGAATTCGATTTGGGCTACTGAGGCAAATTTTTGGCATGGGATGATCAGTGATGATGAGTGGGATGTCTTCCACACCTTCTCCAGCAATTTCAACTTCATCGGGACCCACATCCATCACTTATGGCACTTTCTGATGATTTCTGAGGTCTTTTGAGGCCTACGATTTGTCCATAGAGGCACGATTTGGTATATTGATGACTATTTTGTTATTATTGTGCTATGGGGATTGACCAAGGGTGGCTAAAATTACCCCTTGGACCCACCATAAGCTTATTTTTATATTTTGTCATCATGATTTGGTGGGATCCCCTCTCCTAGGGCGATTTTGTCCACTTATTGTTATATTTTATGGTTGATCCATGTATTTTATTGTTGAGCTCATCTCAACCATTGATTAGATCTTTTGATCTTTTAATCTTAGCCACTCCTGTAAAAAGTGGTTAGGATTATGGTCTCTCTCCATCCTATTTAAGGAGGGAGCCTCTCATTGTAAAATCATCTAGAGATTTTTGGCTCTTGGCTCTTGGAATAAAATTTCTATCTTTTGGAGTACATGCTTGGGTTGGAGTGGATGTTGGTTGTTTTGATTGTAAATGCTTTTGTCCATTGCACTGAAGGATCTATTGTAGCTATCTTGCATATTTGCCATATCTTTTTACAGGTGGAGAAGACTTCTTCAACAAGTGCGAATTGGTGGGGAGGCTTGCCCTTCAAGCTTGGAGGAGGACGTTTTGGGTTAAACAGGGAGTGGTTTTGTCTTTGCACCATCTATTCTTTGCTTATCTCTTTCTTGCTTGTATCTACCTTCAACATGTTAAACTGATTGATGCTTTGCTCCTTGGTTTTTACAGGTTAGAGGGACACATATGTGCCTTGGAAAAATCGATTTGGCAAAAGGGCTTCAAAAGTTCTCCATTTGATCTTTGGCAAAAGTAATCCTCATCTCAACTAGCATTCATCTCTTCATCCAGGTATGCTCCAAAGGTATGATCTTCTTCTTCTTTGAGTCAACCATAATTTCTAGATCATAAAAAACCTAATTAATCAAAACCCTCATTTTGGTTTTTCTTAGATCTACTTAGATCTAGCCTTGCTTTTGAAGAGATATTAAAAACCCACCTCTATAGCATCCACCCCTAGTTGGATCTATAGTTTGGTGGTGATTGGGTTAAAATTGACACACTTTTCAAGGCAATAAAGCCCTCTTGAACCAAATCGCACTTCCTTGGAGAGGCTTGTTTGGTTAGATCTAGCATATGGGTAGGTGAGATTCCACTTGATTTGCAATCTACACACTTGATAACCTACCCCTAGACTTTTACTTGGGTGATTTCTACCTTGTGGGCATCATTCCACATTTTAAGGGATTAAAACCCCCTTTTAAATTACTTGGCACCTTAAAACTCAGATCTAGTAAGATCTAACCCTTGGATTGACTTGATTTTCTAGATCCACATAGATCAGTGCCTAAGCTACTTGGATCTACAATTTGGTGGCCATTGGACTTGATTTGACACACCTTATCCACCTTTTAGCCCTCCTTGAGCAAGGTCGCACTCCCTTGGGTGACTGAGTTTGCCCACTTCTAGGCACTGGGTAGTTGAGATCTCAGTGGATTTGGAACGGGCATACCTTGAAACCTATATCTAGAGTATCATTTTGTGACGATCTGCCTTGGGGGTAACATTCCCTGTTTTAAGGAATTGTGGTCCACTTGGGTCATTTCATGAAACCCTAGATCTAGCAAGATCCAACCACTTTACCTCAATTAGCCCACTTGTCTTGACCTCTAGGTGTCCCGATCTACACTTTGACATATCTTTTGACTCCATTAGCCCATCCAACAAGGCACTAGTCCCCCTTAAGCAAGTTGCACTCCTTGGGAATTTTGTCAAACCTTAGATCCGGTACATTGGTATTCCTAATTTCAACTTAGATCCATAGATCTACTCATTACATATCCTCTAATGCCAATTGTATCCCTTAATTCCACCTTGTGGATCCATATTAAGCCATTTCACATATCCCAATAAAGTAGGACCCACTTGTGTAACACATGGTACCATATCTTATTATTATAACTAATCATGTGGCCTAAATCATACCTGGGTTGAAACACCAATCATTTCTCAAACCACCTTCAACCATACTTTAATTTCTAGGTCCACTTTACCTTGCATTGGTTTCCGTAACTTACCATTTACTCATCCCTAGGAACCTTTGTTTGGGTCCAATCATCTTTGATTGGTTATAGGGTCTCCCCCTTGGTCTTGATTCATCTAGATCTAAAGTGAAGAGTGCCTCAGTTGACATGACTCCCACCTTGCATTGGGAACCGTGGCATCTCTTGGGTCACCTCTTTAGTTGTCCATCTCCTCTATCGTCCCAGATGGGATACCACTAGGGGCAACTACAAGTTGTGTGATAACAGTAGCATAACAAGGATCTCTGAAAGATACACAATCACAAGGTACACAACAATATATCCTGGGAAACCGTCAAAGGGAAGAAAACCGAGCAAGAACTTCCTCATTATAGATAACCAAAGTACAATGCCAAAAATAGGTCTCACAAATAAGAGAGACAAACCCAAACTCTAGAGTCAAGCCAATCCTCCTCCTCCTTCAGAGACTTCTCTCTCTCCTTTAATGTGTAATGCATGAATGAGTGAATGGTACATATGAGATTAAGTCACTCTCTATTTATACTTTACTTTTCACTTGACAAATAACCTAACTAGGTCGGCCTCACTTTAACTGACTGGACCGACCTCTCCTAAAAAGACTCAAATAATATTATATTACATTCTTTTGGGTACTAACGACACGACTTACAATGAGGTTTTACCTCATGACTTTTATATGACCAAATATAATAATGACATCCTCAAACGGAGGTAAAACATCCACGACGGAGTTACAATAATAAAGTACAAGTAGAATATTCTTTGAAGTTACATTAATTCAACACTCCCCTTAACAAGAAGGGTATTCTACTGACAACAACAACACCATGTGTAACTCTACACAACATCATCGAAGGGAGGAGAGGCATCATAAACAACATCATCTAGAACATTGGTTGGTACATCTATAAATCATTGGAAGTTCTTCAACAACATCAAATATCAACAACTGGAATAGCTTGCTGTAACATCATCATCATCTTCAGTATAGAGCTGAAGGATCATCATCTGCAGCACGAGGTTGGAACATCATCATCTTCAGTATTGGAGCATTCTCTTCTTCAACACTGGAACATCATCTTCTGCAGCACTGGAGCATCCTCATCTTCAGTACTGGAACATCTGCAGCATTGGTGCATCCTCATCTAGAGTACTGGAACATCAGCTTCTGCAGCACTTGGAATATCATCACCTACAGCACACATGATCCTTCCTTTTGGAACTATGGATCATGGACAATCCTTCCTTTCGAAACTCAGGATTCAATCCAACAACTCTGGTGATCCTTCCTTTCGGAACTAGGGATCATGGACAATCCTTCCTTTCGGAACTCGGGATTCAGTCCAACAACTCTGGTGATCCTTCCTTTCAAAACTAGGGATCATGGACAATCCTTCCTTTCAGAACTCAAGATTCAAACCAACAACTCTGGTGATCCTTCCTTTCGGAACTAGGGATTATGGACAATCCTTCCTTTCGGAACTCGGGATTCAGTCCAACACCACTGGTAATCCTTCCTTTCGGAACTAGGGATCATGGACAATCCTTCCTTTCGGAACTCGGGATTCAGTCCAACAACTCTGGTGATCCTTCCTTTTGGAACTAGGGATTATGGACAATCCTTCCTTTCGGAACTCGGGATTCAATCCAACAACTCTGGTGATCCTTCCTTTTGGAACTAGGGATCATGTACAATCCTTCCTTTCAAAATTACGGCATCACTGTCTAAGGATGATCAATCCCACCGCACATTAGGAACAACATTTAAGACTATCCTTCCTTTCGGAATTACGGGATCACTGTCTAGGGATGATCATTCCGACTGCACCACAATATCAACACTACTCCCCCTTTCGAGGGAAGTCCTTACGGACTACACCAAGCTTGTCACGAAAATGCTCAAACTTCACACGAGACAGTGGCTTAGTTAACACATTTGCAACTTGCTCATCGGTGCTCACATATTGGAGTTTTATATCTCCCTTCTGCACCATATCTCGAATGTAGAAATACCATATTTCTATGTGCTTTGACTTATCATGGAACACAGGGTTCTCTGTCATCTTTATACAACCCTAGTTATCACATAGAATCACTGTGGTATCTAACTCCAGATCAAATAGACCTGATAACAACTTCTGAAGCCATATGGCTTCACAACTGGCAGAACAGGGTGCAATATATTCTGCTTCTGCAACACTAGACTGCTTCCTGCTTAGCCATGAGATCATGGCTGACCCCAGACTGTAACATCCGCCTGAAGTGTTCTTCCTGTTTAAGACACTTCCTACCCAATCTGAATCTGTATAACCAAGCAGTCTGAAGTTATGATCTCTAATATAACTGAGACCATAGTCTATTGTACCTTTTAGGTACCTCATCACATGCTTTGCAGCTACAAGGTGAACACGTCTGGGCTCAACCAGATACTGACTCAAGGTGTTCACAGCAAAGCATATATCTGTCCTGGTATTTGTCAGATACATCAATGACCCAATAATCTGCCTGTATAGTCATATCCACCAATTTTGACGAAGCATCAGATATTAACTTCAAATTTGTATCCATGGGTGTGGCCATGGCTTTACATTCCAACATATCAAATCTTTTCAAGATTTCTACTACATACTTCCCTTGGTTAAGGAAGATTTCCTCTGGGCTTTGTCATACTTTGAGACCTAGAAAATAATGCATCAAGCCAAGGTCTTTCATCTCGAATTCTGCAGTGAGCTTCTTCTTGCACTTTGAAATTTGCTTTTCATTTCCTGCCAAGAATAAGTCATCCAAGTATAGCAATTATATGATAGGTTCATCATCCATCAGCTTTACTCTTGGTAAAGCCCAATCTCGTCAGAAAACGATCAATTCTTCCATACCAAGCTCTTAGAGCTTGTTTCAACCCATACAGAGCCTTCTTCAATTTGCAGACATGCGTCTCTTTGTTTTCAACCTCAAATCCTTGTGGTTGTTCTATGTACACTTCTTCTTCAATGACACCATTCAGGAAAGTTGTTTTCACATCCATCTATTGTAAATTCTACTTCATCGTGGCTGCAAGTGCCATGAAGGTTCTAATTGAAGTGTACCTTGTTATTGGTGCAAATGTTTCCACGAGCCACAATACTTCAATCCGCTGCATGTTTTATCTTGTATATCCATTTATTTCATCTTTCTAAGTCACTGGATACCAAGATCTTGAACTTTGTTGCAAGTTCTCTCTTGCACCCATCTATGAGCTTCTCATCTTCAACCTTGTAGAAAAGGTTGATGTCTCATCACTCTAGGTGATCCTTGATCTCATCATTCTATCCATGGGTGACTTTTGAGCCCATACAAAGTCTTCTTCAATCTGCATACATGTGGTTCTCTGAGTCCTGGAGGTTGCTCGATATCTTCTTCTACTTTGATTACACCATGAGTCTGGCTACTAGAGCAACACCTCGTCATAGTCGACTTCCTCTACTTGATTTCATAAGTCTTGTTTATAGTTGAACCATTGTCACTTGTTCTACGGAACAAGTCTCATCATTCTTCATTTGTAGGTGATCGTGTACGATACTTCCTACAAGTCAAATTCAGTAGTATGGTTAGAAACATTTCATAGTTTCCAAAACATATGCATAAAAACATAAGTCATACTGTCATAATACTATCTGTTACCAACTTATTTGTACCATAGTTGGATTATCTGAAGAGCCACCACTTGGCAAACATGATGAATGTTTGTACTCCAATGTATCAGATGATCCAGCATTTGTGCCTAGTCAGTTTTGGCTAGTCAGTTTTGTTTTTCAGTTGACATGACCATGGCCCCCTGGGGTTTGTAATAAAGTGTGCTAGTAGGATTTGAGTGTCTCTGTCCCCCATGTCCTGATTAAGCAACTAAGGTATTCTAGGGAGTTTTTTCCCTTATCAAGTATACTTTGCCTATAGCCGAGCTATAATCGATGAGGTTTTCTCCCGCTTCCTCCAAAGCTGGAATGCCCGATTTTGAAAATTTTAGCCATGGGGGGTTATTAGAGTCCAACTGATGTATATAATCCTACTAGACACTATTAGAATAAGTGTCGGTCATGTCCTAGGTCCCTAGAACTCTCAGGGGGGGAAAAAAAAAAAAAAAAAAAATCGAAAAAAAATTTACCGAGTGCGTTGAAATTTGTTTTTTTTTAATTAGTTTTTAAATTTAATAAATTTCTCTATAGTTTAAATAGAGAAATTTCAATTTGTAATATGTCAATCATCCGGGATCCGAATTCAATGATTGAAGGCTCCAGACTTAAGCCAAAAATCATTCATGATCCCCGGACCAGTTTATCCTAAGTTTCGGATGTCAATTAGGCCTCATAATTAATAATTTCTCAAAAAACCCAGTTATAGAGAAATTATTAATTAAAATAATAAAATTGAATATTTTGGAGATAATCCAAATCTCTCCAAAATAAGTCAATTTGAATAAAATAAAAGGCTAATTGACATGGCACCTGGCATTTAAGATGATTCCAATCAACTTCACTAAGCTTCAGTCAACTATCCAGTCAGCACAAGTATATCTCCCAAAGAGAATTCGCCCTCCATGCATGCAAAGTCGAGTTTGGTGATGTGGAATGGGTATTAAATGAGTTTTGGTTGGTATTTGAGTTACATTGAATGGGAGTGGGGGTGCCTTGCCTAGGTGGAGGCCACCTCCCACTCTCAACTACCAAGATTGCAATCAAGATATTGCTAAACTCCAAGCACCTACCTCAAAGCTCACGAGTCTCCAAGCTTGCTCACGTCATACCTCTTTGTAGCTCGAGTTTACCACATGGCATGTGGTTATTTGGTGGGAGATGTTTCCAATGTGGAGATGAGGGGCGCCTTGCCTAGGTGGAGGCCACCTCCTCATCTCATTAACTAGAACTTGACTTGTTGATTAGATTTAACTCCAAGACTTGTAATTTGATTGGTTGTGACTAGATGTTGATTGAAATTCGACTTGTGTTAGGTGATATTGGCTTCCTTTGAGCCAATTTGAATTAGGGTAGAGGTAGGCTAGTGTTTTGCTATATAATGAGTCTTCTCTTCCTCATTCCTCATGCACTTTTGAGCAAAGAAACTTTGGAGGATTTGTAACTCGTTTTAATTGTTGAATAAAATTGTGACTTTGGAGGTCAAATTCGTGGAGGCTCTTGGTGGCCATGCTTCATCTTGTAACGAGTTGACATTGTGTAATGCTTTTTGTACTTGAGATTCTTAAGCATAGATTAATATTTCTAGAAGGCTAACAATCTAGCATGCATCTATATATCTATGTTTTTCGCTTGAGTACATTGGTTTTGCAGGTGTTCTCCAAGGATCAAGGTCTTTGTATGTGTTCATCTTCACTCTATAGATTGCCAAAGAGGTTCAATTCTTTCAAAGATCAAGCAACAAGAATTTCTTGCTTTCTCCATCACCCATTTAAAAAACTTTCAACTTGGTCACCTCGGTTCTAAGGGCTATCTTCTTCAAGCCATCAACTTTCTCCTTGATTTTTGTCATTGATTGCTAGTCTTTTCTTCCAAACCATAGTTCTCTACTTTCTCCTTGTCTAAAGCTCTTCTCCATCCACTAGATCCCCATTTCTTCCATTTACCCATCTCTTTACACTAGTTGCTGTCCTACCTTTACTGTTTCCCATACCATCTTTCATCTTTGTCCATTACTTTGCATTTTGCAACTGTCTTTGTCCTCCATTGGCAGTCTCTTTCCCTCATCGCTTTGGCTGCCCATTTTTCTCATTGTGTTGGCTGTCCCATCACTAGCATTACAGCCCTCTTTCATTGCTGCTCTCCCTTCTCTTTGGCTGCCCCATCCTCTTACTCTTGGACTGTCCCATCACTGTCATTACAGCCCTCTTTCACTGCTGCTCTCCCTCCTCTTTGGCTGCCCCATCCTCTTACTTTTGGACTGTCCCATTTCCCAGTTGTTAGCAGCCACTTCTTCTTGTTCATTCATACACAAAAAGTAAACAAAACATTAAAGTGTTGTTAGAAGTTAGCTTTAGTTTGGTTGCATAGTTTGTTAAGGGATTTGTTGTTAGTCTCTTTTGCATTTTTGATTAATAGTTAGATTTCTTTATTGAAAAGTTGATAGCATAGACATCTTAAGTCTCATTTTAGAAGTACATTTCATCTTTAGTGCTTAAAATCTAGTTGCATTTTAGTCTCTTATTTGTAAAACTTAGATCAAGTTTTCAAGATTGATTTTGTTTTCTATACTAATGCTAATGGGTGCATGAGTCTTTTTTTATTTTTGTTTATTGCAAGTTTTGAAATAAAAACTCTTGGAGATATCCCAAAGAAGAAGAGCAATATACCAGAGGAAGATCCAAAAACAAACTATGATGATGTTAACCAAGAAGATCTAGAACTTCCAATCTCCTTTTGTAAAAGAAGTCATAAGACTCTTTGTTCCAAGTACTTTTCATTTTCAGTTTCTCACTTTGGTTGAAATTCCTCAATACTTGTAATCTGTTTAATAAAAGGTTAAGTGGAGGAGTCCTCCACTTTTTGGGGTTTTCTTCCCCATTTGGGGGAAGAGTGTTGTGGTTGTTTAACTTAAATCTTTTATTTCTATATGCTTTAGATTAGCTTAGCATTTCATTTCTGTAACTCTCTTCCAAATTTTGACCAGAGCAAGCTAACTTTGGCATTGTATCCCAAAGGCCACATAGTTTTGTGGTAGCTTCTCATTCCCCCGTTAGCCTCCTTGTCGAAGTTTCAGCTAGCTGGAAAGTCTCAAGGAATAGCGGTTCTAGTGATCGACCTTGTTCGGAGAAAGATCCCACCTTAGATTAAATATTGTTTGTTAGAATACTAAGTCTTGCTTTCAGTTATTTTTATGCATCTCAAGTATCTTGTTATCATTTCTTTAGTTTCAGTAATTTAAATTTCATTTTTGTTCTTCAGTACACAACCGCTTTTATCTTTTAAAAAGAACCAAAGTCTCTTGAACTTGGCCAAATCCAAGTCAAGAGCACTCTCTGTCGGAGAGCATTCTAGCTTGCATTTTTCCCTTGCATTAGGCATTTTAGATTAATTAAAGTCTCTTGAACTTTGGTCTTAAGACTAAGTCAAGAGCGCTCTCTATCGGAGAGTTGAATTGTGCTCTTTAATAATAAAATATTTCAACTCACACCCCCTCTTTAATTAATTTACTTTGGTCGATTATCCAATACCCGTATGCTCTGCCAACCTGAAAGGGTTGGGCTAGTACTCAAAAAGGTGTTGGACTTGCTAATTCTACAAGTGACAATCTAAATAAAATATTACCCCAACAAAGCAAACCGACGTTAAATATTGAGGTTGCTTCCTGAAATAGGTGGTGCCGAGAATCCACTGGTCAGACTCGGGGGCGGTTCAAACATTGGACACCTATCCTCTTGAATCTGGGTGCTCTCGACCTATCATCTAAAAGGTTGCCAATATCTTTCCTGGTTGGTTTTTTTTTACTTTTGATATCCTTGGTCTTAGCCTAATAAACAGGATCACTAAAACATTCAATAAACCAAGATTAATTCGCAGGACGATCTCACGAACATCGTCACTTTGAACTCTTGTATCAAGCAACCCAAGCACTCAAGACTATCTTCGACTCCATAAGGCACTAGTCCTTGTCATCTTTGCTTTTTATCTATTTTGGAGCATTTACATTTTCGTGGTTGTCTTGCTTAAATTTATCATAGTGTTTGTTTCTCAAATCTCTTATCGCAACGTGGATTGCTTTGTTATCTTGTGTTTATTTGAATTACTAAAGTTGTGATCTCTCATCATCGAAAAACTCCTAAACAACACTCATCCGCATCACCCCACACGTTTAAAAACACTTAAAACAAAAGCCTTAGTGAAACTCTTTGTAGGGACTACCCCCCTTGGCTTCGTTAGGAGTTAGCCTAAACGGAGGAGTTGTGATTCAGGTGATAGTACCTGTCTCATTGCTTGCCCCCAAGGCCACACCTCTCCCCACTTCCAGTGAGGGAGACAGTTTTCGAAAGATTTCCGCTGCCGATGTGCAATCTGGCGGACAACACTATCCATATCCCATATTCATATGGTAACTTTCTAGATGCTTTCCATCTCTACCAGAACATTATTAAGAGCGTGCACTAGTCCTAATATGTCAGCAAAGAGGTTTCACTCTAAATAAGTAGCAATGGAATGTTGTATAGCACCATAGGCTACTTACCCATCACATGCATATTAGTAGTAAACTGCTCATTAATGCAATTGTTCTAACATGCATACTTTACTTCCTAAATCTAGAAATATCATTTAAACAATTAGATAAAAATGACAATTCAAATACTTATCTTTGTTTGTTTTGGTAGGATCTCTTTTGATCTGAATCTCCTTGCAAGGATTACTGGAATGTCTGATGGTGAGCTCTACTCCATCATCTGATTCTGTGGTTCTGTGCCTTTCTTGTCTATGATCTATAATGTTGATCAAGTCTTCTACCATAGATCAAAGCTGTTTCTAAGTGAGCCACCTTCTTTTGTCCCAATAACAACTGCATCTTATATAAATTTTTCATCTAGACCACATAAGATATTCACTACTTATAACCAAAGTCACCTGACACGGGGACACGGGACACGTAGGACACGAAAATACGAGAGTCCGACACGGACACGGTGACCCCCGAAATCAGGACACGTAGGATACGTTTTATATACATATATATATATTTTTTAAAATATATTAAAATTTAAAAATATAGACATATAGATCCAAAAATATTTAGAAACTAGAACATTTACAAATATTCAATAGAAATTAGAATAAAAACACATTAATGATTACACATTTGTCATTCACAAATCACGATTCACAACACATTTGTCATTCACAAATCACAATGAGACACAGATGCATGTCAGAACCATATTTCTCATTAAGTCATCAAAATCAAAATGTATACACTATACATATATCTCGGAATGCCACTGGGCACTGGGCCACTGGCAAATGCCAAATAGACTAATAGTAAATACAAAAAGGGGTGGATCAAGATGGGAGAATCCCATATGTCAGTAGTCCTCCTCCATGCCTGAATCAACATACTCATCACTGCCACTGCCACTGCCCTGATCCTCATCCTCCTCCCTCTCCTCCTCCTCTCTGCCCATCTGATGATCTGCATCTGCTGCTGTGGAGGATGACCCCTCTGTACGATCACTATCATCAAAAGTGACCGGCTCTAGCACTGGATCATTAAGATCCATGTTGGCTAATGCCAACTCAGTACTGTTGTCCAAACCCATATCATCAGGAAAGACATCCCACATCTTTGTCTTTCCCTTCACCCACTCCTCCCTCTTCCTGTAAATAAGACGAAGGTTGGAGTGCACATACACCATCGCCTCTGTCCTGGATTGCTCAAGCCTGCTCTTCTTCACACTGTACAAGTTCCCATATGTGCTCCAATTCCTCTCACAACAAGAGGATGATGTAACTTGAGAGATGACCCTGAAGGCTAACTTCTATAGAATAGGGGATGTTGCCCCGTGAGTTGCCCACCAACGATAGGGTGTCTTACCCTCCCTATCTCTAAGCACATCATAACCTCCAAATCTCCCAGTGCCAGTGGAAAAATCTACAAAGCCATCCTCCACCTCCTCAAGCATGTCTCTATCCTGAAATAGCCATCTAAGTGCTATCTTCCTCCCATTTGCAATCTCTGCATCCATGTGAGGAGGGACTCTGTGTGAGGCCCCCGATCCACCAGTGAGCCACTCCTGAGTGTAGAACTTGGGGTTCAAGGAGTGGGCCAAGCAATGCAAAGGTGTGCAATTCTTATCCCACCTGGAGATAAGAATATCCCGAATAATGGTCCATAAGTTCTCTGTCGATGTCCCATACTCGGGACACTCATTCTCCATGACAATGGACCTCGTGGACTCAATCATGGAATCCCACCCCTCATAAACCTCTGCTAGGATGGGTTGGTCCGTGTCTGCAAACCGCAACAAAGAAATGATTGGCTCCATGATCTTAATGCTAAGATCTACCATGTCCCATCAACCATCATTTAACACCGTGTCCTTCACCTTTTGTGAAGCAGCCTGATCTGTCTTTCTCCAAAAAGCCCAAAACTTTGAAATCACCATGGACCCAAGAGCGGTTTTGACCTCCCTCAACCTCTTGAGCATGATGAATGAGGAAGCAAACCGAGTATCTGCAACCTTCAGCAATGAAAGCTGTGTGTATTGTTTGTAGATGGTGAGGGCATTTGTGTGGTTTTGCACAAAGTTACGGATATGGCGTGCATCCTCAATAAGGTTTCCAATCCATGTCACATCCGAAGCAATGGCTTTCAGTGCTAAATTCAAGGAATGGACAATGCAAGGTGTCCAAAAAACCTGTAGGAGCAATAAAAGCATGTATCAATGACTCTACAACACTAACATTGCAATGACCAAATTCAAACAATGAGCAAATTAGAAATGAAAGGTGTCCAAAATGAACATACCTGTGGATATTTAGCTTCCACAATCATGCCAGCAGCCTTGCAAACAGGTGCATTGTCCGTGATGATTTGTACACACGAATCAACACCTACTTCTTCAATGGTTTTGATGAATAAATCGCCCATAAATTGTGCATCCTTGTATTTCCCAAGAGCATCCACGGCTTTCAAGAACAACGGTCCATTTTGGGAAGATACCATGAAATTGATGAGTGGATGGCATGCGGGATCCGTCCATCCATCAGAAACAACACTCACACCGCATGAGGGCCATGTTGTTCTAATTGGCTCAAGGATTTTATCTACCTCCTTCTTTGCTTTAACCAACAATGTGGTTCTAAGCTTCTCTGAACTAGGAGGCACATAACCACTTGGAGCTCGATCCAAGATAGTTTTAACCGTCTCAAAATACAATGGTGACTGTGCAACATTGAATGAGATGAAGTTGAGGTAGAAGAAAAATGCAATGGTAAGGTCTACCTCTTCTCGCGCCTCTTGTTGGAAAATCCTATCCATTGGACCACCGATAGATTGCCTCTTTCTTGTTTGATGAGTATCCCCACGCCCATGACTGCTAGAGCTAGGTGGAAATGGAGGCTTGGTGCTAGAGGGCTTTCTCAAAAATGGAAGAGGATCATCCTCTTTTTTCTTGCTTGCTGCTGCCACGTTCCCTAAGCCAACATGATCCTCTCTTTCCATATCCCTCCTTTGCTGAACAGTCACCGCTTTGCATGAAGAAATCCCACAAGAAGGAAGGGCCAACAAATGGCCCTTAACCCGGAAATATGTGCTCATGAAGTCATGCTTGCAAAAATTGCATCTCCAAGATACATTACCTCCCCCACCAAGCTTTGCCCCGGGCCCATCTTTTCTTGTCACATACTTCCACAAAGGGTATTTTTTTTCTTGGGCTTGTTGTCTTGCTAAAACAGGGTTAAATGGAGCATGAGCTTGAGCTCCACTAGCAGTCGATGGAGCACTTGACGGAGGAGGAGAACCGCTTGTGCTTGGTGGAATACGAGGGGAGGCACTAGATGGTGCATTTCTCCCTCTCCTTTGCCCCCTACCTCCTGCTCTAGCTGATTGAGACATTCCTTTTGTTGTGTGATGGTTGAGCTTGCAATCCTCTCCACAAATCCACCGGAATGCACTTGGAATTGCTTGGATAGCCTTCAAATCGCCTTCAAATCTCCTTCACCTGCACATACAATCACTCTTAGCCAACTCCTTTCCTTGCAAATGATAAAAAGAAACTCAAAATTTGGTTTTATAACTTACCCGGCCGCACTTTCCTGTTTTTTCGCGCACTTAACGTGTCCTGTTTGAGGGACGCATGTCCGACAGTCGGTACACGTTACGAATTCGTGTCCGACTCATCTAAAGTTCGTGTCCGAAAAAAGGATTCGCTGAAAAATCGAATCGGACACGACCTCAGGTCGAATCGTGTCCGATTCGATAGGGACACGACACTTGCCCTGTTTTGAACGAATCCTGTTTCTTAGCTTATAACTCTAAACCCTTTCTAAAGCTGAAATATAGTACATCCTTCTTCATCATCAAAGTTTCTGAAACAAGCTTGTATGTGGCTTCTCTTATTCTCCTAGTAAAACTTTCTGAGGGGAGTCATTTTCTTCAAAATTTGAGAGAGTGCTTTGAAGCACCAACATTATAGGACATATTCTTCAATTTCTTCTTTTGGTAACTTCCTGGGAGGTCCTTCTTCTTCTTCTTCGACTAAATGAGCATAATGTCTTTTGTTACTCTTCTTCTTGTATTCTTCTTTTCTTACTGGACAATTTTTGGCAATATGTCCCATCTTATCACAATAATAACATTGATAAGAAGAGAAGTCTCTCTGCTTGTAGTTTTCTTTCTTGTACCTCTGAAACTTCTTAGGTGGATGAAACTCCTTATGGTTTTCCTTCTTGAAATGAGGTTTTCCCTTTCCTCTTTTAGTATGGTTAGCTAGACCTTGATCATCATCTCTTAGTAGTGCTTCTCGATTTGCCACTCTAGCCTCCTCTTGGACACATTCTTCCCATACAGCTTCAAATAGTAGACTTTCCATTCTTGCACACATTGTCTGAATAAAAGAGTCCCAAGGTCTAGTAAGACCATTGAGAGCAGTCATCACTAATTCATCTTCGTCAAGCTTGTCTCCAATTGCTTCTAGTTGTTCTTTGAATTAAGAAACCCTTGTAAAGTATTCTTGGAGAGATTCACCTTGATTGATCTTCGTGCTTTTGAGATGAGTTCTCAAATTCATCTTACGATTTATGTTTCTTCCTTCATACATTCTTGATAAGGCATCAAACATCTCCTTTGGAGCTTTCTTGGAGGATACTTGAGGAATCAAGTGATCCTTAAATGGAGTTTGCTATGATCCTCATAGCTCTAATCATATCCTTCTTATGCTTTTCCTTAGCTTCAGCTTCTTCAGGTTCTGGTACAACTTCTTTAACAAACTTTGAAAGATCATTCTCTTGTAAAATGATTCCAATCCTATACTTCCAAGCACAAAAGTTCTCTATGCCTTCCAACTTGTCATCAAGCTTAGTGCTTGGGGCCATCTTATCCCGAAGAGCAAAGAATAACCAAAAGTTAAAATTTCTCGAAAGTAAAAACTGAAATCACCAAAAGATGCGCTTGACTGAGGCAAGTATGTTGGTACACTTGGTTTCTAAAGATTCCAAAATTTCACCCTTGAAATTTGACTTGCGAAATTATGGACTGCAATTTCTGGTCTTCTCTGGTTATCTGGTTTTCTGGTTTTTTTGGTCCAAAGTCAAACTAGGGTTTGACTTTCTGGACGATTCACCCATTGGAAAATTTTGATCTTGTTGCCAATAGATGCGCCTAGGAGGGGCGCACTTTCCTATGCCACTTGCACTAAAAAATTCCACTTTTGTAAGAAGCCCTAATTTTTATGCTCGGAGAGAGAGATTTACCCTATGAAAGTTGTTTTTTCAGTCTAGCTTTGATACCATGTTAAGATTATATGCCACTAAAGACTAAATTCTAACTTCATGAACATTTAATACATTTTCACAATAGCAGCATAACAAGGATCTTTGAAAGATACACAATCACAAGGTAAACAACAATATGTCATGGGAAACCCTCAAGGGGAAGAAAACCCAACATGAACTTCCTCAATATAGATAACCAAAGTACAATGCCCAAAATAGGTCTCACAAATAAGAGGGACAAACCCAAACTCTAGAGCCAAGACAATCCTCCTCCTTCGCAGACTTCTCTCTCTCCTCTAATGCTCAATGCATGAATGAGTGAATGGTACAAATGAGAGGAAGTTGTTAGGATATTTAGACACTTAGGAGTTAGTTAAGATCAACTTGTGTAATATATCTGTTAGGGATAGTGTGTTTCTTTAGTATGCATTAGTATGCATTTGTAAATATTTAATCCGACGGTCATGATATGTTTCCGACATAGAGTGATCCGACGGCTCAACTTCTCTTAGATCAAACCTAACCTTGATCCGTGGCTTAACACCCGATTGGTCCATGATCTCTATTTAAAGAGCATGGAAGGTCATTGTTTAGTTGATCGATTATGAGAAGCTAATTTGTAACTTTCTTTCTTTGCATAATAAATTGTCCCGTAGAAGCTATTTGGCCGGGGCCGTGGAGTGTTTCCCTCAAGAGGGTTTAAACCACGTCAAAACATCGATGTGTTGATCTGTGATCTGTTTGTGTGAAGTGGTTGCTCTTGGTGTTTGGTCCTTTGGTAGTACTCTGTGTACCCGAACATGGTATCAGAGCTTTTATGAAGTGTCGCTTCCGGTTATGATCTAGATCTTGAATTGCTGTTGCCGAAACTCGAAAGGGTTTCTAGTTCTGGTATTTCTGTGCATTTCTGGGCTGTGGGAGGTGTTCCGTTGCGTCGGGAGTGTCGTTTCCATTGGGAAATAGTTTTCGTTTGATCGAAAACGGTTCCCGGTTGCTCCAGAAACGCATATTTCATCAGATCTGAAGGTATAATGTTACAGTGACGCATTTTTTTATTTCGTTTTTTAAAAAGAAAAAATCTCATATTTCATCCTTTTTTTACGGTTAGATTTTTTTTTGGGTTCGGATTGTTGCTTTCCCGTCTGCGTATGCTCTTTGCCGTGCACCTTGAGCGATCTCGGCAAATCAGAAACAAAAAGGGAAAGGGTTTTTCTTGGCTACGTAGGCTCTTCGCCGTGCACCTTGCGCGAACTCGGCAAATCAGAAACAGAGAGAAAACGTAGACTTTCTGGGCAAGCTAACAAGATCTAACTCCACAAGTGGAAAAGTTTTTTTTGTTTCGATTTGTGATTTGTTTTGCAGGAAAAAGGGCAAGCACGCAAACCGAGCAAGAAGAGTAAAAAAAAAAAAGCCCCCTTCTTCATTCTCATATTTTACATACCTTTTAATCTATCTCACTTGGTTCAAAGTTGCTTTATTCCTTAATAGGTCTTGAGTTCAAGTCTTAGGAAGTTACCTTTAAAAGAAAAAGTGCATGCAATTTCTAATTTCAAGTTACTTTATTGTAAAAGTGCATCTCACTTAAATAATAAAAAATAAAAATACAAGTGAGTCACTTAAGTCTTTTTATTGTTGCACTATTTAAAAGTAATATCATTGTAAAAGTGAAATCACTTATTTTACAAAAGTGGTTCATTTAAAGCAACTTTCTTGTAAAGTGATTGTCAAAAGGTTCATCTTGGGAAGAGGGGGTTTTTTTTTTTTGCTGGACACTCTCTAGCTGCCACGTCACTATTGGGGACATCTTCAACAGTTTCTTTGTTCAAGCATAACTTCATCATACAGAGTTAGTTTTCAGTGCCGTTTTTTTTTAAACCGCCTATTTTTTTCGAACTCTTCACATCCAGACTATTGGTTTCTGCTTTTACAGCCATTAATTTACAAATATGGCCGCCCATTGTGATATTCTACTTAACAGTTCCAACTATTTCTCATGGAAATCTCGTATGGAGGATGTTCTACGAAGTAGGGGACTTTTCAGAATTACCACAGGGAAAGAAAAAGAACCCACTGATGATGATAAGAAAATAAAATGGGCAAATAGATGTGATGAAGCTCGTGGATTGATTGGGATGTCAATCTCTATTGATTTGTGATTCCACATATCTGGAATTGATGAACCTAATGCTGCTTGGGACAAGTTGGAATCTGTGTTTGGTAAACACAATGAAATTCGAGGTCACCAACTCAAAAATGAGTTGATTTCTTTAAATCCAAGTGACTTTTCATGCATTCAATATTATTTATCTAAGTACAAAACTCTCAAGCTCTTATGTGCAGAATGTAAGATTGAGAGGGAAGACAAACAATGCATTTATCATATTCTTTCCAAACTTGGACCTGCATATTCTGTTTTTGTATCTACATTTTACTCCATGAAAGCATCCTTGAATGCAGCTAGCTATCAAGAGCCTAGTCTTGAATCCTTTTGTGATTCCTTGATTAGGGAACAAGATAAACTCATTCATCTTGGAATAATCAACAATGCATATACATCTGGGCAAGCCTTATTGTCCCAACAGAAAGAAAAGTCCAAGCCTCCCAAGAAACAAAATTTTCGCAATAATAAGTCAAACAAGGGTCCAAAACCCTCTCAATCAACTCCTTCTTTAAAAAATGACAAAGGATCCAAGCCAAAAGGCAAGAAGACTGAGCGTCATTGCAACTATTGCGGGAAAGATAATCATGATGAATCTAAGTGTTTCAAGAAGATGGCAGCCTTGGAAGCAGCAATGAAGAAACACCACATCAGCCTAGATTCGCCTTCAGAATCTGCCTCTCATGGACATGCACTTTGTGCTTCTGGTTATTCTTATAATGCATCTTCTTCCTCTACTTCAAATGAATGGCTCATTGATTCTGGAGCATCTTATCATATGGCTAAGGATCAAGCCATCTTTTCTACTATGCTTGAATGTAACACCAAACAAATATTTGTTGGTGATGATAGATCTCTAAGTGTTATAGGAGCTGGAACAGTTCCAGTAGATAATGGTCATTTTAGTGATGTACTATGTGTTCGAATAATTTCCTGCAGTTTGTTATCAGTCTATCAGATCACTCATTCTGGTGAAGGTAAAACTGTGACCTTTACACCTCACCAAGTTGTAATCAAGGATTTTAAAGATCCTCAACAGGTCCTAGCTACCGGAATTGTTGATGATATTACCAGGTTGTACAAGTTTAACAACTTTGGGTCATCACCTTTCCCTTCAGTTTTTGTTGCTCATAGTGATAACTTGAGCAAACTTTGGCATGAGCGATTTGGTCACTTAAATTATCGCTCATTGCAACAACTATGTAAAGAAAATATGGTGACAGGTCTTCCGATGGTATCTTGCAGAGATGGTGTTTGTTCCGGTTGTGTACTCGGAAAACATCATCGGGACAGTTTTGACAAACCTGCCTCTTGGCACGCCTCGGTTCCCTTGGAGCTTGTGCATAGTGACTTGTGTGGTCCTCTTCCATCTGCTTCCTTTTCTGGTTTCAAATATTTCTTAACTTTCATTGATGATTACACCAGACGCACTTGGGTTTATTTCCTAAAATTTAAGAGTGAAGTATTTAACATGTTCTTGGCTTACAAGGCCCTTGTTGAAAAACAATCTGGTCATCAAATTATTAAGTTAAGATCTGACAATGGAGGAGAATATGTTAACAAACAGTTCACTACTTTCTGCACTGAACAAGGCATCCAACAACAACACACTGTTCCATATACACCACAACAAAATGGTGTAGCTGAGCAGAAGAACCGCACTTTAAAAGAAATGGCTAATTGTATAATCCAATCTAAGGGACTAAGTCTTCAATTTTGGGCTGAAGCCATAAATTGTGCAAATTATATAGTTAATCGCACCCCCACAAAAGCATTACAAGGTATAACACCGGAAGAAGCATGGAGTAAAATTAAACCTGATGTAAGTCACTTTCGTGTGTTTGGTAGTGAAGCGTGGGCTCACATTCCGGATGAAAAACGGAAAGCATTGCAACCCAAAAGTGAAAAGTGCATATTTGTTGGATATTCTGAAGATGTAAAAGGCTATAGACTTCTTCAACCACATTCTCATGCTATAATCATTAGAAGAGATGTTAAATTTGATGAAAATCTCTTGGCCTACGAGCCTAACTCAGCGATTGTGCCATCTTTGGCCTGCGAGCTTGATTCGGCATTTGTGCCTCCTTCTTCTTCTTCTAACTTCCTTGACAGGTTTCCAACTCCAGTTTCTGATGATGACAGTGAGGATGAAAATCCACCTCCGCCTGCTCATGTTCCTCCAGTTGCACCAGCACAAGTGCTTCCTCGATGGGTCCGTTCAACATGTGAAGCAGCTGGTGATCTTGCCGGTGATCCTAGAGATCAACGTCGAACACGTTCTCAGTTTCAGCGAGCCTCTTCTCTTTTGGCTCAAGTTTCCGAGAATCATGATCCAAAAACTTTTGCAGAAGCTTCAGGGAATCCAGATTGGGATGCAGCCATGGATGAAGAATATCGTTCCTTAATGGCGAACGATACTTGGGATCTTGTACCTTTTCCAAAAGGAAGAAAACTTGTCAGATGTAAATGGGTCTACAGAACTAAGTATGCATCAGATGGAAGTGTTGAAAGACTTAAGGCAAAGTTAGTTGCCAAAGGTTTTTCCCAAGTTGAAGGGATTGACTACAATGAAACCTTTGCTCCCGTCACAAAAATGAACTCCATCCGCCTTGTTCTTTCCCTTGCATCCTTACACAACTGGGAAGTCCATCAAATGGATGTCAAGTCTGCCTTCTTACATGGTGATTTACAGGAGGAAATTTACATGGAACAACCTCCTGGCTATGTTCAAAATAACTCTAGCCTTGTTTGCCGCCTTAAGAAATCTTTATATGGCCTTAAGCAAGCTCCTAGAGCTTGGTATGCCAAAATGGATAACTTTCTCCTTGACACTGGTTTTTCTAGATGCCATTCTGACCCCAATGTCTATACCAAGAAAGTAGGAAACCATCTCATCATACTTGTTCTATATGTTGATGACCTTATTCTTACTGGTAGTGACCCTAAGCTTATAACCCATGTGAAATCCAGTCTTAAACAAAATTTTGAAATGTCAGACTTAGGACATTTGCATTATTTTCTTGGTCTCCAAGTCCTGCAAACCAAAGAAGGAATCTTTCTTTCTCAGTCTAAGTATGCTTGTGACCTTCTTCATCGCTTTCACATGGAAGATTGTACACCAGCCCCTTCTCCCTTCCAGTCTGGAGTCAAACTTTCTGCCACTTGTACTTCACCTGAAGTCGATGTCACCTTGTATCGTCAGCTTGTTGGTAGTCTCTTATACTTGACTGATTCCCGTCCTGACCTTTCCTTTGTCGTTGGTCGAGTTGCCCGTTATATGCAGACACCTCATGAAAGTCACTGGAAAGCAGCTAAAAGAATACTTCGATATATTCGAGGTACAGTCCAGTTTGGGATTCATTACAGTACAGGGGGGAAACCTTTATTGGGTGGTTTCACTGATTCAGATTGGGCCGGCGATCCTGATGATCGAAAGTCTACTGCAGGTTATGTTTTCAGTCTGGGATCTGGACCTATTACTTGGGCTTGTAAGAAACAACAAGCTCTTGCTCTTTCTTCAGCAGAGGCAGAATATCGAGCAGCAATTAATGCCAGTCAGGAAGCTTTATGGCTTCGACAGATCCTTTCAGAGTTTGGATTCGAGCAGCAGCAGCCTACTCCACTTTGGTGCGACAATCAAAGTGCCATCAAGCTTGCCAAAGATCCAGTTCTACATCAACGCAGCAAACACATTGAGCTACATATGCACTTCATCAGAAATCTTGTTCATGATCGGGTTCTTGAAGTGCTCTTTTGCCCTACAGATGATCAAGTTGCAGACATCTTCACCAAGTCTCTTACAGAAGCGAAGTTTTCTAAACTTCGATCTATGTTAGGAGTTCAGGAACTTTTCATTAAGGGGGGTAGGCTCTAATGCCTCCTTCCTTCTCCTAATAGTGTCACTTTTGTAAATCCTTCAATCCTATCCCAAGTTGTTCTTAAGGGGGGGTGTTAGGATATTTAGACACTTAGGAGTTAGTTAAGATCAACTTGTGTAATATATCCGTTAGGGATAGTGTGTTTCTTTAGTATGCATTAGTATGCATTTGTAAATATTTAATCCAACGGTCACGATATGTTTCCGACATAGAGTGATCCGACGGCTCAACTTCTCTTAGATCAAACCTAACCTTGATCCGTGGCTTAACACCCGATTGGTCCATGATCTCTATTTAAAGAGCATGGAGGGTCATTGTTTAGTTGATCGATTATGAGAAGCTCATTTGTAACTTTCTTTCTTTGCATAATAAATTGTCTCGTAGAAGCTATTTGGCCGGGGCCGTGGAGTGTTTCCCTCAAGAGGGTTTAAACCACGTCAAAACATCGGTGTGTTGATCTGTGATCTGTTTGTGTGAAGTGGTTGCTCTTGGTGTTCGGTCCTTTGGTAGTACTCTGTGTACCCGAACAGAAGTCACTCTCTATTTATACTTTACTTTTCACTTGACAAATAACCTAACTAGGTCGGCCTCACTTTAACTGACTGGGCCGAGCTCTCCTAGAAAGACTCAAATAATATTATATTACATGCTTTTGGGTACTAACGACCCAACTTACAATGGAGGTTTTACCTCATGACTTTTACATGACCAAATATAATAATGACATCCCCGAACGGAGGTAAAACATCCCCGATGGAGTTACAATAATAAAGTACAAGTAGAATATTCTTTGAAGTTACATTAATCAAACATTTAGTAGTATGGATGTGGTCATTCCCACCATTTTTGGCTTGCTAGTTATGGCATCACCACCTTTCACTTTCCCCCATCCATCCGTTCTCTTACAGATTTGGTTTTACCTTGACTTACACCTCAGCCTGTGATATGAAGGACCTCCCCACTTTTGCCTCTATGTTGGATAGCTTCCCTGTTGTTTGTGTCTCGGCTCTAAGTTAGCAACAGAACTTACCAAATCCTTGATCCTTCTAGGTGAAGAGAACCCGCTGGTGTTGGTTCCTGAGCTTAGATGAGTTGGATTTGATGCCTTGACCTCTCTAGTCGGTTTCCCCCAATGTTTGGTCCTGATTGTGGATGATCCCCCTAGTTTCCTGAGTTGTGTTGGCTAGACCTGAAGCAAACTGTACTACCATCATTACATGCATGTGTGAACTATTATTATATATTTTGTGCAAGCCCATGGAAATAAATTAAAACTATGCATCTCAGCACAATGAAAAAGGGCTATGAAATGAAATGAAATGGAAAATACCCTGGATAAAAGCTACAATTAGTTGTGCTTCTAAGCACTTGAGAAATCCAAAGGGTCATAAGGCCTAAAAAGCAGTGGTTAAATATATGCTAAATCTAAACACTGTTGGCCATGATATTATGTAATGATTAATTCCTCACAGAGCCTATGGGTTGGGATGTGAGATGGAGTAAGGGACAGCTAATTCTAAGTGTCCCCTAGAATCTCAAGTTACGGTTAGTTGTACACCTAGTTACGGCGGTTCTATAAAAGACCCTTACTGAGTTGATTTCAGCTTGGACGTGAGCTATAGACATTTGCTAAAGGTTGAATAAGCACCTCTCAAAACAACTTATTCCATTTGTGAGACACTGCCATTCCCTGTGTGTATTTTATCCAACATATGTCCAAGTGAGTATTCCCCTTTCCCTTTATCCAAAGTGTCACGATGTTGATTCTGTAAAGTCATTCCCTTATCCCAGCTTTGCATTTTTCACCTCCACGCATTCCTAACAAAATGGTCGCGTCCATGACATGAGTATATTCTTGAGGTTTTAATTTGAGTAATTGATTGTTTTAGTTTTATATTTTATATGTTAAGTGCTTAACCGCCAGTGAAATGCTACTTTATGCTTTAGTCTTGCTATTTTATATGTCTTATCCATGTGCACCTGCATCATCAAACATTTCAGCCTGGGCCATTATTTTTGTCAATCTTGACCTGGTCAACCCAGTTTGACCAAGTCAATCGTAGGATCTGAGATGAGTTGGACCAGTGATGTTCAAGTTTCATTATTTATGGTCCTACGATGCCCACTTGATGATTCCATGTAGCAGACACAGGTTTCGCATGATGGTTTGGTGGATTTTTATTGTTATTATTGTTTTCAGACCATTATTTTTATTTGTCTGGGCATGGTTGAGACTACAGATGATTATCTAGGTGGCCACAGGGGGTATGAGTACTCATCTCTAGTACATTTGGACCTTCTAAGTCCATTGGCACCCTCAAATATGAGTTGCAAGCACTTCCGGATGAGATTTCACTCAGATTATCACTTTATTGCAGATTTGCCATTATAAAATGGCCTGACAACACAGTTGGATTTTTATTTGGTTCTCTTAGGGCGCTACAGAGGGAGTATGGGGTCCAGCCACTTGTTATTACTATATTACCATACCCCCAGACATTTTGGTGCGGTTAGATTTGTGCCCGGGGCACCTGGCAGAGAGCTACAGGCATTTTATTACTTTACAGGTGTTTTTTTTAGGATTAAAAATGGAATAAAATAGTCACTAAGGAAATCAATTTTGGCAATTGAGGCAAGGAATTGGCATGAGGTTTGTTCAGAGGTTATTTGTGATTCATCCCACAACTTCTGGCACAGCTTACAACATTCAATGGGGTCCACACACACTCCAGGCCATTATTTTGATGTTTTATTATGCTTTTGAGAGGGCCACGATTTGGTCACTTTGTGATGTTACAAAGTCATATTATTTATCATTGTGCCATGGGGCCATGCTAGTGAAGGATATAAACACCTCCTAGACCCACCATGTGCTTTATTCACTTGTCATGTGGTACGTCCCCCCTAGGGCGTCTTAGTGAGTGCACCCCCCTCTTTTAGTGAGTTGATCCATGTATTGTATTTCCGGCTCATCTTAGTCGTTGATTATTATTGTTTTATCTTTTGATCTCCACCACTCATTCAATAAGTGGTTAGGGTTTTGGTCTCTCTCATTTCGATTTAAGGAAGAGACCCCCCTCATTGTAAAGCGACTTTTGGCTCTTGGTTATTGGAATACAAAGAAATATTTGCGAATAAATGCTTGTGATCTTGGGATTGAATGCTTGGCTATGGTGATTGAAACTACTTTTCCATTGCACTAAAGGATCTTGGTGGCTATTTTGCATATGTTGTTCCACTATTTCGATTTTGCAAGTGAAGAAGATGATTTGGAGAGGGGCGCATTGGTGGGGAAGTTCACCCTGCTACCTTCCGTGAGATCTTGGGTTAAACAGGGAATGATTTTGTCTTTGTACCAATTATTCTCTATTTTTACTTCTTGTTTGCATCTTCCCTCATTGTTGCTTGTTAATTGGGCTTTGTCTCCTTGGTTGTGCAGGAAGAGAGGGGGCTTTGTCTCCTTGGTTGTGCAGGAAGAGAGGGGCGCACTAGTGGACTTGGGCAAATCGTTGGAGCAAGAGAAACCACCAAAACTTCATTGATCTTTGCGGGAGTAATCCTCGTCATACCGGCAGTCATTCTCATCTTTCAGGTACACTAAAAAAGGTACGTATTTAATTCCTTTAACTTACCCATCTGTCATTTACTTCAAAACCCTAACACCGAAAACTTCTAAAAATTCTCTACAGTTAATTTCTTGGTTTATTATTAGCAAACCATTTCTGGGTTTTCATCCTTTTTCTTAGCCCCAAGAGGGTTCTGTTGCCGCCTGGTTCCACACCTGGGAAAACGCGGCAGAAGTCTTCAAGCTGCTGGTGTGGCCTTGGGGGCAAGTTAGAGTCAAGTGCTATCACCTGAAACTCGACTCCTCCGTCTAGGCTTTCCTAGCGAAGCCAAGGGGGGTGGACCCTAAAAAAGTGAAAAATAAACTATGGTGTCTTATCTACGAAAGACAAAGCATCTAAACTAGGAGTTAGATATTTTTTTGTAAACCAAGACAATGCAACATATATATGAGTAATGCAAATACCATTCATCATCATTTCATTTGCAAACATCCATCATTCTCATTGTCATTTAAAACATTCATCATCAAATTGAAATATAGCAAGATAAACCAGTGCCGATAAATGGAGTCAATAAAGATGCATGAACTGAAAAAGAAAGTGTTGTACGATTGTTCTTGGTTTATTTTATTTTATTGTGGTAATGATCTTTTTTATTAAAAGCTGGTGGATTCCCGATATACACAAAGATACAGGGAATATGTTCGGAATTCAGATGTGTGGTTTCTCACTCAGACTTGGGCTGGATCAAAGTCTCAAGGAGGTGTTCAGATGCTATACCAACGAGGGCAAGCCTAACGGTTTCCAAGAGGTCACTACCTAGTGTTATCCCAAGCCCTTTGAAAAATTTTCCCACAACAAAAGAATGTTCGCTTTGTGTCGGATTTTCACAAGTAGGTTTGTTTATTTTGGCATATTAAAACCTATTACTAGTCATCTTCCCCTTTCTGATGTGTACCAACGTGTTCAGACTGAGCTGCAAGTTGGCCACAGAGCATACGATAGAAGACCTTGGAAATTTTTTTATTTTTTAGGAATCAAAATTTTGTCTTTTTAGAGCCCCAAGAGTCTCTTTTCAGGCCAGTACTCGGGCAAGCCCTTATCCTGAAACCCTACTTCGGGAAAGCAAGGGGGTCTTTTTGAAATTGTAAAAAATTGAGAAAATCTAAGTCCTGAGTGAACTCGTGACCCACCAATGGAATGGACCAACGAGGTAAATTTTAATCCTAGTTAATTTTATTAAATGCGAAAAATGAAATCTAGACTAAGAAAAAGGGCAAACCACGAAAATTGAGTTGACACAGTTTCCCCCCTGGGGGATGGGGTGTGGGCGCTTGGTTAGCCCACTTGCTCTCGTTTAATATTTCAGTTACAATGCAATAGCAATGCCCCAGTCTTTTATTGACTTAATGGCTTACAAAAATGGAGAGAGAAAAGTATCCGGTTCGAAGAATTTAAAATCTAGGTGCTCCGGATGGCCTGGATCCTCAAAATTTGGCCAGCATTTCTCCCTACCTATTCGTCAAATGTTGCAAACCAGCAAGCAAACATCAATAAAAGATGCCCAAAACACTTTAAGAGTGTCTTTGGAACACCTCCTAAAAAACCCAAAAAATTCCAAGTGTTAAAACTAATTAAAAATGCAAAATTTTAACCAAGTAAAGCAAGCGGTGATGCTTTTTTGCTTGGGGTCTTTGCAAGCTTTATGAGCTACAAATTATATGCTCTTGGACAGCCAGGTAAACACCATTGAAATATGAGCTACAAATTATATGCTCTTGGACAGCCAGGTAAACACCATTGAAATCATAAAATACTACTTGTTCAAGTTATTTAAAATATGCATAAAAATTTCTAACTTTGACAAGAAGTAGGCTAGTGTTAGATCTAGATTAGATGTAACTTCGAAAAATACATAATATCTAACATATAAATCAGATCTACTTAAGGTATTAAAAGAGAAACAAGATCTGAGAATTGCAAACCAAAGTAACCGAAAAAAATTTGTAGAATTTTCAAAATTTGCTGAGAAGGATGAAGGAAGCATAATGGCCCTCGAAACTGAAGACTTTGAAAGCTTGGAAATAGGATACCGATGGTAAAATCCACCAAAGCATGCACAGGTGAGGAAAGTGAGAGCAAACAAGCTATCTTTTCTTCAACCTGTCAACCTGTAGCTAACAGAAACACTTACAAAGCACCCATCAACTAGAAATGCATAAGATCAAAAATCAAAATAACATGCACATAAACAAATGATACATATACATTTCAGATCTCTAATCAATATGACAAATAGAAAATTAATTAAATCAAACAAGAATAATTAGTTATCCTCACAAAACCATTACCAGTCCTTCAAGCGAGCTCAATTGATGGCTGAGAATTTACTTGCACATAACTTGCTTTAGCTACAAATCACCTCATACAAAGAGATCATGAAACCACTCACAAAGCACACCACATATGGACCTCCAAAGTCTTTTATTCATAAACCAAGATAGCATAAGCTTACAACAAATTTCTGCTCATTCTCCCACTAGAGAAAAAGAGAGTGGGCACTCATGTATATATAGCCAAAGATGGAGAGGAATGGGTGGAATGAGTGGCATAACTCGTGGAGAAAATGGGGTTGCCCACTCCCATGTAATGGGCTGCCAAAATCAGCCCCAAATCAGCTAAAAATCAGCCATGTGACAACCCATAAACATAGCTGCAAATTCCATGATTGAAGGGGCCCAATTTTGGGAAATATGCCCCCCTCAAGTAGGGAAGTAATCCCACTAATATAGCTGCCCGGAATCTTTCCAAAATCAGCTCTTACAACTCCTAAAACATAACTGAAATAATTGTGACTTCCAATCCCATAAAATTTGGAAGTTGATTTTTTTTTATTTTTTTACTTTTTTGCATTTTTCTCTCCATTTTTCACTTTTTTTTTATTTCTTAGCCACAAGTGAAAAATAAATGGGTCTTGTTATCAACTGATTTGTATAATAGTTGAAACCTTATTGAGCCGCCAGTGTTGGAACACATCAGTGTTCACTTCCAGAGTATCTGGGTTTCATTATATTTGGGTCTAGCCAGTTTTGGCTAGCCGGTTTTGTTTTTGAGTCGACATGACCATGGCCCCATGGGGGTTTGTATCAAAGTGTGCTAATAGGGTCTGAGTGGCTCGGTTCCTCATGACTGGATTAAACAACTAAGGTATTCCAGGAAGTTTTTTCACCGTCAGATTATACTTTTTTGCTTTAGGCGAAATATAATCTCTTGGTTTTTCTCTCACTTCCTCCAAAGCTGGAATGCCCGATTTTGGAAATTTGGCCATGGGGGGTTATTAGGGTCCAACTATAATGTATAAACCTACTAGACACTATTAGAATAGGTTTTGGTCATGTCCTAGGTCTCTAGGACCCCCAGAAAAAAATTTCGAAAAAATTTTACCGGACGCGTCGAAATTGGGGTTTTTAATTTTTAATTATTTTTTAAATTTTAATTAAATTTCTCTATAGTTTAAATAGAGAAATTTGAGTCTGTAATTATGTCAGTCATCCGGGGTCCGAACTTAGTGTTTGATGGCTCGTTTCATAAGCCAAAAATCACACATGACCCATGGAGCAACTAAACCCAACTTTCGGATGTCAATTCGGCCTCATAATTAATATTTTCTCTGAAAAGTCATTTACAGAGAAATTATTAATTAAAATAATAAAATTGAATATTTTGGAGATAATCCAAATCTCTCCAAAATTAATTAATTTGATTAAAATAAAGGGCTAAATGACATGGCAATGAGCATTTAGGAAGATTCCAATCAACTCCAAGCCTTCCCAGTCAACCATCCAGTCACCAGATCATTATCCATTCAAAGCAATTCGCCCTCCTCATGCAAAATTCGATTTAGTGACATGGCATTTGATGATTGGGTTGGTGGTTTTGCATCCAATGTAGAGTGGGCGCCCTCATGACTCACCTTATCCTAAAGCTTGGCTCCCTTCATTGATTCGAGTCTACACCTACCTTCTCACATGTGTCTCCACCATAACTAATTCGCATCCCCTTAAACCCTCACGTCAATCTCCATTGACTCGTGTTTATCCTTGTTGGAGTTTATGGGTTGGTTAATTGCAATCACAAGTAGGCTTGGCTCTCATCTAAACTCGATTTGGTACCTACCTTTGCCACTTGCCATCCTTTGAGCTAGCTTGCAACCTACCACAACCCACTCGCCCCTCCACATGGCTCACGTCAATCCTACCTAAGAGCTCGCATATCTCCACATAGATCACGTCTCCTCTACCCTAGCTCGCCTTTCCTTGTTGTAGGATGTTCATTGGGTCATGCTTTCAATCTCAACCTACCCCAAAGTCGAGTTTGCCACATGCCCACTCCTACCAACCTCAAACTCGACTCTAACCTGTGATTGTTTGCCAAGCCACTAATTGATTGGATTTCGACCTCCATGCTCATTACTAATTCGACCTAAGGTTAGCTAGTAGTCTTTTACTATAAAGAGAGGCCCATTAGGGGTTATTATCTCATGGATTTTTGGATGTAAAGTTACTCTGTCATTTTGTGATTACAAGCTATTGGCTTAAGGAAATAAAGTTAGACTTTGGAGGTCCATGCGATTTGTGCAACATTGATGAATGTTTCTCTTGTGAGGTGATCTCTTTCCATGTTTTCAATTTAAATGCTTATGTGATTGATCAAATAACTAGCTTTAGAAGTCTATATTCTAGAACATAAGATCTACCATTTGTGGTTTGCAATTTGGTTTATTATGCAATGTTTATCAATGAGTTATATGAATAGGATGTATTCGGTTGTACTAGCATTTATATAACCTTGGTTTTCGTAGCATACTAGTCATATATTTGATCTCACTTTGGCATTGAGTTGTTTGTCTTTGGATAGGTTTCTCCAGGTGTAGGGGGGTGTGAGCTCGGTTGCATCTAGCCCATCTTCACCATCACAAGTAATTCTTAATATTGTTGTCTTTCCAGGATCTATATAAGGTTGAGTTTGTTTTGAGAAGAAGCACAAAGAGTTTTGCTCTAAGATCCATCCATTTATATTCTTAAAAATATTGGTTACTTGTCACTATAGGCTTTCACTTCTTCAAGCCTTCCCATTTGCTCTTTGAAGCCTTTTTACTTGCATGCTAAGCCATTTCTAGCCCCTCTAGCCTTGATCCGAGATTGCCCTTGTTTTCAAGCCATAGATTAGTTTGCCATAAGGTTGAAGTTCCTTCAACCTTGGGGAATAACTTGGGATTTGTTCCCTTGTGCTCTCTTCAACACTCGCTGTCGGCGTATCACCGGTTAACCGGAGGATTTCCAAGGCGGTGTTCTACTATCCCAAGTGTTCCACTTGAAGCCCTTGCCCTAGATCTGCTTCCCCATAGATTTGTCTTCATCCTCCTATTCGTCCCACTTCACTTTTGCATTTCTCTCCTTCCTTTCGTCCTACCTTACCTTCCTCCTCTCGTCCCTCTCCTACTTCCTCTCCTCCTTCCACTCGTTTTCTCCTTGGCTTTTGTCTCTTTGCTTTCATCCATTCCCATCTTGCCCTACAACATATAAACAAAACAACAACAAAAAACAAACAAGCATTAGCAAGTAGTTAGTGTAGTTTTCATGCTAGTTAGTTGTTGATTTACTTGTTAAAATCAAAAAATTGTTAGTTACTTTCTTGTTGTATCTACTTCAAAGTTGATAGTTAGATCTTACTTTGCATTTATATAGTTGGGATTTAATTATTTGTTAGTTAGTTTGTTTATGTATTTTTTTAATAGTTAGTTCATACTATTTCAAGTTAGTCATTATAGATCTCATCCCTAGTTGCACTATTGTGTTGGCTGCCATATGAACTATAGTTAGGACTGTCAAAAGGCTTGTTGACTGCCATCTAGCATATTAGAGGACTGTTATAACACTTTTGTTGACTGCCTTTTCAAACACTTAGGATTGTCAAAAGGCTTGTGGGCTGCCATCTACCTATAAGTTGACTGTTAGAACCTTGATTGACTGTCCCAAAGATTGGTGTTATTTAACGTTCTCTAAACATCTAGTTGACTGTCATAAAGTTTGTTGGCTGCCACATAAACTTTGGTGTGAAACATTGTTGACTGCCCCTTCAAGCATCTAGTTGACTGTCATAAGATGCGTGTCCATTGGCTGCCAACTAAGTATCTACACTTGTGACTGTCCTAAAACCTGGTAATTGCTATATTAAACATTGTTAGATGTTAGTTGGTGATCATATTTCATACTTTGAGGAGTTAGTGGTTAGCTACCTTTGGCATACTAGATCTTATTGTTTGGTTAGCAAAGCTTATACTAGAATTTAAATCCTTGCATTTTAAATAGTTTATTGAGCATATAGGAAGGTGATTGGTTGCATGTAGCTTGTAGAAATTTTGAAATTTTTTACATCTCTCAAAAAAGTAGATCTCATATACCAAAAATATTTTATTTTTTCATACTTTAGATCTCTTTTCTAGCACTTTTCAGGAGTTAGTTGTTCGCTGGTCCGTTTCATCATAGTCAAGATTTCATATTAAAATCTCATGCATTTTCCATTTTAAAGATTAAATTTTCAAATCTAGACTTAACTAGATTCATCTTTGGTTTTTTTTTTGAGCTAATGGTTAACGGGTGCCTTGTTGAGATGTTTTGATCTCGTGTAGATCATTTGAGATAAAGATACTTGATAGATATTGAAGCGAAGAAATCAAAGCAAAGCCACAAGAACGCCATAAGGAGTGATTGAATACACTTAATCTTGTTATCCTTTGTAATAAGCTTATAAAAGCTTGCTTTGTTTTCCTGGTTACTTTATTTCTCAAAAGACCTTGCGAGGTTTTAAACCCAAGGCATTTGTAACCGTTCAATAAAAGTTTCAAGTGGAGGAGGCCTCCACTTTTTTGGTCTTCTTCCCCATTTAGGGAAGAGTGTTGGGTCTTGTGGATTGATTTAGCTTAGATTTATGATTTCATGCTCTTAGATTAGTATTTTGCTTCAATAAGTCATTTAGAGTTATCTTCCATATTTACTTACCCCCATGCTCTCCCGAGTAGGGTCTTTGACCTGAAAGAGATTCTTGGGTAGTTTAGCTTTATTTTTTGCATTTATTATTATCTTGTCTCTCTTCCAAAGCCTTCGACCGGAAGTTGTATCCTTGAGATTTTTTCTCAAGGGCAGGACCACATAATTTGTGGTTACTCTTCCTTCCCCGTCAGTTTCCTTGGCAGAGCTTTCAGCTAGCTGGAGGTTCTCAAGTGCAGGCGGTTCTAGTGGTTGATCTTTTTCGGAGATCAATCCCACCTATTAGTTTAAATCTTGTGAAGTAGAACACTAGTTTGAGCTTAGTTTTATTTTATTTGGCAAAGTAGTTTTCGTTAAGCATTACTTCATATCTTTAGAGCTTATCAATTTGTTTAATCTTTCAAAGTTGATTTATTGCTTTTACAACACAACTGCTTTCTCTTTCTTTAAAATAAACCAAAGTCTCTTGAACTTGGCCAAATCCAAGTCAAGAGCACCCTCTGTCGGAAGACATTTTAGTTTTGCATTTTCCCTGCATTAGGCATTTTAAGCTTAGCAAGTCTCTTGAACTTTGATCATAAGATCGAGTCAAGAGCGCTCTCTGTCGGAGAGTTGAACAAGGTTCTTTAATAATAAAATTTTCCACTCATACACCCCTTAATTAATTTATCTTGGTTTCTGTCCTACACCCGTATGCTCTGCCAACCGGAAACGGTTGGGCTAGTACTCAGAAAGGTGGAAGACTTGTTAATTTACAAGTGAAAATCTAATTAAAACTTTCACCCCCATAACCAACGAACCGGCGTTGTCATAAAGTATTTTAATCAGTTCTCAGGGGAGGCGCCGAACCGCCCAATCTGCGACACGGTGGCTGGTTAGCATTGCGCGCCTCGCCGTGATTCCAGACAGGCCCCGACAGGTCTCTTAAAGGAGCTGCTTAAAACCACTTTCCGGACACTCTTTGAACATCCTTGGTTTTAGCCCTAATAATCAAGACAATTAAAACTTTGAATTTACCAAGATAAGCTGCACAACGTTCTCACAAACTTTCCATTTTAAGCACTTGTGTCAAGTTTACAATCACTTCTATTTTCTGACTCCATAAGGCACTGGTCCTTCATCTTATATTTTGCTTGCTTAAGTATCAACATTGGAGTATTTGCTCATATGTACGTGAAGTAATCTACTTATTGCCCAAGTGTATCTTGCATCTTATATTTGCAACGTGGATTGCACTATCTTGTTTTATTTTCAAATATTGTATTGTCTCTCATTTCAAAAAACTCCTAAATAACACCCATCCGCATCACTACATCAAAAACACTTAAATACACAAAGAGCCTTAGTGAAACTCTCTTTTAGGGACTACCCCCCTTGGCTTCGTTAGGAGTTTGCCTAAATGGAGGAGCTGGAATTCAGGTGACAGTACCTGGCTCATTGCTTGCCCCCAAGGCCACACCTCTCCCCACTTTCCAGTGAGGGAGACAGCTTTCAAAAGGTTTCTGCTGCTGGTGTGCAGTTTGGCAGACAACAGGTTTAAGACTATAGAAAGTGGGTATAGGGATAAGATGGGTGCTCTGAGTTAGAAAACGAGCACCCCCAAGGCAAAAAAGTCCCCTAGACCACACTTTTACGCCAATCAATTTTTTTTATTAAACCATTAAAAAAATGGCTCAATTACGGAAAAAACTCTTTTCACCAGAAATTTAAAAAAAAACTAGGGAGACCTAACACATGTCCATACGACTCAAAAATAATGTCTAGCATGTTCATATACATTGACCCATGGACTTTAACAGCCCCCTAGGGCCCATTAACCTCACCAGGCATTCCAGCTTTGGATGAGCAGGAGAAAAACTCAAAAATTATGTTATGCAAAAATACAAGACATAATTAATAAGTGAAAAAACTCCTTGGAATACCCGACTTAATCAAAAAGTCCTATGGAACCAAGTCTTTTACATAAAACACCATGCTAGCACATTTTATTACAAACTCCACAAGGCATGGACACACACATGTGGAAAAAAAAATTAAAAAGGGGCTCTTATAAAGGCCTGCTGGACACCAAATTATCGAAAATGAACATGTAACATGTTCAACTTTGCCCGCTCGCTTGATAATCCAACTAAGTACAACTTAGCTGGCAACAGGTTCTCAAGGGCGTCTAGCTCTGCGGGCTCCATCTACCCGTTTACAAAGGCACTGATCTCTCCATGCTTGCACCCTCCCTGGGTTGTTGGTCTTCTGAGTGGTTAAACCCTTTTCCAGAGTTTGTGTGTTGTGATACTGTCAGATCTACTACCAAGCTGTGTTAGAAAGCCCTAAATTTGTCAGATCTACTCCTTGGGACCATTTTCCATATTTTAAGAACATGTTTCCCAAGGCTGTTGATTTTGATCATTTACTCTAGCGCCATATCCTAGATTCACTTATAAACTCAAGTTACTGTAATTGAACTAATTAACTTTCATATCTCATCTTACCTAAGCCTCTACAGTAACTCTTTCCTTAAATCTAGGGATCATCATTGTTCATCATTGAATATCTTAATCTATTGTTTGATTTAGATCTCTCTTTGAGAGTAGATCAAGGTCTCCCCCTTTGTTATCCGAGGCTTGGATAGCAAAAAGTGAAGAGTGCCTCAATTGACATGACAACCAATCCTTCTTGGGAATTGAGGCCCTCTTGGGTCACCTCTTTAGTTGCCTAGCACCTCTACCATCCTGGATAGGATCACCTTTTGGGGCAACTACAAGTTGTGTGATAACATTTTTGGCGTCGTTGTCGGGGAGGTAGAGGCTTACCTCAGGTGTTTGCGCATGTCCATGCATATTACATGTCTTATCGCATCTGGTTTTATATTTGAATGGTTACCATTTACATTTTTAAATCATACGTAGCCATCTCATTTCACTCATCTCTCCCTGCTTTTACACGACATATCTTTCGGTAGACAAGACTTATAGTTTACCTGGCGACTCCTAATCGTGACTTCGCTAAGGAACGACCTCATAAACATCCTTACAATCTCAGAAGTAGAGCAAATACGAATCAATCAGAAGGAACCCCTCTTACATATCATCGAAGAGATCCCAAAGCTCAATCGTCTAATTTCTTTTGGAAAAGCGTGAATTCTTTTGATTCTCCAAATCGTTTCTTAGGATCTCCTTCAACTAATCAGGTTCCTCCAACTTCTCTGTCTCATCAAGTAAATCCAATGGCTGGAACAAATCAAACTCCTCCAAGAAAAAATCCTCAAAATAACCCTCTGGTCTTTCGTAGATTTGGGAACAAAGCTAAAGCTTCACCTTTCGACTTCTTCCAAATCCCTGGTTCACCTAATGACATGGTTGATAAATATTTTGAAAAGATTCCTAGATTCAGTGGAAGTTGTGCAACCTCCATTGAAGATCACATCGAGGCTATCTAGGCTCACATGGAAGCATATGGGGTTGAAGAAGAGCGCCAACTATCAACCTCATCCCTCTCACCAACCCAGAGCGCCAACTACCAACCTCGCGCATATCTCTTTCCAATCAAGAGCGAATCACTCCACGATTTGTGCCATTCGCTCTCCTTTCAAGCTCTCTCCCTCTCCTCATGAACTCTATAAAAGCAAGGCTCTTGCCCATCATTTAGGGTGGATTGCAAGAGACCTATGCGGAGATTGTAATGTTATTTGCGTATATGTTTTTGGAATAAAAGTGGAAGACTTTGGAGGTCCATGGGTGCAAAGTTTCATATGGTGAATGCATGTTTAAATCATTGAGGTGATACCCTTCTAATCTATTTCTCTCTAATGCAAGTGTAATATTGTGATCTAGCTTAGAAGACTATAATTCTAGCCCATAGAATAATCATTTGTAGGCTTCAATTTGATTATTTGTGTGAAGTTTTCCAAGATCTTAATGAGCAAACTGTATTAAGTTGTACTTATGTTGATTGAATCTTGGTTTATTTAGCACACTAGTTTTTTATCTCACTTGCTTTGAGTTGTTTGTAGATTTGCAGGATTATCAAGCATGAAGACAAGCTTGAGCTCAGTTGCATCTTGTTTGGCTTCATAACAAATTTTGGGATCTAATCTTCTTGTATTTGCAGGATCTCCAACTTCTCCTTCTCTTGCTCCAAAACTGAGTTAAAGGGCTCTTTCTTTCACCCTTTTAAATCAAAATCAAACGTTTTCCCTTTCTGTTAGTTACCGAAGCGAATCATCTACTTCTAAAAGCCTCAATCTTTCATGTATTCGCTCTCCACTTAGTTAATAGGTTTTTCAAGCTTCAAGTTTCATTCTTCAAACCTATTCACTCATGTGCATGCAATAAATCTTTGGTTTAAAAGCTTATATTTCGAGATATTTTATTTAGGATGTGTTGTCCGCCGAGATGCACACCAGCAGCAGAAATCTTTCCAAAGTTGTTCCCTCACTACAAGTGGGGAAGGTGTGGCCTTGGGGGCAAGCAATGAGCCAGGGACTGTCATCTGAATCCCAGCTCCTCTGTTTAGGCAAACTCCTAACGAAGCCAAGGGGGGTAGACCCTAAAAAGAGTTTCTAAGGCTCTTGTGTTTTTTAGATGTTTTGAGGTGAGCTGATGTGGATTGGTGTTGTTTAGGAGTTTTGTTGATGATCACAGATTTACAATATTAATTTATATAATCAGAAATAACCAATTGCAAGATATTGAGATACACAACCACTTGATAATTTAAGTACAAGACACTCACAATATAGATATGAAAATTAAAAGACAAGTGCTTCTAGACAAATATTAAGCAAATAAAAATGATGTCAAGGACCAGTGCCTTATGGAGTCAAATGTCTTAGTGCTTGGGTTGCTTGATACAAGAGTTCAGATGTGAGTGAGATCGTTTTGCAATTGTTCTTGGTAAATTTTATAATGATCTTGATTATTAAGGTGAAGGGTATTTCCAACCGGAACACGATGTCCTGGAAATCTAACCGAAAGAAGTACTCTAGGTGGCCCCGTTCAAGGACATGACGGACCGACCTGGATCACAGCGAGGCGTTCGATAACTAACCAACCACTGTGTCCGAGGTTGGGTTGCCCGACGCCCCCACTAGGAGTTCCCCACTTTTTAGTACTTTACGAATAATGTTGGTTCGTTGGTTATGGGCTAAAGATTATATTATGGTTGGAATTTGACCAATTAGGCAACCAATACCGTTTCTGAGTATTCGAACTTTTTTAGGGTTGGGCAGAGCATATGTGGTATTGGAGAAAACGAATAAATTCAAATTTTAAAGGGGAGTGTGAGTTGTGAATGATTTTATTACAACACAAGAAAGCTCTCCGACAGAGAGTGCTCTTGATCCACCTTATGGTGAGATTCAAGAGTCTTATGATGCACGGAATTAAAATACTAAAAGTAAAGTCTAATCTACCCAAAAATCTCTTTTAGGTCAAAGACCGTACTCGAGAGAGCAAGGGGGTTAGTCAAATCAAAGCAAAAACAACTCTCCGACAGAGAACACTCTTGATCTACTTGTTTAAGTGAGATTCAAAAGATTTCTACTTTTAACAATTTATATCAAAAATGAACTACTTAAGCAAATAATGAACAACTAGCAATTATTTGGAAATTGAAATTATTCTAGCAAAATGAAATTTAAACTAAGTACTGAAAATGAAGCTAAATTGAAGATGCAAAAAAAAAAGACACAACACTACAAGCTTCCCCCAAATAGGGGAAGAAGAACGTGGGAGCCATAATCCCACTAGCTTTTTATTTATGAGTTACAATGCTTTTTTGGTTTTTTGGAACTTGTCAGAAAGGTTTTGCTTGTTTGGTTCGTTTAGCTTTTTGGCCCTTCTCTTGTTTGTGTCTTTTCGTTCACCTGTAGATAAGAGCTCTTAACAACAACTAATTAGAGTGTTAGAAAAACCGAATTTGACTTATGATTTGAAAAAGGTAAAAGTGAATGAGATGAGAAATGCCAAATAGAGTGAATAAATGACCCAAAACAGAAAAATAATGCCAAAAATCAGATCTTGAAATTATTGGAAAATGCTCACTTTTTAAAGTGAAAAAAGCACGTTTTTCAAAGAAAAACTTGAAATTTTTAGGAGAAATTTTTTTTTAAATTTTTAGGCTAATTTCCAGAATTGAAAAATAGCAGAAAATTGCTAAAACCAGCAAGCTAAAAAAGGCTAGAAATGGCATGTTTTTCGAGAAAAAAGTGAAAAAATTTAATAAAAAAAATTGAAATTTTATTTTGAAATTTTTATTGTTCTATGTTAATTTCCAGAATTGGAAAATGACATAAAACTCAAAAAAATCAGCAAGTAAAAAAAGGTGGGAAAATTGCACGTTTTTCAAGAAAAATTGTGCACGTTTTCCAAGGCAAAGATAGGGCAAAAAAGTGAATTGTTGGGACTGTCTTAGAAATTTCCAGCTTGCTGGAAATACACAGAAGACAGTGGGCAGTGACGTGGCTCGCAAAATGAGGCAAAAAATGGGCACAAATCCCAATGTACCTTTTCAAGTCAAAATTTTTGGTAAAAATTTAAAGGGTTTGGGGCACCGTTTTAGAGGTATTTTAGCACTCTAATGATGGGAAAATGAATAAACAAAATGGAAAGTAGATGTAAAAATCATGAGAAAAAACTAGGTCTTTGGTAAAAATGGATTTGAAGCAAGTAGATATAGAAATTTGAAAGACTAGCTAAAGCAAAAGTGGATTTACAAGTTGGGGATGAAACAAAGATCTTAGATCTTATAAATTTAAGAGTTTGTAAAAGGAGATCTAAACCCAAAAATAGATCAACGTGTGAAACTTTGATCTACTTAGCCAAATAGATTGCAAGATCTAGAAATATGAACCCTTTAAGACAAATGCACTATTTGAAAAGCGAATTCAAAGAGATAAAAACCTTAGATTTGTAGATCCGCTTTGTGGTAACTGAGAAGAGATTTGATTTTTTAACTTTGGTGGTGGATGGATCAAAGAGAAGCCCTCAATCCCAAGCTTGAACAAAAGAAGTCTATGAATCTCCTGTATGACAAAGATCACTAGCATAAAAAGGTGACGAAGAAGAAGGGGATGCAACCGAACTCCCAATCTTACTTTGCCTTATGATGTTCTGTCAAGATACACAAACTCAAAACAAATGATTAGATCTTAGTATGTTTAGCCAAGCAAAACTAGAAGTGCAAAAGTATAACCAACTACAAGATGCAACTCCCAAATCTTGAATAACCAAGCATCAATAGATAAATTGTAACCACAAATACCTATCCTTTGGATTAGATTTATAACCTTCGTAAGCTAAGAATCATAAGCACAAGCATAAGAATTTGAAATAACTAGATAGAGTTCACCTCGATTTAGACACAAGCCATGAACAATTGCACACTATTTGACCTCCAAAGCCTTCACTTTATTCCAACTTGCATGCCAAATAGCATCAAGCATTACAAAAAAAAAAAATTATCACCAAAGGTTTCTTTCACAAAATATCCACACTTAGAGAGCCAAAGAGGCCTCTCTTTATACAAAAACTAAGACCCAAGGCCTAAAATCGAATTTGGCAAAGGAGAGCCAATTCCCAATCAATCCAAAGTCGAATTCTCAATCAAATTTAAACTTGGAGTCACAATTCAATAGACAACTTCGAGTTGGAGTAATGAAGAGTGGGGAGGTGGCCTCCAACTTGGCAAGGCACCCCCACTCCTCCATTGGAAACTCCATCACTCCAATCGTGAGCCTCCAAATAGGATTGACGTGAGCATGCAAGGGGAAGCCGAGTTTCCACATGGGAGAGCCCTGGAGTTGATGGAGGCGATAACTCGAGTCTTGAAGGAGCTAAGCTTGTGAGGTGGCCTTTAATTTAGGAAGGCGCCAACCATTTAATAAATACACATCCAACCATCCATCAATTGAATGCCACATAACCAAATTGTGAATGCTCATGAGGGAGGCCTACGTGAGGAGTCCGTACACTCACGTCATCCTCATTTAACCAATTCGAAAATTAATCCAAACTTTGGTTTAAGCATGTGCTTTAATACTCTTATGTGGGTCGTACACCTCATTTAAAAAATATCCATGCTTTTCCATAGTTTAAAGAATCACATTTTTTTACTTTTTAATTTTTGTCAATTAGTGTATTTTGTCATTTTTTGGTCATTAAATGCCAAAATAGTGAAAACTGCTCCCAGAGGCAATGTAATCGCCCGAAACTTTAGAAAGAGGCGCCAGGGTGAAGAGGACACTCTGAGCGTCAAAACGGGCCTCCCCACGCCAAAATCCACCTCCGGCTAAGGTTTTTATCTTATTTTGAAATTTTCTAATTAAACCATTAAATAATGGTCTAATTTATGGAAAACATTATTTTTCTCGGAATCAAACGAAACTCCTAGGGGACCTAGTACATGTTCATACGACTCAATCGAGATGGCTAACACGTAAAAAATCCTAGACACAAGACTCTAATAACCACCTTAGGTTTTGACCACCATGGAAAATACTCCAGCTTTGGAGGTTTGAGTGAAAAACTCAGGGATTATACACCACTAATGAGTAGCGCATAATCCCTAAGGAAAAAACACTATAGAGTATCCCCCAAATGGCTAAACCTAAGGATAGCCAAGTCTTTTATAATAGGACCCCGTTGAAACCAACTTTTTACAAATTCCCCATGGGGTTATGAACATGCAGTTATTACAAATGGGGCAAAATTGCCCTGAAAATTACTTATGAACTTCTGAACACTGATGATGAACATGAATCATGTTCAATAAACTGGCAGCTCACAAGAAATTCAGCTATTGTACAAAATAGTTGGTAACAGGCTGCATTAGGATTTATTTCTAAAAAGTTTCACATCATCCAAGTGCATTCGCTCACCTTAAAAGTAGTTCAAGTTTTCAAAGTTTACATTCTTATTGATCTACTTTGTTAGTATCTAGATCTTAGTTTCTTCTAAAGCATTATCATTCTAGATCTAGGTTGTATTTCTTGTGTTTATATACTAACAATACTAATCCACTAATCATTCTCTGTATAAATATTTTATTTACAGGAAAGCAAGGAGGCAAAGCCAAGCAAAAAACCCAAAGGCTAAAGCAAAACCAAGAAGAGCAAGGCAAAGCAAAAAGGCACAAAAAACTCCCATTTTTCCCTTCTTCTTCATTCCCACTTCCATCCTTTTGCTTTCAAAAGGATTAACACCTTATCATTTGTAAAACATTAATAAAGAGCAAGTGGGATAAAGGCTCCCACACCCTTCTTCCCCCATTTGGGGGAAGCTTGTATCGTCTTTTGGAGTTATTTACTTGCTTTATACCTGCAAGAGTAGAATAGGAGTGTTAGATTAGTTTCATTTTTGATAAACTGCTAGATTAGTTTCAAGTTTGTAGTTTTATTCTAGTTCATTTCAAGCTCTTACTTAGATTTATTTTTTATATAAAACTGCTAAAAGGAATCCAAAGTCTCTTGAATCTCACTGCAAAGTGGATCAAGAGCACTATCTATCAAAGAGTTTCATTTTTGTTTTAGCTGCTTAGTTCTCTTTTTGTTATAAATTGTTTAAAAAGAACAAAAAGTCTCTTGAATCTCACTATAAAGTGGATCAAGAGTACTCTCTGTCGGAGAGCTTTATTTCATTAAGTTGTTTAGATTTACTTTGCTTTAGCATTTTACTTGTTTCATAAATCTCTTGAATATCGCCATAAGGCGGATCAAGAGTGCTCTTTGTCATAGAGTCTATGGCTCTCATGTTCATCACCTAATAAAATTGGAACGAACCTATTGACTACACTGTGTATGCTCTACCCACCTGTATTCTTTCGGATCTGTGGGATACCCAGAAATAGTTGTAGATTGTTTGATTTCCTCACATTTAATTCTACTTCATTTAATAAAATAAGCTCCCGAGAAAACCAACGAAAATTCGGCGTTGATCGCTACAGTCGAAAGTGGGCAAATTCTGCCTCGGGACGCGGGAACCACTGGGAAGAGACGTCAGAGCACCATTTAGACTACATCCTTGTTGGTCTAGTGTTGAACACCGCTCTCGAGACTCCGTTCCAACCCACAGGTCCTTGTACGGAGCCACTTAGACTGTATTCTGGACATATCTCCCATACCGAAAGGTATATCTTGGAGATCCCCTTTCCCACAATAATCCACCTCACTCTTAAAATTTACAATAAAATTTACCAAGATACATTTGCAAAACATTCTCAAGCACTCCAAGCAGTACAAAGATAGTGACTCCATTGGCACTGGTCATTTAACCACAACAAGTGTTCAATCTTTATTCTGCTTTTTATCCATCTTGAAGTTGTTGTCATTTATTTTATCATATCATGCTGTGGATGCCTCCTTTTTAAGTTATCATCATATTGTGGATGTGATTTATCTTGCAAATATATACTTGAATATAATTTTGTTGCAAATCGTCATAAAAACTCCTAAACAACACCCATCCCAATCCATAAAAACACTTAAAAAACATTTAAGAGCCTTAGTAACTCTTTGTAGGGTCTACCCCCCTTGGCTTCGTTAGGATTTTACCTAAACAGAGGAGTCGAGATCAGGTGACAGCACCTGACTCTTTGCTTGCCCCTAAGGCCACACATTCCCCAAAGCAGCTTCGAAAGATTTCTTCTGCTTTGTGCACATCAGCGGGCAACAAGTTGTACTATTTTGCTTCCAGTATTAGTTTAGAAATTTATTTTGGCATTAAAGTATAAAGATTTTTTAATTTTCTACTTCAAACCCTAACCCAACCCTAAATTTAACAATCCACTCTCTTCATCAAAAGAAATGGAGATAACTGACTGACCAGCTACAACTCCTACCCCATCCTCAAAATCTGACTCAGATAGCTAACCTCCTGATCCTGGATGTACAACATGTCCTCTCAACACATACAACTTGTCCCTACGATCGCCAAGAAGAATAGTGGTACCAACTGGTTCTGCTGCTCGATAAATGAAGGCATGACCAGACCTGACCATCAATCCAAAACCATCATCCTCCAAGGATGAAACTGAGAGTTTACTAACTCTCATCCTAGGAACAAAAAGAACTTCATGTACCTCCAAGACCTCACCAAGGTCCAGTTGGAACCTAACTGTTCCAATACCTCAAACTGCTACCTGCGGACTGTCGATATCTGTCTGCACATAATGTCTAGAGCCCAACATTGTAATAATCTACAAGACACTATACAGTCCGGTCATATGTCTAGTTGACCCACTGTCAACTATCCAAACATGCTCAAGGACTGAACTCCCAACACTAGAGTCAATGGAAGCTAGAGAAAACTCCCACTCGAACATTGTAGCATACTCCTCCAATGAGGCAGATGCTACTATATCTTTCTCCACCGTCTCCTTCTTTTCCAGATATTTGGAAGCATAGTGCCCAAATTGATTACACTGGAAGCACCTGATCTTACTTAAGTATTTCTTCTTTTTGTTCTTTGAATTGGTTGCAAGTGCCACATTTTGCTCAACATCCTCACTGACCTAACCAATCTGAGATCCCTCCTGGGTCTCCTCCTGGGTAAAGTCATCCCAAAGTCTTCTCCAACTGAGAAGCTTCTCTCTCCCCACAATACACTTGACAAAGACATCCATGTTCTTGGTGAAGCCCTTCAGGGCTATCCTCTCCAACTCAGAATCTAGAACTATCTCCCTTACTGCTGCCAACTCGTCCTTTACATGTGCTACGAGTCAGATAGGAGGCTACTTTCTCTTCTTTCAGCATTTTGACACTATGTAACTTGTCTCTAAGCGCCATCTTACGGTTTTCGTTTTTAGCCTCGAACAATTGGTTCAATGTATACCACATTTCCTTGGTTGTTTTCTTCTCAGTGAAATGTGGAATCAAGTGGTCTTTAACCCTAGCAGGAGCTAGGTCAAAAATAAAAGTTCTCGGAATTGAATTTCGTCTTCACCAATGGATTAGTCTAGCCAAAAACGAAATTCCTATGGCTCTTTTTCTTCAAAATAAGGGGTGAAGACTTCACAAGATGACACCCTAATTCCGGCAGGGTTCCGACAATGCTTCGGCAATGGCTTCTTCTAGAATGGCTCTGATACCATGTTAAATTTCATGCATTCATACCATAAAACATAAATGCATTACCAAGATCACTAGAAGTACAAAGCACAAAACAACAACACAGAGTTTTACCCTGGGAAACCCAATAGGGAGAAAACCCAGCAACCTTCGCAGAGAGATGATAATTCTGAGATCAGAGTACAAATGAAGAAAGAGAGAGAAAGTGAAAGTATCTTTCACAAGTAACCAACCCAAATAAACCTCCTTCTTCTAGTGATGCGAAAATCTGCTCCTCCAAGTGATGCGCACTTCACAAGTGTGAGAATGAGATAATGAGGTGCACAAGCCTCATATTTATACATGTGCGAAACTGGAAAATTCCCTTATGGGGCCGACTTGTCTTTGGGGGCAATAAATATTTTATTTTTAATATTTTATTAATTATTTTTGCACCCCAAGACTTACATTGATTCTTTCATGTGTTTACATAATGTTCTTCTCCCTTAGGAGGCATAACCAAGTACAATGATGGTACAATAAAATATAATAAATAATATCTTCCGAAGTTGTACAAAATCCAACAAGTGGGCTTGGTCACGGTGCTATTAGCAAACTTCCAGATCTTCTGTTCTTTTAGTACTGCGGTTATTCTTACCTTCCATGGTACATAGTTGGAGACACAGTCCAACTTGTCCTTAAACCGAATACTCATCATTGGAAATCACTCACAACAAGAACACCACAACTTTCTTCTACCCTTCTTTCAAACCATTGTGAAACAATACTGCTTACTGCCTTGTTTAAGAGATAAACTTTAAAGCATCTAGACTTCTAAGATTCGGATCTACTTTAATTTTAGCCTTTGAAACAAAACCGTAACTGACAAAGATTTAAGAAAATGGATCAAGAATTCAAGAACCCATGGGGGTTGAGCAGTAAGAGTTGGGCAATGGAGTCATCTTCTTGATGGACCGAAGGGATGAATTCTCTATTCGGATCTACTGAAAGAGAGGTAGAGCTAACATGCTCATCACGCCTTCCATCCTAGATTAACTGCAAATCTCATAACACTTGCAAAAGGGGATTAAAAATACTTGTGTGAAAAAATAAAAGAGAACTAAGAAATCATAGATTCAAACAAGAATCATTTATCTCTAGCATTATTTTACCATTAACAATAGAAGCAATCTATAAAGCATTACTTGTTATCCTTATTGAAATATAATTTCCTTCAAAAGACAGGTAACTCCCAACAATAAACAAGCATGTGAAAAAATACAACTTACCTCATATGCTTAGAGCATGGCACATCCAAACATCCAAAGAACACACCAGAATAAGCTTCCAAATCCTTTTATTAATACTCAACAAGAAAATGTTACGATATAGTGCAAGCAGAGGTTCCACCTTCTGATGCAAATGAAAGAGGAGGGCTGATTTTATAGCCAAAAGCATGCAAAGGGGGGCGCAAATCCCAAGAGAGGGGCGCATCACTGATTAGGAAGTTAACTAGAAGCTTGTTGAGATGATTTAGGATTGACTAGAACTCAATCTAAAGGGCATTGCACCACCTCTCAAGAGTTAGGCGCATCCCTACCTTGGAAATCTCACCACAAATAGCTGGCTGCCACCTCAAAAAGTCGCCCAAGCATGAAGAAGTGTGTCCTTCCTGAAGAGGAGTTAACTGAATCTCAGCTTGATTCGATTGGAACCACCTAATTGGAGCTTGAGATGACATAGGATTGATTGCCAGTTAACTTAGAACCTAAGTCACCAGATTCGGCGGATTTCAAGGTTGAAATTCGAAATTACCCGAATTTAAATGCTAACCGAATTAATTCGTTGAGGTTCGTCAGATTTAAGAGGTCAACCATGTGGCTAACTTGCAGTTTGTTATACCTGCAGTCTGTTCACGGTTCGACTGCATTTGGCTCCAAGGCTTTGTTGTCCAGCTCAAAGGCTACTTGTCGACGGACTCCACTCTCAAGTCCTCCAGCAAATTGCGACTTGCGCTCACCGATGCCCTTGCCCACACGATTCGGCGGTTTGAAGTAACCTAACTAGATCATAATCCTCCACGTAATCAGCCGCACCAATTGCGACTTGCTACTTGCGCTCACCCATGCCCTTGCTCAAACGAACATTGGTGCAGGTTTGAAGTTTGTAGTTATAAATTTATAAAATTCATAAAGTATTATCTAGGTGTTTATAAAATTCATATGGTATTAATGTTATCAAATTGAATTTTATTGTAATAATAAATTTTATTATAAAAATTCGTATATTTTTTAATTTTCAATTTTCAATTTTATTAAAAAAAAATCATATATTTTATGATTTTCAATTTTATTAAAAAAAAATCATATATGTTATAATTTTCATTACAAAAATCATATATTTTTTAATTTTCATTACAAAAATGTATATATTTTTTAATTTTCAATTTTATAGTATGTCGAATTTAATGCCGAATTTTTGTCGAACTTCAAGGTCGCCGAACTCGAACACGAATTTGAACCAGGTGTTTTAGCTTTAGAACAACTCCGGACAAGTTCCCGACATGTTTCCATTTATTTAGGAAATGTCTTTTGTCTTTATTGTCTTTTTTGGCCAATTAAATGTCTTTTTGGCCTTTTTCGAGCAAATATTAATTTGAGTGATAAATAATCACTCAGAACTTAGGAAAAGTGGGTTTATAGGTTTAACGGGTGCTCTGGCTTAGAAAACGAGCATCCGCTTGACAAATTTTTCCCACTAACCATACTTTTAATACATTTTTTATTTTCCCAATTAGACCATTAAAAAATGGCTTGATTTTACGGGAAATTTTTTTTTTCCAAAACATAAAAAGAATCCTAGGAGGACCTAGCACATGTTCATACGACTCTAAAATAGTGTCTAGCATGGTAATAAACATTGACACATGAACTTTAATAACCTCCTAAGGCTTAACCCCCAAGACGAGCATTCCAGCTATGGAGGAGCAGGAGAAAAACTCGAAAATTATACTTCGCTAAGATGCAAAGCATAATTAACAAGGGGAAAAACTCCTTGGAATACCTGAATTGATTGCTAAGTCCTAGGAAGCCAAGTTCTTTACATAAAACCATCATGCTAGCACACTTTATTATAAACCCTGTGGGGCATGAACATGTGAAAAAATTAAAAAAGGGGGGCCCTGAAAGGCCTGATTGAACCTCCGAACACTGAAAAATGCACAAGTACTTGTGCAAACTTTGACGGCTCACTCGAAGTCCAACTGTGTGCAACTCAGTTGGTAACAAGGCCCTACCCATAAAATCTGATCTAGCTATGATCAAATAATGATCTCAATCCATCAATCACACATGACATATCTCTGCTGCTCACTGTAAAGGGACTGATTAAAACTCTGGTCTCACCTGGCAAAATGAGGAGTAATGCCCCATACAGAATGTGTGATAACACAATGGTAGCTCGATTCTTGTCACTTGGCAGTGCATGTGAACATGTCAACAGATTCATTCACCCAAAAAAATGAAGTGAGAATTGGCATTGACAATCCTCGATTCTGGCATTATGCCTGAGTCATGTTCTTTAAGGAATCCAAGGCAGCTTGTCATGACTTTCTTTCTTTTAATGTTTTTGTCACAATAAACTCTACATCTTTGTAAGATTTATAAATAACCCTTCTTCAATAAATAAACAAATTTCAATTTAAAATCACTTGCCTTATAGACTCGTCTTCTCCTTGAACTTGTGTCTGGATGACAATCACATTGTATGAGTCTCGGATTCTGAATCTTTCTGCTCTAGTACCCGTGTTAAAATTTTAAGCATACAAGAAAGATTGGAGATATGATAGAAAGAGACTCACATGTAAAAAATATATATGTTTATTACAATAGTGTCAACTAATACAATGGGAGTGCGTCGCTTTTTATTTCATTCATTGGTTAGTTGCGCTACCTGTACACATATATATTAAAGTCACCTAGTTAATTATGCCTAACATAACATATTAATATTAAAGTCACCATTACATTTATTGTATTCTAATAAAGGACTCGTTCTCATTGATTTATATTGGAGTTTTATACTTACATCTTTTATATGTATCTATGATCCAAAATGGATTATTCAGAATTTTGTCTTTTATATTTGTGATGCCTTTGCATGATGATTATTTGGTCTGTTATAGCTGATATATGCTTTCAGTGATACAACGGCTTTGTAACCATATTATAATTGTAAAACACACACTGTTAATATATAAGCATTGTGAGTTGCAAAGGCAATCCTATGCTATGTAATTTGTTTATTCTTAATGCAAACCGCATTCCGTACATCAACAGCTTGTTTCCTGTTTTTAATGAATGTATGCCTATTTGTCCATGTGTCTTTCTTTTTCTGTTGGTAGGAAACACTGTATGAATGTATGAATGTATAGCTTAAGCATTTTGAACTTTAAATGTTGTGAGCTAGGAAATGTTCAGATTTTCATGCTAGCATTGCCTTTTTCTCTTTGAAAATGCATTTGAATTTATTAATATAAAAACTATCCATTTTTTGACAGATCTACTTGCCAAAAGAGAGCAATCATGGATCTCTTTCTGATGGTGTTTTATTGGCTATTGGTGGTCGGTATGATCACTTGCTTCGCCAGCTATGGGCTAGTCATCTGGTTGGTTTTATGGTTTCTTTAGCATCTTTATTGCAGTCATTTTCTTTCATTCTCTTTCATGGACAACATTGCTACAAAGAATGTGAGAAGATTTTGTAAAGAACTGACATTTAAGTTTTAATCAATGACATACATCCAATGTTATGTTCCAAACTGGGAATCTGTTTTTTATTTTTATTTTGTTTTCTGTTTTTTTCTTTGAAAGAAAAATCTGGAAGCTGAAAATGCTAACAGCAGCAACAACACAAAACAAACAATCTAGTCACTGTAGCAGCAACAGTAGATTCCGTACTATCAACGAAAAAAATTCCAGCAATTTACCATCATTGGACTCTATAGCAGATTCTATCACTGACAGCAGAAGAAAAAGCAACAGCATCGGTTAGTAACAACACTCAATTGCTCAAAAATCCTCACCACATACAATCTGAAACTATCTTGAAAACTTGTGAGTTGTGGATACTAACTCAAGCCAAATCCAAGGCAGTAAGGAAAAATGGTGCAAACATCTTGTCAGTGGGTATATCTCCGAGGGTCTGAAAGCAACTTATCGGCAACATTGGGGAAAATATTGGAAAATATAGACAAACTTAAAACATCTGATGCAACGACAACATCAATTAAACATATTGCCACATAAATATGAAAATAAAACTGATATATAAGATGTATAAGATATCTCGTGATACATCACATATCAATATTGAATCGTATCTTGATTGTTGATTCCTAAGTCTCAAAATATCATAAAAAATATAATAAATGTATCTCATCATCATAAGTTATTTACAATGAAGTTAGGAAAATAAACTATCGATTCCCTACAGGCAAAGATTATGGCTATAGTAATGGTTCTTCTCTAGAAGAAGGGCTTGTGGTTGACATTAGACTCTAATGTCCTCTAGAAGAAGAAACTATACTCTTGACATCCTCTACTAATGCTATTGTCAACTCCAACTCCTTGTGCCTATGTTTGTGAAGGTGGTGGCACACTCCTAGTGTCAATAGACACCTGCTGTAAAGATGCCTTCTTTGCGTTGATGTTTGTAGTTCAGACAGGCATCTCCACATGGGTTTGTGTCTATCCTATGGAGATCATCATTAATACCTCTCAGAACTTTGGAATTCACTTTTATTAAAGTCAATTATTAAAGTGAACATCTTTTTAAATTAATCGAGGGTTAATTTAATAAAGTTCCTAAGTTTTTGGCATTAGTGACTTAAGTGAATCTTAGTCCTTGATCTAATCTTAGACATTGAAGTTAAAGTTTTGGTTCATCTCAATAAGGTAAAAGATAGCGAAGGTGAGGGGAGAAAGCCACAAGAGAAACTCAAAAGCACTGAGTTGGAGATTTTCTCTCGAGAGAAGGACTTTCTATTTCCGGATTTGGCAGAGAGAGATATTGCGGCAATTAGAAATATTTGCAGGCGGGCCTCAGAAGTTTGCTGGGAAGATCGTAGAGGTGAAGAGGCAGGCTGTACCAGACAATCATACAACCAGCAAGCTCATACAGCACCGTATAGTCCGTGCGGTAGCCGTACCAGCCGCAAGAGCCGTCGTACAGTAGATCTGCAGGAGCAAACTCAGTCGTACAGTCTGTACGAAGTTACGAACTGTACAGCAGAACCGTACAGACCGTATGGTACAACAGTAGGCAGAAGGGGTTTTGCTGGGCAAGGATTTTCTATGGAGGGCATTTTTCCAGGTTTGTTGTAGTGTATTTTCTCAAGGCCATTTTCTCAGTAAGGGAGCCCTTGTAAGCTTGGAAATTATTTAAATGAAAACTTGATTTGAAGGGCAGAAATTCCATGTGTTTTTATTGAGTAAATCTATTTCCATTCACATTGCTTCTGCTATTTAAAATTATGTTTATTAATCCTAGCAATGTAATTAATTCGGCGAGCCGCAAATTTGATATTTCAGTAAGGAAATCACTAGGAAATTGATTATCTAGATCTGGGTTTTAGAAAAATTAACATGGTATCAGAGCTCACACTCTCAAAGGGATGCAGATCTGAAATCTACAACAGTAGATCTTGGTATGCGCTTGAAGGAATAAGCACACGGTAGATATGTTGTTGAGATCTAGTGATGGAAGCAACCAGTCTTAGATTTGAAGACAGGTTAAATGGGGCATCTAATTTCATGTCATGGAAAGCGAGGGTATCTTTGCTTTTGAAGGAATAGGACCTTTGGGATATTGCATCAAAAGCTATTCTTGCACCAACGGATCCAGTTCAGTTGGAATCACATGAGAAAAAGGACATCAAAGGCCAGAGAGCAATCCTAGATGTAGTGAAGGAGCACTTGATTCCTCATGTAGTAGCGAAAACGTTGGCCATAGACATGTTTAAATCTCTAACGGATTTAGTCCATAGTGATAACATGAATAGGAAAATGGTTTTGAGATATAAAATCAGAGATGTCCGGATTTCGAGATCTGACAATGTTATCAGCTATCTCATGAAGATTACCCAGATACATGATCAACTTGCAACCATTGGAGAGAAAGTAGCTGATGCAAATCTTGTCAATGTGGCATTGAATGGATTCACCAAGCACTAGGAACCATTCGTAAAAGGACTCTGTGCTCGGGAGAAACTCCTCAACTAGGAGAGGCTTTGGGACGATTGCATTCAGGAGGAGACTCGGGAGGAGTCCTAAGCACTCAACCAAGGAGGTTGCAATGAGAACTTGGCCCTTGTCAAAAAAGCAAGAAAGGGCAAAGGAAAGAGTTCCACAACATCTTGGGAAGGTTTCTCATTGTCACCTCAACATCTCTTCCAATCACTTTAGGTTGGGTTTTTTCAGCACAAGGGAGGAACCTGTTATCACATAACTTGTAGTTGTCCCTAAAGGTATCCCATCCGGGATGGTAGAGGAGATGGACAACTAAAGAGGTGACCCAAGAGATGCCACGGTTCCTAATGCAAGCTGGGAGTCACGTCAACCGAGGCACTCTTCACTTTAGATCGAGATGAATCAAGACCTAGGGGGAGACCCTTATAACCAATCAAAGATGATTGGACCCAAACAAAGGTTCCTAGGGATAAGTAAAAGACAAGTTACGGGAACCAATGCAAGGTTAGGTGGACCTATAAGTTTAAGTATGGTTGAAGGAGGCTTAAGGAGTGACTAGTGTTTCAACCAATGAATGATTTAGGCCACATGATAAGATAAGATGACAAGATCTAGTACCATGAAATACACATGTGGGACCCACTTCCTTGGGATATGGAAATGGCTCAAATGGGACCTACAAGGTGAAGTTAGGGGTGCAAATGGTACTAAGGGGTATGTGAAGAGTAGATCTATAGATCTAAGGTGAAAATAGAGATACCCACATATGGGATCTAGTAATTGACACACATCCCAAGGAGTGCAAATTGCCCTAGGTGGACTAGTGCCTTGATGGATGGGCTAATGGAGTCAAAAGAGATGTGGAAATGTAGATCGGGACACCTAGGATGCAAATCAAGTGGGCTATTCAAAATGTGATGGTTGGATCTTGGTAGATCTAATATTTCACTATGTGACCCAAGTGGACAACAATCCCCGAAATGAGGAATGATACCCCCAAGGAAAAACTTCACAAAGTGAGACACTAGGTAGGGGTTTCAAGGTGTGCTCTTTTCAAATCAAGCGGGATCACAACCACCCATGTCCTAGAAGTGGGCAAACTCAAACACCCAAGGAGGGCGACTTTGCCCAAGGAGGGTTAAAAGCATGGCAAGGTGTGTGAAATCAAGTCCAATGGCCACCAAATTGTAGATCCAAGTAGTTTAGGCAAGTATCAATGTGGATCTTGAAAATCAAGGGCATCCAATGGCTAGATCTCCATAGATCTGAGATTGAAAATGCATCACCAAATTGACCCAAGTGGGGCACAACCCTCAAAATGAGGAATGGGGCACACAAGGAAAAAATCAACAAGGTGAAGCACTAGGGGTAGGTTATCAAGTGAGGAGAGTGTGAATCAAGTGGGATCTCACCTACCCATGTGTTAGATCTAACCCAACTAGCTTCTCCCAAGGGATGCGATTTGCCTCAAGAGGGCTATTTTGCCTTGAAAAGTGTGTCAAATGGAACCCAATCACCACCAAACTATAGATCCGAATTGCCATGGATACTATAGAGGTGGGTTTTCAATATCTTTTCAAAAGCAAGGCTAGATCCAAGTAGATCTAAGAAAAACAAAAATGAGGGTTTTGATTTTAATGTAATTTTGACCAATGAGATGGATAGCAAGCGAAATCAATACGTACCTTGTAGATCTTACCTCAAAAGCTTGCAGCCTCTTAGCATATGGAGAATTCTTTCCCTAGTTACAATTCCAAGCTTGATCCAAGTGTCTTCAACCAATAGCATCCAAACTCTAGGAGGAAATATGTCTCATGAAAACCTGCAAATCAAACTACATTAAGTTAGATTTGATCTACAAATCCATAAGATCTAAGCATGTCATATCAAGAAAGCAATCAATGGACAAAGCAAAATTGAAAAACTCCCTTTCTATGAAGTCGATTTGCCCATGGAGAATGTGAGCAACCCCTACAATCTTCCCACAAAGTAATTCGATGAGCTATCTTGAGCAATTCAGCCTCCCTCTCTTGAAGTCAATTTCACCTGAAAAGCAACCAATGTCTAGAAGCAAGATAGCCAAGAACATATGCAAGAGCAACCCAATCAAAGCCACGAAGTAGATCTCCAAAATATTCTTTTCATTCCAAGTTTTCCAGAGCCCAAAGGTGAGCTATACAATAGGGGGTCTCCTCCTTATATAGGATAATAAAGACCAAAACCCTAGATCTCAAAACCACTTTACAACAAAATGAGTGGTTGAGATTAAAAGATCTCAATACATAATCAATGGCTAATAATGAACCATAACAATATATCACATGGATCACTCAAATAATGATGACGTCATAGCTAAAAGGTTCTCATGGAGGGTGACATCATCCACTAGAGGGGGTAAAAGTACAAAAGCCCACCTCATATGACTAGGACATGACACATGGAGCTCATGATGGGGCTAGGAGGCATCAATCCTTACTAGCTCATCCCCATGGCACAATAAAATAATATAATATGTCCAAGCTAAATATAAATGATCAAATCTGTCCTCAAAATCTGTGACAGACAAGCAGTAAAAGGCCTCCTGTGGCCTCTGTGGACCCACCCAAGTGATGAAAACTGGCTGGAAGATAGGGGGTTCACCCTGGGAGACCTCTGTGAAAACCAAGTGCCAAAACCTTGCCTCAATTGCCCAAATCGAATTCCTCAGTGACCCTTTTATCCCATTTCTGGACTGCCTCGGTAACTGTGAAAGTGCTGAAACTGCCTCCTAGGGCACCTGCGTTGTCAAACTGAGCCTACCAGGCTCTCCAGAAGGGGGTATAAATGGTAATAACCAGTGGTTGGACCACCCCCTCCTCATACAGCGCCCTAGGTGAACTGGCCTCTCATGGCCCCTGCTGCTCAGGCTGGGAAATCAGCCCCAAATCTGGACAATAAGTGTAAAATTGCATCTATCACTCTCAAAAGTGCCCGGAACTGAAAGATAAGTGTCTCATTGGATCCAGAAAACCCAAATCTACTAGGAATGTGTACTCATACACCATGGGTTTCCCTGATGGGCTAGCTGTAAGGTCCACCATATATGGACAGTGTATAATCTGAGGATCTTAAGTAATAATAAAACCTGTTGAACTGCATCAATCATCATCTGAATCATATGTCCATCATATAGCATCATCATCAAGAGTATTTGGGACCATCAATCATCATCCATAAGCATACATGGCCCACATCATCACAGATCCCAAGAAATGACCATAGTCAAACTAGGTTTGACTAGGTCAATATATAACCAAGGATAAATCATATCAATAGACTAAGACATGTTCCTCTAATCATACTCACAGCTTAACTTAAAGCATAACATCATTTAATGGCATTAATCATATTTGTTCATTCTGTTGTTATTTATATTTACTTGCACAATAGCTTAAATGACAAACTCACCCATCGGACATGGTGTAACTACTAGCTAAGGATGAAGGCTAGGAACAAGTTTGGGCAAAGGGGGTGACTTGTCTAAACTCAACTAAAAGACACTTTGGACTAGGAGAAAGGGGGAGCTACAAACTTTGTGCTGGACAAAATAAACACGGGGGATGGCTGTGCCTCACAAATGGGTAAGTTGTTTAGAGAGTGCTTATTCAACTTAGGCATCATGTCTACATCAAGCTGATCCAAGTTCATTACGATCATTCAATTTCATTTCATGGCCATTTTGGCCTACATAACTCTTCGGATCTCAAGTGTGCTGATAAGCACAACTAATCGCAGCTTGCATCCAAGGCATGTTTACATATACATATAAGGTCAGCAATTGTTTAGATATAACATTTAAGAACCATTGCTTTTTGGACCTTTCTTATACTCTTCGAGGAGTATTTTTAGCAGTTCATCACTCTTGCCCTTTTTAGTTTCCATGGGCGAATCTATATAAGTTTCCATAAGTAGTACATGAGCTTTCAGTTTTAGCCAACAACATCTCAAGTGACTAGGGGGAGTTCGAGCCAGTGCCAAACATCGGGACAATCGACCAGAATGATTCAGGCCTACAATCCAACTTACCAAAGGCAAGTTTTGTCACCAACTCAGAGCCGAGACACTAAACATACAGGAATGTGGTCCAAACACAGAGGTAGAAAATGGGGAAGTCCTCAATATCAGAAAGTCAAGTAAGACAAGTCATGGGTTAAAGCCAAGTAAGGAAAGTCATGGATGGATGGAGTCAAATGATGGTGAAGCCTAAGCTAGCAGACAAATGGTGTCAAGGAAGACCATATCTATGCAAGGTAGTGAACCAGTGAGTTTTGTCAAACAACCTAAATGTGCAAGTAAAATGTTCATTTTATAATTTATCATCAAGATAGCTCATTTTATAAACTTTGCCACACCATGAATTATATACCAAGCCAATGCTGTGAACATGACTAAAACAACAAGATAATAATCCATAGTCAATGATCAAGAATCCATAGGTCATACAACATCATCATAAGAATAATCATCATATACCATCTGAAACACTGCTGCAATACATCTCTAGGCACTGAACTGAAACTGTATGGAATAAAGGGTCACATCGGTCATCAAATCTGAACTCTCAAGGCTCAGCCTTGACACAAGGTCTAACATAAGTCTGAAAATTACACTGCTCTGATCATGAGTGATCACAAAGTACAAAGTCATCATAGCCAAGCTCTAAATAATGTAAGCTCTGGAATGTGCAGATATCTGCTAAGCAAGAATAGTAGCCCTGCTACTATGGTGTGATAACAGAACCCTAAAAAGAATGTTTTTCATATTTTCTTTAGGAATAAAATGGATGGCGGAATATGCCAAAACCAGTTCTCATCCAATTGGACAATGGAGTTAGGGAAGATTTAAAACATGAGGGCTAGAATATGATGGAGAAGATGTGATTATGCCGTTATTAGTTCAAAACATATTTTCAAATTGTGCAAGAATAGAGTGAGAGCCCTAAAAGCTAAGTCACAGGGTTCGCCAAACCTAGACCTTGAGGTTCGAGGTTCGGCGAACTTAATAAAAAAATTTAGGTTCGTTCAGGTTCGCCGAACCTGAAAGGCGAACCTAATGGCGAACCCGAACCCGAACCAAATGTCGAATCGAACCCGAACCTAATGCCGAACCACAAGTCGAATTTAATCATTTAGGTTCGTTTTTTTCCGTTCAGGTTCGTTTTCCGTTGAGGTTCTTTTTTTTAGCTAGGGCAAAACTGCCCGACCGTCCCTCACTTTCATTTCACTGTGACTGCGAGCGACTGGCTGCTGGCTTCCCCATCCCAATTGGCTGCTGGCTTCCTCATCCCGTCGTCCCGACCATCAAACCCTTACCCCGTTGACTGCAGCAAGTTGCAACCCCGTCTGCGTCTGCGTCCGTCGTCGAGTGGCGAGTGTGCAGCAACGCGAGTCCCGACTCCCGACTACAGGAACGATTGGCGAGTGCCGAGTGGCAGTGCGGCTCCAGCAACGTCTCGACTGCAGTGAAACCATAACCCGACTGCAGGTTGCACCCTACAGAAACCCGAGTGCGGGTCGCGGCTCCTCCCACGCTTGCTGCAGACTGCCACGCAGCGGCTCCACCATCCACGACTCTCTACAAACTGCAGTATCGCCCAGACGCCATCGGGCTTCACTCTTCAGCGTTTCAGTCCAAGTATTAGCTGGTAAGTTGGTAACAGATTTTTTATTTATTTTTAAAAAATTTCAGTCAACAAATTGTCAAATATACAGTAACTGTAGTCTATAATACTGTAAATTTGTAATAGTTATTAGTAGCATTAACAAACAGAGGTAGATTTTAATCTGTAATAGTAGATTTTAATTTGTAATAGTAGATTTTAATCTATAATAGTAGATTTTAATTTGTAATCATAATAAACAGAGGTGAAAAATTTAAAACATTAATAAACAAATCAAATTTTAAAACATGATTTGCAAAAAAAATGCAGAAACATTTGCCATGGCACCTCCGAAATCATCGGCAGAAGCATGGAAACATGTGGAAAAATTGGGTGGGCAGACTGGAAGAAATGTGAAGTGCAGGTTATGTAACCTTGAGTTTGTTGGGTCTTTAACAAGAGTAATGGACCACCTACTTCCTGTCAGTGGTGGTAAAGGAGGTGGAGTTGAAGGCTGCAAAGCAGTGTCTGTAGAATTGAAGGAAATACTTCAAAAGGATTATGACAACATAAAGAGGGCCAAGCAAGTCCAAGAAAACAAAAAACAGCGTGTTCAAACAGAGATTGAAATGAATTACAACCCATTTTCCTCAATGTCTACAGCTGGAAGTTCCCAGCAACAAGTAAACACAAGTGGGACAGCGGCAGCCAAAGGCACAGCCACATTAAACAGTTTTTGGAAGCCTGTACAAAAGCAAGAAGTTGATGATGCTTTGGCTGACATGTTTTTTGAATCTGCTATCCCATTTAATGTGCTTCGGAGCCCTTACTTTATCAATGCATGCAAGAAGATATCAGATTTTGGCAAAGGATATGCACCTCCCAGTTCTGAGACAATGAGGACCACTCTTCTCAAGAGGTCAAAAGAAAGGGTGACAGGCAGATTGGCTAGCATCAAAGAGTCTTGGAAACAAACAGGGTGCACCATTTTATCAGATGGTTGGTCAGATATGTCTCATAAGCCACTGATTAATGTGCTAGTTTATTGCCCCAAAGGGGTATTATTTTTGAAGGTAGTGGACACATCTGGGGAAAAGAAGACTTCTGAATATATTTTCAAGATTTTAGAGGAATCCATTTATGAAGTTGGGGAGGAAAATGTGGTCCAAGCCATAACTGATAGTGCCTCAAATTGTGTGGGCGCTGGAAAGATGATAATGGAGAAGTTTGAAAAAAATTATTGGACACCTTGTGCTGCTCACTGCCTTGACTTATTGTTGCATGATTTGGCAAAATTTCCATGGGTTAATGATGCAGTTCGAAAGGGGAAACAGATTTCTAATTTCATAGTTAACCATCACCTCACTTTGGGCTTGTACAGGAAGCAAGCAACTAAAGAGCTACTAAGGCCCTATGATACCAGATTTGCCACATATTACATCACTCTTAAAAGAGTGGTTGACCAAAAGACAAGCATTAGAGGTATTGTTTGTCATAGTGAGTGGGAAAACTCTCACCTTTCAAAAGATGCTAAAGGGAAGGAGATTGAAGAAATCATTTTAACCAATGCTTTTTGGGAAAATGCTATGAAGGTTTTAAAAGTATGTGAGCCAATTGTTGATATGCTTCGCATGGTTGATAGTGACACCCCTTGTATGGGATTTGTTTATGAAGGCATGGATCGTTGTAAGGAAACTATTGCAAAATCCTTTAACAACGTGGAAAATGAATACATGGAAATATGGGAGGTAATAGATGAAAGATGGAAGATGTTGCATAGCCCCTTGCATGCAACAGCTTGTTACTTGGACCCAAGATTGTTTGGGATAGAAAGAAACAATGATGCAGAAGTCATGAATGGCCTTTATGATGCTATTGAGCGGTTGACTCCAGATATCGAAGAATGCGCGAGGCTTAGAGATCAGCTTCGATCATACAGGGCAGCAGAGGGGTTATTTGGTAGATCCTCTGCCAAACATGATAGGGCCAAAATTCCTCCAGCGACATGGTGGCAGTATTATGGAGCAGAGTCACGTGAATTGCAACGTTTTGCAGTTCGTGTTTTGAGCCAAGGATCAAGTGCATCTGCTTGTGAAAGGAACTGGAGTAGCTTCAACCATATCCAGTCCAAGAAAAGAAACAGGTTGCTGACTACAAGGTTGGAAGACCTTGTTTATGTGCGTAGCAATTTGCGATTGGCCATAAGCAGTGTGGCCAAAGATTCATCTGGTTCCTCTCATCCATGGGGGATTGAGCATATCCCGAGTGCAGAAGAAGATGATCTTGGCATTGATAGTGACGCTACTATTAGTGATCGACCTATTGATGGATTTGATGACCATATTTCTAGTGGCTTTACTACCCGGGCCCCCATGTGATATTGATGATTTAGAGCTTTATGATGTTACAAGTAGGCCACAAGAATAGAGATTTTGATTATGTTTTAAATTTTGTAAAACAATTCCAGGGATTATCACTATTTGACATCATGGACATCCATTTATATTTTGAAATTTGAAAAATATGTTTTATTTCATTTTGCATTTTGAAAAATAGATTCTACTTCTTTTTACAATTTGCAGTTGCACTATAAATGATAAATCTGTGTGTTTAAATATTTAAAAAGTTTTGATGATTGGAATTTGTCATTATTAAACATATATGGATTATTTATTGATCATGATTCTTATTCTTGTTTATTGATCATGTATATGATGCTGATTTTTTGTTAGTTATGTAACATGTTATTTATGCTATATATTTAGTTGATAGCTCTCAATCTCATGTATGATGTTCATGTATTTATGTTATATAAATATTTATTGATCATGTTTCTGCATTACTTGCTTTTGTTATATAATATCAAGAACATATATATATATATATATATATATATATATATAGTCGAACCTTATGCCAAACCTCATCCGAACCTCATCGGAAAATTCGAACCCAAATCGAACCTAATCCTTGCCGAACCCGAACCCGAACCCGAACCGTGTAACTTAGCCTAAAAGAAGACATGTCATCACAACCATGGAATTATAGCCAACTATAATGTGCAACCAATAAATAAAGAAGGAAGAAACAACCTCTAAACAATAAAAATGACCACCAAAATTCTTCAATAATTCGAGATTATATTAAGGATTAGGGATGGTTAATGAACTCAACCTTAATCTCTTGTTTTGGGACAAAATTTCCCTTCTACAAAGATTATTCTAGCAACAAACTAATAGCAATTCTTGCAAAAACTATAATAAATTATAATCTAAGAAAAGTATCAAGAGATGGAGAAACCTCAACTTGAACCAATGAGCTTCTTCCAATCCTCCCAAAAACATATTCAACTAAGTGCTACCATGCCTTTGCAAATGAAAATAGATTCCTTATATAGCTTTCATTTTAACAACTTCTCCAATAAGATATTATATATTTTAGAAGGCCCTAGAATCCTCCATAAGTGGATGTTGACTTTTTCCTTTTGAGTGAATAAAATAGATCCATAATGCCACTTGTCATCTCCATAAGCAAAAGGGCTTTCCTTTGAGAGTTTGATCATGTCAACAATGCCACTTGGCATCTCCTCATGCAAAGATTTTGCCTTCAAATATGTAGAGAAGGCCTCGAACATGTCCTTACCCCCAAATACTTCAAAAGGTGAAATAAGCCTCCAAATATCTTAAAATGGATTAAATATTGTATCGTTACCCCCAAAAGTTCTCCTAAAAGGGGAAACACACCTCTAAATATGTGAAATCTCCTCTGTTAGGATTATTTCCAATGTTCCCCTAAGTTTCTAGGACATGGGAGCACGGAAATGCACATTGGGGATGTGTGGAATGTGGATACATCCCCCAATTTTGGGGAAATTCATGGGGGACGAGGGGACATCTCTAAAATTATAAAATGAAATAAAAATCCCAAAAATAGTAATTCATCTTATGTATATTCATCATTGTGCAATGTAAATACCAATGTTACCAAACTCGGAATCGGCAATAAATCGACGAGGCAAAAGAGCGAAGAGTTTTAATTGGATCGGCAATAAATTGGGAAAAACTCGGGAAAAAAATAGTGAATACAAAAAATAAAGATATACACATATATTGAATAAAAAAAACATTTTTCATCGATATTCAATAAAGTTGTGTCCAAACAATGCATAATATTAATAGATGTCCAAAATATCATGAATGAATAAGTATCTCATATATGTTATGAGTCCAAACATGATCCCTAGTTTCCTTTTTGTGTCCCCCTTCAAATGTATTTGTCTTCCACGCACTTCTAGTAGAGAGAAAACCTGGTTTGCAAATGAAAAAATGAAGTTTAAAACCCTCAAGCAGATATTTAAAGGTTATCGATGATCCATACTGACTCACAATCTATAGTCAAATCGACGATCCATAGTTGACTCGCGAGTCAAACTCGTGTTGACCACGAGTAAAATTCGGTCTGTAAAAATTTAAAGGAATATGCTAAACCCTCATTCAGACATTTCTTCAAACACTTTGCTCCATAAATAATTTAATGCTACTCTGAGTTATTTAGAATCAGAAATAACTTGAACAAGAAATACTTCAATGAAACAATTACTCAAATATTGTAGACTGTGAACACATGAATTTAGGGCCAAGCCCAGGGCAAAACCTCACAAGAGGAAAACCCAGAGAGATATCTTTTTATTAAATGAGAACAAAACTGGAATTTCTCACAACTCAGAAATTCTTTCCTTCAGCAAGAAAAATCATAAATGCAAATAAACCAACTTATCTCTACAAAAATCGGACTGTTGTACGAACAGGGTATAGACTGCCTCGAACTATGTGCCAGTAATTGATTGTACGGATTGTACAGTTTTCTGACTGATGTACGGTGTATGGACTGCCTCGAAAACTGTGCCAACAGAAGTGTACACAACTGTGTAGGGACTACCTCAGTTTTTGTGCCAGCAGAATGCCTCAAAACCTATGCTAGCAGAGGAGTATGGACTGTTTGCAGAAATGATCTTGGGAACTATGCCAGTGGTTTTCCTTGGGAAATGTGCTCTCAGAAATCAGAAATGATTTCTCTCCCTCTCACTCTCTTCTCTCTTGATGTCTTTTTCTTCTCTTTCAAAGTGTTTAAATAATCACTTAAACCCCTCCTAAAACCTTACTTCTTTTAATAACCCTAACTTCCTCAATGAATTGCTAGGATTAAAAAGATCTAAAGGGTCATCATTAATTGCACATTTAATTCAATTTTAATAATAATTAAATGCACATTTACATAGGGACCCACTTTACTTAAGTGAAACTCACTTTAAAAATATAAAAGTCACTTTATTATATTTACAAAGTAACACTAGGAAAGATAACTTTGTCCCCCCCATGTGACATCAAAATCATGGGAAAGGACCTTCCTCATTACAAATTTCAACACTCCCTCATAATGAGGGAGGTCCCAAGTTCCCAACACAATCATCATGACCACTGTCAAGAGCTTCTACTAAATCTAGAAGTTGATGTCGGAACACAACTTGAAATTCTGGATCTTGCTCATCTTCTTTGTGTTGGCTGAGTCTTCTACCAGTGCTTTGGCGAGATTCACTCTCCTCTCGCTGAACCAGAGACTGAATACTTGACGCCACTACAATTCCCTCTCATCCTCAGAAAATGATCGCCATCCACCAGATTCTACAACACTGAGGAACATATCCCATGTTCATGTCATATACCTAGATGCTCTACTATCAATTGACCAAGTCCTTGCATCCTGGTAACCGGTACTACCACAACTTGAATTAAAGGAGGTAACCTCCTCCTCATTCCTGAGTGAAGTCATCCCAGTGCTATGCAACTTGTCTGACCCTAACTTAAACCTCTTTTGTTATGTATCAACACAACTTAACACACTTTCTTCAGCAACCAAGCTCTGATACCATGAATATTTTTGATAAAAATCACAAAACTTCTTATTGGACTTTTATCAAACACTTTGATTGTAAATCTGATTTATAACTTTTCTGAACTATGAATTCATATAATGAAATTTCTAATAGTTTAAGCATAAATACCATACAACCAAACTCTTGAACTAAAGATGAATGCAACACAGAAATGTATCTTTCCTTCAGCAAGAAAAATCATAAATGCAAATAAACCAACTTATCTCTGCAAAAATCAAACTGTTGTATAGACAGGGTACAGACTGCCTCGAACTGTGTGCCAGCAATTGACTGTACGGATTGTGCAGTTTTCTGATTGTTGTACGATGTACAGACTGCCTCGAAAACTGCGTAAACAGCTGCCTCAGAAATTGTGCCAACAGAAGTGTACAGAACTGTGTACAGACTGCCTCGGTTTGTGTGCCAGCAGAATGCCTCAAAAATTGTGCCAGCAGAGGAGTACGGACTGTACGGACTGTTTGCATAAATGATCTTGGGAATTGTGCTAATGGTTTTCCTTGGGAATTGTGCTCTCAGAAATCAGAAATGATTTCTCTCCCTCACTCTCTTCTCTCTTGATGTCTTCTTCTTCTCTTTCAAAGTGTTTAAATAATCACTTAAACCCTAACTTCCTTTAATAACCCTAACTTCCTCAATGAATGGCTAAGATTAAAAAGATCTAAAGGGTCATCATTAATTGCACGTTTAATTCGTTTTTAATAATAATTAAATGCACATTTACATAGGGGCCCACTTTACGTAAGTGAAACTCGCTTTAAAAATATAAAAGTCACTTTATTATATTTACAAAGTAACACTAGGAAAGATAACTTTGTCCCCCCCATGTGACATCAAAATCATGGGGAAGGACCTTCCTCATTACAAATTTCAACATAGTCAACCCGAGTTTGACTCGTCAGACTCAAGTCTGCTCGTTTAGCTACCGAGCCGAATCAGACTCACGATTAATCACATCTGATAGACAATTCCTGTTTTACTGGTAAATATTAAATACATTGATTTATTTACTAAATAGTAGCAAGGAGAGATAGTAAAAAGTAAAAATAATGGGAAAAAAAATCTCAGGAAAGAGGGGGCGAAATGTTTCACTAAGATACCCCTTGTCCTAGGGGCATGGGGAGCATGGGGGGCACACTCCTAACCTTGTAGGACACATCCCCATGGAATATTGGTTATTTCTCACCCCTTCTTACCTTCAGCATGCCCTAACCACCTCCTTGAAGTGGACATTCAACCTTAAGTGGGCCTTTGACCAAGCCCAAGTGCAAGTACTGTGCAACTTAGTGTCATATGTCACCCTTCCAAGTAGGGCATTTCTCCTTTTATGCCCATAATTTAACCTTTTTCTTGCCACATGTTATGCTTTGAACCTCCTACAAGGTAGGGTGTTTTCTCCTTTGCAGTTTGGGCTATGCTTCACCCCTACCTCACCATAAGTTGTGCCTTGGACATCTCCCATGGTAGGGTGTGCTCACATCATCCATCCATGTGGTCTTGGGCCTTGGGTTTAAGCTATGAATAGGGCATCCATCAATGATGCAACAAACGGTAATGTAGGCCATGTAGCCATAACTCAAATACAGGTCCAATGTTCTTAAATGGAATGTCATGGTGAATTATGCCTATAGAAAAGACTCCTGCAAACCAACTTTATCCCTCTACACCTTTGTTCTTACCCTAGATGATGAGTGGTGCTCAGACAAGATAGAACAAAGTGCATGGCCTCCAAATATCTCCCCACAACCTGTAATTGCCACTTAACTCCAAGGATCTTCTTCTGTGCTTGGCAAGAAAAACCCATAAAAATGCGAAATAAGACATGCATTTTCAGGCAGTAACAAAACTGACTGACATAATCAACTGATTGACAGTTAATCTCACTGTATGACTGACAGACTAATTGACTAGTTAATTTTTATGGCTGACTGGTATTTTGGGAGTACCCACGATTGATGCTCAAGCTGATATCCCTTGATTATTGTAACATCCGACCCATAAGTTCTTTGGATAATGCATGCAGGCGCTCATGGCATAAGTTCTGTCAACCTGCAAGGCCCATGCAATAAGGGCCCAAATATCCAAAATACCTTGGAAAGTTGGAAGGAGTGAACCATAGAGGCCTGCAAGATACAAAACAACCTAGGAGCATGTGTGTGTACAAACACACGTACATACGTTTTCAATGGAAAGCATATAGATCCATATGGGTCACATACAGATCCATATATGTGTGCCATTTCCCATTTCCATAGCCCGTATCCATTTCCCCATTTCAAGTGCGACACACACATTCTCATTCTAAGATTGTTGGTAGTTAATAGACAGATATTTCCAGCATCTATTTATCTCCAGCTTTTCTTTAATATCAGCTTTTTCTATTTTTTGCATTTTTTGGCCTATCCAGATTTCAAGCTCTCCTGGTGCTGTTGGTCTGAGTGTTGCCCTCGAGAAGATTATGCATCTAACATCAGCAGAGAGGTTGATATCCTTACCTCTTGTTTTCTCTGATAATCTAATTTGCTAAATTCATGGATTTGGTATTTGACACCACACTCCTAATAAACTAGACTACTGATGACATGTATTAATTTGCTTCAGCTGTAGGAGAGAAACTGGCACCAGTGTTCTTGTTTGCTCAAGAGGCGGCGGTGGCCTACTTAAGGAACGGATGGAAGTAGTTGCAGATTTGTGGGCTGCAAATATTAAAGTGTGTAGACAGTTCATGTCATTCGTATTTCATTTCTTGAGTATGCATTTTATTGCATGACAAAAACATTGAAACCTGTTCCATTTTCTTTTATAAGGCCGAATTCGTTTGCACACCAGCACCTAGTCTTACAGAACAATACGAGTATGCTCATGAGCATGGGATCAAATGGCTTGCCATAATAACTGAAGCTGGTCTATCTCATACGGGTTCTGTCAAGGTAGTCAACTATAGAAAGTTGTTCTGTAAACATTATTATTTTGTATAATGGAATACTGTTAAATAAGATTTGCTATCTGCTTACAATGTATATATACAGGTACGCCACACTGAGTTGAAAAAGGAAACTGAAGTTCCAAAAGAAGAGTTGGTCAAATTTTTCACTGAAGCAACTTCAACGCTTTTTAGAAAGAAGTCTTCCCTGTCAAGAATCTGGAGCTAATGATTTTTCCAAGAAGGTGCTCTAGTTGATCCAGTTTCCACATTGGCAGACTTGTTCATATTCCAATTAGAAGCCCTGAAGCACAACACAGGTTCAAGGTAACCAGTGGAGAATATGTAATTCGACCATTCCTGCAAACAGATATGCAAAATACATTGTCTATAGAGCTAATATACAAAAGCAGAGATATTTTATATATCAAGATAGTCACGAGGCTTGAAATCTTTCGTCTGAGTTTAGGCACATCTTGTAATACCCTACCTGATTTCAGTTTTAGTTGTAGTATATTTGTTGATTTTTGGGGGATACTTAAGTCATCGTTGAAATGCTTGTATCATAAGAACCCTGGATCTCAGAGCTGCAATGCTACATGTTCAAATAGCCAGGTTCCCTGTATGGCAGTATGTCCACTTGCATTATACCGGATACCCTACCTGAAATATAGGTAATAGACAAAAGCAGAGATATTTTCTATATCAAGATAGTCGTGAGGCTTGAAATCTTTCATAGTTTAGGCACATCTTGTAATACCCTATCTGATTCCAGTTTTAGTTGTAGTATATTTGTTGATTTTTGGGGGATACTTAAGTCATCGTTGAAATGCTTGTATCATAAGAACCTTGGACAAAAGGAATAGTGTATATCAGAGCTGAAATGACTACAGGTTCAAATAGCCGGGTTCCCTGTATGGACGTATGTCCACTTGCATTATACCATCTTCCATTTTATTTTACTTTCTGTTGAGTGACCATTTCTTTGCCATTCTGCAGTTTTGCCTTTGGTAAGTATATATTTCTACACATAAACTTGAGCGCCTGCAGATTTCTTGATCATGTGAACAAGCTTGATATTCTAAGATAAAAAATTATATGTATCATAAGCATTATGTTACCCAAGATTAAGAAAATAACAGAAAAAATGCCACCATGATGGATAGAGGTTGACAAACAGTTAACTCCATTTCAAGTACAAGGAATTGAAAATTACTAGTTTAACCCTGAGCGTACATGGACGAATTGATATCAGGATAATGGTGGTTTAAAACATAATTATTACCTAAGGATAGGGGTAATAGTGGTCATAATACATAATTATGGCTGTTACATACGGGTGAGAGGGCTTTTAAGAGATTTCTTTTGGACATCCACTCAAACACTTTATTTTGGGCTGGACATCGGTGCTTGGAAAAATTTAAACTTATTAACCCTTGAGATTTTGAAGTGATACACGTTGCTCTTATGTTTGAGAATTAGCAAGGGATTACATCATACTTTCTTACTTTGTTTCGAAACATAATATTTTAAGAAACGATGTACCCACACCAACTTAGACAAGGCACTAATTAGATTACATTCCTTTTGATGTAAGTAAACTTAGCCTCTAGCTTACTAAAGTCAAGGACATAATTACCCCACAAAAAATATTCTCTGACTGTAGCAGCTTTAGTGTTGGATCGGAAATTGTCTGCTGGAGCGGTGCAATAATCGTACCAGGCCGAATAGTGGAGATAGCACATGTTGACACCGCATCTGAAATTGTCACCTACATTATAAAAACAACATGCATCATTCATTAACCAACAGTTTCAAAAATGTGGACAAAATGGCAAAAAAAAATGACTAAACACATACATCACAAAGAAGTATTTTCATGCTCCAAGGCACAATACCAAAAATCAACTTGGACACGTGCATTTATTCTGACACGGAATCACATAATAATTTAAACATCTAAAACTGCCATACATTCTGTGTAACAACTTTCACTCCTCCCATACAGAAAATCCAACATAGCTGCCAAAATAAAAGACGGGTAAGATATTGTACACCATAAGATAAATTGTTATGCAACAATTTTCTGCTCAACCATTATCCACCTGCATGATAATTAGAGAAATAGTTGTACTGATGTTGAAGAACCCAGCAACAAATGTGCATGAAATAATACAAAATGGACTATTAAGCATTAATTTCTATTGCAGCATTCAAGCATTTAATTTGACATTTGCAGAGAAGGATCACATAAGAGCAACTCTGCGATAAGATTAAATACAGAACAATTGAATTTGCAATCCATGTTAATAAATATGAACTAATCAATATTCACATGCAAAACTCTTGTGAACACGACCATAATTTATGAAATTGATCCTACTATTTGACTGTTTATGACCAATTTTGCGATGCAAAGTTATGTAATTAACAATATATATCTAAACACTAAATAATAAATAATGATTAATAACAATAAATCAATAATAATGAAGAGACGCTTCTTTATAAAAACATATGAACTAATAAAAGAACATGACCTATCAACCATAGTAACTAGTCAGTGCATATATAAAGATACTGTCCCAACCATAGTAACTAGTCAGTGCATATATAAACATACCGTCCCATGGTATTGAAAATATCATTTTATTATATATGCAATTTTTATTAAATATATTTATTATTATCCTGTGTGGATTTCTGTTTACCGTCTTTCTTATGTTGGTTATTCACTAGTAAATGAACTTTGTTTTTATTTAATGTGGTATCAAAACTTCATTTCGGATCCTATCCTTAGCCACATCTCTTATCAAACTTTGTTTGATCTGACTATCTGACTATTGACCACCCACCGAACCACATTTTTATAGAATTTCTATGAACTCAAGGTCCTTGACCTCACACTAACTTTTGGCCATTTAAAATTCAAAATTTATATTTACTTCATTGAAGAGAGAATTACTCTGCTACAAACAAAACTGAAAAGAGAGAATCAAATATCAAAAAACAAAAGTTGTATAGAAGAAAAAAAAAAAAAGAATACAAAATTTATATTTACTTCATTGAAAAGAGAATTACTCTGCTACAAACAAAACTGAAAAAAGAGAATCAAATATCAAAAAACAAAAGTTGTGTAGAAGAAAAAAGATAAAAAGAATATTACAAAAAGTACTAAGTGAGGATAAAAATAGAGCTGCATAACCGTATCCAAAAAAGAAAAAACGAAAAAAGATGTATACAGGGAGAAGCATATCAATACTCCTCACGATGCAGAACCACTAGAATTAATTTCTGTCCGCGGATCGAATAGCCGCCGCATAACACAAAAATATTAAGGAAACTGCCCAACGTGTAGAAATTGGCGGACCAACAGCTACATAAAGGAGGTTTTTTTATAATAATTAGAGAGTATTTCTATAACAGGATTCGTAGAACAATCGAAACAGGTACAACTTACCAATTACCGCTAAGACTTTGGAGTGAGCTAAAGTCTAAACTATTTTCACCTTGGTCGGAATCTAGTGAGATGATTTGTTACTAAAATTGCAATTTGTATTGTTAAAATTGCAATTTTGATTACAGAAATGAATTTCGCACCCTCAATAACTCGTACCGCAATTATAACCATTGAAAACTGTCATTTCAAAATTTTCGCTGAATTTTAAGCAAAAAATTTCACCTAATAACATAAGTCAACGATATTGGGGTACAATCCCACTGTGTAGCCACTTCAGGATAGGGAGAAACGGGGTAATCTCAGCAAATCCATAATAATAAAAATAAAAATTGACGTGTGTATTACAGCATATCTTTTCTGCAAACATTAAAACAGTCACGGCTGTGCTGAGCTGTCGAACGGTTCTTGGAATCTGTGAAACAAATCATGGCCACTCCTGCATCACGACCCCTACGCAGCTATATATACAATACAGATAAGGTGCCTACTTATGTTGAAGAACCCAGCAACAAATGTGCATAGAACAATGCAAAATGGACTATTAAGCATTAATTTCTATTGCAGCATTCAAGCATCTAATTTGACATGCACAAGGATCACATATGAGCAACTCTGCGATAAGATTAAATAAAAGCAATGCTAACACGCATTGCAGCATCATGAATTTGCAATCCATATTATTTTTCAAGCCGGAATTTGCAATCCATATTAATAATATGAACCAATCAGAATTCACATGCAAAACTTTGGTTAGTGTGAAGTTGAACATCGTTTATGCTATTGATCCAACTATTCTACTGTGTCAATCGACGCTTCTTTATGACCAATTGTGCAGTGCAGTGTGCAATCTAAATACTGTTGCTACTCTATGTGTTCAATTCGCATTAATTTTGCAGGATGGATTTAATATCTACTAAGAAATCTGCATGGAGTCTATTCTCTGCTACTCTTGACTGTCACTTGTTTCTTATATACTGAGTTCATTTAGATCTTTATTGTATATATTTTTACGTCATGGATAAAGGGATGGTTGCTGCTATGAGGAAGGCAAGGAGACCAAAGGCCCTTCTGCCATGCAACACCAAGGTGGCTGTAGGTGGACTAGAATTTAGCTGTTTAATTATGATGCTTTTATAAATGACATGGCTTGCAGCCAAGCATTTGAAGTACAGGATGGTGAAGGTACAGATGCCCCTCTAAACATTTTTATCCTTTCTCGAGGTAAATGTCAGCAATGACGAGCGATGAAAATGTGATTTAAGAGACTGCTAGAGTTGTTGTTTCACAGGGACAAGTTATAATTGTGTAATAATAATAATAATTAAAAATACATAGCTTAATCAAAGGACATGAAATCGGATCAATCAGTAAGCATCGTTCGATAAAGCATCTATCATGATTCGTCACATTATAAAATCACTCTTCATTGCTTCCTATTGAAGAAGACTCGCCCGGGCAGAAGGAAGGGGTTATGCCAGCAACCCTATTTGAGAAATTTGGGAAACCGGGTGGGATGGATGGGTTTCGCCCTAGTTGTGGCACAAGTTGGTCCCGTATAATCACTGTGAACCTGAACTCTACAAGGCGCAAGAGGAGGGCGCACTCAAGTTCCTCCATACCTTATTTGACAGTACAACTCTAAACCAAGATTTTATTCGGCGACTGCTGCCAATAATGTCACTTAGGAGCAACGTAGCGGTGGAGTCGTGGGACAAATAAATGTGAAGATTGATGTGAGAACCGGCAAAGTTAACAAGATACCTGAGTTGCTGCTAGATTTTGTCATCTTGTAAGTCAGTTTGCCTCCTTTGGCCATATTGCAAATTACGCATTTTGCAACGAACCAACCACCGCCACATACTATCATTCAACTAAAACCATTCTAAAACATCATCTCGATACATTATTTTATTCATTAAATGGATTTTGTTCATTTCAGAGCTTTGTTTTATTTGACTTTAGTTACACTTTTTTTATCATACAGCTTTTTGACTACTCAGAAGTTCTTTTGCTGTTTTTAGAGTTTTATCGTCCTCAAGTACTGGGCAAAAATAAAAAAAACTAGTCTCGGCTATTTGAAGTCTAAAATTTCTAATGCAAATTGAAGTATTCTGCTGCCAAATATTACTGAAAAGCCATAAAATTCCTTTCAAGAAAAGTTCGCTTGAAGATTGATCACTACAATTACAGGAAAGACAATCACAGTGAGAAACGAAACTGTGTAGACCTTGTGGATGACACATTTCTGTAAAGTAAGAATGCATAATCAAATCGGGAAAGATGATTACAGTGAGAAACGACATGGGTAGATCTTGCGGATGACGGATTTCTGTATGAAGTAAGAAGGCATAATCAAACCGAAATTCACTGTCAATCAACATGACGGTAACAGCATAGCCATATCCGTGTATCGCTGCCATGATATTCATATCCGGTGAAACCGCTGTCCCATTGATGAGACGCTGGTCCAAAAAACTAATCAGAACAATCCGAAATTCCTTACATCGAGAACTCAGCAATTTGTCGATATTTCATTGAAAGGGGACACTAACTCGCTGCACCTTGAAAATTAATGACACTAATCAGCAAAAATATTTTAACTAATTGAGCAATAGCCGCACACGAAGAGGAGCCACTGCCATTGTTATTTGCTGCCTAGCGAGAGTTCTGTCAAAGTTTAAAGATTCAGAAAATTACTCTCTATCATATTGAAGCATATTATTCAATCCTACGTGGAATAAGAGGTATAAATAAAAAAAAAATCCTTTTTATTAAAATTAAAATATAGAGTGCATGGGTTTATGATAAAATAATCAAGGCATAAAGTAAAGTATTATTATCAAAATGAAGAGGGTTGTTATATTATTAAGCTTGCTCAAATAAAAAGTTAATTATATATATAAATAAATTTAAATAAAGTGTTAAAGTTGTTGAATAAAAAAATCCTTAACTATATTATATATGGATATAGTTAATGCATTAAAATCAGTAAAAGAAAAAGTAAATTTTAAATTAAAAAGTGTAAATAAAATGTAAAAGTTATTGAATATGTAAATAAACAACATGGTTGCTTAATACATGCATCTTATTTATACAAAAGATGCATCTTATTTATACAAAAGATGATGTAAAATAAATTAACACCTAAATTTTTTTTATTATTTATATCTGTTGTGTTTAGTTAAAGTTTAAAGATTAAAGAGTCAGAAAATTACTCTCTATCATATTGAAGTATATTATTCAATCCTACGTGGAATAAAAGGTATAAATAAAAAAAATCCTTTTTATTAAAATTAAAATATAGAGTGCATGGGTTTATGATAAAATAATCAAGGCATAAAGTAAAGTATTATTATCAAAATGAAGAGGGTTGTTATATTATTAAGCTTGCTCAAATAAAAAGTTAATTATATATATAAATAAGTTTAAATAAAGTGTTAAAGTTGTTGAATAAAAAAATTCTTAAATATATTATATATAGATATAGTTAATGTGTAAAAGTCACTAAAAGAAAAAGTAAGTTTTAAATTAAAAAGGGTAAATAAAATGTAAAAGTTATTGAATATGTAAATAAGCAACATAGTTGCTTAATACATGCATCTTATTTATATAAAAGATAATGTAAAGTAAATTAACACCTAAATTTTTTTTAATGTTTATATCTGTTGTGTTTAGTTTAGAAATTTAAATAACTATCAAATATAATTATTTTTATCAAAAATATGTATTAGAGTTTTTCACCAAAAATATATATTGAATATAAAGTAGTAGTAGTTTGTAATAAATTTATAGCTAATATGATCAATAGTTAAGAAGTTTGGGAAAATTACTAACAATTCTTTATCATTAAATTGTAAAAATTAATAGGTTAAGTATTATGTATCAATTGGGTTAACTATTATGCATTGATTTTTTTAAATCAAAATTTATTTTATTTTTCAATCAATTAAATATTAATTATTCATTATAAAATTTTGCAACCTAAAAATACAATAAATCTAATTATTTGAAATTTTGAAATATAAATTGATAGTAACAATTTTGTAATAAAAACAAGTTATTATTGTGGAATATATTTTTATTTTTAATTATTAAAACTATTTTTTATAATTGATACTTATATATAAAACACATAAAATTAAATATGTTTGATATAATATTCAATATATCTCTAAGTATGTCATTAAGATAGATTATATTGTACTATAAGAGATTAGTTGGACAATGTTTAAAGGATTTATGGGTTAGTGGAAGAAGTCATGCCTAATTATTTTTAATTCTAATATGAAAGTTAGCAACTATTTATAAAATATTGAACTTATGATAAGTATACATTCAAATTTGTATAAGGTTTCTAAAACAAATAATGTTTTAAAAAATTAGTAATAATATTTGTATTTTGGATAATAATTTGCCAAGGATTAGCCAAACATTTGTGTCCTAGTTTAATCTACAAACTAATAGCAACACCTTGCATTAATAATAGTAACAATTATTTAAAAAAACAATAATACGGATGGATGCATGGAACTAGGCTTATATGTCTTTAATTATTTAATAACAATTTTAATAAGTACAAATTAACCTAATTAATATATAATAATATTTTTAATCATTTTTAAAAGTTTTAAAGTAAATATTTGATTAAAGAGAAGTGAAAAAAAGAAAATTAAATCAGTTTTCATATGTTGTCTTACTTTTTGAAAGTCATTATTATTACATTTTTTGCTATTAAAAAAACCTCGTAATATTATTTTTAATAAAAAGCTATTACATTCTTTGAATGCTATAAAGCATGTCGACTGTTATCAATTGAAACTACCTTTACAAAAGAGCCGCAAGGTTCATAGGATATACTATCCTCAAGCCTATAGCCTTTACACTTTTGTAGCTAAAATTCAAAACAAAATATGTTTTTATGGGATCTTCTCCAAAAATAAACCCTATCAAGCTTCTCTGCATGTGATATTACATTCAAGCCAATTACATTTCTTACATATCCAAAAAGTAACTTACAGTTCTTTCATATAAATAATTATATGTAGAAGATTATCTATGTGGAATATTTGTTTGGAAGAATTGTTTCAACATACTACTTTTAGCCTGAAAAATAACCCAAAAAGAGGCTGCAGACTACCCTTTGATCTTTCAAAGTTGTCTTTGAATGTCCATATCATTTTTATGAATAACCCATTCACTGTTGGAATATTCTCACCATCTTATTTTGGTCTTGCATGCATCCATGCATTCCATGCAGCACTCCATACATTCCATGCAGCACTCCATGCATCCATGCATTGGCAATTGAGTCTCCTAGCACCTAGTCCCTACGTTGGGCCCCTCGGAGCTTGTTTTTGGCCATCATTAGCCCTCCTATCCACTAAGAGCGCCTTGTTTACATCATTGGAGTTCCAATACACCCTCATGCACAGATTTAGGAGACTACACAGTCAGTTCCATGATTTGGGGAGCCTTGTCTCCTTGATTGCTCAATTAACTGAATGCAGCTCCTAGTTTGACTGCTATTGAGTATAGGATCGCCCTCTTTTACCACTGGCAGTTAGTTATGCGCCCCTTTGGAGTCTCCTCCCCTATTTTGGTGCCCACGTGATTCAGTTATGCTCAGTTCTACCTCAGTTAATTGATTATTCATCATCAGTGGCCACTGAACCTTATCGGGAGATGGTTCCAATGCAAACTAAGCCTATACTAGAGGTGAATTTGAATCCTCCCAGGAGTATCGAATTCATTCTATTGTAACATTCTTTGATTGCCAGTGTATAGCTTATTAATGTATCGGCAACAGTTTTTCATGTGTTTTAGTTTTATGAGTAAATTTATCCATGTTTTTGTCTAATTCTTCTCAATAATAACAGTGTGAAATTGTGAGGTTTGTTCAAGCTCAGTGATCTATCCTTGTGGAATTTCACATGGTATCAGAGCTCATAAGAGATTTTGAGTGCAGCAGTAGATTGAGCAGTTGCTTTCAGTAGAGCACCAGAAGCCTCTGGATTTCCATAGCAAATCATGGTGCCATTACATTGAATTCATTGGAGAAATCCTTTTAGTTCTAGCCAGGTGTGAAGGATCCAGATAAAAGTGCCTATTGTCCTAAAGCAGTGTTCAATAGATTCGGTAACAATCCTCTAGATATTTTTCCATTGTTTTTGCAAGTATTCTACAACAACTTCCATGAATCTGAAAGCAATTCTTCCTCTCTCTCCATTCAACTATGATGAGTGGAAACCAAATATGATAGCATATCTGAAGAGACAAGGTCTTTTTTATATGTGTATTTATGTTATGAGAGATTTTGCTTCCTATGAAGAAGAGAATGATTGACTAAATGAATGTGACAGAGCCTTTGGAGCAATGTGTATTGCTATGTCTCCTAGTATGCACTACCTCATGGAAATTGTTGAATATCCAATTGATCTATGGGCCCAACTGGACAAAGCATTTGGCAAGCAGAATGAAGAGATTGGTGCAAATTATTTGGAGAACAAGCCCAGTGATACCTCCTTAAGTGTTCTCTCTAATTATGTCTCGGCCTCAATCATCTCTCATGATGAAGTTGTTCAAGATGAAGAAGCTGCAGATTCAACACAGAAAGTTCATGTTGAAGACATTCCTTCCTCTGTTGCTCTAGAAGTTGAAGACAGTTTCGAATTATCCCCTTCCCATGTAGCTGATGCAGATGAAAGTGATACAACTAATGAAGATGATATGTTTGTAGATATTATCCACTCCTCACTCCATGTATCTCAATGTCTTCTATTTCGAATTCTGAGCAATATATGTCAATTACCACTCTAGAAGTTAAAGAGAGTTTTGAATTCTCTACTTCCCATGAGTCTACTGGTGTGTGCAAAATGATGAACTATTGAATGTTTTTGGAGGTTAAATCAGAGTTTGGAGGTGATGCATTCGCCCTCCTTGATCACATGCTTCCTATGAACTTTTATTTTATCATTGGCACATGCTCTCAGAGTTTCTCTGAAGATGGAGAACACTACCATTCACTTGGGTTCAAGTCGCAGGCACATCTTTGGTGATTTTGGTTTTGATCTCACCCCTGTTGGTTCAAAGGAGATCACAAGAAACCACCTCTCAACTCTTGGAGCTAATTTAACTTCCATTGATCAGAAGTTCAAGTTTCAAGAGCAATTAGATCTGATTGGATATGATCCTACCTTAGTTGGTTCGAATTACAGGTTCCAGGATGATATCCATATTTTTGGATTTGTTCTCACCATGTTTGGTCTGAAGAGAAAGTTCATAAAGCCTCTAGATTCCCTTGCATCCACTGAAGGAGAAGTCAAACACATGTTTTTGGAGCATGATCCACTTCTTCCCAAGAGGAAGATACCTCCATACATTGAATCAAGCATCACACCTACTTGAGTCTTGAGAACAATTTTTGGTGTGTTTCAGTCTATCTTGAGGGGGGGGGTTCCCACTAGGTTTTCCTTCTTTCCTCACTTTTTTGAGATTGTTTTTCGGGGTGACCTTTGGTCTCGGTAACCAGGGCCCTAATTTTCATTTATTTTTCCTCATAGTCCGGATTAAGGGGGGGTGTTGGAACATTCTCACCATCTTATTTTGGTCTTTTCATGCTTTGCATGCATCCATGCATTCCATGCAGCACTCCATGCATCCATACATTGGCAGTTGAGTCTCCTAGCACCTAGTCCCTACTTTGGGCCCCCCATAACTTGTTTTTGGCCATCATTAGCCCTCCTATCCACTTAGAGCGCCTTGTTTACATCACTGGAGTTCCAATGCGCCCTCATGCACAGATTTAGGAGACTACACAGTCAGTTCCATGATTTGGGGAGCCTTCCCCCCCTTGATTGCTCAGTTAACTAACTAGAACTCCTAGTTTGACTGCTACTGAGTATAGGAGCGCCCTCTTTGACCACTGACAGTTAGTTATACGCCCCTTTGGAGTCTCCTCCCCTATTTTGGTGCCCACATGATTCAGTTATGCTCATTTCTACCTCAGTTAACTGATTATTCATCATCGGTGGCCACTGAACCTTATCGGGAGATGGTTCCAATGCAAATTAAGACTATACTTGAGGTGAATTCGAATCCTCCCATGAGTATCAAATTCATTCTATTGTAATATTCTTTGATTTCCATCTTACAGTGGATTAATGTATCAACAACAGTTTTTCATGTGTGTTTCATTTTTATGAGTAAATTGATCCATGTTTTTGTCTAATTCTTCTCAATAATAACAGTGTGAAATTGTGAGGTTTGTTCAAGCTCAGTGATCTACCCTTGTGGAATTTCACTCTTTGCATTTGAATCCCCTCTTTTGAGAGAGCATCTACCTTCTAGTGTTGTTCTCTATACTCATGTTTTTAGATTACTTCCTCAAAAGAGTAATTGATCCTACTAGTTTCCTCCAGAAGAACACTGAGGATCACATTATGGCATATACTAATCTTTCTCGTCCAATTTATCATTATCTGTGAATCTCCATATACTTTCATTTATTTTATTTCATATTCTTTTGCCAAGCTAAGCTACATCCACAAAGTTGATAGCTTTGCATAATTATTTGTACCTTTGTCTAGACATGCTCTAAAAGTCACTGATTCATTTTCAGATATCACAATGATACCTCCAGCTCCACATACTTCTTGCGATGGTCCATCAAAGAAAACAATTGGGAATTCCTTGTAATCTACAAGAATCAATTTTCTGATTTTCATGGAGATTTTTTACCTGTGGGAAGAAAGATAGGATGCTTAAACTTCGAACGGCACAAAAAAATTACTTGGAACTTCTTTAACCTCATATAGGATTTTGTTTCTTGCCAACCAAATACTCCAATTTATGATGGCTAGGAGGGCTCTGTAGTCTTTAGTATCCTTATTGCCACACCAATTCCGAAAACAATCAAAAAACGAGAAACCATACCAGCAGCCTTTTAAACTTGTTTTACCTTCAACATCCTTTTAAACATGTTTGGAGAAATTACATTTTACCACCAAGTGAAGGTTGCTTTCCTCCTCCTTGCATAAACAACACCTTCTCGGACCATACCAGACCAAGTCCTATTTTGCAAATGATCCCATGTAAGTGCTTTGTTTGACAATAGGAACCACAGGAATATTTTTTCCTTCAATGGACAGTGAAGCAACCATACTGCCTTCCACCACCAGAGCTTTATTGTTCCCTGTAATTATTTCTCCATGAGAATTGTATAACCATCTTTTGGCATAAAAATGCCATTTTCGACTACTGACCAGATCAAACTATCACTACAACTTTTTAATCTGATTAAATTTGATTTTAAAAAAACTATAAAAGCATTTTAGATTCTATGTTCTTCGCTTTCAATACCCAAATGTGTTGCCTCTGTCATTCAAGATCATCGATAAGGTTGCACACAAAGATGATACATAATTCTTAGTGTACTAAGTTGAGTAAACATCACTATTAATTATAAGTACATTATAACAATACTATACATGGCCCTAATATTATATTTTGTTATTAATTGTATTTATAGTATAACAATATATGACTTTATAATATATTTTTATAATTTTTAATTGATTTTATTTGTACAAATTCATTTTAAACCAATAAAAATTATCACATCAAATCTAAAAACCAATTAAAATTTAAAATATTTGATTTTAAAATTTTGAAAAATAATTTTTTTATTTTAAAAAAATATATTGAATATATAATATATAACAAAACATTAGAAAACATAGTAAAATTTTAAAATCAAATAAAAATTACTATGAAGTCAAAATAATTTGATTTTGAAACAATTGCAATATAACTTTCTCTTTGGTAGGTATAACAAGAAAATTAAGTTTAAAATTAAATTTAATAAAGATTTTTATTAAAAAAGAATAATGAAATTTTCTATCTAAAAAATCCTAACTAATTGAGGAATAGCGGCACACGAAGAAGGGCCACTGCCATTGTTATTTTCTGCCCAGCGGGAGTTCCATCAAAGTTTAACTAGTTAGAAAATTAATCCATCATATTGAAACATGTTACTCAATCCTACGTGCAATCAAGAGGCACAAATAAAAAATTCCTTATTAAACTTAAAATATAGACTGCATGGGTTTTATGATAAAATAATCAAAGGCATAAAGTAAAGTAGTATTATTTTTCCAGCGGTAAAGTAAAGTAGTATTATTACCAAAATGAAGAGGGTTATTATATTATTAGTAAGTTTGTTTATAAAAATCAAAATGATATATAAAAATTAATTGATAAATAAAAAAGTGATTTTGAAAGGAAATATATATATATATATATATATAAGTTTAAATAAAGTGTTATATATAAAGATGATTTAAAAAATGAAAAGAAAAAGAAAAAGAAAAAAGAAAAAAGAAAAGACAAGTTTTAAATTAAAAAAGTTTAAATAAAGTGTAAAAGTTATTGAATATGTAAATGATGAATTATATAAATTACAGATAATTTTATATTTTTTTATGGAATGTATTTTTACAAATATGTTACATCTTTAACAACATTAAAAAATCAAGTCTTGTCTATATTATCAAGAGTATATATTCTAATGTGTTATAAATTAAAAAAATTAAGGATAAATTAACACATTATCAAGAGTAAAAAAATTAGGAATTCAAAGGAGCTTGGATTAATTTTTTTACTTAAAAAATCATAATAAGTAGTTGATTGAACAACTTAGGGAATTAAAAGATGAAATATTTAACAAGGACTTACTAGAAAAGAGTGATGAAATTTTCTAGCTAAACGATCATAATAAAAAATAGAGAATAATTTATAAAAATATATATAGTGTGTTCCTAACTAAGGAACCTTAATGAAAGTTTGTTTGAACGAATAAAAAAGTTAAAGATGGGAAACTAGAGAATAGATACCATAAAAATTGATAGGTTGGAGAATGATGAATTTCCATGCCCAAGGGATCATAATGAAATTTTACTCATACAAATTAAGAAGCTTATAAAGAATGCTAAGAAATCACTATAAGATAAGTTAGAGCAACTAACCAACAAGGAATCATTGATTAATAAATAAACAATGATCAGTGGTATTGAACTAGAGAAGCATTTAGATTTAAAAATCCAAGTCATGGAGAAAGGAACCAATACAAATCCAATCAACATCACAACTCAAAAATATGTAAATCCAGTGGAAATAAGGATGTCTTTAAATATCATAGTACCACCAATGGAAATCCAAGTGCCCAAACTAATAAAAATTTAGTGATCAACATAGATATACGAGTATATGAAGAAGACATAATACCAAAGGTGAACCAAGGAAGCACAAATATGGTAAAGAAAAATCATGTTATAGTGGTACCTTATCTACATCCAAATTACAAGAGTCAATACTTTAACCAATCTATGTATCAATGTTGCTTAGAACAAGGACAATATTCAAACTACATTTCAAAGAATATAAATTTTGATACAATTTGTTCTCAAAATAGAGGCCATTTCCACACATTCACAAAAGATCGAATTTGGGTGGTCAGAAATAGTTCAAATATTTTACTCAACTCTTAGAAGATAATATTACCTCGTGTCCTTAACCATCACCAACTCAAGAATGAAGAATTATTACAAGTATTGTAGGGAAGAATGAAGACATAATCTTTTCCAAAAATGCTTTGAGGACAAAGCGTCTTTGAAGGGATAGGTGATGTAATAAACATAAATATATAAGTAAATATGAATAATAATTGTTAGAATGTTGAGAATATGCATAAACATACAACATTACATTTACCCTAACATGTAAATCAATAACAAAGATCTACTAGTCTAGCCTTCTATCCATACAAGCAACAAAATCATGTAAGAAATAAGAGATAAGAGAACAAGAGAACAATACACCAAATATACGTGGTAAAACCTCAAATGGGGACACATCCACAGGAAGGTTTGGTCTTTTATATTCTTCAAAAATATCCATCTTACAATATAAGGCATCTCCACATATGCATCACTCTCCACCTTCACATTATGTCACAATGATGAGTGTACAAATCAAATACACAGCATGAGATGTGTGATTTCACAATATATCATAACATATCCAAAAGGGTCTCCTTCACCTCTATTATATAGCGAGAGGTATGGAATATTTACATTCTATAACACATGTGGGATAAATAGTTATCCACCTCTCTTATATAAAGAATGGTTATAAGAGATTTAATTGCATGATGCATGTGGGATGACTCTATTTTATAATATTAGAGTTATGGTATGTCTTTTAATGATATTTCACCAATAATACCACACAAGTCATCATTACATATTCTAACACTCCCCCTTAATGATGACTGGGAGAATGAATACAAATGGAGGAAGGTGGCATCACATTAAAAAATCCCCCTTGATGACAACTTCCAGAATGCCCCATACGATGTGAATAATAACACACTTCACCTTGAAAATAACAACTACTTCTCATTGAATCATGAAATTGCACCTGAACCAAGATGTACAATGAACTCTCGCAAAACACCACAATAGTGTATAGAAACCTTTGATGGCCAATAAAAAAAATATGGAAAGCAAACAATAATCACAACCTATAACCCAACTGATAGCTGAAAGAACTCTGCAATAGACCTCATCACGAATATAAGAACCACAACTCTATCTATCAAAATGTTTGACAACCAAACATTATTCACAACCATGCTAAAATATGTAATAATATTGCAGTGGACCTCATCACGAATACAAGAACCACATATATATTCATTGAAATGTTTCCAGCAGACAGTCTTCTTAATCAAAGAACTCTACTAAATATTACATTACAAATACAAGACCTCAATGGTCTATCCATCAAAATGTTTGGCCCATAGATAATCATCATTATTAGAAGAGTGAGATCATGTTAGAATATTGAGCAAAGAATTGGTCAAATAAAACAATGGTATCACTTATATATGAAAAATATAGCCATCAACTAAGTCTTAAGCATCGGTTCATTTCTTGTGTTCACCGTGACAACATATTAGAGATGCATGCCCTTGGAAATGTCAAAACATATTACACACAAGAAGGTTAGACACAAGTAAAACATGAACAAGTCAACTTCTAGAAACACGATGATTAAACCAAGATCCGAAACTCTAATGCAAAAGGACAAAATCCTATTGAAAAAAATTAAAGATAACAAAGAGTCAACTAGAAATTTCTCACTAAAAATGAAACCGAAGCCTAACAGATGGATATCTAACCCTCTAGTAGAAAATCGAGAGCATAAAATCAAATTCAATGAAAAAACAATCGAAAAATATGCATATGTGCTTTCGTAGAAGGTATGGTGCAAATTTTCGGAGGTATTAGCGCCTAATAATACCATAGGGTGCGAATTTCCTGATGTATTCACACCTAGTCATACCACAGGGTGCGAATTTGCCAAAACTGCCCTGAAACCTGCAAAAAATATTTGGAAAAGGCCGAAACAGTCGTTGTCTCGTACGGCAACCTGCAACAAACCAATATGTTGTAAAACAAATAGATCCTTGATAGAAAGTTAGTATATAACCGATTTTAATCCATATCTGCATAAATAATCAAGAGAACTTGAAGAAAATGTGCAAATTTTCTAAAAAATCAATGGTGAGAGTTAGGGTTTGAAAAAAATCTCAAACTAGTAGCAAAATGACTAGATCTAAAAAAATACCACTTGGGTAATGATAAATTGGATGCAAAATCTACAAAATATGGAGGACCCAACTCTCAAATATGAAGAATCGTTGCTTATAAAATAAATCAAGGAATTACCAAAGAAGGCAGAGCATAGAAACTAGCTCTGATACCATGTTAGAATATTGAGAATATGCATAAATATACAACAATACATTTACACTAAGATGTAAATCAATAGCAAAGATCTATTAGTGTAGTCTTATATCCATACAAGAAACAAAATCATGTAACAAATAAGAGACAAGAGAACAAGAAAACAATATACCAAATATATGTGGTAAAACCCCGAATGGGAAAACATCCACGGGAAGGTTTGGTCTTTTATATTCTTTAAAAATATCCATATTACAATACAAGGCATCTCCACATATGCATCAGTCTCCACCTTGGACCAAACCAATTGGCTGCAAGTGGGTATATAAGAACAAATACAAATAAGATGGATCACTTGAAAAGCACAAAGCGAGGCTTGTGGCGAAATTCTATGCACAGAGCGAAGACATTAACTATGAAGATACGTTCACACCCACAACAAAATGGGATACCACTCACACCTTATTGTCTTTGGCTACACAAAATGGGTGGAAATTTCATCGGATGGATGTGAAAACAACTTTCTTGAATGGAGACTTGAAAGAGAATGTCTCCATGTCTCAACTATAAGGATTCGTTGTGAAAGGGAAAGGATATACTAGGTATGTAATCTCATCAAGTCATTGTATGGCCCGAGACAAGCACCTCATACATGGTATGAAAATCTAACCAAGCATCTTCTGAAGTTAATTTCAAACATTATAATCTGGATGACGCAACATTGTTTATAAAGAAAGTTGGAAGGTATGTTGTGTATCTTGTGGTCTATGTAGATGACCTTTTGATGACAGGAAATAATGAAAGTTATATTGCATCAATAAAGAAATATTTGGAGAAGGAATTTCAATGAAATATCTGAGACACCTTCACTACTACTTGGGAATCTAAGTGACTCAACATCCTAAGTACATATTCATCTCCCAGAAGAAGTCTGTTGGAGAATTGGTAAACATATTTTGCATGATAGAATGCAACCCTCTATCAACTCCAATGGAACAAAAGTTGAAGCTCACATCGAGTGAAGGAAAATTATTTGAGGATGATACCAAGTACCCACAGCTTGTGGGAATCCTTATCTACCTTACCACCACTAAACCATATATTTCATATGTTGTAAGCATCCTTTCAAGGTTCATGCACAAACCTTGTGAAGGACACCGGTTCGCTGCAAAAAGAGTTCTAAGATATTTGAAGAAGACTCAAGTACTCTAAGGTGGATGAATTCAAGCTTATTGGGTACTCAATTCATACTTTCATGGCGAAAAAGAGACAGGAGTTTCTACTTATGGATACACAATGAGTCTTGGATCAGCAACTATCTCCTGGAGATCACGCAAACAATTAGTTTCAGCATATTCGACAACATAGGAAAAATATGTGGCATATTTATAAGCAATGAAAGAGATTGTATGGCTAAGGAAGATACTTGAAGATTTGCAGGAGAAACAATAGAACTCCAGTCCCTTACTGATCGACAACACTTATGCAATCAAGTTGGCCTAGAATCTTGGATTCCATGATCGAACCAAGCACATCAACAAGAAGTACCATTTGATTCGACATCATGTAGAGGCCATTAAGACAGTTCATCTACGACATTGTTCCATGAACGAGCAAATTGCAGACATATTCACCAAATAACTTGGATGAGAAACATTTGAAAAGTTTAGAAACATGTTCAGACTTACAAATACCCCTTCGGATTAAGGGGGGGATGTTGGAAACCTAATCCTATAGGATTATGGTTCCACAATTAATTTTGTACATATTGTAAATACTTGTCAGTTTAATAAGAAGATGATCTCAAGAGACAATCCCAATGTATAAATAAGGAGCTAGTTCATGAATAAAATAATCCGATATTTATTCTGACATTTCAAAATCATTAATCTAATGCTTGATTTTTGTCTTAGTTCCTAAGACTATGGAATATAGAAACTTAGAGGAATTATCACAATTTCCCAAATGTCAAAATCATCAATCTAATGCTTGAGTGTTGTCTTATTTCCTAAGACTACCAAGGGAGAGGGAGGGTGATAACAATTAGGTTCAACATTACTCTATTCGATTAAGCATGCATCCATGTGACTCACTTCAATGTATTACATGGTAGTGTCGATAGAGGATAGAATGGAAAAAAAGGAGTCGGTAGGATTGAACTGAAAGAAAGAAAAAAATTGCAAAAGGGAAGAGGGTTTCAAGGCTTCAAATAAATGAAAAAAGAGAGAATAAAAGGCTTTAAAAAAGGGCGAGCAAGAAAAAGAACGACAAAGTTAACTTTTTAGGAAACAAGGAGAACAAAGGAGAAAGAACACAAAGTATTGCGTAGAATTTTAAAGGATAAGGAAGGAACTTGAAAGAGAGGGTTAAGTAATTTAGCTAATCATATGGTGGATGGTCAAAGGATTTTAGAAAATATATTGAAGATCTATTTAACTGGTTTGTAACTAAATTATAGGAAACATGCCCTAGGGAGCCACACCATGTACAAAAAATGTGGAAATGTGTTTGGTGTGGCCCTAAAATGCATGTGGTACAACCTAAAACATGATTCACCTTTTGATAATGTGTTTCATATGGCCTCAACGTATTTCAAGGTTGTACCACAAGTCTTTACAACATGTTTCCAAAATTGTTTAGGTGTTTTCTTACTCAATTTTTCATTGTGTTTGCCCAAAAATGTTAGTAATAACTAGTAATTTTAAGTTCTTAAAATAAAAGTTAACAGTCTCATTTATCTTTCTTTTTATATAATTTTATTTAGATTTTTAACATTTAAATCATTAATTGTTTCAAGATGTTTGAGAGTTGTTCCAACCTCATCGGGCTTCATATGGAGAACATAGAATTCCATATCCCATTCAAAATTCAACATACCTAACAATTTTCATGATCTCAATATTGGTAAGGATTGTGATGTTGCCATTGGATTCCATCATGTATGAGAGTATGGGATTGGAATTTAATCAAGAGCACCGAGCCATGTGCGTACCCCAATGTTGTTGGTGTTGGTTGTTGAGCTCCTATATCTTGGTCTTAGAAAAATTGTACCCTTCACTAAAATCATAATCACTAATTAGGCATGTTAATATTTTTTTTGGTTTGGATTAGGTAGTTTTTTTAATCAAAATTGGATGGTTTTGGTTGATTTCCTTGGATGAGAGAGAGAGAATGTTTCCATGTTTCCAAAATTTTGGAGGTCATGTTTCCAACATATACCTATTTCAAAAACTCATACCTATTTCCCCATATTGTGCAGCATAGGTTTGTGACAATTTGTTACACCCCCTTTGTTCTTACCATTTTTTGTTCCATTTCAACATGTGATTTTGAAGCACCTCCACTGTTATTAGGGTCCCACCCCGATTCCCCTAGATAAGTGGATAGGTTGTTACTTAATGTATAGTGTCCATATTATTTAAATAAGATCCACTAAGTAGTTAGAGTGTGTCATCAGTAAATGTAAGGTGCCCTTATTAATGAAGGTCCACTAGATAGTTGATGTAGCCTTATTAATGAAGGAGCACTAGGTGATTAGGGTTTTGAATAGTTAGAAATTGTTAATAGTAGTATAATCTATGTAATTTGGTGTCATATTGTGATTAATATTGTATTATATCTTGTCTCAATTGGAGTTTCCCCTCAAAATGACAAGTGGACATTGTTTTCTATTTAGAATATCAATAAAGGATTGATTTGTTTTTAATTTGATTTCTATAGTTACATTTTTGCCAATATTACCATGAGTTTTCTATTTTAGATACTAAGGAACATCACAAGTAGTATCATAGCATTTTGTTGTGTTAGTACATGCCCAATTTTTAGAAAATGAAAAAAAAAGGCTAGATATGTGTAGGCTTGCATCTTTAAACACAACAATCTATCATCCAATAGGTAAAATTATGGTTGGGAAGCAAACATGCAAGGAATACAAGCGAGGTCACTCATTGGATTCTCTTACTCCTCTATTGATATCTAATGAGTAGGACCACATTAGGCATAATCTATATAAGATTCATTCTCCCATGTCCCCTCAAGTATATTGGAAGCAATCTATGCACACGTGGAACCATTTCTACATAAACTTGTTGGTCATCTAGTTTCTATAGTACAAGAAGCATAGATAATTCTCACCATTGTGAAAGACCATCCAAGTACTATTGTTGGAAATCCTTAGGTAGTTCAGAGAACTATAACACTTCACACTCATTTCTCTTAGGAGCTTGCAAACCCTAGACTTTGTATCACAAGTAGTGAAATTCCAATCTCTTGAAATACTAGAAATTTGAGGATTTTGTCAATTAATAATACATAGATATGATTAAGTACTATGAAAATAGTACTTGTCTAGACCATACCATTGTTTGATACCTATCTCAAAAGACTCATCTTGCAATGTTGATCACATTGATATAGCTATTAGCTATTTGGTAAACCTTCGAGTGGACCTCATGGATGCATACCGACCTAACCCTTATTGATGTACTATGATTGCAGTTTTCTCTTACAAAGATGAACACATTGGTCTATCTCCTTGGTAACCCTTTAGGTTGTCCCATGACTCACTACAAACATGTCACGGTGGAAGACAAAATGAATTTCATAATGCTAGCAATCAAGTCCCTCACATAAACAATTGATGCAACCAAGGACTAACTTCAAATCGACATGACTATTGTCCATAAGAAAATATCGGCTTGTTTTGATAAACTTGATAAGATAGAGGGTAAGCATTGTGATGGTGAGTGTTCCACGAGTGAAGGCTTTCACAACTTCAACCCCTTTCATGACCATTCCCCCAATATGCTACATCAATTACCTAAGGTAGATATGAATAAGTTTGATGGCTCCAAGCTGACACGATGGGTTAACTAGATGTACCATTACTTTTCCTTTCATGCCATCGAGCATGCAATGTAGCATTGCACTATGATCATAATCTCACAACAAAAACTCAACAGAAAACCACATAATTAATAGAGGTTATGCACATGGATCAACAACATAGAATTCAGTCTTTATTCATTCAATGAAAATACATCAATCCTTAGTTCCTTACATTAAAAAAAAATCAAGTTCTTTGAATTCTATAGAGACTCACTTTTACAGGTTAATTTATGAGATATCAAAGGCCTCAATCACATCAAGGCTTCAAATATTTAAGCTATATGAGTAAGTTATTGTTTGCCTCCCAAGACTCTTCATTTCATTGGGTAGCTAAAAAATTGCATAAATTGATAATACAAGCTAATTATTATTTATTGACCTTTCAAGTACAATCCATAATTTGAAATTTAAATATTCAAGGCCAAATTAGGAAAATATGTATGTGGGAAACATGGAAAATTTTAGGGGCTAATATTACCCATGGGATAAATTTAGGGTTTAATTTTTTAATGGGATAACTTTTTATTAAACACCCGTTTGATATGATTAGCCCACATTTTATTTATTTATTTTTAATGAATAGAAGGTTACCCCGTCGAATTTAAAAAGGGGAGGCAAGATAATAATAATAATAATAAAAAGTGCCCCTCTAAAAATCGATTTAAACCTTTGTTCGCCCACAAAAATCACTAGGAAGCTCCCATTCACCCTCGATTTCAAGAAATGGCAGTTGCTAGGGGCTCTTTCGCCTTATATCAATCATGGAAATCGAAATTGGAGTTACATTCACCCATATTTTATGGGTTGAATCTTGTTATACAAGATGCTTAATGTCCACATGAGAAGGGTAGTTGATATTTACTATCAGGTCTTATAGTGAACCATTTGCATCTAGAAGAGTTCTAAATCCCATCGCCTCAGATCCAAAGTTTCCCCAATAAACATGGGAATTGTGAAGCTCAAGACAACAATGCATCAATAACATTTATATGGGTTTCTGGGGCATCATGCCTGGGGGATGGGACTTCATTCATAGATTCATATTTGGGCATGCAAGGGGTTGTGATGCTACTTATAAACATTGCCATTTTGTTTCTACTTGTGTTTGGGTTCTCCTTTCTGGGATAGGCCATGGGTGGAGCAACCTAGAATCCCAATGTCTTTGCTGCTTCTTTTGCTTTGGGCATTTTCAGGTATTTTGACATTTTTCTTGTTTTGTTTATTGAATTTTATGGTTCTCAAAGTATTTTTGTAGGGTTGAAATTGTATTTTATGGTTGGCTAGCCTATTTTTGTGGCATGAATGTTGCTCTTTTAGTAATGGGGAATACATTAAATATGGACTTATAGAGATGCAAAAATGGATATGTGAAGCATCAGAGAATGTATGAAATGCCTAACTCTATTATTTTGGATGCCACATAGAAAGGTGTATATGATGATATGTCAGAATTGATGATATTGTGCGTTATTTGATTGACCCTTCTAAATTCAATATGTAGGGACACCTTGGGATGAATTAAGATACAAAGGAAAGTTGTTAGTTTCTTGGTAACAATATCCCACACTTGTGATTCATTAAAAATGTACCTATATGCATTGGTATTGCTCTCTTAAAATGATATTTGGCAAGGTGTGTGCATAAATGAGGTGTTGGTGGGCCCTTGCAATACAGAGATATATCTGCTGCAAGAGAGTAGATATGGCTATTACAAAACCACAAAGAAAAGAGGGAGAGTTACTGCTCCAAATGAGTGATTTCCATCCACTGTTGCGCCCTCCACAAGCAATATTTCGACCCCAAAATTCAGATATTCCATTGCAGGTGTGCCCCCAACAATATATGAGTTACATATAGACCATAGAATATATTTAGGCCACTATATATGTGCCCTCTTGATACGGATTTATGTGGGAACGAAACAAAAGATAGCATATACAGAATCATATACAGAGATATATTGCAAGAACACAATGATACAGTAAACACATATTCTATTAAATAGCAGAAATAGAACGGACTGTAAAATACAATAGCTGGAATGGTGGTAGCTATCTCTGAGAAGAGACGTGGCCGCTATGCTCATTCGTGCCAAGATGAATACAAAGAGAGGCCAAAAGGGCCTATTTATCATAAGCATGAGGGAAAGAATCCCAAACATCCAAAAACCTAACCCTAGAAGATGAACCGTCATAAAGTTTGCGGCCCCAAGGTGGTTAGTTGAACAGTCAACTTCCTGGGGTCATAACTTTTGCATACGATCTCCGTTTGGGGCTCTCGGTAGCTCGTTGGAAAGTTCTATCCGAGATTTACCACTTTCGCTTGGGGCTAAATGCATGCCGTTGGCAACCATTTGGCCCCCCAAATTGCCAAAAAAGGTCGTTTAGGGCCTCAAAACGGCCCCGAAAGTTTAGGACCCGAAAAACCGTAGAAAAATTACTAGAAAATTGGCAAAATGGGACACTGTTTTGAGCCAGTGGAATAGGTGGGTGGCCACCGATATCCATCTAGATCAATCCTCCCTCCTTAGGAAGCAATGGTCTCCATTGCGTCAAATATCTTATCATATGTCGAGCTGTGTGTCGAGTTGAGCTCTTGGTGCGACATTTGTTGAAGTGGAAAGGTTGCCTTACTTTGACATCTTCAGAGCGTTGTAATTGTTGTTGATGGATGCACTGGAGTTGTTCAACAGTTTTGGTTGTTGTGGTATCCTTGGTATGCACTGGTGTGGATGGTTTCTTTTTGGAGGAGCACCTTGAATGCATGGCCTTGCACTGTAGAGGTACCCGAATAGGCGATGCTGCACTAACTTTGTGTTTTTCTTGTTTCTGCTTAGTAGAAGGATAATCTGCAGAGGTTGTGGATGTCTCTACGATCTGATGTTCACCTTTAGTGGCATTTGCGAATAGGAAAAATTTCCCAGTGTGGGAGATTATCTTCCTGCCCTGCTTGGTTGGGGTAGGTGAAACTGTCTCTGGTATCCAATAGAGTTGTCCTCCCAAAGTGACAATGACACTACGAGGTCGGGATTCATATACAGCATGACGCTTCTACATATATGGTTGTCCTAAGAGAACATCACATACTTCGAGTGGGGCCACATCACATAATACCTCATCTTTGAAGGGCTCAATGCCATATGGTAGGCGACATTGGTGACTGACACGGATCCTTTGTCCTTGGCTTAGCCATCCAATGGTGTATGGTTGAGGGTGTGGCGTTATTGGTAGCTCCAATCTCTTGATGACTTCTTCTGAGATCAGGTTCTTCTGGCTGCCGCTGTCCACAACAAAGTGTAGGGGAATTCCCTTCACCCACATCTGTGAGTGGAAAAGGCGCTCCTCTGCCTCCGACTCTTCAGGCTCCTCTAGCTGAATCTGTGTGGTGGCAACAACGGCACTGGGTTCTGCATCAATGATCTGCTTCCCTTTTCGCGCGGCTGTGAAATTAGGTTCTGAGTCAGAATCGGAACTGGGATCTGATTCTGAAGCTTTGATCTCAGCCACCAATGACTGTTTTGAGCGACATTCATCAGTGTTGTGCCAGGGGATTTTGTGGAACTCGCACCACTTCCTGGTGTCCTTCTTTGTCTTTTCTTTACCCTTCTTCGCTTGTGGTTGGGACTGGTTGTCCTTTCCCTGCCCCATGTTCTGCGGGCCAGATTTTCCCTTGCCCTGCTTCTGTGCAGGTCCGAAGTCACGCTTGTTCTTTTGCTGAAATTTCTACTCGATTTTGACAGCATATCGATAGGCGGATCCGAGTGAAGAAATTTCTAGGAAATCCATCTCTGTTTGTATGTACCGGTGTAGGCCACTGTGATATTTCAGTACTAGGTGCCGCTCGGAGTCCTTGATACCCGGCTTTGTGCGCGAGGTATGAAAGTTGTTGATGTACTCCGACACCGTTTGGTCCCTCTCTTGGTGCAGAATGGTCCATTTTGTGTACTGGTCATCATAGTTTCCAACAAGGTAATATTGTTCCTTGACGGCATCTATAAAAGAGGCCCAAGTGGGATTGGAATATTCAAGCAATCCTGACTCGTCTGATGAGTTTTGCTCACAATAAGTTTCCCACCAATTTTTTACATGGGGGACGGCCTTAAGGAGCGCAAAGATGATCTTTTCCCTGTCGGAAAATTGGTGGACAGAGAAATACCCTTCTAGTAGATTCAACGATTTATCTAGGGCATCGGCATCGATATGGCCTTCAAATAAAGGAATATCAAAACTAACTTGTACCTTGAAGGGAGTCGTATCTCCGAAATGGCTGCTCGTTGAGGGTGCATTTGCCACTGTTGGCATGCATTGAAGGATCTGGGAAAAATTATCCATCATCTCGTTCCTCTGTCGCGCGAGGGCTTCCTCGAGCAACAACTTGATAGGATCTACTGCTCCGTTGTCTCTCTTTTCTTCCGCCATGGGAGGCCGTTTGGGGCGGCGAGAGTGGCCCCAAGTGAAACTAGTTCGAGACCCAACTCTCTGTATCCTGACCTCGTCAGGGACATGCACCGAGAAATAATCAAAGAGCGGACCGCTCTGATACCACTAATCCGGATTTATGTGGGAACGAAACAAAAGATAGCATATACAGAATCATATACAGAGATATATTGCAAGAACACAATGATACAGTAAACACATATTCTATTAAATAGCAGAAATAGAACAGACTGTAAAATACAATAGCTGGAATGGTGGTAGCTATCTCTGAGAAGAGATGTGGCCGCTATGCTCATTCGTGCCAAGATGAATACAAAGAGAGGCCGAAAGGGCCTATTTATCATAAGCATGAGGGAAAGAATCCCAAACATCCAAAAACCTAACCCTAGAAGATGAACCGTCATAAAGTTTGCAGCCCCAAGGTGGTTAGTTGAACAGTCAACTTCCTGGGGTCATAACTTTTGCATACGATCTCCGTTTGGGGCGCTCGGTAGCTCGTTGGAAAGGTCTATCCGAGATTTACCACTTTCAACTAATGGCATGCATTTGGCCCCCCAAATTTCCAAAAAAAGGTCGTTTAGGGCCTCAAAACGGCCCCGGAAGTTTAGGACCCGAAAAACCGTAGAAAAATTACTAGAAAATTGGCAAAATGGGAAACTATTTTGAGCCAGTGGAATAGGTGGGTGGCCACCGATATCCATCTGGATCAATTGCCCTCTTCCACCAAGATCTACCACAACACAAGTTGCCAATGCCAGAAAACACCAACAATATTTCACTGCTACAAACTAAATCTCAAACACACCAACATGAATTAGACCCCACTACTGAAAATGGACATAAAAATATGAATTTAATATCTATATATAAATATGAAGGTGACTTATCCTCTCAATAATCAACTATGAATCACAATGAAGAGATCTAGGTGATCTCCTCCCCTCTACTAGCTAGAGTGGGATCTTTCACCACTGAAACTAGTCACAAATGAAACAGGCACATATCCCAAGCTATGAAAAGACACAAGAGATATCCAATATCAAAAATCAACAATGACCAAAAATCCCCTTCACGTGTGTCTTCACCCTTTTTATAAATCTTGATGGAGCATTTCCCCCTCGTTCTAGAATTCTCTCACAAATATTTAATAAAATATTAATAAATGTTAATTTTATGAGAGAGTGACACCTTGGGAGTCATTTACTTCCTATATAATGTTATTTGGCCAAATAATAACTTCATATGACTTGGAAATTCGAATTAGAGAGTCTTAGCTTGATTTTGGGGAAGTTACACTAGCATGTAGGCCCACCCCTCTCCTCTAGTGCCTCCTTGGCTAAATTTAGGACCTTCAACATGTCATAGGATGTCATAAGTTGTCATAATCTGTCATAGGACCTAATTCTTGTCATAAGTTATCATATATTTCATAGGTTGTCATATGTTTTTTATGTTTATCCAGGGGAGTTACAACCCATGAGATGCCTTCATGAGAGCATCCCTTCCACCTTGGATGGGAGTTACACCACATATTTGGATTAATTCCACCACTAATGCACCCTCCTTTCCCAATTGTATCCAATTCCACTGTATAATTTGAATTTGAGGGAGTTACAACTCATGTGTGACCCAACTCAACCTCCTTATGCACCCTCCTTGTCCAATTTTTCTTAATGTTTCATCATTTCACAATTTGGACATCAACTATACAAATATTTGACCCAATCACCACCTTGATAATTTTTCACGACTTTACCAAGTGACTTAGGCCAATGCATCCCCCTAGTCCAATGGGTCCATAGCAAAAATTTGGGGACATTACACACACACCAAGGATATCTAGTTTGGAATCATCTCATATCATCTTGTTTTGTATCTAAAATACATTGTAAAGGAGGTTTCCCCCTCGAAGAGGCTGGTTATTCATCTTTTTATTGCATTTGTAAGGCATTAGAATACTTTCTATTCTTGTTTTATGCCATTTCTAGGAATTTGGTGCATAACACAGTTTGGGAAGATGGTCAAGATCCCTCACACAAATAATGGGGGAAGTTCATAAACAAGAATGTACAAAATATTGTAGTGAAGCATGTATTTAGTTACAACACACGGTTCCATACACTCCTGAGAAAAATGGAGTAGTAGGGAGGAAAAATTGGTCTCTAAAAGAGATGGCAAGTTGAATTTTGAATGCAAGGTCACTTACCTATAAATTTTAGGTTGAAGTGATCAACTGTGCCATGTACATTCAAAACAGATCTCCTCACAAATTTGTGAAAGGAAAGACACATTTTGAAGCTTGGAGCTACATGAAGTTGGAAGTCACAAACTTCTCCTTTTTTGGATCTTGTGCATGGGCCTTCGAAAAGGGGAAGGATTTGGAGCCTCAAAGCATAAAATGCATGTTTGATGGTTATCCCTAAAATGTAAATGGATATAGACTAATAGATATTTCAACAAACAAGTTGTTCTCTAAAAGGAGTGTCTAGTTTGATGAATGTCCTTTGCATACACCTTAGGTACAACATGCACAAACTTATGTGTTTCCTATTATAGTAGATCACATAGATGATCATCCTTATCCTCCTGCTGATAAGCATGATCATCCTTATGAAAATCAGTCAAAGAATTCATAATAAAATAACTCTTATATTATGAACCAAAAGAATTTTTTGTTGCATATATGAAATCATTTTGTTGATGCAATTGAGAAGTAAATGCATCTCTCACATCACTGATAGTTGACACATCTAATTCACTAATTTTAATAGTTGGAGTTAAGGATAAATCTGAAGATGACATATCAGCATTTTGACAAGAATAAAACCTCAAGGTTGATCCCTGTTGTTCATACACTTCTTCCATCTCCTGCACATTAGAATCTTTATCAAGAATTTGATCATGAAGATTACCACAAGCCCGTAGATTGTTCTCCACTTCCTTAGCATCAACAAACCTCTGTTGCAAGGATGGTGACTTTCTTTCTCTGAGATAAAGAACTAAATCTAATTGTTGATGAGCTTCCGCATAATATATCATAGCAACTTTTTCTGAAGGTATGATCTCCCTGGGCATGTTGAGATAAAAACTATAAAACCTTCGATTGAATTTAGTAATATGTTCATCCTCTTCCCTTTTCATGGAAAAGAACTCAGAAAGATATTGCTCCAAATATTTGTTCTCACCCCAATACCTCAAAAAATCATCATGTATCTCTTCCCACGATCCAATTGAAACGGCTTTTAAAGATTTCGAAAATAATCTCATGACAACATCCTCATGCATGATTTCAAAATTGTCAATGAAATTATGAAAAGATCCCAAATGCTTCTCTGTTGTGATATGGTCTTCTCCAGTAAACCGCAGAAGATACTCAACAAACTAGGAAGGGTAAGGATGTAAGTGAGATGACAGCCTAAGAGGTTTAAACAACATATTTCTGATTTTAGTTTGAAAAGAAGTAGGCTGAAAATGAGGATTAACAGGCTGATGGAAAGGCTCACTAATAATGGACTCCTCGAGGTTACATGGCTGATCAGATTCGGGAAGGACTTGAATACATACATCATTCTTCTCAATAGATTGAAGTGAATGGACATGCTCAACATCTACACTGCAAGAGGAATCAGACTTTTTTCATCGAAATAGGGATATGTAACTGAAGGTTCAAAGTAGACAAAGCAAAGAATGATTCTTTTGACATGTAATGGGAAAGACAAAAAAGAGCTGATGAATAAGAACAAGATTTCATGGAGAAAACTAACAAGCTGATACCTGGTCTTTCCATTTGTCTTCTTCATTTCTTATCAACAGAATTCTTCTTCCAGTAGAGTCTTTAATCGTGGAGTCGTTAGGAAGATGATTGCAGTCTATCTCTATGTCCTTCTCTTGTATGCCATTAAGAGTCAGATCTGTGTCGTTATGGTTCTTCCCGAGGAAGATGATCTTCACTTCCGTCCCCAGCAACGGCGCCAAAGATGTTTGTGCTAGAAATTGTTCCTAGACTACAAAGGAACAAGCTAACACAATCTCAACAATACAAGCATGAAATAGGGTTTTGTTTTTGGTTTTTGTGAGTTTGTTTTGAAGGCTTTGTTCATAAGAAGAGAACAACATAATCATCAAAAAAATACAAACACTGAATCATAAAGCAATTTTAAAGAACTGAAACATAAATACATAAAGCACATACATAACCCATAAGCATCATAAAACAAGAACTGGCTGGTCCACAAATCAGTAAGCATTTACATGAATAATAACTTAATCAAGAAATGGAATCACAAATAGGGTGGTCAGACAGACCATAAACACAACCAGCAAAAGAGAGATAATAAGTGGCTTATATATATGTATTCAAAACAATGTTTCAGTCTCCAAAAAGAACTTACATGAGAATGCATTGCATCAGTCTGAATATACAGTAGTGTATCAGTCCTATAACTCTTCTGGAACAAAATACCAACCTCTAAACTGTATGTTTGTCTTCCTTTTATCATTACAATAGTAGAGTAGTTCCATAACTACCTTCTAGGTCGAAGTTTGAAGTAGTTATATCAATTAGTTACACTCTAACTTGAATATTTAAAGACAATTAATTAAAAATAGCAAATCGGACTTTGGGAAATTAGGCGAATTTATGGAAAATTGGGTCTCAAAGACGCCTCCATATCTCTTGATTCACGACACCTGTTAGAAAACTGAGAGAGTTTTTTTTAAATGATTCCATGATGAACAAAAACCTCTCTTGGTTTTTAAAAAAATTTCTCCAATTGATCGAAATATGCATTGCAAGATGATGACTAAAACAGGAAATTATTTAATATTTTAAACCCTGAAAAATAGGCCATAAATATCAATTCTAATCTTTCAAACCATGACAGTTGCTGCAAACGTGAGAGAGGTTTTTTTGAATGAGTTTGTTCTTAACAAAAACCCCTTTTGGTTTTCTGAAACTCCTTTCCATATTCTCGTAAGCTGCGCCGAAAAACCATGACGAAAACAGATAAAAACATACATTCTAGCAGCGCCTTAGTGTATGCAGTTTCATTACTGCGCTGCGGGAATGTCTCCAATGAAGATTTTGCAAAAGAAACTCTTTATAAAGGTTAAACTTTGATTATAGGAGTTAGGTCAAATCTTAAATAAGTATTTTGAAGACTAAAACATGAAATGAAATACTTTAATAAGCCACTATATGTAGAGGAAAAATAAGATAAAATGAAATAACATTCATAACATATAAAATAACAAGAAAATGAAAACTATTCAATTTAAAATAAAACAAAATAGAAGTAGAAAAAATGAAAAATTTAGAAGAAAATCAAATAGGGACTAGGTACAATTCCAGTCCTAACAAAGGGTGTGTACAAAATTCATCACTAGTTTGCAAACTCAAGAAATCACTCGCTAAAATGGATTCTTAAGTACTCTCTAAAATTTTCATCCGATGCAAATCTGATCCGAATGTTTATATGCTGAGAAATTTTGACTCTTTGTTGATTATAGTGCTCTATGTAGATGATATACTAATCACAGGTAGTACATTAACCACCATCGTTGCATTCAAAATAACTTTGCATGACAGGTTTTCCATGATAGACATGAGTCTAATACACTTCTTTCATGGGCTTGAAATCAGCCAGGTTGATTCAGGGATCATGATGGCTCAGTCAAAGTATGCAGGAGATATCTTGGTTAAATTTCACATGACTCATTGGAAGCCAACGACCACACATTTCTTATTATGTGTAAATATCAAGGATGGCGGGGATACACTATTGTTTGATTGCACCAAGTATCGTGAGCTAGTGGGGAGTCTCCTATATTTCACTCACTCCCATCCAAATATCTCATATGTAGTGGAATTAGTTTCCAGATACATGTAGGAGCCACATGAGTTGCATTGGAAAGCTACCAAGCACATCCTCATATATGTTAAACTTTACCACAAGCTATGGAATTCATTATGCAGCAAGTTGTACATTGGATATCATTTTCTACATTGATTCATATTGGTCTAGTGATAACATATATCACAAGTCCACTTCAGGATATGTTCTCAGTTTGGGATCTAACCCCATTTGTTTCTCTATTAAAAAGTAATCATTATTGATTTGTCATCAACAAAAGGAGGGTAAAGAGGTGTAGTCAATTTCACAATTCAATCCATTTGGATACAACATTTCCTTATAGAACTTGGTATCGTGTTTCATCGTTCAATTGTCATATGGTGCAACAATTAGAGCACACTAAAGTTTTGCAGAGGTACAGTGCAACGATAGAGAAAAAAACACATCGAGATCCACATGCATTACATCAAAGCACTAGCACATGATAGAATCATCGACTTGTAGTACTATCCTTCTTCTGAATAGACTACAGACATCTTCACAAATACGTTCACCAAGTATAAATTCCACTTTATGCAAGACCTCCTTGGGGTCAAGGACAAAGTTTCCTAGCAATAGTCTTACTTTTTAGCATTGTATTTTAAGGGGGGGTTCCCATGAGGTTTTCACTCTTTCCTCTTATTCATTTGTCATGTGTTACTTAGATGCATTGTAAAATGGGTACCTAACTTGGCTTTTTGCTAAGACCCATTCATTGTGTACTCCCCATAGTGCTTCAGGGGGAGTGTTGGAGATACTACACATCCACCTAGTATTTATTTTTCAATGTTTATTTAGTCTATGTTGAGGGGCCCTTGGTCTGAGATATTATCCCCTAGATGATAATATTGTCCCCTAGACAAGGGTACCGCATCCTCTTCATTCATTAATTAGTTACACTCCAGTTAGACTAGTGGAGTCCAATCTTGCATGGGAACTTCGACATCATCACCAAGTGTTGCATGCAACATTGGAATCATCACTAGGAAGGCACCTTTCCTCCTCCATGAATCTATGGAATCACTACACTTGTGCATGCATGAGATTCTCTCAAATCCACTTGTGTGTTTAGCCAGATAATTGTCGAATGCATGACCAATTAACTAGGACTAGGTGGCAGTTCACTTCGGTGACTATTTTCATGTCTCTACATCTGTCTAGAAGCTCTATGGAGGTGCATTAGTTCAACCATGCAGCCATGCATAGTATACCAAGTGTATTACTATGATTCTTTCATTGAATCAATACAATTATTTCATTTGTTTCTTTATTATTCTCTCATCTTTGTCAGTGTGTTGTTCATTGTTGCTAGCTAAATTCTCCATTCAAGTTTCACTTCAATTTCACACATAGTCTACCAATGATTCCATGTAGACATGATTATATACTCATAGTAGTTAATCGTTTGATGAAAAGTGCTCACTTTATACTAGTTAAGAATACTTATCAAGCATAAAAATATCAAGAGTCTTTCTAAATGAAATAGTAATATTAAATGGCATATTGAAAAAAATTATTTTTTATAGAGGATCTATATTTATTGGGATATTTTGGACTAGTTTTCAACATGTCTTGGGGACTCAAATTAATTTAATTACAACTTATCACCCTTAAACATATGATCAAACAGAAAGAGTTAATAAATTTTTAGAGGATATGTTATATATGTATGTTATAGATTATCAAAATTCTTGAGAAGAATAGTTACCACTAGTGGAATTTGCATATAATAATAGTTATCAAAGTTCAATAAAGATGGCATCTTTTGAATTTTTGTATGGAACACCATGTAGAACACCTCTCAATTAGGATAGACTAGAAGATGGAATTTAGATTGGGATAGAATTTATTTCGGAAATGGAGGATCAAATGAAGGTGATTAAAGGAGGATTAAAGGAAGCTCATTACAGATAAAAGATTTATACATATGCTCATAGGACAGACAAAATTTATGAAACTGGGAAAAGTATTTTTTCTATATAAGAACACAAAAGAGTTCAATTAAATTTGGAAGAGGATCTGAACTGTCACCAAGATTTGTTGGTCCCTTTCCGATCACTAAAAATGTGAGACTGGCTTCTTATCAACTTGCATTACCACCATCTCTCAAATGCATGCATGATGTTTTTCATTTCTATTTTACGTCATTATCTATTAAAATATTCTCTTGTTATAAATTTGAGTAATTTATAAGTCACGGAAGAGGGGGATTGAAGGCCGATCTGATCTACATACTAGACCAACACACTCAATAACTTTGGCATCATTTGGCCAACCATGTAAAGGTCTAGTGCGATCATTGTAGTCCCAATTTTTCTACTTGGAAGGATGTAATTAGGATGCGTAAAAAATTTCCCCATTTATTTTAGAACTTTGGGAAGAATTTATTATTAAAAGGGGGAGTATGTAGTTCCCTTCTTTGTTTAGACATTATATTCATGACATATATTATTATTGGAGGGTATTATGGTTTAAAGGATTGTCTGATTAAATAATCAATTTATGTTTTTGGATAAGTTTAGGATTTTACTGATAATTTCTTATTTATTAATGATTAATGATTGTTAAGATGTTTTAAAATGTTACTAATCATTGATAAGTGTGATAGGAAGTTCACGAGTTTATGAGAATTCCATATTACATTAATGGAAAAATACTTTGGATTGAGATTGGTTCATATATATCATTGTGATTTATGTAAATCATATTGTTTTGTACTTTTTTTAATATTTTGATGTGCATCTCAATGTGTAGAGACATGATATATTTGCCCATTTTTTCTACACATGAACTTCAAGATGTATGAAGTTTGTATTGGGTTTCATCATTTGAGGAGAAGCAATGTTCCTGCTTCTTCCTACTAGCACTCCTAGTTTAATTTAGACACAAATTTAGTATGGATATGATGTGGGGAATTCCTCTACTGAAACCTTATATTTGTTCAGTTAGTTAATGGGAACTTTGTTGATGATTCAGTTTTGACTATTCTCAAAGGCAAAAAAAATTGGTTCAACATTATGGATTGTCTACATAATTTTTTCTTGGCTTCGACCTTGGATATTTAATAGGCTAAGATGTAGTGATATCGAAAAAACTAGAGGCCAATAAATGTATGTATCTTTGATGAAAATTGGACTTGGATTCAACAAGGATAAATTTAAGTTCTTAGATATCCCTTTTTCCTTTAGATCTTCCATTAGGAACCTCTAAGAATTTGTAATCCAACACGTTGAAAGGAATATTGAGAAATGGATCACCAAACCATCGGCATTGGATATCAATTTTTAGATTTTATCCAAAATGATAGCATCCACTCTGGGTTGGCAGGTGCGGGAGGGGTCATTTTTTACCCCAGGGGAAACAAAATGAATGATTACGCTTGGGGGATTGGAAACAAAACCAACAATGATGCCGAATGGTTAGCTTTACTTAAAGGTCTAGAAATTGCCATCAGTGTTGGGATCAAAGACTTGATAGCCATTGGGGATTCTCTTTTAATAGTCCGCGAAGCTCGCAATCTCACCAGAAAACGCTCCACTCCATCAAGTAAGTATCAACACATTCTCAAATTCATCAGTAGGGAATTCAACTCTATTAAAATTCTCCATGTTCTCTGCTCAAACAATCAACATGCCGATGAAATGGCCAATAAAGGCATGCTTCTAAACTACAGCTACTTGGTCCAAAATGACGAGCTCCCTCTTCCTTGTTGGGTTACCTAACCCTTTCCTCCCTAGGGGTGTCCTCTCCCCCATTCTACACCCTCCTTACCCCTACTCCCTCACCACCTTTGGGTTCGATGATCCCCACCACTGCATGAATACACTTGTCGCTGGTTTCAAGGGTCGATGGAGGCATTTAATGCCTTCACATGGCCTCACCTACCTCCATTATCCCTCTCATTCGCATGCTCTGGACCTTCCTTCCTCTAGATGCTTCTCGACTCTTCCTTTGTTGGATCTCGTTCAGACTATGGAAGCTCGTTGCTCTGCGTCCATATCTCCCACCATGGGCGCTAGCTCCTTGCTATCTCTGCAACCCTCCTCCTGCTCGCTCTATAAAAAAACCTCTGCACTCTCCCTCAGCTTTCAATATCCCCGAAGCAAGACTTGTGGAACTGTTACGCCTTCTGCTTGACGACCTCTCATCCCTTAGTCTGTGTGAAGAAGAGGCTCCAGCCCTTGAATCACCACCCTCTCTGGTTTTAAAAGGCCCCTTGGTAGATGCTGTGGACGAACAGGTGTGCAAGATCAGGATGGAGGTTGCTGATATCAAAAAGAATATGACAAGAATGTACACTCTTCTGCATTCTCTCAGTACTAAAATAAGAAATAATAACGACCTCATGAATGGACGAATCTCTTCCATGTCTGAGACGGTGGATTACACTGCCAATAGCATTTCAAATGTAGATTCAAAGGTGGATGACAATTACAGGAACATTTCTGACTTGGAGGGCAAGGTGGACAGACTCCGTGAAGACTTAGCTCGCTGCATTCCAGGGTTTCATGACACAACAGGCTCCAGCTCCAACCCGAACGACTCCATGGAGAGCCCAGAACTTCCTCATCAACGCCAAAAATAATGCAGCATGCTGACTCTACAGTTTTTGCGGGTTATATATTTTCTTTCTGCAATAGCCTAGTAGTAGCTTTGGAATATAACAGTTTAGATATGGGTTTTTATCAGCTTTTAATGGATTCCAAATCCAAATTTTGTAATGTACTGCTTCTGCAAGTTTATTTTGGGACAATTTGTAAAAGTCTACAGTTATCATAGCCTCAAACTATTTAGAGTTAAGAGAAGAAGTAGTGAAACAAACAAGAAAAATTTGAATTTTGGTCCCTCTCAGAGGAAAACCAAAAACTATATCTCTGTATTTTTTAAGGCTCCTTTTTAATATGAATCCTATATTCGTTCTTGTTAAAAAAAAATGATAGCATCCACTCATGTGTACTACTCCTCTTGTTGGGTACCTTCACTTGTAGTATTTTCTCATCTAGAAAAATTCCCTTATCTCTTTTATCTAGGTTAATATAGATCAAAGGAAGGTTTTTCATCAAGTTAACCAGGATCCATGCTATACCTAGAGGGAATATGGGGGCCTAGGCATTATCAAAACTAGGCTGCAAGCATAGGCCTTATGTGCCAAATGGATCATTAGAGTGTGGACGGAAAATAGGTTTGGAAGTTACTTCTTAGGTTTTGCATTGACTAAGGGTCTCCCTATGGGAAAGCTACCTAGAAGGGTCTTCCCTTGGAAACTTTAATAGTAATTCATTATTTAGAAAAAAAATCCAAGGTTCCTTTGTGATTCATATCATTTAGAAGGCCTAGTAGGCCATTAAGCCTTTTCTAGCTTGGAAGGAACCCACTCTTCAAATAAACCTTCCATTCAAATCCCATTATCTTTGGTGGTCTTCTCTTACTTGTGTATATGGAAATCATTTGGACATATCTCCTTGTTTCTTGGAACATATACTATATCAAAAATGGATTTGCATAGTGATTGATTTGATGGCTACTTAGAATCAATCCTAGATTCCCTATCTTGACTTGAAGATCAATTTCCACCTAACCAACTCGGATGACATTGTTATGGAGTGTGTAAAAATTGCACCTCCTACGCCAATGGCTTGGTGGAGAGATATGAAGTGGGGAAAAGTTGTGACTTTCATGAAATACAATTTGGCCATGGACTATAAACTTGTCTCTACTCAAATCCATCCCTATAGGGCCAACTAAATAATCTCTATAGATAGAAGGTTAAACATAGAACTTGGATTTGCATGTTTTGTAGTATTTGGAAACCTATTTTAGAAACTAGAAAAACATTATTTTCATGGTGAGTATTTCCTTAGGGGAGATCCCCTTCGATAAAATATTAACTTACCTAGGAATTCATAGCTTGCAATGTCCTCATTGCAAGTAACCTAATACGTTGAAACGTTTCGTTTGGTTTTTCATGTTATCCAAATCTACCTAGTATGCCAACAATACCTCCCTACCTCTTTATCTTGGTAAGATACCTAACTTGGAAACTGGATGCCTTAGGATCTGAATTTCCATTTTGCTTGGTTGCTTATTAGTATTGAAGTTTTATTTTATCTTTGAAAAAGAGGAATGATTGTCTACTTATTTATTATGTCATCAAGATTCCTTTGGTATGATGGCAATTTATACATGCTAGCATTTCCTTGTAGATTGAGGTGAAATCATGTAAGGTGCAATTAGAGATGGAACAATTATAGTAGCTTCTAAACTATTGGCACCCCCTTGAACTATGGCACATGTGCCTATTGGCTTAGAGCTTACTACCACCTATGTGCCTTCCTGGTTTGCCTTCCTGGATTGCCTTCATAGATTCTTTAGTGGGCATACCTTGGCACCAAGTTGGTAAAATGGTCTAAGATAATTGTGAGTTTGCATCCAACCTCTCCATTGGCCCACCACAATGTATGGACAAAGACATTCCAACCTTGGCTCTTGCAATATCAAAGGGACCTAGACTCAAAGAGGCTAATGACCAACACATTGTGCAACCTATAGATATTGGCTTACCAATTATTGAATGAGGCCTAGCCTTGAATGATCATGACCTAAAGCCCTAGCTACTAGGTTAATATTTAATGTTGTCATCTCATGTTCTTAACTTTATTTGAAACCACTCTTCTATTCCGAGTGGAAAACCTATTTTTCTCCCACAATGTAGAATTATTAGTTTTATATTCACCCTTCACATATACAAGTTGCTTATAAAATCAAAGAGTGTGTGTGTGTATATATATGATGAAAGAATATATATATATATATATATATATATGATGGTGATGAAAGAATATATATATATGAGAGAGAGAATATGATGAAAGAATGTTTTTTTAACAAAGTTGTAGATTCTTTGATGTTAATATTTTGTTTAAACTTATGATTTTGTAAACTATTTATATAATAAACTATTTATATAATGTTTATAAGATGTTATTGTTATAATGGTTTTTGTTTCATCTCTAAAAAACATTTTGATAATTATTATTAAAATACTTTGATAAATATTATATTTCCAAATTTTAAAGTACAAAATAATTTCAACATGAAACTCAAAACTAATAACAAATTTCAATATAAAATGACATGATTTTAAAGCAAGAGGCCAATTAGTTTTAATTTTAAATGAGATTGTGAGAGCCACCTACCTATCTAAGGTATAAGATACTTCATTATTATTTTAAACTATCTAAGGTAGAAGATGCTTCATTATTATTTTTATTGTGAGTCCTATCTAAGATATAGGTTACTTCATTATTATTTTAAATTGAAAGATTATCAGGTGGCCACACTTTGAATGATAATGGAATAATATAATTAAAATTTTGAAGATTTTGAGAATTTGAACTTATGAAAGGCGTAATATATATTAACTTTTTATCATTAAAGTTTGGTTAGTTGGCAAAGTAGAAGTGGTTTTATTTTACATCAAAGTTCAAATTTTATAGATATATATTTATCCTCAGATATTGGTGTGCTATACAGGAAAGAAGCGCAAGTTAGATGACTTTAATGGAAGCTTAATTTAAAAATAACTTTCATATCTTATGCTTGTGTTGAACAATTTATTTATTAATATAAAAAAAACACTTAACATTATTGTGGTTAGGTTGATTATGATACCAAGAATCCATGTTCTAGCATTGACTGTTTTTTCATCAACCAATAATAAGGAAGATCAACATATTCTATAAATGGTATATACCAACCAAGTTTGACTTTATGTTAGAAGAGGAAGGCCATGGAAAGGATTTGAGAAGTCATTATTTTGTAATATTTTTATTTTTGTATTTTATTAAAATATACAAATTTAGTTTAATTATTTAATTAAGAAATTTATAATGTTAAATAAATATAAATATTAGCGATTTGTTTTAAACATGTGTTAACATTTATTTTAAAATATAACATTCCTTTTATTAATCAATCAGATTTTATTAACTCAAATTTATAATGAAAATAAATAATTGTAAAAATAATATTAATATATTAAAAAATAATTCAATATCTTTCATCAATTTTTTTTTTCTTTAAAGAGTTAGTATTAAGCCATTTACTAAAATTTCATTGTCGTTGCAATTTATCTACCTAAAGCACACATTATTAAAAACAAATAAAAGTCAAATGAATTTTACTTTTAAAATATCTATGTTTTTAAGTAATGACTATTTGTATTTTCAAAATTTTATTTTTCTTATATGTTACAAATATAGTAAAATACATAAAAGATTTATTAAAAGCTAATAAATAAATAATTTTTTAATGTATCAAACAAAACTAAATATCAAACTTTCCTCGTGATGTTTCTCTATCGGGTGACCACATGCAAGGAGAATGAGACTCCACCTGGGCCAGTTGAATGAATGAATGGCACAGGGGGCACTTAACACGATATGATGGCATGTGAGGTGAAGAGAAAGGTTGGTTAAGGGAATGGGGAATGATGAGCCAAGGTGACACTCTACTCAGCATTGGCGAACGAGTATAGTGTGAAATGAGGTATGGATCAGGGAACATTATGGCAAGTTCATACTTGAATGCAATCATAATTTTTTTAGGAAGCAGGATTACCCTGGACTGGTAGAGATTGCAAACAATTATGAAGGTAAGTTTGGCTTCCTTTACTAGTGATTACAGTTGGTTTATTTCCTACCTTCGCTTAGCAAGTCCTGTGTCTTCTTGTTCAAATACTAGGCTAATTACGCAGGGAAGTCACAAAGGGTGGTGGATAAGGCATATATGGCACAAAGTTCTAGACTCCTCGAAGATTAGGTCACATGGGAAAGAGTTCTTAATAGGATCAAAAAATTTGAATCCTGGCAGTAAACTTGAAAGGGTCTTGGTGTCTGGTGTGCTAGAGTTGAAGCATTCTTCGGTGTCTTTTTGTCTGCAAGCCCTACATGAATTATGGCCTCTTCTGTTCACTGTTTGGTCTTTTTGTTTGAACTTCATTCGAGTGGGGATACTTATGGACTCCCTCAGTGTGGGATACCTCTCAATTGCAAGCATGGTCAGGGGAAAGCACACTACTCGTAGGAAACAACACCCCACTCATATGTCAAGGGTTTTACAGGAATCTGATGATGCCAAATCCAAATACAACAAATATATCTAAGGTCATGTTCATGACCAAATCAAAAAAATGGAGGAGTGGGTTGAAGGGGAGTGAAATGTTACTAGTCTTGAGGACATCCAGGTTGAGATGGGTTCGATTATTGAAGATGTTGGTTCAACCAAAACCAGAAACACAAAATATACAAATATTCTTACTTTGTTTTGGAAACTCAACACTTTGTTCGGCAAATCCATTATGGATCAAGAAGAGGGGGGGAATCCATTGCGCTGCAATAGGTTGACATCCAAGAGCAGATGTGGTAGGTTCTAGTGACCCTCAAATTGAATGCTTGTGTTCAAGTGGAATTGGATGCCATGATGAATGCACTAGCAAGAGAAACGATAGTCATGGTCCTCTAAGAGAGGTTACCATAGGGGCAAGCAAGATCTATACCAGCAAATCCCAAGGTGACTACTATTGTTACCATATCAAATGATCCTTAATTCTAGAGCTAGTTATATTGCTAGTATTTTTTTAAAGGAAAACTGCATAGTGGTAAATAAGATAGCATTAGATAGCAAGCCTAATCATAGACTTAGTCCTCTTAGATAGATTGATATTATTTTTTCCAATCTTAGACAGTTTGAAAGACCCTTTGACACTATGATAAACTAGGAAAAGGATGACAAACTCATATTATGTGCCTAGTATGGTTTCCTAAGTAGTAGGATAGCCATAGATTATGTATATTTTTATATATTTTATAAATACAATGTTTCCTCTTGCTTACAAAAAAAATTATCAAACTATTGAAGAGCCAAAGAATTAATGCAAAAGTGAAGAACAATGAATTCCAAGAAGAGGTGGTGGTTAAAGACACAATTACAACATTGAAGCTTAAGCCAACATATCTCAACATATGGATTGTCACATTTTATTTCTTGATAGATTGATCCATAGGATCATTTATATATAACACAAAGCGTAAGTAGCTCCCACATAAATAGGAAGACATAATCAACTTTGCCTAACTTAAGTATGCCTAGGTCTCTAGATTTTCTACTTCAACCCGCATGCTAGTCAGCTAAGTTGGGACCATCCTTATTTGGTTTGATTGACCATTTGACTACCCGCTTGACCTCTTAATGAATTCCCCATTCAAACTTCAACCATGGATTGATTTTCTCTTGAATATCTAGAGGTGTGATGAACCTGTTGTTCCAACACCCCCTTGTCACCAAATATTTATGTAGATGTAGGATGTGGATTTATATGCATACATGCACACCCCCCTTAATCTACTTAGTCGAAAGTTTCACATACTTAGGTCTTTTCGATGATTTTACAAATATATCAACAATTTGATCATTTGTCTTGCAATAAACAAGAGACATGACATTTTCCTCTACCAACTATCTCAAATAATGGACATGAAGGTCCATGTGTTTCATTTATTATGAACAACAAGGTTTTTAACAACTTGTATTACACTTTGACTATCTCAATGTGCCATAGTTGACTTCCTAAAATGGAAATGAGCTCAATGAATAGGTTGTAAATCCACACAACCTCGGTGTCGACACTAATTGCACCTCTATATTCAACCTTTGAGATCAATAAGGAAGCCACCTTCTACTTTTTATAAAACCAAACTATTCCTCTAGATCCAAGATGAAATATATAATCAAACTCTGATTCTTATCATATCCATTTCCATCACAATTTGAGTTAGTATAACCAATTGACTAGTTAATATTCTTACTACAATAATTTATAGAAAGCTAAAATGTACCCTTGATGTAGGGAACAAACCTCTTTGCAACTATCAATTTTCTCTTTATCGCATATTGCCTAAACGTGGAGACCATACTTACAACAAATTATGTACTATGTCAACTTTGAGTCAAATGGATGAGATTAGCAATGAGTTGCACCTACAAAGTAGAATGGACTTTTAAAGAATCACACTCCTTAATCAATTCCACTCGCAATTGATATAATGCAGTGCATGGATTATAATATTCCATATTGAACCTATGTAATAAATACAAAATATATTTAGGTTGATAAATAAAGATATCATCATCCATTTACAAAGCTTGGATGCCTAGAAACAAATGCAACAAATTGAGGTTGGTCATTTCACAATTATCTGTAGTTGTTTCCTCAAATCCAAAATTGTGTCAACTCTACCACCAATAAAGATCAAGTCATCGAGATATAGTGAAATATTAAAATATCATCATTTGCATATAAAACACAAATAATGTGGTATAATTCACATCATATGAAACAAAAGTCATGAAATATTGCTTTAGGGACTTGTTTCAAACCATATAAGGATTTGTACAATTAACACACAAGATTGCCATCCTTCTCAAATATTGGGGGTTGCTCTATATAAATATCCTTAGTGAGATAAATAACCACATAAGAAATAACTCTTTACATCCATTTGATGTACCTCCCATCCAAAATGAACAACAAATGAAATGACAACTCTAGAAAAGTTCATCTTTGCAGCATGGGAAATGGTCTTGAGGTAGTCAATACCTTCTTGTTAAGAAATTATTTTTGCAACTAGTTGAGCCTTATTCTTGTCAATAACACCTTCAAATATGAATTTAGTCTTGTAGACCTATTAATTTTTCACTACAATATTTCCTTGTGGTTAATGAACCAAGCCTTAATTTTTAATCCTCATTAAGGAATTATAGTCTTCATTTACATTACATGCATCAACATCAATAGCTTCATTTTTTGTAATCTCCCATTAGACAAGACAAATATCCCCTGTAGGGATCATTTTTAAATTAAATTCACCATGAGATTCCACAGTTGAGTACTTAGGCAGTCTATTACTTGTAGTTTACTTTTATGTAAAAGGATCCCCAAAATTCAAGTCTGCCATAGGAATCTATCGTCCAATCTACAAGTTAGTGGATAGGTTGGTTGATGTTGTATAATAGTTGTCCTATCCATAATTCTTCTGGATTTCAAATGGATCAATTATTAGCAATCCATAACAGTAGTTCAATAGAGCATCACCTAAAGTATGCTCATCAAATACAACATCCCTCTTTCAAATACCTTCTTGTTTAACTTGATTAAGGAACTTGTAGTATTTTGACTCATTAGAGTAAACTACCATAATACAAGCATGACGAATACTACCATAAATGTGCATATTCATATCCATGTATTATCCAAGAAATTCAACACGTTACAGAATTACCATTCTAAGTAAATTAATTCAACATATCCAACAATAGGAAAATATTATTGTATTTATATTCGTTTAAAATGAAGAACAAGTGCAAGGACTTATCTATGGTTACGTTTGGCTTGGATTTCGGAGAGGTCACTGTGGGAATCTTCCTTGCTCGCAACTAAGAATTATATCGGTCCCTAAGTTACCCCAAGTATAACACCTAGCTAGGTTCAAGCACCTATATTACCATATAGAGTATCTCACTTGTCACGAGCACCTTTATTCCTGGGGCATCTCACTTGTCACGAGCACCTTTATTCCCTATTTTCTCCCCTTCCCCAAGCCAATGTACAAATTCTAATTAAAATAGAAGATAAAGGGTTGCATTACCAAAAATAACGACCCTTTACTTTTACATCATATTTTTTGGTTATTATACACCACAAAATAACTAATTACTTTTAACTTTGTACATTTTGTTCTTATTTTCAAGAAATCTATTTTTTTTTATTACATGGGAAAATTGGTGCGAGACATTATCCCCTCCTTGAATTGATGATATCCTTATCATCCCCCATCCGCATTGAAAATTGAGTATGAGATTTTTTTTTTTAAATAAATGTCTTGTAAAAAATATTTAATCTCTTATTATTTTGTTTTGTTTTTTCCATCAAACATTATCATGAAAGTCATAGATCAACAAACATCAATAAGTTAGTATAAGACCGAACAAAATTTAATAAAACATAATTATAATAAGCTATATTCCAAAGATGAATATTGATTGGTATCATTTCTCGTGGTGCATAATCTCAGCATAATTCTCATAGATTATCATGACCTTCACTTTCTAAATTATCATTTGTTAGAGAGCACATCTTAGATATATTGTCTCTTATGATCTCAAATTGGAATTTCTCTATTACTTTGAGATAGTCTAGAAGTTGGAAAATAAATTCATATTTTACAATTGGAAAAGGATTAGTCAACATTTGGAAAAGAATTATTTCATGGTTAAAAACTAAGTACTTATTCGTAAACCATATATTTAGGTCATGACTAAATATCTAAATGGTATAATCAGAGATTATGACAAGTACTTAACTATATCTTCAAGCATAAATCAAGGATCTATATGTAAAATATAAATACCTACATGTTCTAATTATAAATATACATGGTATACTCAAGAATGTACATAAATTCATTTTATGTATTAACCATGTTTAATAGACTTGTGATGAATTTATATTGGCAAGAATGAGTAATAGTTTCCATAATTATATATGTTTACAATTCATACATGTTTTGAATTGCATGTGTGCTATTTGAAATTTCAACTATTATTATTATTATTACTATTATTATTGACACATCAATCTATACTTCAACGATGAAATTACCTTAGTTGAACTTGATATTCGGAGTGGTATTCATTGATCTTCTGATATAAATTGTTTTTATGCATTGTTGACTAGCTATTAGTTGTCTTACTTCATTACCAGATTTGAAACATTTACAGACTATTGTTATTGTTGTTGAACGTAAAATAAGACTACTTAAAGTAACTTGAATATTTTGAGATTGCATCACTAAATGAAATTCATTGTCACTTCCACTACTATTGATCCACACAACCTCAAAAATTACAACTTCCTCTACTACTACGAATACATAGGAAACAAAGCTTGGATCTTTTAACTAGTAAAAACTTGACCATAATACTATGTTGCATATATTTATACAATAGAACCTCTAAATAATTAACTTGAACCATGATATCACATGTAGTTGTCATAAAAAAAATGTAATAAAAATATATATTTTTCATAATTTTTCACATATATATATAAGGGAAAATAAATTCATATTTATGTGATTCAAGATTATTCTTATAATGATGGATAATGTTAAATGATCAACTTATATAGAGTGATCAAGTGATGATTTGTAAATATTAATTTTGTCACATAATTTACACGCACTCTCCCCCATTTGAAATGTTCTCCATCCTTGGAAAAACTCTAACCTCTACACATTTTTTGTAATATCAATCAATTAAATTAAAATATTAAAACAAAATAATGAAGGAACACACCAAGAGGCCAATAGACTACTGCATGATATCTTAAAAATTATTTGACACTAGAGTTGTGACATATTTAGCAATAAATAACAACCCCTGTAAACATATTGTTGAAATGCAACGAGTAGGATTCAGTAATAGGGAGTGAATTGCAATGGATGAAATTCAGGGGTGATTTTGGCAACAATGCACTAGGTTCCATCATAGAGATGGGGTCAGAGTCATACATAAGTGATGGGGACATCATAGATTTGGTGGACTATTTTGAACATACTCTTTCAGAGGCGAATTTTTTTTTACTCCTATTCTCAACTAAATGTGATCTGTAGCGTAATTGGATGTAGCAAGGATCTTTGGTGGCTCTTCATCGTGGGGACTCATTTTTTCAAGTAAAAAAACCCTAGGTACCCATCGCGCGACATGACAAGAGGGATACATTCTTTTCATCCCTTGTCAGTAGATGGAACATAGTAAATGGAGAAAAGTGTACGGAGGAGAGGATTTGAGAAGTATCACGGGTCAGTCAAGATTTAATACATTGAAAGTTGGGTTTTCTATGACCCACCGACAGAATACCTTAGCTTTGCATACAATTTCTCTCTAGAAAATTATCATAATTTTGGTTTCGTTGGATCCAGAATCAGTCTTGCAGATTTACAAGGAAGTTGTTCAAGCCAGGAGAGACCTACCCTGTCTAAGAAAAAATGTAAAATTGTCAAAGGTAGAAGTGACACAGTTGAATTAGTTGTCAAAAGGGACTTTTCCATGTGCATAACCACGAAGATGGACCGTAAAACTCTAGTTGGGAATTTTACGGGCAGGAAGGTAGAGTTTACCAATGTGGGGAATTGGATCACAGAGAAATGGGTTTCAATGATCTCATACATTCCCACTTTATATATACTATGCAAAGGGTGGATTTATTTCTACTTTCATTCTAAGGAGGACATAGAGAAGATTATGAAAAAAAAATGGTTATGGGATTCTACACTGGTAATAATGTATCCTTGGATGCCCTTATGGAGGCTAAAATAGCAGAAAACCCTGTGTGGTTAAAATCCTTGGTCTACCACTCAAATGGTGTTTCGGTGAAGGTTTGCAAGTGATTGGAGATAGACTAGGGGAACTCTCGCAATTGATGAGATCTATAAAAAAAATGGTCAACATATTGTGGCTCGGGTACTAGTTAATTTGAATGTGAAGGAAGGATTGCATGAAGCTCTTGTCGTAGTTTGGAGAAACAAGAGACTCACTTTGCCTCTGGAGTATGTTAATGTCTCATTCCAATGCATGCAATGTCATAAGTTGGGAAATTTAGTAGAGACCTATGCACAAAGGTCGTTCACCGATAAGTGGATACCAAGGACTATTGCTATGGGACCCTAGAAATCATCTCAAGGATAAGAAGATTCAAATATGGTTGTATAACATCCTTCACTTTCCCCGCAATTCTTTATTGTAGCTAGACGGATGTATAAATTTTCAGGTCCATCTACACACTCCTTTAGTGAAAACTCATTGGTAGCATTCATTATGAACTGGAATGCCAAGATGATATGGTCTAGGATATGGGATTTGATCATGTTCAAGCTACATATAGTGCATCAATGAGATCTCCAATGGACACCCTCTTGGCCTCAGGGTTGATATTAGAATCCTCAAATCTAGTAGTGAAAGTCCCACAAAACTTGGATAATTATTCTTCTTTAAAAAAAAAATTAAAGCTAAGAAAAGTTTGAATTTGGAAACTAGCCATATATCTCTATTGCATACTGGTAGGGAAGGTGTAATAGAGCCTGCAAGTGTTTTTTCAAATGTGGAACTTTCTCCATTATCGGAATCCCAACATGTATCTCTCATGTTAGGTCTAATACTAATTACAAAAAAATTGCAAATTGATTCATAGAGTCAAACATGGTTAAACTTAAACAGTGGCACACAACAACATCAACACATTACATAGAATTAACCTGGAAACCTCTCTCCTAGAGGAAAATAGAAAACTAGTGATATTTCACTCATATATCAATCAAACACTCAAACCAGGTGTTTACAACTATGACTTGCTAGACCACAAATAACACTTCATTACATGAACATGCTACACACTACTTCTCATAGTACAGTACATCATGAATAGACATTACATCTTATTTATAGTTACAATACAACCAACTGCTCATTAATGACAATCCATAACTTCCTAACCGCTTTCAGTTATTCGGTTACAGTCGAATTGATTGGGTCAACTTTGGTCCATTTTCCATTGAGATTCATGTTGTTTTGTCAACTTAACTATTATGTTCGATCGGCTGAGCAAAATTCCCTCATCTATCGCCTCTAAATATAGTCGATCCACATGCAAAGAATATAACATTCCCAACAGTCCCCCAGTTGTTGTTTTCTTTGCATAAATAGGAGATTCAAAATTTCAGTTCGCTTTAGCATGGCTGATAAGCCCATTGTTTCCCTACAGCAGGAAAACTTCTATGTGCTCACCAATTTGGTTAATGAATATGCAACATTCTTCACCATGTATACCTTTTCTAGTAAAACCTTTTCGTTCTACACCATCTCCCTCATAAAATGGTATTGAACATCAGTGTGTTTTGTCTTCTAATAATATGTTGGAATCTTCACCATGAATATTTCACTTTGATTATCGCAATCCAACCTAATATCATGATGTCTGAACCTAACATATAAACACAACCTCTACAACCAACCAACTTCCTGGCATGCATGAGTAGCTACCATGTATTCAGCCTCAGTGGTCGACAATGCAATGACCAACTTCCTTCTACTCATCCAATTGACTGCTCCTTTGAATATATTGAATAGTTATCCGCTAGTCAATTGTCTACAGACGATATCTCTAGCCCAATCAGAATCAACAAAACCATGTACATTGATTTCCTTGTTGTTCTAAATCTCTCCTCTATAATAGATTGCATAATTATTCATGCCAGATAGATACTTGGATACTCTCTTTCCAGTGGTCCAGTGCTCTTTTCCAAGTGTCGATATATACATTTTCAATACTCCCACTGCATGGTAATATCTGGTTGGGTACAGACCATATCATACATCATATTACCGACAACACTAGTATAGGGAACATATAAAATGTACTCTATTTTGTCTTGTGTCTTAAGACACTGTTCAACAGACAGCTTGAATCCCACAGGAATAGGTACCTCGATTGGTCTACTCTCCTGCATGTTGAAACATTTCAAAACTATTTCAACATATTTCCTTTGACTTAACCAGATCCTTATACCTACATGGTCTCTCTGAATTTCCATTCCAAGAATGCAATTTGCTGCTCCAAGATCCTTCATGTCAAACTTAGAGGATAGTTGTAGTTTCACCTCTTTTATCATATCCATTTTATTCTCAACCAACAACATGTCGTTGACATACAAAACTACATATATAAAATGACCACCGATTTTCTTCCCATACACGCAATGATCATCCTGGCTTATCACAAACCCCGATTGATGGAGATACATGTCAAAATTCTTATACCACATCCTATGTGATTGTTTTAGACCATAGAGATACTTCTTGAGCTTACAAACTTGCTCTTTTTCTCATTCCAATGTAAAACCTTCAGGATGGTTCATATAAATATCTTCTTCAAGATCACCATGAGGAAATGTTGCCTTTACATCCATTTGTTCTATATCAATATCAAACAATGTTTCTAAATACATAAGTACCCTTATGGAATTTAGCTTAGAAACATGAGAGAAAATTTCACCAAATTTGACTCCATTCACTTGATAATACCCTTTCTCTACCAGTTGATCCTTGTACTTCTCGACTTGACCTACTACATTCAACTTTTTCTTGAACAACCGCTTATTGCCAATGGATTTCCTTTCATTTCGTAATGCGACTAGACCCCATGTTTCATTTTTCTTTAAGGATTCCATCTCTTCTTCCATGGCCATTTTCTAGAGTTTACTCTTTGTCAAACCGATCTCTTCCTTTACCAACCTGGGATCGGCGTCTATGGAAGATAAAACAAAAGCAAAGTGAAATTCAAGTGGACTATACTTATATGGTTGTTGTCTTACTTGACCATGCTGTTGGGCCTAAGGTTTTGTGAACCATTTTTGTGTTAGTGTGAAAAGGGGAGCACAACGAAGTGGTCATAAGGGAGTGCACCCACAAAAGAGGGAGCGGACTCTTTAGTACTATTGCAATTGTCTTTTGGTATCCTGGATGCCCTGCATACGGTACATTATGCATCTCATTCATTACCAATTTCCTTAATTCCCCCAAATTAGGAACATAGACTCTATTTTTGTATGTAAGAATTCCATCTTCTTCCAACCTGTAACCTTCATATTTCTGTTGTACATTTTCTTATTGCAATTCTTGTTTTACATGATGGTAATGTTCATCTTATATGACAAACTCGGGAATTCTGGGTTTTAAATCTGATTTGCATATACTAATGGTTGAAACATGCATGGCATGAACTCTTCTACTAAGTGCATCAACAAATTTATTCTCCTTGCCTTTAATATGTTTGATATCAAAATTAAATTGATCACAAAGAAATTCCATCCATCTTGTTTGTCTTGCATTCCAATTTTGCTTCTCAAATAAATATTTCATCCCACTATGATTTGTTCTCAACTCAAATTTTTTGCCCATGAGGTAATGTCTCCACATGTTTAATGCATGTATAATAGCATCAAGTTCCAAGTCATCTGTGACATACTTTTTCTCATGCGCTTTAAGTTTTCTAGATTCATAACAAATCACATGTCCATTTTTCATAAGGAATCCACCAATTCCTTCTTGGAAAGCATCTATACATACTACAAAACATTCAATTGGATCAGCAATCTTGAGAAATAGCGTACTAGTGAGCAATATTCTTTAAATGTTGGAAGCTTTCTTCACATTGTGGTGTCCACTGAAACTTAATTCACTTCTTCTGCAATGATGTAATTGGATATGCCACTCTAGAGAATCCTTTTATAAATCTCAGATAGTATCCAACTAGTCCCATGAATGACCTTAATTTTGATACATTCCTAGTTTTAGGCCATCCCATAATAGATTCTATCTTTTTTGGATCCACTGATATTCCTTCTTTTGAGATGATATGTCCCAAGTAATGAATTTTCCTCTAATAGAAAGAGCATTTACTCACATTGGAATAGAGATGATTTTCTCTTAACACTTGTAGTACCAATATCAAGTGTTCTTTATGTTCTTCTTATGACTTTGAATAAATAAGAATGTCATCCAGAAATACAATGACAAACTTATCCAAATACTTCATGAATATCCAATTCACCAAGCACTTAAATGTAGCTAGTGCATTTTTTAACCCAAATGGAACCACCACAAACTCATAATGACCATATGTAGTCATGAAGGATGTCTTGCTAATGTTTTCACCTTTTATCCTTACCTTATGGTAACCAAATCTCAAATCTATCTTTGAGAAAATATTTGCTCCTCTAAGCTGATCAAACAAGTCATCAATTCTAGGAAGCGGATATTCATTCCTCACAATGACCTTGTTCAACTATCTGAACTCAATACACAACCACATATTGCCATCCTTTTTCTTTAAAAATAGTATTGGTTCTCCCCAAGGAGACACACTTGGGCGTATACACCCTTTCTTCAACAATTCTTCTAGCTGCACCTGTAGCTCTTGTAACTCGGGCGTACTTATTATGTCTAGAACTTTGTAAACTAGGGCAGCTCTAGGAATCAAATCAATATCTTTTTTTGGTGGCAATCTTGGTATTTCTTCAAACACATCCGCAAAATATTTCAATATTGGAAAGTCTTCTAGGCTTGGGATTTTACACTTTTATGGTTCTTCCACATGAGCTGCATACAGCTGACATCCTTTTCTAAAGCACCTCTTTAATTATAAAGATGAAATTTCTCTTATGGAAATAGGCCTTAGAATTCCTTTCACTATCTTTTGCTTCCCTTCTTCATCAAGACAAGTAAATGACTTGTTATGACAATCCAATATCACATGGTTTGCATCTAACCAATCCATCCCAATAACTACATCACATGAACCAAGTGGTATTATGTTCAAATCTGCACAAGTGTTCAATCCATTCATATCCAATGGATAACTCTTTACTAATTCATTAATTTCATTTTTTCTCCAATATCCAATTGAACCATCCATGTTCTATCATGCTTACTTTTCTTTAGCTGAAATATTTCAACTGAATTAGGTGCAATATAACTATGACTTGCTCCAGAATCAACGAGAATAACAATAGGTTGATTTTCAATTTTACCTTCAACCTCAATCATGTTGGACTAATGATTTGCCTATCTGTTTTCCAATGTTGCATATATTCTAGGAATGTTCCTGCCTACATCCTCCACAGTACCTGCTTCATGTAAATTATGCACATTTCTCAATCTATCTCCTCTTTGTGGGAAAGCTTTATACATTTGGTTTCCTTCACATCCCCAACATTTGACTAGTTGCCTAGTTTTTTTCCAATAGATTTTGTCATCCTACATCCATTCTAAGATGGATTGCTTTAATGATATGAATTATGTCGACTCTTGAAGAAATATTGTTTAAATCCTTTCTTGCTTTCATCTTGCTTATCCTTCATATTATCTCTCCAAGATTTTTGGAAATTTACCTTTCCTTTATTCTCATCATACATGTGCTTGGCCTTCCAAATTGCTTCTTCAAGAGACTTGGGTTCATCACATTGAATTTTATCCTTGTAAAATGAAGGTAGACCAATTAAAAACCTTTGTATTTTTACTTTCTCCTCCTTCATCAATCCAGCATATCTCAGCAATTCTATAAACTTATTTTCATACTCATCCATGCTCATGTTTCCTAGCTTGAGTTCAAAGAACTCTTCCATCTTATTATCATAATAATGTTTTGATAAGTACTTTTTTTCTCAAAGTAATTCTTGAATTACCTCCATGAAATTATATTTTCACTGATATGCTTAACGTGAAACAATTGGTCCCAACAAATAGAAGCTTTTCCCTATAAATTATAAATGGAAATCCTAGCTTCCATGCTCGAAGAGTAATTATGTAGCTGAAGATACTTCCTCATTCCTAGAAACCAGGTTTAAGCCTCTTCTCCCTTCTTGGTATCACCATCAAATGTGGGAGGTATAATATTTCTAAGTTCTCCTTGTAGATCATCTTTCTCATGCCTTCTTTTATGATGTCTAACTGGAGAAATTTTTGGGCTGCTACTAGAACTCTCAGATACACATGGATTCCTTCCTGCATAATGTGGTGAGTGGTGCTTCTTATGACTTCTGGAAACACTTTTAGAGTGTTCATATTTCTCATGTGATCTCTTCCTTGAGATTCTTCTTCTTTCTTCCTCCTCAATTGAGGGTGATCCCATTTTCATTTTCCTCTATAGCATATTCAGACTCTGCATCAGCTGAGTGTTTCACTCATTTTTTTGTTCTTGGGCCCTCAAAAATCTCTCAGTGTATTCTCTATAACTATGCACCTCCATCCTCAAACTTCTCATGGTTTCCACAAATTCTTGTGTATTTATACCTTCTCTATGCCATGTTATCACATTTATAGTAGTCGGGGCTACCATATATTCAGACCAGATTCCAATACTTTTCATAGCTAGTGCTTCACTATGAGATACCTGAGATCGGCAGTTGATGAGCAGTTATTCTATGATTACTCATGTTTTCAGCGGCCCCAGAGCAAATACTACAGCCTTATGCCATGAATGACCCTCATGACCTCAGATTTGATGACTGAGGTGCCCATTTTCTTCCATACATAGCAATGTGATAGTGCCTGGAGTTATGCAGTAACAGTGTTCCAATGACAGTTGATGGTTCAGATGATAGATACAGGTATATGACCCAACAGGTATATCGTTGTGCATTGCATATTTACATGGTGCTTGTTTACTTATCTTAGTAGCTCGAGTAGGTATTTAGTTTTCATGATCTGGCGATATATATATATATATATGGTTATTGGTTGATTGTCTAGAATTAAAGTGGTATAATTACTTGGAATTAGAATTTCTTGTGTATACTCATTGGTCTCACTCTCTTAAGCAGTATGGACTTGGCCATTCCCACCATTTATGGATTGCTAGTTTTGGCATCACCTATCACCTTTACCCATCCATCCATTCTCTTTGTTTTTAGTTTGACCCTGACTAACTCTTCAGCCAGTGATATGGAGGACTTTCCCAATTATGCCTCTATGTTGGATAGATTCCCTATTGTTTTGTGTCTCGTCTCTGAGTTGTGCAACAGAACTTACCGAAGCCTTGATCATTCTGGGCCAGGATAACTCACTGGTGTTGGTTCCTGAGCTTAGGTGAGTTGGATTTGAAGCCTTGACCTCTCTGGTCGGTTTCCCCCCATGTTTGCTCCTGATTGTGGATGATCCCCCTAGTTGTCTAAGTTGTGTCAGATTGACTTGAAGCAAATTGTACTACCATCATTACATGCATATGTGACTCATTGTTATATCTTATATGCAATCCCATGGTGATAAATTAAAACTGTTCTTTTAAGCACAATGAAAGAGGGCTATGAAATGAAATGCAAAGTAACCTAGATAAAAGCTACAATTAGTTGTGCTTCTAAGCACATGCAAAATCCAAAGGGTCATAAAGGCCTAAAAATAAAAGGTTAAATGTATGCTAAATCTAAAGACTATTGGTCATAATTAAAAAGTAATGATTAATTCCTCACGGAGCCTACGGGTTGGGATGTGAGATGGAGTAAGGGATAGTTAATTCTAAGTGAGTAAGGGACAAATAATTCTAAGTGTCCCCTAGAACCTCAAGTTACGGTTAGTTGTGCACCCAGTCACGGTGGTTCTAGAAAAGATCCTCACTGAGCTTGATTCAAGCTTAGATGTGAGTTGTAGACATTTGCTAAAGTTGAATAGGCACTCCTCAAATCAACTTATTCCATTTGTGAGACACTGCCATTCCTTGTGTGTTTTATGTCCAACATATGCTGAGGTGATTTTCCTTTTTGCATTTATCCAGAGTGTCCCAGTGTTGAATATTGTAAAGTCATTCCCTTGGCCTAGCCTTGTTTTTTCCACCTTCACCCATTTCGAGCAAAATGGTCACGTCCATAAACTGAGTATACACTTAAGGGTCTTTCTTTTAGTAATTGATTGTTTTAATCTAGACTTATGTTTGATGTATTATTGCTTAAACGCTAGTGAAATACTACTTTATACTTTAGTCTTTCTATTTAAATAATTAAAGGAGCATATCTTATCCATTTGCACTTGCGGCATCAGTCAGTTTGAGCCTAGGTCATCATTTTGATCAGTTTTGACCTGGTCAACCCAGTTTAACCAAGTCAACCGCGGGATCCAGGATGAGTTGGACCGATGATATTCGAGATTGATTATTTGTGGTCCTATGGCACCCATTTGATGGTTCCATGCATCAGACACAAGTTTTATGTGATGGTTTGATGATTTATTATTATTATTATTATTTACAGACCATTATTTTTATTGTCTATGAATGGTTGATATTACAGATGATTATCCAGATGGTCACATGGTGCATGAGTACTCATATCTACTACTTTTGGGCCTTCTGAGTCCATTGGCACACTTAGATATCAATTTCAGACACTTTCAGATGAGATTATAGTCATATTATCACTTTATTGCATATTTTCCATATAAAATGGCATGTCAACACATTTTGATATCTTTTTGGTTCTCCTAGGGCGCTACGGAGGGAGTATGGGGTCCAGACACCCGTTGTTACGATAATACCATAATCCCAGACATTTGGGTACAGACATATTTGTGCTCGGGGCACCAGGAAGAGAGATACAGGCATTTTATTACTTTATAGGTGATTTTCTGAGGATAAAAAAGGGAAGAAATGGCCACTAAGGAAATTGATTTGGGAAGTTGAGGCAAGGAATTGGAATAAGGTTTGTTTAGAGGATTTTTGTGATGCATCCCACACCTTCCAGCACAGCTTGCAGCATTCAGTGGGGTCCACACACACTCCAGACTATTATTTGGGCATTTTATTTTGTCATTGAGGGGCCACGGTTTGGTCATTATGGTCACAGTATGATATTACCTTGAATTGTTACATAATATTGTGCCATGGGGTCATGCTAGAGAAGGAAATGTTACACATCCTAGCCCCACCATGTGCTTATGTCATGAGTTCTAGTCACTTGTCATGTGGTGCGTCCCCCTTGGGTGTCTTAGTGAGTGCGCCGCCTCTATCTTTGAGTTGATCTATGTATTGTATTGCCGACTCATTTTAGTCGTTGATTGTCATTGTAATATATTTTAATATCAACCACTCATTAAAAAGGTGGTCAGGGTTTTGGTCTCTCTCATTCCTATTTAAGGAAGAGACCTCCCTCATTGAAAAGGGACTTTGGCTCTTGGAATTTTCAAAATAAAGATAAATTTTGCATAGATTCTTAGATTTTCTTTGTGGATTGTTCTTGAATGGAGATTGTAAAATTTATCTTTCCTCACAATTGAGATATTTTTTTGGATCCAAAATATTTCGTGGAAACATTGTTTTACTGCAGGAGGGAGATTTCATCTTGGGCATTTTTATAGGGAGTTCCTCAACTAGCTCCATTTATAGTGGCTTTGTATCAGGGGTTTTTTCAATTGTATCTTTGATCATTGTTATGCCTCTTGATATTTATTTTGTTGTAATAGTATTTATCTTCTGAACATCAAATCTTACTTGTGTAGTTTGCTTGTGCAGGAGAGAGGGGCGCATTGGCTTCCTTGGGAAAATCGATTTCACTTGGATACACTTCAAAATCGTCTCAAATTGATCAGGTAGAGGTAAATCATCACTTTCAAGACAATTAAAAGATTTTCCGGGTAATATATACACTTGATATCTTGTTTGAAGTTCTTAACCATTGGCCATTTGAATTTTCTGCTCAAACCCTAACTATAAAAAATTATAAAAATTCTCTAGGCTTTATTATTTGGTTTTCTGGCGAACTAATTGTGGGTTTTATTCTTTAGGCTGATCCCCTTCATTTCTCTTAATATCGATCTTCATTTCTCCCATTTCTTGTACCAAGACTTTTAAATATTTATAATATATGGAAAACATGTCATGGTATTCTTTAAAAAGATTCATTATCTCTGTCGTTTGTTGCTCCGACTAGTAATCCCCAATTTTTGCTAATTTCGGTATGTTGTAGATGGAGATGTTGACTTCTTTTATCTTGATTTCTACGACCATTCCAGTTAGGTGCTTTTGATTCGTCGATGTGTAATATCCTTCTTTAAATTATGTAAAGGATGGGGGGAATCTTTTCTCTAAAATCTACATCTTCTTCCTTATCTTCGGTAGATACTTTCATAATTGATTTAAATTGATAGATTGTGTGAGGGTGATATCTCTTCCATATAAAACTTTTACCTCATGTATTATCATTTTCTAATTCCAAGTGATTCGAGAAATGGACATGTTGCTTCTAGTTGGTCATGATAATATTACAAGTCAAGCTCAGTTGAGGAGTAGATGTAATCCCGGATACACAGATTGTTCATTCTATCGGTTTGATAAAATTTTGAATTTCCTCCATAGCTTCTTTAGGACACTCTTCGGTGGGAGTAAATGAAACATCTTTAATAAAAATTTCCTTAAGATATTTCCAATTAAATGTTTCACCTCGTGCTTCTTCGATTTTATACCATTTACTGGGCAGGTCATCCAATGTTCTTGGGAACGTATGTGGCCATGCTTGTTCATTGTAGTATCCAATCCTCTTCCATTCTTTTTCGCAAATATTGATATGGTTGACTGGATCTTGTCCTTGGGTGAATTTTGGAATTTTTTCTTTTGTTTTCAACTTCTTTCCTCCTCGTTTCTCGACAAAGTAAGTCGAGGCTATCATCCAAGTCTAAAGACGAGAATAATGAGTGTCCCACCAATGAGCAGCTGACCCGTGAAGGTTTTGACTAAACTTTGTAGTTGTACTTTCTCTCCAGCATTTTTAGAAACTTTGTTATGTGACTATATGGCGACTTGCATTCTTTATACCAAAGCGGTGGTAAATTGGTTGGTTCATTTTCTAGTTGGCACCAAATTTGGATACTCCCTTACTTTATTTTTTAATACTTTCGAAATTACAAAGATAGCAAAGAATTTGTAACGTCCCAGGTCCCCTTGGTTCCCTTTAGAGGTGATGGGGGAGCTCCCTAGAAACAACCTGCTAATTTATTTTTTTCAAATATTTCGCAACTCTGCACTTTTACACAACTGCAACAACTTCAGTCCGCAATCCGCAATCTATAATCCGCAGGCCACATGTCTGAAGTTGGAAGTCGAAACTCCAAATACACAGCGTCGAAGAAATACACCTCTGACTTCTGGAATCGGCAATCCACCTTGCGAGAGACAGAAAGTCGGAACTCCAACGCGCAACTTCGAAGAAATCACCTCTCTGACTTCTGCAATCCGCAATCTACCTTGCGAGAGTCGGAAATTTGGAACCATAACATGCAACTCTGAATATTTACCCTCCAACTTCCACAATCTGCAATTCGCAATGCAGGTTCAGAAATTCGGAAGTCGGCCACATACCCCTGTTACTACCAACTTCTTAGGCTAGTAACTTCCTCATGCTAAGTCCATTTTTGGAAAACCTGGTATCGTTGGAAATCTCTTGGCGAGCTCTATGTAACGATGTGATCCTATGCCACACCTGCGAACTCTGAATTTGTCCTTCATCCAACCAAAATGTTTCCCCAAACCTCATCCATACCTCTTTATCACTCTGTAAAGAGCTCTGATCCACTCTGTCATGGCCCCTTCCTTCATCTGACCCATAGAGGGAACATGATCACAACAAAGGGTGTCTATTTCTCCCCCAAAGCCCTAACTGAACATTCTAAGCATTTTGGGCCTTTACAACACTTATCCTTATTCATAAATGAACATATTCATATAAATACAATCACATGTGTGCATATGCATACTCAAATAAGCACAGTGGAATGAAACATTATCCACACACGTATCTATCATGCATTCAGCATATCAATAACAATAATCAATAATTAAATCAATGCATAATTAAAGCACATAAAATACTTATCCTTAAGGTGAAATCACCAAGCAACTGGCTATGGACTGCAATGTTCCAACCCAACCATAGGTCTCTGCCCAACCTGTATTCTTTTAGCACACAGAGACCACCCCTGAGTTGGGGCTATGTATCCACTAAGGAGGAACTAACAGGCTCACTCATAGCCATGGTTTCACAATCATTCAGGATTAACCAGCACCCAGTTGGCTCTGTCAAGTAAGTGGGGAGACAGAGAAGGAGGTTTCTAAGTCAATGAGCTCAACACACAAAGCTACATGCATATCTAATTGACTTCAGACAATCAAGGCACCCCCATCACCTCCACTCTCATCCTCAGAAGAAAACCCATAATTTATTCGCCAGAAAACCAAATAATAAAGCCTAGAGAATTTTTATAATTTTTTATAGTTAGGGTTTGAGCAGAAAATTCAAATGGCCAATGGTTAAGAACTTCAAACAAGAGATCAAGTGTATATATTACCCGGAAAATATTGTAATTGTCTTGAAAGTGATGATTTACCTCTACCTGATCAATTTGAGATGATTTTGCAGTGTATCCAAGTGAAATCGATTTGCCCAAGAAAGCCAATGCGCCCCTCTCTCATGCACAAGCAAACTACACAAGTAAGATTTGATGCTCAGAAGATAAATACTATTACAACAAAAGAAATATCAAGAGGCATAACAATGATCAAATATACAATTGAAAAACCCCTTGATACAAAGCCACTTCAAATGGAGTGAGTTGAGGAACTCCCTATAAAAACGCCCAAGATGATTTCGCCCTCCTACAGTAAAACAATGTTTCCACAAAAATATTTTGGATCCACAAAAATATCTCAAATGCTAAGAAATATAAACTTTACAATCTCCATTCAAGAACAATCCACAAAGAAAATCCAAGAATCTCTACAAAATTTATCTTTATTCTGAAAATTCCAAGAGCCAAAGTCCCTTTACAATGAGGGGGGTCTCTTCCTTAAATAGGAATGAGAGAGGCCAAAACCCTAACCACCTTTTGAATGAGTGGTTGAGATTAAAATATATTACAATTACAATCAACGACTAAAATGAGTCGACAATACAATACATAGATCAACTCAAAGATAGAGGGGGGCGCACTCACTAAGACACCCAAGGGGGACGCACCACATGACAAGTGACTAGAACTCATGAAATAAGCACATGGTGGGGCTAGGAGGTGTAACATGTCCTTCTCTAGCATGGCCCCATGGCACAATAATATGTAACAATTCAAGGTAATATCATACTGTGACCATAATGACCAAACTATGGCCCCTCAATGACAAAATAAAATGCCCAAATAATAGTCTGGAGTGTGTGTGGACCCCACTGAATGCTGCAAGCTGTGCTGGAAGGTGTGGGATGCATCACAAAAATCCTCTAAACAAACCTTATTCCAATTCCTTGCCTCAATTTCCTTAGTGGTCATTTCTTCCCTTTTTTATCCTCAAGAAATCACCTGTAAAGTAATAAAATGCATGATCTCTCTTCCTGGTGCCCCGCGCACAAATATGTCTGTACCCAAATGTCTGGGAGCATGGTATTATGGTAACAAGGGGTGTCTAGACCCCATACTCCCTCTGTAGCGTCCTAGGAGAACCAAAAAGATCTCAAAATGTGCTGACATGCCATTTTATGTGGAAAATATGCAATAAAGTGATAATATGACTATAATCTCATCTGAAAGTGTCTGAAACTGATATCTGAGTGTGCCAATGGACTCAGAAGGCCCAAATCTAGTAGATATGAGTACTCATGCACCATGAGACCATCTGGATAATCATCTATAATATCAACCATTCCAGGACAATAAAAATTATGGTCTGTAAATAATAATAATAATAATAATAAATCATCAAACCATCACATAAAACCTGTGCCTGATGCACGGAACCATCAAATGGGCACCATAGGACCACAAATAATCAATCTCGAACATCATCGGTCCAACTCATCCTGGATCCTACAGTTGACTTGGTCAAACTAGGTTGACGAGGTCAAAATGGGTTGACCGGGTCAAAACTGATCAAAATGATGACCCAAGCTCAAACTAACTAATGCCACCAGTGCAAATGGATAAGATATTCTCCTTTAATTATTTCAATAGCAAGACTAAAGTATAAAGTAGTATTTCACTGGAATTTAAGCAATAATACATCAAACATAAGTCTAGATTAAAACAATCAATTACTAAAAGAAAGACCCTCAAGTGTATACTCAGTTTATGGATGTGACCATTTTGCTTGAAATGGGTGAAGGTGAAAAAAACAAGGCTAGGCCAAGGGAATGACTTTACAATCTTCAACACTACAACACTTTGGATAAAGGGAAAAAGGAAAATCACCTAATCATATGCTGGACAGAAAACACACAAGGAATGGTGGTGTCTCACAAATGGAATAAGTTGATTTGAGGAGTGCCTATTCAACTTTAGCAAATGTCTACAGCTCACATCCACGCTTGAATCAATCTCAGTGAGGATATTTTCTAAAACCACCTTGACTAGGTGCAAAACTAACCGTAACTTGAGGTTCTAGGGGACACTTAGAATTAGTTGTCCCTTACTCACTTAGAATTAGTTGTCCCTTACTCCATATCACATCCCAAGCCGTAGGTTCTGTTATTTCCAGATTTATCCCATAAAATTTCAGATCCTGGCAGCATTTTCCCAGTACTGACAGCATTGTGTTGTTAAATAATTCTGCAAATTTCTTTTAATGTATGAATCATCTTTGGACAAAACCCATTATTGCCCAACACATCGACTTGAAGCAGGAAAAACATGTAACTGTTTTGAATGTGAAGTTTGTTATGTCATTTTCAAGAATGCATTTTCTCTGATAGTTCACAAAAGCCCTTTGACAACATCATATTCAACAAGCCCTTATGTCAAATGGTGGCATTTTATGTCGTTGTTTTGATTATGGAATGCGAGGAAGTAGAGCTTTAGAGAAAACTAAATTGCCAAAAGTTGACTCTGCAAGTTTTGGGGGTAGTGATTTAAAGGAAAATATGGCCAATGTCAAAAATTATTTTACCAAGGGGTGGCATTTCAGAGTCCAACAGTGAAGGTTCTGACAAGAGTCCCAACAGTGGTGAATGCCAGACTAATACAGAAGAGAAGGCTGAAAATGATGCTAATCATGGAATTATGGAACAATATCTAGAACAACCATGTGATTGTCAGGATAAGAATATGATTATCTATCACGGCCCAATTCAAAGCAGCAATGCCCCTGAAATGGTCCCTGTAGTGATTGTTGCTACCCTACCAACATCTGAGTTAATTCAGAGTAGTGTCGAATCTGCAATGAAGTTGGTTACAGAAAGTTTATCCATAGCTGTGCCAAAAATTGGAAAATCCTCAACTCGATGCAAGGAGATGTGCTTATGTCATTATAAGATTTTCACGAAGGGTCAAGCTACAAAAGTTTTCTTTTGATGTCACAAAAGCTTTTTCAATCCAATCACCTTTAGCTCAATGCCTTTTTGATCAGCTACACTAGTCAGGTTATACGAGAATCAAGTTTAAATACACAGGCATCAAACAGCTAACACTCTGTCCAAGCATTATTGAAGTGATAGAGCCAGCGTGAATGTGTTGAGGAGAATGATGTTCATTGCCAGCTACCCAGAGTGATTGCGCAGATGTCCAAGAGAATAAAGTCCACAGGAACGTATAAGTGCACCAAGCATCGAAGGGATATCCAAAGTTGAAAACTTGCTGCTAATGGCTTTCTTTGTCCAGCTTGAATTCAAATCTGAAGATGACGATTATCCAAATGACAGGGCTTTTGAAGGTGAAATTTTGATTAAAGATGTTTTCCAAATTTCAAGATGTAAGCTTAAGCATCTGATTTCATTCTATCTGACAGTCGAATATTAATTCAAAGATGTGTGAATAACAAATTTTATGAATAATGATTGTGGTTCGAGTTCATATCTTATAGGCGAAGAATCAATAGATAAGGTAGAAATTGAACAGGTGTTTAAAGGAGAATGCTCAGCATTGTGAAAGTTGAAGAGAGTTTTGAATGCCACCGAATTCATTACAAGTCCACACGTAGCTTCCAGCAAGGATTGTTAATCATCTAGAAAACCCCGTCCAGAAGTGTTGATCCATGCCATTGATTGTAATAAAATTTTAAAGCATATGGACAGCGTTTTTATAATTTTCATTGTCAACAAAGAAGGGCGCTATTCAACTCAGCAAAAGACGTGGTGTTGTTGCATGAAGGCTCCAATTTAGAGATGATAAGAAGGGGTCATCTTCAGCATTTCCAAGAAGGAAGTCACAAGTGTCGAGACAGAGCATCAAAGATCCTCAGTTGATCTCAACAGGTGGATAGACTCTGCGCAATTTGTCAATGAGTGCCATGAACAGTAGCTAATAAAAAGGGCGTAAATGCTTCTCCTTTGATTACATGTGGGGTTTTATCCTAAGTTCAAACGCTTATGCTCTGTCCAAGAATTGTGAAGAATGGCAATTGCCAATAAGAATATTAAATTTGCAGTTGTGAAAGAAATCGCCCAGGTGTTGATATCATCATCTAGCTGATATAAGCGGTCCTCAGTTATATCGACTCGTCATATGCAGCTTCAGATATGGTTCTGCTTATATATTGGCGACCTGAAACAGAGGATAGAGATAGCAGCAGGGTTTTAGTCATTGTTCATACTTGTTTCTGGATCTTCTTGGAACAATTGTTGTGGTTGAAAGTCTGATGATGATCGTTGCAATCTTGGCACCCAACTTTTGATGGAAATTGGAACAAGTGTTGAAATTCTGGGCCTCAATACCTTCACACCAGGAGCATATAAAATTAGTGGTGAATATGTACAACTCTAGAATTGAGCCTGCAACAACATTTAAAAAACACTCAAGAGGAGTTGCGATTTGGAAAGGGTGCAAGCAGAATTGATAATATTCTTCCAAATCTTCTAATAATATAAAGGCAAAGATTGTCGGGCATTTGTTATTGAATCACATCACATGCTAAGAAGCACTCCAATAAGCAAATAATAAAGCTTATTCTTGTTTCTGTAGCATTTTAAATAGGGATCAGATCTACTTTTTCAGGCAACAAATTTTGCATTCAGTTCCAGATTTAATGGAAGGAAAAAGGGGAAAATCAACCTGACATGGAGTAGCTCCAGATTGGATGAAATCCAATTAATAATTAAATGACTTTATCGAAAGGCACAAGATTAGCATCAAATGACAGTTTTCAAGATAAAGCTTATCCATATTTGGCTACATATCTCATATTTGAAGGCAGCTCGAAAGCAGTACTCAATTTTCAATGATGCAGATGGCAAATCTTAGTTAACCACTTCCATGTTTAAAGGCATGAAGGCAATTAATCGACATTTGGAGGATCATATGACTTGTTCATTCTAGATTCCAAATTTAAAGGTGGAAGAGGATCAAACTAACAGCTCCAGATGTATCGTGGTCAATCAAGAAGCGATTCTAGATTCTTTTTCAAGTAACAGAGGTTTATTTTCCAAATTAGTACATCATGTGGCAGTCTAACATTGGGAAGCTAGAGATGATGATCTTTAGTTTGCAACAGATCATCTTTGAGAGAGGATCATTAATCCTTGAATTTTGTAATGTAATATTATAAATAGGCAGAATAGAAACTGTAGAGTGGAGGGAGACAGAGTTCCAGCCGAGGGCTGAGGTAGGGGTCAGTCTGATACAGCACTGTACAGGCATGTATTTTGTTTCTCATGTTAATCTATTGCAAGCATGATTGTTTATGAAATAAAGTATGATCTTTGAGCTTATTCTGTTTCAATTTATGAAGTGTATGCTTTTGGTATTCTGTCCGTGCATGGTCTAAATTTCATGCTATGATTCTTCCAAACAATATATAACTATGCCCCCATCATGAAATAGCATATGAGCTCTTATATTCGTAGTTTTATGATCACAGTCATCTTCTGTCCATGTTTCGAAACCCATGTACTCTCTGTCATCTTATTCTTGAGTTGCTTGATCTCTGTCATATACTCAGCTGCCACCAGAACATCATAAAAATTACTGAGTAGATGTTTGATATCTACTATCTAAGATTTCTCTAAGCTTGACCCTAGCAGTCAAGTTCAACTTTAGGGATAACAGGCTCCATGAGGAATTAATCATTACATTTTAATTATGGCCAGCAGTCTTTAGATTTAGCATACATTTAACCACTGCTTTTTAGGCCTTTATGACCCTTTGGATTTTGCATGTGCTTAGAAGCACAACTAATTGTATATTTTATCCAGGGTACTTTGCATTTCATTTCATAGCCCTCTTTCATTGTGCTTAAAAGCACAGTTTTAATTTATAACCATGGGATTGCATATAAGATATAACAATGAGTCACATATGCATGTAATGATGGTAGTACAATTTGCTTCAAGTCAATCTGACACAACTCAGACAAGTAGGGGGATCATCCACTATCAAGAGAAAACATCGGGGGTAACCGACCAGAGAGGTCAAGGCTTCAAATCCACCTCACCTAAGCTTAAGAACCAACACTAGCGAGTTCTCCTCGCCCAGAAGGATCAAGGCTTCGATAAGTTCTATTGCACAACTCAGAGTCGAGACACAAAACAACAGGGAATCTATCCAACATAGAGGCACATGTGGGGAAGTCCTCCATATCACTGGTTGAAGTGTAAGTCAACGCCAAATCGAAAACAAAAGAGAACGGATGGATGGGAAAAGGTGATAGGTGATTCCAAAACTAGCAAGCCATAAATGGTGAGAATGACCAAGTCCATACTACTTAAGAGGGTGAGACCAACGAGTATACACGAGAAATTCTAATTCCAAGTAATTATACCACTTTAATTCTAGACAATCAACCAATAACCATATCCATATATATATATATATATATATATATATATATATATATCGCCAAATCATGACCACTAAATACCTACTCAAGCTACTAAGATAAGTAAAAGAGCACCATGCAAGTATCCAATGCAAAACCATCTCAACCATCAACTATCACTAGAACATTGTTGCTGCATAACTCTGGGCACTATCACACTGCTCTGTATGGAAGAAAATGGCCACCTCAGTCATCAAATCTGAGGTCATGAGGCTCATTCATGGCATGAGGCTGTAGTATATGCTCTGGGGCTGCTGAAAACATGAGTAATCATAGAATAACTGCTCATCAACTACCGATATCAGGTATCTCATAACAAAGGACTGGCTTTGAAAAGTACCGGAATCTGGTGTGAATATATGGTAGCCCCGACTACTATAAATGTGATAATAGGGCATAGAGAAGGTATAAATACACAAGAATTTGTGGAAACCATGAGAAGTATGAGGATGGAGGTGCATAGTTATAGGGTAGACAATGAGAGGTTTTTGAGGGCCCAAGAACAACAAAATGAGTTAAACACTCAGCTGGTGCAGAGTTTGAATATGCTACAGAGGAAAATGAAAATGGGATCACCCTCAATTGAGGAGGAAGGAAGAATCATCTCAAGGAAGAGATCACATGAGAAATATGAACACTCTAAAAGTGTTGCCAAAAGTGATAAGAGGCACCACTCACCACATTATGCAGGAATGAAGCCATGTGTATCTAAGAGTTCTAGTAGCAGCCCAGAAATGTCTCCAGTTAAACATCATAAAAGAAGGCATGAGAAAAATGATCTACAAGGAGAACTTAAAAATAGTATACCTACCACATTTGATGGTGAGAACAAGAAGGGAGAAGAGGCTGAAGCTTGGTTTCTAGGAATGAGGAAGTATCTTCAGCTACGTAATTACTCTTCTAGCATGGAAGCTAGGATTTCCATTTATAATTTATAGGGAAAAGCTTCTATTTGGTGGGACCAATTTTTTCAAGTTAAGCATGTCAGTGAAAAGAGGATTTTGTAATGTCCCATTCAAATAAATTCATGACAGGAAAATTCCACCAAACCTACTAGTTCCCTAGGTTGGATGGAGACATTGGGATTTGAAATAAGGGGGCTAATAAATGATGTTTGGACATTAGAATGGCATAAATATTTAATAAAGGAGCTAAATAAATAAATACAAGGGAAAATCAAAGTGGCAATTGATCATGAAGACACATGGAGGATGTGGGACCCACACAAGCTAGATTTTCTATGCCACATGGCATCCTCCTCTTGTCAACTCGAATCCATAAGAAGTCCAATGTTCTTGGGATGAGTTGGAAGGATCATACACTTTGAAATATGAATCATAGGTCGAATTGGGATGTAAGTGTAACTCCCATGGAAACGGAAGAGTCAAATGAGAGGTTCTTGGACACTTGGGATAGATTCCCTAACTTCTATGACAACAATGATGAAGATGCTATGACACCTATGACAAATTTCAGACCTGATTGTTGAAATCTGACCAATATGATATGTCAGGCCTAAAAATAGCCTCCAAGGGAGCGCTCATGGGAGTTAGAGAAGCCCAAGAGATTCCTACTCGAATTGGTGGAAGGTGGAAGGCTAGGAAGTGGAAGACAAGGGGCAAATCTCGAATCCCTCCCTAATTAGGATTGGCTTGGAGTTCATGGATGGAATTTGAACCTTAGAAGGATAAGGATGTTTATAAAACACAAGTATCAAGTAAGAGAAGGGATTTTTATCATTTTCACAATTGTGTTTGAGAGGAGAGCTAGTGGAGTGCTACTCTACTTGCCTTCGCACCAATTTCGAGGGTGAAAGATTCCCATCCTAGTTGATAATTGGGAAGGACATTCAAACATTTCCTTTGGATATTCAATGGAGTCATATATTGCAGATTCAAGCTACAGGGAAGCTCGTGGTAACTTCTAGTTCAACTTTTTTCTCCAACCATTTCCAGTTTTCTCAACATATTCATGATCCTTGAGGTGGGGCGCACTTGGTGAGCTGTTGTTCTCTTTGGGGGAGCTTCTAATTCCCCATTATTTTGTCATATGATGTAAATTATCTTTTATTCATACTCATAATAGTTTCAAGTCGATAGTCCAAGTGGAACTATGTAAATATGATCATTAATGAGCAAATGGTGTCATTTCCCCCACTATGTTGATGTATGCCAATGATATGTTAATATATTTGAATGGAAAAGTGAAACAATGATGAATTAATGATGTATGGACTGTTAATAATTTTTTATACAAGTTTCATGTTCAGTGCATAAGCTTTTGGAGTCATATTGTTCAATTTCATAGCATTTGGAGAAGATTGCCTATCATTTCCCCCAAGGTCGAAACTAATCTTTTTGTATTTGATTTGAGAGGGTTGTAGCGGACTTAATAAACTAAATGGTGATGCATATGAGGCCATATTGATGTCCCCTAGATTTCCCCTACTTCTTTCCTGAAATTCGAGAGATTCCAATAGCATTTTGAGAGCCATCTCCAACACCTACCCATGAGGGAATTAAACCCTTAATTGCTAGTCAAATCCCCTACCTTGGCCAGAATTCAAAGGAGAGTTGCAGAAGCCTTTTGAAGACTCTAAATCATCCATGAACCTCATAATCATGTCCTAATACCATCCATATAACTTATGTGACAAGTTGGGAGCATTTGTAGCCATTTGGAGACCAAGAAACCAATACTAGTTAAGGGTCGAACTAGTGGAAAAATTGAAATTTTTCACCATTTTAATAAATTTATAAAAAGGGACATTACAAGTGGTATCAAAGCATGATACTTGCACCTGATGTGGTTTGATATTCATGAGGACAAGAAGTCAGGGACCACCCTTAGACATTGAAACCAAAAGTACTTTTGTCGAAGAGGAGGAAGTAGGAAAAGAAGTGCATTTTGAGGAAACTATGGCTAGGGATGAGAAGGGAACCTCCAATGACAGCGAGAAGTTTAGGAAACTCATGAAACCACTCTTTGAAGACATGACCAAATAGATTATGAAAGGATTCGAATTGTTGGCTAGCCAACTTGGAAGCAAAGGGGAAAGAGGAGGCAGCAGTAGTTCACCTTTCGAGGAAAAGAAGGCAATGGATGAAAGTATCTTCTCAAAGATAGGACCTCATAATAGAACTCATGAATTTCAGAGTGTAGCAAGGCCTACCACACCTAAATTTATTGATTCCAAAGAAAATATTAATACTCCATATGATATGCAAGAGATTCTAATCGAATGGAAAAAATTGAGTGAAGATTGCAGAAGTACCCTAACATTTGATCAAAACTTTGATGTCTGAAACACGCTCAAAATGAGGGAAGGTAATAGGAATCCATTTCAAAATAGAGAATTGAATTATGCCATAAGTAAAATGCCACTTCCCACCTTTGATGGCTCATCTCAAAGTATTGCAAATACTTGGGTACAAAAACTAGATTTGTATTTTCAACTGAATCCAATGGTGGAAGAGGATGCTTTAAAAATGGCCATTTTGCATCTTGAAGGGGAAGCCAATGATTGGTGGTTCCATGGTCTGAAAAACTGGGGACATGATCAAGTTACAACATATGGAGAATTTTTTGATAGGGTATTAGAAATATTTGAGCAAATATACCCAGAATTGCCTTTCAAAGAACTAGCACAATTGAAGCAAGTTGGAACCCCTGCTGAGTATATGTTGGAATTCCAAAAATTATCAGTTACAGTGGCTGATATATCTATGGTGAGGTTAGTATTAATCTTTACTGAAGGTTTGGATGAACCCTTAAAAGGTTTAGTTAAGGCCCACAAACCAAATTCATTGAAGGATGCCATGAACTTGACAAGAGATCTGCAAAATGTGCTACCTAGGACAAGGTTTCCTCCCAACCCTAACTTCCCTTTCAAACTCAAATTTAAAAAGAAGCCTTGGAAAAGAGATGCATTTGAAAAGAATAAGAAAGAGGGACTAAACAGGGAAGAACTAAGAAGAAATAAATTGTGTTACACATGCTTTCAACCATGGGAACCAGGTCATAAATGTACTAAGGGAAAAGCACAATACATTGAAGTATTTTATGATAATGATGAGTATGAAGGGGGTATGGAGGAAGAAGGACATATTTCAAATCAAGAAGAGGGATATGATATAGCAGAAGAAGGTAAACAAGATGGCAGTACTTTCAGTAGTGCCTCATTATCACACTATTCGATGCAAGGGAGTGGTACAAGGACAAAGGGCCTCGGTATTGGTAGATGGAGGAGCCACACATAACTTAATTGATGCAGACATGGTAGAGAGAAGGAAGATACCTACTGAACCATTCGATGGCTTCACAATCATCATTCTAGGTCACAACACTATGGAGTGCAAAACATGGGTTCCAAAGCTGCAAATCACCATAGGTAATTACACTTTTGTTGATAGCTTTTATGTGGTTGATGTTGCTGATACTAATGTGGTATTGGTAGTGCAATGGATGTACTCTATAGGGGAGCATACAATGAACTATCAAATTCTTGAAATGTGATTCCAAGATTCGGAAGGAATACTAAGGGTTGTGATAGGGCAACACACCTATCCGAATCAACCAGTGACCTCCCACAGTATGAGATCCATATTGAGGCATGGATACATAGAATGGGATGTTAAATGTTTCATCACCTCTCCCTAGCCAAACATAAAGGTTTTTGAACACCCAAAGGTGTTAGAGAAACTACTACAAAAGTATGAAAAAGTTTTTGGAGACCTTCCACATGGTAGACCACCTGATAGGGGGTTGAGCACAACATTGTTTTGGAGGAGGGTACTTCACCCATCCAAATACCACCCTATATACATCCAAAAAAATTCAGAGATGAAATTGAAAAGGCCATCCAAGAACGCCTAGAGTTGGGACTCATTAGACCAAGCTCTAGCCCTTATGTCTCTTCAGTAGTGTTGGTGAAGAAAAAAGATGGAATCTTAAGGATGTGCATAGACTTTAGAGATTTGAACAAGAAGACAATCAAGAATAGGTATCCTATCCCTAGAATTGATAAGCTCATGGATGAGCTATTTGGTGCAAAATATTTCTCCAAAATTGATCTTAGATCAGGTTACCATCAAATTCGAATGAAGGAAAAAGATGTGCAAAAGACTGCTTTTAGATGTCACTATGGCCACTTTGAGTTTCTTGTTATGAATTTTGGATTAACTAATGCTCCAACCACACTCCAAGCATGCATGAATAGGATATTTTGCAAGCAACTTAGAAAGTTTGTTTTGGTTTTCTTTGATGGCATTCTCATTTACAGCAAAACTTGGGAAGATCATTTGCATCATTTAGAGGTTGTGCTGAAAATTTTGCATGAACAGTCCTTGTTTGCTAAGTTGTCTAAATGTGAATTTGGGATGAAGGAACTTTTATATCTTGGGTACATTATTGGACAAGAAAGAGTGAAAGTGCACATGGAAAAAATAAGGGCTATCCTTGAATGGCCATCACCAAAAAACATCATAGAATTAAGAGGCTTCATTGGAATATGCACCTATTATAGGAAGTTTGTGAAACGGTTCTCCAAATTGACTTCTCCACTCACTGATTTGACCAAAAAATATGCTTTCAAGTGGGATGAAGAGGATAAAAAGGCCTTCCAAAAAATTAAAGAGGTAATGAGTGGTTGTCCAGTACTTGCATTACCTGGTTTTTCTAAACCTTTTGTTTTGGAATGTGATGCTTCAGGTGAAGGGATAGGGGCTGTCCTAAAGAAAAATCAACACCATATAGCCTTTGAAAGCAGAAAGTTGCAGCCACATGAGAATCTTTACTCCATATATGACAAAGAATGTTGGCTATCATGCATGCCTTGGCCAAGTTTAGACAATACTTGGTGGGAAACAAGTTTGTGGTGAAAACTGATCACAACAATCTAAAGCACTTCCTCACCCAAAAGGATCTTAATGAAAGGAAACAAAAGTGGGTAAGCTAGATCCAATATTTTGATTTTGATATTGAATATGTAAAATGGAAGAATAACATTGTAGCAGATGCATTATCTAGAAGACCTTCCTTTTCTCTCATGGACATTTCAAAAGATTGGAAAAACATGCTAATGGTTGAATATGTCAAATATAGTTTTGCTTGTGATGTGTTATATGGGGTCAAAGGGGATGATAACTACAAGATTTTGAATGGGATGATATATTATAAGGGTGGAATTTATTTGGTTCAAAATTCAAAACTCAAGTACAATATTTTGCAAAAAGCACATGATTCCCCCCTAGCTGGCCATCCGAGGATCTTCAAAACTTATAGGCAATTAAGGCAAAAAAAAAATTGGAAAGGGATGAAGGAAGATGTTCTAAAATATATGAATGAATGTAAGATATGTTAGCAAAACAAATCTGAACTCACATGCCCAGTTGGTTTATTGCAACCATTACCCATTCCAAACAAAAATGGGAGAGTATCTCAATGGACTTCATCACAGGTTTGCCCAAATCTTTGGCCAAGGATTGCATATATGTGGTGGTGGATAGGCTGACCAAATTTGCTCATTTATTTGTTCTTACATCAACTTTTAGTGCTGCACAAGTGGCTGATATTTTTTTTAAAGAAATCTTCAGATTGCATGGGCTCCCCAAGAACATTGTAAGTGATAGAGATAGCAGATTCATGGATGCTTTTTCGCAAGAAATTTTCATATTGGTGGGCACTCAATTGACTCCAAGCACAAGCTATCATCCACAAACTTATGGCCAAACAGATAGAGTGAATCAATGGCTGGAAGGGTACATAAGGAACTATGTGGGAGAGCAGCAAAAAGCATGGATAAAATGGCTACACTTGGGTGAGTTTTGCTACAACACCACTTTTTATATGTCAATAGGAATGTCTCCTTTCAAAGCATTATATGGTTATGAATAACTCACCTTTGTTGAGCATATCTTTGGTGATAGTAGAGCCCCAAAAGATAAATATTGGGTGGAAGAGAGCCAAGAAATTTTAAAGCTTTTGAAAGACAACTTGCAGGTTGCCCAAAATCAGCAAAAACAATATGCAGATCAACATAGGGAGGAAAGGACCTTTCAAATCAATGATTTTGTATATTTGAGGTTGCAGACATATAAACAAACATCTTTGAAAAAGAAGGGAGTAGAGAAGCTAAAACCAAGATATTATGGCCCATACAAGGTAGTTCAGAAGGTTGGGGAGGTAGCATATGAGTTAGAACTTCCAGAAGGAAGTAAAATCCAAAATGTATTTCATGTTTCATGTCTCAAGAAGGCTATTGGTCAGCAAATTTTCATTTCAGAAACACTTCCTCCTTTGAATGATGAAGGTCAGCTCATACTTGTTCTAGAAAATATTTTGAAGACAAGGGAAAGAAGATTAAGGAGCAGAACTATCAAAGAGTACTTGGTACAATGGAAGGATCTACCAAGTGAATATGCCACATGGGAAGAGGAACAAATTTTGTAGCATCCAAATCTAAAATTGCTTGAGGGCAAGCAATCTTGGATGGGGAGGACTGTAATGTCCCCATTCAAATAAATTCATGACAGGAAAATTCCACCAATCCTACTAGTTCCCTAGGTTGGATGGAGACATTGGGATTTGAAATAAGGGGGCTAATAAATGATGTTTGGACATTAGAATGGCATAAATATTTAATAAAGGATCTAAATAAATAAAGACAAGGGAAAATCAAAGTGGCAATTGATCATGAAGACACATGGAGGATGTGGGACCCACACAAGATAGATTTTATATGCCACATGGCATCATCCTCTTGTCAACTCGAATCCATAAGAATTCCAACGTTCTTGGGATGAGTTGGAAGGCTCATACACTTGGAAATATGCATCATAGGTTGATGTATGCCAATGATATGTTAATATATTCGAATGGAAAAGTGAACCACTGATGAATTAATGATGTATGGACTGTTAATAATGTGTTATACAAGTTTCATGTTCAATGCATAATATTTTGGAGTCATATTGTTCAATTTCATAGCATTTGGAGAAGAATGCCTATCATTTCCCCCAAGGTCGAAACTAGTCTTTTTGTATCTGATTTGAGAGGGTTGTAGAAGACTTAATAAACTTAATGGTGATTCATATGATACCATATTGATGTCCCCTACTTCTTTCCTGAAATTTGAGAGGGTCCAATAACATTTGGAGAGCCATCTCCAGCACCTACCCAAGAGGGAATTGAACCCCTAATTGCTAGTCAAATTCCCTACCTTGGCCATAACTCAAAGGAGAGTTGCAGAAGCCTTTGGAAGACTCTAAATCATCCATGAACCTCATAATAATGTCCCAATACCATCCATATACCTTCTGTCACAATTTGGGAGCATTAGGAGCCATTTGGAGACCAAGAAACCAATACTAGTTAAGGGTCGAACTAGTGGAAAAAATGAAATTTTCAACATTATCTAAAAAGAGACATTACAGATTTCATGGAGGCAACTCAAGAATTAATTTTAGAAAAAAAGTACTTATCAAAACATTATTATGATAATAAGATGGAAGATTTCTTTGAACTCAAGCTGGGAAACATGAGCATCAATGAGTATGAAAATAAGTTTGATCTAGAATTGCTTAGATGTGTTGGATTTATGAAGGAGGAGAAAGTAAATATACAAAGGTTTTTAAGTGATCTACCTTCATTTTACAAGGATAAAATTCAATATGATGAACCCAAGACTCTTGAAGAAGCAATTTGGAAGGCCAAGCACATGTATAATGAGAATAAAGGAAAGGTAAAATTCCAAAAATATTGGAGAGATAAGATGAAGGATAAGCAAGATGAAAGCAATAAAGGATTTAAACCATCTTTCTTCAAGAGTCAGCAAAATTCATATCAGTAAAGCAATCCATCTTAGAATGGACCTAGGATGACAAAATCTGTTGGAAAAAAAACTAGGCAACTAGTCAAATGTTGGGGATGTGAAGGAAGCCAAATGTATAAAGATTTCCCACAAAGAGGAGATAGAGTTCAAAATGTGCATAATTTACAGGAAGCAGGTATTGTGGAGGATGTAGGTAGGAACATTCCCAGAATATATGCAACATTGGAAAAAAGATAAGCAAATCATCAGTCCAACATGATTGAGGTTGAAGGTAAAATTGAAAATCAACCTATTGTTATTCTCATTAATTATAGAGCAAGTCATAGTTATATTGCTCCGAATTTAGTTGAAATATTTCAGCTAAAGAAAAGTAAGCATGATAGAACATGGATGGTTTAATTGGATACTGGAGCAAAAAGGAAAATTAATGAATTAGTAAAGAGTTTTCCATTGGATATGAATGGATTGAACACTTGTGCAGATTTGAACATAATACCACTTGGTTCATATGATGTACTTATTGGGATGGATTGGTTAGATGCAAACCATGTGATATTGGATTGTCATAACAAGTCGTTTAATTGTCTTGATGAAGAAGGGAAGCAAAAGATACTGAAAGGAATTCTAAGGCCTATTTCCATAAGAGAAATTTCATCTTTGGAATTAAATAGGTGCTTTAGAAAAGGCTGTCAGCTATATGCAGCTCATGTGGAAGAACCATAAAAGTGTAAAATCCCAAGCCTAGAATACTTTCCAATATTGAAATATTTTGCGGATGTGTTTGAAGAAATACCAAGATTGCCGCCAAAAAAAGATATTGATTTGATGTCGGGGGATTTCCTAGTTTACAAAGTTCCAGAAAGAATGAGTACACCTAAGTTACAAGAGCTACAGATGCAGCTAGAAGAATTGTTAAAGAAAGGGTATATATGCCCAAGTGTGTCTCCTTGGAGAACACCAATACTATTTGTAAAGAAAAAGGATGGCACTTTGAGGTTGTGTATTGACTTTAGATAGTTGAACAAGGTCATTGTGAGGAATAAATATCCACTTCCTAGAATTGATGACTTGTTTGATCAGCTTAGTGGAGCAAAGATTTTCTCAAAGATAGATTTGAGATTTGGTTACCATAAGGTAAGGATAAAAGATGAAGACATTAGCAAAACATCTTTCAGGACTACTATGGTCATAATGAGTTTGTGGTGGTGCCATTTGGGTTCAAAAATGCACTAGCTACATTTAAGTGCTTGATGAATTGGATATTCGGGAAGTATTTGGATAATTTTGTCATTTTATTTCTGGATGACATTCTTATTTATTCAAATTCATAAGAAGAACATAAAGAACACTTGATATTGGTACTACAAGTGTTAAGAGAACATCAACTCTATTCCAAGCTGAGTAAATGCTCTTTCTATTAGAGGCAAATTCATTACTTGGGACATATCATCTCAAAATAAGGAATAGCAGTGGATCCAAAAAATATAGAAGCTATTATGGGATGGCCTACAACTAGGAATGTATCAAAAGTAAGGTCATTCAAGGGACTAGTTGGATACTATCTGAGATTTATAAAAGGATTCTCCAGAGTGGCATATCCAATTACATCATTGCAGAAGAAATGAATTAAGTTTCACTGGACACCACAATATGAAGAGAGTTTCCAGCATTTAAAGAAAATTGCTCACTAGTATGCTATTTCTCAAGATTGTTGATCCAATTGAAGGTTTTGTAGTATGTACAGATGCTTTCCAAGAAGGAATTGGTGGATTCCTTGTGAAAAATGGACATGTGATTTGTTATGAAGCTAGAAAACTTAAAGCGCATGAGAAAAAGTATGTCACAGATAACTTGGAACTCGATTCTATTATACATGCATTAAACATGTGGAGACATTACCTCATGGGCAGAAAAATTGAGTTGAGAACAGATCATAGTGGGCTGAAATATTTATTTGAGAAGCAAAATTTGAATGCAAGACAAACAAGATGGATGGAATTTCTATGTGATCAGTTTAATTTTGATATCAAACATATTAAAGGCAAGGAGAATAAATTTGTTGATGCACTTAGTAGAAGAGTTCATGGCATGCATGTTTAAGCCATTAGTATATGCAAATCATATTTATAAACTAGAATTCTCGAGGCTGTCATAGAAGATGAACATTACCTTCATGTAAAACAAGAATTGCAACAGGAAAATGTACAACAGAAATATGAAGGTTACAGGTTGGAAGAAGATGGAATTCTTACATACAAAAATAAAGTCTATGTTCCAAATTTGGGGGAATTAAGGAAATTGGTAATGAATGAGATGCATAATGTATCATATGCAGGGCATCCAGGATACCAGACGACAATTGCAATAGTACTAAAGAGACAATACTTTTGGCCAGTAATGAAGAAAGATATTGTTGATTATATAGCAAGGTGCATTGAATTCCAAAGAGTAAAGGTTAAGCATAGACATCCAACAAGACTGCTTCAACCATTGCCAATAACAGAATGGAAATGGGATGTGGCGACCATTGAATTCATCACTAAATTGACCAGGACAAGAAAGCAACATGATTCCACCATGGTGGTGGTGGATAAGTTAACCAAAACTGCTCACTTTATACCAATCAATTCAATTCATAAAGCAACTAACATAGAATATATTTATATGAAAGAGATTGCCAGGTTACATGGGATACCCAAGGCAATAGATTCCAACAAAGTTCCAAAGTTTACTTCAAAGTTTTGGAAGGGATTATTCAAAAGATTTGGAACAAATATGAGCTTAAGCACGACATATCATCCACAAACATATGGACAAAATGAGAGGGTTAATCAAGTTATTGAAAATATGCTAAGGATGTATGTGATGGATTAGCCATCAAAATAAGAAGACTACCTGTATTTAGTAGAGTTTGCATATAATAATAGATATCATGCTTCTCTAAAGATGAGTGATGCCTTGTATGGCAAAAAGTGAAATACTCCAATCAGTTGGGACAATCCAATTGACGGAGTGATAATTGGGCTATAATTACTTAGAGAGTCAGAAGAGAAGATGGTGAAAATCAAGTAGAATTTAAAAGTGGCACACGACGGATAAAAGAGTTATGCAGACAAGGGAAGAGCAGTAAAAGAATTACAAGTGGGGGATCATGTGTATTTGAAAGTCAGGCCAAAGAAGAGTTCCCTGAAATTAGGAATTTGTCCAAATTTTGCAGCATGATTTTGTGGGCCATTTGAGATTTTGGATAGGATAGGACCTGCTGCTTATGCATTAGCATTTCCTACTTGTCTGCGTGTGCATAATGTATTTCATGTATCTTTATTAAAGAAATATACACTTGATCCTAACCATATAATTGATTGGAATTTGATCCAGGTGGAAATGGAAGGAGATAATGCGGTACATCCACTACGTATTCTTGTTTGGAAAGTTATGTTGCTGAGGAACATGGCCATCGGACATGTAAAGGTCCAATGAACCCATTACAGTCCTGAAGAAGCAACATGGGAACTCGAGGATGGATGTGGGATGCATACCCGCAACTATTTTGAATTTTTGATCAAAATTTTGTAAATGTACATAGTGCCAACGATGCACTAAGGACAATGCATAAATTAAGGGAGAGGGGAATGTAATACCCCAGTTTGACCCCATAATGTAAAATTTTAAATATTGATGTAAAAGGTTAAAATTCCAGACTATGTAAATATGTTTTGATATTAATATAAAAATATACAATGGCTGCATGGGAAGAAGGACGGAGAAGAGATGGGGGCTATGAATCCATAAGTGGGGAAGTGATAGTGTGCCTTATTTTATCTACCTAACCTTATTAAACCAAGTTATTAAACCATGATTAAGATCCATTCTTTGGTTAAGATTTACTTAATCATCTGATGCCAATATTAAGAGGGAAAAAGTGGTTCGATGTGGAGGGGCGACATGGAAACCTGAAATATGAGTATAAAAGGTAGTTTTCAAGCACTTTTCAAGCTAGAGAGGGGTTTTGTTCTGGGTTGTTCTCGACCATTTCTAATTTCACTCCTTAGCCATCACCTTGAACCACATAGCTTGGTATCTTTGGCAGATATCCGAGAAGCCATTGATGAATATGAATTCCTCATGCCATTAACCCGGGTAGTCTGGTGGGTGTGAGAGACAGCCGGTGCCTTGGAGTCCCAATACAAAGACTTCATGTCCAGCCTATGCTGGAGCACTAGAAGGGAACTGGAGGCTACACGAGGGACTGTTATCTCAGCGGAGGGATCTTGCTCCTGGTGTTGTCTAGGTTGATGGGTAATGAGAATTGAGGATTGGGACAACTGTGGAGGGGGTTTCTGCACCAGTGGGTTGCATGAGACATTGAGATGAATAAAATCTATGGGAAAGCACTTCTCCCTTGTATATTGATATCCCCAGATCAGGGGTGTCCTATCAAAGTAAGATTTGGTTTGACAATGCCTATGGATGGGAGGAACTTCCTTCACATGTATCCAGTTGGATAATTTGATTTAAAAGATAAGTATCTATCTGAATACAAATGCCATGGTTTAATTATGTGTTCTTTGTTATTTAATTTACTGTTTATGAATGTTTAAATGCATGGAATGGATTGGCATGGCATATGGGATTTATGTATGATTTTCCTGTAAATGATCAATGCTTTTATATGTTTATTTGGGACAATACATGCTTTACTTTAAAACCTCCGTTGTGTAGTTGAATGTATTGAATAAAAATGAAATTGGATATCAGTCCTTAATTCAAGTATGTTTATCTGAGTACCCCATGGTTTCAATGTGTAAAAGGAGGCTGTCAGTTTTGTTACACCTCTCTAAGATTGTTTACCTCTTTTGTTCTGTTAACTTCGACAACCACTCTACTAATATAATGGGAAACTTGGAAAATAAAATTTCATGTAGATCGGAGAAAACATACCTTTCCAACCATTCTCGTGAATTGAGACGTGGATTTTTGTTCTTCTTCAACAAACTCTCTCTCTTTCTTATCTATCCACTCCAAGATCTCTTGTTTAGGTGGATGCCACATTTACAGGTCCCCTTCAATCGCAGATCCCAGGTCCTTGTAACAAAACCATTTGTTAAAGCACTTGTGGGTAGACCTAGGTTCATTACGACATAGATCAACAAATCCCAAGATATTTCCCCTTTCAGCATCACTTGTGAACATGCGAAGTCTCACCCGAAGTACCTATGGGTACTACAGGAACCATGTTTCTATAGCAGTGAAGGGGAAGGAACTATGTTCTACAATCATTATAATCATCCACAAAATCTTGATAGAAACCAAGTAAATCACAAAACTAACATCATATATTCATCTACTGCGCAGTATATTAGAACTGAAGACAATCATATAATATTTTTGTACCATTGCATATTTACCATTTTATCAGCAACTTACATAAACAACAACAATACACTCACATAGTCATTCACATACATAATACAATAGAGATTTTTACTTGGAAACCCAACTGGGAGAAAACCACAAAAATACTTCATTTAGTCATTGATCCCATTAAGAAAGCATTTCATCTTCTTCAGACCTGTGCACACAGCCTGCATATCACAATATTTCAACCCTTTAGTACACAAAACAACACATGGGATCACCCAACTCTTCGTCACACTCTCTTCAACCATATTACATACAAAACTTATTAGTATTCTTCAAAAATATCAACAACCTACTCTACCCGGCCTGTTACATATTTATAGTTTCCAGCATATCCCCCCCCCCCCGGACCACTAAGTGGACCAACAATCTAACTAACTTCCTAACTTACTTAACCAATTTCTTGGTTGATGTGATCAACCACTACTCTTTCCCTCTTTTGTGGGTGATCTCCAATTTCTTGGTTGACGTGATCAACCACTACTCTTTCCCTCTTTGCAACGCAAATATTGGTGGGAAAAGTCATCCGAAAATGCAAAAAATATGAGTGCCTTGTGGGGGTATTATTTGCAGTAGAACGATGCACCCAAGGCATCAAGATGAACTGGACCAAGTATCTATTGTAGGAGTTCATTAAGGATTTCCTAGAAACCCAGAATCTAGGAAAGGACTTCCACTTTAGTTGGGTATTGTTGCTCATTGCGATGATAGCACGGAATCCACCCAAAAGGACCAAGTTAAAGACCATAGTAACAAACACCTTCCCGGCACCCAAGTTCAACGTGTGGAAACATAGTATCGATAGAGAGGTATGGTAGGCCATGTAGGTGGTATTCCAATGTTGGTATATGAAGATGGTCTAGGCCACCATGTAATCCTATCGCATTCTAGCATCATTGATAGACAAGTACGAGTATGTGGTCTACTTTGCAGTCGATGCACAAAATGTCTTCATTTTTCCATGTGCAAATCCAAAGAACCAGATGGAGGTAATGTCATTTTGCATCTATAAATATGAACTCAAGGAAGCAATGGAGGAAAGGCCACCAGAACTTCAGTTTCGACCATAATCCAATGTAGAGGTGTTGGATACCCCTAAGAGTAACCCAAATAAGAAGAGGATGGAAGTGAAAGAATCTATAGTGCACAGTTCCCCACATCTAAGAGAGAAGAAAAATAAGAGATAACATGAAGCATAACCATAAGCTTCCCATCCCCAAAAGAAGAAGAAGTGCACAATGATACTTCCCTCTAACATGGTCGATGAGGAGGAGCAAGAAAATAAATAGCCACTAGAGCAACATGAAGAGGAGAAGGGCGGGTCTCCAAACCGCACCCCATCACCAAAAGGTGAGGAGGTAAATACACAACTCTTCCTGGGACTACAAAGGTGAGAAGGTAAAGACCGCAACCCTTCCTAGGAAGAAGGGGGAGGCCAAATAAGAATTGGCACTCCAAGAGATTATCGATACGATTGAATTCAACCTGGAATCACAACAGGTGCTTCAACTAGACTCAGCCAAACAATTTACCAAGCTAAAAACAAATTTGCAGTTGCGTAATCCAAGCCAACATGCCTCTAACATTGAGATTGATGATGTTGAGTGGGAATCCATGCTAGGAACAGAGTAGTGCATTACGCAAATTATGGAGAGGAGGATTCTGAGCATAAACCCTCGAGTGTTCACCATTAAGGAAATAGAGGCTTCGTCATCCTTAGCATCCAATTGATCTAGGTTTCAAGTCAACCTGTCACATGTACCATTCCAAAAGCTATAGGACTACATGGTCACACTCACACAAGAGATGGGCACATGCCAACTGGAGCTGTGTAGGGCATACAATGACATGCAACAAAAGCACATGATAGAAGTCGTTGCACGCTAATTTTTGGTATCTGTAGTGGATGAAATCTATATGACCACTCGTGAAGAAGCACAAGAACCACCCACATAGGAGTCAATAGAGAAGCAATGTGAAGAAATCAAGCCGTTGATCCAAGGACTGTGCATGAAGCACGCAGTATTGAAAGAACAACTGGAGACCAGTGAGACTCCAAAGCAGGCCGAACTAAAGAAATAGATAGAACAAAAAGAGGAAACATTTGAGAAAGCAAAGGTTCAAGTCTTAGGCATGTCAAAATTCGTCGACATGAGCTTTCAGTCATGAAGCTATCTACAAGAAGCACCAGAAATCATTTAGAGGGAAGAACAAATAAAGACTTGGGAAGAAGAGGTAAGGGGAAAGAAGCAGTCGTTGACAACATTGCCCATGTCCACACAGATGGAGACCATGACCAATGTTAATAAAAATATTTGTTTGTTGGTTGACCCCATTTGAGGTTTTCCAAGGTAAATTTAAGTGTCAAATGTGTGTGATTACTTGTGTTTTTCTAGTGTGTAATTAGTTAGGATCTAAGTGTATTTTCAGTTAATAATTGTTAATTATTCTGGACTGTAAATCAGATCTAGGCTCGAAAAACTAACATGGTATCAAAGAGAGGTTTTTTCTTTGAGCAGGAAATCATCGTTTGACGAAGTTTTAGAAAGAAATTAAGAAAAAAAAGGGATAAGATTGTACAGCAGTCGTCGTACGTCGTATAGCTAAGTAACAAAAGTTGCATTAGCATGCAGAACTCGGCAATGTTGTTATAGGCCAATAGATAAACAAAACGGATGCATGGCAAGTCGGAGTTAGGCCCATGAGATGGAAAGCATCAACAAGTTGTAGTAGTCATGCGTGAGGAGCACGAATCAAGCCATGAAGGGTTGTAATTGAGCCAGTAGGGAGCCAAGTGGGGAGCATATCATGGCTCAGGCGACATGGTGGTAGTAGGTCTATGTGAAGAGGACCAAGCTCAACATGGAGGCAGGCATGGATAGTAGGGTAAGGTCACATCTAAGGAGACACGAGTTAACGTGGAGGCATATACACGAATGGGAGTTTGAGCTATGATAACGGTGGTCATGGAGAGGAAGCCAGTGCACGCTGGGAAATGAGAAGTGAACACCGGTAGAGGTAGTGTCAGGATTAGGTAGAGAAAAGGAGATTGGAGGTTGGGCCAACAAACCAAGAGATGCAAATCAAGGGAATATAGGAAACGGGCTGGCAAGGTAACCACCAGCAGAGGGAGGTTACGAAACTTGACGACAAAGGGGCGACGGATTGACGCCAATAGGCACGGGGAGTTTTGCAATCAGCAAAGCCACCAACAAACAATCGCCAAACTGCTAGGAGGGCACCATTAAGTAGGATAACTGCCAAACATAATTGGTCAACAGGGAATTTGTCGGGAAACTTAGGAAAATTCAGGCAAGGCCCAGAAAGTAGTCAGGCATACTGTAGAAAATTTTGGTCACCCAGAAAACTACAGAAAAGACCTCGGGAAGCACCCAGAAAAGGACCAGGAAGCCCGTAAAATAGCTTAGGTATCCCAAAAAGGAATCTGGGCAGTAATGAGGTTGTCAATATGGGTAGTGGGTATCGAATCTAGGTAGTAGAAGATAGATGTGTTGGGTGACTTGTTGAGCAAGATGATCTCGGGCAGGTGAAGACGTAATTTCACTTATATATTTAAGCCACAAGAGAGCACATAGGAGAAAATAATGACTTTTTCTCATGTGCTTGAAGTCATCCACTTAGAAGCAAAGAAGGACATTTTCTCAAGTTCTAGAGCTAAGGTTTGGCTAACCAATATTGAGTACCATTAAGTAAAAGTAAGGAGTTAACCTAAATAACATTGATATCCTTGCCTCAGCAAGGGATTTTTGTTAAAGCTCTTCAGTGAAAAAGGGTAATATTTTCCTAATTATAAATTAAGAATAAAGATAAAATGATTTATTATACCAAGAAAACATCTTGGTATTTATAAATAACTATTTAAATGATATTGCAAATAAGTTAAATGAAGTAAGTTAGAGTAAAGAATGATTGATTGTCTTTTATTAAAAATAAATGTTTAAAAGGCTATAAAATCTTATCTACAAAAGAAGAAAAGATTAACTAGCAGCTAATGCATGGGTATGCATGGACAACTAGTAACTAATGCATGGGTATGCATGGGAAACTGGCAGATAATGCATGGATAACTCTCAGCTATTTATGGAACCTATTATCTTAACTACATAAGTTGGAAGTTAATGAGTTAATTGGTTGAGTGACAATTAAGATAAGATATTTATCTTAAGCTAATTAGTTAAAGTTAGCTAAGGTTAAATAAAACTAACTAAGTTAAAGTTAGTTAAGTTAAAGATAAATTAACTAATTAGTTAAAGATTGACTAAGTAAGTTGATCAGTTAAAATTAACTAAAGTTAATAAGTTAAGTTAGGATAAGATCAAACAAAAAATTATCTTGGAAGTCCAAAGAAGAACAAAAAGGATGTTTTCCTATAAAGAGGGCACCGATGTGTTCATAAGGGGGTCTTCTTCAGAGGCGAAGAATCCAAGGAAAGATGAATAAGATTGATTTGAGAAAATGGAGTAATACTCTTGCGCCTAGTGGATTCGTGCCCAACTCGAGGGTGGTCTCTCGGCGGGAAACCTACATTGGACAGAGACCATTTGGATGGTTGGAACGTTGCAGTCAAGTTTTCAGTCGCCCATTCTAGACCGCTAAGATAAGTGTTTATTCCCGTTTGTTTTCAAGTAAGTATATTATTGTTGTCGAGATTAATAGCCTTAATGGCGGAAGTTATTTTATTGTTGTCTTTCCTTCTTAAAATATATAATTGAGCCATGGTGGCATGGTTCAGGTTTTATATTGTTTGTTAAAAATGCCATAAAAAAATGTTTCGTGTTGTTTTATATTCTTAGTACGAATGATAATATTATTGGTTCAGTTTTACATTTCTTAGTATGCCATAGTAAAATTTTGATTATGTTCAAAGTATCTTGCTTAGATTGTTTTTTTATGGATCATTCGACACTTACAGGTTTTCATTGTTTTGTTATAATAGATATAAATAATCTATGTTCAGATTTATCATGCTAATTTATGGTAGCAGGGTTTTTATTTGTATGGCATATAAGGGATGAATGATTGACCGTATTTACCTTTCACTGTAGCTTAGTTTGTGGGCATCAGAGATATGATAAATAGCTTAGATTTACAATGCTAAGTACTGTATTATGATTTCATGGTTCCAACTCCAAACTTGTCGACAACAAGCTGCGTTAGCCATCAATAGCCATATATCTAAGTGATGTTTTGAAATGAAAATTATGTTTATGTATTAGTTAGAATACATATATTTTCTGTGCATAAATGGATACATGTGTTTGGAAGAAAACGCTCCGAACAAAATATATGTTTAATAATGGAGTATGTGTATTTATATGCATTGTTAAACATAGTATCTATATATTATTAAAACTAGTACATTTAATTAATATTTTGATATATATATATATATATATATTGTTAAATTGAATTTGGGATTCCAGTTCTCATGATTGAGGATAGTTTATATATATATATATACAGAGAGAGAGAGAGAGAGAGAGAGAGAGAGAGAGTTGATGAGTATAGAGAAGTCGATCGTAAGTATTCTGTAGGAGTAGGATTATGAGATCAAATGATTATGGGAATGCCATGTGCTCTATATGATATGACATGTTAAAGGAACCGAAATTGGTAAGTTCAACCAAGTAGATTGCAAAGGTTACTTTCAAAGGTATGATTTGATTAGTTATATTAAGCTAGGCATTATGTATAAAAGATTTGGGTTTAGAATCCTCTAGGTTGAAGTAATGACTTTTACTCAAAATAGTTAGCATAAGTTGGACCAATGATTTACCGGTGTAATGGTCCTTAATACTTGGTTAAGACTTCTACACAAATACTGAATTAAGAATGATTATAAAATCTACCTAATTCTTACTTAACCAAGCTAGTTTTAAAACCTATGTCATAAGTGTTGTATAAAATGTGTATCGATCTATGAATTGCTAAATTCTTCATAGAGCAACCAAGACTCCCCATGCTCGATTGTTAAAGGTAGATGGCTATGTTAAGTAAAAGAAAGTATTTGAGTGAAATTGATTCTTCGCCGGAAGGGATGTGTGATAATTGAGTTAAGAAACCCTTATTAGGAAAAATAAAGTAAGCCATAGTATGCTGCGCAAGTATTATGAAGGGTTTATCTTCCAGTTGACATAGAAGTAATTGATTTATGAGGTTATCATGATACTATGCTCAATTCAATAAGTGAGCAAATAGAACTCTATGGATGTAAGTTAAATTATCAGAATGTAAACATGAAGAACGCCAAACAACTTCTCAGTGCTGAAGTTAATTTATGTAAACAAGTGCTTTACAACAATACGAAGACCCATAAGAAAAGAAAATTTAGGGTATATTTTGAGGGAAATTACAAGAACTCCTTTCCATGTGACTCTGAAATAATATTTATCTATAATTATCATTTGTATCCTCTTTATCACACCTTTTGAATCACCCAAAACATATATTCCAATCAAAAGTTATGCAAGTTTCAAGTTAACTTACTTTTAGAAACCCTTGTTTGTAGGTTTTCTTAGTAGCCGACCTTGCTCCTAGATTATCTATGAAATTTTATCCTCTTCAAGTCTAGAACTTCATAATATAGTATCTTGGTATGTCTTCTTTGAAATTTCATAGGTTCGACCCAATTCTAATCTGCCAAGACAGAGAAATTATGGTAACTTTCCCAAAAGTTATTATTTTTGTCTCTTTCAAGAGTGTGAATTTGTACGGAGTGACACATGTATAATTTTATTGTTATGATTCTAATATTTTTACCACAAACAATACAGTCTATGTTCCTTCCGATGCAATAGACGACACTCAATTTAGCTCTCTAAATCTCAAGATATAGCGGTTTTTCCCAGAACACTTGCTTCGGACTAGTTTTTGGACTAGTCAAAAACTCTAGCTTACACATACTATAACTCCAAATTTATAATGAAATAGGACCTGCAAATTTTACCATAGGTACTTTGATATGTCTTATGAGGCTCCTACAACTTTTTTTGTCTGGCCATCCCCTACAAAATGTTAAAGTAAAATGGGATATGATACCAAATGTTATGCACCAAGTTCCCAAAATAGCATAAAATAGAAAGAAAGAGTAACCCAACACCTTGAGAATGGAATAAAAAGATGAATAAGAAGTCTCTTCAAGAGAGAAACCTCCTTATACAATATATCAAATGCACAAAATGAGATGAGATGATCCTAAACTAGGTATTCTTGGTGTGTGTGTGTGTGTGTGACAAAGGGCACAATAACAATTAAGATCCTAGCCAACCAATAAATAAAATATTAATATAATAATAGAAAAGGATTGTCACAATGTATTGTATATGGCTTAACAAACATAATAACAAAAATAAATAAAATCTTTATAATTATAAAATTTATAGTAAAGTAAACTAATATAAATCCACCTTAAACTATAAAACATTAATTAATACCATTGGATAGTTTGGTAATTAATCAATCTGAATATGAGTTTTGTCAGAGGCTTTGTATAAAACATATCCATAGATAGATTGTGTTTTTTTTAACAGGAATGGATATATTTTGTATTAAAACTAGCTGTGGCTTAATCGTATAGTGTGTCAATACAAATATAAGGAGTCAAAGCTTCCAACATTGTTTTGAGAGCCAAAAAAATTCAAAATGCATGTCTATTCTTTGAGCAACTCTCGGAGAACTAAACCATTTCTAAATGAATTACATAAGTATTGTCTAACGTATTGATTTAAAAGTAAAAAAAAATTACAAAACATTTTTAATTATCAAAATATGTTAAGCTTCGTCATTCCCACTTGGGGCTTCCTTCTTGACAACGACTTAGGAAAATGCAAACTGATCAACTACATCAAATTCCATGATGCCTCCCAAAACACATTCCTACTGGACTATTGTTTCCTCCATAAATTTTCCAAATTCATTGTGGAATGAGTCAATATTCATAATCTATTTATGCTTAGATTGATGACCACATGTTTACTTTTGTATTACATGGAATAATGTTTTTTTATGAATAACCTATATGGCTATGAACATGGAGGTTTCACATTGAGTTGTTAGTATGTAAGAGTTTATGGATTTAAAGTGTGTTGGAGTTGAGAAATGTCTCAACATTTGAAGTGGACACTCTACCCATCATCAATGGATCCACTCAACATGTTGGGACATTTCTAAACCCCAACACAATGTCACTCCACAAAATATTACCTAAAAACCTAAATGGCATAATTAATTAAGATCATTGAATGTTTTAATAAATAATCAATCATAGTATTAGATTCATTGATATTTGTGAAGGCTTTGTATACATGTTATCCATGTATAGCTTGTTGGAAATATTGTTGTCAGTGATGTCACAGGCAAGGGGAGACTACAAATGTCCAAGATAAAGATTGCAAGATGGAGATTGTTGGAAATATTGCTTTTGGATTTTTGATGTTCAATTTGGACACCCTATATTTGAAGGAATTTTTACTGTAGATAACTAGCTCAAATGGGAGTATATGTTGCATGGTTGGAAACCTTATTTCTATGCCTTTCCAACGGTATATGGAACTCCCTCTAACTCCACAGGAATGAGGAGATATGAAAGGATTTGAAAAATCAGCCCATCCAGAATTTTAGGTCAGCCCTACTAGGATATTGAACAATGTCAAATCAGCCCAAAAAGTGATTTAAGAGCACTACAAATAAGTGGATCACTGTCCTCATTTGTTTATTCAATTATCCACTCATGGATTTATGAAAAAAGTGTGCACTTGTGGAAGAGGAAGGTCTTTTAGGGTTTGAAGATGGATTTGAAGATGTTTTCTGGGTTTTGAAAATATTCTTGATGATATTCTCTTGAAGGTTTTTCTTAGGGTTTCTAAGGTTCTCTAAGGAAGAGAAGGTGCACCTTGTGAAGAAGAAGGGAGGTTTTCTTGCATGTTCTTCTTTGGATGAGGCTAAGATTGAAGGTGATTATGCTACATTTTGGAGCTAACTTGAAGGTGAACATATGTCATAATTAGGGCTAATTATGGTGCAAATCGAAGGCAAATTTTGAAGCAGATTATGGTGCATCTATAGAAAGAGGTGTTGTCTATTGGAACAGTGCAGATTGGCATAGGGTTAGAACATAGAAGAGAGTACAAGAAAAAATAGAAGCAACAAGAGTAGCAACATCAATAGCAGTAGCAGGAGATTGGTGTCACCAATAGGTCGGTGACTATATATTACTAAATCGGTGCTCAGTTGAGGAGATTGGTGTCTTCAGTAGGTTGGTGCTTACATATTGTTGAGTTGGTACTCATTTGAGGGGATTGGTGTCTCCGGTAGGTCAATGGCACAAACTTTGTAACAGTAGGTTGGTGCCTACATGAATTTATAAAGATAATTTTTTGTGGTTTTCTCCCAAAAGGGTTTTCATGTTAAATTATGTGTACCGTGATTTGAGCTTATGTGACTTTATTGTTTCAAATTAAATGAATGGTTAAAATATGAAAAAGTAGATTATATTGATTCGCCCCCCCTCTCAACATAACCATAATCCCAACATAGCTTGTATTATTGTATGAAGAGTAATGAGGTGCATCTACAACTCAACAGGCTCAATCGCCTCATATGACTCCCTTTGAATTGTCGATGGAGGAGGTGAAACTATCTCCCTTGGAGTCTCTTGCTCCTCACTATCAATCTACATGGGAGATCCTTTGGATCTCATGAAGACTACTTCCTCTTCATAAGAGACATCCCTGCTTACTTCAATCTGTATTTGCCCTCGGATGTATACCCTGCAAGCCTTTGAAGATTCATTGTATCCCACAAATGTACCCTTTCTGCCTAAAGGTTCTAGCTTTGTCCTTTTATCCTTGGGAACATGAATGTATACAGGACATCCAAAGATTCGCAAATGACCCACTTCTGGCTTCAAACCTGTGAAGGCCTCTTCTGGAGTCATGTTCCTCAATATTTTATGAGGACTTTTATTATGTACATACACTGCAGTACTAGAGGCTTATGCCTATAAAAACATGGGCAAATTCTGGTCATGGATCATAGCTTTGACTGCCTCGACAATCGTTCTATTCTTTCTTTCTGCAACCCCATTCTGCTGGAAGTTGTAAGGAACATTGTATTCCCTCTTGATTCCTACCTCCTTACAGAAATTACTAAATTCTAAGGAGGTGTACTCTCCTACGTTATCTGATCTTAGAACCTTGATTCTTCTCCCTGACAGGTTCTCAACCTGTGCTTTGAACTCTTTGAACCTGCTCAGCACTTCCTCAGTTTCCTTGGATTTCAAGAATTAAATCCAAGTCTTTCGGGAGTAATCATCAATGAATGTTATATATTACCAAAATCCACCCAAGGATGCAACCGACATGGGTCCACATAGGTCGGAGTGTACTAAATCCAGGATTCCCTTAGACCTACTGTCACTGTTGGGAAAATAATTCTTGGCATTCTTTCCAAGTGCACAACCTCTACAAATGCCATCATGTTCTACTCGGAGAACTGGAAGACCTGTCACCATCGTTCTCAAGGATGGAAGAGCTCTATAATGTAGGTGAGCAAGTCTTTTATTCCACAACTCACTCAAACTAATAGAATCATGTATTAGTGTCTGAGTTGGTTGTAATCTCAATTTGTACAGGCCCTCCTCTCGGCCCCAATCACATGTGTTGAACCAATACTAGGGTTCTTATGCCAAGCGAGAACCTTTCCATTAGAAAAGGAAACCTTGTAGCCTTTGTCCTCCAAGGCAGAAATAGAGACGAGGTTCCTTTTCATCCCAGGCACATACAATACATCACTCAAATGAAGAGGAACACCGGCGTCTAACTGGAAAGAAGTGGCCCCTACTCCCTTCACAGTATATCTGAAATCGTCACCAAGTACAACTCGTAGATGGGACTCTTTTTCTGCCATATCTATGATATGCTCTTTGTAACCTGTCATATGTCTATATGCACCACTATCTATTAACCAAGTGTCACTATTAGTAGGAACCATACCTCAGAGAGCTGAGATAAAGAAAAATTCTTCATTTCTCGACTTCTTATGTGAAGTTTCCTCATCAACATTAGCAGTGGAGGCATGTTGACTTCTCTTCTTCGAGTGGAAATCTCTGGCATAATGACCGTACTTCTCACAATTGAAGCACTGAATATATGAAAGATCCTTCTTCTTCTTTTGTGGAAATGGAGCCTTATTCTTTTCTAGAACTGGACCTGATCTTGCACCTTTTCCTTTTCTGCCATGATCCTTCCTTCCCCTTCTCCCCCCTCTCTTAGTATGTGAAGCAAGGGCTTGGCTCTCTTCATGATGGGAGGAATGTTAATTGCCTCTGGTTGCAAGTATGGTCTCTTCTTGAGTACAATCAGCCCATAATCTGTCAAAGTTCGGTAGTTTCGATCGTCCACTAATGCTTTGGATGAAAGGCTCCCAAGAATGAGGGAGACCATTAAGTGTCATCATGACAATTTCTCTGTTAGCAATGATCTCTCCAATGGTTCCCAATTGATCCTTTAGTTCAGTAATCTTCATGAAATAAGATGCTATTGAATCCCCTCTAGGCATCTTAATATTTGAGAGTCGTTCTCTCAAGGCAAGTGCCCTACTGACATTGGAGTTCTCAAATAGCTTCTTCAAGGTATTAAATATTGCCTTAGTTGTCTTCTTCTGGGAGATCCGAGGTATCAAGTGATCCTTGACAGAATCTATCAGAATCCTTCTTGCTTTAATATCATTTTTCTTCCATGATGACTTCTCTGCTTCTTCTTTTGGTTATGATGCCTCTTCTTCCACGAATATTTAAAGGTCATTCTCTTCTAAGATGATAATTATTCTAGACTTCCATGAATTGAAATTTGAATCCCCATCAAGTCTATCTTCGACTTTGATACTATTCATCATAACTGGGGGTTTGAACCTGATCCAAAAACCCTAGAACACAGGTTCAACGAATAATGTGCCACCATCTGCTTATAGAGAACTAAAGTTGCTAGGAATAACTTTGAACCCTTAACGTGAGCTCAAACCTATCTAATTTGCCTTATTATAGTTATTTCCATGGATTGGAAATATGGCCAATCCTTCACCAAGAGAGAAAATTTGAACTATTTATGCCTCTCCTCTATTATCCCACTACTTCATATAAATATTAAATCTCTATGACTTGTTCAAAATAGAGAAACTTATATACAGAAGAGTTAGTATTGCAATCGTTCGCTACTAAAGAGTGGGACGTGGCACATCTTGATAAAGTTTGCAAGGACACAAAATAAGAGCGGAAACATAAAGGGCATATTAATTGCCTTCTCATTATTAAACTCACATATATATAGTTTCACACAACACCAAAACCACTGTCTAATACTATGGGCCAGTGAATACCATGGGACGACTAATGACCAAGTCAACAACTAACTCAACTAACTTAACCAACAACGACACATGAGATTACAACTCTTAACACACCCCCTTAATCTCAAGTGGGATGGTGTGGTCAGCACTATCAATGCCTAAGTGTTGCCTCTGAAACTCAAATGCAGATGTACCCAAACCTTTGGTAAACATATCAACTAACTGCTCTTTAGAGCCACATAACATCAAACTAATCTCTCCATTATTGACTAACTCACGTATAAAGTGATAGCGAGTGTCAATGTGTTTACTCTTCCTATGAAATACATTATGTTTAGACAACTGTATGGAAGAACTGTTGTCACAATATATGGTTGTTGGTTCTTTTTCTATATGCCCCATGTCCTTCAAGAGTCTTTTGAGCCAAACTACATGGCATGCTACTATAGTTGTTGCAATATATTCTGCTTCTGCTGAAGACATGCTCACAATGGGTTGTTTCTGAGAAACCCAAGAAATAAGACTGGTACCAAAATGAAAAGCATAACCAGATGTGCTTTTCCTATCATCAATACTACCTGCAAAATCACTATTTGTGTACCCTGTGAGAGTACAGTCCTATGAATGAGTGTACCAAAGTCCATAATCAATTGTACCTGCAGCATATCTCAGAATTCTTTTTCCAACTTTCCAGTGAGAATGTTTGGGAGACTCCATAAATCTAGAAATAAGGCTGACAACATACATCAAATCAGGTCTAGTAGCAATCAAATACATTAAACTGCCTAGTAATCTTTTGTAAAGTGTAGAATTTACTATTGTTCCTTCATCATTCTTGCTTAATTTGGTTCCTGTTGTAATGGGGGTTTCTATTGGCTTACATTTATCCATTTTGAATCTCTGCAGAATGTCACTAGCATACTTATACTGACAGATGAAGATCCCATTTTCACTTTGATCAACTTCCAAACCAAGGAAAAACTTCATAAGACCAAGATCAGTCATCTCAAACTCCTTTTTCATGACTGTCTTAAAGTCTTCTAGCATCAAATTTCCAATATAGATCATATCATCAACATAAAGACAAATAAGTAAAATGTTACCTTGTTGATCTGTTTTGACAAACAGAGTAGGTTCATTATTGCTTCTGTTGAAACCATTATTGATGAGATAAGAGTAAATTCTGTTGTACCAAGCTCGTGGAGCTTGTTTGAGACCATACAAGGCCTTTTTCAGCTTACATACCTTATGTTCTTGACCTTTGACAGCATAACCAGGTGGCTGGTCTACATAGACTTCTTCCTCAAGTATGTCATTCAGAAAAGCAGATTTCACATCCATTTGGTAAACATGCCACTGGTTTTGAGCTGCAATTGCAAGTATAGCTCTGATGGTGTCCATCCTTGCTACTAGAGCAAAGGTTTCATCATAGTCTACACCATATTGCTGAGCAAAACCTCTTGCAACAAGCCTTGCCTTGTACTTTTCTATCTATGATTTTTCATTCAACTTGGTCTTATAGACCCATTTTACACCAATGCAACTTTTATCTGATGGGAGATCAACTAGATCCCAAGTCTGATTCCTCTCAATAGAATCAATCTCTTCATTCATTGCTTGGACCCACTGTGGATCTTTTGTTGCTTCTTCAAAACATGTTGGATGACATGAAAATAGTGCATACTGTAGTTGCTCATCAATGACAGGAGTTTGTTCATATAGATCTCTTAAGCTGGTTCTCTGGTTCTGTGAGGAACTGTCTGCTGGTGTCCCTTCTTGTTGTTGTTGCTGTTGTACTTGAAGTCTAGGCATTCTGAGTGGTTTTGGTGGTACTGGACTGTCTGTCTGTTGAATGTATGTTGTATCAATCCAGCATTTATCTTCCATAAATTTTACATCTCTGCTCACCACTACTTTCTTGGTGACATGATTATAAAGCTTATAGGCTTTATGTTTTTCACTGTAGCCTGTGAAAATACACCTTTCACTCTTCTTGTCTAACTTCTTTCTTAACTCATATGGTATGTGTGCGAATGCAACACATCCAAATATCTTGAGATGTGAAACACTAATCTGAGTGCCACTCCATGCTTCTTCAGGTATTTTGTCTTTAACACTTACTGTGGGAGACTTGTTTAGTAGATATACTGAACATGCAACAGCTTCTGCCCAATAATCATCGGATAACTTCTTGTATGATAGCATACTTCAAGCCATGTTCATGATGGTCCGATTCTTCCGTTCTGCAACTCCATTCTGCTGTGGAGTGTATATGGTGGTGTATTAGTGTTGGATTCCATGTTGCTTACAGAACTCTGCAAAGTCATGAGAGACATACTCACCTCCACCGTCTGATCTAAGTATTCTGAGTGGTTTACCTGACTACTTTTCAGTCAAAGCTTTGAACTCTTTGAATTTGGAGAAAGCATCTGACTTATTTCTAAGAAAGTAGATCTAGACTTTCCTGTTATAATCATCAATAAATGTTAGGAAATTCAGACTACCTCCAATAGACCGGGTTTGCATGGGTCCACATAGGTATGTGTGAACAAGTTCAAGGTGTTCTTTGGCTCTATTTGTAGAAGTGGGGAAGATGTCCCTTTGGTGTTTCCCTAAAAGACAGTCTTCGAAAGAACTTGACTGTTCATTCATGACTGGTAATCCTTTGACCATGGATTGTTTTTGTAGATGAGAGAGACTCTGAAAGGGTGTATGACCATACCTACAATGCCACAACCAGGTTTCGTCTTGACGGGAGACGGTATGAGCATATGACTGTGACAGGATAGCACTCCTCAGGCTGAGTTGGAAAATTCTATTCTTGGTCCTTTCTACTTTGGCTAGGAGTCTTCTACTAGGAGCTTTATCATAGACAGCACAGTAGGAATCAATGAACCTAACATCATACTTATTCTGAATCAGTTGACCCACACTGATCAGATTGACCTTGAGATTTGGAACGTAGAATACATCATTTATGTACTTCTTCTCATTTTGTTTGGTAAGTATAGGAATAATACCTTTACCTTGAGCTGGAACGAGATAGTGATCACCCAGTTTGATCTTTGAATTAACAGATGGATCTAGATCAGAGAATAATGATTTGTTACCTATCATATGATTGTTGCATCCATTGTCTAGCAACCACGCATCTGATTGATGTTCTTCTTCAGTCGCCTAGTATGACAGAAACATAACTTCTGACAAATGTTCTTCAACATTGGAGACATTTTCTCTGCCACTGTTTTGATATGCTTGCTTCTTTCTGCAGTCACGTTCATAGTGGCCATATTTCTTGCAGTAGTTACACTGGAAATTGGACCTATTAGTCCATCTCTTGCCTCCTCTTCCTCTCTGGTTTTGAGGGTTATGACTGTGCTCACAGTGATCTGTGTGTTCATGGGCAATTCTATCCTCTGTGGAATTAGAACTCCTTCATCTTTTTCCTCCTCCTCTACCTCCTTGACCTCGACCTCTGTTGAAAGAAGTCTGAGTGCTAAATGCATGAGATATAGACTCGTCTTCCTGACTCATTCTAGCTTCATGAGACAAAAGTGACCTTGTTAACTCTTCTAGGGTAAATGTCGACAAATCCTTAGATTCTTCCATGGCAGTAACCACCAGAGAGAATTTCTTAGTGAGGCATCTAAGTACCTTTTCAGCAATAGCCTTCTTCTCTAGGGCTTCGCCAGAGGTTTGGAATTGTGTGACAATCCCAGAAACCCTAGTCATAAAATGATCGACAGTCTCAGTGTCCTTCATCTTAAAAATTTCAAACTGGAGTCGAAGGGTTTGGAGTCTTACCGTTTTAAATCTGTCGGTACCTTTGTATGCAAATTGGAGAAGATTCCATGCTTGATGTGTGGTCATAGCTCCAACGATCCGCGAGAAAATGGACTCCTCAATGCAACTTTGGATCAACCACTTCGCAATGAGATTGCGGTCTCTGCTTTCGTCGAGGGCCTTCTTATTTGCATTAGTCATCGCAACAAGAGTAGTTGTCATCATTTTTGTGAACTCCTTTTCGACCATGTCCCAACACTTGTTGAGTTATAAAAAGGTTTGCATCTTGATAGACCAAAATTCGTAATTCTTGTCGTTTAACATTGGACCTGAGATCGGCTTCATGTTCAGACTTGCCATGGAGTATGAAAACTATTAAACTGACCGGCGCAAGCTTCTAACTGACATAGTGCATCGGGAAGATATTTATAGAGTAAAGGAAGACCGATGCCATTTTCCTTCTAGCAGGTTGAGCCACCGACGCAGTTTGTCTTCATATAAGGTGCATCAACCAGTGCAATTTTCCTTCTAGCAGGGTGAGCCACCGGCTCAGTCCCCCTCCAAGCAGGGTGCGCCAGCCGGCTTAGGTTGCCTTCAGGCAAGGTGCGCCAGCCGACTCAGTTTGTCTTCAGGTAGGGTGAGCCAACTCAGAAGGTGGCACAGTTTTCCTTCAGCAGGGGTGCACCAGGGTCTCTTCAGGGATTTTTGAGGGTGCGACTTCGCCGGATCAGGGTACAACTTCATCGGATCGTGGGAAAAAACAAATGAGAGAAACATTGTCGCGGCCTGAGTGTTCCGTCTCCGTCCCGTGCTGCAATTTTCAGTCGAGTGTGTGCTCTCCAGCTTCTGAAGAGGCTTGCCCCAAAAACAAGGTTTAAGGATCAGGTCGTCAGCTCTGATACCATGATAAAGTTTGCAAGGACACAGAATAAGAGCGGAAACACAAAGGGCATATTAATTGCCTTCTCAGTATTAAACTCACATATATATAGTTTCACATAACACCAAAACCAATGGCTAATACTATGGGCCAGTGAATACCATGGGACGACTAATGACCAAGTCAACAACTAACTCAACTAACTTAACCAACAACAACACATGAGATTACAACTCTTAACACATATGTCCACTGCTGATAGAAAACGAAAACGCATCAAACGTTTCTCAATGTGTAAATCAAAGGGTTTTAACCCTGCGTGCACTTTTTTTTGAATATGTGAAGGATACCAATGTGGGGTGGATCGACGGCAATGTCCTTTCACAATTAGATCGACGGCTTCATAGAGGAGCATGTTGTGACATGGAATGGATCACAGCTTCATCTTCTGCAACCTAGGGTTCAGATTGTTGGTTTGAGATCATATATAGCGTTCATATCGTTGTGGAATGGATCAGTGGTTTCACCTTTTTCAAGCTAGGGTTCATATCACTGGGCCTGTTTGAAGCCAATGGGAGTTCGAAATGTATGAGAAGACCTTCATTGACACAAGACTTCACAGATTCGCAGATTGATTTCCCACATCACCTTCACGCTCTAAGATTGCACAACAGCTCCTTTCAATTGCTCTGATACCATGTTAGAGTTTAAATAGCATAATAAATTTAATTATATGCAGCGGAAAATAAACACGGATCACAAAAAGAATAACCATGAATGTAAGAAAAATGAGACACATAGATTTATCCTGGGAAACCCAAGGGAAGAAAACCCAAAAACCTTCCTTACTCAGAAAAAAACAGTTCAAAATACAAGATACATATGCAACAAAAGATTAAAAAAACAGATAGATATTTGTCTTCTCTGCCCCAAACTTGCGCAATAGATCAAATGAATTTAGCAAAAGAGGATGATCCAAATTGAGTGAAAGGTCACTCAATTTATACAATCTTGATGGATCAATTTTACACATTTTAAAGAATAAAATAATAATAAATAATATTCTTTTTGGGCCGACTTCTTTGTGAGGATACCTCAAGAAGTTATAATTTTCAACAATTATTGCTATTAATCCTTTGTTTCAGCATTATTATAATTTAATTTAATTTAATAGTGTTTACTAGTAACAAAATTTAGAAAAAAAATATAAAAGAAAAATCAAATACTTGAACAATTTTCAGAGAAGGGAAATATATATATTAAAATTTTATTAAGAAAAAATATAAAATATAAATATAAAAGAAAAATCAAATATTTGAACAATTTTCAAAGAAGGGAAGTATATGTATTAAAATTTTATTAAGAAAAAATAAAAGATAAAAAATATAAAACTAATTATGGTCATAGTTTTATGAAAAAAAATGAAACAATGAAAATAACATTTTCTTTAACATCAAAGTTAACATTATACACCATATAACCCTACATGCATCCATAAATGTAAATGTCATTAAAGTTAACATTATACATCATATAACCCTACATGCATCCATAAGTGTAAATGTCACATACATGTCTTGCTTAATAAGTTCATCAAATATGTATATCATAATTCATATGTCTTGCTTAATAAGTTCATCAAATATGTATATCATAATTCATACAATTAAGGTATTAATTACTTTGAAATATATAAAGTCAAGTGAAATATGTCTTCAATATTGTTCTTGATATCTTTAAATAAATTTACATTTTAACATTTTATTATAATTTAGTTAAATTTAATAATGTTTATTAATAATAAATTTTGGAAAGGAAAAATATAAAAAGAAAGATGGAATATTTAAATAAAATTCAAAGAAAAGAAAAATATAAAAAGAAAGATGGAATATTTAAATAAAATTTAAAGAAAGGAAATATATATATTAAAATTTGAATCGAAGAAATTAAAAGAAAATAAAAAAATAAGAGAAAAAATATAAAACTAATTATGGTCATATTTTTATGAAAAAAATGAGAATATGAATATAGTGTTTTTCTTAACATGAGAGGTTATGAAAATGCATTAACATTATACACCATATAACCTTTCATGCATCGATAAGTGTGCGGTAGGGGCTTGCCTTATGAACTATTAAGGTTCCTTCTTATCCCTAATGATCTCCCTCCACCGTATTAATCAATATTGCCAGTCCTCTCTTCCCATATCGAACAAAACAATCTATTCCCTTCCTAACCAATATCCATCTCTCCCTATTCGATCTTTCATAACAAAACTTTAACTCTAAAACATAGAAGAGATTCGATACTAAATGCTTCTTAATTGAATATGCATCCACAAGATTCTAATTATGTATTTGTTATGTCTTTGACATATATTTTTCGAGTCGACCTATTAGTTTGGACTTAGGTTTCAAGTATTTGAAATTTGCCAAAGTCTGTATATAGTTTACATATTTTTAATTTTTAATTTTTTTTAAAATATTGCATTTATCTAACCGTCTATTGGATCTGTGCCACTAACATTTAACGTTTCCCTAAGGCTTTGTGTCCCAAGCCTTGGCGGCGCATTTGCGTCAGCCAGGTCCTGGGGAGCGTACCCATTGGCAAGTTCTCCATGCCCTGGCGAGAGTACCCACTGGCAAGTGCTCCATGCCCTGTCTCCCTCTAACCTTTAAGTGTTTCAGGTACGAGAGCTGAGCTACAGAAGAGAGTGGACATGGACATGGACATGGCTAGATTTAAAAAACAAATTATTCTGGAATGCAATCTCGTCATACAGAATGAAACATGGCACTTGACAGCAATGAAAACTGGGGTAAAAGGGGAGGATGCTAAGACCAAATTCAATTATTCTGTGACACCAGATTATTGGGTATTGCAGAAATTAAATGTGAATTTACTACATCTCAACAGCTGCCGATAATGTTCAATCTCTAGGAATACCAGATTGGCCTATAGTTTAAAGCAGTAAACATGGCAAAACTAAAGTTGGATTTGGGACTGGACCGTAATTCGCTTGCATCTGGTTCAATGGACACAAGCTTTTTTGACTGGCAAGTTCTGACTAAACCTTATTTATGGGGGTGCTACTAATGAAATTGCCGGATCATCTGCACAATCTACTGCATACAAGGTAAACTCTAACCGTTGCCTCTGTAACTTATACTATATACCCACTTGGTGCTTGCTTTGTTATTGCTCCTATCGTTTCTACGGTTGCTTCCTTTGCAACCTTAGATAATCAAAAGGGCACAGTCCACACCATAACCCTGTTGAAAGACAAAAGGCTTCACACTGAAACTGTAAAGCTATCTTCCTATCAGAGATACAAAAAACCCACAAAAATTACAGAGTAAACAATTAAACCCATTTGCACAAACCTACAAACATTGATGTTTTATGTTTTAATCTTCTGCAAATAAACCCTCAACAGAAATAGGTGAAAAAAATGAAATTATGGGCGTAAAATAATACCTCGAAAACCACAGATGTGGTGCTACAGGTCGCAAACGAAGTCACAGCTTTTGAGAATCTTCATAGCCATGAGGAAGAAGATCAGACAAAACGACTGCTATTAGTTCTTTTTCATTTGCTCTGCTAACAACTTTGTATATGTATGTGAGCGCTAACATTTATCTTTGCATGTGTATCCGAGCAGGGTCATGTCTCTATGATGGTTTGGATCTAGTAATATAAAGATAGAATCTTGCTTACAAAGGTAATAATATCGATCTAAAACCTTAGAATAAGCTGCCAAATCTGCTGGATACGTATGCTGCTGGATAAACTTAATCTACAGGATCTACTTATGCTTCACTGACATCTGAAACTACTGCTACGAGCTATGCGTCTGGAAACACAGCAAGGCGGCTGGATGATGGTCAATCAGAAAGATAAAGCCGAACAAGACGGGCCTTTACATATGCGTTATCTTTAAATACCAGAGATTTAAATATGGAATCTCAGGTCGGTCGAGCTTCATTTGTTTCCAAGACAAGAGGTAAAGCTCTGGAACAACACCCCTAAACATATTTAGTGTTTCATAATATGTGAAACATATCTCCCTGCAAATATCCATGCCCATAAATACTCACTACAAATAAAAAACTAACAGGGGAGGAGAATTAATCCATGGTTGGCGATGGCAAACGCTTGTTCTCTTTGACGTGGATAAATGACTAGGGTGAAGAAACCTCCACACACTTATCCGGTGAGATCAAATGCCAGTTAAAAACAATAATTTAGATACTGTGATCCGCATACAATTGGTTTTTAAACGAGGCTAACAAATTGACTGGCAAAATCCATTAGGCCATAACATTTGAGGAGCCGCGTAGCAATTAGTAGACCAGGTGCATGCTAGTTAGCATTGCAGTTTAACGCGTTGCGCGATGTCCCTTTCGAGCTGGAGTACAAACTGAGAGACTCGTATTTTGTGACCTGACCTGCAGCTAAGTTATATTTTTTAACTTCTATTATCCAACACCTAAGACTCGGATGTTGACCATGTTGGTGACAGGTTTTGTTATTCATTAGAGAATAAACCTTTATTTCCACCCTTCTTTGTGGTTGACATTCACCAAGTCTCCCCATGAAGTAGTTTGATTAAGTCATTCAACCCTAGCTTGTTTGCATTTCCCAATAACATCACTAGATTCTCATAGGAATCTAAAAGGTTTTACAACAATGTCTTAACTTGATCATGTTTAGAGATGTCCACCTCTACCGTGGGAAGTTTATCTATTGAAGCTGCCACAGTGTTCATATGGCAAGCTATTGTTTCTTTTTCTGCCATCCTCAAGGTCATGAGATTTCATTGCAAGTAGAATTTATTTATGACAATCAGTCTCATAAAGTCTAGTCATGGTTGACCAAACATCCTTTGCATTGTTTAAGCGTAGACGCATTCAACAAAACAAAGTTCGAGAGACTAATATGATAGTAGCTTTTTCCAGTCCTCCTCGCCCATGTCTGTTGTTTTTGTCCCTTACACAATGATTCGAAGTTTTTGTTTAGAATCCTATGTAGCAGCAGAAGAAGAAAAAATTCTTTAAATGAAAAGGAGTATCTTCTCACAAAATTTTGGACCAATCTAACAATTTGATTTTAAAATTTCAGCACGAATCCCAAGGTATCTCAAAAAAAATATAAGAAGGCTGAATTCAGTCCTGCTACATAAGGAAAACGTGATTAAAATGATGAGATTTACCTTCTGCTGAAGTTTCAGCCCATTCTGAGCACTTTTGCATGATTCCCAAGGTCATCAGAAAGTGCCATACACAGACTGATTTCTGATCTTCTGCTGGGCTAAATTTCATCCCGATATGAGTATCTCGAATTTTGCATGTTTCCCAAAGTTGTAAAAAATTGCTTTATGAACAGAGAATTGGCTAGAGTTGCAGGAGGAGAAAATGCATATATGGCTATGAGCCACCTTCTAGAAAAAAATCAGCGGAGTCGAGTATTTTAATTTGGTTAATTAAAATTTAAAACCCCATTACTGCAAAAGCCTATACCACTTGTCGTGAACCTACATGCACTACTTAAACTCTTGAACCAGAACTACGGAATTCAATATCATGACTAAGAAGCATTAGAACACATAACAATTGAGTATAAGAATGAAAATTGTTTATGAAGACAAGCCCTATTTGAGAGAGGGCACTGTCCAACCACTTCAAGGGGTCAATCTCCAATTATGGAGTCAAAATATTCAACATCTCCTCGAACTACATACAATGGCGTTTTAATAGATGGATTTAGTGGAGAGGAAAGAAGTTACTAATAGAATCATGGAATGTGCTAAGATACTGGTTCTTAATTAAAAGAAAGAAGGCAAGTTCTATGAGGCGATGTTACTAAATAGGAGAGAGTTCTTAATACACATCCAAAGAAGAGATAGTTCCTATTTAGAAGATGTTATGGGCATAATATATTTCCAATTCCCACTTACATTTATAAGAGGAATAGAGTAAAGGAGAAATAACTTTATGATTAGGAACATAACAAGAGCATTCGTGTGGTGTCTCAAAAGGAGGATGGTTTTAGTAAATTTTTGCAGGAGTGATTAAACCATAAGCTGGCGGAGTTGGATGTGGTTAGCAGTCCAAACACGCGAAATGTCAAGATGGTAATTGCATAGTATAAATGTTATTTGGGTCACATAGCCAAGTATTGCTCTGAAAATAAATATTTTTTAATTCAGGTCATGTCAGTTTAGTTCATTGTATGTGTGGAGAGAAATTTGCACCAGTGGGATTAACAGAGCCTTTTTATGTTCTATTGGAATTGGGTGAGGCAATCTGCATGTTTGCAATTATACGTGACAGATCTGAAACAGACGGCCAAAGCAAATCAAAGAACTTGTTGGGCACAATTTGAGAAGATCCATACGACAAAGATTACAAGATATATATTTGTCAATTCGTTTAATAAATGAGATGCAGATAATAAATGAGTGTATTAAAGGATATCTCTTCCCAATTAGGCTCATTGCAAACGTAATGGTACAAGCTGTCGCATTCATTTCAGATTTCAAGCTGGGAATTTTTTTTATTAGCATTTAACATCTTAATAGTTATCTTAGTTTTGCATTTCTTGATTTGCAAAAAGCTGGCTATGATTATAGGTAGAGAGGAGCATAGTATCATTGTAGTTTGTGTACTTTCTTGCTGTATTTGTTGTCCAACTTTTGCAAATCAAGAAGATTAGAACCTGGATTGGTTGCTATAAAATCTCTGCAGTTTTCTTATCCTGGACCTGTTACATTGCGCTAGATCTATCACGCTTCACTCTTTCTACGTATTGATGCGGTGATCTTTCTGCGTTCTATTGCATTGATATGTGCGCAGATACACAATCAACACATTGCATCAAGTAATTGCTAGTCAAGACTAACCACCACTGGGAGTAGTTTGTAAGAGTATTGTTCTAATCGTGGCCATGTGGGGGCTGGGTGTACCTTGTAGGTCGTGATGGTGGTGCATAGGCCAGAGCCGGCCTTTGACATGAAAATAGATGCAGTGGCAACAGATCTCCTAACATAATTCACTAATTGTATTTTGAAAATGTGCATAGACTTTAAGTCTCATTTCATTCTTAAATTATGTTATACACAAACTGAACCTAGATGACAGTGCAATAGGTTTAAAATATGCATAAATTTTATTTACTTTTTATATTTATGTAGATTTGCCATGAACGCAAATGAAAATTTGCAGTAAATATGGTAGGCTTCGGCTACCTTGTGCACATTACAGAATGCTTCGGATCACAATGTCAGAATGTAAATGTATCTCGCTGGATTTTCCTCCTCAACCTTTCCTTCAAAAGAAATCATCTATGGCATGTTCTTTTTTATTTATGTTTCTGTCCAAAATATATGCTTGCTTTCATTTAGATAACCACGCCTTAATCGATTTTGTCCAATAAGTATCTTTTAACGCAAATGTGCTTTGTGTGGGACATCTGGGCTTTCGCATCACTTTTACATTTATTTAATGGTTTTAAATTTTAAATGAAAACATGTTTTTATTTACAAAAATAGAAACATAGGTATCATAATATATAATATATATTGATAACTTAATCTGAAAAATTTGGGGTCTTGCTAATAGGCGGGGTGGTTGGGTTTTTACGGCGTCCCCACTCACGCGCCAGTTACATTGTCATGAAAAAAAAAAAACTTAATCTAAAAAATATATATTGATAACTCAATGTGTACAGAAGACCTTTTTTTAGCCCTTATACAGCTCCACCTTTCCATAACTAAATGTGCATAGAAGACATTTCCATTATTGAAGTTTTACTTATTTTTTATATTAGTGGAATTTAGTGAATTATAGAGTTGGTTTTTAATTGCTTATGAAAAGAGTTGGTTTTTAGTTCTTTTAATTAATGTTATTTGTAAATTTTAATTATGTTTAAATGATTTTATTTGATTTTATTTCTACTACTCAAATTGTTTTTATATGTTTATGAATTTTTTATAAGTTATGAATAGATTAATTTTAAAATTTTAAATATTTTTTTAAATTAAATTTATTTGTAAATTTTAATTATTTCAAAATGTTTTAATTATATAAATTAGATTATTTAAATTAAAATGTCTAAAATTCATAAGCTGCTATCTAAAAACTTTGCGATTAAAAACATAAATATAATTAAATAGACAAAAATATGCACAAGCATCACTTTTGAGCTAATGGCAATGTCAAGGACATTGCCACCTAGGGGAGAGGCACCAAATGTGGTGCGGGGTCCACGCGAGCACGCGAACGGACACCCGGCAGTCCACGTTAGTTGTACGACAGGTGCCCATTCGGATCCGCCGCGTGTCCAGCACATGTGTTGGGGTTTTGTTAGGGTTTACGTGACAGGAAGGGTTTCATTTGAATGTTTCGCCCGGGCTGCTCTACCACCCTGTGCAATGTTGTTCGGGACCGATGTGTGGTCGTTTCGGCACCCCGGTAGTGGTCCGCCGGGGCTCCATTGCCCGCGCAGGCCTGCGTCCATGGTTATCCACCTCGTTGCTGTCAGTGGAGCTGGTGTGAACCCTTCGACGCGCGCCCTTGTCCCCGTTTTGGTCGGCATTCCTCCTACTCCAGTTCAGATGGGATGGTTTCTAGAGTTGTTTGGCTGGTGGTTTCGTTCGGTGGGCGTTCTCCTTGGTGCAGCAGTCTCCGTGTTGGCGTTCCTGATCACGGCATTATGCGCGTCCTCCTGTGCCAGCTACGGGGTCGTGAAGGTTGGCGACGGCGGTTTCTACCTTCGGCAATTATACAGGTAGGGTTTCCCTACCAGCGTCTGAACAGTGTTTATAAACACTCCACCTCGCTTCAAGGATGTCGTTAACCCTGCGGCTCGTTTTCTCGGTGGTTGGATGTGTTTGCTTGTCTGTTTTGTGTTTGTGCCTCGGCTCTGCGTATTCGGTGGTTTCTTGGGTTTGTCTTGCAGTTTTACTGTTCTGGCTATGCGTGCATGGTTGTAACTTGGGACAGGGTTGGCCTTGCAGGGTTTCGTATGGGATTATTTGTTTTTCTGCAGCTTATATTGGGCGTTTTTGGGCACATATATGGCGTTTTTGGGCACATATATGGCGTTTTTTGGGCACATATATGGCGTTTTTGGGCACATATATGGCGTTTTTGGGCACATATATGGCGTTTTTTGGGCACATATATGGCGTTTTTGGGCGTTTTTGGGCACATATATGGCGTTTTTGGGATTATTTGTTTTTCTTGGTATATCTGGCCTTGCAGGGTTTCGTTTCTGGGTATATCTCGCCTTGCAGGGTTTCGTTTCTGGGTATATCTCGCCTTGTAGGGTTTCATATGCGTTATTATGGATATGCTTACTGTAGGGTTTCGTTTCTGGGTATATGCTTACTGTTTGAATTATTGTGTAAGTTTGCTTGCCGATATGAAAAATTTGCAGTGTAGGTTTTAGGTTTTGATATTCATCTTTATTTCCCTTTACTGTTTGAGGCTGCATAAGAGGTAAAGGCTTGAATTGTGCTTCAATTTGCAAAGGTTCCCTTCGAATTAGGACCACCATATATTCAGGAATAGGGTTTGGCCCAACCATTGTGAATTATGGGAACTGTATGCAACCACACTCGTCTAAGTCGATGTCCTTTATGTAGGCTTATGCTTGAGAGGAAATTGCAATGGTTGGTTGGTTGAATGCTGGTTCAATTATGGTTATGCTCGCTGTAATATAATGTGTGAATGTTTGTTGGTTGAATGCTGGTTCAATTATGGCTCAATTACGATTTTGGTTATGTTTCTGGGAATTATGGCTCATTTATGATTTTGGTTATGTTTCTGGGAATTAGGCAGCAGTATGTTTTTGAACTTGACATCCATCTTTATATTACTGTTTGAGGCTGCAAGATAAGCAGAGTATGTGGATATTCGGTTTGGCATGGCCCCTCGTGGATATGAAAATGTTGTGGATTTGAAATATAGTGTGAATGTTGGTTTAAAGCTGGTTCAATTATGGTTATGCTCGCTGTAATATATAGTATGAATGTTTGTTGGTTTAATGCTGGTTCAATTATGGCTCAATTATGATTTTGGTTATGTTTCTGGGAATTAGGCAGCAGTATGTTTTTGAACTTGACATCCATCTTTATATTACTGTTAGAGGCTGCAAGATAAGCAGAGTATGTGGATATTCGGTCTGGCATGGCCCCTCATGGATATGAAAATGTTGTGGATTTGAAATATAGTGTGAATGTTGGTTTAAAGCTGGTTCAATTAAGGTGATGCTAGCTGTAATATATAGTGTGAATGTTTGTTGGTTGAATGTTGGTTCAATTATGTATGACAGATTTTGGTTATGTTTCTGGGAATTTGGCAGTAGTATGTTTTTGAACTTGACATTCATCTTTATATTACTGTTTGAGGCTGCAAAATAAGTAGATATTTTAGTGAATATTTTTTATTTTTGAGTGACTGTTATGGGAGGGACACCAATTGTGGTGCGGGGTCCACGCGAGCACGCCAACGGACACCCGGCAGTCCTCGTTAGTTGTACGACAGGTGCCCATTCGGATCCGCCGCGTGTCCAGCATATGTGTTGGGGTTTTGTTAGGGTTTACGTGACCGAAAGGGTTGGCATTTGAACGTTTCGCCCGGGCTGCTCTACCACCCTGTGCAATGTTATCCATCTCGGTGCTGTTTCCCATAGTAAGTAGAATGGCATTATTAGAGCATATATGACCTACTATTTTGGCATTATTAGACTTGAATCTACAATGAAATTTTTTTAGACAAAGTAGAATGATGTATGCTCATGTTGTATATCTACTTAAATGGTATATGAGTATAGAGAATTTGACCCAACTTCTCCATTAGACCTTACTTTGTGCTCTCCACAATGTCAAGTTGTGTGTAACACCAACCTCAATGCTTATGGTTAACTTCCTTGTTTATGGAAAAAAACATAAATAAATAAGAACTGCTCATTTATAATTAAACAACTGCACTTTATAGCAATAGTACTGAAATACAAATACAATAACTCTATCTGAAGTAGATGTCGAAACAATGCCTCTGTCTGAAAGTAGAAGTCAAAAAGAAAATGCCTTGATCACAAACTACCATTTGGTTGGTCTATACACCGCCTCTGTCTGAAGTACAAATCAAAACAATGCCTCTGCTTGCAGTAGATGTCAATGACTGGGATTTAGGTTATATCAAGCCCTCACCATGCTTGATTGGGGCTGCACAAAAAGAAAATAAATTTATCACAAAATACCATTTGGTTGGTCCATACACCTTCTACCCTATTCTTGAAGAGGTTCGTCACCTCCCACATCATTTTCTGTAGGGTTTCCAGCTTGAGACAAGTGGGGTGATCTTACCGAGCATGTTTTATTAGGAAGGGTGGGGTTGGTGGAAACAGATTGAGGCCAATTTACTCCTTGCAACCAAGGAGGAATTGAATAGCCATAGGCCTGACTTGTGCATGGGACCCCTGGAATATTTGCTGGTGTTCGATAAGCTAACATAGGATGGGACCCTGCAGTAGTAGGAATAGAGCTGGGGTGTAAACCTGCAGGATTATAGCGGGGTATCTGAATGTTAATAAGATCCTGGTAGAATCGTGCACTGCTTGCAAACGCTTCTAATGATCCTTGCATCATGTCCCTTTCACTGGTTGTTCTTAGAGTATCAGCCATCACATTCCTTTCCTCCATTTCTGATGCACTATTTTGGTTCATCTGTTGCACCTTCCTCGCTTCCTTTGCTTGCCTTGCCAACTGCTTCTGGTGAGCTTTTTCTTGTCGATTAACCTCTCTTGCAATCCTTTCCTGTGCCCGCTGTCCAGCTGCAATCATCCTTGCTTCCTTCTTTTCCTTTGCAAGATCTTTCTTCCTTTGTTTTAATTCCTGCAAATCTTTCTTCTTTCGTTCAGAATCAACCAAGATGCTCATGTACTCTTCTGAAGTGAGCAGTTGTGAACTCCGGCCCAATCGGAGAATGTCTGTCTGTCCTTCCCTTCCTTTCGTTGACACTCTCTCCATTGGCAACTTTAGGAATCTGCCAAGCCTTGGTGTGTTCCCTGGCAGTGGTTCTTCAGCTATGAGAGGTTCTTCTGCTGCGGTATATTCTTCAGTTGCATCCTCGTTGTCTGTGCTAGGATCTGCTACCAACCCACCATCAACATAAAAATGGACAATCTCATTTGGCTGCGAAGGCATATTCATGCTTTCATCGTTGGTGGAATCACCAATGTGTCTGTTCAAGTTCATCGTGGCCTCTGCCATCCATGATGGTTGAGATACTTGGGTTGGCATTGACAATGTGTGATTGGGGCTGCCTGGACTACGACAACCATCGACCACATTTATATTTGCCCCAGCATCCACTTGTGTGCTGGCTGGACCACCTAAACCCATGTTATCTTCTGCTGCATCATCATTGAATTGTGTTTCATAGACCTGTTCATCATGGTCAGAAGCACCAACTCCTTCGCAATTTCCTTGAGAAAGGGACATGATGTTGTCCACAGCATCTGCCTCTTGTTGGCCATCCAATTGGTCTTCGACATCCTCAAGATCTTCGCCAGCTTCTTGGCCATCCACATCAAATGCTTGGCTACACTGAGTGTCATGCATAAGAGCATCATAATTCAATGGCCAGATACCTGTTCGCCTAAAGCCAACCTTGATATTGGAGGGTGTGAGAGCCCTTTTGAAAGCCTTGCTTGCAAGCTCAGCTAACTCAAACCTCTTTACCTCTACCCCTGGGTTTTGAGCCATCCATGCAGCACGTTCCGACCTGAAATAAGCCTTGAAAGGCCCAAACACACTCACATCCAGGGGCTGCAACCTATGAGTGGTGTGAGCAGGAAGTGTTAACAAGTCACTTCCCAACCTGTTTGCCTCCTCGATGGTTTGCACAGCAATGTGGCTGCCATGGCCATCTAAAACCAACAGGTGTCTGTTTTCAGGCGAGACACCGCCTGGTACGGATGTTGCAAAGTGGAAAAGCCAATTCAGGAAAAGTTCTTTAGTCATCCATGCATGGGGATGTGCAGCCATGCACGCCCCAGGTTCACAGTTTTGGATATAGTTTTGCAACCGAGTTTTTCCCTTGAACAAATAAAACCCCGGGATTGCTGAGCCAATTGCATTCACACATGATAGAATGGTTATCCACTCCCTGCTCTTGGGCAGAATCTTCGGCACATTCCTGCTCCCTCTCTTTGCAATGACCCGCATGCCACAATTCCTTCCTGCCTGTAACCCTGTCTCGTCGCAGTTCCAAATATGGTCTAGACTGTAAGAGTGTTTCTCATATGCAGAAGAAAGAGTGTCATAGAACTTGGAAACAACCATGGGGCGTAGATTCAATGCCCTATCTCTGTCCAAACCCTCTGCAGTTCGTAGCACTAGCTCTGGATGCCTTTTTTTGAAACCAGCCCACCAAGACTTACCTGGGAACCCATCTTTGAATGGGTTTGGCCTCCCCTGACAAATTTGAGCAACAGTTGATTTCAGTTGTATCAACTCTAGCCCATGTCCCAATTCGGCCATCTCCTTGCACCACACCACTACCTCCTCCTCCTCTTGTTCAGTCATGACTGTAAGAGGGCCTCTCCTCTTGGTATGGGTCAGGCCATTTATCCAGTAATGGATTGACGTGGGTGCAATCCCATGTTTTTTGGCCGCTGCTCTAACAGAAAACCCCTTGAATTCGACATCGTCAATTGCAGCCAGCATGTCTTCTTTGGTCCATCCTCTAATTGCACTGATTTTCTTCGTTGAAATGGCACCTTGCACTGTGGAAGATGGTGGGAGAATGGGCGATGCTGGAACTGGTGTTGGCGATGGCTCTGTAATTGATGGTGGAACCACAGCATCTACATCTTCCACAGGACCATTCTCAGAATTTGATGTAACAATGTTGTCATTTGGAACACAGGCCCTTTCGTCATCCGATGATGTGCATTGTATCTGGGTACCCCCGCTTCCTTGTGTTCCTTGTGCGACGTGCAATATTGACTCTTGGCATGGCTATGAGAATCTGCAACATGCAGATAAATAACATGTGAGTATTATAGATCCCTATGCAATGGGATTACAAACAAATCCACAAAATTGCTCATGTTTAAGATTTCAATGCTGAATGAAATTCTTGCACTTATCTGGGGATTCCATTTTTTTAGGGAAGCATGCTTTGAAAGATTGGAGAAATGTGATTGCTATCATGAATCATCATATCATAAAGTCTCCAATCAGCATCATAGCAGAAAGCCCACAAAGAAACCTTAAAATACAAATATTAACTAGCAAATATTGATTTCATTTTGGTCTCAAATTCAAATGGTTCATTTATTGAACCTGACTGGAACTTATGTCAAAAACACAGGTTCACTAAAGTCTTCAGAGTTCAAGCAAGGGAGCAGAGTGTTTCCATGAAATAGGTAATCTCAGGCAACCAGAGAAGTATCTCAAAGGCCATTGAAAACTGAGAAATAAAATTAATTAGATGTAAATACTAAATATAACTGCAATTGAAAGATCCTTAGTACTTGCTTCATCTTCAACACATCCAATAGTCACTACATTCCATTCACTTCTCGGCACTCCACACATCAAAGTATAAATTTATATAAAACAAACCGTTCAATAATACCAAGCTAAAAATCATAAATGTCACCAGCCAAATTCCTCCAACAAGATAAAGTACCAAATGTGTTTAACAGCTATACAAGAGTCTAATCCTTCAAATCTTCAATATAAAATTTAGAAAAGAAAGGAATGTAAATACAAAAAAGGATCGTTATATCTTCTTCCATCTCCATTGCACAGCCAAAACAACCAAAAATGTTACCCAATTTAGATCAAACCCTTCCTTGACACAATAAAGCTAGATAATAGAGAGCTAAGCAAAGGGCCAAGACACCATGCCAAGTAGAAGTAAGAACAAAAAATATCTTTGAGTAGAATCAAGGACCTAGAACTGCATTTCAAATACTAGAGTGCAGAACAGCAAGGTGGAAAGAGCAAAGCCAGCATAAAAACTAAGTCAAAACCATCAATTTAACTGGGAGGAGAAACATGCATTGGCAATTAAGCTTACAAACTTAAAGCAAAACGTCATAGAGTAATGACAAAACAAAGGAGCAGAAAAAATGTATGATGATGCGAGTAACACTACTATCACACTGCTATCATGTCTGTATGTTGTTGGCTGGGGTTACAAACTGGTTTTCAATTGGTGATTTTATTGTTACTATTACTACTGTTAGTAGGGTTGCCATTGCTGCTACTGAATATTTCCCTGTAGTTGAGTTGTTATAACCCTGTATAGATCTGATTAGTATTATATTTCTGCTTCTTAAGTGAAATATCAGGTTTGAAAATTGAGAAAATGTGGACTTGTTAAAGAGAAGCGAGTAACACTACTATCACACTGCTATCATGTCTGTATATTGTTGGCTGGGGTTACAAACTAGTTTTCAATTGGTGATTTTATTGTTACTACTGTGATATCAATGGAACTGTACAAAAGCATAGAGATTATGTAAATAATTTTCATACTTTTATGGATATTAAAAGTAATTGAAATAGTTTTCATGTTCCTTTCAACAAGTAGGTTACTGTACATACCTGTCACACAGTGCACACACTGTTGGGTTGTTGGGTTGTTGATGTATGGCTGACACTGTGCACACAACCTTTGCGCTATTGATGGATGGTTGAGTCCTGCCTGTTAAATGCACTGCTTGGCTGATAAACGCACTGCTTGGCTGAGTCCTGGCTGATACATGCACGCACTGCTGGGCTGTTGATGAATTGAATGGATGCAAATGGGTTCAATTGTGTGCAAATAGGTTGGTTTATAGTTTTTTATGTTGAAAAAGATTGCATAGGGGAAATGACATGGATTGAAGGCTTAATTCTGGGAATGGGAGGCTGGGATTGATTTGGCACCGATCCAATGGCTAGAGATTTGGGTTTGCATGATCCATGTGCTCTTTGCTGCTGGACAGCTGCTTGGGTTCAGTGCAATGCTTGATTTCATGTTCAGATTAATGGATGATATGAATTTTTTTATTTGCAGAGTTTATGGCATTCGTAGAGGATGGCAGTTCGATTTCTATGAGGGCATTCGTAGAGGACAGCAGTTGGAATTCTGTTTGCTGATCTAATGGTTGCATGGGTTTTTAAGATTATTTTATTTGTAGAGTTTAATGCATTTTTGCTTTTGGGCATTCGTAGAGGTTGGCAGCTCCTTTGGATTTCATGAATTTTAATGGGTGATTTGATTTTTTCAGTGGGTTGGGGCATTTATTGAGGTTGCATGTGTGAGTTGTTGAATAACTCTGTACCAGATGCTGACCCTCCTTTCCCCTTGCAGTGTGCAGGTGGTACTGGGTGATGGAACACTGGATCCTGCTGCTTGATTGTTGCTTCTCCAGTTGTGGTTCATGAGGGCTGATGTGATGCCCAGGATGTACTTAGTAGATTGAGTCTGAGAGGGTTTTTTGATGTTTAATTTGTAATTAATGACAAGACAGAGTGGATTCTCAATTGGACTAGATGGTTTTTAATGTTGACATTAAATGGACTGAATACTGTGAGCTGGGTCCCAATTAGTTTTTACTCCTATTTTGGACTTAATATAATATATATATGTGCAAAAATAAGTTGTTTAATGTTTTTTAATCTGCTTTGTCATGTGCAAGATTTGGGTGGTTGATGTGACAGGAACCATGACCACTACTGGTTCCTGCACAACAATAGGAGCCTCTCCCCTAGTGACTCTTGTTTTTTAATACAAATTTGTATTTACTTTTAGTCTAAACTTTAAATGATATAGATTTTTCTGGTTATCATCATTGGAATTTGACTATACAATATTTGATTAAATTACAATTTTTTATTATTTAAATTACATTTTTTAATGCATATATGGATTCAACCCCTTCAAATACCCCTACTACACTTGGATTGTGTAATCTCAACACTTAATATTTGCAATTTCAACAACTCTTCTAATTTTTTAGCTATATTTTGAAAGGGAAAAATAAACAAAATATATAATAATAAAATATTCAAATCATAACTAAAAAAACCAAAATGCCCCTTGTTATTTGGTAGGAGTTGGTAACTTAGATCCCCTAGATCCCCCTATCTCACTACCAGATTCTATTTGTATCTAGTGAGATCGAGCTTCAAGACTTGGAGTTAATGAATTATCAAACATATTCCCAATTTTAAATGCTAAAGACTCACTATGAAAATCAAACATATTTAAAGTACTACGTAAATTTTTATTATAAATCATGTAAATAATATTATAAATTCATTTTATATTTTTTAATGCTTACCATACATTCATTAATGATTTCACTAATTACTAAATAATATTATAATATTTCTATTTGCACTTTTTTATTTCCTTAATAATCGAATAAATTAATTAAATAAAACATTTTTTTAAAGAAAAATGCTTCATTTTCAAATACTAAATATACTACTTCTTGATTAGATATTAACTACTATAATAATGAACTTAAAACAAAAGCATCCTCGAAAGTTTCTTTTAATATTCATGTAAACCATACATTTCCTATAAATAACTTAATACTTTCTAACTTTACATTAAAGTAAAACCATGTTCACAGATATTAAAAGGTTTAATAACCATATGTACCATATTATAAATATCCTATAAACAACTTAATACTTTGTAACTTTATGGGTAAACTAAAAGCCTGTTCACAAATAATAAAAATTTAAACATTTTAATTTTAAATAAAAAACTAAACATGATATGTGTTCATCATGGTTGCCGCTTTTTCAATCAGAAGATTAAGAGGTGATGACTTTTTTAAAGACATATCCTTATATTCCTTAATTTGAGAGTAAGATGTGGATTTGGTTGATATTCCTTATTATGTGGTGAAGTGCATAAAAGCCATTGGGTCATTTTTTTTTTATAATTAGTATTATTATTTTAATTTTTTCATATATAAAAAAGGTGTTACAATTAATTTATAAAGATAAAGTATTTGAAACATCTTATTTAAAGTAAAAATGGTTTTAAAAGAATAAATCATTGAGAACCTGGATTATTGATCAATTTACTAAAATATCAAAAAAAAATTAATCATTAAAAACTAAATATAGTCTTGATTATGGGTGGATGATTGAATTCTTTCTACATTTCTTTGATTTGGTTGGGCGGGAACTAACTGAAGTGGTTGATGAATTTAGAAGATTGAGACACATTCCTGATTGGATGAATGTTACTTATATCGCCCTTCTTCCTAAGCGAGATAAGCTTGAGTCATTCAATGGCTTTCGGCCTATATCTCTTTGCAATGTCATCTACAAAATCATTACTAATATTTTCTCCAACATAATTAAGTCTTACTTGGTGTCTAGGATGTATTGGAGAAAACTCACTATGGCTTGGGGTAGACCACAACAGGTAGCTGACTACCAGAAATTAACTCAATTCTCAGAACTATGCTATATAAATGACAATGCTAAGATAATGGAGAATATAACCAACCTCGATCCAACGTTTGATGTAGATCCCCGTTGGAGCTTTCAATCCGTGCACTTGAATCTGCAAATTAGTCTTGACAGCCAATAGACAACAAGTACATATAATATATAAACGACATTAACATCATCAATAGCAATGGTCCATGATATTATAAGTAAATGCAACCCAATGTAATGTAAACAACATTCACAACATTAATGGACGAGAATATGAGTATTTCTATTAATAAACAACAAGAAGTACAATGTGATACGACCTCTTGTTGGCAACCAATTTGAACCAAGATATGGATCAATCCACTTGCGCCTCCACCACTTCAATCCTCCATGAATGGCAAACTCAAACTTATGATAGGAGTTTGGAAGGTGAACATAAGGGGTTCACAACTACAAGGATCAATGAGTGTAGACTCAAGATAGGCAAAAATCCAGTAGAGTTCTCTTGCTCTTCCTTCTCCTCCCGTCCATAAGCCATATGTGCTCAATATATAGTCCTCTCAAAGGTAAGTGAAAGGACACATCGAGGCATTTCTTGGGCAGATGGAGGGTCAAAGGTCACCCAATAACCACTTTTTGGGAGTAAAAAGTAATAAACTAGTGATTTTTACCATTTTACATGCTACCCGCGGGCTATAGTGATGCAACTCGCGAGTACGCCCACTGTAATGATGCAACTAGCATACAAGGAAAAAAATAGGGAAAAATAGTGTCTGAAGGATATAAAGTGGATCTGAGTCAGTGAAATGGATCTTGCAGGCCAAAGAATGTTGATACTCACAAGGTGGAAAATTACATTGTAACAGATGCCCCCTAATGTGTGAGGTCAGAGACTGATGCTACGATGGCCAAAATACATTATAAATCTCAGAAGTGGAGTGATGGAGACACAAGTGGAAGGAGCAGCTCACTCGTCATAATACAATAGTATCCCTGAATACATGTCGGTATAGTACAACAATCTGATACAATGGCCATGAATAGGTAGTACATAATGAATAGATGTCATAAGTGATCATAGCCATGATCCCTCTACAGTAAGATATGGTCTCCTGCTGAAAAGGAAACAACTGGTGCAAACTAGAGGTACAAACTGCTGATATTTGAGAGGTGATATTTCAGATGTAAAGTCATAATCATAAGTAGCATACTAAATGCCACTATTGCCTAGGGTCTTCTACACAAGTCTTCGACGGTGCAAGTCCCATCAAGTGAATAGAGAAGTTGGGGTCGAACCTGATGTGACATCGTCTGATTATCGGTCAATGATGTGTACCGTTAACAGACGCGAGATAACCCACCAATAATGAAAATGAGTATCAAGGCACAGAGCACAATCATCGGAGTGTGAATAGATGTGTTGAAGTCGAACACTAGGATGAATCCATCGATCAGGGGACATTGATGTATTCCCAAAACTGTCAATGGTGAGAGAACCTACCACTAATGACTGCAAGCCTCAAGGTACTCAACCAAACTCTAAGCCTCAAGTCCCGGAATAAATGGGTTGAAGTCGACGGAACAAGACTCACTGGAAGGAAGGCATTAAGGCATCCCCCATCAACCAGCATGAGGTACCAGCTACGCTGAAATATTTGGAAGAGCTCAGGTGAAACAGACTGACTCAATAAGGATGGCCGACATGCGATAGTTAAGAGATCTGAGGAGTGGCCGACTCTGGTTTCAGGACTTCCTTTGAACAAGAGCATGAGCAGATGGATAGACTTAGGCAGCATAGACTCGATATAGACTGTGTGATGCAGGAGGCACCACAAAGGGCTCCGTAATGACTGGAAGCTTAACCAATCGGTGGAGAAAACTGAGAAACAAGAACAGCTCCTAAGGTCCAACTATAGTCCTGACTCATAATGTACGGAGTGGAATGAATGCTCTGTTCAAAGGCGACACAACAACTGCCAACTAGAAGTAGTAACCATAATCCTGTCCAACTTTTTGGAATATTTGATTTTTTTGGTCTTTTTCATATTTTGGAAAAGCTTGAAAAAGAATAAAATTGCTTATAGTACAACAAGTGAGGGAACGAGTGTCAAATAGCGATCAGACTAGTCCCAAGTGGTGGAACATACCTATGAGCAATGCAAGGAAGCATGTGCAGGATGTGGACACTCGGGGGAATGTTCCCTTAGGGTAAAGGGTCATCAAGCTGCGAAAGATAAATTAGGGCTCTGCTTGGCTCAGATGGTAAAGTGCTCAGGCACATGGCTAATAAGTGAGTAAGCGGGAACCAGCACAAGGCTCAAGCGGCAAGCAAGATAATGCAATGCAATCACAACTCGACATAAAAGGGAAGTCATTTTTCGTAAAGTTAGTCTCCTCACCTAAAAAAGTGTAAAACAATGAGAGAAGAACTCTTCTAGTCACGTATGACTAGAGTATACCTTTTTCGTAATTAATCCACAAAGGTTCGGAAAAGGGGTAAACTTATACCTAAGTGGATGTCGCTTCAAATCCTTTAACGAGTCTAAAATAACAAGCATACTCGGCAATCTTGTTTGATTTTGAAAAAGTCTAACAAGGGCTTAAAAAAGACTTTATAAAAATCTTTTCCGTAAAGGTTTAACGAGCTCAAAAAAGTAAACTCGTGACCTCCTTACTGTTTTTAACGAGCTCAAAGGAGAGGTGGAAGAATGCTCATAATGAGAGCAGACGAGTGTCAGGGACATGCGAGACTAGTTCCAAGCACAAGAGACAAAGCTATGCATAATGCAAGGAACATGAGCAAGATAAGGACACTCAACAGGTGTCTGTGAATTCAGATAGTAATAGGTTCAAGTGCATCATAACAATGGGGAGGCCTAAACCTATATGCAAGGTTCTGAATATTCCTGCCATGACCGAAGCAAATGTCAAAAAGGACCAGTAAACAAGTATAAGTCCAGCTAAGAATCATGTCTCCAAGAAACATAAGTACCAAGATCATCTCTAAAACGTATGTAAAGAAAAATCTGATACAGGTCACTGTGGTAGAAAAATTTTCAACTTCACTATTATCAACCTCAGACATAATGCAGGGAGAGCTAACCACTGAAGGTGCCATAGTACCAACACCCGAGGGACCAAAATGATCAACTTCGAAATGAAGAGCAAAGCTAAAGGACGTGGAGGACTCTGCAGTGGCAAATTCATCATCACGGGAGTTGGAAATTCTAGAAGTAGAATCGAACCCATCAGGATCACCGATTTGTGGATCTATAGGAGAGTCTACAGACTCATCACTAGGGAGATCAGACTTTAATGTCAAACCGGGGCTAGACAAAACTATGCCTGGATCAAAATCCAAATGCATGGCAGGTTGTACGCGAGGCTCATCTCGTTCAATAAGATCAAGGGTAGGAAGGAAATAAAATTGATGATGAGAATCCTCCCAAGGCTTGTCATTACCATTCATGGCCTCGATAAAAATTTCATCTGAAGGTAAAATACCATCGAGGCAACCATGTGAACAAGATAGTTCGACCGCACGCGCGGGCAGCATAACGGGATCTTCCTCTATTGTCCATGAAGAAGAGAGATCTGAATCTGCAATGGCTTGTTGAACATCTTGAGAAGCAAGCTCAGCAACAGACAGTTGCATAGACATCCCGATGTGCGCAATGTCTCCAGATGTAGAACTGCTGGACGGTAAAGTCCATGGATCATCAAAATATGAAGTCTAGAACGGTACATTATGCAAAGGAGGAGACGCATTGTCAGAAATGGTTATAATAAAATTAACGGGTGTAGGGAAATCATAAGATCCCATCAATGAAGGGTACATACCAACACCCATGTTCCCAGTTGCCGGCTGAGAATCTGTAACCTGCGGGACTACGGATCCCGTGGATGCTGTGGAAGGGGGATGAACGAAATCCAGCTGATCGATGGTCACAATCTTGCCTTCACAAGGAAAGCAGATAACTTTGAATACAGTAGACGCGACAACCTTCATAGCGTACATCCAATTCCGAACCAGTAAAAGGTTGTAGTCGATGGGTCCATCAACCACTTCGACTTCAATAGGCACAGACTTACCTCCCAGGCAGACAACAAGGGAAGGGATAATTCCATGCGGCTTAAATGACCGACCATCGAATGCAGTGAGCATGGTTCTGGACGCGAGTAGAGGAGGAGAGCCAAGAGCTTTCCAACAAGTTAACGACATTACTGATGCAGAAGCACCTTCATCAACCATAGTACGTTTGACAAAATTCTGAAGGCACGCCACCTGGATTTGAAAAGCCACGCGGTAAGGTAAGCAAGGTTGAACATCAGTATTATCAAACTTGATAACACTAGGACTTCCCCCATCCTGAACTCCTAACGCACTCAAAAGGGCATGCTTTTGAGAAGGGCAGGCCTGCAAGACTTCAAGAGCCGACATGGCACACGGAGTTTGGCCCAGATCTTCCACAATTGAGTAGTTATGGGCGGCTCGAGCATTAGGATTATGCGTAGAGCGCTTAAGAACACCTTTCGGTATCCACGACATATTAGAGGGCTTCTCGATATGCAAGGAATTGTCAGGAGGAGGGGGAGGCTCACTCCCCATATTAGGTTGTGGTGCACCATAATCGCGTTGACGAGTGGCAACACTAACCTCCAATTGAACCATATTCACACATCCATAACCACTAGTATTGGAAGAAGACGTTGTCGTCTCAGTAGGTCGATAACCAGTGGTGGGAGCATGCGAAGCCATGTTTTGATGATGAGGAAGGGGATCCTTTAACACAGTTGGGCTCTGTGCCAAATTCTTCGATGCTTCTTCGATTCGAGGACATACGTGAGTAAGATGGTCTTCCCCACAGAGCTTGCAAGGAAACTTCACCTTGCGCCTAGGTTTACGGTCCTCACCAGAATTTCTGCCTTCTTGAGGAGGGTTAGCATTCTCTTTACGAGGGGTATTGCGATTGCTATTATTGTTATTCGCATTGTTTCCACCCCTACGGTTGGTTCTCCCCTTTTTCTTACCACCAGGTTGCTGGTTTCTTGATTGTTTCGTTGATTGCGCATTGTGTACATCAGACGATGGGGTGGAAGTGGACAAGGTGTGAACCTGTCCGGGAGTAGATTGGTCTAGCGACAAATTTTGCATTTGATTGGCCACCAAATCTACAGGGCAAGTACTTGCAGATCCCACGATGCCATCGGCATGCGGTCCAGGAATTGACTTGGGCTCATGGCGTGTTCGCGATGCGTCGGGAATAATGTCATACAAAATGCCAGACTGAGAGTATAGTAGGTCTAACTGCTAGACTTTCAAGATAGCTTGTTCCTCAGTCACAATGCCGGACATCGAAACATCCTTAGCAATGTATGGGAGTAGAGACTTGAGGAACCATTCCAACAGAAACTCTGGAGGAATGTTGGCTTTCACTAACCTCTTCTGCCAACGCCACTCTTGAACGTGGTCAGAAATATGTGTGGCCTTATTCTGATGGAAGGTAGACAAAAGTTCAGTACCAGTATCATACCGAACCGGTAACTGGAAATGATCCAAGAAAACCAAAGCGATCTCATTGAATCCCCTATAGGTGTTCCCCGACAACTCAACATACCACTTCGTAGCTGCCCCCGTGAGGGTGCGTTGAAATCGTCATAACCTAACAGAATCATGATTTAACGAGTTGGAGGAGCACCAAAGGTGAAACGTTGTGACATGATCACCCGGATCCTCACCACCTTTCCCCTCAAATTTAGGAATGTCCGAAGGGAGCTTGGTAGGGAACGGGGGCCAATTGGGGTCGTGACACACTAGATTATTCGTGAGCTTCGAAAGATCCGAAAGATTCAAACGTGCAAGGAACGGGAGCTGCGGCTGGAAAGCTTGATTATAAGCTCCCATAAAAGGTTGGTTGAATGGAACCGAATTATAAGGTGGACCAAAAGCTTGACCATGAGCATTAAACTGCTGATAATGAGGACCTGGCGGACCATAAGATTGACCATGGCCATAAGGTTGATAACCTCCTCCGACCTGACCCATATGAGAGTAAGCAGGTATATAAGTATTTTGGGCACCGTATTGAGGTGGGTTGAACTGGTGGCCAGCACCGACTGTGTTGTAGTAAGGGTTGCCACCATAAGTATGGGGCATATACGTACTATTCGTAGTGGGAACTGAGTTGTAATGACCATAATGGTGAGGTATGTTCCCACCCCTAGCATTAGCATGAGTAGTCGTGTGGTGACCCAAAGTATGAGAAGTATTCCCAACCCCAACGTTGGTGTTACTAGTAGCAGGAATGGTGGCGTTATGACCATGAAGATAAGATATATTCCCACCTCCTACATTAGTATTACTAGTAGCGGTGGTGAACGCAAACGTGTGCAGTATATGTCCACCCCCGTGGTTAGGAGGAGTATTAACGTTCGCGAAAGTGGTCATGGGTTGACAGGTAGCGATATGTGTGTTAGGTGGTGGTTGGCAAGTCGTGTTTCGAACAGTGTTCCTATGAGGTTGGATAGCCCTAGGAGGCGGTTGTCTTCCAACATTAGCATTGTTAGGAGGAACGCAACCGGTTCCCATACTATGTGTGTGAGTAGACAACGAGGTGCCCCTGGCGAGGGTATTTCCCCCAGTGGGTGCAGTGTTGCTAACACCATGAACGGTGCCAGCATGGCTACCAAAAGTAGTGGAAGGATCAACTGTGGTGTAATTTGGCACACCATATGAGAATGCAGTAGGGTTGACCGTAGGGCCTATATCATCATGGGCCTCTGGCATCCCGTATAAATAATTATGTGGATATGAAGGATCGAACAGGTAGTCCTCGGGTGGATCCGGACCAAACAAACTAGGTTGGGTCTCAAGTGGATCACCTCCCCAAGCCTCACAAGGAGTAGGGGTGTCTGAAGTGTGCTCAACTCTACCTGATGGAATAGTAGGGATTTCTCCTGTGTCAGAGTGTGCAGCGGTCATAACGTCTAGGACGTAAGTCTCATAAGAATATGAAGACTCGGAGGGAGCCCACCGGCGTCCTTTAGCAACGCGATGTGAAATTTCGGTGGGCTGCAAACCAGCCAACCGACGGGATCGACGGAGAGAAGGACTCCACGCCACGATATCTCCGAAGAGAATATAAAATCAAAACATCCCCTAAAGGCCAACTATCGATCAATAACAGTAAATCAAAAGCACACACTTAGAGAAACTACAGCCAAGAGCAGAAAAACAGAGTGGCTAAATGAGCTCCCGACACTAGAGCCGGTATGTCTCGCCTAGGAGAGGCTTGAGACTCCCAAACTATAGCCGGAGGTAACAGAATCAGTTATAGAGACACCCAGGCTTCACTGCGTGCAAAGGGCCGTAACCCTCAGCAACAAACAACTGTGTTGTCCAATCCCTATCTGACTCGGGACACAAACAGCATAACCACTGCAAGTACCCTATGCAATACCTAGGTAAGGAAACTATGGTCACCGCAATATAACCAATGCTCAGGAAGACAGTCGCAGGTGGGATCCATCGTATGGGCAGGGTAGCTGAGCCCGAAACTCAATGGGGGTCAAATCCCCCAAGAGTCCCCAGATACGAACAAATCCTGGAAGTATCTCCCACGTTTAGCCGGTATCAGAGGGATATCCCTTCAACCAACCTCCCGTGATCTCGTGCTTAACTCTGGTTTGAGTAGAGCTTCCTGAGAACACCGATATATACCATGGATTCCTCCACTCCCTGGTCAGACACCTAATGTTTCGTCTAGTAGTCTTGGATTGTTAACTCAGAATGATCTATTCCAAGACTCTAAACCTATGCTAGTTGGTATACCCTATAAATAAAATCGGTCTAATCAATTTTAAGATTAAGCGTTAATTTTAGTGGTTGTGGTTACTCAAGGGATATGGTCGTGAAACTAGTGATGTGTATGACTCAATAGTATGCAAAATCATCAAATCCTATAATCATCTATCCGATAAAACAATGTCCCTAACATGAAAAATCAATCCAACGGTTTCGAAATAAAAATGCAATCTTTTATATTTTTTATGCACAAGCAGAAACTAAATGAAGGCAGCAAGCACTCAATGCAAGATGCAGTACATGAAAGTAAAATATTTTTTTTGTATTTTCTCTTATAAGCAAAAGGAAAATGCAAAACTATATGTATTTTTTTTTGTATTTTTCAATATAAGGAAATGAAAAATGCAAACAAAATCCTACTATCTAGTCACTGATATGCCAAGGAGATCACTAAGACAACCCGACAGATATCAAACAGTAAGACTCATCCAAAGGAATGAGCTCAAAAGGAAAAAACCAACAAGGCTAAATCCAAAGATGGGTAAAAAACCAACAAGGCTCAACCAAGAGAAAAGAAGAGTTTTGGTCACAACCAAGGCATGGAACAACCAAGAAACAGGCCAACAAAGACTCAGGATCATCCAAAGCCAACCCAGCAACAACCAAAAGTCATAAATCTACCAAAGTCGGAGTTGTACGCTACTGTCGAAGGAAAACCTACGGGTACCCGCGAGCAGTAGAGTAAACAGAGGCGGGTGTACGCGGGCAGAGCAAAGCTAGCCGGTGGGTAAGGAAAGGCAAATGGGAAAATAAAGAGTCCAATGGCTCAGAAAAAAGCAAGTTTTCTATAGCGTATCTCAACGGCCAATCAGTGACACAGAGCTTCGACAAATAGCAACTCTAATTAAGGACTAATGCTCAAAAAATCCCCAAACATGGATGTTCTCCCCAGTGGAATCGCCATTTCTGTATTGGAGAAAACTCACTATGGCTTGGGGTAGACCACAACAGACAACTGACTACCATAAATTAACTCAATTCTCAGAACTATGCTATATAAATGACAATGCTAAGATAATGGAGAATATAACCAACCTCGATCCAACGTTTGATGTAGATCCCCGTTGGAGCTTTCAATCTGTGCACTTGAATCTGCAAATTAGTCTTGACAGCCAATAGACAATAAGTACATATAATATATAAACGACATTAACATCATCAATAGCAATGGTCCATTATATTATAAGTAAATGCAACCCAATGTAATGTAAACAACATTCACAACATTAATGGACGAGAATATGAGTATTTCTATTAATAAACAACAAGAAGTACAATGTGATACGACCTCTTGTCGACAACCAATCTGAACCAAGATCTGGATCAATCCACTTGCGCCTCCACCACTTCAATCCTCCATGAATGGCAAACTCAAACTTATGATAGGAGTTTGGAAGGTGAACATAAGGGGTTCACAACTACAAGGATCAATGAGTGTAGACTCAAGATAGGGCAAAAATACACTAGAGTTCTCTTGCTCTTCCTTCTCCTCCCGTCCATAAGCCATATGTGTTCAATATATAGTCCTCTCAAAGGTAAGTGAAAGGACACATCGAGGCATTTCTTGGGCAGATGGAGGGTCAAAGGTCACCCAATAACCGCTTTTTGGGAGTAAAAAGTAATAAACTAGTGATTTTTACCATTTTACATGCTACCCGCGGGTACGCCCACTGTAATGATACAGCTAGCGTACAAGGGAAAAAATAGGGAAAAATAGTGTCTGAAGGATATAAAGTGGATCTGAGTCAGTGAAATGGATCCTGCAGGCCAAAGAATGCTGATACTCACAAGGTGGAAAATTACGTTGTAACATAGGACGATTTCAGATGAGCAGTTTGGCTTCTTGCCCAATAGACAGATACTTGATGCGGTTGGGATTGTTCAGGAAGGTATGCATCCAATGAAGGTTAAAAACATTCAAACTTGTGTTCTCAAAATGGACCCGATAAAGGCATATGATCGAGTTGATTGGTCCTTCTTAAGATCTTTTCTCATTCAAATTGGCCTCCATGTTGAGGTCACAAATTGGATCTTGGCATGTATCACTTCAACTAAGTTTGTTGTACTGGTAAATGGATCCCCCACCTCTTACTTTGGATGCAGTAGAGGGCTCATACAGGGGTGTCCATTGTCCCCTATGTTGTTTATGCTGGTCATAGAAGGCCTTAGTAGACTCATTGTTGATGCTAGGCGGGATAACAAGATCAAAGGTATAAAAATCACATATTCTCTCTTTATCGCACATTTATTGTTTGTGGATGATGTCTTAATTTTTGGATGAGATACTGTTGATGAATGGCAACATTATCGTGTGATGATAACCTCTTTCTGTGCAGCTTCAGGGATGGATGTCAACCTTCAAAAGTCCATATTTGTGTATCATTGTGAAGATCATGATATTTGTGCTCACATTACCAATCTTCTTCCTTATCAAATGGCAAATTTGCAATTTGGTTTTAGATACCTTGGGTACTTCTTAAAGCTCAATTGTTATTCAAAGGAAGTTTGGGGGTGGCTGATCAGGGAAGTGGAGAAACGTATCAGTAATTGGTCCTTTAGATGGCTATTTGCTGGTGGGAGACTCACACTTGCTATCTTTGTGCTTCAAAGCATTCATGTGTATTGGTTCTCTCTCTCAATAATACATGTTGCAGTTATTATTACCTTTAGAAGAAGAATCTTTCGATTCCTTTGGGCAGGTAGGTTGGATACATTCAAATTTCATCTGACATCCTAGGAGAGCATCGCTAGGCCCAAAAATTTTGGTGTACGGGGGATAAAAAATTTGGAATGGTTTAATATTGCTCTATGTGCAAAAAAAAATTGGCGATGCCTGTTCGATGGGGGTTTGTGGGGCAAAATTATCAAATCTAAGTACATGAAGACATCCTCTCTGATTCTTTGGCTGCATGATCCGATGAAGAAGTATTATAATGCTTCTATCATTTGGTGGGGTTTTATGAGATCTTTTCCTATTATAAGCAATTCTCTATGTTCGGTCACGAGACTTAGGTGTGTGCATTGGCATTGATCCATTTATTGGATCCAATGAGGATTTCAGGAAGTTAGAAGGTTTAATCTCAAAAATTCATTAACAAAATATCATGGTTTTTTCTCAGATAAAAAGGAATATTGATTCTGTGGGGGGATATTGGCTGTCGGCTAAGGACTTGCAATTATTTGCTGGGGTTTTTGAAAAATGGAATAGATTTGTGTCTTCCTTGTATCGTGCTGGTAAATTTCTTGTTGACTATGAAGACAAATTGGTATGGGAGAAGAATGGGTTTAATGGCATTGTTACAACAAAGCAAGCTTACGATGCATTATTGGTTGATGAGGTTGTATGCTTTTAAAAGTGGTGGTCTGTACGAATTTGGAGATGGAGAGTTCCCTTGAAGATACTATGTTTCAGTTGGTTGAGCATTCATAACAAAATACTTACATGGGATAACCTTTGTAAGCGAGGTTTAAGTGGACCTGGTTTATGTTGTTTATGTAGTGTTGATGGGGAATTAGTCTCTCACATCTTCTGCCACTGTTTTTTTTTAAAATTAGTATGGAATGAATTGCACAGAGTCTTGTACTCACTAGAATTGTGGAGTGTGACCAACTTCAAGGATTCTTTTTCCAATTGGTTCAGAAGTAAAGTAAAGTTCAAGGAAATTCCCATATTTGCGATATGGGAGATTTGGAAAACTAGGAACGGGTGTATTATTCTTGACATTAAGCCTTATGTGATCCATAATTGTTCTAGAATTATTGCATCTTTTTCTAAATATTGCAAGGATCAAAAAGTGGAAGTTCCTAAATTTCGTGCTATGCCCATTTTGGATGAACACATCTCCATTGGCTAAAAAGGAGGGCTTGTGTGGTGCTAGAACGTTGTTATGTATTAAGAGGGAACTTGTTGTCAGATTATGGATGGGTGCTAGTCATGGTTCTAACACTCAAGCATAATTATTGGCTCTTTGAGTACTGCTTTGGTTTTCCTATAGAAGGGGCATTTTTTCCATTCAAGTGCTTAGCGACTCCAAAGTTGTCATCAACTGGGACAGTGATCTTTCACCACTTCAGTCAGTTAGTATGGAGTATTGGATTGATAGACTTAGGAGGATGATACATAGTTTTGCTCATATTTCTTTTGTGCATGTCTATCAGGAGTTTAATACCGAGGCAGATGGCCTCTCCCAAAAAGTTGTTAGTGACATGGATGACCTCTTGTTTTTTTAGGACACCAGGGATGGGGTTGTTGTAGACTCTGGTTCATTTTCGGTGTTCTCAGTTTGCTGGCAGGTTTTTGTCTTATGGATGATAGAAATGCCAGACTTTTTGGGACGTTGATTTGGAGCACTGTTTTTCTCCTTTAGATGATACTTATGGTTGTTACAGTTTGTCATTTTATCGGCCAACTGATCTTTTGGTGTTTTGATTTTGGAGAGACTAGTTGTATTGTGGTTTTTTGGCTTGTGGTCCTCCATAAGCACAATGACATGAAGATGTAACTTTGATTCTTTGCTAATAACAAGTTACTTTTTTCTGTGTGAAAAAAAAAATACCATGACATAAGTACTATTTTGTCAAAATCACTCAAAACTTGTATTTAGCTTTAACTATTTATTCACATATATAGAGAAACTAACCTTATTAATAGTGTACTACACTTGTTTAACTTTGACGATATCAAAACATCAAGTTCTTCTTGAACTTGGTGATTATTGAAACTATCAGGCCACTTTAACTTAAGCAAGATGATTGGGAGTCAATTGTAACGAACATAGAGCTCGTTCACACTAGTTAAGGAACCCCTCACAATTATGATGATTTGTCATATAATACCAAGCTCTTACCTTCTTTTTCTTTTTTCCAAGGAATAACCTCATGGAAAACTCTTTCAATATTTCTCCATGATTCATGGATGGTAATTTGGGTAAACCGTCAGCCCTGATTATGGAGTCCAATCTCGAGGGGATCAAGAGAATCAATCTCGTGACCTCCTTAACTTTGGGGGGAGAGATCTCACATTTGGCTCATGACCACTTAAGCTAACCTCAGAGCTTCCAAGCTCTTATCTATAACTTATTATTCATAATATATTTATGCTTGGATTCGCATCACATGTTTAGTTTTCTATTTCATGGAACAATGTTTTTTTAAGAATAACCTATATGACATTAATTACTACCATGTAATGTTTTAGTAATTAATCAATTATAGTATTAGCTTCAATGATATTTGTGAAGGATTTATATAAATGGTATCCATGTATAGATTGTGTTATTGTATTGAGAGCATCAAGGTGCATTTACAACCTATGTAAATGTGCCACTTTTATAGCATTAATAAATTAAAGTGAAATAAATTGAAGTTCATAAAAATGAAAAATTAATCAACATTCTTAATATTTTTTTTTTTTTTTCCATGTGGTTCACTTTAATCGGCTTAGCCAACCGCTACATCCACGAAATAATTTCCGACGGACCCGCCCCGAAGGGGTTTCCGCCCTGCGGCCGCTGCGTGCCTACCCCAAGAGGGTCTATGAGGATGGATCCCGTGACCTCGCATGCTGGGAGGCCTAACTGCCGAGAACTCAACCGATCGAGCTAACTCTTGGGGCTAAAAAAAAAAAAAAGATCTTAATATATATAAACATTATAATAAAATAAACCAATATAAATTCATCTTAACCTACATAACATTAATTGGACATTTTGGTAATTAAATCCATTTGAATATGAGTTTTGTTGAAACCTTTGTATAAAAGTTATCCATAAATAGATTGCATTTTTTTAATAGGGACAAATATATTTTGTATTAAAATTAGGTGCAAATTAATCGCACAACATCTCAATACAAGACATAATCGTCTTAAGGCTTCCGACATTGTTTATGACAGCCACACAAATTCAAAATGTTTACCTATTCTTTAAGTTGCTTGTTGAGAACTAAAATTACTTCTTAAAGTCTTATAAGAGTATTGCCTAACAAATTGATTTAAAATTAGTAAAAAATTACAAAACATTTCAAACTTTCAAAAGATGTTAAGCTTCGTCATTCCCACTTGCTTCCTTCTTGACACCAACTTGGGAAAATGCAAATTGATTAGCTATGTTGAATTCCATAACATGTCCTAGAACGCGTTCTCGTTGGATTGTTGTTTCCTCCATGCATTTGCTAGATTCGTTGTGAAATGAGCCAATAGACTTCTTGGCTCGCAATACTCCCAACTACTTGAATATATCCATTTCTTTCTTCTCATACATCAAATTCAATACCAATCCATGCAGTACCTCTAATTTGGATTTCAAAGCTTCAAATTTTCTTTTTCTTTTTTAATTTTACTTCTCCATGGTTGCTTCAAGAGCCTTTTCTTTTTATTTATTTCTTTCGAATTGCAGGGAAGTACCTATCGTATGTCTACTAGATTGTTGTGCCTCTATATTGACTTTGTATTCCCAGTCTTTGTTTCACCCATCCTAATTTTGTATCAAAAAATCTACTATCTAATATGAATTTCTCTTAAACCCCCCTAGCTCCAACATCTTGCATTGAAATTCAAATTGCAGCTATAATTCAACATTCTTCCTCCCATACTATTCCAAACACTATATATCCCACTAAGCTTACCTTTAAAAGAGCTCCAAGCTAATTAATTATGGTGTGCCTCAATACTCCAACATTACTTTCCATCATTACACATGGATAAGGTAACTAAAATGAAGACTCTACTTCCAAGGATGTGAATCATACCATATTCAATCACCCTCCCTATCCCTTTATTTTTTTTTCCTTAGAAAAAATTTCGCAGAAACCACCTTGTGAATAAGCCATATGGCCTTCATGCTATAAAGTTCTTACATCAGTCACAAAACTGTAACAAAACTATTTATGACCTATATAACTACTTGTTCATATGAACCATATAAACTAGATCTAGAAGGATCGATGTCAATAATATAAAACAAAAATAACAATCTAAAAAGATAAAAACTAGTATACTTGTTACATAAAAATATTTTTGATCCAAAAATATCAGTTCCTCTCATAAAACTTTGCTATAAAATCCCTAAAAAATACTTCATCAAAGAGTGCCTAGACTGTTCATACAGAACAATCCCCTGTATTTGTGCTTGATAAGACACAACTCCCAAACCTACATCTAAAGTACTATCACTTGTTTAGGAATTATGAACCATCTCATTTTAACTACTGCCGTGCCACTTATCCAACTACATAGATACATTGTATCATGAATAATAACTAAAAGAAATTTTGATTAAGAAAATATTTATTATCCATTAACCTATTGTGATTTAACATTAAATCAATAAGAGCTTATAACAATTAATTTGAATCTAACTTTATGTGAGAAACTTTGAAGCAACATGTTTAAAAATCATGATCAAACAACACTAAATCAATATCAATAAGAGCTTATAACTATTCATTTGGATTTAATTTTTTTTCACAAAGGAGAAAAAACTATACTTGATATTTAGTAAATGAATCAAAGTATGCATCACACATCATAACTGTCCCAAAGTATAACAACTAACTAAACTATAATTTGTCATGGCTTATGAAGTATGGAAATATATCAAAACATACACTTACAATTTTGTGTCTATACTGAGCATAAATAGTCCAAATGATCAAAATAATGTTGGAAGAAAATTATAAGATAATGATATATGTCCAACTGTTACTGAAAATCTGAAAGTTATTCCGAGGAAGAAAATGACACTATGTGATCTCATTAATAAAAATAGTACCCCCGGGGCACCTCAATGCCCTCTTTGACAAAAGATCTGCATGTTTGTTGTAGCATCTGTAGATATGTGAGAAGGAGATCTGCTAAAAAATTGCTGCAAAACTCTGATCTGTCTCATCCACCCCAACAAAAATGGAACCTGTATGTTGCACTTTTCATTAGCCCAATCTATAGTGATCTTGAAGTCACCTACAACCTACAAAGTAGAGATATGTTTGTCATGAGCAATGTATAGTAGTGCCACAAGGATAATAATTTGACCCTTGCTTTTTACACGAAACACAACCCATCCATAAACATATATAATACCTAATCTCGATGCATATCATACCCCAACATCACTTTTCCCATAATATAACTGAGCAACTCCGTCAAAATACCCAATAAAAATAAAATCTAAAAAAATAAAGAAAACAACACTTTTTATTTCCCAACTTTTTTATATACAAACCATTCCTTTTAAAAAAAACAAAAAAACAAAAAACAAACTATTGATGTTAAAAAAGAATCAAATAGTACAAAGATCATCATGTTTCTTGAACAAGAATCCATATGTTTCAACATATCCAGCTATGATAGCCTAGCCAAAAGCAGAGTCAAGCTTCTCAATCCGAACACAGAACAAGCTAATATTACTTATGATCTATTACAAAAGAGGCAAAAAGAGGGACATCTTCCCAAAAAACTTGATCGAAGGAGCTTCTTCAAAAAAATAGAAACAAGTTCCAGCAAACAACAAAAGTATGCTTAATCGAAAAAATAAGTGACACCCATGTCAAGGATGTCGTTGTTCAACCATTCCTCCCAAATAAGATCCCCTTCAATGCCATCAAGAGATTGTTTGGAAAGCTTATCAGCCCGCGAGTTGTAATCTCTATAAATATGCTCAAATGAAATGTTCTGGATCATAGAGATTTCCTTCCTTGTGCAAATGCACCAATGCCGAAGATTAGTGACATTCAGATTGTATTCTCCAGTCGCCCATTTGATGGTGACATGAGAATCACCATAAACTTTGACGTCAACTAATCCAAAAATATTCGCCAGCTTAACCACACACCAGAGAGCTAAAAGCTCAGCCTTCATGTTGCTTCCAGCCCCACAGTTAAGACGAACTGAAAAAAAGTGGTCATCATTAAGAAAAATCACCCCTCCAATCGCACAAATCCCATGTTGTGCCGCTCCATCAAAAAAGATAACAGGATGGGTTACCTTAAAAGAAAAGGAGTTGACTTTAACAACCTGTGAATTAAGTTTATCTTCATTATACAGGTGAGACATATTTAATGCAGTCAAACTACAAATCACTTCATCAGTTTTTTTGTCTTTAAATAAGGCACAATTCCGAGAATACCAAATTTCCCATGCAATACAGATAGCAACAGTAAAGAAAGGCTTGCAGGATCTGAACCAATTTAACAAACAGAAATTGAAATCACCAACATTCCATTGACGAGCAATGTTCAGTTTTGAAGAACAATAGTTCGACACTTTGATAGTGAAAGAACATTCCACAAATAAATGTTGAGAAGTTTCAGCTGCTTTCAAACATAGGCTGCATCTGCTTAGCCCAGTCCAACCTCTTTTCAACAGGTTCTCCCAAGTCTTGAGTTTACCTTGCAAAGCTAACCACAAAAAACATTTCAATTTCAAGGGGACTTTCCACTTCCATAACTGCTTATACCACCAGTGTTGAGGGAAAATAAATTTGTCCTGCATAATTCTGATATAGGCTGTCTTTGCAGTCACTGATCCTGAACTAGGATTTCCAATCCATACCAGCTGATCTCTATCCGAGTTAATCTTAACTCTTGCAACATTAAGGGCCCTAATATAAATGTCCCATTCTTGGGAAAAGGAGACAAAAAGCCCAAGATCCTTACAGTTCATCCAAACAACATTTTGAGAGTCATTCTGTTTTTGAATTAGGATTCTGTTTAGAGTGGAACGATGAAGAACTTTTAGATAATGCACCAGTCTGTCTGAAAGAAGAGAAGAATCCTCCAAACCTAGGATTGGGTCCACTCCAACAAGGATGTCCTTGCCTGAGCCAACCTGCCAGCATATGTCTTTTAAAATCCATCCAAAAACTTTCATAAAACCCCTCCACACTGGTGAGAAGGTCCAACCTACCAACTTTGGGTTTCTTATCCAGACATGTACATCATTTTTAATATATTTGGAATGCAAAACACTAAACCAGAGGGTATTCCCAAAGATGCCCCTCCACAGGCTTTTTAATCTCAGAGCAGAACTGAAAGCTCTCAAATCTTTAATTCCCCAACCACCGAATTTTTCGGGTATAGAGAGCATCTCCCAAGCAACCATATGAAGCTTTGTATGACCTGAACTGCCTGTCCACAAAAAATTGAAGAAACACTTCCTCAAAGCATTGATAATGAAGGATGGAACTTCAAGTAGAGAAAACCAGTATACCGGGATGCTTGAAAGCATATCTTTCACCAAAATAAGTTTCCCCCCGATGGATAAGAGACAGAAAGACCAATGGGAAATACGATTCTCAACTTTCCTGAGTAGCCAAAACCAATCATTGACCAGATAATTGTTCGGCTTCAGAAAGAAGCCCAAATACTTAAAACCATCTTCCAAACAAAAACACTTAAAAGGCAGAATATCAGTAAATTTCCCTCTTTTTTTTATCACTTACACCATACTAAAAAAAACTGGATTTTGTGATGCTAACCTTCATTCCAGTAACATTACAGAAAATCATAATAATTTCATTAAATTGTTTCCATTCCTCAGTTGAGTCCAAGCCCGCTACCAAAACATCATCAGCAAACAGAATATGAGTTAGCACACAATTCTTTTCCAGCTTGATACCTTTGATCAAATTTCTGTCTTTAGCCTGATCGATAAACCTGCTGAAAGCATCCATGATCAATATGAAGAGGAGCGGAGAGAGAGGACAATCTTGCTTGATTCCTCAGGAACAATTGAAAAAAGAAGAAGGGCCACCATTAACCAAAACAACAATGCTTGTAGAGGTTATACAAGACATGATCCAATTGATCATCAAAGGAGGAACACCTATTTATATCAGAACAAGTCTTAGAAAATACCAAATCACCCGATCATATGCTTTCTCCAGATCCATTTTGAGCAGGAATGCCTTCCTCTTCCGAATTTTTATTGTGCGCAAAAGCTCTTGAGAGATCCCAATTGCATCATGAATCTGGCAACCAGTCAAGAAACCAAATTGTTCCATTGAGATGTATTTCGAGAAGGCTGGCTTCAATCTTTGGGCAATGATTTTTGAAATTAATTTGTATGCAAGATTGCACAATGCAATCGGACGAAACTCCCCGAAAGATTGAGGTTTGTTGCTTTTAGGAATAAGGGTCACAAATGTGGAATTAAGATCTCCAGAGATGTATCCATTGAGTCTAGAATACTCAACCATTCTTTTTAAATCCTCCCTCATAACATCAAAAAAATGAGTGTAGATCTCCACCGACCATCCGTCAGGCCCAGGACTTTTTTCCTTTGCAAAAAGCTTCAGCGTAGCTTGGATTTCATCCAAAGATACTTCCCTTCCCAAATCCATGGCCTCCCGGTCATTAAAGAACCTAGGAAACAGTCTAGCAACTTTAATCTGTTCAAGTAAATCACTATCACCAGGATCTTTATCCAAAAAAATTGACAGCTTCCTTTTTTAAAGGCTCCAAGCCTGAGATTGTCAATCCCCTCGAGTTTTGGAGGGGTATTTTTGGAAAAACTTCTAGAGCAAAGGATCCCCAAATTTCTGAAGCATTACAAGTAAAGTTTAAATCTCCTGCAATAATCAAATCATCTAAGTTCATAAGACCGAAGCCATGCAGGGACTCCCAAAATCTCTGTCTCTCTCTATAGGGAGCATAACAATTAAAGTATGGAAAGAGTATGATGATTTCCATAGAAAGACCCCTTTAATAGAATGCCCCAAGGGGTAGTGAAAACCTTAAAATAAAAAAAACATTTGGATTCCAAGCAATTGCCAGTTCCCCAGATAAACCACAAGAGCTTACTGCAGCCACTTCCCAATATGGCAGAAGCTTACAAAGTTTAGAAATAGCAAGATTATCATCACACATGGTCTCCTGAAACAAAATAATAGCAGGGCCAGTAGCTTTAATCAGATTGGATAAGGCCTGAGCCCGAGAAACCTTACCCAATCCACGCACGTTCAGAGACAAAATGGACATTAAGGAACTATCAAATTGGGGGACGACGCTCTAAGCCCCAGGGATACCACCTTTTCATTCCTACCCACATCCTCCAGTCTCTGCGAAACAGGAGTGTATGAATCTAAAACTCAATGAACATCTTTATCAATATTCTTTTTCTTTTTACCCCGTCTAATGGCGACATTTTGGGGGATTGTACTGGTTTTGCCAAAGACCCACTACCCGGATTCTTTGAGAAGGTAGGTAAAGGAGGAAATTCCTCCCCTTTCTCCGAAATGAGGTATCCACTTTCTACCAATATAACATTGTCAACAGAGTTGGAAGCATCAGTAGTACAATCCAAATTCTTGTGACCATCCAAAACCTGCCCAGAATCACTACCCAAATTCAAAGGTGAATCTGAGGAAATACCCACAAGTGAAGACGGACCCATACCTAAATTACTACAATGTAGAGAAAGAACCCCAGCTCTACTAGGGTTTGGAGACCGAACATGAATAGGGTTTGACAGGTCATCGCCCTCATTCAATAAAGGATGGCGAGGCAAAATGTTCCCTAAATCAGTAGTGTCTGTCTCCAGATCACCAAATAACTTACGACCAACTTTCGGGTAGGGAGAATTTGTCGCAGGGTTAGCTATTGGTAATCCCGTCACAAGATCATGACGCATCTGTATTTCACCCTTAGAAATACGATTTGACAACATTTTTTCAAAGTTTTCAATAAAGGCAAGTTCATCATGTGATAAATTAGGAAAATTTTTAGGGGTTTTGTTTAAAAACTTACCCGAAAAATCAAACGAAGACTTAAGGGTTCCAACCCTGGGGGAGGAGTGTCCCGAAGCAGAAGAATCCACAATACGCTTCCGATTGAAAGGGCAGGAGGCCTGTACATGTCCAATCTTTCGACAGGAAAAGCACCGAAATGGTATCTTGAAGAAATCAAGGGTTTGTCGCCAAACCCTAGCTCCCCACGCAATCTCAATTTCAGCAGGTAAGCCACCTCTCAAATCGATTTCAACCATGACTTTGGCATATCGACGGTCCATACCATAGAAATTTTGTTTATCAAAACGAACAAACCTCCCCACAGCATTTGCCAACCCCATAATGACGTCTTCAGACCAGAGTTCGATGGGGAGACCTGGGATTATCATCCACAGGTGCCGAAGGGTTTGATATTCTTTCAAGGGATCAAAGTTTATGTGCCAGCGCTTAAAAAAAAATGAACCTTTCTTGAATTCCCTGAAAACAGACAGAATCTTATCAAGATGGGCCGACTCAGAGAAGGTAAATAAAATCCACCGATTCATCAAGAGGTTGATGCAGGGTGCCATACCAGTAATTGGTACCCAAAGCTTGTTGACACACTCCGAAATTTCTAATTTGCTGCCCAAGGTGAACTCCAATCTACCCACCAGGGCCCTTTCAGCAAGGATACCAATTCTGTCAAGGTTAAAATCTGCATCAATATCAAACCAAGCAATGGCGTCCCTGGCCTTAATGGTTTTCGGGAGTCGTCTATTTCTTGCCTTCAAACCCCGAAGATTACAATTTTGTGACCCCCTACCCACAACACTACCAGGGATAACACCCAAATCAGAAGCAGATGCCGGCAAAGAAGGGTAACGTAAGGGAAAAGACTCCCCATATTGTAACCAACCACACAAATAGGGAAACCTCCAGCTGTTGTTTCTTTGACAGAGTGAGAGTGACAGCTGCCAGCGTAAATGTCAAAAGCGCCAATGCCAAGAGGTCATGAAAAAGCAAGAAGGACCCCCACAATAAGCCCCAAAAAGATAAAATCACTAAAAAATGGAGACGGCCAGAGACCAACCAAAAACCATAGCCAAAAATAGAACCCAGAACCACTGCAGGAAAAACCGAAAGATCAAGTTAAAAAGAAAAAAGGTAGACTACGACTAGAGAGATAGTTCCCACTTTTTTTTATCCTTGGCTGGTACTAGGCTGATTCTACGAATCAGCTTGACTCCAAGTCGTCGTAAGCCACACAATCATCAGTTCAACCATCAAAATTAGAAATTCCTGCAGAATCGCTGAGAAACCCTAAAAATAAACCCACGCCATCGACTCCCCTCCTTATTGAGCTACATTCACAATTGTGCAATCACATTAAACCAAACCATTCCTTATATGAACCTGCGAGAAACTTTAAAGCAACATGTTTTAAAAATCTTGTTCAAGTTTCCATGTAAAATATAAATATATAATATAGTTTGTGTATATCATTCAATGTGAACACACTTACATAGGATTCAAAAGTCTATCTCGAGATCACCATAATGTCATCCGTTCGTGATGTCCTTAAGTGGATGTCCTTTTCATCGAAGTACAAGTAGTTAGGTGACATTTCAATGTGTGAAGGATATAAGTCTATAGAAAAAACCAATGTTAACAATATAAATAATTAATAAATATTGAGTATTAGAAATAAAACATTCAAAGAATTGCGAAGGTATATTTTTTACATACATCAACATCATACAACAAGTTCAATAGCATCACATCCACATCTTTAAGAAAAGCGCATTTCTATAATGATATTAGCATCAAAGAAGGAGTATTACATTGTAGAAACTGCAATTTGAAGAAAAAGTAGCATTCCAATTTTAACACATCAAAGGAAAAGGATATCCAACCATATTACATAGCCCCACCTACATAAAAAACATCAACAAGAAATGGTACATGCAACTTGCAGAGTTTAACAACCTTGAGGAGAGAGACTTTGAATCACATACCTATGTGAATTTATGTGTTCTTTATCAAACTGAAAACAAAAGGGTGAATGGACAAGTAGTCATTTTACATGGTAGTAGAAAGGTGGGATTTTCCTTAGTGAAGGCATTTGAAATAAAGTTGAAATTAAATAGAAGAGGATTATTGATATGGAATTAAATGTTTTATTTAATATATATATATATAAAAGTTAAATATAAATTATAGAATAATATTTTATTTTGAAATAAAATTAAATTGGTTGAAGTGTGTTGTTTATTTAGTGAAGAGATAAAAAATTTGGTGGTAAAGAAAGCAAAAGTAAATGGATAAATCTTCATTGCCACAGAGATATATGGATATTTTTAAGAAAATTCTTCAAATTAAATAGATAAATCACCCTTACGAGGAAAATATGTGGACATTATTAAGATAATCTGTAAATGGACAAATCTCCCTTGATAGCGAGATATGTAAACATTACTAAGAGAATATTTGAAGGAGAAACATGGAAGGACTATTTAGCAAAAGATCGCAATGCTACTAATGGGTTACTTGGGACGATCAACTAAAATATGGGTAAAATTCATTACGACCTAGGCAACAAGATGAGAGGAAGTGCATGTTGTTGACCACACAATTTTCATGTGTATGATAAATATATATTTATGAACTTGCATACAAAATGGATCATAAAATATATGTTTTACTTACATAGGGGATCACATGTTGTGTTTAGGTACACAACACTCCCAACTAACCAGATGGGTGGATGATCAAGGAGCAAGTCATGGACAATTGACTCCTTGTGTTGGTCACTTCTTTAAATCAACTCTCGCAAGGAAAAAAGATTCATAATTTTGTCTTAATGATTGTAGTTGGTACTGTCCATTATGATTCTCATAGCCCACTTAAGTGCATTTTGTCTCTTTGAAATCCAACTCATTCGCATCCATTATCACATAGTAGGATGTAATATAACGAAAGGTGAGTAAACTTGGTTGAATGTAACCAACATGTACATTTAGGTTCAAATGACAGAGGCATGTCACTCCGATCATGGTGGCCAAAGCAAGTTAAAGAGGCCATGTCTAGCCCACCTTACCCCTCACCCCACTTTCATTGACAACCTCAATTGCTCATGTTGGGATTCAATCCTTGAATTCTCATTCCAAAACATTGACCTCCTTTGTTACACCCACACACATGTTTTAAAGAACATTATGCCATTGGCCATTGCTAAGACTTACCAAAAATAATTTGAAGAGATGGTTAAATACACAATGCATATCTATCCAATCCCCATTGATTCAATCAAGTTCCCCTCTATCAACTTTTGACTCCTTAGAGTGCATCCTTGATGATGTTGACATCACTTCCAATGGTTTCGTGAACCTCTTGATTTGACCATAACCAAATTGTATAGACTATTTATTGACTACCAAACTTGTCACGAAGCTAACAATTAAACCTAACATGAATGTAATGTTGATTACAAACAAATCCTCCATTTTCCATGAACCTTTAAGCACCATGCAAACCTGTCTTAAAGAGTCTTTTCTTTGACACATGTCAATATTCCACAATTCCATTAGATTTTGGCTGTATCTAGAATGGAACTTTTTGTATAAACATAGTTCCATCATATGGAGCTATCTACTTATGTAGCAAACTTCCTTTTAACTATGATTTGGAATGGATATGAACAAGACAAATGGTTTGTAAAGCTCAACACATAAAAGCAAGTGGACAATTAATAAGAGTTGAAATAATAAAAAAACAACAAAATCAATACAAAATTAAATGAGAGAAAAGAGAAAAAGAGAATTAAATGAAAAAAAAATAGAAAAAAAAGAGAGAAGAAAGTTAGCCATGGGAAATGAAAGGATAGGTCTTTTGGTTTTCCCAATATCCCTATCTTTGTTTATATATTCTTAACTATTCTTGTAATTGCACTCACAAAGGACTTTTGTTGGCCAAGAGGCGACAATGCACAAGAGTGTGGAATCCCCATTTGGATGCACAATATATGTTGAAATGAAGACTAATCAACCATTTGAAGATGATTTTCTTGTTTGGGTTTATAAGTTTGATTTCGGCATTGATACAACTTTTATTCTCCATATGCCTATGCGTTTTTTGTTCTCTTGGGGAAGTATTCTTGTCATTCTTCTTGTGGAAACATTCAAGCTTGTGGCATGTGGTTTGCTTCTCCTAGCAAGATGCCTCAACATGGTTTTTCTTCCAACATAATGAACATACATGAGAATATCAACAACGATTAGATCTAAGAATTTCATGCTCTTGTGCATCCTCACCTCTTGGTCAACAAAATCCCTTTGCGAGTGCAATTACAAGAAGACATACACATAGATGGGGGTAATGGGGAGGTCAAATGACCCGACCTTTCATTTCTTATTCCCAACTCTCTTCTCTCCTATTTTTTATTTTTATTTTCTCTTCTCTCATTTCAATTTTTAATTGCTTACATTGTCTTTTAGTTTCAACTTTCATTAATGATAAGATTTTCTTTTATGTACAAAGATTTACAAACCATTTGTCTTGTTCGGATATTTTTTGAATAAAGATATCAAAATTTGGTGGCATAAGAAACCAGAGTTTTGATGGATCCAAGATTTGATCAATTTTTGAGGATCTGGTTGATTCAAAGTTGGACAAAGCCCCCATGGCATCATTCCACCATGAACAACTCTTAGATAATAATAATAATAATTATTATTTTTAATTATTATTGATTATTTTTTATTTTTATGGAACACATCGCGGAATCTCGCTTAGCCATTCGGGGTCACCGAGAAACGAGCAAAGCTAACTGCCAACCACATAAGTGACTGGTAACCAAGCAATCCCAATGGGAATGGATCTCATGACCTCCCGAGTCTACTCGCAGAGACTTTCAGGCAGCCAACCAATTGAGCTACTTGCTTGATCTTTTTTTGAGGAAACAACTAGCTGATCCTACATGCTTCCTCGAGTTGACCGGATGGAGTGCGGATTAACCATCAACCACAAGAGTGGATGATGAACCAAACAAACTCAAAGAGAATGGATCCCGCGACTTGCCATGTATACTCCGAAAAACTTTTAGCTAATTGACCAATCAAACTATTCACTTTAAACTAACAACTCTTAAATAATTATAAAACTCTAATCATACTTAATATTTCTATAAAATTCACATCAAAGAAAAATTTTCCTATATGATTTAGATCACTCAATCTACATAGTTCTTCCTCATATCCAGTGTCATTCCACCCAACACAACACACAATCATATCAAATTTATCACCCAAAAAAATTCTTTTCCTATAGGATTAGGTCAGTCCGTTTGCATATTACTTATACATGTCCACATTTTTCTATACAACCAACAACCCCCCACTCTAAGATTTGCATTTCTGTTTATTCTCTTTTATATTTAAAAAAAATGGAGTAAGGAAATTACTTACCCTTTCATCAAAGGACGAGCCGCCACCTTTGGCTTGGGTGTCAGATTTTTTTCAACACCAAACGCTTTTGGATGACGGCGCCGACCATCATGCAGGCCCACCATCATCACCACCATGAACTGGCATTCCACGTCATCCAAGAAACCACTTGGGCAAAATATGATTTGCCGAGATTCCACACTATGAGAGCCCACAATGGCAAAATGCATGCATGTCATGCGTGAATGCTGCATGATGCAAGCCCATCTGCCCTCCATTATTGGAGTCGCCGTGGACGTCAGCGATGACGTAATACTACCCAAAATAATAAAATAATTCTCAAAAAATTCGAGGATCAATCTGGACCGTTCATAAGGAAGATAAATCCGACGGCTCTAGCAACTCGGGCTGTGATATTTTTGCGGCGTGCAGTCGAGTGAAGGCCACGTGTATCCACGTTCAGATTAATTCAATTCCCCATTTTTCAATTTACCGTAAATCAGAAAAAATTAATAATCCTGTGTTGTCTAACCCATTACTAATTTCATTTAACAGTTAACTAACCGTAATTAATACCCCTGAGTCTCCACTTATCTTTTCGTGTGGTTCTGTCAAGAGACATAAACGGGATACCTCGAGGATAAAAATCTAGGGCCTCTCTATTTATACAATTCTATGGCACATAACGGAAAATATCAGATCTTCTGAAGAACCCAAATTTAGATTTGCTTACCAGATTCCAAACCTTCACATCTGAGTGTGGAAAGTTTGTTGGCGCGCGTGTATATATCGATATTAATATATTATACAGGCATATATACAGTGAATATATATATAGATAGATAGATATATAACTATTGGTTATATTTATGTTCAATGGCAGCAGGAGCGGGTGTGCCACAGCCTGTAAGAGCTATTATAAGCAGCATGGAAAACGGGCGTTGTAGCGATAATAATAGCGAGGAGAACTCTGACGGAGAATCTAGCGACAATTACCGGGAAATGATAACGGGAAGGCCTCCGAGGCCTGTTGGGGCCATTCGCCATTGTGCTAGCACTGCTAGGCTTGCAGGGCCGTCTGAATCGGAACTGGTAAGGGCTCTTCTAGCATTTTTTGTTCAAGTTTTCGATCCCATGTCATGCCGAATCTATGCGTTATGGATTCCTGTGTGTTTTTGGTGATAAAGGGTGGACCTATTTGATAGGATCTGAAAACTAGTGTTATTTTTGGTTTTTGATGTGTTTGGGTAACACTTGGATGATTCATCATCTAGGGTTTGATCTGTTGGGCATTGTTAGGTAAAAACCCACTTGCAAACTATGTTCTATTCCCTCTGTATAATATGTTATGGATTTGCGTATTCCGGGACAGGACCTTATATTTTTGGAATTCCACTAACCCTAAATTATTAGTACCCAATTTAGCAGATCTGGAAATGACAGTCAGTTTGTTTAGGTTGTAAGGGATATATATACACACACACACTATGGCCACTTTCCCGTACAACCTGATATACCCACTTTTTGTTACTTATATGGGTAGAGCCTTTGTTGGTTTTTGATGCTTGTATTTATGCCTGTGGGATTGAACTCATCGCCACCAACCATATGCGTAAGATTTTGGCCTGTACCCTATTTGCAAACTGTGTCTATTTCCCCTGCTCAACTTGATATACCCACTTCTGTCACCTTATATGGGTAGAGCCTTTGTTGGCATTTGATGAGTGTCTTTATGCCTGTGGGATCGAACGCTGACTACCATTCAGCAGAATTCCATTGACAGGCCTCTTCCGAACCTGACCCCGTCTAATTTGTTCACTTACCTGGTTAGTCCCTTCTATGGGTTTTTAATGCATATTTGTCTGCCTGTGTGATTGAGCTTATGACCACCAATTGCCATTGAGCCGTTTGTTCAATGGTGAGGTTGACGTATTATTAAGCCATTTACCAGGGTTCCATTCTGGCCATGCTCTGCCCCAACCAATGGCACGAATTTCAAATGGATGAGTCCAGGTGCATGTGCCAAGCAATTCTGGCAAAAAGCTACCCGTCAGACCTGGCATTTAAGCCAAAAGATGTCTTCTGTATACAGTGCAGACCCTCAGGGCATGCTTCTCAAAGAACTGCCCACAATAAACTTTGTGATCATGAATTAGGCAAGTGCGGTCTGCAAGCCCATAGACCGAGCATTTTTTTTGAGTTCATTGCATCCAGATAATTGAGGTGTACTCTACAGCTTAGATCAGATATAAAATGTGGATAATACGTAGAAATCAAAGTGGAAAATAATTGAAGTCTATAAGATAATTTTTTTTAATAAAAAAACCAGTATATGTATATATATATATATATCTGTGTGTATTAATTTCCCAAGGAAAACCTTGTGGGATCTTCCTCTTCCCTGGAATATTCAACCTCCAGCCACAATAGTGGCTGGTAACCCAGCCAAACTCAGTAGAACTCAAACCTTAGCTATACTAGAACCGGAGACCTCATGGTGCACTCCACCTTGAAACAATCTGTTCGAATCAACTGAACCAACCCACTGGGTAATATATATAGATATTTGCTTACCAAAGCAGGAAAAATCCTGCAATACTCAGGGCTACCAGCCTAATCTCTGTTGATACAATCTCAAGACTCCAACATGCAGCAACACACACACACATATAATAAAATACAAATATATAATAATAAAAAATCCAGCATAGATTCATCTTAACCACAAATATTTTAAGCAGCCTTGGTTTCCTTTATATCCCACTTGGTGTTAAGTATATTCAGGGTTAATATGGATCTATGCTGGTGATATAACCTACTGGATTTCTGTGTGAATTTTGACTCTTTTTGAGGTGGGATTGACTAGCTTGCTTTCAGAAGAAGTTACTTTGCTCTGTATTGTAATCAATTGTCTCTTTTTGTTTATGTTTTAAATATGGCTATGTATTTTTGCATTAAAAATAGATTGCGGTTTTAGGAATAAATTGCCATCTCTTTACCACGGTGGATGAGGTGAATACATATCAACTTTCTAGTAATATAGTCAAGAGTCTGTTTATAACAGGTGTTTGAGGTGTAGATATTGAACTTTAAATGATGTTGGTTACAGGAGCTGGATGCTAACAACTTGCTTCCAGAGGCGTCTGCTGAAGATGGGAGGATGATTGTGCCCACCTTTCGCTCTGGTAGTTGTGCTGAAATAGGGCCAAAGCAAAATATGGAAGATGAGCATATCTGTATCGATAACCTGGTGGAGTATCTGAATCCAGATTGTGATTGCCCTTCTCCAAGTGCTTTCTATGGGGTGAGTGTTATCATATTCTTGGCTTTGAGTTCATAAATAGTGTGTTTGTACTATGTAGTGTTTTTCTCAGTGCCATTATATTGATAATCGGTTTCATTTCTTTGACTGCTTAATTGTAATGCTTACTTTGGATTATTTGACAATAGAACTGTAAATTGCCTTCACAATTCTTGTGTGGTATACCAGAATAATGTGTAGCTTTTGTTTCAAGTAGAAACACAGTTTCTAGAGAATATGTAGGCAATATTTTTTATTAGTCAAATACACATGTTTCCTTTGTTGGGAATGCACAGCCCACTGATATGCTTATGAGTACGTGTGTATTGAATATCAAAGGTGTAATTCTGCAGATTTCAGTTTTATGAAATGGATTAGGTTTGTTCCACAAGTCAAGGAAGGGAACAGCCTGGTGGGCTAGCTTGAGTAGTTGAGTGCTTTGAGATTCGTGCAGGAGGTGTCGTGGTTGATCTCCTGGGATGACTGCCTCTGTTGCATGCCATGCTAGATGTCCCTACTGGGTCAGGTGCTGTAATCAGTGCCAACGGGTTTACATTTGGTACCATCCACAAAATACGGGGAAGTGGCCAAAAAAAGTCAAGGAGGGGGAGTTTTGGCAGTTGCAGATACTGGGTTTCTTATTGGTAGTTTTGGTATAATTGCACAACACTCTTGAACTACAAGTTTTGGAAATTATCTTCAAATTTCACTCTCCCAAATATTGATAATTTGAGAAGCGAATGTTGCAAAAATTAGACAAGGTTAGGTTGAAATGTTAATACAAAATATACGGTAAGATATTCAAAGTATATAAATATAGCTTACCTTAATTAGATAAGTGATACTATTAAGTTTCAAGGAGATTTCAGTTTATTTAAATTCTAAACTGTAAATAAGCAATTTTTATTGTAACAAAGAAAGTAAATCGCCATTGATGGATGGTCCAGTTTTTGCATAAAGAAATTTTTTCTCAAGCGAAATATTTTTGGAAGCTGTGGTGTGCTTATTGAGATGTCAAGCATTTACACCACATAAAAAGTGGTTGTCATGATGAATATGATATTTTATGTAAGTTGCATGATACGGGGAAACGGAAACATGTATCCAATACAGAAACGCAATGGAAACCTGATCCCCAAAAATTTAGGAAACGGGGAAACGTGATATATATATATATATGTGTGTGTGTGTGTGTGTGTGTGTGTGTGTGTGCAAATTAGCAAGGACATTAAAAATTGAATATGAAACATAAATGGATAATTGTCATAGATGATGGTTGGGTGGCTATGCAAGGGCATCACTTGATGTCCCCACTGGATTAGGCCCCGTAATTAGGGTTGGTGGTTTACCTTGGGTACCATCCTCGAAATGAGGGGAAGTACCTGAGGGTTTCCCATGATTTCCATTGAAAAAAAAAATTGTCATAGATGATTACATAATGCAGGTTGCCAAGTAGTAATATCCAAAAACAACCTTGGCAATACAATATATTCAAAATTTCAAAATCAACCTTTATTTATGAGGCTACAATGCTACATATATCAAAATGTGAACAGTCAACATAGAACTAAAACCAATGTTGCAGGAAACGTGGTCCCCAACCTCGTTTCCAGCGTTTCGTCGTTTCGAAACCCCGAAACGCGTACCGTACAGCCTGGAGACGCATTTTCGTATGGCCGAAACGTGTTCTCGAGATGGAAACGCGTTTTTGGTACGGATGCAGTCAATGAGGTCACGTTTCCAAAAAAATATCACCGTATTTGGTGATATTAATGGTAATGTTAAGAATAAGTAAAAGTGACATTCTTTTATTTTCCATCCTTTTACTTAAATTTTTAACATTACCATTAATTGTTTTGGGATGTTTGAGAGTGGTTCCAACCTCATCGGACTTCATATGCAAAAAGTAGAATTTTAGATCCCATTCATAATTCAACAGACTTAATAGTTTTCAAGATTTCAGGATTGCAAAATTTCCACCAGATTCTATTATGTATGAGGGTATGGAATTGGCATTTAATCAAGCACATCAACCCTTATATGTCCCTTGATGTTGTTGGCGTTGATTGTTGAACTCCTCTGTCATGACCCTAACAAAAATGTACTCTTCACTCAAGCAAAATCACTTATCAAGCATGGGAAGCTTACTTTATTTTAAGAATTGGATTAGGAAGTTTCATCAAAATTGTAGGGTGTTGAGCCATTAACTAATGTCCTTGGAGGATCAGCTTTGAAATTCGAGTTAGAGGCAAGGGCTAGAGCCTATAGGAGGGAGGCATAGGGTGTTATTGATGAATAGGATCTCATTATAGGCAATGATTTGTCGACATGTATGATTTGTGATTTATATTTCACATTCATTTTTTTAAATTTTCTTGTTCACACACACACACAGATATATATATATATATATATATATATTGTATCCAAAATTTTGGGGGGTCACGTTTCCCCCGTTTCGAAGTTTCCCCGTTTCGTCCCTGTTTCCCCGTTTCATGCAACTTAGACTAAAACATAAGATAAGTCGATTTCCACAGTACTGTATCTGATTGTCTTCAAATCGGCTTCCTAAAGTAACCCTCGCTTGCTCAAATCACTGTGTGAGATGAGGGAAGTAAAATCCTCCATTTATAAAAAAAATGACTTTTAGAGGCTTCTAGAAGTTTCTTAAACCATCATTAACCCATTAAGAAACAATTTAACCCATTGATTAAGCTAACAGGTTCTTTTTTTGGATAGAAAAGTGAGAATTCAAGGAGGAAACGCGTCATACGGACATGGATACGCGTTTCCAGCCATACCACCCATGTTTCCTCCACGTGAAACGTGGTGGCATGTTCGGAAACGCATTTCCGAGGAGTACCAAACGTGTTTCCGAGTTTCCTGCTTGGTACGGGGCCTAGTACCAAGTTTCCTGCAACTTAGAATTTACATAAAATGGTTATTTGAGTTTTCTATTTTACCCCTAGTTTTGGTTCAATGTATAAAAACCTCTTGAAATTGGGAGAAGAAGAAGCGTGCTTATCGAGATGTCAAGCTTTTACACCACAGAAAAAGTGGTTGTCATGATGAATATGATATTTACATAAAATGGTTATTTGAGTTTTCTATATTTACCCCTAGTTTTGGTTCAATGTATAAAAACCTTGTGAAATTGGGAGAAGAAGCGTGCTTATTGAGATGTCAAGCGTTTACACCACAGAAAAAGTGGTTGTCATGATGAATATGATATTTACATAAAATGGTTATTTGAGTTTTCTACATTTACCCCTAGTTTTGGTTCACTGTATAGAAACCTCTTGAAATTGGGAGAAGAAGAGGGTGTTGGGGGTTCTATGAATCATGCAGACATTGTCAAAACTTCAAACTTATGATGATTTCAGAGGGAAAACATATCATTATTTTTTGGGGTGAAATTCCTTAACAGTATTGATAGTTGTGCTTGATCTTTCCTGTTCCACAATTAAAAGCACAGTTCTCCAAGTTTTCTATTTGGAATTGTTGAAATGTTGTAGCAACTCGTGCAAAAAAATGATCATTTTTGACATTTGCAGAGGATGCTATTATATGTTTTAATTATTGTGTAGGTTTTTGTAGATCCCATATGCATATGAGTACAATAATTTTGGAAATGGGTTGAAGGAAGATGTTGTGGAGCAACCCATTAAACCAACCGTGACTTGAGAGCAGCTAGGAGTTAAACCAACAAGTTGCGGTATATTTTGCAGATGTAAGTGGTGATGAAGAAATATCAAATGAAGTATACTTTAGCTGGCAGTAATATTAGGTCTTATCGTCGACCATATCTCTGTATTCCTACTCTAGTTTGGAACATGTATTTTGTAATTAAAAAACATTTTATTTATTTCAAAACCAATGAACAATGCACAGAGTGGTTCTTGTGAGTGAAAAGTTAAAATGGAGGAAACATGAAGTACCTGCAAAGTCTGCAAACCTGGTACTTTAAGCTAATCAATCTTTCTGCTTTAATTTTTTGTCGTTTGATGGTTGCAACCATCATATACTAACAATCATCTGAGGATTCAATTTGTGGTGAGATAGCTTTCAGTTCCTTGCACTTTTTCTTTGTAAGTAGCTTGGGGTCATGGATTTGAAGTATAGTTTCTTGTGTCCTACAGTAGAGCTGCCTTCTGTAATTTCTTTGATTGTTTTCTTTTGAAAAGGAGTGAAGGGATTCTTTTGGATCCTGGCTGGCTTAACCAGTCTCTGAAATTTCTACTATTGCTGGTGGATTTTTGCATCCCATGCAGAATCTGCCTTCAAAGCTTGTTCTGTTCCCAAGGGAAGCTCAATGGAACATGCTGGTTCCTCTTGCCTGGAATCTGGAAGTGCTTGGAGTGGCTAAGATCAGCCGCACTTGCTCTTTATGATGTTGTCTTCTTTTTAGAAGATCTGGAAGTCTCACTTTCGGTTGTTATCTAGTCCAAGGCTCCTGCATGCTGAATTAGGGGATTTGGGGGTTTAATGGCCACCTTCTTTACCTTGGGGTATTTTTTTGAATTTCGCAAACTCTACTGTTTTTTGCATTTTTGGACATGGGAACCCAAGGTGATGATTACTGGGTGCAAGCCCCGGAAGTGATGATTGATGCTATGCGATTCATTTTGCTAGTCTCAATCCCACTTTTTCACCCCTGTGAGCAACACCCAATGCAATGAGTGCTAAGTGGACTATTCAAAACCATGATAAATTAGTCAGTTGCGACTATTCTCATGGGATATGGGTCATAGATTAATGATTTACACTATGTAGATAATCCAAAAGATGACATATCATATGTTGGACTGCAAAAAAGCCCTCAATACTTAAATAAAAAGAGTCAAGGGAAACTGTCATAAGGCACGATACTTGCTAAGGTTTTGCAAATGGGGTAGCAAGCTAAGTGGGCTTGATTGTGGGGAAAAACTCCACGGTTAAGCGTGCTTGAGCCAAAGGAGTCTTGGGATGGGTTACCTATTGGAAAGTCCTGGTTATTGGGTGCAAGCTCCGGAAGTGATGATTGATGCTATGTGATTCATTTTGCTAGTCTCAATCCCACTTCTTCACCCCTGTGAGCATCACCCAATGCAACGAGTGTTAAGTGGACTATTTAAAACCATGAGAAATTAGTTAGTTGTGACTATACTCATGGGATATGGGTCATAGATTAATGACTTACACTATGCAGATAATCCCAAAAATGATATATCATAAGCTGGTAGTCATGTTGGTGTTTCTATAAAGTGGTCAAACTCCACTTTTCATTGCTTCATCAGAAGGTCTGCTCTCTCCATCATTCAAATTCACCCTTGAGAGACCATATCCTTGTTGACGGGGATTGAGAAAAAACCTGGAAAGAGTGTCTCAGTAAAAGTGCAGTAGCTGGTTTACCAGCTCATCTCTAGCCATTTTGTGATTGTTTCTGCTTACAGCCAAATGACTATGAACCAATTAAGATTAGGGCAGACATAAAAACGTCTTTAATGTGAACCACTAGAGGCTCTTTAAGCAACATTACCAAGGATTCTGAACTTTGAGAAACCCTGTTTTCTTTGGCATTGGTGAGAGCTTCTGAATTCCTTTCTTTTTGGACAGGGTAGTACCTAAATATTTCAGCGGGAGGTGGGCTCAGGCCCCTCCTCCCCGGTTGCATGAGATCCTGGTGCCAATCAGATTACAACCTTTCTTCTCTTGAACTTGCCTGTGATTTTCCAAAACAGAAAAAATACAAAAATGTACAAGAAGAAAGATAGCCTGAGAAGTGCAGTAAATCCACAGAAATAAAGCTGAAACCAAAGTAGTGGAAGCAAGGGAGCCATGGTGGTTCCAGCCTGTAAGGAACAGCAATGTGCAGAACCCTAATGAAGCCTATCATTCCTGGTTTCTTATTTATTACTTTATTGTGGAACTTCGAAAATAATTGCCAAGCTGTGGTTTGGGAGTTCCAAACATTTGAACTTGTTGCAACTTACATTTCTTACAAGGATGTTACAATTCTAAGAAAATATATTAACTCAATTTCTTCGAAGTTGTGAACTTTATTGACATGAAATTTATAGATGTCTTTGTGGGACTATACAAAGATGGATGTTTCTACATAGATTAAGAGAAAGAAAACATTTGTACGTGCTTTATGGAAAATTTGGCAGAAATGACAAAATATCTCTTCATAGACTTGATTATGTTTTTTTGGAAATGCTGCTTATTGTAACTTACAGCTTTCCTTCGGCTAAAGCTGCCACACTGTGGGGGGGTGTTTCTATGCCATCAAAAAATCACATAGGTGTTACACCTGGTTTCATCCCCCACCCATTTGTGGGGTTTTGAACCCAGTTGTGTGTTATTACAAGCCTGATAACCTTGCTGCTGGCTGCTAGACTACAGTCCCATGGGCAGGAAGCTTTGTTTATTATCCTCAAAAGAATAGAAAAGGTTGAAAGGCAGCTTTTTGCCCATTCACAAAGTATGCTTTTAGCTTTACACGTCTTTCAAATATAAAGTGGCTCTTCAGTTTTTTAACTATATCCATATATCAAACCACAGTCATTCTAATGTTTGTAATTCCATTACTATAAAGAGACTTGATGCAAAAGTTATATTCTCTCCAGGTATTTGATGGTCATGGGGGAGGTGACGCAGCAAGATTTATTCAGAATAATCTTTTAAATTTCATTGTTGAAGATTCAAATTTTCCAGATGCAATTCAGAAGGCTGTAAGGAATGCATTCGTGAAGGCTGATCATGCTTTTGCAGATGCTTGTTCCCTTGACAGCACCTTTGACAGCACCTCTGGCACAACAGCACTGGCAGCTCTTATATTTGGAAGGCAAGCATTTAGAGCTTGGTTGATTTGAACCAATTCTATAGATTGTGGCCTGCATGGATGAAATAGCCTTTTGTTTTTTGCAAAACTTTTATTTCTTAGTTGATCTTTTTTCTGATTGAATGATTGCTTGTGTTGGTTTGCAGGAATATGATTGTTGCTAATGCAGGGGACTGCCGTGCTGTGTTGGGTAAGAGAGGGAAAGCATTTGAGATGTCCAGAGATCACAAACCAAACTGTAGCATTGAAAGGGTGCGAATTGAATCACTTGGAGGCTGTGTGTATGATGGGTATTTGAATGGTCAACTATCAGTTGCAAGGGCATTGGGAGACTGGCACATGAAAGGACCAAGAGGAACGAAATGTCCTCTCAGTGCAGAACCTGAATTGAAGGAGTATTTACTTACAGAGCAAGATGAATTTTTAATAATTGGTTGCGATGGTCTCTGGGATGTTATCTCCAGTCAGTGTGCAGTCACTATTGTGCGGAGAGGGCTTATGCTGCATAATGACCCAGAGCGCTGCTCCAAGGAGTTGGTTCGAGAGGCACTAAATCGCCACACTTGTGACAATTTGACAGTTGTTGTTGTCTGTTTTTCTACCAATCCTCCTCCACGCCTAGAACTTCCTAGATCAAAATTCAGGAGGAGCATTTCTGCTGAAGGCCTAAACTGTCTGAAAGGTCATTTGGAATGTCCATAAAGGAATCGATAGCAGAAATTAGTTTTATTATTATTCCGATTTGATCAATGCCTCCTTTGCATAAAAGGAGACATGCAACGAAGTGATCAGTTAACCATTTAGCCCCTTGTTTATTTATTGTGAAATTTAGTTCGATAATTTAAAAACTTAATATTGCTATGGAGGTGGAAGTATGCAAATCTCTGTTATTGTTCAACAACAGAAAGTAGCATCTGGGATTTTCTGCAGTTGATATCACTGGATTGTCAGAAGGGTTTTAAATTAGACAAAAACACAAAGGAGGAGCAGTGTATCTTGCTCTTGACTCTGGCCAGCCTCAGAAATATTGGCACTCTTGCAAACGCGGTTCAAAATGGAGGGTGACATCTATCCTCCTGTGCATGACAAAGGCCGGCCTAATTGCTTTAGGAAGGATATATTGGCTACTAGTTTGGTGGTGTATATAATGGGGTTGCCAACATTATTGAACATTTAATTGGCAACAATGCAGTTGCGTAGTTGTGCAGATAGGCTATTTGATAGCCTTTTGTTGCCAATCTGAGTTAGGATTATTTGATTTTTCAGGAGGATAACAAACCTTCTATGTAATATCTCATTTTTTGGGGGTTGTTGTCCCTTGCCTTTGACCCATCCATTGTACCTTATTATAGGACATTGATACCGTGTAGCAAAGGCAATAAGAAGAAATTTGACGAGTCCAGAAATGTCTGGTGATATTGTAAATCTTTCTGGCATTCTTATAAAATTAAAAGAAAACTTAAATCTTTCCAACAGTTCGATTTCAATCTGTGCTGTGACAGACAATTTAAGATTATATTTCTGGCCCAAATTCAAAGTAGTGTTCTTCGTTTCCATCTTCATCTTAATATGTTTTCTGTGTATCCTTTGTTTCTTTTGTTCTATTATAGTTCTTCATGGGATCATAAATATTCAATGAATCCACCCTGCTGGACACAATTAGTTCTACATGCTTGTACTGGCCTGACATATACATTATATTAACTATAATGAATAGATGAGAGCAACCTATCACTTGGTAGTACTTAGCAAAAGAGAAGTTAGTGTTAAGAGTTACTGTCATCGAACACAAACCATAATTAGTATTTTAGAATATTAAGCAGGGTTGGAATGGTTACCAGTTTAGTCCTAGATTCTTGTTAATTGCAAGTCTAGAGTATGCCCTAAATTTACCATATATTACTTTCAGTCAGATTAGGAATGTTTAGCTATAGCTGTTTTATTCCGATTGCTTGTTCAAAGACTCAAAAATTGTATGAAGAGGATTTGCGTTCAAACTCTTTCTTTACTCTCTTTTGCAAGTGTTTTAATGTGATGATTTTCACTGTGATGTCAAAGTAACGTGATCTGTAAAGATTCGGGTGGTTGCGGAAAATAGAAAAGTGCACTGGTGAAGAGATTCCAAGCCTAGCATGCGAAAATGCAAGTTCTTTAAATTGAGAAAGGTTTGTTGAAGGTAGTCAATGATAAACTGTTAATACCTGGTGATGTGAAGGTTCAAGTTCATTATATTGAAAAAGGTTTGTGGAAACCAGTCAATGGTAATCTCCAGTGATGTGAAAGTGCAAGTTCATTAGATTGAGAAAGGTTTGGGGAAAGTAGTCAAGGGTAAAATGCTAATAGCCAATGATTCTGATTCACGATGACAAAACAAGCTAATGATAGCAATGCCATTTCTCTCATCAGATTAGTCTGTGTATGGGCAGTTTCAATGCGTTGATAAAGCTTCAAGAATGAGACATTGGACTATTTTTTTGCCTTTCAAGGCTTGGAGTGATAAAGTGTTATCGGAGCACCTAATCTCTAACTTAGGTGCTCGAAGAAGAGTGTAAATCATGCCAACAACCTCAATTTTATGGCAATTTGGCTTGCAGGGACAAGAGGTATAGACGATGTAGATGATGCAATCACCCTATTAAGGATGCCATCAAGTTACGATAATGTGATCTTTACTCTTGGGAACACATTGTGTAGACAATGGGTGCAATAATGGCAACCCTTCGTGAAGATGTAAGGACCATGGGAGTTCTGTTGAAATTTTTATATGTTATATTTCAAAATGAAATTAGCAATATTTGTAAAATTCCAATATACAGTACAACAAAGAAAGCCAGTGCGTTAAGAGGAGTAATGTTATCAATTGAACCAAAGAACCAAATAGGACCAGCCAAGGAGTATGAGTTCATGATGATTTGTAGGACCATTGAAGCACTATGTTTTGGTGAAACGAAATTGAAATGGATGAAAGTTAGTTAACAATGGTTCAACGTGTGTAAATGCATTTGTTTTTATTTCTTTAAAGTCAAGACACTTAATGAGATTGTTAAATAGGGTTACAGTGGAATGATGAATCTGATGGTGACAAAGGCATGGTTACCTATAATTATGACAACAGGTGTTTTTAAGCTATCATGAATGGATGGAACATAGGATGCATGAATAAGACTACTATCTAGAAGGATTGGTTTTGTTGTGCCTTTGTGTTTTAGGGTATTGTGAAGAATTTAGTGTAGCTTGAAGTTTCTACCAAGGCAAACTGATGGTTCTGGCGAAGATATGGATTTTTGCTTTTAGTGATAAAAGGAGATTGACGTCCTACATTAACCTTTCAAAAAACCTGTCAGGTGACTTCCAATATACCCATCAGAAATTATTGCATTGGAGGTCGCATGCAGTTCTAAGACATTCAGATAGGGGCAGTTCATAATTAGTATAAATTATTAGTTAATTGGCTTCGCTATTGAGGGAGTGAAGGTATAATTATACATCCAACTCTTGTCCATTACAGTGATGGTACAGCTATGCAATCAATACATGATCCATACTTAAATTCTAAATGCAATCTCTAAGCAAATTTAAAATGATAGCAATTTATGGAGTGAAGGTATAATTAAACATCCAACTCTTGTCCATTACAGTGTTGGTACAGCTATGCAACCAATACATGATCCATACTTAGATTTTAAATGCCATATCTAAGCAAATTTGAAATGATAGCAATTTATGAAAAGCTTTGCAGTGTGTATGAAGTGTAAAATAAAGGCACTACCACTACAAACTTCAATTTAATATAAAAATGATGTGTGTGTGCGTGCACACGCCCATGTACATGCACCATAAAAATATACATACACATACCCATGGAATATACATAAATGACAAGGGTTAGGCACACCCCAACAACCAAGTGGATTGCAATTGAAAAATGGAGACTTCTCCAAAAGGTCTCTATTAAGTTAAGTGGATTGCAATTGAAAAATGAAGGCTTCTCCAAGAGGTCTCTATTAAGTTGCAGTTTCATTGACAAAAAGATGAATTCAACGAGCATGAAAGGCGAAGTCCTAATTGATACAAATATAGTAAAACCTTATGGACCAAGTTAGTTTTATGGAGCAAGTAAGCCTCAATCAACATTATTCGTTCTAATTACACATTATTTAACACAAGTGGCTTTATATAATGATTTAAGAAAACATCACAGGGCCTACAACCATTAGTTTATCATCTTATGACCTTATAAACATAAGTCATTTATATTTGGTTTTGTTTTTATTACAAAAATGTCGTGTCAAGGCGCAAAACACTAAGGTTCACCCAAGATTTAGGTTCCTTGATTTTTGCTAAGTAATGCCAAAAGTTCAATCAACCATTAATGGAAAGTTCAATCAACCATTAATGGAAATTATGTCATTGATGATGTGCTATGCTCACATGTCACACAGATCATTGTGGCACAAAGATATCTTTTGTTCCAAGACCCATATAACAAGAGTAATTGGATACACTTTTGGAAGAGTATAATGATATTCGAAAATCATATTGAAGTACCATTACATTGTCAAGTCCAAGACACCATTGATTTGGTTCTACGTGCATTGTTTACTTAACGGTCCATTGTAACACATATCAAACTAGAAAAAAAATGAGATTAAAACACATACAAAACAATTTATTAAATGACATTCAACTTAGTGATTCACCTTGTAAAGTCCTATAGTTTTTCTGACATCCAATAACTATGGGCCTTGGCTCATGTGTATCAAATTTCACACATTGAATGCTTTGTATATCATCAAGGATAGGATAAGAGGCCAAATGCACACTTCAATTTCATTGATATTGGTCCAGAATGTTGCTGGTTTCATGTTGAGGCAACAACGAAGTTTGGAAACACGACAATGATTATGGGGTGGCAAATTATTGTAAATAACAACTCAACTGAGCAAAAACAAATTATTAGTGACATATTGCAAGTGGTTTTGTGACAATGAAAATATTGATATGTGATAACAATAGATTTAAATTTGATTACAAAATGTTAACCTAAGCATATATGTGTAGCATATTAACAATTAAACAAGAACATGAGATAAATAGACCAACACCAAGTAGATAGCAAATTACACAAGGAATTGTCTCCACAATACCTCTATTCTTGGTACAAAAGAATGAGCTACATAAAATGTTGTGATTAAAGCAATGTAGAGAAATTGTTATGGCTCAAACAATTCCAGTTTTTGTGTGTGGAGAACTTGATGTGCTACAGGATTATTGCGGAACCATTTGCAAATGGATTTGATGCATATTGTAGAATGGAAGAGATAATAAATTAATGAGGCAATTGCAAATTAGTTGTATAAATAGCTAATAAATTCATGTTTTTTCTTAGAAATTAGTGGGTTGTTTCTAGTGGTAGTGTGGATTTGGTTAAATTCTATAATTCAAAATGGTAGGCAAGCCCATTGAATTAACTAAAAGATTCTATTGATGAAGTTGGAGAATATGGCATTGAGTTTGCATGATAAATTATATGTTTATATGTTGTAGAGATTGTGGATTAACTAGTGATGTAGTATCGATGGCATCTGGGAGATTGGGCATGTGTAGCATGAGTACTCGTATAACCAAAGATGTCAAGAGGAAGGATTTGTCACACATGCATGAATCATGCATTACATGTGGGGAAGGGCTTGCTCTAAACTAGATTTTTTTTTTAATTATAAAATACCAAGGATAAAAATGCAATTCCCATTCAGGTAGAATACAAATTACAATTCTAAGGTGCCACTGGAATTGACCAAGATATCCTTCAAGAGGACCCAAAAAAAGAGACCAAAACAAGTACTCACCACAGTCCAATAACAACCCAACTTCTAGCCCATAATCAATATATTACAAACCCAAACTATGCATATTCAAAATATACCATAAACTAATAAATGACCACCTGCATAACAAGGACTTAGCTAAAAGGTATCAATCATCACTTGCCTCAAAATGATAGATTGTCCATCTAAGCTTTCTATAAGTACAAAGTGTTGTTCCATGAGTTCCAATCCATCTTTTGAGAGCTTCTTAGCTACCTGATTTTGTTCTTTGAATATGTGAATGAAGTTATGTCCTAAAAATGTCTAGCAATGAGATTAAGCTACTCAACTACAATAAAGAGCTCGATATTTTGAATTTTAGACTTCCCATTCATCCACTTTATAACTAACAAAGAGTCACCAAAAACCTGAAGAGAGTTAATGCGTTTGTCCTTAACAAATTTTAATAGATAATATAGTGCCATAACTTCACCCAAATTGTTTGTTCCTCTTCCCAGCCTTGCCTTGAAATGAAAATAGTGTGAATAAGAGAGATGCAAAGTGAAACCAAGTCTGATTGTTTGATCTTCACTTTGATAGGCTCCATCGAAATGACCCCAGGGAATATATTTATCCATCTGCAATGCTCTGAAACACCTGGAAATAGTGGGCTTAGGGACCTCTTTATAGTATGGAATAAGGGCCAACACTTGTGTCGAAACTTTGAATGTGGGAAACTGCGTGTCCTCAAATAGAGAGGTATTCCTTGCAATCCATATTCCCCAAAGCACCATGTATGGAACTACTCCATAAGTCTCCAATTCCTTCCTAGAAAGCCATATATGGAAGCAAGTTTCAATATCTTGTCCCTCCCACAGTGCTCTAAACACCAAAGATCCTTTGACATCCTTCCAAACTTGTTCTATGAATGGACAGTTCTTAAATAAGTGTAAGTTAGTTTCCTCTCGACTCTTACAAAGAGAGTACCGGTTGAGACCCTCCTTACCTCTTCATTGTATGAGATCGCCAGTCAAAATCCCTTTTGAGAGAGGTAGCCACATTAACAATTTTTCTTTAGCAAGAGCCCTAACCTTCCACAATAATTTCCACCACCAACATATTGCCTCATTACCACTAGATACTAGTGCTTGATATCTCAACCTTACTGAATAGTTGCCTCCAACCTTATTGTATCTCCATACTATTTCATCTAGTTTCTTAGTTAATCAAACGTGTGCATCGTGTAACTTGGAGATATAAAGATCCCAAAGACGAGCAGATTCACCATTCAATGCAAGGTCAGCCAAGCTCAACCAACCTTGCCTCCATAAGGAAGATTCCAATGGCTTATTAATAAGATTGAGAGTTGCTTTCCTCACCTCTTGGAAATGGAGCACCATTTCTTCAGGAAGATAAATAGCCATATTACAACCCATAATGGCATCTGCTCCAACCCTCACTTGTATCCCATCTCCCACTCCCCAAGCCAAGTGCAAGTCAATACCATAAAATGATAGTGTTAAAGCCTTCCATTGATTTGAGGAATTCTAGATGGATTTAGGTTCCCTTTTGACCCAGTCAACCCATGAGCTTGGGGCAATGTACTTCTGAGTTAATATTCTACTCCATAAGCTATCTTACGTAAGAATAGACCATAAGGATTTGGTTGCCAACACAAGACGAAACCCGTGTATATTCTTCAATCCCCACCCCCTAAGGATTCGGGGCCATCCAATTTTTTCCATCTAACCCAATGAGACCCTTTGTATTCACTACCTCCTTGCCAAAAGAAATTATATCATATTTTCTTTTTTTTTCCAAGATTCCTTTAGGAATATGGAACTAGAAAAAGGTGCTAAGACACAAATCACTTAATAGGATCATGTTGAAAATATGTACTCTATGTCGTCCCTTGTCGAACTCCATGACATCTTGAAAGATTCCATATACTTTATTAAGCTGGACCTCAAATCCATATATCACTAGGGGCCCTTAGATCCATAGGATGTATGGAGAACCACTTTTAAGTCAAGAAAGGAATCGTGAGAATGCTTATTCATGTTGTTTGGGCTTATCAAAGCACAATTACCTTTATGAGGTTATAAATGATGCCTTCACAAGTAATTTTATCATGGTATACTTAGATTATGCGTTGATCTTCAACAAGGCCTGGGATGAATACTCAAGGCACATCAAATAGGTCTTGCAAATTACATGCCAACACAGGTTGTACACTAGCCTAGGTAGGGTAGGGTAGGTGCCCTATTGTTATGAAGAAAATTTGTTTATTTCACTACGTATTTAATGAACATGGAGTGCATGTAGATCTTGGAAATATCCAAGTCATCTTTGACTAGCTCATAGGAATCGACATTATAGAACTTTGAGATGGGTGAAATTATATGGAAAATTTGAGTTTGGATTTTCCCATGTTCTAACTGCTCAACCAAGTTCTACACAAAAGTGCTAAAACTTATTTGGCATGCATTGCATTGCAACAAACATAACTTGAAGAGCTTGTGTGATCTCTGCTCAACACAAGCTTCGATAATCCTTGATTTATTCCAACTTTCAAGATTGAAATTGAAGCCTCAAAGATTTCCATGGGATCAATATTGACACATTTTTTCCACCATGTTATTTATCACTCTAAAACATTCAATGTTACATTTACAATTATTTTCCCTAAGATTGAGAACTCTAGCATTGCAAAAGCAAGGTGTTAATGGTGACATTACCGACTAGGGAAGGAGATAATTGTGCACCTTGACCACATGGTGTTTTAGTTTGTGTGGACTCAAATTGAGATGCGAAGTGAACACCAACTCAAGTCTTCGTCCTACCTATATTAATTTCACTTAGTAATTAAGAACAAGTGTGTGACGTAAAACGTTATTGTGAATTGTTTAAGTTGTTTGCCTATTGACACTACACTCACCATTGAACATTTTTGACAATTACACCCATGCTTGGTTATAACTCTATGAAGTTACTCAACTGTCTTTGCATGATTGCACCGAGGGAAACGAGGTGCTCTACAGCCCAGTATGGGGGAGATGTTGTAACGTGATGTAACGATGTAACGTTTGTAACAAAATAATTAAAAAATATTATGGAAAGTATTTAAAAAAAGTATGGGGGAGATGTTGTAATGTGATGTAACGTTTGTAACCAAATAATTAAAAAAATTCATGTCGGCTCATAAAATAAAAAATTATGGAAAGTATTTAAAAAAAAATTTCCATGTTGGTTCATAAAATAAAATATTATGAAAAGTAATTAAAAAATAGATGTTCGTTTATAAAATAAAAACTTAAAACTTAGACCGGGATAGAGATCAAATTTCTTGAGTTTAAATTAAAAAAAAGAAATACACCTCAAGAAATTGGATCCCTCTCGGTGTTTGATAGATACGGGTTCAAAATAGATCTATACTGGTTATATCAAAACCATCTCTTATATGACTTCGTTATCCAGATTTATTTTCATGAAAATATCTTATACCGATAACCAGTGCACTTGGAGAGATATACCAAAAACTCATATGGGAAGCATATTTTTAAAAGTTGGCCAGACATGTTAGTGTCCAAAATACCCTTATTATGTTGTTGAACTTTTCTATTGTATGAACCCATGCATTGATATAGAAATATATAGTTTATATTTTATTTCATATACAATCACCAAACCAAACGACAAGAAACATGTACTATATATTCTTTTATAGATACCACTATGCCATTGGAAATTTATTTTGACGGCCCTTCTTACTAGTTTACCAGCCACTAGGTGTAACAATGACAATTGTTTATGTAGTGGCTAATTGATATTTTGAGATGGTAGTGTTTGCACCATGTTGTAATATTTACACTATACAAGACATACTATATTCTTTTCTTTTACGAGTTAGTGAACTTTGGCTTGCTCACATATTTTTTCAATGAGAGAAACCAAGCTTTCTTCTTTTTGGAAGACATTGTGGGGTTTGTAGGATAACAAGCTTGATGCTTCAACAAATTTTCATTTTCAAATCAAGGGTGAAACAAAGGAAATTAATTGAATCGTACCACACTTATACATGTATAATAAACGTTTGTGAGAAATGATGTGAAATTGTCCCTTTGTCCAACGCAAGTATAACGAAGATCAAGATAACTATGATTAGATGTAGTCCCTTTGAGATTTCTCCTTGTTTCAAATATGTAATGCTAATTGACATTTCCTATCTGACAATGATGATTGTTAAAACTTCTTTAGTGTAGAAAAAAGGATAAAGCAATAAACCTCATTGTGGAAATTGAAAATGTGCAACATTAAGTACATATCATACTTAGAAAACATATTTGCTCCAGTCTTACCCTAATATATCTACTTAGGAGTACATAGGAGTCAATTAACTATTTTTATTTTTATTTTTATAACTAAAACGAATATTGTATATATAAAAAAAAAGCCGTGGTTGTTTACCAAATCGGCAAGTTACAATTAGCTAGATCCAGAATCAGTAGTGAGAAGCCTGCTATGTGATGCAGAACAAAAATTGAATATTTCTAAGACCTTCATCAAAATGAATTTGCAGGCTTTCTTTCTATCAAAACAGAGAAAAAAAACCCAATGTGAAGAGACATATGAGAAAAAATGCAATAATCGATGAGACTTAATCACAAAATAATATTCTAATGTCATGAGAAAGTCAGAAATGTCAGGCTGTAATGATCAACATCTATCTGACAGTGAGTAATGGACCTACTTGAGTCAGTTCTTTCACTCTGTGATCGTCATTTAAGGTTCAGTCATTCATTCCAACGCAAACTTGAGAGTTTTCCAGTCATCCTTGCCCACGTTTATTGATTTGTGCTGTCAATAAACCATCGAATTCAGTGTGAGGATTGTTCTTTGAGCCAAATGGTGATCATTAGCGATCAACAAAACTGAGATATCAATTGCTGGAGCTGAAATTGCCTTTCAATCCGATTCTGGAATAAGGGAAGCTTTGAGTGATAGAAATCCGATGGCCCTGTTTAAGGGATTTGATGCAATTCACTATTGTTGTTGCTTACATTCAGAATTCCACAATTGAGACTGACACCAAAATTTGCTTCGATATCAGCTTCCTCATTTAAATTTCTTAAGATGTGAAATGCTTTGAATTGGGTGAAAGTACTTGAAATTTGCCTTATACGTTGCATTATTCAATTGAGGGCTAGATTGTTGAGATTAGTTTTTGCATTTAGGGCTCAGATTATGAGCATTGAATCTCCGAATACATGTAGATTGTTGATCTTGTGTTCTTTGGCAATTTGACAGCCTTTCAGTAGGGCTAAAGCTTCTGCTATGTTGTTTGTGCAGATGCCCAAACCCCAACTATACTTCACTATGATGATTCCATCACTTGTCCACAGAACTCCTCCTGCACCAGCTTTGCCTGGATTGTTCTTTGAAGCACCATCAAAATGCAAGCTATTTGTAGCTTGATTGGTTCTCCAGTCATGAAAGTTGGGGATGGTAAGCCTAATACACCATGCTGGTTGGTAATGGGGACATAAATATTTACTTGAATTAGGAATATTGCCACCAATCCAATTCTTTTCTTTCGTGCTGAGGGTTGCATCATCTTTGTGATTGGAATTTTTTGGATAGTTGATTAATAAAGTTTTTGCTTGACCATCAGTTTGCAAGGGAGTGCAATACCTTTCGTTGAAAATGGCATTGTTTCTGGTGGTCCAGATTTTCCAGCATATAAATTTTGGGATGGATATCCAGATCTGGTGCCAGAGGTTCTTGCTGGATATTGGAGTAGGATAAATAGAGTTCCAGTCTTGGGAAAGCTGGATGACAGAAGTAAAGGATGGCTGAGTATCAATGAGGTCGAGGAGAATAAGCTTCCAAACAAGTTTAGTAAACTGACACTCCAGGAAGAGATGATTAAGTGTTTCAAGATTACTATGACAAAGAGGGCACCAAATGGGCCCGTGAAATCCTCTCTTGCTAAGATTGTCACCAGTAAGAAATTTGGAGTGAATTAAAGTCCACGTGAAGAAATTGATTTTGGGTAGCTTAAATGGATTCCATGCTATTTTCCAAACGTCTTTTCTTGCATCATCATGAAATTGGAGCGCATTGTAGCCGAGGATTGAGGTGTATGTACCTGTGGGACCCCATCCACGTTCGTCTTTGGACATGAGATGTAGGGGGGCACATCCTTTCAGATTGTTAGTGAGAATGTTATAGGCGGACTCAAGATGGGGAGGGATGGCTATGGTTTTCCAACTTTTCCAATTGCCATGGGGGTCCCAAGAGTTGAATTCTTTTAGGGTGGTGATTCCAAGTTGCCTGAGCCATGCTGCAATGTCATGTAACTCTTGATTGTTCTGAAGTGCCTCGCTGTCCATGATCTTATTTGTAAATATGTCAATTTTCCTGCCGTTGCTGGGTACCCAATAGAGACCTTTTGAGAAGAATTCCCAAGCAGCTTTACATAAAGTCCATATGCTGGAGCCTTTGGTAGTTGGCTTTTGATCGAGACATCTGAGATTGGTTCTGTATAAGTATTTCTTCCTGAGAACTTGACTAACAAGATGGTGTTTATTGTGTAGGATTTGCCAGAGAAGTTTTCCGCCCAAAGCTAAGTTGGCAAGGAAAGGATCGCAGATTTGCAAGCCTCCGGAGGCTTTTGGCTGCTTGATGGTCTCCCAATTCACAAGGTGGATTTATTCCCGTTGGTTTTTCCGCCGGACCAAAGAAATTCTCTCAGCAGTTTGCTATTCTGATTAGAAGCTCCTTTTGGGGCAAGGAGTATGGAGGATTGATAGATAGGTAGCGCAGAGAGTACGGAATTTACTAGAATTAATTTTCCAGCATTGTTGAGCCATTGCCCTCTCCATCTTCTGATTCTATTCTTTATTTTGTTGATCGTATCTTCCCAATTTCCGCTGTTTGAATCGCTGAAAGTGATTGGAAGGCCTAGATAATTAAATTTGTCCCATTGATTGTAGACATTGATGCTGAGAATTCTGCTAATTCTGGTTGCCACGTTGTTGGTTAAATTCCAGCCATAGATAGCACTTTTGTGTAAGTTTATTTTACTGCCAGATGCGTTGCAATACAGATTTAGATTGCGCTTGAACTTTTGAGCTATGATGGAGGAGGCTCCACCCAAGAAAAGGGAGTCATCGGCGAAAAGAGTGTGATTGAGGGGATGAGAATCAAGTGTGAGGAAGAGGCCAGGGAGGGAACCAATGATCATTTCATGAATCAGTTTGCGGCTGAGGGAGTCTGCAATGATAATATACAAGAAGGAGGAGAGAGGGCAGCCTTGCCTGATGCCACGCGATGCTTGGAAAAAGTCAGTGGGACGTCCATTAATTAAGGGAGCGATCCAAGGTTTGCTTATACAGGCTGAGATCCAACTAATGAAGGTATCATTGAATCCAAAGCAATTCAAAATTTTATAAAGGAAGGAGTGCTTGACACGATCAAATGCATTTGCCATGTCAAGCTTGATTATCATACCTTTTTCCTTTCGAGTTCTGCTGGATTGGATTGCTTCTTGTACGAGTATGACGTTGTCGAGAATTTTCCTCCCTTCCAAAAAGCCACCTTGATTTTCAGAGATGATTTTGTTGAGTAAAGGCTTCAATCTGGTGGCAAGCATCTTGGAGATGATTTTGTAGGAGGAATTACAAAGAGAATTCGGTCTAAATCTGCTGAAGGAGCTAGGATTTGTATCTTTTGGGATGAGGAACAGAAACGTGGTATTTGTACAACCACCAATTTTTGCCTTTGAGTGGAAATTCCTGATCATTCTCATAAAATATTTTTTGATGTATGTCCAAAAGGCTTTGTAGAAATGCATTGAGAATCCATTGGGACCCGGTGCTTTGTCAGGTTCGAAAGAATGAATTGCGGTGAGGACCTCCTGCTCTGTGAAAGGTTTATTAATGCTGAGATTCTCTTCCGGGGTAATTCTCTTTGGGATGTGCTCTAAAAGTATGGTCTCATCATTTCTTTCAACGTTACCCTCATCTGTGCAGAGATTGGAGAAATGGATGAATGCTGCGTTTTTAATGTTCGTATTGCCGGTTACCATCGATCCATCCTCAGTTTTGATTTCTGCGATATGATTGATGGATTGTCTTACCATGAACTACTTGTGGAAGTAGCTGATAAATTTATCACCATTTTTAAGCCAGATGTTGCGTGACTTCAATCTCCAATACTCCTCTTCAACTCGAAAGGTTTGATACACTGTGATTTGCTGTGCGACTTCATCCTGGAGTGTGGAGGCTTCAATAGAGCGATTTTCCATGTCGAATTGGATATCTTCAAGTGTGCTTACGGCTGAATTCCTGGGATTGGTGGGTACAGGGAAATTGGATTTGGCCCACTTTTTGAGTGCGTACTTGGTGTTTTTGAGTTTTTGCTCCCAGACGTAGCAAGGGGAGCCGAAGATAGGGATGCTCCAAGCTTTTTCGAGAATGCTCCAAAAGTTAGCATGGTTGAGCCATTGTGGGCTGAACCTAAATGGTATAGGACCGAGGTTTTCAAGATTTTGGAAAAGAAGCTGATTTGGCTTATGATCAGAGGCGAGATTAGCTAAAATACTGGAGGAGATGGTGTGGGTAACAGACAGAAGGCTTCTTTGGACGAGAAACCTGCCCAATCTAGCCATTATATTTCCCTTGCCAATTCGCTTATTCGACCAGGTGAATTTCCCTTTTCTGGGCTTGATGTCGATTAGATCTCTTGCTTGAATGAGATTTTCAACCTGAGTTTTGAAGAGATATTTTCCAATGAGACCACCTTTTTTCTCAGATTTGGTGAGAGTGAAGTTCAAATCACCAGCTAGAATGATGTCCCAGGGATTGTAAATTTCCAAAAAATCATCTAGTAAGTTCTAGCAATCTTTCTTTTCAGAATAGAGATTGGGTACATACATGTTGAAGAGAGCAATGTGCTTGTTGCTCTGAATGTGGGTGAGTTCGGTGTAAATCCAATGCTGTGTGGCAAAGGAGTTGTGGAGGTGAAACTTATCCGCTGTCCACAAGGTTTCCAGTCCTCCAGAGGCTCCTCAAGCACTGATTGTGTACCCTGTGTTTTTTTTTTCCATTTTTCATTGCCAATTGATAAGATAGTGCTATCGTCAAGTTTGGTCTCTTGGAGTAAAAGAAGGTCAGGCATATCAATTTTCTGTAGATCTTTTACTGCTTCAATTTTGCAGGGGTTGCCTAAACCTCTGCAATTCCAAGAGACCAGTTTCATCATTTCGAATTATTGATAGAGGAGGGGGTTCCTCCTGCTAGATCTCCATATTTATTTCTTGCACCTTTGGCCCTGGTATTTTTGCTGAAAACCATATCTATTGTGGCTTGTGATCCTTGGACTTTCTCTCACTCGTCTTCTTCTTCCCGCAATTCTTTGGTGGATTTCCGACCTAGTTTTTTGGATGTTTTATCAATGGGTTCTTCTGTGGAGGAGGGAGAAATGGGAGTTCTTTCTTTAGTGATCTCAGCATAAGATGGTGCATCTTTGATTAAGACAGATCTAGTGGGACTGGGGGAGTTCAGGGGTAGGGGGATCTTCGGGGTTTCATGGGCAAGAGGAGTTGCTTGAGAGTTTTGTTCTTCTCGCAATTCTCCTTCTTCTTCAGTCTCAGGGGTTTCATGGATCTCAATTGCTTCTAGGACTTTAAATTTGTTCTTGTTGTTCGAGGCCGTCGGTTCTAGATGCTGCTGATCAACTTTCTCTGTATTTGAGCTTTTTGAGTGGGGTTTCGTACCTGATTTGCCATTTTTTTGAATGGTCATCCATTGTTCTCTTTTTCCATCCGATTCCAGATTCGTTGGCTTCTTTTTGCATGATCGTGCAAAATGGCCATATTCGTGACAGAACTTGCATTTGAATGGGATTTGTTCGTAGTCGAGCTCTTGTATGTGTGTCCAATCGGCTACAGTTAGATTTATGGCTTCCAGGAGTCCGTGTTACAGATCTACTTCGACGCAGATTCTCGCACAGGAGTATTGGTCTTTCCGATAAGGTTTGTCAATGTATTTGCCCAGTGCGTTCCCAATGGATTCTAAAGACTCGTTATTCCAACAATGAAGGGGTAAGTGAGGGAGTCTCACCCAAACAGGGACAACAAAGGGGATATTGTGGGATGGATTGAAGCTCAGGGTCCACTTGTTCATGTAGAGTCCTTGAGGGCCCATAAAATAGGGTCCGTTCTTGAAAATGAGTTCGCAATCCTGTTTACATTCGAAAACGAAAGCAAAGAAGACTTTTCCTAGAAAGAATGATTTGATGTCTTCAGTAATGAAAGCTATCCATTTCTTCTGTACCCAGTGTTCGGTGGCTTTTGGTGAGGGCCAAAGGCCGATGAACTGAACAATCAGTCCATGTTCCGATAGATTTAGTGCTGTCTTGCAAGGTATGTCAATCAGTAAGGCGACCGTAGGAATTTCATCGAGCTTCCTTACAAATTTTTGTTGAGAAGAGGATAGGGGCTTCTTACCTTGAGCGACTAACAGCTTCAGAAAGCTAGCAAGATCGAGGGGAGGGCTTTTAGCCTCCTAAGCCATAGGAGGCAAGGGGAAGTGAGAGGTGAGGGAGGATGGGGAGGAAAAGGGGACCCGGGATGGGAATGCGAGTGGGGAGTCAGGAGGGCCGAAGGATGGGAGGCAAGATTAGGAACACGGGGGAAGAACCTAGCAGGAAACTAGTAATGGTAAGGCTAGAGATGGCAGCCGATCATCGGGGCCGAGGGAAAAGCTAGGGCAACTGATCGCTCATTCAAATTCCAATCCATTAGGGGAGATGTCAATTAACTATTTTACAAGGTCATCCTCTTTGAATAAGATCGACTATGTAGTTGTGTGGTTAATTGATGTAAAAGGGTAATTCTTATGGAATAAGGCCCACTAGGTTGGCACTAATTAATGTCGGGATCACAAGTGGTTAGGGTTTGGGTAGTGAGAAACTATTTATAGATGTAGAAATCTATACAATGTTTTGTGAAATATTATTGTTGTATTGCAACTATACTCAATTGGAGGTTTCACTCTCAAAGAGGCAAGTGGACATCACTATTTTTTTGGATTATCAACAAAGGGTTGTATTTCTGTAGGTGCTATACTTTGGTTTATCTCTCTTTATTTTCTTAGTTTGCATTTCCTAATATATTGCTCCTAAAATATTTGTATCTACAATTTAAGTACACCATAAGTGGTACCAAAGCACTTTCTTGTGCCAACAAGCAACATAATTTTACAGATATTTTTCAAATTAGAGTAAATTTGGGGTCTAAATGGGCCTCTGAAGGAAACTATTAAAATAGTGAAAGCATATACCACTTCACACTAAGCATATGCTACATCACACCAAGTAAGAGGTGTTATCTAGTAAAAGTTAATCTCTATCGGCTCATTGGTATAGTTGCTAAGAATTTGGATTATTGTAAACTTAAGATATAAATTAAAATACTAATGAATGGAAAGTTTAGATTCTCATGTAGACACAATAAATGATATAGTACTAAAACATTTAAATTTATATCATATCATGGTTAAAATAATTTACAATTGAGTAAATATACTATTACTTTTATATAATATTTATTTATTTAATAAAATTTAAACTCACACAATAAATAAAATTTTAATTAAACAATTTAATTATATATATATATATATATATATGAGATGGTGGTGGTGGTTATTAACAAAAAAAATCAAATTTGATTTAACAAATTTTAAGAGCTCACTTCACTAATTCCCTCCTCGTCTATGATATTCCATATGACATATCCCAAATTAACCATGCCTTTCACTTAACCCTCTATTCGAATAGTTATTTACCTTTCCTCAAGCCTTTATTTCACTCTCGTGCATTCATGGCATTACTGATCACATTTCCAATATTTTATGAAAAGTGAACATCAAAACTCTTTTCAAACCCCACAAAACCCTAAAGAAACATTTAATAAGCATTACATATAAAATGACCTTATGCTTGGTAAGGAGTTTACCAAATTCCCCCCTCCTTTAGTGAGTTCTATATAGGCCAAAGTGGCAGATCCATAAAAACCCATCTCAAAGAACATATAGCTAACATAATCCACAATTGCATGAGTCAATTATCATAAAACACTCCCATAATTCTAAACACCTCATTTACTTTGGCCAAACCATAATCCTTGTATGAACCCCCATTACTCATCATGTAACATTAGGGAATCCCTTAAAATGAAAAAACACTCTAATAACAATTTAATAGAGAAGATGGTTGTAATATGAGCCATTCGTGGAAGCCCATTATCCATTTATTGGTTCAATAGATCTTCTCCCTCATCATAATTCTCCTCGAAATCCCCTTTTTCATTCTATAGACTTTCTTATATTTTCTTAAACCTTGGATTGATTGAAATCCTAGTACTAGCCCCTATTCCTCCTCGATGGTCATGGTTTTGAAGAAATAATGTAATTGATGCATGTGTTTGGACTTCTACACTCTTAACAAGTTGACGATCAATGATAAATTTCTATGACAGTGCATGATTCTTCACTAAACTTGATCTTTGTTTTGGTTATCACTGAATTTGAATGAATGAAGTAGACAGTCCTATGATTACATTCCACACACATGAAAGACATTAGGAGTTTTTGGTGATGCCTTTTGGTCTTTGTAATTCCCCATCCACTTTTCAGAGCCTTAAGGACAAGTTTTTTTTGGCCCTTTCTATGCAACTTTCTTCCCATATTCTTTGATGATATTTTGATTATAGACAAACTTGAGATACACATGTGGCATATGTTGATCAAGAATTACAATCACCTTGGGATAACCACTTCAAGTTCATCAAATGTACCAAATGTGATTTTTGCACTCGAGAAGTGGAATGATTGGGTCAAAATTATTAGTAGGGAAGGGGTGTGTAATACACTAGGATTTAATTTCCTTTTTGCTGTAAATATTTAGTTAAATATCAACATGAAATTCTAGACTTGGTTATTATGGACCATGAGACATGATTTGATATTGTAAATAACAATTTTGTTTTTCTTGAATGAATAAATCAACAATTCCCAAAAATAAGCACACTAGGCAGGTTTCACTAAATGAGCCATGAAAGGAAAAATACCTTAGGTTTGGATGTTTAGGGAGGAGATTATTTAGTTAATAGAGTTAAAAGAAAATCAAGGAAAAACTTTTTTAGGGATGAAAGGGGGAATCAGTGAAGGAAAGTGGTTGTTGAAAGAAGGGAGGAGGAAGAACTTAGAAGGAAGTTGGGGGGAAGGAAAGCTAGAAGAGTAGTAGTGTCTAATTGTGGGCACTTTGATATAACCAAAATAAATATAATACATACTACTTGGTGATTAGTAGCACTGAGGGTACTGGCTTGCATTAAAAGTCTAGTTAAGTTGTAATATTTTGGATTTATCTCTATGTACATATTGAATAGTACCGAGAGGTGTTGCATGGTGCAGGTACTGGGAGTGTAAACAGGTGATAATACCGATAAAATATTATGGGAAAGCTCGATAAGTTCCATATACTTTGAATATTCATCTTAAGAACATCTAATGGTGTAAGGGAATAGGTAATGTGAATGGTATTGATTTCTAGGAATTAAATATGGAAAATAAATTCTCAGGACTTGTCCAATTTGTTCTTTCAAATGAGTTTTCAAATAAGTAACCATATTTTCTCACTTCGTTTATTTTAACCCCCAAAAGTCATAAATATGTTTAGTTACTTTATTTCTCTTAATACATCAAAGTAAAAACAAAAGAAATGATTATTTTTTGAAGAAACTATTATGATGAGATACTTGCTTCTATAATGAAATACTTTTTAATAAAAATACAAATATATGTTTTTGAATGTTATATATGTAAAACTTAGTAATCTAGTTTTCTTTCATTAATAATAAATAATTATACTAACAAATAATAAATAAGATAAACTTCAAAAATATCGAATAATATTATGACTAGGTATGAAAACCCTTACACTATGTAACAAGAAAATAATAATAAAAAACTTTATTGAAAACATATATTAATTATAATACATATCCTTAAAAAAAAATTCCCAATCAAAACTAGTCATACATTTATAAATCAATACGCACCAAATACCATATAACCACATTTAGAAAACCATGAAAATTAGGGTTCATAAATTGATACCCTCAAGCAATAATAGAAAGATTTTAATATTACACATTTAGTACTACAAAGTATAATAATAATATCCATTCATTACATTATGTTTTCGAAAAGGAAAATTCATCAAATGAAAAGAATTAGGGTTGGTATATTTTATGTAGAATTAATCAAAGATAAAATCTCTGGAGTCTACCGTCAATGGACTATTGTATTTTCCAATAGGAACTAGCATTATGGGGAGCACACAAAATATATACAATTCTTCTCTTACAACTATATATAAATGTATTCGGTGATTTAAATAGATAATATGTCAGTCCTTGATGATGATGATAATGATAAAGGGTGTGAAACAAATAAAAATAGAATTTATGTTTACTAATGATTTAAAGAGTTAATATATATATAAAAGTAGTTTATTTATTTTACGTTTAGTTGAAATTTGGTAATTTATTTTTTGGTAAAATTTAAATTTTAATATTTTAAATCTATAAATAGATTCAACACCCTCAAATACCTTTGTAGTACTCCAATTATACAATTTTCTTAACTAATATATATGATATTAAAATTTTCTAAAAATTCCTAATTGAAATTCATGTTAAATTAAGCTAGGTTCGCAACCATATTGCAGGCTATTATGGAGAAACAAGGTTACTCTACCCTGCAAATAAAACAAATAACCAACGTAGTTAAGACGTAAGATTAAACTTAACAAATTTTTCTATGGAAATTTTCACCTCACAGCTAAGAGAAAACTCGCCTCTGTTGCTTACCTGTAAGAGAGGAATACATGAGAAAATTAAATGTTACTTAGTAAAAGGGAAAGTAATATATTTCTTAGCAAGCTTACCCTAGTCAAGATTTTTTTTGGAAAAGGATAAACCCCAGACGATTTCTGTACATACATATAACCATAATCAAGGTTGCGAATGCCATGCCCAAACTTACACCTGGTAATTCCAACCTATAATAAAATATATATAACGAAGAGTATACTTAGTTAAAAAATAGAAGCATAGAGCTATTCTAACTACATTTGTATATATACTAACAAATTACAAAAGATTTAACGTAGCTATGGGTGAAATCTTGAATTTGGGTGTTCATTAAGTGAGCATCATTTGTATATATACTAACAAATTATAAAAGATTTAACTTAGGTAGGGTTGAAATCTTGAATTTGGGTGTCTATCTAGTGAGCATCATTTGTATATATATTAACAAATGTGACAAAAGATTTAACTTAGGTATTGGTATGGGTGGAAACTTGAATTTGGGTGTCCATTCAGTGAGCATCATTTGTATATATATTAACAAATTACAAAAGATTTAACTTAGGTATGGGTGAAATCTTGAATTTGGGTGTCCATTCAGTGAGCATGACATTTCATATATAGAAACTTAGGCCCATTTACTCCAGTTGGATCTGAATTTGAATTATGTATATAAGAATAGAAAGGAATACATGTTATGTATCAATTCAATTTCACAGGTTTGGAGACAATTCATTTTTTATTGATACAAGTTCCATTTCAAATCCCATTTTTCTTTACTTCTAAGGCCAAATGGCACATACTAGTTTCTTTATAAATGGTTACAAAAAGCGCCGAAAGGGGTCAATCCTAAACCATATGACAGTATGTTGACGAGCATTAAGAGATACATGAATTCTAGTTATTTCAGTATTAGATTTCAATAGATGTAACGAGTCTCCCATAACAAGAAATGAACTTTTCTACCTTTCTTTGTGAATGTTTTAATTTCAAAAGTATCTTGTTTGGTTGTGCTTTAGATTGTGAAGCATGGGAGAAAATTATTTTTGACTAATATTTTTCCAATTCTTTATTTGGTGAGGAGTCTTTAAACCCTATTAGTCAGGATTATCAGTGATCTTCAAAGTTGATAGATCGTAATTCGAGTGACGTGTTGAAGGTATCCGATCAGGCTGTTTCCTTAGGGCATTATAATTTGTCTCTTGATGCGGCTGAAACCCTAAGGCCACCACAAATGGAGCTAGTTTCACATTCTCTCAAAAGTCCTTTCCACATGTCCTGCAGTCTGTTCTTTCTAACAATAGCGGTGTTTATAAATCCCCTCTTGAGGTCTTTTAAAAAACCCTACCTCTTCAAAGGTTAATATACCCATGTCTTCCATTTGTTGTCAGAATGTGACTATAATAAATAAAAACAAGAAAAAAGGAAAAAATGCCGACTTGTCCTTCAGTCCCCTTTATATTCGTCTGAGTGAAGCTGAAAAATCTAATCAAACTTCTACTTCTCCTTCCCAACGGGCCCTTAGAGCTAGTTCGCCTGGGCATGTTGTTCCTTAATGTCTTTTTAATCATTTGATGTACGTGGGATTGGAGGGGCTGATAAGGTTAGGGCCATCTCCAATTTCCTTTGAACTACTAGCTTTGACTTGATCCTAATTCATGAAACTATGTTCTCTTCTACGCATGCGATCAAAATTTTCTCTAGAATGATGTCTGGATGGAGTTTCTGTGTGATTGATGCATGCGGTATGTCCGATGGTTTGCTATTCAGATGGAATCTGGTTACTTCTGATTTTAAGGCTTATAAGACGATTGGGGGTTTACTGCTAGAAGGGAATTTTCATGTATACAATCAGAAACTTGCTGTTTTAAATATGTATGGCCCCTATAAAGATAGAGAAGTGTTTTGGGATGCATTGGAATGGGGTGGCATCTTAAATATTCCAAACCTGATAATTGCAGGTGATCTCAACTTTACTCTCTCGGTAGCGGAGATATGGGGGTCTTCTGCTCAGGAAGATGAACTATCTGATTACTTTTGCAACCTGCTCCATAGGTCGAATTTGGTTGATGTTCCACCTCTAAAAATGGGTGCTACTTGGAGTAATAAAAGAAGTGGGTCTAAGGGTATTAGCAAAAGACTAGATCGGTTCATTTTAGCTAAATCTTTGGTGAATTCGATCCAGAAATACAGATCTTGGATTGAATTCTCTACTATCTCGAACCATCAAGTTATAATTCTTCAAATTGATGGCCTTATATCCAAAAAGAATTATCCGTTCAAATTCAATTGCACTTGGATGCAAGAACCAGATTAATGCTCCCTTGTCCGAAATTTCTGGTTATCTGTGACTGTTCCAAAGGATCTGAATCCGATGGAAGCATTGATCTTTAAATTAAAACAACTTAAACAGAGGACTATTGAATGTGAGAGTATTAAGAAGACCAAGGACATGGAGGGATTGAAGAAGATTGAATCTCAGATGAGGGATTTCTTCAAGTACAACTCTGATGGTATCTATATTGAAGAAGAGAATTTGGAAATACAGTCTTTAGAGGAAAAACATTCTATCTTTTGAGACAAGAAGAAGACTATTGGTGTTTGAAAAGCAGGGCTACGTGGGTGTAATACCCCTAGTTTTGACTTGGAATGTATTTATCCAAAATTATGTAAATGATGTAAATATGCTAGTGCAAATTCCTAGTGCGGAGCTCAAGGCCAAGGCCCGACTAGTGAATGTTTAGGCATGTATCATGTTTATATTTTATTTGGACTGTTTATTTGGCTTTTATGCTGATTTATAATATACGAAAAATATTATGTGCATAAATAATGAAATGGTCCAAGACTGGTTGTGTAAAGAGCACCAAAGGGGCTATGATTCCACCATAGGGGAAGATGAAAGGGGGTCCATGGGTGACTGAATCCTTCCTGCCAAGTGTCAACCTTAGAACTCACCCAAAATTCTATCATGTGATGAGAATAAACCAAATATCTCCTTTTTTGACCATTTTTCCAATCATTAATGCATGTGTGTGGTCGGTGGAAAAAGTCACCTCATGTAGTTATTGAAGCATGGGACTGACTGCACTTTTGTGACAGTTCTGTCATGACAAAATCCAGTTTGCGGCTGCCAAGAGTCCTTTCTCTACTGGCAGAAGTTATGTCATTTTTCTTTTCACTATTTTCCCATATCCCTTGGATTCAACCCTCATTTTGTCTCATTCTTTCACGCATTTTTGGAGGATGCATAGCTCTCCCTTGCTGGAGGATGCAATTTTTGAACCCAAAAATTTGAATTTGGAGACCATGTTGCAGATTGAGAAGCGGGTATTGTTGATTGTAGGTGAGAAAAGAGGTTGGGCAAGCTAGGAACCCTTACCCTTGATTTCTATTGCTCGTAGGTGCTTGAGAAGCCATAGGTTGAGGCTGCAGGAGGTTCTATAGCAGCCAATACCAGGTTGGACTTCTTCTATGCAAACATTGGAAGCACCCAACAAGATGGATCACCCAAGAGAACCGTGGATCAGTCAAGGGGATGCCTGAGCTAGAAGGGTGTTGTGTGGGTAAGGTATTGTGGAAGCCAAGGCTGTGAGGGCTGAGTGAGACCTCTGTAAAGCTCTGTATGAGCATTTGGCTAAGCACAGAGAACATAATGGGTTGTGGGCTGAGAGATAGAAGCCTATAGGTGTTTCCTTCACCCTAGTGGCCTCATAGCCCAGCTTGGGGGTGGCCTCTCAACAACATAAAGAGTATATGCTGGACTGAGTGCCTATGGTTGGAAAGATCTCTTACACAGCCAGTTGTTTGGATTTGCATTTCTTAAATATAAGCATTCTTATGTATTTGAATATGAAACGTTTTATTTGATGCCTGTAATGTTTATGCTTGTATTTGCATATTAGATGTGTGTGGATAGATTTGAATTTCACTGTGCATGTTTCTTTATGTTCTACACACATTGCATATGTTGAAATTCGTATTATGGATTTGGGGCAAAATTTGAAAGTCTAGGTTTTCCCAGCATCCCCTCCCAATGGTCGGATTGGGTAAGGGGGATGCTACAGTGGGTGGCCTTGGGTGATGAGAACACAAGATTTTTTAACAAGTTTGCTTCTTATAGGAGAAATATCAATGCTATTTGGGATCTTCAAGACCAACATGGAAATTTGATTAATATTCAGGGGGACTTGGAAAAGGTTGCAAAAGAACATTTCTTGAGAATTTTCTCAGATACTAGATCCAACAGAATTGATGATCAATTAAAGCTTTTACAGTTTTATCCTACTTTTTTCTCTCTGGAGGAAGGAATGGATGTGGGAAGGCCGATCATCTTAGATGAAATAAAGAAGGTTCTTTTGTTATTTGCAAGGATAAGAGTCCTGGTCTAGATGGGTGGACCATAGAATTATTTCTTGGTTTTTCTAATATTATGGGAGATGACTTAATGCAGATGATTGAATTTTATAGAACAAAAGGTTGGGTCTCAGGTGGCCTCAACTCTACATTTTTGGCCCTTATCCGAAAGTGTGGCAAGCCAAATTCCTTCAATGACTTCAGGCCAATAGCTTTATGTAATCTGGCTTACAAGATTATCACTAAAATAATGGCAAACAAAATAAATCCTAAACTGTCTGAATTGATGTCGAAAGAACAATTTGTTTTTTTGGCTAATAGACAGATTCTAGATGCAATTGGGATTTCAGAGGAGTGTCTTCACACTCTAAAAACTAAGAAGATGATGGCCATGATCCTTAAGATGGACATGGTAAAGGCCTATGACCAAGTCAATTGGGTCTTTTTGATACTTTTGCTTCTACAAATTGGTCTCCCTCTTTTCGTTACAAATTGGATAATGGCATGTGTGATGTCGGCAAATTTTGCAGTTTTGATTAATGGTTCTCCATCATATTTTTTTCAAAGTTCAAGAGGCTTGAGACAGGGGTGCCCTCTTTCCCCCCTACTCTTTCTTTTGGTTATTGAGGGGTTGAGTAGAATGATATGTGCTGCAAGGAGAGAAGGTAAGCTGAAAGGTATTAAGATATCTTCCAAAGTCTTCATTACTCACTTACTTTAGGTGGGTGATGTTGTTCTTTTTGGTAGAGGGAATGCAGAAGAATGGGAACTTTTTGCAGACATTAACAAGCCTTTTGCTTTGCTACTGTAATGGAAGTAAGTTTAAATAAGTCTGCTCTCCTGTGTAATAATGTGGAAGACACAGTGCTAGATCAAATTTCCACTTTAATCCTTTTTAAGATGTCAATTCTAGAAGAGGGTTTAAAATATTCGGGTTATTACATTAAGCCAAATGGATATGGGACTAATGACTAGTTATGGTTGGTCCGTAATTTTGAAAAGAAAATCAATCTTGGGTGTTACAAGTTTCTCTCGCTTGGTGGAAGACTTACACTTCTCAAATCGGTGCTCACTGGTTTTCTCGTGTATTGGTTTTCGATGGCTCAATTACCACAGTCTATCTTAAAGAAGATTAATTCTTTGATGTTTAGATTTCTGTGGTTCGGTAATACTGAGGGTGATCGAATTCATTTAGTAAAATGGGATCCTATTTCTTTTCCAAAGAAGCTGGGTGGATGGAACATCAAAAATATTTTTTGGTTTAATTCGACACTCTGTATGAAGAGTTTGTGGCGTGGGCTTTTTGGCTCAAGGCTATAGTTTGAAGTTTTACATAGTAAATATGTAAAGATGGACCTTCTGAGCTGGATTAGATCACCTGTTCAAAATTATGGGAATGCTTCGCTCTTTTGGCGTGGGTTCATGCATATTTTTTCATGGATCAAGAGCAATTTAGCTTGGAAGGTGGGTAATGGGAGGAAAATACTTGTTGGGATTGATCCCTTTATTGGCAATGAAATTGAGTATATCCTCTCTCCTCTCATTTGTGATCATCTAGCAGTTTTTTTTTTTTTTTTTACATTAGCTCATATAAAACGTCCCAACTGGCTCCTTAACTCTCATTCCTATTGGTTAGATGCAAATGATCTTGGCCTGGGCAGCGTATGTGCAGAAGAATGGAACCATTATATTTTAGAATTAAACTCTGTTGGGATTAAGCTCAACGTTGAGGAAGATAGATTGGTCTAGAGAAACAACTTGGTTATGGGTCAGATCATGGCTAAGTCTGCTTACACTACTATTGTCAATAGGAATTATGTTGGTTCTATAAAATGGTGGTTCTCACAGCTATGGAAATTGAGTATTCCACTCAAATTAAAATGTTTCATATGGCTGTCTTTTGAAGATAAAATATTGACGTGGAAAAATCTCCTTCGTAGAGGCAGAATTGGCCCGAATATCTGCCTTTTATGTAAGTTTGATGGTGAATCGGTAAACCACCTGTTTGTCCTTTGCAATTTTGCTAAACTGGTATGGAATCAGGTTTGTTCTATCTTCAAGACTTCAAATGATTGGGGAGGGGGAAGCTTCAAATATTCCTTTCAAAGTTGGTTATAGTCTCATGGGTTTTACAAGTATTTACCAGCATATGTGACATGGGAAATTTGGAAGTGTAAGAATAAAACCATCTTTGAACAACATAATCCTTCAACTTATATGATTGTGAACAAAGCTGTAAATTTGTTCAATTTGTACAATACAGGTCAAAAGAACTTGAAGAAGCCGAGAGCTATCAAGAGTATTCCTCATTCCAAGAGGGCTACATGATTCTTTGATGGGGCGTTGGTTGATGGCAGATGTGGTGCTGGTCTTTATCTGATTATAAATGAGGATTTATACTTTAAAATGCGTTTGTGTTGTGGATCTGGCTCCAATACAAGAGTGAAATTGCTTGCTTTATGGGGATTAGTTAAGGTGGAAAACTCCTTTGGCATTGATTCCATCCGGATTTTGGTGATTCTATGGTGAATGTTCAATGGGAAAAAACGAAATTCAGTTTGAACCAACTACTGCTTCACCATTGGTGCCATACAACTGAACTTTTTTTAAACTCATTCTATGACTGGTTTATCAATCATATATATAGGGAATTGAATGATGTTGCAGATGCTCTCTCAAAGGAAGCTTTGGATTGTGAGGATGGTTGGCTTCTGTGGGAAGAATGGATTGATGGATTAAAGGCTGATGATGGAACTTTGTTGATGTATGCATACGAGTTCTGTTTAGCTCTTTGCTCCTTTTTTTGTGGTTTGCAGAGTTCATTTGGCAGACCTGCTTGATGATAAGTTTTTGTTTTTGTTGGGGAATTGCAATTTTTTTGGAGAGACATATATTAGCATTTGTTTTATTGTTGATGATGCAGTTCAAGATTTTGAATACTGGAAATGTACTTTTTGATTCCAAGTAATAACAAAAGTATATTTTTTTCTTGTCGAAAAAAACATTTGATTATTTTTTCATTTTTAAAAATTATGATCACTTTTCAAATTAAAAAAATGATATATCTCCTTTTAGTACTTGGTTTCATGAGGTTTAACTAAATTATGCATTTTTACCATTGTGGAGTTATTAACCATGCATATATGCATTGTTATTATGTTATATTTTATTTCGAAAGGGAGATAAGGCAACTACTACACAAGCATGCGTTTGAAGTCACTGAACTCAATACAAATATAGCTGAAGATCTCTCTCCACCGTGACATTTCAACAGTCTTCTCTTCATTGTACTTTATGGAACCCCCCTTTCTCTCCATAAAATATCCTGTTCCACCATGGAAAGGGTTGAGTTCAGGTCCCTCGAGCATGCTATGACAGGATCTGTGATCTAAAGAATCTGTATCTAAAGAAGAAGATCCATCATCGTGGTCACTGGAAACAATAGAGAGAGAGGCCGTCTGTAGCTTCAAGGTTGCAATAACTTTCATAAGCTCGTCGTCAAGCGAGGAGGGCCTTTCGACACAAAATGGTTTTGTGGGGAGCTCAAGGTCGACGATCTCTTCCTTGTTGTAACAATGAATCCCCTCTTATGGATTCATGGGTGCATTCCAGTTTGCCCTCTTAGCCAGCTCAAGTGGGCAGCTCAATCCAAGCACAAAACATCAACTCGATTTGGTGATTGATCTTCCTCTCGTGGTTGTCAGTGTTACTTCCTTCATAGGTTGTTGTTCCAAAAAATTATAGAGTATTCACCTTATTTGAGTCGTTGACACATGCACAACTATAGGGCAAGATTATCATATTAAAAGATTTCTTTTTTTAGAGGTAAACCTGTCAAGTGCAACAGACTTGACTGCTTCCAAAACATCACACAAACACCTCCCATTCTCAAGAATTATAAAATCACTAACATCCCTTGCTATACTACCAACGTGCTCCTCAAACTTGCACATAATGATAACTCTTCTTCCTTTGCAAATGAAACAACTGCACAATATTCCTTGTTCTTTTATTACTCTTTACCTTTTCTGCTCGGTCTATATATATCGAACAAAACATCCTTCAAACAACCCACTTGAACGCAATAATTTTACATTTCATGGAACCTGATCCAAAACTATTTTTTGTCCAGCATTTTAATTTTGAGCTTTATTTTAGTGGAATTCCATAATGGCTGGTTTTTAGATACAACAACATTTCTTTGCAAACTTTCCAACGGCAGCAAGCCTTGCTGTACCACCAGCATGCTCCTTAAACTCGCAGATACTGATAACTCTTCTTCCTTTAATTTGCAGATGCAACAAATGCACAAAATTCCTTATTCTTTTATCACTACTGCGAGCTTTACCTTTTATGCTCAGTTTATATATCAAGCAAACCATCCTTCAAGTAACCCAGTTGAAAGTAGCAATTTAACAGCTGATGGAACCTGATCCAAAACTATTTTTTTCTGGCAGTTTAATTATTCAACTATGTCGACTGGGCTTTTCAAAACATGAGTGCTACAACTCAACCAATAAATTTAAATTATCTTTGTTTTGCTAGGTAGAACACACATATATATTTTCAAACTGTGTAAACGTTGTCTTCCTTTTGCTAGCTGGAACCTGCAAATATATATAAAAATTTATGTCTTCAAATGGTGTAAACTCTTGCAAACACTTCTTGCCAAACTTGAACAACAATAGTCTTTATTGATTTACAAACACAATAAATATGTTATTGATGTGTTACCTACATTCATCCAATACAAAATCAACACCAAATCAATATGTTCTCCAAAATGATATTATAGTACATCTGCCTTACTAATTTCATCGAAATTTGGCTGATATATGTTTGAGATGTGCTGTTGTATTCTAATATTAATATTGAGTTTTGTAATCGTACAATTTAAATTGTTGTGAACAGTTATATTCAATTTTGAAATCATGCAAGTATAAATTGTTGTGAAACAATGTACTATTTATAAAATAAAATAGTGTGAAGGTCTTAATCATGATTCCATTGGCTTAAGAATTTTCACAAAATTGTATATTTATTATATATTTGAAAAGTATTTTAAAAACTATTACAGAGAATATTTGTAATTCTAAAGGGGAATAATTGGCATTATCAAGTTAAGAAGTGTGTATATTTTGTGTGCTCATTATAAATAAAAATATTGTACATATGTAATCAAAATCTGTTATAAAGAAAGTTTGTAATTAATTGTAGAATGAAATAAGTACAGTTATAAATGTTGAACTTTAGGAAGGACAATGAATTTATTTTAAATATTAAGTTTACATATTGGAATTATATATATACAAAAAATATTTTTATGATACAAATTAATAAATATAATTTAAATAATAAAATTAGAAAAACCCATTATACAACTATAATAAGAGAGAACATTGCCAAGTATATTATAAAATATAACTCAAATATTGTTAATTAATACATTATACCAACATAGATCCATCTTAAATTTGTGTCTTATCATGTATTAAGAAGGATCAAATCCCTTGATGTGTAAACCTTTCCTCAAGTTTAAAATTCAATCCCTCTGGATGCTTGATAGAGCCAAGGTTAAGATAGATCTATGTTGGTTATATATAATTTCAGACTTGTAGATTTGAACTTGTTATATTATTGATATTTCTTCTTTGTAATTGTACCTTGAATTAATAAGTATCTCAATTTAATGTTGACAATTTTGATAAAAGTATATTATTTCAAGTAAGTAATTGATGCCACTTCACCACTACATGAACTAGGCATAGCATTCATTTGACATTAGTTGTGGACATGCATGTTTCTTTGTTGACATTTATCTTCCTCCACTAAAATGTGTTCATTATACAGTCTTATAAGAGTATTGTACCAAGTCCAAACTTGAAAGCAATGTAAAAGAGAAAGAAGCTAAAAGAATTAAAAAAAATGGAAAGAATCAACTGAATGAAATGGTGAACAATGAAGAAGCTAAAGGAGTAGATTCCTTGGGAAACCCATTACTTTGGTTAAGCACTTCTAATTCAAGCCTCCAAAGAAATGTTTAATGGGTGTGGGGCGTCCAACTTCTAGTTATTAATGAGTTAAGTTGTAAGGGTTCCCCTATACCAATATTCCAAAGAAAATTGGTTATCAACAAAAGATATTCAAAAGATAAAGTATTCTACCACTTTTCCTCACATATAGAAGGGTTATGTAGTCATCACAATTTTAACTTGAAATATTTGTATGGTGGATTCCAACCACTAAGCCACAACTTGACACAAATTTATCAACATTACATATTGATATATTCATTTTTATTTATATCCACATATAAACATCATAATAAACTCTTAGATATTTATCAACACCGCATATCAATATAATCATGTCATTCATATCCACATTTAAACATCATAATAGAGTTTTAGATATTCGTCTTCACTACAGATAGATATAATCATGTCATTCAATCAATATTTAAACATCATGATAAATTAGCATTTAAACATCATGATAGATTCTTTCTTCTACTTTCAAAATGCTAAACTTTTGTTAGTTTATGAGATTAAAAATGTCAAAATATGGCAATTTGAGATGTTGAGAAACTACATTTCAATGTCAAGCAGTAATATAAACTCTTCTTCAAAGATAAGGAATAACAACACTTTTACATATCAAAATGTTATAGGACGAGTATTTTTGTAACATTGATTTTATGAACTAGAAATTTGTTTGGAAATGTAAATGATACATATTTTATGTGCACCAAAAAGCATAGTAAAACAACACTTATAATCATATCAAATCATACATCAATTTGGTGTCTAGATAGATTGTGACCTTAAATTAGATATTATCATCATTATCATCTTCCAAGAGATCCAAATGATCTTGTCCAACTATGTCTACAACAATGAGAAGGAAGATTGCCACGACAAAAAGTTATTCAACCTTATCTCACCAGATGTCTTGATCAACAACTGGAGCTTTGTATAGTTTGAGGTGTCCATATGACACTCAATCTCCTCTACGGATATTGAAGATTCAAGTCCATGAATTTCATCTGTGGCTGTGCACCTCATGGCTACTCATCTTTTCCATTTGACAACCAGATTCAGGTTGTGTATCTTCTATTGTTGTCTATGATAATGGAAAATTGATTATTGTTGTCCCTCCAATGTACTCGCATTAAAATTAACCTTATAAGAACCTCATCAAAACATTATTGTATCACAATTAATCTTTTTTGGTATGGGCATTGGCTTACTTTTTTCATATTTTTTCAATAGTTTGGGAGTGGCAATGATGTTTCTAGCTATGGTGTTACTAGTGGAGATGACATTTAATTACATTCTATTGTTTTTTCTCTTGATATTAAAACATTAAATTTGTAGATGTAATGAGACTGTATTTCTTATGTGAATTTACATGAAGCGGTGAGACAACAACTTGACTTCATGGATTGAGAGGAGTCGTTGGCTCACTCTTTGAGGCATAAACATCCAAGGAAGTCAATTGATACTAGGACATCTACTGAGGCAATCATAACTTGTTGTCTCACTCTTCGTGTCATAAATGTCCTAGGAAGTCCAATGATACTAGGAAATCTATCGAGGCAAGGACATGAAGTCCAACACGCATGTGTGTTGATACTTGAAGATTGTCAGATTCATCTAGAGAATCTAGTGTATTGTATCAAGATCATGGTATGTAGATTTATGCACATGTAAAATTGTGCATACATGCTTAGGTATCTTGGTTTATGTCACTGAATGCACAACATCCATTACATCAACCACCTTTTGTTGGTAAAATTTTGCGTATAATTTATTTATGTTTGTATAAATCAATTGCAGATGCACATGCATATATGTTTGTGTGTGTGTATTTATACACAATTGTGTTCATGTATATAGAGGATCGTGGTTCTGCTAAGGGATATAATGAGGCAGGGGGACAAGATCAACATGATGTCAATACTCAGGTGAGGGGTGAAGGTCAACTGAGGCTTGCTATTGAACAAGAGGATGGTTGTTCACCCATAACCAACTATCCTTTAGATATACCTGAGGATATTCCTTAGGAAAATAATGTTAAAAAAATGACCATTCAACGTTGCACATCCCATCATGTAAAATTGAAGGGTGATCTTGCCAATTTGGAACTCCTTGTCAAGAGTTGACAAAGCTTGGAGATAATTTTGCACTCTTTATGAAAATTCATTGATGTATATGAGAGCTTGGGACATATATAGATGGTTTCATTGACTTGATGCAAAGGCCTAAGTAAAAGGCGATGGGTCTTGACAAGTGGCTTGATATAGAGAAGACGGTAACAAAACAACAAACAATTTGAATGTATAATTTTAAAGAAAGACCAAAGTGGTCGATGTTGAAGGTGCAATGTTTCAAGCACCCTCACATTGCACATCATCTCTATGATTGATTCCTCTCAGCCTATGGTAGATTGCCAAGGAATGATGAGGTACCCCATTATTTTGCTAGATTTGTCTATGTAGAGTTTTTTTAGAACATGAGGCCAAATTATACAGACCTTCCATCCAAATATTATGGGGTTGGAAAAGGTCGAATGCATAATTGGAGAGGTGTCTTTCGAGATCATGCATTGCCTTGAACTCCACCTCTTATAGAAGGGTGGTCTTTTGGGATGAATACTCTCGAGCAATTGTACACCAACTTTCCCATTTGGTTGGACCACCTAGCCTTTATAGAAGGTCCCAAAATTTACATCCATGACAACCTCAACAAATTATACAAGTTGATGAGAACCCTCTAGAGTTCTCATATTTTTATAGGCAAAATTTAGTGGTTGATTTTACCCCCAAATCGAAAAGTGGTGCTACGAGCAACACCCTTTTTTCAGGCTAAAATTACAACTTTTTTGAAACCTTGACCGACCATGGTCAATTCCATTGCAATAAAAGCTGTATATCAGCCCCTGGATTTAAAAATGGTCCTCCCAAAATCACCCTCATTTTTATTCGAGGTTAAAATTACATATTGTTTGAAACCATGGCAATAATAACTGGTGTCGCTACAGTTACCTCAAAAAATAGCACTCTTCCATGATCAAAGGTAAGTGGACCCAAATGAAACACGTGGACCCAAATAAGATAGGTGGACCCAAAGGACCTAGTGTTATGATCGAAAACTCTTCAAGGAGGTACACCCAATGTCACCTCAGTGTAACCCCCTTCCTCTTTAGGCCTTTCTCCTTTGGGCCACAGGAACCCCCCCAAAATTATGGTAAGGATAGAGCTGTAAGAAACACAATAGAAAGTACTTTTATCCCTACAAGAACTTCCTACTTGTTGACTCAAAAAAATGATTTTTTTTATGTCACCTAATACTAGCTTGCAAATTGTTGTAAGGCCTACTAAAAACCTACATTTAATATTAATAGTTAGGTGGGACTCCCGAATGTTAATGATATGATTATTGGTGGACAATTGTTTCAGATTGCATGATAGTTTCACACGTTCACTTTAGATTGGTTGATTGTCAAACTTATACTTCTGTTCATTTGCACTCCAAGTGTTTTCGTTGTCTTGATAGAGATGGTAAAAGGGAATAGGTGAGATACTAATAGTTCAAGTTTCATGTATTGGTATACATGTTGAAGATTCATACCAATCCTTGAGATCCGATGGAAGCATAATTTGTTTTTGGCACTAACAAAAGTGGTATTGAAATTGCAAATGTTTAAATTTATTTTAGGCTCGTTATGGCACCATGCGATACATAGATCATTAGATGGTCTTTTGAGCCTATGAAATTTTATGTTGTAACTTCTGGTTAAGTGTTTTACCAAGTGGAATATTATTTTCATAAGTACTTTACTTAACCTAGCTATTATGGTGATTTTATGACCACATTTGTCTCGTCCATAGTGATTTTTATGAAGACCCATCACTATATAAATGGATGGGCATGGTGAGGACTCGTTGTAAACTTTGAAAAGATGGTAAACTGTTGTGTATTATTTGCGTTGAAGGATATAATGATGGGTGCTTGAACCTAGGAATACGACCATATTTCTCCATAAACGAAATAGTTGCCATCATTTTAAAAGTTATTTTTTGTATATGGAAAGTTGACATGGCAAAGATGAATTGGCATGGAATAAACCTTCTTATTCGATGTTTCAAAAGGTGGTTGGTTGATGCATTGCATGCCCTAGCATTGAATGCAAGAGCACATGGGGTGTTAATGGGTAACTTCTCGATTTTTCATCTCTACCAAAACTCATTTTTAATGTTCATTTCAAGAAACTTGGCTTTCACTTGCCTGTAACGCACATATGAAGGTTTTCAAGCGGCTTGAGATATTCATCTTAGGAAGTTTAAAGCATTGAAAGGTATGTGGACTCTCAATATTTTCCTATATCAAATGCTATGGTTTGAAAAAATAATTTATTTCAGCTTTGTAATGGGGTTGCATTATTTCCTCTATCCCTTCTCCTTGAATGAAACATGTATTGGAACCTCTAATAGTACTAAAAGGGGAGGATTGTTACTAGACAATATCACTTGTTTTTCACGATTTTAATATCTTAATCACTTCACTTCATATAATTATTGCATATATAACATTAACAAAGAGATATAAAATAATCATGCATAATATACAGTGATTTTAAGTAGAAGCCAAAAGCCAGAGACTGGAAAGAGGCTACAACCCACTAACACACATGCACCTGGAGAGGACACCAATCCTCAATGAGATCCAACTCACCCTAGCACCACCCTGCCACCCTGAACACAAGGAAGCACCAACCTGCTCTGCGAAAACCAATCTACCAAGGAAATCTATCCTTTCCCAAGCTCCACCCTACCGCCCTTTGCTTGTAGATGTATATGTTCCTCCGTCAATCACACTCAATTCAATCTCTGCTGTAGCACCCTTGCTTCTCTTTCAAATCAAATCAATCTTTGCAAGTTATACGTGACCTTTAGTAATTCTTACAGCAACATATACTTGTTGGATTTTTCAAACAAGAACCTTACTGCAGTTTCTTACTGAATCAACAAGGTCTTCAAGCTATTTTTATAACGATGAACCGATCACAAACCTTTGTAATAGAATAGCCAACAGATGTACTCTGTTCTTCCTCTCCACAATGATATTCCTTCTTTAAACCTCATACCCATCAGCTGATTTATTTAGGGGTATTATGGAATTTTTTACTGGATCAGTTGGATCTTCAAGTGTGCTAACCAGATTAGCTCTTTCTTATATTGAAATGGCGAAGATTTCTGTAGTGTAGCAAGCTTATTTTTCTATCTTGAGCGCTTAGTATCAAATCATGATTTCAGGAGGATAAACAATACCAGGTTGCTTCTCTTACATATGTCTATGATTTAATGGAAGAGAAAAACCCCAGATCGCACCAATACCTGAAACTTCTGCTATTCACCTCGTCCAGCGTTGGGAGACTGAGACCTTGGGTGCTCCTTACTTTCAAACTGTTGAACCTGCGTGGAATTTTAGAAGTTGCAATAACCCCTGATTTCTTTAATCCTTGCACAATCTTAGATTACAGTTTCACGAATTCAAATCTAAGGATGTATATATGTTAAGCCCTAGTTCCTTAGATGCTCGACACACTTTCTCTTTCTTTAATCCTTGTACAATCTTAGATTACAGTTTCATGAATTCGAATCTAAGGATGTATATATGTTAAGCCCTAGTTCCTTTGATGCTCGATACACTTTCTCTGTCATAAGAGTACCTTTGTTCAAGGAAAAATAAATCTTTCAAATACCTATGTAATCTGCAATACCCTGAGATTTCACAATCTTTGCAATACTCCACCCAAAGATTAAAGTTAGTTTACAGATTAAGATCTAAGCTAAATAGATTAAATCCAGGAATAATTAAAATGAATTAGAATTTAAATTATATTAAAATAAGTTTTAAATTAATAAGAGAAGAAAAAAAATTATTAGTCTTAAAGTAGGAAAGTCAAAATTTCAACTTAAGTTGTTAGATTAAATTAATAAAATAGGAGTAAAATTATATATCAATTATAATTTAAATTATATTAAAATAATTTTTAGATTAGTAAGAGAAGAAAAATAAGAGGTAAGAGTAAGCTATTTTTTTTTTTAACAGAAACAGGGGAATTTAACTGTATATATAAAAGGCTGTGCACAACCATTCATTACAAAATCTGAGCCATGAGTCTGCTTTAAGAAGAGGGAAAATACAGATTTTACAATGATTTTTTCTCTTAAAATCCTTACTCCTAATTTCCCTACGGTTCCTGTTCATTCTACTGGTATAAACCTTTACAAACTGGTTGCATAACAAAATACAAAAAAACATTGAAAGTAACTGTTCTTTGAAAACCTGCACAGGGAGCAAAATCCATCATTGCTGAAGAGTTGTTCTATCTGTAATTTGGCTGCATGAAAGAAGCAGCTTCATACATGCCCTGGTTTACTGATGGCGCTTCTTGAACCCTGCTAAGCTGAGTATGGCTAATGAAAACAGAGAGGTCCTCCTTAACACTATCTACCTTCCCCAGTAATTCAATAGTGTTTCTTTCTATATCATCAAGGCGAGACTCAACACAGGAGAGGCGTGAATGCAAATATTTGAATTCCGTGGTCTGTTCTTTGTTCTGCTCTGCAATGGAACATACAACAGAATAGGTCCTGTTGAGGTATACTTTAACTTCAGATGTGAGCTGGCTGAGGGTAGCTATAGCTTGCCGTATCCCTTCCATCATGCTGCACCTGCTGTCACGAAAACCTTCTTCAAACTGCCAGGTATCCAACTCCAAAGCTGTGAGACTGAGCTGCTGCAAATCTGAACCAAGCGAGAATGAATTGTGTTGCTCCATGTCGCGGAGAGGCTTCCTATGTTCCCTTTGCTGCATTAAGTGCTGAGGCGTGAGAGCTTTGTGCGTAGGTGAAAAGCCACATGGCTTAGTCCTTGGCACATGCTGAGGGGCGCGTGTATGGTAGTCCGGGCGCCTACCTCGGGAGGGGAACCTCCAATCCATTAAATTGAAAAATGAACTCCTTGCTAAGTCATTAATTTCAATGATATGGTTCGAGACCCTTGCCAAATCTACTAAACTGGTGGCGTAGCTCTTAGGGAATGTATTTATAACCCAATACATTATTTTGTAACAATTGGCCTTTTTCCAAATTGACTCCAATGTTGGCAAGCTTGTCTGCTGAATAATTGAGGTTTCTGAGGACATGGAAGAAGAGAATATCAGTTGGGAGAGGAAGAGTTTCAATCCTTCTCTTTATATTTTGTCTCATTGCTCCTTTCAAGTTCTTGCTTTTCATGCTCTGAATTACATGTCTAGAATCTCCGATCACCTGAAGCTTTGCTATGTTCATGGAGGAGGCATACTCGAGAGAGTAGTAGATCGCCAACCACTCTGCTTCATTATTAGTTTTCGTTCCTAGTCCCCAAGAGAAGTCTGCAACTATCTTTCCTCCGGGATCAAATATAATCCCCCCCGCGCCTGCTTCCCCAGGGTTTCCTTTAGAAGCCCCATCAAAGAAGATTGTGTGTCTTTTTTGACTTTTCCACCAGTTGTTGAAGGTCTGTTCATCTTTCCTTATCTCCCATTCTTGTAGCAATGGTATCATATTGGACTGAAGTGAACTCTCTTTTATAAAGTTTTGGCACCACTGAAATTCGTGCCAGTTTAGAGCCTCTTTCTGCTGTAGTGTAATCCCCTTGGTTCTTAGTGATTCTGAAGTTAGTGTTATGATTTTGTTGGTTGTTCTGATTTCTGTTTTTGCTTTCCCTTCAAAAACTCGTTGATTTCTTTCCAACCATATTTGCCAACATAGATTCATCGGGAGAAGTTTTAAAATTCTGTATAATGTTGGCTTTGCCTTTTGAGCTCCCTGAAAGCCGCTGACCCCATTGCCTATCATTTGGTGAATTTGCTTGGGGATTGAGATGAATTTTGAAATAGGGCCAAGAACCAATTTCCAAACCTGCTTGGTGTAGCTGCACTCAATGAAAAGGTGCTGAGAAGTTTCTTCTGCATTTTGACATAAATAGCATCTGGAAGGTCCTTCAATTCCTCGAAGTTTTAGATTATCAGCTGTCAATTGTTTGTTGTGAGCCAGAACCCAGAAGAAGTAATTGATTTTTGGTATGCTATCTGAGTTCCAAACCTTCTGCCAAAATCTTTGGTTCGTGGAATGCTTAGTAGTGAGTAATTCATATCCAGCCTTGACAGTGTACCTTCCGGCCTTCCCCCAACCTCTAACATCTTTAGCACTAACGCTGACTGGAGCTTTCCCATGTAATAACTGGAGGAAAGTCTTGTAGTTTTCAACAAGGTTTGCTGGGGGTTCTATAGCTTTCCAGTCTTTCCATCTTCCAGTTAACGTCCAAGTTGCCATATCTGACAACCTTTGAATTCCTGATTCCTGAAGCCAGATCTTGATGTTTTGGATTTCCCTGATTTCTCCTAAGGGGCGCTCTCCTTTGATACTGTCCTTCCATATGTTGATTTTTTCCCCATTGCCCGGGATCCAATGTAGATGTTCCTTTATTAGATCAGCTGAGGAATGAATTAACCTCCATATTGCTGTTCCTTTCTTCTTTTTTAAATTATTCAGACATCTTTGCCGAGGTCCTCTAATGTACTTTTTTCTTATGACCTCCTTCCACCAGTCTCTCTTACCAGTTATCATTCTCCAGACTACTTTAGCTCCCATGGCTTTTCTCATTGTTGCGGGGTCTCGTATTCCCAATCCTCCTCTTTTGCGATTTTCTTTGACTGTTTTCCACTTTACAAGGTGAAACTTCTTACCCTGAGTTTTTCCACCCTGCCAAAGGAACTTTCTGATTTCTTGACAGATAGTGTTAGTGACAGACTTTGGGGCCAAAAGAATGGCTCCTGAGAAGATTGGGATTGAGGTGAGCACGACTTTGATTAGAATGACTTTGCTTGAAATATTTAGCCAGCGGGTTCCCCATGAGCTTATCTTGTTTTTAATTTTTTCTAGGATGGGAGTCCAGGAGATCGAGGTTGCTTTTTTTAATGAAATAGGTATGCCCAAGTACTTGAAATGAGACCAGTCAAAACATGGCTTGCATTCTAAGATGTTAGCTAGATTTCTGAGTTGAAGAGTATTACAATTCCAGCCATAGACATTACACTTTTGGTTGTTTGTTTTCCCCCCGGACGCCCTCAAGAAGGTGGAAAGAGATAGCTTGAATCTATGGGCTATTATAGGCGAAGCACTTCCTAACAATATGGTATCATCAGCAAATTGCGCATGGTTTATTGGTTGGACATTTCTGACAATTTCAATTCCGGGGAGGGATCCATAATCTTGAAGCCTGTTTAAAGTTCTGCTAAAGGAGTCTGCCATAATCACATAGAGACATGGAGAGAGGGGACATCCCTGCCTCAGTCCTCGAGACAAGCGTAGAAATGAAGAGGGTCTTCCATTTACTAGAGGTGCTATCCAAGGTGAACCGATGCAGGCTTTTATCCATCCTATGAAGTCTTCCTCAAAGCCAAATTTCTTCATAACTGTAAAAAGAAATTCATGTCTAACCCTATCAAATGCATTTGCCATATCAAGTTTAATGGCCATACCTGAATCCTTTCTTTGCATGATTGAATGGATGGCTTCTTGTACTAGTAGAATATTGTCATATATTTGACGTCCTGTGATAAAACCTCCTTGATTAGGAGAAATGATTCGAGGTAGAAGCCCTTTAACTTTGTTGGCAATGATCTTTGTGAGAATTTTGTAGGAGGAGTTGCAAAGTGAGATTGGCCGGTAGCGTTCCAGAGTGAGAGGATTTTTATCTTTGGGAATTAAAGCAATAAAAGAGGAGTTTGTGGCTCCCCCTATTCTTTCTCTTTTCCTGGTCCAATTTAACATTCGGAGGAGATCTTTTTTTAGCCAATGCCAACATGTCCTGTAGAAGCTTATTGTAAATCCATCAGGTCCGGGGGCTTTGTCCGGGTGTAGAGACCAGATTGCCTTTCTAGTTTCAATTTCCGTAATCTGACCCATTAAGTTTTTGTTATCGACCTCTGATATGAGATTAGGAATCTCTCTGCTCATGTATTCCATGTCTTCTTGATGCACGTCCTCATTGCTATTGTATAATCTTTCAAAATGAGCTTTTGCTTCTTTTAAGATGTGGTCCTGGCCCTCAATTTTCGCTCCATCCTCCTTTGTGATGCTCTCAATATTGTTCTTCCTATATCTCTCCTTACATTGTGCATGGAAAAATTTAGTATTTCTGTCTCCTGCTTTTAGCCAGAGGCTTCGAGATTTTAATCTCCATTCTTCTTCCTCTTTTTTAGCTACTTTTTGTATTTTCTCCTCCATTTCTTTTTCCTCCATAAGCATGTCTTCAGTGACTGGGTTTTGTTCCATTTTGTTTTGGAGGTTCCCTAACTCTCTTTGCAAATTCTCTAGCTCCTCCCTTGGCTTTATATAGTTCGTCTTAGCCCAATTTTTTAATGTGCTTTTTACCAACTTGAGCTTCGATTCCCATATAAATCCTGGTGACCCTGGAATAAATTGTCTTCACACAGCTTTCACCTCCTCTAAACATTCCTCATTTTCAAGCCAGGCAGGATTATATCTAAATGGAAGAGGACCTAGATTTCCAGGCGAGGAGAAGAATAAAGAGATAGGTCTGTGGTCAGACGCTGCAGAGGCGAGGATATTTGAATTAGGAAGCTTAGCACCAGAAATAAAAGTATTTCTTAATAAAAACTTGTCGAGTCTGGCTGCTATATGATTTGGCCCAACTCTTTTATTGTTCCACGTGAAGGTGCCTTGCTTGGGTTTGACATCAACAAGATTCCAGACTGCCATCAGATCTTCCATTTTTTCCCCGTATGGATCTCTAACTTTCGATCCTCCCTTTCTTTCAACTGCTGAAATGGTGACATTGAAATCTCCCGCTAGAATGCAAGAAGATCCAGCTATCCTGTGGCTTAAGCCTATTAACTGATCCCAAAATTGTTCCTTCTGTCCATAGACAGTAGGACCATAGATATTCCCAATCCAAAAAGTTCTATTGCTTGCTTTTTCCTCCAATTCTACAAAAATCCAATGTCGGTTAGAAAAAGAGACTTTGTTTTGATACATACCTTTTTCCCACCAGGTGATGATTCCTCCAGAAGCTCCTGAGGAGCTCGCTGCTATTCCTTCCCCACTGGGCCAGACTTGTCTCATGAGATTGAGACTTTCCTCCTCTTGCATTTTAGTCTCCTGGATCAGAAGGATTGAGAACTTTTCCATTCTTTTTATTCTTTTTATTGCTTCTACTTTCTGTCGTCCACCTAATCCTCTGCAATTCCAGGAGACTATTTTCATTATTTCTTTGATGGTTGAGGACCTGCTCTGTCCTTTCTTTCCTCCTGAGTTCCTTGCTGCTGTTTTCCATTCGAGATTATTCGTACATGCTGATCCAGGCTGGTTTGCTTACCCGCCGCCTTTTCTCTGGCTGCTTCTTGTTCTCTTATTACTTTGTTGTATTTCCTTCCTCTTTTCACCATAGGTTCCTGCTCCTCGTCTTTACTATCTGAAGTTTCTTCTTGGAATAGTTTTGCTTTTGCCCGCATTATTGATCCTCCGGAGTTTGAGGAGGGTTCTATTTCTACCGCTGGAGTCTGGTGTGTCAAGATGCGAACTTGCTAATTTCTGGTATCCAACTGTTCCTCATTTTCTTGGTCCTGCTCCATTTGTTTCTCTTTCTCCTGCTCCTCACCATCTTCTTCTACTGTCAACACTTGAAACTTATTTGCGTTTTCTGTGTTTTTTACTGGAGTTTTGGAGACAGGATTGATTTTGCTCCCTTTTTTCCTTGTGACTTCGTTCCATTCCCCTCCTTGAGCTTCCTCTTCTTCTATGACTTTCCTTTTTGGCCATAGTCTAGCAAAATGCCCATATTCATGGCAAGCTTTGCATTTGAATGGAATTTGCTCGTAGTCGATTGTTTGTCTGTGGCTCCATCCATCCATTGATAGATTTATTGCTTCCGGTAGCCCCTTTTCCAAATAAACTTCTACACATTTTCTTGCACATGAAAACATCGGGGGTTTTGGCTCAGATTTATCGATGTATTTCCCTAATGAATTTCCTATAGCTCGTAAATCTTCATCATTCCAGCAGTGTAGCGGGAGATGTGGCAGTTTGACCCAGACTGGAACAGCAGACGGGATGTCTTTCTCTGGATCAAAGGAGAGATCCCATTTGTTTAAGTACATTCCTCTCGGTCCCATAAAGTAAGGACCATTCCTGAAGATTAAATCTCTATCCTCCCTTTTTTCGAAGTAAAAAACGAAGAACCCTTTGCCGCAAAATATTTGCTGAACTTCCCCTTGGATTAATGGCCGCCAGTTTTTGTTGAGCCACATTTCTATCGAACGGGGCGAAGGCCATAAGCCTGTAAAATGCCCTACTAGACCCTTGTCTGCAAGAGCCACGGCCTTGCATTTTGAGGCAGTCGACGTTAGTTTAACCTCTGGAACCTCCGCTTTTTTTACGAACTTAGAGTCTTTCGCAGCAGCTGATTTAGGAATAACTGGTTGGGAATCAACCAGTGATTTGAAGCGGTCTACGATGTGGAGTCGAGCTTCATCCGGGGCCTCCTGCCCCGGGTCTGGAGGAAGAACCATACAAACTCCCTGCTAACAGAAACCCTAGCCGTTCGTCTCTTCAGTCTCACTTCACAATTATGTCTCCCTGGGCATTCTGTAAGAGTAAGCTATTAATAATTAATAATATTTAAAAAAAAAAAATAATAATAATAAAATTTTTAGTTAAAAATTAATAATATCATTGACAAGAATTTAATTAATAGTAATTACTTTAACCATCTAAGTGTAAAGTAAATGAGCCCATTTCAGGAATAATTAAATTGAATTAAAAATTCTAATTTAAATTAAATTTTTTAATTTGAGTTGAAATAAGTTTTCGATAATGAAGTGAAGAAAAATAAGAAGTAAGAATAATGAGTAGTATGAATAAGATATTAATAAATAATAATTGATAAAAACATAGTTAGGTTTAATATTAAATAATAAAAGATAAAATAAGAAAAAAACATAGTTGTAGTAATTAATAATAAGAAAAATGCCGTAAGGAAAATGATATAAAAATAATCATTAACAATAAAGATATGAGCATAGATCCATCTTAAACCCGTATCTATCAAGCACCGAGAGGGATCCAATTTCTTGAGGTGTATTTCTTTTTTTAAATTTAAACTCAAGAAATTTGATCTCTCTTGATTGATAGATCTGGGTTTAAGTTTTAAGTTTTTATTTTATAAACGAACATCTATTTTTTAATTACTTTTCATAATATTTTATTTTATGAACTAACATGGATTTTTTTAAAATACTTTCCATAATTTTTTATTTTATGAGTTCACATGAATTTTTTAAATACTTTCCATATTTTTTTTTTATTTTATGAGCCTACATGAATTTTTTTAATTATTTTGTTACATCACAAACTTACATCACAAATGTTACAACATCTCCCCCATTAATTAATGAGCGACAAAATATTAATTACTTTTTACTATTAATTACATTTTATTATCACTTTTTAGGTTTTATTACATGTAACGTTACTCCACAAACGTTACAAGATCTCCCTCATTATCGCTTTTTACGTTTTATTACATGTAACGTTACTCCACAAACGTTACAAGATCTCCCTCATTATCACTTTTTATGTTTTATTAGATGTAACGATACTCCACAAACGTTACAAGACCTCCCTCATATGATCACTTTTTAGGTTTTATTAGATGTAACGTTACTCCACAAACGTGACAAGATCTCCCTCATATTATCACTTTTTAGGTTTTATTAGATGTAACATTACTCCACACACGTTACAAGATCTCCCTCATACTGGGTTGTAGAGCGCCTCTCGGCGCAATAACATTAAAAAGACTTTGTTTATAAGAAATAATTACAATAATAGTGAAAAACAAACAATGATAATAATTGAAGATTAAAAGGAGGATAAGTAATAATAAAAATAAAAATAAAAGATTAGTTGGGTAGGGAGATAAATTAATTATAATTAATAAAGAAAAAAGATGATGATAAACAAAAAGAAAGAATAGGAACCGAGAGGAGGGGGGGTTTAGGAGTTGTTGGGAATGATTAGGGAGTTTTGATTAGGATTAGAGATTTTGTGGATAATAAGATCCCAAGATTGACTTATTTTTAGTCCATCCTCTTTGTTTATATTATTCAGGTTCTTTTCAATCTCTAGGGATTCTCTGATTAAGCAAGTAGAATAGTGGGAATCTCGAGCCAAAATTTGAGTTTTGTCAAAATGGATGAGGTGTTTTGTTTTGGAATGTTCCGCGATGGCTGATTTTGAGGTATGGTTGTGATGAGTGTCTACAATGTGTTCTTTTATTATGGTTTCAAATGAGCAACCAGTTTGACCAATATAGGAGGTGCCGTAGGAACAAGGAATTTTGTAGACACCCTAGTGGAGAAAAGGGTTAGTCTCGTCCTTGGTAGAAGTGAAAGTTTGTTTAATGGTTTTGAGAGGTTTAAGGATAGTATTAATGTTCCTTTTTCCTAGAATTTTGGCGATTTTATCTTTGGTGACATGGATGAAGTGGAGGTAAGCTTGGGCATCTGGGGTAACAAGAGGGCGTTTGGGTAAGGGGTGTGCTGCTTTGTGAAAGGATTTATCAATTTGGTTGGAAGAGTAGCCATTGTAGCATTCCTTTCAAGAATTGACCATCTAGTTTTGATGAATTAGGGAAAAACTAAGAAACCCTATGTTGTGTTGGTCTTGACCTTATTAGGGAAAAGAGAGGTGTTAACGGCCTAACAATAAAGACCCTCCAGGAGGGGATGTCTCACTTACAAAACAAATTTATTATTCATAAAAACCATAATTACCACTTACTTTGGATGTCTCCAACAATGCAAGACAAGAGAAACAAATATTCTTACCACAAAAGAAGAGCAAAGAAGAAGAGATTCATCCTCCCAATAATTCTTTCCCTTAGACAAGCCTTGCAAGATTAAGCATCAACCTTCAAACATCCAAAAAATACCACAAGTGAATCTCCAAGATGCCAAGTAGAGAGGTGCGCACCACTTAGCCAAGATAGACAAGAAGAAAAAGAGAAATGATTTTATTTGATCCCATGATCTTGAGTTACAAATAAGGAGGCCAACCTTATTTATATGTGACTTAGGCTAACTTAACATCCTTTTTAAGCTGACCAACCTAAAATGACTTAAAATGAATTTTTTTAGGGTTTGTCACCCACAAGATGGGGACTAAACCTCATAAGACATAAAATAATAATAAAAATGATGACCCGTTGCAACTTGATGAAACATTGAGCATGGGAGGAGGGTATCATACCCCAACTAACCCCAATGATGTGCTTTTTTCCACAAATCCCTCCTCCTTTATGTGGTAGAACCTCTTTAAAAGGATGGCATCATCATCAATTTGGCTTGCTTGATCCAAGAGGAGGGTAAATACACGACAAAATATGTCCATGTCGACATAAATGAGGTGTGTTAAGACGTGTATGTCAACCCTTACACGTGAAATCACCTCTACAAAGCATAAACGCAGGTGTGGCTAGGATCCCATAAGCCATGTTTCCTAATGGAATCATTCTAAGAAGCACCAAACACCAACCTAGGGCATAATTCCCAACATGACAGTACTTCCACCACATCAAGGGGCAGTGATCAGATCCACTAAGGCACTATTCCTTGAAATCAATACCAAGAGGTCTTGCCATGACTAGACCATATGTCTCTAGCCCCACCAAAATAGTACTTTTACATAGATAAGCCCCAACTTGGCCTTTACAATGAAGAAAATATCCCTCCTCTTTGGTGTATTTGGTATGGCACACTTCAGAGTAAATGGAGGGTAACAAATGGCTCCAACTATAGGACATTCACTTCTCCCAGGAGTGCATGAGAACCCTGAATCATCTGGGACCTATATACCTACACACACTTTAAACAACAAATTCACCAAATGCATTGGAGGTAGACACTTTTGTCTCTCCTTGTTCAAATCAAAATGGAATGCATTAAAGAACAAGTGCAATTCATGGGTAAAAGTAAATGCTGAAATAAAATGAAACTACATCTACTATAGTACAAGGGATGTCTTAAAGACATTTAGTATCACCTGAGTAAGATTTATTTAATGCTTTCCCATTGATGGTAAAGGGCACTTTATCTCCATTGAGATGGATCAAATATAAAGAGTTAGTACTTGCAACATCATCAATTTTATATGGACCTAACCAAATACTTTCAAACCTGCCATGTTTACCTAGTTTTTTCATTTCTTTTGTTCCATGGGAGGACAATATCACCTTTTTTGAAGTCTCCTTAACATGATTTCTTGTCAAACTGACCTTTTGTATTTTCTTGATGATGTACCGAGTGAGAGAATGATATTCTTCGGATTTTGTCTAGTTTTATCAGTTGATTGATTCTGCTTTGGACTACGATTGGATTTGTTGCATGCTAATGTAGTACTTTGTATATTGAAAGCTTCAAGTGGATATGTAGTGTTACATCCATTCCATATACAAGCTTGAATGATATTTTTATGGTTTCTTCCTTTCTTGTTATTTTTTCGGCCCATAGATCATATTTCAACTTGCTGTCCCGACTTCTTTTGTTTTCTCCAATAGTCATTTTGATGATATTCATTAAATATTTATTGCTTGATTCGACGATAACATTCCCTTGCAAATAATAATTTGAAGCATGTGATAAGATGATTCCATAGTCGAAAGAAAAGGTAGAGAAATATCTTGAATTGAAAGCTTGGGCATTATCTATAGTAATTTTTGATGGAACCCCAAACTAAGTGATGATTTTATCTTCCAAGAAATCCATAATGACCTTTCTTGTATCTTGCTTTGTCAGAATAGCCTCAACCTATCTTGTAAAGTAGTATGTAGCTTTCAAGGTCCACTTATGCCCATTGATTGAATTTTCTTTGAATTTACCAATGAAATTAAGGCCCCATTGTTGGAAGTGCGCTTCTACTACCACCGACTGCAACGACATGGCAACTAACTTCTATTTTCCTTTGAATAGTTGACATAGATGAAATCTTCTAACCAATATATGTCCATGTTGGAAAATGTCAGTCCAATAATATCCATCTCTCAATATCGTATATGTTGTTGTAGTGGCTAAATGATGACCACCACATAGTCCTTTATGAAATTCCTGGATCAAATTTTTTGCCTGTGGAGAACAAACATATATGAGAATCAATCTGTCGGGATTTCTCCATATACAGTCATCATTAATAAAGCATAATTTGGAGGCTTTTAACTTTAATGCCCTTTTCTTATGTGCTGGAAGGTGTGGTGGGAATGATAAATTCTTGAGATAGTAAACACTGTCCTTATACCATTCACACTCTTCTAAATTCTGAATAGTTTCTTAGAACCCTTCTTCTAGACCGAGAGAAACCTCATTCCCTTCTGCCATCAATTGAGCTAAACCTTGTCCTTTTCCTGGCTTGGTGGGATTTATTTCGAAGTCATACTCTTGGATCTTGGTGATCTATTTTCCCCTGGTGCCAAGACTGTCCTGTTGCCTTAATATTTCCTTTATCATTGGATGAGGTACATAATAACCTTTGAATAACCAATGTACACTCTGAAATGATTCAATGATATCTCTAGAGCATAGGCTTGTTTTTCCATGATATGATACTTCAACTTTGCATATCTCAAGGCTTTTCTCATAAATATTCTTCGTTCTAATCATTCTTTTGTAGGAGAAATCCTGCAATGATGTTAGCAGAAGCAAAAAAAAATATTTGAAATGGTTTGGAATAAGTAGGACTTACCAATAATGATGCTAGCACAATAGCATCTTTGATGTCCTTGAAAGAATCCTTTGCATATTTTTCCCTTCCCATATTGTATAAGGAACGAAATTAAACACAAAAAAAGCATAACATATAGCACATTAATATAGTGAACACCTATTTTAGTAATGAATAAAATATCAGAATATTGTAGAGCATACATTGGCTAGAATGGTGGTAGCTTATCTTTAAAGGGATATAGATGGTGCCTATGCTCATTTGCACAAGCTAATACAAGAGGCTGAAGAGATGGAATTTTAACATAAATCAAGAACGCTAAAGGTACAAAAACCTAACCCTAGGATTCACAGTGCCAAAAAGTATTTTCTCTCAAATAAATGCCAAAATGTATTTTTAGGCATAGCTTTTACATCAATTTCCTAGAAGCATAACTTCACATACGAGCTCCGTTTGGTGTGTATAGTATCCCATTGGAAATATCTAACTGATAATCACAATTCATGATCGACATGTCATTGAGAAGAAAAATGCATGATGTTGAGGTTTCTCATCCAAAAAACATTATTTAGGCCCTCAAAACAACCCCGAAAGTTTAGGACCCAAAAAATCCTAGTAAATCCTAGAAAACCCTAACAAAATTGCCTAGATGGAGAACCATGTTGAGTTAGTGGAAGAGGTGGGTGGCCACTGATAACCACTTGGATCATTCCCATTTGAAAATTGCATCTTTCTTAAGAAACTTGTAAACAATATGACCAAGTAAATTTGGGATGAATATGCAAAAAAAAATAACCGTTCCAAAAAATGATTGCAAAACAAAATTTGGGATGAATCCACAAATAAACTTAATCTTTCCAAAAAATGATTGTAAACCTTTCAAATTTATTGGTAAATAAGTTTCTTTAGTACCTTATACACTTTCAATATCTACCTTTACTCCATATTTACAAACAATATGACCAAGTAATTTACCTTCTAAAACTCCAAAATTGACTTTTTAGGGTTTAAAGATATACTATACTTACGACAAGACTCAAATACCTATTGGAGATGATGGAGGTGATATTCTCTTTTCTTGGAATACACTATGAGGTCATCTTCACATATTTCCAAGATCTTCTTCATAATATCTCTGAAATCATAATCCATGGCTCTCTAGAAGGTAGCCCCCACATTCATTAGACCAAACAAAATCCTCAAATATGTGCCCCACGGGGTGGTGAATTTTGTCTTGGCTCTATGTTCTTCTTTTATTGCAACCTTATTCAAAACTGGAGAATCCATCTAAGAATAATACCATTTGGGAACCCATGATTCTTTGTAGGAGATGTTCCCTATTAGGTAGAAGATAGTTATCCTTCTCAGATACTTTGTTCAAATTTATGAAGTCCAGACAAATCTGAATTTCACCTGTTTTCTTTATGGCAACCATCGGATTCTAGAGCCATTCTGAGTACTTGACTCTGCCATTTTCTATAATTCTTTCTAGACCAGCGGAGCTAACTTTAGATTTATTTTCCTTAGCTTTTGTCTATATGGATGAGAATCTTTCTTTAATAACATGGCATGCTCAATGATGTCCCTATTATAAGTCTTCAAATATTCGTAAGAGCACAAAAACACTTTTTTGAATTCCCTGATTGAATTATCAAATTCCTTCTTTTCTCATGGAATGAGTCCTTTTCCAATTTTCACAATCCTTGGGTTCTTAGGAGACCCAACATTTACCTCTTCATATTCTTCTGGCCAAGGAACTCTTTCTTTCTTCTCTTTGAATTTATCATTTCTTTCTAACAACTTTTCCAGTTGGATCCATTTAGCCAGGATGGGGTTTTCCCTTTCTTTGTCCATAGAACCTTCCACATTCCAATCAAATTTCTAGTTTGAAAATTATGCAAAATTATTCGTCAACCTTTGTATCAATTTTCCATTGTGAAATACCTTCCAATTTCCCATGTTATTATGGTAACAAATTATTGCATCCTCTCAATATTCTGGATCTTCTACATGATATCTTCTCATTTGTTCCTTGTGCAACACTACATAAATTCCCTTTTGGTGTCAGAATGGTGGCATATGTCAATTCCACTATATGTTTCTGCCTAGGTCAGAGACCCATTTTCTTGATAACAACATACCCCATGCTTTTGGTATGTCAATGATAACGATATCCATCAATAACTCTATGGTGGGATGTGTTGCAAGACAGACTCGAACATATTTGAATAAACCACACAATTTAAATTCTCTTGAGTCCATAGTGCAAATGTTTCGTAAGGTCTTGAGAATTTCAACCCCAACTTATACATTATGGGAAGGGGCATCACAATTTTCAAGGCATCAGAGTCTAGCATATAGGTGTGGAGAATGAGATTACCACTCAACAATGATATGAAGAAAGGTTGATTAATTGGATTGGTGTTTTCCATCGAATTCATATTTTGGAGGATACTAGGCTATTCTTTAGATTCTTTGACGACACATGCACTCGATGTGCTCAACGATGTGTCATCCAATCTTGATAATTTGCCACTTAATTTCTCATGGATGGAATTTTCACCAAGTCAACCAGGGGGATACTAAGCTTCAAAGCATTTACCTATCCTGAAACATCAACATCAAGATTCATATTAGTATCAAAACCAAATGAAGACTTACATGTATTTACTTGAGATTGGATGAGTGTCTTGTCTTTAGATGCTTTGGTAACTAGTGGTTGGATTGTTTGTAGAGGAATATCCTTCCTTCTTTGGTAGGTGACACCTTTGAATTTTATCTAGTACATTTTTTTAATTTATTCATGAGAAGGCATCTCTCTAAAAACTTCGTAAATTATATCGGATTTAACAAATTTCTCTTTGAATTCCTTCATGTTTCCATTGGATAGATGAAAATGTCCTCGATCTTCAAATAAATTGTTACATCCCTCAGGATGATCATCGAAGTTGTGATGTGGATCCTTTTTCACCTCGTGAAAATATATATAAGTATCTTCACCATGTAAACCTTGACATGCCCAAAAATAGTGAGGAAAGTCAACTACCATATTAGTCGGTTCTAGTGATATAAAAATTCTTCCATTGTCAGGAGGACCAATATCATTGAAGTTTCTTGGAGGAAACCTGTTATGTCGTTTGTTTCTTTCAACTTGAACCATCTTGTTCTACAAAGCATTATTCTCTTGAGTAAAGTCAGTTCTCGAATTCTTTATTTCTTTGAGTACCATTCTAATAACATCATCACGAGCTTCAATGAATGTTGATGAACTCATATTGGACTTTTGTTCTTCTTTGCCTCTAGGGGCATGCAATATATTAGGTTTTCATGATGCTTTCCAATTTTTATCTAGCCTTATTGGGCCCTCTTCTTGGCAGATTCTAGGGCCTGAATATTTTCCATATTCAATTGAAAGAGAAACTCTCGTTGAAATGCATTGATATAATATGTTAGGTGATGACATCACTTGACTTATGAGAGTCAGGAATTTTATGCACTTTTTATCAAATCTGCTGTGGAATTGGTTGATGGTTTCAATCTCATTCCTCTGTATGGTCACAAGGTCATTCAATCAAAGCAGGGGATATTTCTTCTCAGACCATCTATCATGAAATACTTCTCACAAATTTTTGAGAGTGATAATACCATGATTTGGAAAACTCGTGAACCACTTCTCAACTTCACCATCTAAGGAAAGAGAAAAGCACCTGCAAAAGACATATAACAAGGCATATTAGTGAAAAAAAATGAGCATATAGATCATACATGAAATTTTCCGTTGGAATATTAAACAGATGATGGATATCAGATAAAAATTCAGAATATTGATCGTTATTTACCTCACTTACCCGATATGATTTATTCTTCTACGATAAACAACTTTAGGATCAAGGACAAAGATAATCTCACCTCAGATATTTGTCCTTGTTGAGTACCTAATTTGATTTTGATTTGGAGTCACCATATAAGATCTGCAAAGTTATTCCTTTAACAATAATCTTATCAAGTACAAAACAAGAACTCACTTGGATTTTGGTCATCCAAAATTGTTGAGATATGTCTTTGAAATCAACTGAGGAATTGTTGTCCCTAGAAACAACACCAAAAAATATTAGCACGTTTCTGGACTTCTTGAAATGATTTTTCACAAAATTTGTCGTTTATGCCAGGGAAATCGGGCTTTGACCCAACAACGTGCTTGGGATGTTATGCAACAATGTTTGAATATTCCTCGGCAACGATGCCAAAAATGTTATCTCAAAAGCTAGCACTCTTCCATGAGTGAAGGTAAATGGACCCAAATGAAGTATGTGCACCCAAATAAGATCTAGTGGACCCATTGCTATGATAGACAATTATTTAAGGAGGTATACTCAATTTCACCTCAATTTAACCCCCTTCCTCTTTAGGCCTTGCTCCTTTGGGCCATAGGAGGCTCCCCGAAATGATGGTAAGGATATACCTGTAAGAAACACAATAGAAAGTACTTGTATCCCTACAAGACCTTCCCATTGTTAGTAAACAAGTGCCTAATGGAGTCAAAGATATATGTTTACAATAAACCATTTAACTAGGAAGTTTAGGAAATATGATGCTTATGCAATCTGCTAATATTATTTTCTGTTGTAAAACCAACAAGACAAAACAATAGATATGTCACAAAATAACCCTTAGAAATAAGAAAACTTTACCTCTTGGAAGCCAACAAGATAGGGCGCATCAATCCCCCCTAAGGAACCTCTCTTTTGATGGATGAAAAGAGTGTTTCAATGCTGATTTACGCTTGAAATATGCAATTTACTACGGTAAAGGAGAATCATAAATATTCTTGGCTTCAAATCCCATCAGTGTCTTCCCAAGTAACTTAGAATTTGACCCAAACTTCCTCGAACCCCTAGGGTTTGAGTTTTCCTTTGAAATGAATTATCCTCCCATGAATTATTTCCCTTAGACAATCCTTGGAAGATTAAGTGTCAACCTTAAAACACCAAGAAAATACAACATTGAAGCTCGAAGATGCCAAGAAGAAAGGTGTGCATGACTTAGCCAAGGTAGACAAGAAGAAAAGAGAAATGATTTTATTTGATCCCATGATATCGAGCTACAAATGGGGAGAATAGCCTTGTTTATATCTGACTTAGAATAACTTACCATTCTTTTTAAGTTGACCAACCTAAAATGAGTTAAAATGATTTTTTTTAGGGTTTGTCACCCACAAGTCAAGGACTAAACCACATAAAATAATAATAAAATTGATGAACTGCTAGAACTTGATGAAATGTTGAGCATGGGATTAGGAGGGTGTCATACCCCAACTAACCCCAATGATGTGCTTTTTTCCTCAATTCCTTCCTCCTTTAGGAGGTACAACCTCTTCAAAAGGATACGTCATCATCAATTTGGCTTGCTTGAACCAAGAGGAGGGTAGATACATAAAAGAATATGTCCAAGTGGGCACAAATAATGTGTGCTAATATGGGTATTACAACACTTACATGCACAATCATCTCTGCAAAGCATAAACAATAGTGTAGTTGGGAGACCCAAATCCATTTGTCCTAATGGAATCATCGCAACAAGCACTTGACACCAACCCAGGGCATAAATTACCAACATGATGGGAGACATCCAACACATCAAGGATCAGTCAGTAGAGCCACTAAGCCAATATTCCTTGAAATCAAAACCAAGAGGACCTTCCATGACTAGACCACGGGTCTTGAGCCCCACTAAACCAATACTTTTACATAGATAATCCCCATCATGGCCTTTACAATGAAGAAAAGATCACTCCTTATTGTGGGAAGAATAGCACAAAGGTGTGCAACTCTTCCCACTTCGAGGGAGAAGCCTTGGAGGTTGTTAACAAGGTCCAATATTGTGTTACTAAAGCAAATGTAATGAATCCAAATTGATCCTACAATATCTTGTTAGTAAACAAAACAAAATGAAAAGAAATAACTTGAAATAAATAAAAGGAGCGAGGATATGCAAACCACAACAATGAGCAAATGCTAGAACCAATTTAGATTGCCCAATGGTCAAGCTTGTTACATGTAGTGTCACCTAGGAGGTGTGGGATTCAAGGGAATTCAACAATCTCTCTTAGGGAGGTACTTTTTGTCCACACTAAATGCTAAATAACTTGAATAACAAATGGGAGCAACACTTTCCCCTTGGAGGAAGTTGGAAAGGGAGCTTGGTTAATGCTAATAGGTGGAGGAAAAGGTGGACTATGAGGATGTTCCAACACAATTCCTGTACCATAACCTTGATCTAATTTTCTCTACTTATATGCATTCCCATGGCTTCCTTTTATAGGCCAAGAGGTGGCCAAGAAACATCTAGATCCAAGTGTGAACCCCATCACCTCATGAACTAGCTCCAAAGTACACAAAGGGGGCTATTCAATGCTTGAAGAGTCAAATTTGAATTTTAGTTGGTGAGGGAGCTTTCATGGGCCTTCAATGCGTGGATGGTGGTTGATATCCCATCATTTTTTACTATAGCGTGGATCTCGAAGGATAATCCACGCTAGGATAGAGTGGGAATAAAACTGATAATATGCGCTGTAGTGCAGGTTAACATGGATTCACCTGCGTGACCTCTTCTTTTGACTATTTTTTGGAATTTTGGACTCATGTTTCTTTTTGGATCTGATGATGATGTCTTTGGTGGGATGTATTCTATATTTTGATGATGCCTTAGTGCAGGATTGGCTAAATTTTTGCATGTGTGCGAAATTTGAGCGTTAACAGATGCCCCCTGATGTATGAGGTTCGAAGGGTACTGTAGAGACAATAATGCATCATTGTTTCCCGTGTTCTCTCTTGTTCTGGTAAGTTCTCAAGCAAGTGTGTATGAAAGGTTCCCTTGGAGGAAGATTGTTGGTGACGATTGGTGAAGCTGTAACAAAGAATAGTTTTTTATACAAATGAGGAGGACATACCCATGCTCGTGAAAATATGTCAAGATGACTACAATGAGAGGATACCAAGGGGGTCAACTCATAATACTGCTGGTACATGGATGAAGGTGGATTCAATCCATATGAGAGTAAATGAACCTAGAAATGATGTTACTGGTGCCGAATAAGCGGAACTGCCGATGATCATGAAAACCACACGGGGGTGGGGGACTGAAATACTGGTGAAGTTGCTAGATGGGATACCTCACTATACTAGTTGTGTTGCTACCATGATTTGTAAATGTGAACACTGCTACCTTCAAAATGTACGAATCCCCTTGATGCGATAGATGTGTTGACGTGGAGCATAGGGGAGATCACCAAGTTAGGGATTACTAGTGACTCTCCCTACCTAGTTCGAGGAAATCCATTATATTGATTGGAAGGGGACCCAAGGTACAACTGTAACTACGAAAAATATCAGAGTGTGGTGAGTTGATGTCAATGAGAGCTGAAGTACATGATAAGACGAGGGTCTTATCCTAAGAACCAAGATGATTTTGTAACCAACTGTAAGACTGACAGACCTGACACAAGACTGGCTGATAAGAGTGGGGCTCATAACTTCCTTTGATCGATGTCATGATGCAGAATACCAAAGAGGAAACTGCCTTCATGGCGTAGATATAAATACGATTCAAAAGGATATTGTAGTTGATTTCCACCTTAACTACCTCAATATCAATCATCCCCATATTCCCCCCTTGCTGAATGGGGACATTTTGATAGAATCCCCTTGGTTGCAATGGCCTCCCATCATATGCGCGAAGGGCGATAGATGAGGGAGCTAACTCAGGTGATACCAAACGTTTCCATATATTAGATGACATTACGCATGCGGATGTGCCTTCATCGATAATGCATCGATGGATCATGATGTTTTAAATGTAACTAGAAATTGGAATGCAACTAACGAGGGTAGTCATCGTTCACCTTTATCGAAATCAAAGGTCATAAGGCATGAGTCTGAAGGGTTGGATACGCCAAGTGCATTAAGTAATGTCTTCCTTTGGGTTGTGCAAGACTATAGCACTTATAATGTGGACATGGCAGCTGGTGACTGAGCCAAGTCATCCACAATACTGTAGTTGTGGGAAGATTTCATGTGAGGGTTATGGGGGGTTCACCTAAGTGGTACCTTTTGTATCCTTGGGATTTGGTCACCAATTAAGCATGGTATTTGTAAAGGCTCCCCTGAGGAGGTAGGTACATCCTTCCCTTGTGGGGGTTCATGCCCGCCATATCCTTTGGCTTGCGTGTGTAGGTTAACATCTTCAATGTTCATGTAGATATTTTGAAAGGATCCATAATCAGGAGGGGGGGGGGTGAGGTTCCTGATGTTGGGTAACGACCCCTTGGCTGGAAAATGGTTGCTACAAGACAATTGGTTGTGGTTGTGGAATATTAGGTGCTTGAGGAGGATTTATGACTATCTTTTTCTTTGCTTCTACCAACTTTCGATAGTCGAGGATGAGTGGACAATGGTGAGTATAGTGACCATACTCGCCACAAATCGAGCAGGAGTATTTTGTCCTCAGGTTAGCATTTTTTCCTTGTTTGGGAGGGTTATTAGTCCCCACATTCCGATTACTCTATTTTTGGTTTTGCTGGGAAAGGGGGTTTCCCCCTTTCCCCTCCTGCTGGTTCTATTTGTTCTTACCTTTATTCTTCCATTGATTTAGAGGGTTCTTGGGGTTAGCTATGTTCAACTGATCAAATTGTTGATCTTGTTGTGCGAAGGAAGGTTGTACTAAATTGAACCCATGTGTAGTATGGGGGCAGAACCATGAGGACCCTGAAATGGGTAATAAGGATTATACTGCTGTGGTGGGACATACACATTTTTTTCTCCATATGATGTGGATGTAAGAGATGCTTGTGCCATTTGCAGTGGATGTACCGATGATGCTTGAATTGCATTGGGGTAGGTAGGACCTTAGGGTCCATATTGTAGCTGGCCAAACTGAGGATTTGGTACAGTTGGAGGGGGATCTAACATGTTAGGGATGGGTGAATACTGCATTGCCATATTATATGGCATAGTATTCAATGGATGGGGAACCTTTCCTTGTTGGGAAATAGACCCAATAATCCCATATGATGAATGTGATGACCCTGCATGTGGCGGATCCAAATATCAATGCCGAGGGGAATCAGGAAGGATGGTGTATAAGTTTAAACCGATTGTGCATAAATGAGATCGAAATGTTGGGCCTTTAGGATGGCCTCTTCCTCAGTTTGGGGCAATGAGGTTGAAACATCATTTGCAATCATGGGTTGTAGTGGTTTAATGAATCAATCCAATAGGAAATGAGGTTGTATGTTGATTTTGCACAATGTGTGTCGTTTACACCACTCATCGATGTGATTCACTATGTGGGTAGAGGTATTCTATTGAAATTCCGTGAGAATCGCGAGGCCTATCTCATGGCATATGGTAAGATGAAAATAAGTGAGAAACACTGCGGCTATTGTCCCAAAGGTGGCATGATATGCTCAAGGTAAATTCACATATAATTTTGCAGTTGTTCCTATAACGGTTCGTTGGAAGAGGAACAAACTCATTGAGTCATCCACTATGTTGTTGGAGGAACACCATAAGTGGAATGACATGACATGGTTTGTGGGTTCATCTCCTTGTTTCCCTTCAAATTTAGGGATATTTGATGGGAGCTTATCGGGCATATATGGCCATGTTGGATCATGTGCTATGGGGTCATTGATTAATTTGGCCAAATCAGGGAGATTCAAGCTAGCCATGAAAGGTAAGTTGGTATTAGGTGATGCCATCGTACATTGTGTCTTGTTCTCTCGATGGGGAGAATGAGAAGTATGTGGCAGTGATCTTTGTCTCTGATGAGAGGAAGAGGATGATGTGTTCCCTGGTCCTGAAGAGGGAGAAGGAGAGGGTGTATTTCCTCCAAGTGGTGGAAATAAAGGGTGGCCTGTTCCATGATAGGATGAAGCAAAGGGGTCAAAGTTATCCCCGAGAGGAGAAAATGAAGGGATGCCTCTTTCTTGAGAGGATGAAGCAAAATGGTCCAAATTTTCTCCGAGGGGAGAAAATGAACCAAACAAGAAGCAACCTCGCTCGGATGATCTTATCAATATTTCTTGGGAGCGGCCCCAGCTACAATATCTCTCTCATGAACCACGGGGAGAGACTGAGAAAACACCCCTCGAGAGAGAGGAAAGGCCTTGCAGTCTACGAGACTGCCTTAGGGGGTTTTGTTCCTCAATAGTGGAAGTTTAGTGACAAATGAGAGTGATGATGGAAATAAACACAATTGAACAAAATGAAAAAATATGCCAACCAAAACATATGAAAAATGGTGTAAAGTGAGTGATATGTGCTATGTCATTTAGTGCAAGTTATCCCACATGTAGGTTATTTTTTAATTACAAGTTATTTGAAGTTGTCTTTAAAAATAAATAAATGTAAATTCCCTAAATACCTAACGTCCTTCCTCTCAAATGTAATTGGGCCTTCCAAAAGTACAACCGTTGGTAATAATGGGATCCACACAACGAATAACTAGTGAAGGTAACAAAGAGTCGATTATATCGAAAATGGGGCTATGTTCCAAAAGAGCTTGGAAACATTTCCCAACGACAATATATGACTTCAAGATTCAATTGTACTCACAATTGCACCTTGGTGATATCCTAATTTTGGCCACTAAGATACCTGCGTCAGGTGCGTATAAGTGGTTCGACCTAAGCGGTATAGTGTCGTCTACACAAAAAGATGAGTGGCTCTTTGTGGGGAGCAAGGTAGCTATACCTTGCCTCTTATGTTCTTCGGAACCGCGACTTGTCACTCGGGTTGTCTTTTGAAACTTGTTGATAACAGGATTTAAAAGTACCCTATAAGTCAACAATCTATTGTTTCACACAAAGTGTAGAAGATTGATGGGCATTATTTGGATGCCTAGCCCAATCAATCCTAACCAAGCTATAAATTTTCTTTTGATCTCCCGTGGAGGAATTTAGTTGGTTGAGAATTACAAGTGTTGATTTTAAGGATCCAAATTCGATTAAGGAGTGTAAGAGAGGCATTTCACAATCCGACTTCTTTTTGATCCATCAAGATCTCACAAGGTGCGAGATGGAGAGCATACTCAAAGTAAGAGATTCTTTAGGTCTCTTAGTGTGTGTTAGTGGAGACACATGTGTAATAAGCAAATGATATTGTTTGTTGCAATTAACTAAAGAGTTCAAAGTAAATGCATATGTAGTTTCTACTTCAACTCAAAAAGATGCTAAAGGTGCTTGCAACTAACAATCTTGATCAACAATGCTTATGAAATTGTAAAGTGTGCAGTGGAGGTATTTCACGCTTCTCTCCTTTTTCCGATTCACCAAGATCACATGGAATGCAAGGTGAAGAGCATACTTCGGGAGGTTAGAGTCTTTAGGTGCTAGCTTGTGTGCAAAAGGTGAGTTACACTACTTTTCCTAAAACATGAGAAGTAAGCAAATAACATAAGATGCCAATACTAATAACTTCTATGAAATGGAAAGAAAGATGTCTTGAATACTAGTGATGACCAAGAGCCTTTTGAAATCCCCAAAGTCTTTTTACCCAAGTAGATTTCAAGTGAAGACCCCTTTAATTCCTAATATTGGGATAAGTGAGATAATTACTAAAGAAAAAATTAACTAATGTAAGTTAATTTAATTCTGGTTCATTAGTGAGCAGTCATAGGGACTGCAATATTTTAGCAAAGTAGATAAAGGAAAAAAAAAAGACAGTAGCGTGGGTTTTCCCAATATAGACACACTAGTAGCGCACTTACAATACAGAAGAACCGTGCTAGCAGAGAGCATATTACCACACATGAAAAGGTTTGATACATTGTGCATTAGAGTGACTATCGAAGGAAAATCTGTGCGGGCAGCACACACAAGGCGACGTGATCCACACTAGTGTGTAAAGAGCAATTACGACCAAGAAGAGGCTGAATTCTGGGGATGGAGAGGATGAACCTGATCTCATGCACAACACAAGAACCCCGAATTAGCTATTTAGCAAATAAAAACCTAGTTCATAAGAAATGAACAAAAATGAAGAGGAGTCACCATAAATACTCTTGTGAGAAAAATAACACAAAGGTGTGCAACTCTTCTCACTTTGAAGGGGAAGCCTTGGAGATTGTTAACAAGGCCCAACATTGTGTTACTAAAGAAAATGTAATGAATCCAAAATGATACTGCAAGATCTTGTTAGTAAACAAAACAAAATGAAAACAAATAACTTGAAAAAAACAAATGGAGTGAGGATAGACAAACCACAACAAGGAGAAAATGTTAGAACCAATTTATATTTCGTAATGGTCAATATTGTTACATGTAGTGTCACCTAGGAGGTGTGGGATTCAAGGGAAACCAACAATATCCCTTGGGGAGGTCCTTTTTGTCCACCCTAAATGCTTAATAACTTGAAGAACAAATGGGAGAAACACTTTCCCCTTGGAGGAAGGTGGCAAGGGAGCCTGGGTAATGCCAATAAGTGGAGGAAAAATTGGCCTATGAGGAAGTTCTGACACAATTCCAGCAGCATAACCTTGGCCCAATTTTCTCTACTTAGATGCATGCCCATGGATTCCTTTTATAGGCCAAAAGGTGCCCAAGAACGTCTAGATCCAAGTGTGAACCCCTTCACCTCATGAACTAGCTCCAAAGTACACAAAGGGGACTATTCAATGCTTCAAGATCCAAATTCGAATTTCAATTGGTGAGGGAGCTTTCATGAGCATTCAATGTGTTGTTGGTGGTTGAGACCTAGTTGTTTATTACAGTAGCACGGATCTCAAAGGATAATCTACGCTAGGCTAACGCAGGCATAAAACTAATAATATGTGCTATAGTGCGGGTTAACATGGTTTCACCTGTGCGTCCTCTTCTTTTGACTATTTTGATGAGGATGTCTTCGGTGGGTTGCATGTTATATGTTGCTGATGCCTTACTGCAATACTTGCTAAAATGTTGCATGTGTGCAAAATTTGAGCATTAACACTCCTCTCTAGCATATATGGAATGGCACATTACAAAGTATCTGGAGGGAAACAACTAAAATAAAAACTCTAATATGGTGCTCCCAGAATTGCTTAAAATCATTATGGCACCACTATTTTTATTTTTGAGACTAAAATTACAACTTATTTGAAATTGCATCCCTAACAACCAACATCGTTTCAACAAAAATACTAAAATCAACCCCAAATAAAAAAAACATGCTACTAGTTGCACCGCTTTCTTCTATCAAATTAAAATTGCAAGCATTTCAAAACTACAATACAAACACATATTTTATTTTAAAAAATCATTATAGAGACAAAATAAAATAAAATAATTTCCAAAAAAACATTTAAAATTTGAAAATAAAACAACTTTAAAAAAAACCTAAAAAAAAAGAAAAAAACATTAAAATTTTAAAAATAAAAGATTAAAAACACGAAAACATATATTAAAAAAGATTTAACATTAAAAACATTATAAAAAAGTAAAACATTAAAAAATATTTAAAAAAAACAGGGTAGGGGTAGGAAGCGAGAGCTTGATTCTAGAATCCAGTCCCCCTTTTTATTAAAATAAAAACTGAATAAAATAAAATAATTGATAAAAAAGATTTAAAATTTTGAAAATAAAATATTCTAAAAATAGAAGACATTAAAATTTTGAAAATAAAAAAAATTAAAAAAAACATGAAACATTATAAAAATTAAAACATTAATATTTATTAAAAACTAAAAGGGGAAGTAGTTTATAAGGTACTAGGAAGGGGGTGGGAAGGGAGAAGGGAGAGCTTATTCAAGAATTGAGCACCCCACCACCCCCACACCCTCATGTAACTCCCATCGTCCCATGTTTTTTTAAACCATGGGAAAATGTTACCTCGATATTTAAAAAACCATGGAATCAAGCCCCCCACCACGGAAAAAGGTTACCTCGATTTTTTAAAAACCATGGAATCAAGCCCCCCTCAAGCCCCTCTTCCTTCCCCACCCCTTTTCTAATTTTTAGTGTTTTATTAACTTTTTAACTTTTAATGTTTTTATTTTATTTTCAAAATTTTAATTTTTTTCTTTTCTTTTAATTTTTTTTGCAAAAATGTTTTATTTTCAAACTTTTAAATGTTTTTGGGTTAAATTTGCCTTTTTTATTTTTATATTGATTTTTTAAAAATAAATATTTTTTTACATTGTGGTATTGAAATGTTTACAATTTTAATTGGACAGAAGAAAAAGTGTTAATGGTAACATCTTTTTTCAATTCATGAGTTGATTTTGGCATTTTTGTTACATTGATACCGACTGTTAGGGTCCTTGTTTCAAACAACTTGTAATTTTAGTCTCGAAAAGAAAAATGGGGGTGCCATGGTGATTCCGGGAGCACCGTTTTAAGGTTTATGCAACGACATTAATTGACAGGGCCAGGGTTTTAAACAAGATGTAATTTTAACCCCGAATAAAAGTGAAGGTGAATCTGGGAGGACCATTTTTTAATTCGGGAGTTGATTTACGATTTTGATGGCAATGGTACCGACTGTGGTTGACGAGGGTTTCAAAAATGTTTTAATTTTAGCACTGGAAAAAAAGGGTGTTATCAATAGCGCCACTTTTCGATTCGAGGTTGTTTATGTTGTTTTTGGCGCAAAACTATGAGTTTTAATGTTTAGAGTTTTCGTTTCTAGTATAAAGTTATTGTCAAGTTGTATAATGCGTTCCTCTTTTTTTGTGAGTAAGGTTGATAAATTTCTATTAAAAATAAAAAAACATTGTACATAGTATTACAAAAAACGGTCTTCCCATACCTCTTGCAGATTTGTCATTCCCTCTCCCTTGATTATCCCTTCTTATCACAACTCAAGCCTATCGCTAAAAAGTCCATAGCAAACTAGACCCTTCGACGCCACTGAATTTCCAGGTTCATACAATTTCTACTAGGACAAAATTAGCCCCATAGGACTCCAACATACTTGGCTCTCGGCCATAACGAAACATTACACAGATTTTGCACACGCCTAAGAGAAAACATTCCATAATTCTGGCTCAAGGCTATTACAATTACTCCATCACAAAACCTTACCCACCCAATCATCGCATTCCAAAACAAGACCTAAAAAACAAAACAACATAGCAAGACTCTTACCCCTTACCCGCCGTAGAAGACGTCCCTCCCTCTAGATGATTATCCACTCGGACTGGCGATGATTGCACAAGGATAATTGAAGGTGGTTCTGCATTCATCGTGTCACCACGGAACGGTGTTTTTTCCAGGGCTAGGACCCCCTCCATGTCCACCAAGCTCCTCAAAAAATCTTCCTTGAGGTTGGTCAAGTCCTGCATAACCAAGTCCTCGAAGCTTTCTCTCTCCATCATGGTTCTTGCTAGTAGCTTCCTCATAACCTAGTATGGGCTCATCCTTGCTGTCATGCCATGTTCTTCCACCCTCCTTTGCATCTCTTCCTCCTCCATAATTGAAATTGTTTCATCAATATGGGGGGGTATCCCCTCCATAAGGTCCTCCCCATGGTCGTAATCTTCCATCCTCCGCTCGCTTCTCCCTCTCCTCCCACTTCGGCTTCACATGCATTGGCAGGGGGCCATTGTTACAACGTCAATCTTTCTCTGCACCGATAGAACCTCAACTTGATTCACCACTCTCTCCTTCATTTCCTTATCCATTAAATACTTACCGGATAGCTCTCTTGCATTAACATCGTTCAATGCCATCATCATTACCTATTAATTGCAATTAAAACTAGGTTTAATGCCTCCCTCATCCTCTTGTCTCGTCTCTGCCTCCTCTTTGCTGGATCCCATTCTTGCACTATACCTCTCATTCGTCACGATGAATTTTTGCAGTGGCTAGGCCTTCTCGTCGATATTATCACTCCTCACACTGTCACCTCCATTTAAATGTCGCGGCCTTCCTTTGACCTTCATCACAATATACCACCTTCCTCGCATGCTCAACAATTAAGCATCTAGACTGTCGCTAGGTGTTATCCCATCCCCTGACACCTACTCTCATCCTTCGCTTTCCACATCTCCCACTACATGTGGCCTCGTGTCCATGCTTGCACCCACATCCGGGGCCTCCATGTCTTTGGACGCAAGGCTCTGACACCTGGTTTGAAGTTCTCCTTCCTCTAACTCTCCCCACCTCAATTCCTTAATGGTGAACCTTTCTTTGATCCCGTGATTAGACACATAGTCGACTAGATTATTTTCCTTCCTCTTGACAAGGCTGAAGACGACTACCGAGGCATTAGCCAGTAATTTTGCGAGTTGAATCAGGGCCACTTCCAATCATCAATTCCTCCCTACTTTGGTTACCGCTGTCCCCGATTGGATCCTTACTGTCATGTTAATTATAATCTGCGAGTCCCCTTCGATGATTGCTAGAGTCCATCCCTGACTTAGAACCCATAGAATGCCATGAATAAACCCATCTAGCTCTGCCATATTGTTGGTTGCTTCCCCAATATTTCCCCATAGGAGGACAACTATTTATCCTTGATGATTTCGAATGACCCCCCCAAATCTTGCTATTCCCACATTTCCCTTCGATGCCCCATCAAAATTCAACTTAAAGGATCCTTTAGGTGGTATTTTCCATCTCTCTGGACTCTTGACTTTCCCTACTCTTGGCCTTCATGGTTCTATCACTTCTGGGGTAATATGAATTCCCCAATCTTGTGGAATTATCCTCTCATCTATCTAATATTGCACATCCATGGCCTCCCACTTTGACAATTTCAGAGACTCCTTGATACACGTATTCACTCTTTCCCATACCTCTTCTTCCTTTCTACTCTTTCCCTAAAAAATCTGTCAATTCCTCTTTCCAAATTTCACATACTAGAAATCTCGGGAAGAGTTCCTAAATGCGATTTAGGATAGGATTCTTAAAAGGTTTATCTTTCCATTCAATTATGTAATTAATAGGGTCACTGTTACTTCTGACTTGTCTGCGAAATATTATCACCCTTCTCCCAAAGTGTTGAGGAAAATCCACAGCCTTCCAATAGATCGTCAATTGTTTCTCTGTCCCCTTTACACATGCTGCACCATGCTGGCCCTATGAATCCCCGCTTCCGGAGGTTTTCTCACGTTAGAAACTTAGAATATGACATCGAACTAGGAGCCACATAAATAGTGCAACCTTTGGCCAAAGGTTTGATTTCCAAATTCTCTTCCACCTGGGATATTTTGGAATTTGGTTGTAGCCAGTGTGTAAATATGTTGCTTCTCTGATATTGAATGTTCCTGTTTGGGAGTTCCCCCATCGTAACTTATCCTGCTCATTATGAACTTTAATTTTCATTTTCTGGATATTTTCCAAGAGGTCTTGAATGTTTTCCCAAGGACTCCATCTTTTCCACCACTCCACTTCTCGCCACATCTGGAAGGGGCCATCTAGGTTTCCTGTATCCCATATATCCTTCACCCTTACCACCTCGTTCTCCTCGAGATTCAACTGCAGGATCGGTAAATTGATGGATTTTTCCATGCTAGGAAGTTGTTTCCAGGAGTCTCTAAAGAAGTATGCCGATTCTCAATTACGAATTTCCCAGAAGTTGTGTTGCTGGATTATCCTCCTATTTTCTTGTTCTACTCTCCATATATGTGATCCCGACTTGTCTTCTTCATAACGAATGAGCTTACATTTTTACCAGTCCTTCAAATACTTTCCATGCCATAGTTGGGTCCAAGGTTCATTAGTGTGAGTGACCCACCACCACCATATCTTTACTCCCAAGACTTCGTTACTCACCACTAGATCTCTACGCCCTAACCCTACGAAAATATTAGGAGTACACACAATCTTCCATCCTACCAATTACCATTTTTGGTGGTTTCCTGACCATCCCCATAAGAAGGATCTTTGAAGATCTCTGATTTTCTTTACAACCAACTTTGGAGCCGCTAAGACCGAAAAAAATACATTGGCAGGGCTTGTAAAACCGATTACACTAGAACTAATCTCCCTGGAAAATTTAAGGATCTCAAGGTCCAACTAGAAATTTTTGCTTGCATTTTGTCTACCAGTTCTTGCCACGATACCTTCTTAATTATAGAATCCGAAAGAGGACCCCCCACATATTTTGAGGGGAAATTACCCAATTGAAACTCTAAAATTCTTAGGATATTTCTCTGAGTTGCTACAGGGATGTTAAGAAAGAATACATGTGATTTATCTTTTTTTACCTCCAGCCTGCTAGCCTTCAAGAAGTCTTCCAAAACCCGTTTTATCGCTCACGCTTCATGGACTGAAGACTGACCCATAAGTATGGTATCATCTACAAATTGTTACTGCGAGTGGTTGTGGGCTTCCCCATGGAGATTTAAACAATGAATGGTGTTGTTTTGCACCCCTACTTTGATGGATCTACCTAATATTTTTGCCATTAACACAAACAAAAATGGGGATAGGGGATCCCCTTTCCTGATTCCTCTTGTTGATTTGAAGGTAGACGAGGGAGTGCCATTAAATAGGATTGAGAAAAATACAGATGAAAATATATGCAAAACCCATCTTACCCATATTTCTTGGAACCCAAAGTCTTGTAACATCCTTCCCATGAATTGCCAACTTAGCTTGTCATAGGATTTAGACAGGTCTAGCTTAATCAACATTCCTAGGATTTTGGATACTTTTAGGGAGTGGATAATTTCATGAGTTAATAAAATTCCGTCTATAATTTGTATTCCATCCATGAACCCTGCCTACTCAGGGGACAAAATCAAAGGCATTCACGGTTTTATCCGATTAGCGATTACATTCATTATTTTCTTAAATATGACATTGGATAGCGCTATCGACATGAAATTATTAGGCAGCTTCGCCCCATTTTCCTTCGGGATTAAAGTTAAGAAGGTAGAATTGAAGGCCTGCATAACCCCCCTTGTTTTTATGGAGTCCTCCATGATTGCCAATACTTCCTCCTTCAACACGTCCCAACAAGAATGGAAACAATTTGTGGTGAAACCGTCAGGAACTTGTCACTTTCCCTCCCTCCATGGTCTTCACAGCTTCCTCTAGTTCTGGCATCTCAATAGGTCTCATCAAAAGGTGATTGTGTTCTAGGGTGATCAAGGTTGGTATGTTCTGAACAAATTTATCTATATGATAACTATGATTTGGGACTTTCTCCTCCAATATGTTCCTAAAAAACTTCTTAGTTCCTGCTCCATTTCCTCCTGTGTCTCCACATAGTTTCCTTCCTCCGTATTCAGGGAAATGATTCTATTTTGTTGTCTAAATTGAGCTTCTAAACGATGAAAGAACCTCGTATTATGATCCCCTTCCTTTAGCCACCCATTCCCGGATTTCTATTTCCAGAGTAACTCCTCTTGGGCCTCTCTTATTTCCAATTGTTCCAAAAGGTAAACTTCCTTACTCCTTCTTTCCTCATTATAGATTTTCTCATGATTTCTCTTTGCAGATTCTCCACTTGATTTTCTAGGTTTCTCTACGCATGGAAGATGTTCCGAAAGGTTTCTCTATTCCACTTTTTAACCTTTTCTTTGTTATACTTCAATTTTTGTGGAAATCTTTACATTAGGGAGCCACTTGGTGGGGAAAATTCATTCCACCACTATTCAATCCTCCTCGAGAATTTAGGATGAGTAAGCCAAAACTATTTGAATCAGAATGAATTTCTAATATGTTCTCCAATTCTTCCCCAGACCAGGCTTATCGGCCAATGATCTGAACCTACTACTGGCAAGACCAGTTCTGAGATATCCCCTCCCCCCATCATAATGGATTCTGATACCAGAAACCTGTCAAGCCTCGCCCCAATCTATCACTCCTGGTCCTCTTCGTGTTCCAAGTATACATGCTATTGGAGGTTCTGAAGTATATGAATTGCAAGTTTTCAATTAGCTCCCAAACCTACGATTTGAGTGGTTTAGCATCCTCTGTCATCCCTTCTTTTCCTCCAAGTTTTCGATGAGGTTAAAATCCCCCCCAATTATCTAGTTTCTCTGCTCTAACCAATTATGCAGGTCTTCCACCGACTTTAAGAATCCTTCCTTCAAGACCACCTGATACAGGCCACACACACTGGAGAGAATTCCCCTTACACTAGTCCCTATGACATGAAATTCAACAGAAACTATATGTCTAGATGCTACAAAATTTGACATACTTACCTCCTGCAGGTTCCACCATATCGCTATACCCCCTGCTGTCCGCATCACATCGATAACTATCATTTAGCTGCCTTTCCATATCTTTCTCCCCACTATTTTAAGCTCCTCCTCAGAGCATTTTGTTTCATGAATCATTAGGACTATTGGTTTATCATTTTATATTTTTCTTTTCACAATTCTCCTTTTCCTCGGGATATTAAAGCTAGTTTCATTGTACGGTTTTGGATATAGCTTGAAAAGCTTCTTTTATGGTCGGGTATTGTCCCGAGGCCACCAACGTTTCTCCTACATACTTGATTCTCTGCCGATTCGTTCTTCTTCCTCTTCCCCTCATTTTCTTTCAGAGCCTCTGACATCACCCCCAGATTCTTGGTAGGATTAGCTTTGAGAATTGCATCTCTTAGGAGGAACCATTGCTAGGATGTTATATATCCCTTATCAATATTGGTGCATGCATTCTCTATTCCTTCTAGATCTAGATACCCTATCTCCAGATCCTCTGATTCTCCAGTTTGTATGTCCTCATCTTCGTTTGCTCCTGGATCTTGTATAATTCCTTTGCTCCATTCTCCCATTTTTCTTGTTGGGTCATCTCTCCTTCCTCTCCCTTTCCTTTTTCCACCTGAGTGGTCTTAGGATCTTGGTTTAAGGGCTCGAATCTGTTCACTATCTGGTTTTTTTTATGGATCTCCGATCCCAATCCTCCTTTTGCATGTCTCTTTTTGCTACTTACCTTGGTAAATCTCTCTTCATCTTTTACTTCCTTTTTCTTGTTCTGTACCGGTGGTGTATTCAGGGGGTAGTATCTAAATAGATTCCCATGTTCATGGAATCTCAGGAATCTAAATGGGACATTTTCATAGTCCAGCGGCTGCCTCCACTCCTCATATTCCCACGAAATATTGATCGCTCATGGGAGCTCTTTTGACAGATCCATGTACACATAGATCCTCGCATAGGATGCGTACCTCATAGATTTTGTATTCTCTGAGGATTTTACAAAGGAACCAATTGCATTGCCCACGTATTTTATGATTTCTTCTCTCCAATATTCTACCGGAAGATAATAAAACTGTATCCATATCGGGGCTACTGTTAAATCCTCCTTGTCTGGGTTAAATCGATCTCTCCACGATCTTAATAATAACCTTGCTGAGATGAAAAATTATGGACCTCCATCCATGATTTTGTTCTGATCCTCCACATTGAATAAAATAATGGTGAAGAATCCCTTCGCTCCCAGATGCTGATCGTAATGCCCCTTAGGATTCCACAATCCGTTCATCCACTAGGTTAAGGCCTTCTCCGCTGACCATATCCCCACAAATTTTCCTATCAATGCGTGATCCTTCATATATTGGTTGTGCGCTCTTAGACCTTCCGATTTGATTTACATAGAGGGAATCATGGCTATTTTTGGCATGCATTTCCTTGGCCTCCTACCTTCTCTTTTCTTCCCATGCTGATATGTTGTCCTTCTATTCCCATTCCCAACAAGGAGTCCATTTCCATATCTATCTTCACCCCTTTACCTTTTTCCACATGGGAGGGGTATCGGACCCCCCCAGTGACCTCCCCCATGTTGAATCCTCTACACCACAGCTCTGGAAGAGTTCTGAAATTACCTGCTACCCTCCTTCCTGCCCTCTGATCTGAACCCTACACCGATCCTTCCCCCTATTGATCCACCCCGTCGTATAATGTGTTCCTCTTGTTACAAGACCCATGATGTTATTGTATAAAAAACACGTTAGCGTTGAAGAAAAAAATTGCATCAAATTAACTATGACAAATAATATTATTACGAATGTAAACAAATTAAACAACATGCTTACTAGAGCAATCTCCTATTCCTAGATAATCATGCCTGGTGTAAGCACATGTGGCATACAATGTAAAATATTTCTCCACCGGGATGTTTCTTTATACATCATATATAGGTGTCCCTTCCCATAATTCCTTCAATTTATCGATTAATGGTTGTAGGTAGACATTCATACTATCCACTTGCCTTCTACCAGGGACTATAAGAGCCAAAATAAGATTTTCGTTCTTCACTGAAAACCATGGGGTATATTGTTATTGATCATTATTACTGGCTAATCAAAATAGTTGGTGTTTTGGAGGGAATGCACGTTAACTCCATCCATGGTTATGCTCAATTGAATGCTCTATACTTCATCCTTGAATTTATTTGGCCATGTATCCTCTATATGCTTCATGGATGTTGAATTTGTTGGGATTCACATAAATCCTAGTGCACTTATGTGTGAGGCATGCCACACCTGCAACGTGGTTAATTCTTTGCAATAAAAGATCATTTGAATCCTTGAGATTATAAGCATGTGCCTCAATATTTTATGGGGATCATGTGCTTTACCCTTGTTTATTTTATTTATGGTACCTATCATGCCCACATTATGGACATATATCTTTGTATGCATATTCACCTATGTATAGAATACAATCATTCAAACATGTATGGTATGATATTCACTCAACACCCAACCTTTTCAAAATTTTCTTTACTTATTCACAACTGTCAGGCAACAAATTATTACTTGGAAGTACCTTATATTTGAATAACCTATAATCAATGGCACATATAAACTTGTACACTGTCATCAAACATTCTTAAAATCGACCATTTTCAATATTGATTATGTGACAAGAATCCTCAAAATATAAGGGAATTAATGGTTAGTTACCTCAAAAGTGCCGAGAAACATGAGTCTGGCATACCATACACTAATTTCAAGTTGTACAATAACATTTTTGTCCCCATTTGGGTAGAATTTGACTGGACATGATCAAATAGAGGGGTGGTGGATGAGCATTTTAGGATTTCGAAGAAGGTATCTATGATATGAGAATCATCCCCTAGCTCATCTTGTTGGAATGCATCTAAAAACATTCACTCAATGGAACCTGTATCCCATAATAAATCATCCATATCAACCTCTATTTCATTGCCTGCATTTCCAACATGTGAAGAATCAATGTTACTGTAGAGATTTTGAATCAGTGACTGAGGATGTAGTGGAAATTGAATAGGTGTTTTATTCAACTATGCTAGGTCTGATGCCTCTATGAAATGTGTTTATTTTGCAGCTTTCTCTTGATTTTACATCATATTTGGCTGCAATGGAAGATGCTATACAAGTTGCTCATTGTCAAAATCTTGATTTCAAAAATATTGAATAATGCATTCATGATATTAGCAAACACAATGCAATTAGTTTGTTCAAACATCATTCCAAACAATTATTATAATTGCATTAAATTGTTTCCAATAATACATGTTCAATCAACCACTTTATAAAACAAAATGTCAAATTGAGCAATACGTTAAAATTAGCTCCATTGAAAATTAAAAAAATACAATTAATCAATGATATTACTCTTACACCCCAAGGGGATGTCTAAAGGTAGTCCCAATGCAAGGCATCTTTGATGAGCATTTTGTGGTATATGAAAGTTATAGTTTAATAAAAAATCATCACTAGGATTCAAACTATATATTGCATTCACAACAACAAATCTGGACGCTTTCCTTTTCATAAAGAACTCATACTCATTGGAGTGTTCCTTAAATGAACAATTTGCACTAAAAGTGAGTACCTACAACTATTTACGAATCCACCAATGTACCCATGAGTGCGTGGATAACCATCGATATATAACAAGTTCTTCTTGTTAAGGTTTCCATATGCATAACCATTCATGCACATACTATACATGGAAATGCTATGTTTGTATTTAACAATATTCAAGTAATTTCACTGAAAATAACGAGGACCACAAAATGGCATAAGTGATACTTACTATTTGGGAGGAATGATTACATAAGAAAGGATAAAAAACCCAAGATTTGCAACATATATTTTAGACTTGGCAATAATATAATTACTACCACAAAAGGAGAATTCATTTCCAACATCCGACACAGGAAGAGAAGAATGCAAAGCGCTATAGAAAGCACAATTATGAGAGGTTTGGTATTTTCTTTGCAGGTAGATAGGAAGAGAGAAGTAATCACTACCCTCCAATAGTTGAACTGACCTTGGTGTCTACTTGGACATTTTTTCTCTTAGCTTGTACAACTTTTTTGATCTCCTAGTAGAGATGTTTTGAGTGGTATTGATATCGTACTTTGGATCACTAGAAATCTTGGTCAACTCAACATAAGGAGATGGGTTGGTTAATTTAGGGAAAACATAGTTAGTTTTGGCTTCCAACCTTTTGAAAGGAGCATATAGAAGTGCTCCTATGTGTCTTTTCTATATCACTTATTGGATTTTTCAATGCAATGGGAGGTATTAGATTGCCAAAATTAGGTAATATGGATCAGGGTGATGCACTAGGAGTTTTCCTTCAATCCCTAACATTTTGAATAGCCATATACTATTGGGGTGTCATAAAAGTGATCCAGTTCATGATGAAGTACCATCGACTCAAGATTGTGGTTGGAAGTTGGCATGATAGAATTATCGATGTAAAGCGGCTTTCCATTTTCGTTTACCAGCTGCTTGCAGTTTCTTGCTCTTGACAAGAGTTTGCAACATTTTTCCACTAGTGGCATATCTTGTTCATTCAAAATCGATCTCAAATCAGGATGATACAAAATTCAATGTATAATTATTCACATGCACATGCATAAATAACATAAATTCAATTACATGATACTAAAATAATTAAAATCTAAACTTATTGCAAATGACAAGGGAGAACTTGAACTTTGAACAATATGGTATGAGATGGAATATTAAGAATTGGCCATTTGATATTATAATGTTTTCTACCTGCATTTGATTAAAATAAACAATTAATGTGTGTCCACATTCTTAAAATAAAGTTTGTGAAGCATATAACAATCTAAATTTAAAAAGACTTTTGAACCATTTTTTAAATATATGGTGTGAGTTTAAGCATCATATGTATCCTACAAAGTATTTTTTTCTTTCACTTGGAAATATACCAATGCCTACTATTCTGGAGAATCAAGGTATGACCAGATTACATAATCCACTCACTTATTACATAGGGGCTCAACAAGAGCATCTTGTTACTTACACATTTTGAACTTGGGTGCGGAGGCTAACAATCATTCCTCCCAACCAACCAAGCTACATCCAGTGGACTACAAAGTATTTTAATTTACATATATATCATTTTAATATCAAACATAAATTCATAGGGTTGTTAAATAAAAATGGTGCATTTGTTTCCAAGTATCCAATTAGTGTGTTTAGAATCCTTATGTACACAATTGCACATTTAAAAACACGTGCTCCAAATAAAAAAATCCACAAAAGAAATTATACACTAAGATACAATAGAATAGGTTTGCATCTACATATTTCTATTTAATATGACACAACGTGTTCTTGATGAAATCATACCAGTTCACTTTATCCAATATGGCACACTCGAAACAAAAGTATGAGAAAAATGCCCTACTCATTTTTCATCAATGAACTGGAATAACCAACAAGTAAACGAGCGAGAATTTTGTTTTCGAAAAGTGAGTTTCAAAAAAATGAGTTTTATATTAGAAAACCTAATCACTATCTAAATATTTTACCAAAATTTCGAGGGAGAGTTTTGCAAGATATATTGCTAGGGAAGACTTTGGTGTGGCCATTTTTTTCAAAACAACTAAATTTGTAAGGTATTGTGGGTCACATACAACTATATATAGCAAAATTTCCTGGTATTCATTTTTCACTTATGGTTTTAACAAATTCTTTAAATCTTTCCTACTAATATTTACAATGTATTATGAAAAAATAAAATGTTTTTACCGGTTAGCTTCAACACTAGAAACCTTTTCTTTCTTGTTGCTTCCCTTTTGTTTTTTGTGGATGCAAAATTTAATATCAGGGGTTTGTCCTCTCTTCTATTTCACAATGAGAGTTTTTCTTTCTAGACGTTGTATATTTAATATCTTCGTGCTTTCATATATGATGCATTGGGAATCTATTGCAGTAGGTCCACTCTTTGCATTGGTTGCCAAAACATGTCCATGTCAATTTTAAAAAAAATGTTGTCGCTTGTTTGGTGCATATTGTACATATTAACGCACAACTGCACTTCATCTAAAAGTGCATTGTTTTATTTTTTAATTTTCTTAAAACTTCACAGGTATATCGGTGTGATACATACAACTAATATGAACCAGTGCTCTAATTGGAAACATATTGCTAAATTTTAGTTCAAATTTTTAAAAGTTTGCCATGCTATACCAAAGCGCATTGTTTTATTTTTTAATTTTCTTAAAAGTTCATGGGTATATCAGTGCGATACATACAATTAATACACACGAGTGTTCTAATTGGAAACACACTACTAAAATTTAGTTCAAATTTTTAAAAGTTTGCCACACTATACCGATGCGTATATATGATTTTTGCACATAGGTGCATATTTCAATATAATGTGCACCGACTAACCACAAATTTTTTTTAGCTAAACATTATTTAATTTATTTGTAAAATATATGTATGAAGTTTTCTAGTTAATGTGGCATTTATTGATAGAATATGTCTGATAGAAGTTCAAGGAAACATTTTTGTTGCAATGAACATGATGAGAGTACATCCCAAAAAAGAACAAAGCAAGTTCTTAGACATTTTAATTATCTATATATTTAAATTATGTGCATTGGTTAAAATCTATCATGCATAGAAAAAACTTGGAGAAACTCTATAAGATTGTTTGCAATCTGAGTGTAAAATATGTGAAAAGTGGCAAAGAGATGACTTAGGTGAATCAAAAGGTAATCAATACAAATAATATTTTTATTTTCAGTAATAATGTACATCTTAAGAATAGTTGCTAACATGTTCAAACAATCTATTTCACATTTGTTGAGTATTGTGAAGGGACTAGTGGCGAGGGAAGGTAATGTCATCCTAATAAGATACAAATTATGAAGGATGTAAATGGTGATGAATAGGTTCTCAGTTCATCTGAAGTGGGGTTGGAAGTTAATGAAATGGGAAACACTTTTGAAAACTATGAGGGATATAGTGCAAATAACATATAGATGTACTTCCATTTACAGTACAAAAATCAATTCATTGATTTCAAGAATCAAGTTATATAGAAACTACAAGAAGAGTTTCCAGAGCAATGTTAATGAGACCCATCAAATTTGCAATATTGAAAACATACAATAACAAAAAAGAATCATTTAAAAAGTATTATTCATAAACATGTTTTTCTCTAATATGTATATACTTCTACAAAAAAGCATATCTATATATATTTACTTTCATATCAATATAAAAACTTGTTTTTATTTGATTTCCATTTTTTAGGAAGATTTTGGAAATCCCAGGAAGAATGAGGTGATATGCAAAAAATTCCATTAGGGATGTCCCAAAAAGGGTACAATGAGATGGTTAAAGAAATGGACATAGTTGCATCACATAAGGAGCCATCTCAACAACAACGTGCATCAAACGTATGCAATCATATATTTTTTCTTTTATGTACATAGATTCCTCCATAATTGAAGGTGCAAGATTCTCTATCCCCCTTGTTGGAATATTCTCACCATCTTATTTTGGTCTTGCATGCATTTTGCATGGATGCATGCATTCCATGCATCCATGTATTAGCATTTGAGTCTCCTAGCACCTATTCCTTACTTTGCCCCCCCAAAGCTTGTTTTTGGCCATCATTATCCCTCCTATCCACTCAGAGCACCTTGGTTACATCACTGAAGTCCAAATTCACCCTCATGCATGATTTTAGGAGTTAACACAGTCAGTTCCATGATTTAAGGCTCCTTGTCCCCTTGATTGCCTAGTTAACTTATTGTTACACCTAGTTTCACTACTACTGAGTGTAGGAGCACCTATTTTGACCACTACAAGTCAGTATTTCTCTCCCTTGGAGTCTCCTCCCCTATTTTGGTTCCCACATGATTAAGTTATGCTCAGTTCTACCTTAGTTAACTGATTATTCATCACCGGTGGCAACTGAACCTTATCGAAAGATGGTTCCAATGCAAACTAAGCCTATACTTGAGGTGAATTTGAATCCTCCTAGGAGTATCGAATTCATTCTATTGTAACACTTCTTTATTTCCAAATTACAACTGATTAATGTATCAACAAAAAATTTTCATGTGTGTTTTAGTTTTATGAGTGAATTGATCCATGTTTTTGTCTAATTCTTCTCAGTAATTACATTGTGAAATTGTGAGGTTTGTTCAACTCAGTGATCTACCCCTGTGGAATTTCACATGGTATCAGAGCTTTTGAGTGTAGCAGTTGCAACAACAACAACAGTTGCAGCAGTTACAACAGTAGTAGCAGTTGCAGCAGTAGATTCAATAACAATCCTCCAGATATTTTTCAGGTATTCTACAACAGCTTCCATGAATCTGAAAGCAATTCCTCCTCTCTCTCCATTCAACTATGATGAGTGGAAACCAAAGATGATAGCATAACTGAAGAGACAAGGTCTTTTTGATATGTGTATTGGTGTTATGAGAGATTTTTCTTCCTATGAAGAAGAGAATGATGGGATAAATGAATGTGACAAAGCCTTTGGAGTAATGTGTATTTCTATGCTCCTAGTACGCGCTACCTCATTGATACTGCTGAACACCCAAGTGATATCTGGACCAATTTGGATAGATAATTTGGAAAGAAAAATGAAGAGGATCATGCTAGCCATTTGGAGAACAAGCCCAATGATACCTCCTTAAGTGTTCTCTCTAATTATGTCTCGGGCTCAATCATCTCTCATGATGAAGTTGTTCAAGATGAAGAAGAAGCTGCAGATTCAACATAGAAAGTTAATGTTGAATAAATTCCTTCCTCTGTTTCTCTAGAAGTTAAAGACAGTTTGAAATTGTCCCCTTCCCATGTAGCTGATGCAGATGAAAGTAATACAACTAATGAAGATGATACTTTTGTAGAGATTATCCATTCCTCACTCATGTTCTCAATGTCTTCTATTTCGAATTTTGAGCAAGATATGTCAATTACTACTCTAGAAATTGAAGAGAGTTTCAAATTCTCTACTTCCCATGAGTCTGTTGGTGTGCAGAATGATGATCTATTGAATGTTTTGGAGGTTAAATAAGAGTTTGGAGGTGATGAATTCGCCCTCCTTGATCACATGCTTCCGATGAAATTCTATTTGATCATTGGCACTTGCTCTCAGAGTTTCTCTAAAGATGGAGGACACTACCATTCACTTGGGTTCAAGTCTCAGGCACATTTTTGTGATTTTGGTTTTGATCTCACCCCTCATGGTTCAAAGGAGATCACAAGAAACCATCTATCAATTATTGGAGCTGATTTAACTTCCACTGATTAGAAGTTCAAGTTTCAAGAGCAATTAGATCTGATTGGAGTTGAGCCTACCTCAATTGGTTCGAATTACAGGTTCCAGGATGATCTTTTTATTTTTGGATTTGTTCTCACCATGTTTGGTTTGAAGAGCAAGTTCAGAAAGCCTCCATATTTGCTTGCATCCATTGAAGAAGAATACAAGCACATATTTTTGGATCATGATCCACTTCTTCCCATGAGGAATATACCTCTATACATTGAATCAAGCATCACACCTACTTGAGTCTTGAGCAGCAATTTTTGGTGTGTTTTAGTCTATCTTGGGGGGGGGGGTTCCCACTGGGTTTTCCTTCTTTCCTCACTTTTTAAGATTGTTGTACGGGGTGACCTTTGGTATCAGTAAATAGGGCCCTAGATTTCATTTATTTTTACTCATAGTTTGACTTAAGGGGGGGTGTTGGAATATTCTAACCATCTTATTTTGGTCTTGCATGCATGCATGCATTCCATGCATCCTTGCATTCCATGCATCCTTGCATTAGCAGTTGAGTCTCCTAGCACCTAGTCCTATCCGCTAAGAGCGCCTTGGTTACATCACCGAAGTCCAAATTCGCCCTCATACATGATTTTAGGAGTTAGCACAGTCAGTTCCATGATTTAGGGCACCTTGTCCCCTTGATTCCCTAGTTAACTGATTGTTACACCTAGTTTCATTGCTACTAAGTGTAGGAGCACCTATTTTGACCACTACAAGTTAGTATCTATCCCCCTTGGAGTCTCCTCCCCTATTTTGGGTCCCACATGATTCGGTTATGCTCAGTTCTACCTCATTTAACTGATTATTCATCATCGATGGCCACTGAAACTTATAGGGAGATGGTTCCAATGAAAAATAAGCCTATGATTGAGGTGAATTTGAATCCTCCTAGGAGTATCAAATTCATTCTATTGTAACACTTCTTGATTGCCAGCTTACAGCTAATTAATGTATCAACAACAATTTTTCATGTGTGTTTTAGTTTTATGAGTGAATTGATCCATGTTCTTGTCTAATTCTTCCTAGTAACTACATTGTGAAATTGTGAGGTTTGTTCAGCTCAGTGATGTACCCCTGTGTAATTTTGCACCCCCTTCCTGCTGAAAGTTCCCTTCCCTCCTCCTATCCCATTATGAAGGAAGGTAGCTCCATGGGTTCTTCAACAGGGTCGAAGAATTCCTTGATTAAATCATCCTATATACTAAGGTCAAATTCATCTTTACTTTTGGCGCACCAGTGCGAATTCAATGGGGGGATGGGTCTATCTTTAGGGTGGACCCAATGTGCTCAACCACATCCTGGTCATATATCCTATATTTCAAAATTAAAAACTAAATCCTCCATGGAGGTTCTCTCTGGAAAACAACTCACTATCAATGAGTCACTTAGAGTAGGAAAACCCCAAACCAAGGGGAATCAATGATCTTGTTCTCTTTAAGTGTGTGTGGGGTGGGGTGTGCCCTAAGTTGAGAGCCCTCAAAATATTAGTGTCGGTTTATAAACCATACTATATCATGTTTCAAGAAACTCTTTTCTTCGACGATAAGGTAGTGACAAGAGTGTCATCATTCCTTAAGGATTGAAATTTTTGTTCTTTAGACTCATATGGGCACTCGTGACATCTTATGACATGATATAACTCCTATTTTAGTGTGTTCTTATTGTTACACCTAAATATTATCATCATGAGTCCCTTGTTAACTCAATGCCTTGATCCCTGAAGTCTCCATGATCAAGCAATCAAGTTAGAGCAAGTTGATGCCCTTTGTCCACATTTCTAGTTTGGCCGGCACATATTGTCTTTGAGCAAGAAGTGCCCAACTAGGGTTGGCGCAGAGTGTATTCTTCCAGCCTGTGCCGGCGGCGTAGAGTGTCTTTGTACAACTTGCGTTCCCCTCTCAGGCGCAGGTTTCCCTCGTGCAGCTTGCACCGGAGTTGGTTAAATGGGATAAAGGTGGATTTCAAGCGATTTCTAGAAGTTGGATGAGGAGGATCTCTATCCCTAACTCCTAGGTAATCTTTCCTACGGTTCCCTAACCTCAAGGGAGGATCCATTATCCCTCTCCCCATGATCCTCAACCTACTCTATCCATGTTGACGTCCATTTTGTCACCATTTTTTATCATCTAATCTACTCAAAATGGCGTTATTTCTATCATTTTTGCTATAGTAAGTTGTTTTATTTGCCATTCAGCCCATCAAACAGTCCAGGTATGCACATATTTACTTACTATGCAAATCTTGTTGATATTTCGTTATATCATGATTTATTTATGTTAAAGTGACATTTTATGGGCATAATTGGTATTTATGTTTTAATTTGTAGGCTGTGTTTCTCAAATGACCCTTCATTCAGACCGTGTGCTTATGTGTTAAGTTAAAACGCGTCCAACTCATCATTCAGCCCTTCGTTCAACCTGGGAAATCCATGGTTGACACATATCAGACCGTTAAATGCAAAAATGGGCATGTGGGTTCTGTTTGCCACGCATTGGGCACGGTTAAGGAGCTTTGGTTTTGGAAGATTCATCCCCAGGCCATCCAAGCTTGACAGCACACTTCTCATCCACATCAACGCCCCCACGCTCCGATTCTTCTGCTCGTTCGGCCGAGGATCATTCGCACCTGTTCACGCTCTTGCACGCCGTCGTTCTGGAAGGAGTCCAGCCTGTTCACATTCAGTTGGCCGACATAACTCCCATGCCCACGCTCAGTCTGCCAACGTGACTCCTGTGCCCACGTTGACGCTCTATCATGTGCTTCTGCTCATGTTTTGAGGAAAGGAATGCTCAGCTATTCGCATTTGATGGGTTTGACACCGAGGAGCTGGGTAGATTGACGCTGTAGCTGCCCTGTGAAGGAATCAACTCCGTCAAAGTCTGAAGAACACTCCTTGCGTTGGCATGTATCAATTAAACCAACAATTATAATCATTTAAACACTTTTATTATTAGAGAGGTCGACTCTGTCGACCCTCTCACCATTTGTAACTTATAAATAGACGCCTCCTTGGGAGAAACGTAGCAGACATAGAGGATCCATACGGAGATAGACATAGATAGATAGGTTGTTCTTTGTAAACACTGTAATTTTCTCAGTTAATGGAAGTAGCAGTTCGTTGATGCTCTGCTGATAGTCATTTAAGATGATTTAGTTTCCCCTCTGATTGCTGGGAAGGGCCCCTCATCAACCAGAGGTTTTGTTATCTTTTTCTGCATTTCTTTTCTTACAATTAACTAGTTTATTTCTTGTGTGTGTAATCTAATTAGTTTTTCCTGTGTAGGTCATCCTCATTCCTCTGTAATTAACATTCTACTGTTAATATAATCTCTCTTCCTCTGAATTAGGAAATGGTCGACCAACAGTTTTCTTTTAGTCCTTCTTCCATCATTTGTAGTTAGATCTTGCTTCCAAATTCTTCCATAGTTAGTATTAACTTCTTTCTCTTCTCTTCTGTTAGTTTTTATTCTATTTTGCTGTAGGTTAACTCTTTCTCTTCTTCCATCTTGACCTTCTTCCTGCTTCTCATAGAAATCATTCCTCTATCGCTATAGGTGACTTCTATCTTCCATCATTTTGCTCCAATAGAAATAGTTCCTCTCTTAGATAATGATTAGAATAGATAGCTTCTTATTAGTTTAGCTTCTACATAATCATCTATTGCTTCCTGTGCATTGTAGTATCATTTGCATAAAGCCAGCTGGTAATTAAATCATCCAAATTCTTCCTTTTCATCACTTTAACTCATTTTCCTCCATTCGGACTGTCATTCGGACCACCATTCATACAGGCATTCGGATCGTCATTCGGACCTGTTTACTTTCTGCATTGTTTTAGGCCTTCTTCAAAATATAATTTCTTCTGCCTCTCAATCATCATTCTTCTTACTCCTCCTTAACAGTTTTAGATGTAATTTAAAGTTTATTTTAGGTTACTTAAAGTTATTAATGAAGTCTTGTTATTATTTCCTCCTTTCTCCTACTTTCTTCTTGAAACTTTCTTCTCAACCTTCTTCCAAATTTCAGTTCTTCAATCTGATCTGCTAATTAGTTACTGTTTAGAATTTATTAGTATTGTTTCTAGATAGTTTGTCTTCCAAGTAATAGTTAATAATTCCACTTCTTAAGTTGTTTTAGTTTTTGATAGTTTCATCTAATTATCATAGGATTAGTTTCCATTCATACAAATAATGAAGATGTTCATGGTTTAAGATTTGGATTAATAATAAATATCTTTATCAAGTTTTCTACTTGTTTCCATAATCAAAATATCTTTATCAAGTTTTCTACTTGTTTCCATAATCAAAATATATTTATCAAGTTTTCTACTTGTTTCCATAATCAAATACAGTGCAATTAAACATCTTTATTAAGTTTTTTTATTTGCTTCATTGGTTAATCAGTTTCCTGTTTTTCATAGATAGAATAATTATGAAAGTCATGCAAGTAGTTTAAAGTCATATAGTTGCATGTTAGCCTTCAATCCTGCACATATAGTGATTGCATCTCATAAGCTCCCTCCTCGGGTTGAAAATTTAAATATTGGAATTATTTAACACATAATAAAAACCAACAATCCACTTGGTCCTATAAATACAAGGCCCCTCTCCATTCCAAAGGGAGGACATCTATAGCACTCACATGCTGGTGGAATTAGCCTAGGTGATCCCTATCCATCTCTTGGGAGGATTACATTTACTTTGGAGGCATTGGCTTGGCTTGTTGGAGGAGGATTGCAGCGTTAAGGCTTGGGTTGTAATAATCTCTCTACTTTGTATTTCCCTCTTTTATACAGTAATATAAACTCTTTCCACAAATGTCATTGTGTTGATAATGTTTGTAGTTTACTTCCTTAACTGTTTACTTAGATCATTTATTGTTTAGACATGTTTTACTGCTTGTATTGTTTCCACATGTTTTGATAGGTCTTGCAGCTAAAGATCCGACGACCGCGGAACTTGGAGCAACAATGAGGAAGAAGATCTACAATCTGAAGGTAAGATGTCTAAGTACTTGATCTCTAACTAGATCTAGGAAAGTAGTTTTGAATTCTATCTTTATTTATTCTAGATTCGCATTGAACTAGGGAGATCTATCTCACATCCGCTCGAGTAGATTGTCCAATAACAAATCCGGCGACCATACTGGGGATATACATTAGTTTTGATTTCAAGTTTGAGTGTGTTATTCTTGATTTTCTCAATGAGCCATTTCTTTGCCTCTTAAGGCTATTTTCACCATCAGTTTCTTTTCTTTAAGAATTTGTTGACTTTCTCTGGGTCTGTTGAACCATTTTCAGTGCATTTACTTAACCATTGCTTGGAGTTTCTTCCTTGTTTGCGTTGAGTTATTCGCCTGACGCACCTGGGTTATGTATCTAGTGCGCCTGTTTATCTAGAGCACATTTTGATTTTGGTCATACTGCGCCATCGACGCTTGTGCCGATCTGACATTCTGTGTCGCTAACACTTTACCCCTGCATGCAACCTGCGTCGGGCGCTCGGTGCTCAACCATAACCTACGTCAAGTTTCAAAAATTGATGCTTGGGTCTTTTGCTCCAAACTTTTGATTTTTGGGTTGGCCAACAGACATCTTTGCACTGTATCTTCTAGGCAGAGGTATTTTTATTCAACAATGTTTCATTTGGTTTGCTTATGTTGGTCTTTGCATCTTTTTTATCAAGTGAGAGTTTGATTGAAGTGGTGGGAAATTTCAATCCCCCACGGTCATCCACTCCATATTGTTCTTCCTGATCACCTCATTGGATCTATCCAACATGCTAGATCCGCTTGCAAACCCCGTTGAGCTTAGTTATCATTTGTTGGTTTGCATTTGATCTTTTTGAGTGATTTTTGTGTTTTTAGGTCATTGGAGCGCTTGTCATTTATTTGAGAATTTCTTAGCGATTGGAGTGCTGCAAGTAGTTCCTTCTTTTCAGCGATTTAGACTTAAAAGCATTATTGTTATCAAGCTTAGTCTTGGCATATCATTGTAAAAATTAAAAGTGCTTCGTTTTTACCATTTTCAAGTGCATTTGAGAATTGTTGAAAAAATTGGTTCATGCATTAGAATTCATCATTCATTTTTGGAAAGTTTGAAAGTGAATTAAACATTTGTGTTCTTCTTGAATTATGAGCTTCTCATCTTCTTGAAAAATCCAAGTGAAATCAAATTTTTGCAAAGTGTTTCCATGCTTGAAAAAGTTATATGCATTTTTGGTTTTCATGCTTTTGGGATATCGTAGTGAAATTGAAGAGTTGGCGTGCTCTAGCTAGGAATTCTCCTTTTTCATCATTTAGTTCCATTCTAATTGAAAAAGACAAGAAAATAATTTTGATTTGGTTTTGATGTGTTACATTTTTCATGTTTTTCTTGGAAAACGGAAAAGAGTACTTTCATTATCATATTTGGTAGATTGAGAGTGTTGTTGAAATTTACTGTTTTGTGAGACCATTGGAAAAAGATTTCTCCTTCCCATACATAGAGTTCATCAAAAGGAAGAGTGCATTTTTCATGTAGTTAGGGTGCATTATGTTTACGTTATGTACTCACCTCATGCATTCACCTAACCATCCAGATAAAATTAATGGTAGAACTAGGTTAAATATTTTAATAACTTGTGTGTTAAGTTAGAGACGTGTTCTAGCGTCTTAAAACGTGGCAACTGTCGTTACTTGCCTGCACTGCATCTCGGGGGCACTGTAGTTATTCCACGTATCAACCGGTATATCGAGGCTCTTTCACGTACCAACCAGTATATTGAAGGCTTTTTCACGTACCTTACGTTATATTGAAAGGCACTTCACGTACTCGGTAGTATATCGAAAGGTGTTTCACATACTCGGTAGTATATAGGAAGGCTCTTGTCGTACGGTTGTGCATTAGACAACACCAACGCGGATTTGAGCTCCCACGTACCTTGTGTATATCGAGAGACACTCCTAGGATTCCTGAGACCAATTGAGCTAACCATTTGGCCGTCTGGGCGGAGAAATACACCGAGAAAAACACTCAGGGAGCTACTACGCACATACTATCAGGTAGTCGGGTTATATGGTCAGGGGTACAGTCATAATCCTCCCTGGTTAGTGCTCTGAAATATTGGGTCAAGTATAACTGTTGGACCTTGGAGTATATCGCGAGTTGCGAAGCCTTGACATTCCCGTGAGGTTCCATACTTTTGAATCCACACCTATCACATAAGTTTGCTTGCGGCCTTAGTTTGAGTAGATTTTTCTGGACTACTTTTCTTTTGTATAGAATACCCTTAGGATAAATTCTGGTTCGCTCATTCTGGCTGAACAACCTTTGAGAAGTTCCCGTAGAATTTTAAACTTACCACCCGAATATACCCTTAATCAGGAGGTAATTTCGAGGGAAATCATGGACGCACAAGTTACGGTCATGTCACCTGAAGTAGAAAACTCCACTATGGAGTTCGGAGCGAACATGTTTCCTCCTGATTCACCAACCTCTAACCCATCAAGGGGTGAAGAGGCAGAAACTTCCACTTCACAAGACACGTCCTTCCACCGTGTGATGCCAGGAGAGCCTAGATCCATATAATGGTTAAATCCATCCCAAGACGACCCTGTATCCACATCATTTGATCCATCTCCATCCTTTTGGGACACCTCTCTCGGGAAACAATGGGCCCACTTGGATGTCGATCTGAGCACTGAAACTTCCCCTCTCTAGGCTCCTCATGCCCAGTGTATGGCTCCAATTTATGAACTTATGGACCAACTACGTCAACGTGGTGACGAAATTCATCGCCAAGTCTAACACGAAAAAGAAACATCCCGGAGACACCCATGTTTCAATACACTCCCATTCGCTCATTATATTTTACTTCACCGGAAACACCCACTCACAACGTGACCACTTACGAACCTGATCAACCTTCATTTCCTGCAAGTACACCTCTCAGTCAGGGGACCAGTTCCGCACCTCAAGTGACTCAGAATGTTGAAGGACAACAGTCCAAAACCCATCCTACTACAACTGGAACATTACCTATCCCTCCCCCACCTTGAAATTTGAGGGAGAGTATGTTTTACCTCCTAACTTCTTTACAAGTACTGTTCATCCGTCAGTAAGTCAACATCAACCCATCATGAGTCAACCATCCAATAGTGGTCAACATGTTGTCACTAGGGGGAAACCCTCATTTTCTAGCCATAATTCGAGTGGAGGACTGCCAATTGGCCATTCCCTTGGCAGCTATTTACCTGTTGTGGGATCCACCATGGGATTAACCCATGGTGGGGGACCATCCAACCCAACTCAACCACCATGGAGTCAAGAGTATCCAGGTTATCTTAACCCTGTGTCAGGACAACTTAATCCCATGAACCTACTCCATGGGATACCTTATCCCGGAAACCCATACAATCCATGGGGACATCTCAACATTGCTCCGATCGAACCCCCACCAAATTTTCCTCATGCCCCACCACCCCCACCACCATTTGTTCCACCTGCTTCCAGAGGGGGAGGACCTCCACCTTCCGGCGGAGGTGGAGGGCCACCCTATTTCGGCGGTGGAGGGCCACCCCATTCCGACGGAGGAGGAGGACCACCACCTTCTGGCAGTGGCAGACCCCCACCCTATGGAGGATGCCCACCTTATTCTGGAGTCGGTGGCCCACCTTATTTCAACGGTGGAGGAAGTGGCCCACCTTATTCTGGCGGAGGCAGACCACCAACTTCTGGTAGTGGCGGACCCCCACCTTATGGGGGAGGCCCACCTTATTTTGGAGGTGGTGGCCCAACCTATCCCCGTGGTGGAGGAAGTGGACCCCTTATTCAGGAAGTGGTGGAGGACCCCAACCTGGAGGTCCACCTTATTCTAGCAGTGGAGGACCCCTAGCTCCGGGCGGCGGACCACCCTATTATGGCCGCGAACCTACATATGGTCCACCACCCAACTTTGAAGGCACACCCCCCTTATGGCCAATTTCAGATGGAACACCTTATAATCAATCAATTCAAGGTCCCACTGCTTCATATATGCCATATCAATACTATCAGTATCCGTAGCCCAACCAACAACTACCATTTTTGGCTACTTTGGACCTACCCGACTTGTCTCGTCTAACCAACGATCCTATCTTCCATGGTTATAATTGGCCACCCATTCCGGTCAAGCTACCCTATGATATTCCCAAATTTGATGGAAAAATTGGTGAGGACCCGAAAAACCATGTGATGAATTACCATCTGTGGTGCTCATCCAATTCCTTGATGGATGACTCGATCCGTTTAAGGTTGTTTCAAAGGACCCTCACTGGCCCAGCTGCCAAGTGGTATATTGAATTACCACACACTCATTTCTCGATTTCTGCTCTCTTGCTATGTCTTTTCTGACTCATTTCCAGTTACCCATACGCTACGAAATTGGCACAGACCTTTTGACTTCGCTCCGTCAAACCACCGCAACTCATATCTCTGATCATATCCATGAGTGGTAGAGGAGACGATGTCTCATTAAGGATCCTATTCCAAACCAACTCTTAGCTGACTGGTTCGCAAAGTCTCTTTTACCTGTCATAGCTCTAGATGTGGCCATGGGAGGGGTTGTCACCAAGGAACAATCTATTGCTTGTGCCCACTACCTAGACCTCGTCTATACTCAGTCTCGCACGTTGTATGACATTGTTCCAGATGCACCCCACCCTACATATGACCTTGCAAAAACACCTGAGGGACCTCATGTTGACGACATTATTGGTTCCCTTAACTCCCAGCCTTCTGCTCAAACTGGTAGACTGTTGAACCCCCAAGGTTCTTCTCCATCCCCACCATAGGCTAGAAGCAGCACCACCAAGTCACCCACTCCTGCCTCCATCGAGGAGGTGAATTTTGTTCAATCAGCTTCACCTTAGAAATCCGGTGGTGAGAATAAAAACAGAGGTAAACCCAAGAAACCTTCTAACCAGCAGGAGCCCAAGACCACCCCCGAAGACACCAAATAAAAGAGGAAGTTAAAGTATCCTTGTTTACTGTGTGGTGGTGACCATTTCTCTAAGGAATGTACCCACTGAGATGAAGTGCAGAAGTTTCTCAAGGGAAACCCCACTCCTGCAGTTCTCAATGATCCCTTCCCCACTCAGAACCAACAAATGATTGCTCAACCATCTCCTTCACACGGAGACAAATCCTCCACCGTGCATGTTCTCATGATGCGTAGTGAGACAATTAACTTGAACACATGCTCACGCTCGTACGACTCAGTCCCTCTGAAGGAACCTGTTGGAAGTAATACTGAAAATTCTTCCACTTCTATTCTCGATGTTACTGTGCCACTGGCTTCTCTCACCATTGAGAATCCTTCCTTAGAGTCAGCGTTGCGTCCGCCTAAGAGCACGATTCGAAAAGCAGTTTCTAATCCTAATGCTCGGGCAACTCAGAACTACAACATTGTAGAGGACTTGGCACAAGCTCCTTGTGCCATGTCAATGCTAGAGGTCTTGCAGAATTCTCCCAAACAACGCAAGACTCTTTTCACTGCCATTTGCATGGTAGATCCGGATTCCTCGAATACTATCATGTTTCTACATGAGTACTTTAAACTGAGGCTTTCCCACCAAATGGCATTTCAAGTTTCCACAAATATTGTTGGGAAGATGATCCATCATACTGTATTAGATGAAGGTGCTTCTACCTTGGTCATGTCGATATCGTGTTGGAGAGCCATTGGTCCCAAGTTAAATCGTTCTCCCACTACCCTGAAAGCATTCGACGGTCGTGGCTTTCAACCCCATGGGATGTTACAAGCCTTAGAAGTAGATTTGGAGGGTAAGACTGCAACCATCAATGTGGAAGTAGTCACAGCCCCTTTGGATTATAATCTCTTACTTGGTCATAATTGGTTTTATTCCATGAATCCGGTCACGTCATCCGTCTTCCGCATTGTGCAATTCCCCCACTAAGGTCGAATTGTCACTGTCGACCAACTGGATTTCTATACACCAGACACCGCTACTCATCCTGGCGATAATGTCCCATTACTCGGGAAATATTCGCAGCCATATGAAAGTGTGGGGGTCGGCCTCATAAAATATTCATCTCTTATGGGTGTCTTTCCAACCCTGGATCCCCCTAACCATGTTGCCACAGTGAACATGATATCATCTTTCCCCAACTCCACCGATCAATGGCTTGTACCCGACGAAGCCACCATGCATTTTATTGGAGACAAAATGCCTTTTTCACCCACTGAAATCACTTATGGGGCTATCCAGTCAGTACCCGAGGACCACTTGGCTGTGGCCTCTACATCTTGTTCTCTACATTGGACGCCCTACCAGACCCTATGCTCCTACTTTTCATTCCGACGAGTCCATTATGGAGATCATGGGTGCGGATAACCCTCCGTGGGAAGACCTTCACCATTGATCGTCTTTCCTACCCCCATTGGATTATGTGGAGAACAACATCACCACCATCTTCACACCAGATGTTTATCCTTACCCCCAGTCATTGATACTCACGTGTCATACAGTCACTGAGGGAAACGTGGGGAACATCGAGCCCACCATTTTGGTTGACATCTCGGTTACCCCTAGTGTCATGGAACATATTCGTTTAGGCCAGAACTGTTCTCCCGAAGAGATCACCATTTTTACGGCCTTATTCAAACAATTCCGCAATGTGTTTGCTTGGACCTACGAGAAGATGCCCGGGATACATCCTGCTATTGTTTCGCACGAGATTAAAACCTATCCTGACGCTAAACCAGTTCGTCAAAAGTTACGACTGGTACACCCTCGAAAACTACGACGATTAAGGTCGAAATTGAAAATCTCTTGAAGGCCGACTTCATCTACCCTGTTCAATTAACAGAATGGGTCTCAAATGTCATCCCTGTGGCTAAGAAGCAGGGCACCATCCGGGTCTGTGTCAATTATCAGGATCTGAACAAGGCTTGTCCTAAGGACAACTACTCCACTCCCTTCATCGACCAGATCATTGATTGCCGGAAGTGTCATCTTCTCATTCATGGATGGATTTTCTGGTTACAACCAGATTGAGATCCACTCGACCGACCAACATAAGACCGCTTTCATCGACCTGTGGGGCATGTTTGCTTATCGTAAACTCCCTTTTTGTCTCAAAAATGCTGGTGCCACATTCCAACGGGCCATGTCGTACGCTTTTCATGATGTGAAGGACTTTGTGGAACCTTATCTTGACAATCTCCCTGCTCATTTGCAGTAGCGTGAATTCCACATCGATCATCTGATGACTGTATTCCTCAGATGTAGGCGGTATAACATCTGTTTAAACCCTCACAAGTGTATTTTCTGCGTCAAGTCCGGACCCCTCCTAGGTTTTATCGTTTCGAAAGACAGGATCCGAATTGATCCCTTGAAGGTGGAAGCCATTGTCTCTCTCCCACCTCCTACTGACATCACGGAACTACAAAGTTTGCAAGGGAAGGCAGCTTACCTACGACGGTTTTTTTTTTTTTTGTAATTTCACTCAGAAGACTCAAGGCTATATGATATTATTGAAGAAGGAGTTCCCATTCATATGGGATGATCAAGCGCAACAATCCTTCGACAGTCTGAAGCATGTCATTACCCATGCCCCTATGCTCCAACCGCCCAATTACTACAAGGATTACATCCTCTATCTTGCCGCTTCTGCCAACATGATCGCCATAGTCCTAGTCCAGAAGGACACTAACACCCAGGAACATGTGATATATTACCTCATTAAGGGTATTATTGACTCTGAAACTAGTTACTCACATGTCGAGAAACTCACTCTTGCGACAGTAATTTTCGTCCAAACGTTCCGTCATTATATACTGCTCCGCACCACCACCATTATCGCCGACTCAAACCCCATGTACCGTGTCCTGACACATCAAGTACTCTGGGGCAAGTATTCACGCTGGATTGTGATACTTCAAGAATTCGATCTCCTCTTCGAGAAGGCCAAGTCTAAGAAGACTTTGGTGTTTTCCAAGCTCATTTGTGATCTTCCCCGCGTTGATTTAGGATCTGAGCCCAACAATTCTCTTCCAGATGAGTCGTTGTTCCTCATCAGCACGTCCAACCCACGGTATGGAGATATTACCTTATATATTCAAACCCAACGTTTCAACCTCCAACTGTCTCATGACGATCATCGTTGTATACGCCAAGTATTACTTGATCATGAGCGATACCCTGTATCGTTGTGGTGTTGATTCTGTTCTTCGACGTTGTCTAACACACGAGGAGGCTGAACACGTCTTGAATGACTATTACGCTGGGGCTTGTGGTAGTCATCTCTTTGGGATGGCTATGACCCAAAAGATCTTACACGCGAGAAATTACTGGCCATCCATATTTAAAGATTGTATTGATGCCGTTAAGAAATGTCCCCTATGCCAGAATTTTCAAACGAAAAAGTGCTCCTACCCAGCCCCATTACACCCGGTTATTGCCGTGGGCCCCTTTGCGAAATGGGGCATAGATTTCATGCACTGTAAGCCTACCTCGGCCGAGGGGCATGGTTACGTCATAGTAGCTGTGGATTATTTTACTACATGGGCTAAGGCTATGCCTACATACAACGAAGACGGAAAAATCGTTGCACTCTTCATGTTCAACCATGTCATTGCACAGTTCAGAGTCCCACAAGCCATAGTCACCGACCATGGATCTCACTTCCAGAACCATGTGGTAGGGGAATTGAGCACTAGACTGGGTTTTCATCACAAAAACTCAACCCCTTACTACCCACAGTCCAACGGACAAGTAGAGGCCATCAACAAGGTCTTGGAAACCATGATCCAATGCATGGTGGGTACACACAAGTCAAATTGGCATAACAAGCTCTTTTCCGCACTATGGGCATAACGGACCTCCATCAAGACCACCATCGAATTTACACTATTCCAATTAGTTTATGGATTGGAGGCAGTCCTACCTATAGAGTGCGAGATTCCATCTCTCAAACTCGTAGTTGAACTTCTTCCGAACACCACTGCCGAGGAAGAACACTTCCTTTACCTAGCGAAACTCGACGATACCTGCCGCGATGCTGCTCTTTCCAATGAGGCACACAAAAAATGCATCAAAGCATAATATGATAGGTCAGTTAAACCTCGCGTCTTTAACTAGGGTGATTTGGTCCTCACATATGACCAAAAGCATGATAAGCTGGGGGCAGGTAAGTTTGAGTCCATGTGGCACGAACCATACATAGTGAAACATGTTCTGGAGAAGGGAACCTATGAACTAGAGGATTATGATGGGATATCTTTGGGCGAGCCTCGCAATGGGCTCTACCTGAAAAGGTACTATGCCTGAATTTTTCACGCATAGGTATCTTGTATATATTGTACATGGCGTGTGTTTTGTGTGGTGTGACGCTTTGTTTTAGTGTGTCTAGATCTTGTTTCGCTACTTATACAATGTTCTATCTGCATGTGCAGATGGCAACTTGCTACAGATTCGCATACGGCGCCATCCGGCATACCCATAACCTTGCTTCCGTATCTTGGGTACTTTATTCTCCCACCGGTGAGCTTATCAACTCAGGAGGAAGTTGTCTAGGATATGCAACCAACAACGCTGCGGAATACTAGGCGGTGATTGGAACCCTATTTGACACTCTTTCCTTGGGTATGAGCCACGTTGTCATCCATTTGGATTCACAACTAGTGGTTTCTCATCTTAATCGGATCTACGCTATCCATGATCCTACTCTACTTCGTCTCTTCCGACGAGTTTGTCTTCTGGAAAGGTCCTTTGAATCTATTCAATACCTGCACATTCCATGAGACATGAATACAGTTTCTGACTCGATGGCCAACTTCATTTTAGATTGGTACATTGCACACACATAATATATTCATAAAATATAAAGATGGACATAACATGTAAATTATCCATTGTATAAGAAAACATGTAAACAATATCTCATCAATCACCAATAGAACACAAGATTTATAAAACCACCAATAGTGTCTGTATATATATAAATCGGTACAATGTACAAAATTGGTAGTGCTAATACAAAAGTCTGAAGCATGCTAGCTTTCGGTAAGAGTCATCTCTACAAAATATGAAGCTCATAAGCTTTCAGTGTATACATATGTAAAACATGCGCCTAAACCCTAGGTTGTGCATGGTAGTAGACTACGACCCTCGCCACTTTTCAGAATGGCGTGTTGAAACGTACTGATACTCAAACCACCAACTTTTGGTAGCGACGGGGTATATCATGGAAATCCAGCTTTGGAATGTCCAAAGTCATCCTTTGGAGGTTCTCCTCGACCTCCTCTATCCCCTCGAGAGCATCACAGACCGCGGGGCCCACCTCCGGTACTGCTCCTCTCCGTGCAGGGTGAGAGACTCCAAGCGGTCGGCCTAGACCCACGTCTGCAAGAAACATGTAAAACTCATCATCACTACTTCAAAAAAATTATAAATGCATAAAATGAAAAAACACAAGTAGTTGTTCTTACCGATGTCACCCCACTACGCTCCCTCGGGAAGCACCAAGTCAGGGTCTCCTCGAAAGTATGTACCATGGTATGCGTAGTCCTCCACCATGAGGATCTGTTCCTACAACGACATGACGAAACCTGTACCAAAACTGATGATGGGACCCATGCCACCATGGCGAGCCATCACCTCTACCCACCTGGTCATGTGAGGATTGGGTGCATCCCGATCCTCAAGGTCTACTTGCGGGTGGAAGTGTGGCACCCGCTCCAACATGAAGGACACCACCACCGAACCATAGCCAAACTGCTTCAGCGCCTTGCGCTGGAATTTGGTCAACTAATCTCGAAGACTGGTGAGAAGCCCCTCGCACCAGTTTAACACCGTAGGAGCCATGCACTCCTCGGCATACATCATTTGCGATTTTCTCGCTAGATGAGCAGATCGACTTCAAGCTACCCACACAATGGGAAAGAGTACCGTCTGAAGGGTCCGGTCCCAGACATCCTTGATGGAATTTTCCCACCAGTCATCTGCGTACCTGGAGTACACCATTGATTGATCATGTCCTCTACTGAGCGACCACCACCTCATGACCCAGTCAAGGACACAGGGTTTCCTCGCCAGGACAACCCTGCCAAAAAATAGATGTCCTCGACATCTATGGTCAGCTTGTGCTCACCAATATGGAAATGATGCTGCACTGGGTCCCAGCATTGGACCAGGTGCGTCAATAAAGGAACTTGGGACCTCATCCTCGGCACTCGAAAATACTTGAGTAGCCCACAGTTTCTCAACGCAGCAACACATTGCGGATCATTTTCCGCTTGTGCATCATCAAGCTCATGCTCGCGTTCTCTCCACTCAAGAACCATTGTGCTCACTCCAAACCTATCAAGAAGGGCATTTTAACACCATTAGAACTTTTCCCAACCATCAAGAAAATTTTCCTTTGGGTAGGTTTTGAGTTAGAATTCGTGGTTTGAGTCGGCGTAGATACCGAAAGGGCGACTTGCGCCGGTCCGTGAGCGCAAATCCCCTAATTCAACAAGCTCAAAAACTATCTAAATGAAATAAAAAGAAAATTCTAATCCACTAGAAAGTTAAAGGGTCAAGTTTAGGGTTACATGTCACTGACGGCCTCCGAAATGATGGATCACAGCTCCCGAAATCAACAAAAGAAAAACGGCTCAAAATGGTATTTTTCACCTCTCCAATTTGGTAAAAAAAAATAGTAATTATTTTTACTATTTACCCCTATTTATATTGAAAAAGAGAATATTCTTTTTTTTTAATTTATTCCAATGTGGGTTATTTGCTATAGTTGGATTCATTTATACCTAGTTAATCATTTTTGACCCAGTTTTGAATCTTGCAGGTGAAGTTAAGTACCACATTGATCCTGTTTTTCGTGGTTGTGGCCTTTTCACGTGTATTTTCAGGTATGAACAGCTCATAGAGCATCTTTTCGTCATTATTTTGCTCATTAAGTTCAATTATTAATGACCTCGAGCTAACTCTTTGTTCTTTCTCGTGCTCTTAAAACAATGAGAATAAGTCACCGAGTTATAGTTTATCACTTTTTCGGGCTCGTTAAACTCCCACGAAAAAGGAACCCCCCCGGAGTCTTGTCTTTAATATCTTTTCAGGATCTCTAAATACGAAAAGATCACCAAGCAAACTTGATGCGTTCATGCTTGTAAAAGTATTTGAATGATCATCTTCCTAGTGATAGTTTACCCCTTTTTCGGACCAAGGGGCTATACTTACGAAAAAGGAATACTCTAGCCGATCATGACTGGAAGAGTCCTCTCTCGCGTTGTTTTACCCTTTTCCGGGTGAGGAGGATAACTTTACGAAAAAGGACCTTAGGAGTCTTCTTTAGTTCTTTTCATACTCTCTAAACATGAAATGACGTCGAGTTTACCTTCTATGGACTCGTTAAAATTTAGCATTGAAGGGCCCATCATGGGATGAACCCCTCCTCTCCTAGGTTCGTAAAACATTTGGGATTGGACTCATCCATGGGATGAGCTATACTAAACATCTGTTTACCCTCCTCAAGCTCGTTAAAAAACAAGTGAGGCACTCATCAGTCATGATGGGAAAAAAAGAAAGATTTTGTGTTACACTTTATTTACGGAAGTACATCGACGCTCTTGAACATGGCACTCATTTGCATTTGCATTCAGCACTTGGGTCGTTCATTTTGATTTTGAGTTATACCGATTTCATGAGTCATGTCACTCCTTTGGGTCATCCGAAGTATGCTTCCACTATTAGTTGCATTAGGGGTCAGTATCGTTCTCGTCATGTCATGCCCATGTTCAAGAGATGTTCATTGCACATCTTCTGTATTCAGTACACCTTCCATCATGCCGGTCTACCTTGAGTCGGTCTTGCACATTACTCTACCATCCAATCTACTCCAAACATCTGTTATCGAGTTTTGTGTCATTGATGGGGGATTCATCATGGCCCTCCTTTGACAGATTCATCCTTGTCGACTTCAACACATCATCCGAGGATTAAGTCTAGAAACCAATTGAGTACCTTGGGTCTGCATGCCTCAATGGTAGGTTACCTCACTTTCAACATGAGTTTACATCATTGAATCTTGATTGAAATATTTCATCAAGCATTCGACTTCAACTCATTTATTCACACTTGGTGATATGTACTGTGATACCTTGGGGATCATCGAAATTAATGGCAATTTCCCTCGCACTTGTTAACGGTATACATTAATGACCGGTAATCAAGTGGTTTCTACCATGTTCAAATCCAAAACATTGTAATCACATGGATAGATTCGTATCATTGCGGGTTCGGCTTGAAGACCCTGGGGAAGTCATATTATTCCCAGGTTGCGATGGGGATTGTTTGAGTCATATTACACAGATCCACTTTGTATTGGTTGTGGCTTTGTTATCATCTCATCATGGATCTACGATTGTGTTTAGTAACCATGATTGTGTTGAGTCGATCTTTACTACCATGGATCTGCAATGTATTGGTCAGAAACCATGTTGTGATTCATGTGATACTTGTATCTTAGAGTCAGTTGTAGTGCAGCAGCGTCCTTGAGCCAATAAGTCCTTGTCATTTTATCTTTCAAAGCACTTCACCTGTCTTGTTTTTCCAGCTTCATGCTTTGGGGGGCATTCTGTTACACCTAAATCTTGTCATCATAAGTCCTGTGTTAACTCAATACCTTGATCCCCGAAGTCTCCATGATCAAGCAAGCCAATTAGAGAAAGTTGATTCCCTTTGTACACATTTCTAGTTGGGTCGGCGCATATTGTCTTTGAGCAAGAAGCGCCCAACTAGGGCCGACGCAGAGTGTATTCTTCCAGCCTTCACCGGTGGCGCAGAGTGTCTTTGTACAACCTACATTTCCTCTCTTAGGGACATGTTTACCTCATGCTGCTTGCACCGGAGTTGGTTAAATGGGATAAAGGTGGCTTTTGAGCGATTTCTAGAAGTTGGATGAGGTGGATCTCTATCCCTAACTCCTAGGTGAGCTGTCCTACGGTTCCCTAACCTCAAGGGAGGATCCCTTAGCCCTCTCCCCATGATCCTCAACCTACTCTATCCACTTGGTCCTATAAATACAAGGCCCCTCTCCATTCCAAAGGGAGGAAGTCTATAACACTTACATGCTGGTGGAATTAGACTAGGTGATCCCTATCCATCTCTTGGGAGGCTTACATTTCCTTTGAAGGCATTGGATTGGCTTGTTGGAGGAGGATTGCAACGTTAAGGCTTGGGTTTTTATCATCTCTCTACTTTGTATTTCCCTATTTTATACAGTAATATAAATGCTTTCCACAAATGTAATTATGATGATAATGTTTGTAGTTTACTTCATTAACTGTTTACGTAGATTAGTTATTGTTTAGACATGTTTTACTGCTTGTATTGTTTCCACATGTTCTGACAGGTCTTGCAGCTAAAGATATGATGACCGTGGAACTTGGAGCAACAACGAGGAAGAAGATCTACAATCTGAAGGTAAGATGTCTAAGTACTTGATCTCTAACTAGATCTAGGAAATTAGCTTTGTATTATGTCTTTATTTGTTCTCGATTCACATTGAACTAGGGAGATCTAGCTCACGTACGCTCAGGTAGATTGTCCAATAACACTTGTCTTCTTTGTTATATAAAAGTTTTATAATCAAAGGAAAATATATGGAGTCGAGATTGGCTTTGAAATTCATCAATCTGTATGGGCCTTACTTAGAAAGGAAATAATCACCTGGGAGGATCTGAAGATCAAAGGAGTGTTGTCAGGTGAAATGATCATATTAGGAGGTGACCTTAATTTGACCATGTCATCCTGATAGGTGTGGGGAAATTTGGTTCATTGAGATAGGTTGGTAGGATTTTTCTCCTTTTTCTTCAGTGATGCTTGTTTAATCGACATGGATCTAGTAAAAATAGTTCCAACATGGAGACTGGTCACAAAGCCACTGCAGCAATCTCTAAACAACTTGATAGATTTTTCATTTCTAAAAAATTGATTGGGGAATTCAGGTGATGTCAATTGTGGGTTGGAATAGGAGGTGCCTCAGATCATAATATGATCCTTTTGCAGTTCAATATGTGTGACAAAAAACCCCCTTGCTATTCAAGTTCAACCATGTATGGCTTGAAAGTGAAGAGTATTGAAACCTTGTTTACCGGAATCATAATCAAATAGATGTCGAGTTTGGAGGAAGGAGCAATGCAGCAGATGGTCGCTCCATTGGAATTGATAAAAAAATATAACTAGTGAGTGGATTGACAAAAAAGGGAAGGAAAATGCTATGGACTTGGAAGATATTGAAGCTGAAATAGACTCTCTGCTCAATAATAAAATGCATGGATTTTTTAGCAATGAGGAGGTGCAAAGACTAAGTATTTTGGAAGATAGAAAAAGTAAGTTTCTCAAGGTAGAAGAGGAAAAATGGAGGTTGAAGAGTGGTAAATTTGGATCATCGAAGGGGACAAGAATACAAAGTTTTTTCCAAAATTTTGCTAATCACCGCAAACCTGTTAATATGATATGGGAAATCGAGCATGCTAATGGTGGTAGTGAAAGATATTTTGATGGGATGGAAAGAGAGGTAATGATTTTTTTTAGATCTCTATACAAGAACCATCGGTCTCATATATTGTCGAACATATGAAAATAGTTAAAGACTATTTCCAAGTCTATTGGATCATTGCTCAAATGAGCCCCTAGAAGCCACTGTATTTGAAGAGGAATTAAAATACACTATAAAATATTTCAAAAGGTCTAAGAGTAGTGGTCCCAATGGTTGGTCGATTGAGTTCTTTACTGGTTTTATGAGTTGATGGAGGATGATATTTTGAAAGTTATTGAGGAATCTAAACAAATGGAGCAGTCTTTGGTGCCATAAAATTGACCTTTTTGACCTTCATTCCGAAAATCAATGACTCAAAATACTTCGGTGATTTTCGACCATATCATTATGTAACATTCTTTATAAGCTAATCTCCAAAATCATTAAGAATAGATTAAAAGGGATGTTGCCTAGAATTGTATATGAAGAGCAATTTGGATTCATAGCCAATCAACAAATCCACAATGTGGCTACATCGACCCAGGAGGTGTTTCATTTTATCAAGTCTAAAATAAAGTCGGAAGTTGTCATGAAGTTGGATCTCTCTCGAAATCCTATGTTCTAGTGAATTGGGTTTTTCTTAGAGTGGTCCTCCTTCAGCTAGGTTTAAGTCTATTGGTTGTAAACTGGATCATGGTGTGTGTCTCCTCTACTTCTTTCATTGTTCTCATCAATGGCTCTCCAATTTTATATTTTTTCAAAGCTTCCAGGGGATTGCGATAGGGTTGTCCCTTGTCCCCATTCTTATTTTTTCTCATAGATGAAGGCCTGAGTTGGCTTATCAAGGAGGAAATTAGCCATCATCGATTAAAAAGTATACATATTTATGATTCCTTTCGGTTGACACATCTCTTATTCGTCAACGAAATCATTATTTTTTATGAAGGAAGCTTTAAGGAGTGGGATATTTAAAAAAAACTGGACAACTTTGTAAAGCAACCAGTATGATTATTAATGTACAAAAAATATCAATTGATTTTTAATGAAGTTTGTGAGGAGATTGCAGGCTTGATTATCAACATGTTTCCATTAAGCAATACACTATTGAATGCGGGTTTGAAGTATCTTGGTTTCTTTTTCAGACCAAATGATTATAGACGCATGGACTGGTTGTGGTTATATCACAAGATTGAAGTAAGAACAAAATTTTGGTTCAACAGATGGATTTCATGTGGAGGAAGGCTAATCCTAGTCAAGTTGGTGCCAAAAATCATTTCAGTGTACTCGATGTCGATTGTGCATGTGCCAAAAGGTATCCTCGAGAAAATTAGGAAGATTTGCTTCCATTTCTTATGTTCTGGAAGGAAGATGGAAGAAGGAATTCCCTTAGTCAAATGGACATCGTTGGCCCGATTAAAGGCTTATGGTGGTTGGGGCCTCAATAACATACACTTGTTCACCTAGGTCGCGGATGCTAAATATTTATGGAGAATGATCAAGTTTGGATATCGGTGGTCAAATATTATGAGAAATAAGTATTTTCGTGAGTTTTCCGTAGAAGATTGCGTGCGATCTCATCCTTCACAAATAAAAGGAGGTTCCATAATATGGAGATGTATCTTAAAATGCATTTCGTTGTTATGTAATTGGATAACATGGAAGGTTGGAAATGGTTCCAGAGTCATGATCAGGGATGATCCATGGGCCAATTGTGGGGGAAATCATAATTTGCTTGATTATATAAAGGACACTTTAAGGAATCACGGTATTTTTCAAGCTAAAGGATATTGTGATTCAAGGTGATGATTCTCTATGGTTTCAGAAGTGGAAATATGTAAACGACCTCATTCTCTCTAGGAATTAAATTATTGTTTGGAAGAGATACTTGAGGGCTCTTGATCATAGTGGCATTATCATCACTCATGAGGAGGGAGAAATAATTTGGACAAGAAACCTATCTATAGGGAAATTGACATGAAAGATAGGATACAAGGCTTTAATTTCAATTCCGATGAATGAAGATAGAAGATGGTGGTGGAGCCATATTTGGAAATTGGACAATCCATTAAAAATCATGATTTTTTCATGGCTTTCCTTAGCCAATAAAATTATGATTTGGGATAACGGTGTGAAAATAAAATGGATTAGGTGAGTAGGTGAATTGATCCGCACATTGCCAGGAAGCATGAGGGGGACAACAGTTCGAATGAATGAGTCAGCTCTGTTATGGAAGAAGCTTAAGAAACAGAATGCACAAAGCAGGAATATACTACACATACATAACATAAATGTACACAGACAATATGCAGGAATGCGAACTGATCTTCTATTACTGGATATGAGATCATTGATTGATTCTATGCCCTATATTACAATAGTTTACATACTTATATAGAGAGTGTTGAGATGCTTGGGTGGTTTCCCTTTACATTCAGTTAAAAAATAAGTTAGAATGGTTCGACAGTTCAACAGTTATAGTTGAATGGAAGACAGAGAGATAGTCTGTCGAAGTTTAACAGTCTCAAGTCGTAGATCGACGCTGCATGTCGATGTCGCGAAACTATGAGGTCACAGAAATTGTCGAAGTCGTAGAGTTGTCGAAGCCATGTCAAAGTCGGAACTTGTCGAAGTTGTGTCGACGTCGATCATTGGTCGAAGATGTGTCGAATTTAGCATCCGACAATAATTCGAACTGCGATGTGGATCAGACCTCCTTCCTTAACAAACAATGGTCCCCATTGTTTGCTCGTGAAGGTGAGGAAACTTGTTGGTCAGTTCAGTAATAGAGTACCACTTTCCTTGTGCTGGGATCTGTCCGGATTTAGCAACCTGAAACAAGGGAATTGTGTTCATCCTTGTATGGCGTACTCGTCGTCCCACAATGGTGTCGCAAGGAAGAGGCTCCTGAACATCTAGATTGATGTCTCCGGGTTCTATTTTCGGTAATTCTTTCTGTTCCAACAGTGGTGCATGGTAAGGTCGAAGTAGATCCACATTGAATACTGGATGCAGACCCAGGCATGCAGGAATGTCACACTGGAAAGCATTTTTTCCAATCTATCGAAGAATACTGTATGGACCATATCGCAAAGGCTTGAGCTTATTGAATGGACCAGTGAAGCACTCCTTCTTGAGATGTAACTAGACCTTATCCCCAATTTGGAATGAATGAGGAATATGATGCTTGTTGTGTCGGGCCTTAGCTTTCTCGTTCACTCGTTGCAACATTTCTTGTGCTTGCTTTTGGATGTCACAAATTTTATCTCGAAACTTCGAAGCTTTATCAACTTCTCGCTGGAAGTAGTCGGTGTTGGAGTTTGGCTGTGTCGAGGAGCTGAGGGTTGAAATCCATAACAGATCTCAAATGGAATCTTTCTTGTAGAGTTGTGTTGAGCACGATTGTAATTGTGTTGTATGTATGGAAGACTTTCATCCCATGTGCGTCGAAGCTTGTGGTTGTACATGCGGAGCAATTGTACAACCAAGCCATTCACAACTTCCGTTTGTCCGTTGATCTAAGGATGGAAAGCTGTCGACAATGAGAGTCATGTCTCCAGCGAGTTTTAGAGAGTCTTCCAAAATATGCTGACAAATCTGGAATCTTAGTTGGAAGTAATTATTTTGGGTAAACCAAAGTGTTTCCAAACATGTGTGAAGAAGAGCTGAGCAATTTGCTGCGCCGTCGTGGTGTTCTTGCATGGTATGAGAATGGCCATCTTGGAAAATCTGTCAACTACTATTAATATCGCGTCATGCTGATGTTTGGTAGTAGGATATCCCTTCAAGTAGTCCATAGAAATAGATTCCCATGGTCGACTAGGAACTGGAAGAGGTGTGTACAATCCCTATCATCGATTAGGCGGTTTAGTAATGGCACAAACCACGCATGATCGGATGTACTTGTTGACATCGGTTTTAAGTGTAGGCCAAAATAAATACTTATGCAGAATAACAAGTGTCTTTGCTACTCCAAAGTGTCATGCGGTCTTGTTGTAGTGCGCATCCCAAATGAGCTGTTGTCAATGCTCACCGGTCGGTACACAAAGTTGTCTAAGCTTGTATAGGAAGGTGTCTTTCAGGAAATAGTCGACGGGCGATGAAGTGTCAGTCTGAAGCTGTCAGTAGACTGGTGAAAATTTGATGTCTTCCTGACACAACTGAGGCCAAGTAGTGGTGTCATATCCCTGCATACTCATCACTGTAAACAAGAGAGTAATGGGAGGTCTTCTTAGACAATCGGCGGCGGCATTAGCTTTACCTTTATGATACTTAATTATCAACTGGAATTGTTGTAGGTAATTAATCCACTTAAGTTGTCGATTTGTTTGTAGTTTTGACTGGGTCAGAGCGAACTGTAGAGGCTTATGGTCAGTGAGGATGAACGTTTCCTTGCCAAGGATGTAATGCCTCCATTGCTTGAGAGCTTACACAATGGTGCACAGTTCTTTTTCGTACATCGAATATCTTCTAATTGTGTTGTTAAAATTTTCAAAATGAAAAGCGACTGAGTGACCAGGCTGAGTGATCACTGCGCCCAAGGCATGGTCCAATGCGTCTGTCTCAATATCAAAGGGCTTATGCAAATCAGGTAACATAAGTACTGGTACAGTGCAGAGCTTGTTCTTGATTTGTTCAAAATATTCTTGTTGTGTTGGTGTCCATTTGAAGACAGTTTTTCCATTTCCCTTTGTCAACTGATTCAAGGGCCAGGCTATGTGATTGAAGACGAGTATGAATCGTCAATAGAAATTCACCAAACCAAGAAAACTTCTTAGTTCTTGAATGCTTTGAGGAATGGACCAATCTTTGAGGATATGTACTTTGTCTGTATCGACGTGAATGCCTGCAAAGTCAATTACATACCCAAAATATTTGATGTTGTTCATCACAAAGGTACACTTGTCCATGTTCAAGTAAAGTCGATGTTGCTGGAGAGTGTCGAGGACTTGTCGAAGCTGTCTGACATGTTCTTCCCATGATCGATTGAAAATCAATATGTCATCAAGGTATACAATGACCCATTTGTCGATTAAAGGTCGAATAATGTTATCTATGTATCGCATGAAGGTCGCAGGTGCATTGGTTAAGCCGAAAGGCATGACTAACCATTCAAACAATCCTTCCTTGGTCTTGAAAATAGTTTTCCACACATCTGAGGGCTCAATTGGAATCTGATGATATACCGACTTGAGGTCGATATTAGTAAAGAATTTAGCACCTTTCAGATAGTCAATGAGCTCCTCTATCCGTGGCAGAGGGTAGCGATTCTTTACCAAAATTTTGTTGAGTGCCCTGTAGTCGATGAACATGCGCCAAGTCCGGTATTTCTTTTGAACGAGGACGACTGGACTTCCACAAGGGGAGGAGCTAGGTCGGATATGACCTTTGTCGATCAAATCTTGGATTTGTCTGCAAATCTCTTCATTTTCAAGAATGGATCTTCTGTAAATAGATACGTTAGGAAAAAGAGAACCATGAGCAAGTTCAATGGAGTGTTTTACCTGGCAATGTTGAGGTACTCCATCCGGCTCTTGGAATAAACTCTGATACTCATCGAGAACATTGTCGATCAACTACTTCTGTCAGGAGCTGCTTTAGTCGGTGAGTCGACTTGTCGTTGCAGTCTTTCCTAGAATGTTGTGGTTTGATCATGATTAACGCGAACTTCTTAGCATGACTGATGAGCTTCTTTGTCTGTTTAGCATATATCATTGAAACCGTTGGTGTAGGTCGTTGCTCTGGAATGTTGTACCATCGATTCTGGATTCTGACAATCACCTTCTACAGTTGTGATTGATAACTTCCATGGCGATCCCATAGGTAAAGTTTCCCAAACAGGGAGTTGGCTACGGAGAGTGGTGCTACGTCGCAGAGTACTTCATCTTCAAAAGGATTTATGAAGTAGGTGAGTTTGCATTGTTGGGTGATCCGTATTTCCTGTCCATCCTTCATCCAACCGATGTTGTAAGGCTGAGGATGCAGAGTGGTGACAAGACCTAGTTTCTTTACGAGATATTCAGAAATCAAGTTCTTTTGGATACCATTATCCACAATCAGATGTAATGGATTGTGCTGGACCCATATCCGTGTATGGAACAGGCACTCTCGTTCCTCCTCATCGATGATAGTCGAGGCTGCTGGAGTGGTTGACGTCGATGTCAGAAGGGTCATTGTGTCTAGATCATATTCTTCAACCATCTTGTTGAACGCGTCAGATGTCGACACTTTCACCAAAAATGTCTTATGAGCTTTTCATTCAGATGTATCATGCCAAGATGAGTGGTGGTAATCGCACCATTTTTCGGTCGACGGTTGTTTTCTACGTTCACTTTTCTGAAAAAGGATTTTTTTCGTGATCTTTCTTTGGAGGAGTCGGTTGAGAATATTTCGACTTGTCGAAGTCGAATGATGTCTTCTTGTCAGGTGGTCATCCTGATATCGGCTTTGTCGGGAAGCGTGCTTTCCCTTTCTTCTTGGTTTCAATTTTGCTCACATAGTTGAATGCATCCGCAAGCGTATTGACAGTCATAAATTCCATCTCTTTCTAAATGTACTGGGACAATCCACCGATGTACTTTAGAACAAGCAATTTCTCTTCTTCTTGGACGCCAAGTCTAGCCATGAGTCGATAGAACTCATTGGTGTAACTCTGTACTGATTGGTCTTTCCATTGCCTTAGCTGCTTCCACTTCTTATACTTCTGCTCGAGGTACCTGAGCGGGTAAAATTCCTTTCGGATGTGTTTGACGGATTTGTTGGATGCAAACTTAAGCACGAACAAAACTGAGTTCTCTAATACCAATGATCCGCACGTGGCCAAGAAGCATGAGGGGGACAACAGTTTGATTGAATGAGTCGTCTATGTTATGGCAGAATCTTAAGAAACCGAATACGCAAAGCAGGAATATACTACACAGACAGAACACAAATGTACACAGACAATATGCAGGAATGCGAATTGATCTTCTATTACTGGATATGAGATCATTGATTGATTCTATGCCCTATATTACAATAGTTTACATGCTTATATAGAGAGTGTTGAGACGCTTGGGTGCTTTCCTGTTACGTTCAGTTACAAAATAAGTTAGAATGGTTCAGCCATTCAACCATTACATTCAATTGGAAGACAAAGAGACAGTCTGTCGAAGTTCGACAATTGCAAGTCGCAGATCGACGCTACATGTCGATGTCATGAAACTGTGAGGTTGCGGAACTTGTCGAGGTCGCGGAGTTGTCGAAGCCATGTCAAAGTCGGAACTTGTTGAAGTTGTGTCGACATCGATGACTGGTCGAAGATGTGTTGAAGTTAGCATCCTACAATAATGCCAACTGCTATGTGGACCATGAATTCTTTGTAAATCATAGGAGGAAACAATGAATCACCTCTCTATGGACTATTTGTTCTCCTTCCAAGTATGGTAGGAGATTTGCACAAGTTTCAATTATCCAGGCATAATGGGTGGAGGTTCTCTAAGTAATTGCTATGAAACTTGTCTCTTAGATAGAAATAATAAAGATTATAAATCTCTCCCTAGCATTGTGATATGGGTCTCCCAGAATAAATGGTTATTTGAGGAGAAGGAAGCGATGATGGCTTAAGTGGATCACAAATAACATGGCTTGTTCAAAGAATTTTGAGGTCACAATAGAAAGTTTAACCCTCATTTAATTAAAGCACCTGAAATTGGCACGTCCATTGAATTGGGTTTTTTCGATGGAGCCTACCAAGGAAGTCTCAGTCTATGTGGCGTTGGAGCTACATTATAGATGAAGAGGAACCATTTGTTTTCTATCAAATTCAGAGGACACGAAGGCTCTGACAACCTAGAAGAATTAAAATCCCTATGGATTTTGCTTAGGTATACACTTCTTAAATCAACTTTCAAAATCCAAATTTTTGGAGATTCAAAATTGATTGTGGACTGGTGTAATGGAAAGATCAAGATCTCAAATACCGTCCTTTCTTCCTTCCTCGATAGAATTGGGGAAGCTCAAAAGTATTTTAAATCTATATCTTTCAACCATGTGTACTGTGATTTCAACATGAAGGTTGATACCCTGTCAAAATAATCTCTCATCCTTGAGGAAGGAAAATTAGTCATCTAGGAGCAAATTGACAACTTTACTTTCCTGACGATCTACATACTGTATACTAATAAAGGTAATGTCTAGTCTAGAATAAATTGGTATGGAGACCTATTTACTTAATGGGGTTTGGTATGTTCTGGTTAAATTTGGAAGTCTATTTTTTTTATTAGTCTAATGTATTGACATGTTTCCTACAGGGGGTCTGTTCTGGTTTATTATTTGAGTCAAATGACTGTAGATGGATACATCGACTTATCTAGACTAGCATAGAGCATCAAGGCTCTCTCTATGTATATTTTGATTTTGAAATAAATATCAAATATATATTTTTTTTTAAAAGAAAAAACCATAGAATTTAATTATTGCATGAAATATTAATTTTCAAATATTTTTTTGTATAAAAGAAAAAAAATGGAACCCATTCAACACATGAGAAAGGATGAAAAGGAAGAAAAAGGATTGATTGAAACATTTGTGAGTAATTGTCTTTTCTTGAGTCGAGATTTCATATTTGTTGTGATCTTTGTATTTTAATTATTTTACACATGTCATTTGATGTCTTCTAACATGTGTTAAAATATAAAGAAGTTCCATCAAAGAATTGATTGACATTGGGTTAAGGATGGGTTGTGAGTATATGTTGCAGTATCAAGATGTAACTGTGCAATATATAAGCAACTATGCTGTTTTACTTCTGGCATTTTATAATTAATAGAACAACAAGAAACATTTATATTAAATCTATGATTTTTCATGGTGTTTAAAATTTGCACGGAACAAAGTATGGAGTGGAGCCAACATAAGAGTTGTTGGGAGATGGAATTAGGGATGACATTGAAATAGTGTGTATCATTTATGAATCACTTATTTCTATGGTACACTTTTCAATTTACATAATCATGTATATGATTTATTTTTACGTTATTCCCACCAATGTAGATGCTCATTACACTTTATTTTTATGTTTGAAGATGGAACATGAAGTGGAGAAACAAAATCAAGCTAATTAATAAAACATTTATCCAAATAAACCAAGTACAATATAGTATACAAGTGATGAAGAAATGAGGCACCATGCAAGCAGCTCGAGCATTGATAACAATTCAAGTGAAGAATGACGATCAATATGATGTTAATACAAGTTGTATGTTTTAAAACGATTGTTTGTGAAAATCATACATTTTGGTTAATGTACAAGACATATTGTCCCAATTGATTACCAATAAGAGTAACAATTACATATTTACATTTGATTATTGTGGAACTTTTTGTTGTCCCATTTTGTATGGCAAAGGGTCTCTTATTTATATATAATAAAATGGGTTTCTTATTATATTGCATTGTCCAATGGTGTAAAATGTTACATTGTTGATTAAATATATGGATGATTAAATATTACAATGAACATATGTTTAATCTAATGGTGTAACGGATTAATACAATCATTATATCCAAACACATAATTAAAATTCAAATATCAATATTATTATAAAAATTATTTTATTTTTTGATGATTGATGGAATTAAAAAAATAAAATTAATTGAACTCAATGTACAATGTGGGGCATACAAAATTCATTCATGATATTTAATTCCTACTTAAAAATGTTGTTAACACCCAACAAGTGCTCACTAGCTCATTTCCTTATTCACATGACCCATTTGTCCACTTTTCCACCATTTGAGCCTCTAAAGCCATCAAAAGGTCACCAAAAGACCATAATACACCCCTTTTTCCCCTCAAAATGTATATTTTTCCTCAAAAAACACAAAAACCCTAAAAAAGGGTCTAGAATTCCCAAAAATATTAAAAGGGAATAAAAATATTAAAAATATTCAAAAAGAAAAAAAGAGGGAAAAAAAGTACTTAAACCATGTTGGTCAATACCATTGGTTTCCTCAAAACCATAATGGTATTCCCCACCACCAAAAACTATAGAAAGGTGGTAGGGGCTCCTCACTTTCCATCCATCCATCATCCTATCCTCACGCTGTCAAAATCTCTCTTGAGACTTTTGGCCATTTTCAACATCTTGGAGAAGAGACCATTGGAGCCTGGAGCTACTCACCCTTGGAGTTGCTCAACACCACAAATCCTCACCATTTGAGGTATGATAATACAAAACATTTTTTTATTTCTTGTTCTTTCTATGAATCATTTTTAGATTTATTTGTTATATGCACATGTTAATTTAGATTTAGATTTAATTCATAATCATTTTTGCTTTCTATATTGAAACTGCTATCACATTGTTGATAGGTGCTCATTGCACAAGATTGGTTGCAAAACCAAGCAACCAGTTTTTGGCGACTCCGCTGGTTTCAAATTCTTAGATTTTGGTTTTTTGCTTTAGATCTTAGTTTTTGTTAGTTTTAATCATTTTAATTCACAGATCTGCCATCCTAGACAACAGATCCATTGTTGTTCTAGATCTTGGCCCTTTCTGTTGCCATTAACAGCCTGAAATTTCCATTTTCGAGTTCGTTTTTCGACGTCCGTTTTTCGACTTTCACCTTGCGGCTTTCCGCGCGGCTCATCGTGACCTCGCAGCCTTTTTTCGTGCGACACGCCAAGGATTCGCGACCATTTTACGCGCTGCACATCGCGGTTTCGCGGCCATTTTCTGCGTTGCACATCGCGACTGTGTGACCGAAACTCGCGCTGCACATCGCGGCTTCGCGTCCATTTGCCGCGCTGCACATCGTGGCTTCGCGGTCGAAACCCACATTGCATATCGCGGCTTTTGCCCCAAAACCCACGATGCTGTTATTTTGAATTCAGCCAATTTTTTAGAAAAAATTTTGCTGTATTTTTTGCCCATTTAGCCTATTTTACAGCATTATTTTTTCTGCATTTTTACAGCCATACTAAATCTTTTTCTATTTATATATGCTCCATTAAAAAGTCTTTTTAAAAATTTTCAGTAATTGAAAGAAAGATTTTCTGCATTCTATTTAGATCATAGGTTTCACTGTTTATTTACTCAATAGTTTGCCCAATCAATTTTCTAAGAGATTCATTTATTTCTTGAAATATTTATGTTATTTGCTTCTCTTTAAATTATTTCAAAGATCCATTATTTTTGAATAGTTTTTTCAAGCATTTACATTTCGAAAGCGCCTTTATTTTTTGCAAACTAGAAAAGTCTTATTTTTTCATTTGTAATCAATCGCCCAAGCGAGGCAAATCAATTTCAGTTTAATAACACACTTGCACCCATTCTGCCACATTATTTAAACTGAGCCTTAAAATCTACCTTAAACTCAACCAACATTTTAACCCCACTTGGGGAGCACTTAAAAGAATCTTGTAGTTAGGTAGGATTGAGGGGATAGGTGTTCCAATAACACCCCTCAATTATTTACATTTGAGACATAGTGGTTGTCCTTTATGGTACCAAAATCCCTTATAATTTTGACACGGTTATCAACCAATTTATCGGGAAGGCCTCTCCCTTAGGAGGGTTGAAGTAGCTAGACTGGTTCCGAAAGCCTGAGTGGAATACCGCAATCCATTCAGTAACCGAAGGATACGTTTTGAAGTTCTCGGTGTACACCCGTATGGGGATACAACGGCGATAGAACCAAACTGCATATTCACCCAACCGAACGTGTCATGAACGAGGTATCCTAGTTGCCACTCTTTAGGATTGTCTACCCGGTGTCCCTCCCGGTAGGGGGATATCTAGCCGTTGATTCAACACTCTATATTGTCTGACTTGGATTTCATCACCTTGCAGATAATATCGTTTGTTGACTCACAATACTTCTAGTTAGGTGTTTGCATGATACAATACCCACCTTTAGTCTAGTGAGCACCACTTTTTTCTAGGAACTGTTTGACTTTTGGTATTCTGACCACTTTGTTGGATCCCTCCACTTATTATAGCACAACTGTTATAATAAGTGCTTTTGAGGTTGGTTGTTGGCCTGAGAGCCATTATTTTTTCACTTCCCTCTTGCACTCATTGTTGCACTAGGGTTTCGAGTTTTTTACATCACCACCTTCCATTGAAATTTATATATATATTTCTCACCATTGAGAATTTAAGACGATCCCGCCATCTTCAGGGTGAACCCCCTCAGTTCGGTACACTTGACTCTACACGTCATAGACGTAGAGACTTATCCCTTAACTTGACACATCATCGGCATAGAACACAGTCATCTGATTCTGACGCGCCTCACTTCAAATCTAATTCCGAGGCTGAATCCAAACACCCTTCTGAAATATCACCAACCAACCCCATGGCTAGATCACAATACGACCCCCTTTTCACTAGTGCTATTGGAGATACATCGACAAACCCTACTACTACTGTGCCACCCATGGTAACAACAACCTCTTTAGGCATGCCTAATATAGGGGCCACTCCACCTTTAGGTATGCCCAACATAGGACTACCACCTATTATGGGTATGCCCAACATAGGAATCACACCCCCTCTCATTACCACAACCCAGATCCCAGGAATTCCTGGCACTATTCCTAACCCCTCTGCAACCAATGCTGCACTTGGGAGCGCTAGCCCATCCTACACCACAATGGTTGGAGGACACATACCTTCAATACCTAGCAAACCCTTAGGGGCCACTGGACCACTGCATAATGCCACCATTAACTGTTATGTCCCAATCACTACGCTACACCCATCTGCTAGTTTACCATACATGGCTAGTCTGAACTTACCAGACCTAGCCAGGTTAACCAACGATCCTATCAGGCACAACCCTACATGGCCATCCATGCCTACAAAGCTCCCCTCAGACATCCCCAAGTTTGAAGGAAAACCTGGGGAAGATCCCCAAAACCACATAATGTCATTTCACCTATGGTGTTCATCTAACTCCATAGTGGGTGACTCCATTAGACTAAGACTATTGCAACGAACCTTCACTGGATCTGTAGCCAAGTGGTAAATTGAACAACCACATGGGACCCACCATACATTTACGTCTCTCGCCTCCACTTTCCTTCAGTTTTTTAAGCTACCTGTACGTTATGATGCAGGAGTTGAAATACTGTTGTCTTGCAGACAAAACACAGCTACCCACATCACTGACCATATCCATGAGTGGCGCAAGCGTCGTAGCCTTTGCAAGATAAAACTAGACGACCATATATTTTTGGATTGGTTTTTCAAATCACTCCTACCCCTCACAGCCAAAGATGTAGCTTCTGAACGACCCTAGTCAGAAGAAGAAGCTATCTTAAAAGCTCAATAGTTCGACTTGATTTATGCCCAATCAGACTATCTCTACACCATCATACCAGATGCCCCACAAGGAGATTCTTCACGCGGTGATGCTTCGGGGGCATCACATGCAGCTAATGGTATTATCGGCCAAGTCACAGCACAAAATAAACCTTTTAGCATGGTGAGCACCATAAATTCCTCAGACCTCTTTAGGGATACATCTAATTCTAGAGCGACGACTTCGTACGCTCCAATGAATCAAACTCATCACACTCATGGACACTCTTGTCCACCACATTGCTACAGGCAAGCTCCATCGACATATGTACCACCCACATACTATAACCAACCGGCCACCCAAAACCCAATTCATTTACCGGCCCAACCAATGTATTACCCCTAGTAAACTACACCAGCTAACCCAACACTTCCAATAGCTCAGGGTTACCAACAACCCCAACAGGAAACTGGACCTCCTCCAGCCCCACCAGCTTATTATCCATCGCAACCTACTCCCACACCTACGGAACCCCAAAATACTCCCACTACTCAAGGGCAAGTATACACACAACATAATCAGCCCCAACACCAAAACAACCAATGCAACTAGGACGGACAACAAAACCATGGAAGAGGACGTAACCACGCTAACAACCAACAACATAATCAAGGTCCACCACCACCCAATCCTCCAAATAATAACAACGCTGCTCCCCCCAACCAGAATCTTGATCGTCATCCCAAGCAGGCAAAAAAAATTAACCTGAGAACAAACCATCCATGTTCTATATGTGGAGTCTATGGCCACAACTGCCCCCATTTAGTGAAAGCACATAAGATTTGGGTTGATGATGCCCAACGCCAGGGCCATGCTGGACAACCAGCTCCACTTAATCAACCGCAACCCATGATATTACAAAACCCATTGCCAAACCAGGGAGTAGTAAATGCTCGCCCAATGGATCCCCCACAAGGATCTGCTGCACCTCAGTATCAAATCACCTATGCCGCAACTGATTATCAGCATATGGATTCAGGCACACATCATTTATTAATGATGTGATCCAATGACATCAACCTCCAGACTTGCAGGAATCAGTACGGCCCACCCCCAGAAACTCCTCCCATTGACGCATCCACCTCCCTTCCATCAGATCAACTACGACGCATACCAAATATGTCATTGGATGGAGGACCTAAAATCCCTCGCATCCATTTGCGAAGGATTAAAAACAATCCTAATGTCTGCTTTAGAGGTATTGAAAACATGCCCTGCACAACAAAAACTACTACTATCCGCCATCGGAGGGGTAGACCCTAATGATACACATATGATGGCTTTCGAATTAGACCTAGCCGAACCTCGGTTGCCATCAAATTTGTCCTTCCAAGTATCCATAAACATTCAAAACCTTGTTGTGCATCGATGCATCATCGATGAAGGAGCTTCAACCTACATTATGTCCACTCTTGTGTGGCAGAAACTTGTCTCCCCCACTTTACAACCATCCACCATAGCATTACGAGCTTACGACGGGAGATCAGCTCAACCACAAGGCCTCTTAGCGAACGTACCCATAGAACTAGGTGGAAAATTAGTTCTCATCGACATCAAAGTGATCAATGCCTAGCTCGACTACAACCTCCTTCTTGGACGTAGCTATATGTACAAAATGAAAGCTGTTGCTTCATCTGTGTTCTGCCTCATGATGTTCCCACATGAAGGACGCATTATCAAGATTGATCAACTCACATATTATGATCCTAATGCCCCCGCAACCCCTCAAAATGTGCTACCGATGATTGAACAAACCGTTCAAGCAACACCAACATCATTTGTCTCGTCAATTGGTCCTGGAATCTACACCAAGTCACCTATGACTTCCACATTTCCATCGATCCCACCACCTTTACCGATAACAAAAACATCCGATTTGTGCACCCTATTGCACACCAAACATCAGCCCTCGTCACTACCACAAACACCCACAGTGCCTACTCATATCGAAACAATGCCAATTCATACTATCCCATTCTTGTTCCCGTTTTTTGGAGTTGTCATTTTGCTAGTAATGGCTACACTCAACCTTCCTGGTTTAACATTAGGGTTACCTGTATGGTACTTACCTGCTCCGAGCCCCCCACCAACTCCGACTGTTATTTTACAACCGGTACAACCTATCCCTACTACCAACCACCCACCCCCTCCTATCACTCATCTGCAAAACAGACCACCCCCAATAGTGACTGCGGCATCAACGTCTAGAAATGCCCCACCTCCGTTACGAAACAAAGGGGACAGAGGCCCACAAAATTATAACACTGGACCCATAACTCGCACCCCCCCAGCAACCCCCAAGGTAGCCAAGAACCCCCCAACTATTCAAATTCCCCCTAAGTGCTCATTGTGTGACAACGTAGGCCGTGCCACTCATCAATGTCCACAATTACCTGCACTCCAAGAACACATGAATATGTTGGATGACGACACCGGAATTTCAGTGATTAGACTTGAGCCACCTCCTCAACCTCGCGACAAAATGCTTCGCACTAACCACCCTTGTGCGATATGCGACATTTATGGCCATTATTCACACCACTGCCCTGATCTCCCAGATTATGGAGCAGCTTTATACGAGATGAACAATGCTGACTTAGAGATATCTCCTCCCCTCATCGAGGAGATCTACCTTCCGAAATCATCTTCTTCGGAAGAAATCAATACCATCTATATGATTTCAACCACATTCAAACTCGAACCAGTTGATTTGTGGTCTGATTACTTTCGTACTGATGAGCAAATTCTAGAAACACTCACTGCACCGGACTACGATTGGGACGATATGCACCATCGATCATACTTCCTCCTTGAGGCGTCTACATCCACCGCGGAAAACCAACTATCAGTCGAATCAAAATATTTTCTACCAACTAAGGTTGATTGGTTCAAAGACCCCATCCCAGCACCAGGTTCCTTCAAAGAGGGGAATATGTCCAACATTTCCCCTATTATACAAATCGACATTTCCACTACACTTGGAAAACCTGAGCTCATCTCGCTAGGTGCATCATGCACTCAAGCGGAGACTCAGGCATATAAGAAACTCTTCCAAGAGTTTCGTGATGTCTTCACCTAGTCTTACATCGAGATGCCTAGCCTCGATCCTAACATTGTGGAACATCACATCGACACTTGGCCCAATGTGCTTCCTGTCCGACAGAAACAATGCCCAATTCACCCGTCTAAGCTCCCAGCTGTTAAGGTTGAGATTGAGAAACTCCAAAAAGCATTATTCATATATCCTATTGCCTACACCACCTGGGTTTCAAACCCAGTTCCAGTAAACAAGAAAGTGGGCACCATACGCATTTGTAATGATTTCCGAGACCTCAACCTCGCTTGTCCCAAAGACAACTTCCCCACACCATTCATTGACCAACTAATTGATGAATGTGCGGGGCATGAGGTTCTTTATTTTATGGACGGTTTCTCTGGATATAACCAAATCAAAATCCATAAAGAAGATCAATACAAGACCGCTTTCACTACCCCATGGGGCACCTTCACCTATCGCCTCATGCCTTTCGGTCTCAAGAATGCTGGAGCCACTTTCCAACACGCCATGACTTATTGCTTCCACGATCTACATAGAATCATAAAGGTTTATCTAGACGACCTCACCACTCGATCTAAGAAACGATCTGACCATTTAGACGACCTTCGACAAGTTTTCTTGTGTTGTCGAAAATACAACATCCGCTTGAACCCACTCAAGTGTGTCTTTTGTGTTACAGCAAGTCGCCTGCTGGGGTTTGTCATTTCAGAAAAATGCATCACTATAGACCCCTTGAAAGTCCAAGCCATTATATACTTACCGTCACCCCGTACATTAAGACAACTTCAAAGCCTTCAAGGGAGGTCCAACTTCCCCCGCCACTTTGTCCCTGACTATGCCACGACGGTCCACAGTTTCCTTCAACTACTACGTCTGCATACCCATTTCATGTGGGACCAACAAGCAGAATCAGCTTTCACTGACTTAAAGAGAGCACTCATGGACGTCGCGTTAATCTCTCCTCCAGATTTAACAAAATCTTTCACCCTCTATGTTTCAACATCCGAATATGCCGTATCTGGAGTACTTGTCCAAGAAGATACTGCTCGCCAAGAACATGTCATCTACTATGTGAGCCAGACCTTGTCAGGCCCAACCCTCCGCTATCCACATGAAGAGAAGATGGCCCTCGCCGTTGTCTTTTCAGTACAAAAGCTGTGACATTACATTCTCCTCAGCCACACCACGGTTGTAGCCAATTCCAATCCAATGGTTTACCTCTTAACACGTCGCCTCCTTCAAGGCCGCGTAGCTAAACGGGTGATTATCCTGCAAGAATACGACCTAACTTTTGAAACCCCAAAGAGCACCAAGGCCCTAGAACTCACTCAACTCATCACAGATCTCCCATCCTCTTCGTCATCACCCGCTATCCAAACGGACCTCATTGATGACCACATTTTCATCATTTCCTCTGACGACCCATGGTACGATGACATCTTAATCTACCTCCGCACACAAAAATTTCAACCCAACATCGATCGTGATGAACGCCGTTGTATATGACACCACGCCCCCCGATATCTCCTATTAGGCGATGTACTTTATCAATGCGGCATCGATACCATCTTACGCCACTGCCTTTCTCATGACGAAGCAGAACAAGTCCTTAATGACTGCCATAGTGGTGCCTGCGGAGGCCATTTCTCCAGCATGGCCACCGCCCAAAAGATCATCCATGCAAGTTACTTTTGGCCCTCATTATTTACTGATTGCATTACCGTAGTCAAACATTGTCAAAACTGCCAACTTTTTGCCCCCAAGGCAAGAACCCCACCCGCCCCCCTTCATCCAGTCGTCACTGTCGGACCATTCTGCAAATGGGCCATCAACTTCCTAGATTGCAATCCCACGTCAGCTGGCGGTCATAAACACATCATTGTGGCCGTATATTATTTCACCAAATGGATGGAAGCCATGCCAACTTACAATTGCAAAGCCAACACCGCAACACGTTTTTTCCTCAACCATGTTATTGCTTGTTTTGGAGTGCCAAAGCAACTCGTCTCAGACCACGACTCTCACTTTGAAGATGTTGTTTGGAGAGAATTATCAACCCTACTGAAATTTGAACACCATTTCTCCTCCGCCTACTACCCCCAAGGGAATGGCCAAGTCGAAGCGATTATCAAAATTTTGAAGACCATCCTCCAACGCACTGTTGACAAACACAAATCAAATTGGCATCACATGCTCTTTCCAGCACTATGGGCATACTGCACATCAACCAAAACCGCCACCGATTTTACCCCTTTCCATCTAGTTCACGGTGTCGAATCCGTCCTCCCCATTGAGTGCCAGATTCCAGTCCTACATATGGCCGTTGAACTCCTACCAGACACTTCCCCAATTGAGCAACGCTTATTACTTTTGGAGCAAGCCGATGAATATCGGCGCACAACCCTCCAAACCATGGAAGCAACCAAGAACCGATCCAAACTGAGTTATGAAAAACATGTCCACCCAAGAACCTTTACTGAAGGGGACCTTGTCCTCGCCTATGATCAAGCTCATGACAAAACCGGAAAAGGAAAGTTTGTGTCCATGTGGCAAGGCCCATACATTATACATACCTGCCTCAGACAAGGGGCATACATTCTGACCAATTCAGAAGGCAACCCCCTACGCAACCCACGCAATGGGCTGTACCTCAAGCGATTTTACCCATAGAAAATCTGATGGACAACACCGTCCATAATTGTACAACCTTATTTTGTTTTTTACAAAAAATACAAAAACCTAAAAATTTGTTTTTCCTGCATGACCACAGATGGATCCTGTTCCACTTTGCTACGTTGGTTTCGCTGATGGTGCAAGCCGTTGGTCCCCCAATCTCACCTCTGTGGCTTGGGTAATATATTCCCCTTCACATGAGTTGATCCACATCGATGGAGTGTGCATAGGTGCCGCCACCAACAACCAAGCTGAATACAATGCCGTGATCGGTCTCCTGGCCACTGCTCTCCAAATGAGCATAAGTCACCTTGACGTTTTCTTGGACTCACAGCTCCTTGTTTCCCAGGTCAACAATGATTACCAGGTACGTGATCCCTGTCTTTTCAGAAAATTCCTGCGCACTAAACAAATGGTTTGACAGTTTGAATCCATTTCATTCACACATGTCCAAAGGAATCTCAATAGTTTAGCAGACCATATGGCCAACAACATTCTTGATTGACACACCAATCCAACCATGTAGTAAATACAAAAGGTGCATCCACGTGCATAACATGTGCCTCCACGGGCATATACAAAATTAAAAAAGTGCATCCACATGCATAATATGTGCCTCCACGGGCATATACAAAAATGAAAATGTTGCATCCATGTGCATAACATGTGCCTCCACAGGCATAGAGAAAATCAGACATGCCTCCATGGGCAAACAAATAGACAATAAATGCATCCATGTGCATACACGACTATTTACCAAAACATATATATATATATATATATATAATCATATAGTCAACATGTCATAGGTGCCCTCAACACCCAATATAAAAAAATACATAAGCTGTACAAAAAGGTACTTCCCCATATGCTCATCAGCATTTGGGGCAAATACAAGATCATCTAATCATCATGCTCTCCGGGCTCCTCTGGCGCCACCTCCGCTGGCCCCGTCGGATCATGCCGAGCACGAACCATCCTCTCTGTCGGCCTTGCTGGATCATCCCGCACCCGAATCCTCCCCTCCACCGGCCCTGCTGGATCATGCCTAGCCCCATCCCTCCTCTCAGCCATCACCAATGCTACTCTAAGCAGGATAGAGTGCCACTCACGAGGCGCATCGAAACAACACTCGATGATGTCCCGATCCAAGTCCCTCCACCCATCCTCTGGCGCTCCTGCCAGGATCATGTCCAGTGTCTCTCGTACGACCTCAACGGCATCATCTTGAGGCCCAACTCCTCGACCGCGAGGCACAACTCCTCGAGCATGAGGAGGCAGTACTGCTACAGGAGGAGGAACGACCACCATCGCCTGTCCCCTACGGCCCACATGATCGACTAGTGGTACAGGACCAACATCTGCACAATCACGCAAGTGAACCATCATATAAATATCTCTAACTATACTCATAACAAAAACATCTAAAAAACACATGATATAGTAGAGAACCAAACACAAAAACATACCATCTAAACCCCAGGCCTGCCCCTAGGCTCGAGGCATCTCCAGATCTCCTCGATAATCCATACCAGCATATGGATAGTCATCAATCAGCAAGGGGATCTTCTCCCACTACTCATACATATCCTGTGAAAATAACCCATGGATACCACCACCACCATGGGGCATCATCTGCCCCCATCGCACCATGCGCGACTCACTCACCAACCCGTCTCGAACAGGCACCCGTGGCCGCAAGGTCGATACCCGCTCAAAGAAGAAACAACACAGGAAGGAGGCATAGCAGAACTCTCCCCCCTCCCGACTAACCTTGTCTAGATCTCTCCGGACACTAGCCAAAAACATCTGACCCCACGCGTAGTAGGTCCCTCTCAGCACAGAATCCACCATCATCGTTTGTCCCCCAGATAAATGATGTGGCTCTGCGACACCCAACACCCGCAGAACACAAGCCCCAACAGCCCGCATATCCCACTCCCGCAGAAATCTCAAGCTCAATGCGTTGTTCTGCATGATAGCCCCCGGAACACAGAATGTCTCCAACAGATCCTCAATATCCAAACCTGCTGGGATCCTTGGAAAAAGATCCCCTACCTCCCCTAAGCGAGGCAACCCGGTAAGAAAGTAAACATCAGTGAGGGTGATCTCTAACCTCTCACCCCCAACCATGAAAGCACCCTCTGCAGGGACCCATAGACCCACCAATTTGTTCAGCAGAGGTCCTACTGAACGCATAGGTAGAATCTGAGTGAACTTCAGGAGTCCGCTCACAGCCAAAGTCTGTCGGACACCCTGATCAGTCCGAATTCGAATCGTTAGTTCCTCCTCCATCTCCCACTCCCGCCATGATACCAGCGGTCTCCTCAACATCCTGCCAAAAAACAAAGAAAATTTTTTAGAAACAGAAAAAAATTTCAAAAAATTTCATTGTGGCTTTTGCATCAAAAGCCGCGATGATCATCGCGGCTTTCATCTGTGAACCCGCGATAAACATCACGGGTATTGAACCCACAATCACGCTGAGCATTGCGACTGTCATCCCCACAGTCACGATGAACATCGCGACTGTCAGCCCGATAGCCGCGATGAATATTCCACGCTGGAAGGCCAACATGGAATTTCACGGCCTTCGGGGGCCCGCCGCTAACCAAAAAAGACATAATTCAAAAGACAAAGTAGAATAGGGTTACCTAAAACTCGTGGAATAAAAAACCAACGGTCGAATCTCCCATAAATCAAGAAAGAGCTCTGATTGCTCTACCAAACTTGCACGTAACAATGACACGTCATATTGGCCCCACACCCTATTTATAGAGATTTGACCATTTTTCAAACAACCATTACGGTATCATACGACGTCCGTTCCTCAAACCGTTGGAATCAGCACAGTGAGAACTTCATGATAATCCTTTCCTTTTCCTGTTTTCACCAGGTCCATTTTTTGAGCATTTTTTTCATGCCCTCGTTGCCTCGGTTTGCGTGCCACATCGGCTGTCCTCCGTTTTGTGACGAGTCTTATATCGCTGGATTTAGTTTTCCATGCTCGTGATGACGCTTGAGATCATTTCTCGCTCTCACCTCCAAATCTTTCGGGCATTTTTTCGTGCCCCCTTGTTGCCTCGGTTTGCGTGCCACATGGGTCATTGTCCGTTTCTGACGAATCTTATACTGCTGGAATCAGTTTTCCATGCTCATGATGATGCTTGAGATCATTTCTCACTCTCACCTCCAGATCTTTCGGGCATTTTTTCCATGCCCCCTCGTTGCCTCGGTTTGCATGCCACATGGGCCTTCGTCTTTTTCTGACGAATCTTATACCGCTGGAATCCATTTTCCGTGCTCGTGATGATGCTTGAGATCATTTCTCGCTCTCACCCCCTATTTTTGGGCATTTTTTCAAAATGCCACTCATCACCTCGGTTTGCATGCCACATTGGTCATTGCCTATTTTTGACAATCTTTATGTCACCGGATTCAGTATTCCGCACTCATGACGATGCCTGAGACCATTTCTCGCTCTCATTAATACCTTTTTGTTTGGTATAGTTTTACCCCTTTTTCGGGCCGAGCAATTGCTTTTACAAAAAAGGCACTTAGGGAGTTTCTGTTAAGCTCTTTTCTGACTCCTAAAACAATGAAAAGATCGTCGAGCAATCTTGCTTCCTTTCATGCTCGCTAAACGTATTTGAAAGGGCATCTACCTAGTATAAGTTTACCCCTTTTCTGGACTTTGTAGACTAATTACGAAAAATGAATACTCTAGTCACATCGGCTAGAAGAGTTCTCCATTTGCATCATTTTATGCCTTTTCGGGCCTTTGAGACTAACTTACGAAAAAGAACACCAATGGAGTCCACTTACCGCTTTCAGACTCTCTAAACATGAAAGCGACCACGAACAATCACCATCCTGGGCTCGTAAAAACCCACAGGACGGTACTACACCACCACTGCAGAGTCTTCTTATCATTTTCAGACTCCTTAAAAATGAAAGCACTTATGAGCACAAACAGTCCTAGGCTCACAAAATCCACAGGATAGTACCATTTCATAGCACACTTTTATCCCTTCTTGGAGCTCATTAAAACTATGAAGAAGGACCCAATGGTGCTTCTCGGCACCACAACAGATCATGTCTACTCATATGGCAGCTTCCCCATTTTGGTCGCCTTTGTTAAGAGTATTCTGCAGTATGTCACCCTGAGAATCCCTTGACAGCACCCATCAGCTTGTCCCCCCAGAGTCAATACATACCCTTCAGTCCACCCACTCTATGACCCCAGTTACTTCCCATCCCCACAAGTATGTCAGTCCTACCATCAGTCCTACCACACTTCAGTTCTACACCTCGCGCTCCTATCAAGGAAACATCATTGCCTTGTTAGTTGCTGGTCTCCCTCTGTCGACGACAACCAAATTTATTCCAGAGGATAGACCTAGAGGTCCCTATGTCTTGGACTCATCACCATTTGTGATGAGTTCCTACGAATCATTTCGAGAAGAGTCCTCAGTGTCTCTCCAAATGGTTGTTTCTCACATGCTCGACTTCAACACCTTGATCGCATCGTTGAGACTTGCACACGGTATTGGTCCTTTCATTTCTTTGTTGAAGACCCCGGATACCACCTGACTCTTCCACATTTGAGAGTCTACTTATGGACACAACCAATTAAATTTTCCTATAGATATCCGGGTTGCGCATGGCGACAGTATTCAGATGTACCCCAGTTTTATACTCCCTCGAGTATACAGTTACATGTACTTCTTAGAGATGACTCACAGTCATTGAGTCCCTACAGATGTTGGACACCTTCAGTTTCAGCAGTTCATCAACCCTTCTGAGACCTTATTTAGAACGGTTGTTGCTTTATTCCTGTGTATCAGTTATTGAGATCAGTCATGTTATGATCATGAGTATATCCCAGAATAGTGTCCCCTTTTGACCATTATGATGTACTAGCAGATTTTTTATGTCTTATTCAGGTCCCCCTTCTTGGGACTAATTGTTATGTATATGTCTTGATACGAGCATGGGTATGCCCACCTTGTCCATTATCAAAGATTATTCCTCATTCATATTGAGGCCATGTAATATTTTTTGTTTTTGCAGCTTCCAAGGGCCATTGATCCAGTCTCCAACCAGTCTCTTCTCTTCTCCAAACCCCAATAAAAAAGACAAAAGAACTATGATGTCTATCGGCCATACGATGAGCTTTTGCCCTCACACATCAGGGGGCAATCTGTTAACACCCAAAAAGTGCTCACTAGCTCATTTCCTTATTCACATGACCCATTTGTCCACTTTTCCACCATTTGAGCCTCTAAAGCCATCAAAAGGTCACCAAAAGACCATAATACACCCGTTTTTCCCCTCAAAATGTATGTTTTTCCTCAAAAAACACAAAAAACCCTAAAAAAGGGTCCAGAATTCCCAAAATATCAAAAGGGAATAAAAATATTCAAAATATTCAAAAAAGAAAAAAAGAGGGAAAAAATGTACCTAAACCATGTTGGTCAATACCATTGGTTTCCTCAAAACCATAATGGTATTCCCCACCACCAAAAACTATAAAAAGGTGGTAGGGGCTCCTCACTTTCCATCCATCCATCATCCTATCCTCACACTGTCAAAATCTCGCCTGAGACTTTTGGCCATTTTCAGCATCTTGGAGAAGAGACCATTAGAGCCTGGAGCTACTCACCCTTGGAGTTGCTCAACACCACAAATCCTCACCATTTGAGGTATGATAATACAAAACATTCTTTTATTTCTTGTTCTTTCTATGAATCGTTTTTAGATTTATTTGTTATATGCACATGTTAGTTTAGATTTATATTTAATTCATAATCATTTTTTCTTTCTATATTGAAACTGCTATCACATTGTTGATAGGTGCCCATTGCACAAGCTTGGTTGCAAAACCAAGCAAACAAATGTTGTCTAGTGCTTTTAAACCCATAAACCACATTGGTCTCCCATATGATATAAATGCCTCCATACTTATATAAATTTCATGCACTAATGTGCCTTTCCACTAAACATGAACCTCTAATACCATCAAAATATTGTTGTTCTCATTGTTAAATTTAGTATCATTTTCAATGCTCATATAATGATACACGTCGAAGCATATTTTTTAACCCTATTTCTCGATGTGGTATAAATGATAGTGCGCACTGACTTTATAATACATGTTTAACGCATTGGTGCTATAATCCATGAATAACTCACCAAGTTGTTATATCAATGGATAACACTAGTATATCACATTTAAATTAAAAGCACTAGTGCTCTTTGAGTTACAAAGCACTGATGTTCTTTGAGTTACAAAGCACCAATGTTCTTTGAGTTACAAAACACTAGTGCTATAATACATAGGAAACATACTGGTGTTTTACATTAGTGGAAAGCACTAGTAATATGTGTTGATTTCTTTACATAAATGGAAAGCATTGGTGTTGAATATTTAATGTATATGAATCAATGCACTTTGTATGAATACGCATTGGTGCATTTAGTCTATCTATGCACACCTAAAAAAAACTAAGCCAAACCAAGCAATATGAGTCAAAGTAGATTGGGTGGGAGTAATAGGATTCAAACCGAATAACATCAAATAAACGCAATAAAAATCAACCAAACAACGTTGAACAATCACAGAGTCAATCCAAGTAAACAACTGACCAAACAAATAATGTAACCCAACAAACATATGTGCATATAGAGATGAAAATAGGTTGAGGTGAACATATGTGCATACTTTGTGCATATAGACAAAAGTATAGGTCAAGAAAAATAGATGTAGGACCATGACTAGGAGCCATACTAAACAGGAACAAGACCAAGAGTTGAGCTAAGAAAGAGTAGGAGCAGGAGTTGGGAGAAGCTAGATCCAAATCCAAACACCTACTGTAAATTGAACACACAAATGACATCCCACAACCATACAAGCAAAGGCATGAAGAGTTGCAAAATTCGCAACTTTTCATATATATAGACAAATTTTAGTTGAAAATATGCTTCCGCAAAAACATATTTTCAGTGAAACTTATGTTTGGTTGAAAAATAGTTTCATACAAACACTTATTCGTCCAAACACTTGTTCAACCAAAGAACTTAACTTGGTAGAAAATCTCCAGCAACTCATGGTAGAATCTAGTATAAACAAATTTTTGCATCAAGTTGCACTCTGTTAAATTTAACTTTCAAACAAAAGTTACCAACAATTGTTCGACTGAACATAAATATGACTCTATTGAAAAATTATGAAAACTCAATTTCTCAACCACACTCATAGAACACTAAGTGAGATTCATATTTCCATCATGTTACAATTTGAATATGGAAGTGCTTGGTTTGCAAAAGTTTCTTTTCAATGTATCACAACACATATAAGAGAATGAAAGAGTATAAATTCTAAGAATATATAGTATATAGTCTAAACAATCAAATATTAAGGAGAGAATCCATGCAACTTCATTATAGTAGCCAAAATACCCGAGAACTATTTCTTTAAAAAGTCAATAAATGAAAAGAAGAAAAATGTAAAGGAGAAGTTTTCCCTTGGGATAAGGCCGTAAAATATAAACTCTAAGAAATTCTATCTACCCACTTGATCTAGGTGGACATCGGTGGCCACCCACCTAGTCCACCAACTTAAAACACAGTTTTCCATATTGGTAGTTTTTTACGGCTTTTTCAGGTTCTGAAATTTCGGGGTCATTTTGAGGCCTTTAACGATGTTTTTTTGGCACGAAAACGCCCAATAGATAGCATTTGGATATGTACTAGGATGTTTGGAATGTGTACTTCTCACCTATCCCTTTTCGACGGCCTACCAAGTTCCCCAAACAAAGATCGGATGCAAAAGTTACGCCCTTGAGAAGTTGACGTATCAATTAACCACAACGGGGCCCACAAACCTTTTGGTGTTTCATCTTTTGGGGTTAGGGTTTTGGATGTTTAGGGTCTTCTCATTAATTCTTTATTCCAAAATGCCATTTTGGCCTCATTGTAACTCACTTCTTGAAAATGTGTGTAGCCTTCACATCTCTTCTCAAAGATAAGATGCCACCATTCTTGTGAGTTCATTTCACTCTGCATTTTGTTATATTTCCTGCATATTTCATTCATTAAAATAAATTGAGTATTATTGTATCTTTGTGTTTTTGGAATATCTCTGTGTTCTATATTCCATTCTCTCATAAACCTGGATCAGTGGTATCAGAGTGATATTCTATTTATTTGTTTCTTTATGCATGTCCCCAATGAGGTCGAGTATAAGGACTTGAAAGTCAAGCTACTTAAGCCTATGAAAGATCGTCCTCATCGATATTGACAACCTCCAATGACAGAAGAAAAGAGATAAGAGAGATACTATTAAGCCATTGCTTGAGGAATCCCTTGCGCGAGATAGGGACGAGATGATAGAAAAATTTTCCCAAATCCTTCGATGGATGCCAACAATAGAAGACATGTCTTCGTTGAGAATCCACTTCACAGGTGATTCCCCCATCAAGGTACAAGTTGATTTTGATATTCCTATATTTGAAGGTCAGATAGATGAATATGCTTTGGAAAAATTGTTAAATCTGTTGTAAGGGTATTTCCCTATCCACAATTTTTCCAATAGGGAAAATATCACCTTTGCACTCCTTAAGGATGTCCCCCATGTCAAAAGTTGATGGGAAAATTACTGTGGGAAAAAATCCACAAAGGAGTCTGAAATGCTTAAGGTTGATCCCACTTGGGCCTTTTTTATGGACGTTGTTAAGGAACAATATTACCCTGTTGGAAACTATGACGACCAGTACACGAGATGAACCACATTGTGTCAAGAGAGGGACCAAAGAGTGTCGGAGTTCGCAAATACTTTCCATACCTTGCACACCAAGCTAGTTATCAGATATTTCAAGAGGCATTTGGTTCTAAAATACTATGGGGGTCTACATAAGTACATCTAAACAAAAATGGAGTTTTTGGACATCTCATCATTGGGATCCAGTTATCGTTATGATGTCAAAATCGAGCAAAAATTAAAGTAGAGGAATAAGCAGGATTTTGGATTTGCGAATGCATCATAGCGGAAGCAGGGAAAAGGTTTCCCAAGTCCACAAAACAAAGGACAGAGCAAGGATGGAAAACCTTAGGAAAAACAATCTAAGCCATAATCAATTAAGAGTAATGGGAAGACAAAGAAAGACACTAGGAAGTGGTGCGAGTTCCATAAAATCCCCTATCAAAACATTGATGAATGTCAATCGAAGGAGTCATTAGTGGTGAAGCTAAAAGCCTTAGATTTAGATCCATGCTCTAACTTTGATTCAGAGCCAAATAAGAGGAACAAATTCATTAATGCAAAACCCAGTGCCATAGTTGCTACCACCAAGGTACAACCAAATGAACCAAAGGATTCAGAAGATGGCGAGTGCCTTTTTCACTCATAGATGTGGGTGAAGGGCACTCAACTACATTTCATTGTTGATAGCGGAAGACAAAATAACTTGATCTCAACAGAGCTTGTCAAGTGGTTGGATTTGTTGATAGCACCAAACCCGCAACCATACAGTATCGGGTGCCTTGGTCATGGATGAGATATCTGCGTCAGCCAATAGTGTTGCCTGCCATATCGCATCAAGCCCTTCAAAGATGATGTATTATGCGATGTTTCCCAACTTGAAGTTTGTGGTGTTCTTTTGGGTCAATCATATATGTGGATTCTGGAAGCATCATGCTTTGTATGATTCTAGACCTCATAGCCTCATTGCTACTTTGGGAAGACAAGTGTACATGATACTAGATGTAGCTCCACCTACCACAATCTCTTTGATCGCAGCTAAGCAGTGCAAGAAGGTCATCTCCTAAGATGGGAAATTTTTCTCTTCATGATTCATTCTCACAATGAACAAAAGGTCATAGCCACATCTATGGCCTTTGTGCAATGCCTCTCTACACAACAAAATCAAGTGGACAAAGTAGTAGAATAATACCTAGATATCTTCATCTCACCTATCGGGGTGCCTTTGCACTGTCAGTTCAAGCATTAAATTGATCATAACCTTGGTGTGCCTTTACCTAATGGGCCATTATATTGACGCTTTCTCCTGGAAAATGAGGAAATCAAGTGCCATATTCAAGAGTTGCTCCAAAAGGACACACATTCGACCCAAATCCTCACCTTTTGGAAGTCCAATCATGCTCATGTAGAAGAAAGATGGGACTTGGTGACTTTGTATTGATTACAAATATCTAAACAAATCAAAATCAGGATTTGGTACCAAATTCCTCGAATTGACGACCTTCTCGACCAACTCAAGGGAGCCAAGTACTTTAGAAAGATTGATCTAAATTCTGGCTACCACTAGGTCCCAATAGAATCAATTGATGTATGGAAGACTGCTTTCAAGTCTAAAGAAGGTCTTTTCGAGTGGTTGGTCATGCCCTTTGGCTTAATAAATGCCTCATAAAACTTCATGAGGTTGATGGATGCCATATTGCGGCCTTTCACTAATTCCTTTGTGGTTGTATATCTGGATGGCATCCTCATCTTCAACAAGAGTTGGGAAGAACACATGCAACACATTCAATAGGTCCTCCACACTATACGACAACACAAGCTCTATGTTAACTTAGAGAAATGCTCCTTTGGAATGAATAGGGTCTAATACCTTAGATACATTGTATATGAGAATGGTGTACATGTGGATCTAGCCAAGATTCGGCTCATTCGTGACTGGCTAGCCCCGACAACTCTAATAGAGCTTGGAAGCTTCTTAGGCCTTTCCAACTTCTATGGCAGGTTCGTGTTGGGATTATCTCATATTGCATAGCCCATCAACCAAGTGACCAATGGTAGTTGCAAACCCAAATTTGGGTGGACCAAGTCACAACAGAAAGCATTCAACGATATGAAACATCGTTTATGCTCAGCCCTGGTGCTTGCTTTACTCGATCTACAACAACCTTTTGAGATTGAGACATATTTTTTAGACTATGGTGTGGGTGTCATCCTCACTCAATACGGTTATATGGTGGCCTATCATAGTGAGACACTCTTATATGTAATCCATAAGTACCCCACCTATAACAAAGAGGTGTATTCCATTGTACAATCCTACTACCAATGGAAGCATTACATTCTAGGGAGGGAATAACCATCCATATGGATCACAATCCTCTACAATTCATGGAGACATGGGAAAAATTACACAATCACCGCCATCAAAAGTGATCCATATACTTGTAGTAGTTTCCCCTCAAAATTAAATATAAGAAAGGGATCATCAATCACATCATTGACTTCCTCAATCGACCTCGAGTTACAAAATTAACCACAGTGCTTGAATCTTGCGAGAATGAGACCTCGTGGTGGTCCCGACTCTATTACAATGATCTTAACTTCGCTACAACCTACTAGATGTTGGGAGTGGGAAAGGCCCTTGCCGAGTTTCATCTGTAGGATGGACTATAATTCCATCTAGGTTATCTATGTGTTCCTTCAAGTGAGCGTGCGAAATTGATCTAGGAATCCCACTATAGTTGGGTGGCAGGAAACTTTGGAGTGGAGAAAACAATGGAAAAACCTACATAAGTATTTATATTGGTTGAAGCTTTGTCGGGATGTTAGTAATTATCTCAGATCCTACACTTCATACTCCATCACCAAGCCAACCATTAAAAAACAAGGAATGTACACTCCTCTGCCTACTTTCGATAGGCCATGGGAATCCATCTTGATGGACTATACATGTCAAGTAACCAAGCATGGTAATGACTATATATTTGTGGTTGTTGATCGATTCTCTAATATGGCCATTCTAATAGCCTACAAGAATAGTATCACAATCGAATCCAATGCCAAACTCTTATTTGAGTGTGTGTGGGTACATTTGGGAATCCCACAGACCATCATCTTAGATCGAGACAATAGGTTAGTAAGTACATTTTGGTCGATCCTCTAGTCACTGCTGGACACCAAGATCAACCTTGACTGCATGGAATAGATCACCATTGATAGGATCATTGACACACAGGTTAAGGGATATCGCCAATAGAAACTCCAACTTTGTCGGGTTGTCAAAGCAGGGAAACTCTTGCACCAAGGAACGTGGCTCACAAAGCATCAAGTTCAGCAGTAATTTTCCCATTTGATGGGGGCACTCAATGCAATGGAGACCATTTATTCCTAAGGGGGGATGACTGATCCAGAAGGACAGTAGTGGCCACCTACCTAGTCCACTGGCTCAAAACATTGTTTTCCATCTTAGCAGTTTTTATGTTTTTTATGGGTCCTAAACTTCTGGGGCCATTTGAGGATCTAAATGACATTTTTTTGGCACGCCAACTCCTATTGATTAGCCACCAACTATGTATTGGGATGTTCATAATGTGTACTTCTCATCTATCCCTTTCCGATGGGCTACCAAGAGCCTCAAACGAAGATTGGATGCAAAAGTTATGCCCCCAAGAAGTTGTCTGTATCAACTAACCACAACATGGCCCACAAACCTTTTGGTGTTTCATATTTTGGGGTTATGATTTTTTATGTTTAGGGTTTTCTCATTGATGCTTTATGTTAAAAGGCCCTCTTGGCCTCATTGTAACTCACTTCTTGTAAATGCGAATAGCCATCACATCTCTTCTCATAGATAAGATGCCACCATTATAGTGAGTTCATTTTACTCTGCATTTTGTTACAGTTCCTGCATATTTCATTCATTAATAGAAATTGAGTATTATTGTATCTATGTGTTTTTAGAATATTTTTGTGTTTCATTTCGTTCCCTCATAAACTTGGATCACCACTAAGTCAAACAAAGAGGGGATCTAGTGGCCACTATGCTAGATTTGTATTATTTTTTAACATATATAAGTGTTTTTATTTTATTTTCATATCTTATATTTGTTTCCAATTAATAATATTGAAATTTTGTTTGAACATATATTATGAAGAGGAGTTTGGCCATCCACCTAGCAAAACATAATTGGAGTATATTTTAAAAATAGAATAGAAAATTTTCATTGACTACATTTTTGGTGAATCAACATAAGTAAAATCTTAGGTCACTTATAAATGATTTTTTCCTTATCCTTATAAATGTTTCATTGAATTCCATTTTCTTAATTGAAATGATAGGTAAGATGCATGATTTTTAGTTCGATGCATACCATGATCAACAAAGTCAATACAAACAAAAACAAAGTAGTTAGAGTAGGCCATTTAGCTAATCCTAAAAAAAAATCCCAAAAGTTTGAGTTGTTATACTAAGAGATGGTTGTTGAATTGCATGCGTTTATGATCTAAGGATATGCTTATGGACTTAAAATTTTATTATAGCTAGTTTCTAATTTTTACTCCGTATTAAGTTCCTCTAATGAAAACTGAGTATAATTAATTTTGAATATGATGTATATTAAGCAAGTGCAAATATTTATATATATAACAAAAAATAATGTCAATGTCATATATCTATGTTAAAATATTAATTATTTTCTCATTATAAGTAATAAAATAAAAAAATTAAATTTATATATCACAATTTCTCAAATTCACCTTTATGTTGAGATTTTTCTTTTTAGAAACCAAACCATACACTTAATAAACCAAAAAGAAGGACCAAAATCAAAATACCATATAATATTAAACCATTACACTTAATGAAAAAAAAGAAAAACCAAAGCCAAAATACCATACAATTTTATGAGTATTCCACAAAAATCCAAATACTCCAAATTTGTCATACCCATGGAACTCCCTGCAAGCATAAGTTCAATGAAAACAAAAAAAAAATCTATAATTTAAGGAACTTCTCTCATCTCCTTTATTACACCATTGTACAACCCTATGTGCCCATTCAAAACTCAAAAATATTTGAATTACTAAGAATATTGAATTTAATTATTTTCATAACTAAATGTTATGATAATCAGATTACCTTCAAAGCCACCTCGCTCGATCTAGTTTAAGAGGTATAATATTAAACCATTACACTTAATGAACAAAAAGAAAGACCAAAGCCAAAATACCATACAATTTTATGAGTATTCCACAAAAATCCAAATACTCCAAATTTGTCATACCCACGGAACTCCCTGCAAGCATAAGTTCAATGAAAACAAAAAAAAATCTATAATTTAAGGAACTTCTCTCATCTCCTTTATTAACCATTGTACCATTGTACAACCCTATGTGCCCATTCAAAAATATTTGAATTACTAAGAATATTGAATTTAATTATTTTCATAACTAAATGTTATGATAATCAGATTATCTTCAAAGCCACGTCGCTCTATCTAGTTTAAGAGGAGATACCAAACAAAAAAAACTAAACAAGTAGCAAATGTCATAAAATTGTTGAAATGTTTAAAATAATAATATTGCAAGTGAACTTTGATAAATGTAGTATATCATTATCAATTATGGTTATTATAGTGAATTACATTTAATACAATATAAAATTGTTGAAGTGTTTAAAATAATAATATTGCAAGTGAACTTTGATAAATGTAGTATATCATTATCAATTATGGTTATTATAGTGAATTACATTTAATATAATAAATTATGATTAACAAATTGGTGAAAAGTGGTTAAGGTAGTTAATATTGGTAACATAGTATTTTGTTAAGTATATTGAATTTTAAAGTATTGTTGAGTATATTATTAAGAATTCTGAATTTGTTTAATGTAATTTGATAGTGAAGTTATAACATGAATAAAATTGTATGTTAAATAGAAATGTTATTATATAATTATAGAAATATAGAAGTTGTTATTATTAATGATGTATATTGTACATTTTTATTTTTTTATTTTTCGTCTAATTTTTTTCATATGTAGAAATTTGGATTTTACCCAAAAAAAATTACTTGATTCCAACCAAAATCCAAAAATACAATTTAAATAGGTAAAAATTTATATTTTACCCCAAAAAATTATCCACCAAAACCCATTTAAAGTTAAAAAGTAGATTAACTAGACTACATTATTAATTACTATTCACATTTCATGTATGTGTCTTTGTTACATTTATATGACTATAGTTTTTTTTATATATTATCTTTATATTAATACTTGTCATGATTTTATTTTGCTAAATGTTTTTTTTTTCCTTTCTTTTTTACTCTTTACTTCATTAAAAATATTTTCCTTTCATTTTAGAAGCTAAATTTATAATAAAATTTGATATTATATAATACAAATCAAATTACTTAAAAAATTAATGGATTCATGAATGGTTATATAGTTTTTAAAAAAATTCTAAAATAATATTTAAAATATCTCATATTTCTCAAATATATTAATAACAAAGATTTTATAAGTTTTATTAATTAAATAAATAAAAAAACATTTTTAATAAAAAATTATATAATAATTTACCTTCCCAATTTACTTATAACTATATCAAAATATATGTTAAAAAATCAAATACCCTTTATATGAACGTGTATTGTGCTATTGTCCATACTCCTAAAACAATGCCCATGCCCAATGTTTAGACTCCACATAAGTAGAAAGTGAAGTATTCTAGATAAATACTCTCTTTTTCATTGGGTAGATTCCACTTAAGTAGAAAGTGGAATCAGTGAAGTATGATAGATAAATATATACTCTTTTTCTAATTATGTATTTGTTAGGTTTTTTTTTAAGTAACTTCATATCATGATAAATTTTTTAAAAAGTGGAGTATGTTAGATGAGTAGATATTCTCTTTATAATTATGTTTTGGTTGAGTAATTTCATATCAGGGATAATAATGATGAGATATAAATGGTTTATAAACTAATATTTACATCAAAATATTTAGTAATTGAAGATGTAAAAGCTTAAATTTTAATTTGACGCGATAATATCTTATCCTTATGCTTGAATATTATAATGATATAATTTTAATATCAATTTTAGATGGATTATAAAGTAATACCTTATGTTTATACCAAAATATTTAGTAATTGATAAATAGATTGAAAATCTAAAAAATTAAAGTTTAAGTTGACCTCATAAAATCTTCCCTCTTAGCTTAAATATTACAATGATATGATTTTAGAGTTAGCATAGAGAAGTAGCGTAAACAGCAAGTTAAGGGTGCCATTGAACAAGATTTCTGGAGCCGCCCAACAAGCTGGCAATCCACAAGATAGATATGCAAGCAGACCCTCTTTAACTCACATAACAACCGTGTGAACGTATCTCTGCAACATGTGATCATAAGCAACATGTGATCATAAGCTTTCTCCATGTGATCACATATATGTTATGCAACGGAAAGATTATTCATTTCAGATCTGATGACAGATCAGAAATGAAACGAGAAGCAAGAAACTTACCAATTTAATACCAGTCTGATCTGCAGAAATTGAGTGAAAGAATTTCTCAATCACATATTTGCTTGCGATGATTGATACATTTATATTTGACAACTGGAAGTTAATTGATAACTTTCCATTAATCTTGTCAATCAGATCGTCCAACCAGGATAATTCCAAAACTTCCAATTTTATGAACAGATTTTCACATCCACACGGATCTGATTATAATCCATCTATAAATTTCCCGGTATGTGTTTCTCCTGTGCAAGCAAGCCATCAAGAAAAAGTGTGCCTTTGCTCAGATTGTTTATCAACTGTCTTACAATATCTTAAGCTTTTTCCCATGGCTTCCTTCAAGCAATATTTCTTGTTCTTTTTACTACCCTTGGTGTTCTTGCCTGTTCTATCCTTGGCCAACCATTTTCATGCACCCATTGCTTTGAAGCTCCCATTGTTCCACAGAGACTCCCCTTCTTCTCCTATCTACGATGCCTCTCTAGATCGCCTGCAACAGTTCGAGAACGCAATGCAAAGGAGTTTGGATCGTGCAGTATCCATATTCTCAAATAATTCTCAAAATGACATCGAATCAAGGAGAAAAAATGGTGGCAACAGCAGCAACAGCAGCAGAAATCCAAGTCAAGGGAACTACTCTAGTCCCATCACTGAATCCTCAGAGGGAGATTATGTTACCACAATATCCCTAGGCACACCTCCTCAGACCTTCACCACAATGTTTGTAGATACAGGAAGCACATTAGTCTGGATCAAATGCTCAAATTCTTCTAATAGGATGCCCAATCTAGGTCATGCCAGTCACTTGTTTGAAGCAAATAAGTCCTCTACATTCAAAATCCTTACCTGCAAGAGTCCCAGATGCAGGAAAGTGCAGGAAGACATTGGTCTCCAAGCTGATTCCTGCAGTAATACCTCATCCTCCTCTCAGTGTAGATTTCAGTATATTTATGTAGACCTAACAGGTTCCTCTGGCCTGATAGCAGTGGATAACCTAAACCTGAAGAAAACCAACATGGGCATCAAAAAATTCAAGGATTTTGCATTTGGGTGTGCATTAAAGACCCAAGGGGTTCAAGGTGATGGAGGAATAGGGCTTGATAGGGGTTCTTATTCATTAGTTTCCCAGTTAGGGCCCATGATAGGTTACAGATTTTCTTATTGCCTCACTTCTGCAAATGTCAATGCATCCAGCTCAATATTTTTTGGCAAATCTGCAACTCTCCAGGGGAAGCATGTGGTTCATACTCCTCTCATCTATCCAAATAACTCTGGTAGAAATGCATATTACTTAGATGTGAGGAGAATCAGTCTGGGGAACCGAATCTTGCCTGTTCCCTCTGAAGTTTTTCAAGTTAGAGATGGCTCAGGAGGCACTGTGATTGATACTGGCACCACCTTTGTTCTCCTTGCCGTTCCTGTCTACCGAGCTCTCATGGTGAATTTAATCTTGACTGTGCCTTATCCTCAGGTGTTCTTCAGGGAATCGCTTCTTGGGATACCTTGTTTTGATATTTCTGGTGCCGGGGGACATCAGCCTGAACTTCCTAATATGGCTTTTCATTTCAGAGGAGGGGCGAAGCTTGACATTCCATGGCAGAATCTCTTCTTTCAAATAGAAGATAACATCGTTTGTATGTCTGTGCAGCAATCCCCCGAGGGTATCACGGACCTGTCCATCATCGGCAACAGAGCTCAGCAGAATTTCCATTTTCTGTTTGATTTGAACAGAAATCGAATGAGCTTCGTCAAAAAAAATTGCACAAAGGTCCATTGAATTAGTAGTTAGATCAGTTAGTATGGGAGCTTAGATTTATACACAGATATATGCAGAGTCAATAATCTGATAGTATTGGAGGTCATAGATCAATACAGGTTGATGTCTGCTGAAGTATATACGCTTCAGTTAATGTTACGTCAGATGAATCGCAATAACCCGTGAATGGTCATTGATGATACTTCCTGATTCATAAGAAATATATCGTAGAGAGGATTCATTGCATGGTAAGATTATAAGCGGATGCTTACAGAGGATTATAAGTGTGCAGTCATGGTAAGATTATAATAATAAATTTTATTGTGAGACTATTGGTGGTGCTTTTTCAAACCATTTGTGAGATTAGTGGTGGTGCTTTTTCAAACCATATTATTAAATGTATTTTTAAAATTTAAAAATATGTACGGTAGAATTTCCAATTTGATCGAATCTTATTATTATTATGTTAATATGTTGTAATGTGGTTCAACAAAAATATCATGTCATTTACAAGAATTGAATTTGGGTGAAGAAGACAACAATTTTCTTCCAATCACCTAAACTACAACTAATAAACTTATGTTAATATATTGTTATATCATATTAATTTACATCTTATTTCATTTATTTTAAATATTGAATGAAATAGAATTAAATAAATCAATATCAACATAATGTTATTAAATATTAATTTATAATTCAATATTCAATTTAAGTTTTATTCTGCTTTATTGACCTATCAGGCCAATTCAAGTTTATAAAATGAAAAGGATTGAAAATAATTATAATCTATTTTATTTTTAAGCAATTTCAAAAAGCAAATAATTAAAATATAATTATAATTTATTATATTAAAGATTTCAGCATTAATTTTAATTATAAGAAACAATTAACTTGATAGTTTAGTTAGTTGGAATTTTTAAATCCAGAACCAAAGTAGTCGAGATCTAAATCTCTAATCCAAAACTACCATAATCTTAATTTACCATCATAATGTTTTTATAAACAAAAAAATTTGATCCAATATGTAGATTTATCTTCAACATAATAAATTAGCACAAATATATATTCTCCCACCATAACCTAACAAATAAACAAAATAATAAAATAATGTTTGTAACAAAATAATTAAAAAAAATCATGTTGGCTCATAAAATAAAAAATTATGGAAAGTATTTTAAAAAAAAGTATGGGGAAGATATTGCAAGGTGATGTAACGTTTGTAACAAAATAACAAAATAATGTTTGTAACAAAATAATTAAAAAAATTCATGCCAGTTCATAAAATAAAAAATTATGGAAAGTATTTAAAAAAAAAATCCATGTTGGTTCATAAAATAAAATATTATGAAAAGTAATTAAAAAATAAATGTTTTTTTATAAATTAAAAACTTAATACTTAAACCCAGATTTCTCATCTTGAGTTTAAAAAAGAAATACACCATGCTGATTTAAGAATAGAGAAAACATGGTATGTAAGCATTATGCATGAAATATAACAATCTATACAATAATAGTACAAGTCAACTCACCATAAAACAACACAAACAAAATGTTTTAAGAATAGAGAAAACATGATAAGTATTTTTGTTTAAGAATAGAGAAAACATAGTAGGTAAGCATTATGTATGGAATATAACAAACTAAAAATATAAGAATAAAATCAATATAACAAAGAATAATATTGCATAATATATAATATGTATGGAATATGAATGATACAAACTTTTTCATTTTATTTTTCTCTTGTCAATATCATTGTCTTTCCTTTTTTTCATTATGATAGAGATTATTTTTTAATATATATTTTTTAAAAATAAATTTAAAAAGTATATGCGAACTAATTATTGATTTGTATAATTATTATTTTTAATCATTAAAAAATCATTTAATTTGTTTTCTATGGAAACATATTTAAATATAAAGTAAAAAAAATATTTTTACATATTATCTATATATTGATCCATAAAAAAAAGAAAAAGAAAAATTGGCATTACATATTTTGTGTTATTGTTATTTGTCTATTCAATATAACATTGATATTTCTTTAAAAACATTCTTGGGTGAAATTAGAATGTATTATAGTAACAAATTGGATATCAATTTACAAGGGTTAGCCACATCAAGTAATAGATAGAAAATATCAAAGAGTTAAACAATAAATATTGTAAATATGATCTCTCTTAATGTTTTAAAAGTGTGAAAAATAAATAAATTTGTGCAATCATGCCTGAGAGGCATCAAGAAAAAGTAGTAAGAACTAATACATAAATATTTTTATGTGATACAAATTCAACCTTAGTATGGATTTAAACATATACTTTGTTTCAAGTTTGTTTGCCATTGATGTTGGTTCCTTTAAAAATAGTTTTAAACATTTGTCATCCAATATGTACATTTTTATAAATGTTTAAAAAGAAAAACTATGAATATGCATTCACTAATCAATTCTTTGTTATTGATGTGCATTCCCTCATGTTGACTATTGACTAAAATAGTTAAAAACATTTTTATTAATGATGTGCATTCTTATGAACATTTAAAAACGAAAGTTGTGAATTTACAATTGTAAATAGAATCGAATATGGGAGACAAAATTTTGGAATGGTAGATGTTATAAGGTGCTCTACAACCCAGTATGGGGGAGATGTTGTAACGTGATGTAACGTTTGTAACAAAATAATTAAAAAAATTCATTCGGCTCATAAAATAAAAAATTATGGAAAGTATTTAAAAAAAATATGGGGAAGATGTTGTAAGGTGATGTAAAGTTTGTAACAAAATAACAAAATAATTTTTGTAACAAAATAATTAAAAAAATTCATGTCAGCTCATAAAATAAAAAATTATGGAAAGTATTTAAAAAAAATTCATGTTGGTTCATAAAATAAATATTATGAAAAGTAATTAAAAAATAAATGTTCGTTTATAAAATAAAAAACTTAATACTTAAACCCGGATCTATCAATTAAGAGAGATCAAATTTCTTGAGTTTAAATTTAAAAAAAAAGAAGAAATACACCTCAAATTGGATCTCTCTCGGTACGTGATAGATATAGATTTAAGATGGATCTATGCTGATTTAAGAATAGAGAAAACATGGTATGTAAGCATTATGCATGAAATATAACAATCTATACAATAACAATACAAGTCAACTCACTATAAAACAATACAAACAAAAAGTTTTAAGAATAAAGAAAACATGGTAGGCATTTTTGTTTAAGAATAGAGAAAACATAATAGGTAAGCATTATGCATGAAATATAACAAACTAGAAATATAAGAATAAAATCAATATAACAAAGAATAATATTACATAATATGTAATATGTATATAATATGTAATATGTATGGAATATGAATGATACAAACTTTTTCATTTTATTGTTCTCTGGTCAATATCATTGCCTTTATGATAGTGATTATTTTTTAATATATATTTTTTAAAAATAGATTTAAAAAGTTTATGCGAACTAATTATTGATTTGTATAATTATTATTTTTAATTATTAGAAAATCATTTAATTTGTTTTATATGGAAATATATTTAAATATAAAGTAAGAAAAATATTTTTACATATTATCTATATATTGATCTATAAAAGAAAAAGAAAAAGAAAAAATGGCATTACATATTTTGTGTTATTGTTATTTGTTTATTCAATATAACATTGATATTTCTTTAAAAACATTTTTGAGTGAAATTAGAATGTACTATAGTAACAAATTGGATATCAATTTACAAGGGTTAGCCACATTAAGTAATAGATAGAAAACATCAAAGAGTTAAACAATAAATATTGTAAATATGATCTTTCTTAATGTTTTAAAAGTGTGAAAAATAAATAAATTTGTTGAGGCATCATAGAAAAAGTAGTAAGAACTAATACATAAATATTTTTATGTGATGCAAATTCAACCTTAGTATGGATTTAAACATATACTTTGTTTCAAGTTTGTTTGCCATTGATGTTGGTTCCTTCAAAAATAGTTTTAAACATTTTTCATCCAAAATGTACATTCTTATAAATGTTTAAAAAGAAAAACTATGAATATGCATTCACTAATTAATTCTATGTTATTGATGTGCATTCCCTTGTGTTGATCGTTGATCGTTGACTAAAATAGTTTAAAACATTTTTATTAATGATGTGCATTCTTATGAACATTTAAAAACGAAAGTTTGGAAGGGTAGATGTTGTAAGGTGCTCTACAACCCAGTATGAGAGAGATGTTGTAACGTGATGTAATGTTTATAAAAAAATAACAAAATAACGTTTGTAACAAATAATTAAAAAAATTCATGTCGGCTCATAAAATAAAAAATTATGGAAAGTATTTAAAAAAGTATGGGGAAGATGTTGTAAGGTGATGTAACGTTTATAACAAAATAACGTTTGTAACAAAATAAAAAAATAAGGTTTGTAACAAAATAATTAAAAAAATTCATATAAAAAAATTATGGAAAGTATTTAAAAAAAAATCCATGTTGGTTCATAAAATAAAATATTATGAAAAGTAATTAAAAAATAAATGTTCGTTTATAAAATAAAAACTTAATACTTAAACCCGGATCTATCAATCAAGAGAGATCAAATTTCTTGAGTTTAAATTTAGAAAAAGAAATACACCTCAAGAAATTGGATCTCTCGATACTTGATAGATACATAGAGAGATCTATGTTGTTTAAGAATAAAGAAAACATGGTATGTAAGCATTATACATGAAATATAACAATCTATACAATAACAATACAAATCAACTCACCGTAAAACAACACAAACAAAAAGTTTTAAGAATAGAGAAAACATGGTAAGTATTTTTGTTTAAGAATAGAGAAAACATAGTAAGTAAGCATTATGCATGGAATATAACAAACTAGAAATATAAGAATAAAATCAATATAAGAAAGAATAATATGGAATATGAATGATACAAACTTTTTCATTTTATTTTTCTCTGGTCAATATCATTGTCTTTCCTTCTTCTTTTTTTCTCTTTATGATAGTGATTATTTTTTAATATATATTTTTTTAAAATAGATTTAAAATTTTTATGCAAACTAATTATTGATTTGAATAATTATTATTTTTAATTATTAGAAAATTATTTAATTTGTTTTATATGGAAACATATTTAAATATAAAGTAAAAAAAATATCTTTACATATTATGTATATATTGATCCATAAAAGAAAAAGAAAAAGGAAAATTGGCATTACATATTTTGTGTTATTGTTATTTGTTTATTCAATATAACATTGATATTTCTTTATAAACATTATTGGGTGAAATTAGAATGTACTATAGTAACAAATTGGATATCAATTTACAAGGGTTAGCCACATCAAGTAATAGATAGAAAACATCAAAGAGTTAAACAATAAATATTATAAATATGATTTCTCTTAATGTTTTAAAAGTGTGAAAAATAAATAAATTTGTGCAATCATGCCTTAGAGGCATCATAGAAAAAGTAGTAAGAACTAATACATAAATATTTTTATGTGATACAAATTCAACCTTAGTATGGATTTAAACATATACTTTGTTTCAAGTTTGTTTGCCATTGATGTTGGTTCCTTCGAAAATAGTTTTAAACATTTTTCATCGAAGATGTACATTCTTATAAATGTTTAAAAAGAAAAACTATGAATATGCATTCACTAATCAATTCTTTGTTATTGATGTGCATTCCCTCATGTTGACCATTGACTAAAATAGTTAAAAACATTTTTATTAATGATGTGCATTCTTATGAACATTTAAAAATGAAAGTTGTGAATTTGCAATTGCCAATAGAACCGAATATGGGAGACAAACCTTTGGAAGGGTAGTGTTCAATAATAAATATTAACCATATTGAGAGAAAACAATTGTAACAAGGCATGATGAATACTATCATTTGTTTATTGAAGAGTTTAGAAGATAGTACATAAAACCCTTTGAAATACAAATATTCGTTATAGAAAGTAACAAATGAAATTAGGGAGATTTAGATTGGGATATAGAAATGCTTTCATCGCCCAAAGGAAACTTATTTAACATACAAATACAAAAAGCATTATGAAGACATGGTTGATGCCCCTTCAAAATTAAAACATTAATTTTGACTTGGGTCTAGACATACAAAACCTATTTGATACTTTAAAAAATAATTCTAGATACTTAAATGGGGTTGAATGGATATCCCACTTCTTCAACATAAAATGTGCCTTCAAAAATCTTCATCTAGACTAAACACAAATCTAGTTTCCATTAAAATTGGACACAACGGAAACCTTTTGATAATCCCTTGCCCTTTTCTCAAAGAAATTTGTCTTTCCTTTGAATAACACCAAACTCTCAAGCCAATACCATATCTTTCATATTGCCTTTAATAAACCAAATTTAAAATTCATCACTTGTAAATAGTTACTAAAGAGAGATCAAATCCATCCAATCGAAAGGATTTTGTGCATTATAAACTTTAGCACATTCCAAGGCAATGTGGATGCATAAAAAAAATATGTTTAAGGATCAATCCCACTATAGTACCACTTAATCATGACAATAATCATGAAAATATGAATGCGATGGTTTTGATTAAAATAATATATGTAACTTGAAAATATGCTCACCATCAATCTATCAACAAAAAACTCAACATATTGACTCATAATCTTGGAAATCATCCCCACAAGGTCTTATGGAAGAGCATCACATACAAATTATATTTCAATATTTGTAGCATAAAAAAGTATCTTCCTTGCTTTGTCATCACTTGGTGTGTTGTTCAATAGGCTACAAAAACCATTTCCTAATGTTCATATTTTCAATACCATTTATATCCATACCACAATGGCAACAAAAAATGCTATCCATCCATATCATACCTATAGAGGAAGCATGCAAAGTCACAATGGAGGTATTCATCCATTAAAATGAGCTCATTGGTTAACATTTGACTAAGCATCAATGCTCTTTCCTTCAACAAAAATATTGCATAAAATTGCAATAAGCAAACATTAATTGAAAAAATTTCAATCCAAAACAACATAAATAAAATAGCACTACCCTACATAATTAATCAACATCCTTGCACCATACCACAATGGAAACATATAATTTCAAACACTTAATATGGTATTGGTTACATCCTAACATAGATCCATTTTAACCCCAATACCTAGATCAAAAACCCCAAACACAAACCTCACAACTTAAAAGATCTATGATTAAGATGGACCTATTCTAGTTTATCTATTTTTCAACCTTATGGTAACTAATTAAAACTAACAAAAAGTAAGTTTTAACCCTAGGTGTATAATCACCTTGCTTCTGCATGTAACCAGTACACCCACATGCTCCATGTAGGTAGGAAAAAATAAAATTTTAGAAGCGTGACCAAAAAACAAAAGAAAAGAAATAAACTCCTTACCAAAGAAGAAAATTTGCTCAACACAAGCAATTGCAATAGTCATTTCTACAAATCTTTCGACATTGCAAAATCCATATAAAATTTATTGTAAATGAAAATTATGGTCTTGTAATAACAATAAAATCATAATCCCTCAAAAACAATTGGTGACATTGTATAACTTTCAATCTAGTTAAGAGCCCAGTCTTATTTGTTTTCCACACAAGAAACAATGCCAAATGCATTGAATAGATGATTATTTTCTTCATGGTCTTTAACACATGTCTCCAACAACAAATTGTACATATCTACTTACCGTCATACACTATGCAAATTCAATGATGGAATGAGAAAAGGGAAAAGGAAGAAGAAACCCTCTCTTTTATCAAATAGTACCTAAGTGAATATTTTGAATATATTTAGTTCCTCTACACAATTTCATTGTATATGCCTTCCAATAGTACCTAAAATTGGTACTGGGCAAGGAGGAAACCAAATCAAGACCATATCGTTGGGGATGAAATAGAGACCAATGAGATCCAACATACGATAGCCTATTTGGAGACCTAAATGGCTCAAATGGTCATGGATATGTCTAAAATGGATTGGAAAATCATTGTTGTGATTTCATTGTCATTGACTTGGTTTCCACTTCGATACAAGAGAATAAGAAGAAAAATAGAGGAACATCAAGACATGGGAAGGGGAGATAGGTTGTGAATTTGAATCAATGGTTGCAATAGCTAGAAATTTATTTTAGTGTTCATGAGGCTAGTGGAGCACAAAGAAAATCTTTTGTACATTTTAAGTTGAAGGTCATGCTTTGATGTGGTAGGAAAGCGGTGAATGCTAGAAGACTATGCAATGAACTACTAGTGATAGGTTAGGAAGTGTTTAAGGACATGATTAAGTCATTGTAGAAATTTCATGGAAAAAAAACTATAATTGCTTTTAATGCAAGGGATAAAGTTCACCTCTTTCCTAAAGGTTTCTCGAATCCACGGGGGGGTCAGTTGGTAGGAAATATCCTATCACGTCCATTCATATTGGGGAATAAACTATGATACAAAAATGAGAAAATATATTGCCTTGTATTAAGGGGCCAAGGGGGCTTAATTATGTTATATGGAAATACAAATATTTAGGGTATATTTTATTACATTTTGTGCAGAAGCAGTGGAGGGGAGGTCGACAAGGGATTTTCCATGTAATCACCCTAGAATACCTTGTGAACAAAATCCAAGCTAATTCGTTGACTTTACAATTTACTCATCGCCATTACCTGTATGTTTATAGGTACATATGATAATCATCTCAACATATAGCATATGCATAACAATACAATATCATGAACATAGGTTTCTTGTTCTCTCTAAATTGTGAACTATATTATCATGATTCATTGGCAAATCACTATCATGCATGAATATATAAGCAACTATTACCAAAATATCATCTATAATTCAAGAAATATCTTCAAAGCATCCATTTAATACATGGATTATATTAGTTCACGATGACCCTACAAAAGGTTATCATTAAATACATTCATGTTATCATCATGTTATCATATGAGTGATATGTGATCTCGTCAAGATATTGATTGTCTTTTGATCATCATTTTTCATCTTGCAGCAAAAATATTGACATTTTATAGGGGCAAGTATAGGTGACACATTAATCATGCTAAAAAATTTCAAATATTTTCCCATCAAATCATCTAGAGTCACAACAATGTATTCTTATCCAAAAAATGAAATTGAGCAATAAGCAAAATTGAGCAATAAGCTATTGATGGCATTAAGGGTATGCCTTACACTACCGAAATCAAAATCACATTTCCATGTCTAGCATCAAATTAGCAAGCACATTAGTTGTTACCTCACCATCTCTTCGCCTACTTGTGTATATTTAATCATTATGTATGGTTCTAAGGTCTATTCACATATTTGGCGTGTATTTGGCTTACCTCCCTCAAAAGATTGTATACCGAGGAGTTTTGACAACATGTCATTCCAATCCTCATTGGCTTCAATGTGCCAATCCCTAAGGTTGTAATTCAATATTGTCTTGATGATAACAATTCCTTGAGGATTTTTCTTTATTTTTTTATTTATTATAGATAGTTATACATTTATACATTAATATTTTCTAAATAAAATATATAATAGTTGTTTTTATTTTGTTTTTTTTTAATATAAATAAAAATAATAAATTTTGAAAACTTCAAATAAATAATATTTGGATTATTAACAATTTATTTATTTATTGATATAGGGTTTGAATTTAAATGTATTTATTTTTTTCAAATATTAAACTAAATAAAAATTTATTTAATATATAAACATTATTTATTTCAATATTATTAAATCACATTTGTTATGTTTATAATTATTGAATGTATAAGAAGTATTTGTTTCAATGTTATCTAATCACAATTTTCTTATTTTGTTTTTATTATTAAATTTTAAATATATTAAATAATTAAATAGATGTGTTTCCTTGTTTAAAAAAAAATTGTGTTTTCACAATGTCACAAATATCAAACTAAACTTCAATTTGCTGCTTAATTTTCCTTTATTAGAGTTCTAATAAATAAAGTAAATTTCTCTTTATTAACTTTTTATTAATATAATAAATTATAAATTAATATAATAATAAAGCAAGTAAACAATAACAAAAACTATAGATTATTATTTTATCATTATTATGATAATAAATTAGTCTTAGTTATTAAAACCAAACCCATTATTCATTGTTTTTTACTTATTACAGAATCTAATCCTTTACATTTTCTCGTCATATGGATGTGAGTGCGCCAAAAACTAAGCTGCCGCAACAATAGTTCGTGCTTCAGCTATTGTCTGATCATTTTGGCAACAAAGTGTTGTACGAATATAGTATTAGTGGGTGATCCACATAGAACACTTAATTAAATTTAATATTTTTTATCATGAACTAATCTGGATATTGAAACACTATACACTTTTACCGAAGGAGGTTTTAGACTTCTGTTGGTGGAATTTAATGTACTCAAAGTACATATGAGGTATTTACTCCACCTGTAGATCTCGTCACAGTATACGTTTAAATCTCAGCCATGTATTAACCTTTTGGATCTTTAACCCGGTTTGTAAAACATAATTGCAACTCTAACGAGCCGGATAGATTATGATTGTGCAGTTTTAATTGCAAATCAGAACAAGCGTGGAAGGACCGAGGCAAAGCTAGACGATATAGCTAGCCGGACGAGCTCATAAATGTGAAAAGATTTTTTATTTTTTATTCTAATGTTAAACATACAGATACAAATTTCATTTTTGTAATTTGATTATAGTTTTTAATGTCAAAGAAATTTTGGATATCAATCGATTTCGATATATGGTGCCTTCGGCAAGTATAAAAAAGTGGTCTGAAATCAATTTTGCCACTCATTGGATTTCTTGGAGGATCTCATTGGATTTCTTGGAGGATCTCAGCTTTTAATATATGTACACTACTACAATAAATGGATAGTAGAATTGATGGAAACCTCGACCTACTAGCCTACACGTGGCATGGTAGATATCCAGCTCCTAGAATTCGTACTCACAATAATTTAATCTCGACTATGGTGAAAGATTGGAATGCAACTCACTCTTTCGAACTCACTCCTTCGAATTTTCTAGGGTTTGTTCAATGAGCCTGGAGGGTTCTTTCTCTGCGAGACTCTGTTGCATGCAAATGGTTACTCATCTCCTGGGTTGACTCGACGTGAACCAATTTGGGATTTCTCCTTCCAGTATGCTTCTTATACCCATTTTATCTTCAGTCTCTTACGCTAGTCTGGTTAAGGGTTGACTTGAATAACGAATGTTTTGATACGCAGGATTTGTAGAGGTTAGCCTATCTACCCGTCCAGGTTTTTTCGTTCAAGCTCGACCATTTTACTACTGCTTTAAAGGGTATGTCACGAAACACTGTAGCGAACTCTTTTCCTACTTCAACAAAAATAACTGGCACTTATGGTATAAGTTTCTGTGCAAATTTGTTATTTCGCTGGATATTTAGTTCGTGCTGATCAAATAGGCTCAACCTTTAATGTACCATAGTGTACACTGTTTGCATCACTAGTGTAAAACGTTTTAAAATTCCAATATTTTTAAAGTAAAGCGTAACTTTGGATGTGAAGTTGGGTTCTGTATCAGATTCACAATTGAGTTTCCAGCGTGGTAACCCCATTTCCTGCCTACCAGATTTACCATCTTAAGGACTAATCGATCCAAGTAGCAATGTCAGGTAGGTTCAATCCCAGTGTTGAGGCACTCATTTAAGGTGCCTATGCCTTCTTGGTTGGATATTTTGAAACAATGGACCATACTTACTGACAGATGCACCTTTTTCTGAAGTTGACGAGCTGATTGTTGATTAATTACGTTTATAATGTGAGCTTAGACATATTCTTAGAGACTGCCCCAATAGAGACCTTATCTTGCGGGATAAAACTTCATCATGTATGGTATTTAGCATTTTTCGGACCCTGGCCATTGCTTACCTCCCACGAAAGATCCTTGGCTGTATATTAATTTATAGGGGGAAATCTCCACCATTTATGGCAACTTAAACCTTATGACCCCGTCGATAGACACCATTGCTGCTGTAAGATGTGGACCGTTGATTTTATTTAGCGGGGTGAACCATGGTCATTCGTGGTACTAGCTATAATTGTCTCTGCTACCTATGCTGCCACCTAGAAGTTAAGTAAAAGCGGAGGGGGATGTTGATGTAGCTACTAAGCATTAGGATGACCATCATACCTAGTGGCAGATTACTCCATCTATTTTAGTTTTCTTTCTTTTTATTTTTTAGTTAGATAATAGACAGTAACATAATTATATTAAAATTCAAGATAATATTGACAAGGATTACATATCCACCTGGATGCCTGACTCACTAGGGAGATCGACAATTAGGGTCAACATCTTATAAAAAGGTATGATTTGACGGCTTGTAGAACGTTATTTCCTTTCTATGTATTTGACAGTTGGTCATAAAATGGACACGTCTCTGGTTACCAAGTGTCTCTTTTTAGTTGCAGAGTAATCTTCCAGGAAGATGCTAGTTCTCAGGAATAATAATTTTAGATAGATAATATGGAACAACTTCTACTTTGGGCATAAAAAATTTCAGACCCTAGATTTGACATTCACGAGATTACATCTCCCGTCATAGTTTTTAATACTTGTCTGAAGGTATATCCAATACGTATTTTTTCTTCCCTTCCGTTGGCTGAAGTATCAGTTGTTGTTGATGATTGAAGATTGGTGTGTAATGCACACCTGCAAATCATTGGCCATTACTAGCTATTACATCACATCCAAACTGCAGCTAATTTTTAATAATGTATACAATACTTACTCTTTCTCCACTTCCCACGCGAGTATGTAATCTTAATAATATATGCAAATCCTTAGCGGTTACATCTAGAGTGAGGCTATGTTCAATCTTATGTTTCATTCTTTCATACAACATGTTTACAATGTGCAACAAAGTTGGATAGGACTCTTCGGCGGCCGAGAATTCCATAATTTTTACTTCTAATTCATAGACTTGGTGGACGGCGAAATTGAAGGATAACCTAAACACAATTCTTTTTTGAGATTCAACTTTGCTAATATGGCAAAGGAAAGTAAAGAAGATTTTACTGTTCCTCCACATTGACCCCATGTTGACCTTCAAATTTTGTAATCCTCCTTCCAAAGGGTTTTTTCCAATTTTGTTGAATTCTGAATGAAATTATTTGTGAGATGATCCCGTGGATTAGATATGATTCTCTTGTTTTCTTTTTAAAGATTAAATTAAGTAGAATTTTTTTTACAGTAGGTTTAGGTAAATTTTTTTTATGATAATTAACTGGTAAGTTAAAAAAATGTTTTATCACCATAAATCTCATTTAATTTTATTCCCCATGTTTGGTATAATAAAACAGTTTTGATCGGGCGGGATTTAAATAGTGAAACGTGGCATATCAATTTCAAGGATAGGCAAGAGAGTTATAGAATCATTCGAGTTTCATCAATCAGTGTTTGTATTACTGGCCCAATTTGAAATCGAATTGATCAAACAGAGATCAACTCTGTGTCATCGATTACAGGGTTCGATCCAATGATAAAACGAATTAATTTCATTATTTCCGATGTTGGATTTCATACACAGTTACAATGTTTCCATTATCAATCGGGATCAATTTGAATTCTAACACTACCAATCGGTATTTATAATACTGACCCAATTTGGAATCGATTTGATCAAACAGGGATCGAATCTATACCTTCAATTACAGGGTCCGATCAAATGATGAAATGAATTCATTATATTATTTTGATTTATTTAAAATTCGTTTGATTTCCCCTCTTTTGGTGTTTCCTAAATTCGAAACCCAATCATGAATTGGCCCTTGAATTTCCTTGAATACCTATATTGAATATATTGAGTTATATTTGGCACACTCGTAATTGAAATTTCCATTCTTATATGCAAGGAATCCTTCTTAATATTGTATTGGAACTGACATGAACATAGGTGAAAATCTAAATCCTTGTTTACATACCTTATGTGTTATCATTACCATGAAATGGTATCATATAAGTTTCACCATCTGTGTATCTTTATATCTATTGCATGATTGAAACTTAACAATGGATATTTTTTCCTCTCTCGTAAAGATAAAATGAATTAGATATATTAACCGACGAAAAGGTAACTAAATGTTGCTAATTCCCTTGATTGCAAGAATAAATGTAGAGGAAGTGAAGGCAATTCATTGAATCTTGTGAATGACCCAAATCCAAGATATGCACAGGATCATATGGTGTTATTGGAAAGTAAGAGGAAGTTTTCTATGTTCATTTGGGTTCAAACATCAATGATGCTTGTTTTGATAGGAAGGTAGGGAAGTCCATCCACCAAAGGGTTTCAATTTTGTATTTTTATGGAGTTTAATTTATTAAGCTTATAGAAAACACGAGCTCTCTATGGCTATATTTGTATTTACATGATATGAAATTTGTAGATTGGTAGGTTGTGGTTTGAAACATCTGTAATTCTCCTCTTTTCTAAGCATTGCATTGACTATTGGACTATCTGTCTTTTACATTCTTTGTTACATTGATCTCTTGATGGGTTTCCTTTTACTCATTTTACCTTCCCCATTACTATTTCATTGGGTCTTCCACAATCCAATGCTACAAATTGATCACTCGCCCCTGCAATCTCAGTGGGATCATTGATAGTAGTATACTACTACTTTATTTAGCATCTTGTTTGCTTTATACTAAGATGCATTAGGGATCTTGTTTGTTACACCTTGATAATATGATATAAAGGAGGTATTAAAAATGGGTTGATAAAAATGGATATCTACAATATCTGGTGAAAATAGGGGTTTTCTTAATTGGAAAGGTATATTGGGAGGGGGGTTCAACAATACAATTTTAGGAGGCATTTTCCAATATTTAGTGAAATTAGGGATATTCTTTAATATCCTGCGAACGATGGTGTTATGTAACAAGTTCACTGAGTGAACCCACCGTGCTCGAATCTTAACCTTGTGAATTTTCAACCTTAGGGTTGTTTTGAAATATAAACAAAACAACATAAAAAAATTAACTATATGTCAACTCTTAGCAACCACAATCTAGTAGGCAATTCAAGACATAAGATATCAATGTACTCCAATAAGTTTTATTCCTCTAGAAAATTATTATAATGCATATAAAAGATCTGAGAACACTTATGATAGTTGTAAATACACCTATAAACATGCTCTTATATTCTTCAATTATAATGTTAAATCTCTTAACACATTAATCACCCTTAACTTATGTCAAATTAACCAGACATATGAGTTAGAAACTACAAACTATGAAGAATATAGATGGTTAAAAAACAAATCTACAATAAGACAAGTATTTGACACTTGGAAATTCATATGAATTTAGTGTGCATACCATAGACTTATCACAAGGTTAGTACAATCCTATAGCTTTCCAAGGCCTTAACTAGATAAAACCAAGAAAACCATAACTCACACCAAGGAGATCCAAAAAGCATGCATAACTCAAGCATGTCCTCCAAGACAATGAAACTCCTCTTCTTCTTCACTTTAACAAGCACAACCTAATGTTTCATCTAAAAAAAAAATCTCCAAGGGATTAAACCCTAACCCTAGTCTTCAATATGCTCCAACAAGCCAAAAACCCAATGAATCCAAGAGAGATGGAGAGAGAGTTCAAGGGCATAAAAATATCTAAGAGAGAGAGGAGAAGTGGTGCACTCCTCTTGATCATGTATCTAATAGAATAATGGAAAATAATGAGTTATGGATTAATTATGAGTGAAGGAATCTCTCCTTCCTCTATATATATGAGAGTTAAAGGAGGTCAACAATACATATGTGGGCCAATGCCCTTACAAGATACCTACAATAACACATCTAGATTCACACATGCGGAGTGATACACTCCAAAGGTACACATATCAAGGTTCAAGGTGATGTCATCCATAAACAAGGATCCAAAGAGCACTCCACAAGGTTTGTCCAACACTCCTTGTACAAGCCTCCAAAGACTCCAACAATCCTCCTAGTCCATGTACTCCACTAGGTCCACTATCCCTACATGAACACTTTCACAACCCAAGCATCCCTAAGCCAACTCCAAGACTCCATGCATGCATCCAAGCTACCATGTGTTGTTTAGGGGCCAATTCTCTCCTCCAAGATGAAAAGTACTCCTTCTAAGTACTCCTCCTAAGTACTAGAGTGTTATCTAAGCAAGTAACAATATCCATATGGCCATAATGTATAATGTCACTAATGTTTTCAGGATATCTCCAATGCCCAAGGAAAGAATAATATGCAAGAAACCACTTGATTTTAAGCAACCACTGAATAAGCCATCTCCAATGTGTAAATCCATATGAAACCATCTCTCATGTGCAAATCCATCATGGATTCTCCAGGGGATAAACATACACCTTATACACCACATCTCATGAAGCACCCCCAAACATGGTGTAAACACTTTTATAGCAACCACAAAAGCTGACACTCTCTCTTTACAAGGAGACTGTTTTCACAAACACTTAGTCGAATCCCTTTGGAACTCCACCAAACCTGCCACAAATAAATTTGTACATGTTGTAGTCCTAGAATCAACCCTTGTCTCCTAAAAAGAAGTTGTCACCTATGCTATCAAAACATATATAACCTCAAAAGAAAATTGACCACCTATGAATCTTAAGGAACATAAGCAACCTTCCAAACCCCAACATCCCTCAAGTCAACATCACGAGCCAAAATATTTGAAGACCACATCATGAGTTTCCTAAGCGATCTTGTAAAGATAACCACAATTCCATACAAGACCAAGACAGGTGGATCGCATCTATCAAAATCACAAAGATAGAAATATGCACAAGTCAATCGATCGAGAAATACAAAACTTGTGGTTTAGTTAACAATCCATACAAGGATATCAACAACCTATGAACATGAGAATACCTCTAAACGCATTAAAATCATCCACAATCTAAAATAACCTGATCTAGGTCAACTCTCTCATCCCTGGAGAATCATAAAGCAAGAGTAGGATCATGGTCAACACCCTCCGTCCAAGAGAATCCATCAATCATATCCATGTACTTTGCATTAATATCATCAATTGCAAACATGGAATGAATAATAGCATCATCCTCCATCAAGGTATCGTGCCTCTCCTCCTTAATATAATTAAAAGGCTCACAAATGGAAGAAACAAATGAAATATGACTAGCATATATCCAAAGAGGTATACTCACCCTCATTGAAGATCTAGGTGCTCCTACATGCTCTCAAGCCTCCTATAATACATGAGAGATCCATCTCAGTTTCCCGTGGGATAGAGTGGAAGGTGAGGGCATATTTGACCCTAATCTTACCTCATCCATACATGATTTTGAATTCTCAAATCTCTATATTAGTCTTGGAACAACAACCTCCTCTTTATCTTCGATCACTAAAGAAGACTCATGTGAAATAGAAGGCCTCACATTCTCATCAAACTTCACATCTCTACTCACTATCGTCTTCATTTGCATTCAGATATAGACCTTATAAGCCTTGGAAGTGTCATTGTATCCAACAAAAATACCTCTTATACTCAAGGATTCCAACTTTGTCCTCTTCTCCTCTAGCACATGAAAATAAATTGGACAACCAAACACATGGAAATGAGATACATCTAGTTTAACACTATTAAATGAATTCTTTCATGGCATCTCCTTCAAGGTCCTATGAAGGCACTTGATCAATATGTACATTGTTGTATTACAAGCCTCAACCAAAAATAACATTGGAAAATCCATGTCATGAATCAACGGATTAGTAGTCTTAATAATAGATGTACCTAGGGAGGATTATATGGAGGATTAATGGGATAATGTATGTAATAGGGATATAACGATGGAATAGGCCCACTTGTAATTGGTGGGTAATAAATAATCCCACTAGGTAGTTAGAGAAAATAATATAATAATAAGGGGTAGTTGGCATATACCCCCTAGGAATACTCATGATAAAGTGTAAATGCACAGTAATATCTTTGTATTGAAATATGTTGGATGTATGGTTTTGTAGCAAGCATGTTTTTTGGAGGGATTCCTTCCATAAGGAGTGTTTGATGGTGTTGCCCTACCTTAAGGGTTCTTTCCATGTTCTTGTGTGTTAGAGTTTGCACTTTAATTCAATTTAGTTAGATCTTTAAATTGAAAGATCGACAAGCACATGAAAACACAAAAGACAAGAATTTTCCTCAGGGAAACCATAAAGGAGAAAACCCCACAACTTCCTCAGAAATAGATTTGTCACTAGTACAATATCAAACAAGATGGAAAACCCAAAATATAAGATGTCTTCTACTGCTCTCTCTCTCTTTCTCCTCCGGCGAACTTGTCTTCTCTCTCACTTGGTGCGAACTTGCTTGAGTGAGTGTGAGTGCCAAATGAGAGAGTGACTCTCTCTATTTATACTTTATGTGTGGGTGACCTAATTTTTCAATGGGTCCGACCTCACTTACCTAACTGGGATGACCTCTCCTAGGGAGACTCAAAAATACATTTTACATTTGACCTTTGGGGAACTATTGCCCCGTCTTACAATGGAGGTTTTACCTCGATATTCTAGTATGAACAAATACAATAATGACATCCTTGAATGGAGGAAAAAAATCTTCAACCAAGGTACAATAAAAGTACAATAAAAAATATAATAATAATATACAAATGAATATCTTCTGAAGTTACATTCACAGCAACATTCCCTCTTAACTAGGAAGGTATTCTCTTGTCGCAGTCATCATCACTCTAGACACAAACTCTGGAAAATGTCATCATTGTTGGCCCTCATCATCGTTGGATCATCATCAATGTTGGAACATCATCAACACTGGATCATCATCGTCATTGTTGCAGCAATCCTCATCTCATTGATCATTGACTAGTGACATCTCTTGAATCCATCTGTCACGAGAAGTTATACAGAGCCAACCCTTTTTCATGTTGGATGTAGGCCTATCTCTCATCTAGGTATTCATCATTTCTATGAGCAAGCCATCAAGTAGGTACATCCCAGGACCACATATTACATTGCCACAACAATCACCTGCGTCTCCTACTATCATCGTATCTGTATCATCTCATCATCACACATGGAGTACAGCCCAGGTGCATACATCATGTCCAACAGACCACCTGCGTCTCCCACCTAGTGGGTACATCCCAGGAGCACCCTAGATGCATTACATATCTCATGGTCAACCTACGTCTTCGAACATGTGGATATAGCCCAGGAGCACCCCAGGTGCATTACGTTCCTGTGGACCACCTACATCTTCCACCATGTAAGATACAGCCCAGGCGCACCCCAGGTGTCTTTATGACCCGTGGACTCACCAGCGTCTCCAAACATGTGGATACAACCTAGGATCACCCCAGGTGCATTACATCCCTATGGACCACCTGTGTCTTCCACCATGTGAGATACAGCCCTGGTGCACCTGCGTCTTCCGGTCTCATCACTCCCTCTTTCGAGGAACATCGATCTGGATAACTCCAAGCCTCTCTATGAAGTACTGGAACTTCACTCTCACTAATGGCTTGGTCAACACATCGGCTATCTGCTCGTCTGTCACCACATACTGGAGCTTCACTGCTCCTCTCTGCACCATATCCAGGATATAGTGGTACTTGGTCTCAATATGCTTCGACTTGTCATGGAACATCGGGTTCTCAGACAACTTCACACAACTCTGGTTGTCATAGAAGATACAAGTCGCCTCGAGCTCAAGATCAAACAAATCTGGAAGTAGCTTCTGAAGCCATACTTCCTCACAACTATCCAAACAAGTTGCAACATACTCTGCTTCGGTTGTACTCAGTGCCACGCATGATTACTTCCTGCTAAACCAGGAGATCACATTGGATCCCAAATTGAAGCAGCATCCTGATGTGCTCTTCCTGTCTGTGGCACTTCCTTCCCAATCCGAATCAACATAACCATGCGGGTTAATCCTTGGATTCATCTCATAATTGAGCTCATACTCAATTGTACCCTTCAAGTACCTCAATATATGTTTTGCAATTGTCAGGTGAAAATTCCTCGGATCTGTCAGGAACTGGCTCAGGGTGTTCATAGAAAAACATATGTCTGGTCTTGTGTTCGTTAAGTACATTAACGAACCATTCATCTTCATGTACATCGTGGCATCAACTGTCTCTGAAGAAGCGTCACATAGTATCTTCAATTTCGATGCCATAGGTGTGGCCATTGCCTTGCAGTCCATCATTCTAAACCTCTTCAGAATATCTACTGCATATTTTCCTTGACCAAGGAAAATCCCATTCGCACTCTGCCACACCTCTGTGCCTAAGAAGTAGTGCATCATTCCCAGGTCCTTCATCTCGAATTTCGTGCAAACCTTCTCTTTGTATCTGCAATGAGCTCATCCTCCCCTGTTACAAACATGTCATCTACATATAGTAGTAGTATCACTAGTATTCCACTGTCATGTCCCAAATTTGGTATTGGGTCACAATGGCCTAATCACATTGGCTTTATTCATTAGAGTTTGTCAAATTGATGCTAAAGGTCAAATAATTGCCAAGGAGGAAAATTACTAGTTTCCTAGGTTTGGGGTGGAAGCTCTGGGATTTGGAATAATGGGGATAATAAATGATGTTTGAACATTAGAATGGCATAAATATTTAATAAAGGATATAAATAAATATATACAAGTGAAAATCAAAGTGGCATTTCATCATGAAGACACATGGAAGAAGTGGGACCCACATATGGCTAGATTTCCCCACTACACTTGGCATCATTCTCTCACCAATTCGAATTCAAGGTGAATGGTAACATACTTGGGGGAGTCCAAAAGGTATTATTCATTGCATTACTCATCCAAGGTCGAAATATAGAGGAAGAGTAACTCCCATGGAAGAGGAAGAGGCAATTTGGAGCTAGTGAGACACTTGGGCTAGATTCCCTAGCTCTATGACAACAATGATGAAGATGCTATGACACCTATGACACAAATCAGACCTGAAGGCTGACATATGAAATATATGACATGTCAGGGCTAAAAATAGACTCCAAGAGGGCGCTCAAGGGTGTTAGGGCAGCTAAGATGCTTCCACATGTGATTTGGTGGAAGTGGGAGACTAGGAATTGTTGTACAAGTGGCGTTCTTTGGAATCTCTTCCCAACTTGAGTTGGCATGAGTCTCTTGGAAGGAATTCGACCCATGGAGGACATTAGAAGTTTATAAATGTCAATAACAAATAATGAAACCAGCTTTTGATCATTTGTAGAATTTGCAATTGCATTTGTGAAGAGGGAGAGCTAGTGGATGACTAGTTTCTTGCCTTAGCCAATTTCGAGGGTGAAAGATTCCCATCCAAGTTGGTAATTGGAAAGGCCATTCAGACCTTTCATTTGGAGCTTTAATGGAGTCTTTATTTGCAGGTGTAAGCTACAGGGCAGCTCATGGTTTCTTCTATTGCAGCTCACTCCTTCAACCATTTCCGGTTTTGATGGCATATTCTTGATCCTTGAGGGAGGGCGTTTTTGGTGAGCTATTGTACTCTTTGGGGAAGATTTTAATGCCCAATTTCTTTTGTAATATGAATTAAATACTCTGTTCTTCATCTCCAAAAAGTTTCAGGTCGAAATTCCAAGTAGAAATGTATAAATCTCATTTTTAATGGAAGAACAATGCCATTTCCCCACTACCTTGTTGTGAGCCAATGTATTGATGATGATTTCGAATGAATGGATGATTATCTGATATATTTGTGATCAATATACTGCCATTGATGTATTATACAAGTTTCATGTACTGTACTTGAGCATTTGAAGCATTTTTACTCAGTTTAGTTGTATTGGGAGGTGAAATAGTGCCATTTCCCCAAGGGTCGAATTGGGGATTTTTGCAGTTGAATGGGAGAGGGTGAGAACAGTTGTAATAATCCATTAATGGTGAATATGATACTTTAATAACATACTTAACACATTACATACCTCTGTTCAGAAATTTGAGTGGGTTTGGAGGCACTTGGGAAGCCATTTTCATTGTTTACCCCAGGGGGATTTGAACCCCAAATTACTAGTAAAATTGCATAATTGGTCCAGAATATTAAGAGAGTTTGCAGAGGTCTTTTGGTGGCCATATTTCATACATAAACATCATATTCAAGTTCTAATATCATTCATACACTTTCCTTGAAGATTTGAAGGCATTTGGAGTCAATTTGAGACCTAGAGACCAATACTAGTCAAAGGAAAATCACTAGTAAAGTTACCTACATTGATTGGAATTGAAAGAGGATTTGCAGAAGTATTTTAAAGGTCCAAAGGCATCCCTGAAACACATATTTATGTTCTAATATCATTCATACACCTTCTCAGGAGATTTGGGATCATTTGGGGCAAATTTGGGACCTAGAGATCAAAACTAGTCAAAGGTCGAACAAGGGAAAAAAGTGGAAAATTGCAATTTTAATAAAATTCCTAACAAGGGACATTACAGTGGTATCAGAGCATGGTCTTGGAACCTTATGTGGTAGAACATTAATGAAGACCAGGAGTCAAAGAAATAAGCCACCACCCTTAGAAACTGAAACTGGATGTACTTTGGTGAAAGGGAAGAAGTAGGAGAAGAAGTACATTCATTGGTCACCATGAGTAAGGATGAGAAAGGAACCTTAATGGAGAATGAGGAGTTTAGTAAATTACTTGAACCATCCTTTGAAGACAAGTGGAAACAATACTTTCAAGAGTTCATATTGTTGCTTAGTGAAATTGAAAGCAACTCGGAAAAAGTAATGAGCAATGGTTGTCTTTTCAAGGAAAAGGATGAAACAATTTATGCCACAAAAGAGGAACCTAATGTAATTGTGGAACATGAGGTACATGTTGATATGCAGGTTCTTGAAGATACTACACTAAAACAAGAAGAAGGACAAGCACTTGTCCTTGTTCAAAGGGATTATGAGTTGCCTCATGGAGAGAGTTGCAAAGCCTTGGAAGAGGTACGTGATCTCACAATAGTTGGACCAACCAGTTATGGAGAAGATGAATTAAATATTTCAATGGGTAAGAGTTGTAAAGAATTAAAGTTGGTTCATAATTCCTCACCCCACACTTCTTTTCCAGCCACATCACTTTGGGATGAAAATTGGGTGAAAGGTTTTTTCCTAGTGGTGCCACATGAGGGGTATGAAACTCCTACCTCTCCTTTTGATGATGACATGAATAGAGCACCTCATTATTTAGAATTGCAGCAGCATATTGCTTTACCTTATGATGATACATATCCTCATGGATGTATGGATGAGACTTCTTTGAGTCCTTTGAATTCTCCTTGTTTTTCCTGCTCATTATTTGGTTCAGATTTTAGTGGAGATTCTTCATTCACTTCTTGGATGAAAGAATGCATGGCTGAATATTTTGATGCATATCACATTCTCTTGGAGCAGCACTATTGGACATGGGATCCTCACCTATGTCATTGGAGCAGATTTGATGGGTCACTTGAAGATTGTATGCAATTGGAAAATGGTGGTCTACATGCTTGGAGGTATAAGCACTTTCATGACTCTTTGATGAAGCATCTCCTTTATGTACATTTTCATAATGTTGTTATGTACTTTGATGATATATATTTTGTACTCATGATGTTTGGAAGAATGCATACAAGAAAATGGGATCCAGGAATCCTCTTATCTGATGGTATGGGTTGGAGAGCACTTTTAATTGTCGGGGTGCAATACAAGCAATGGGACCCTGGAATAATTTTTATCTCATTGGTTTCATATTTTTTGGGGGAAGCAAGCAGTATGGGAGATGGATTCCCCACTTAATAAAGTGATTTTAATTAGAGTAGTGCAGCAGCAAGCATGGTGGTTCCTCTCTAAAATCTTCATGGAAACTCAAAGACTCAAGGTTGGGCAATTCAATGGCAACTTCAAAGAATTATACAGAAAGCAGGTTCTTCAACACCCACATTTAAAATTGCTTGAGGACAAGCAATATTGGGAAGGGAGGACTTGTCATGTCCCAAATTTGGTATTGGGTCACAATGGCCTAATCACATTGGCTTTATTCATTAGAGTTTGTCAAATTGATGCTAAAGGTCAAATAATTGCCAAGGAGGAAAATTACTAGTTTCCTAGGTTTGGGGTGGAAGCTCTGGGATTTGGAATAATGGGGATAATAAATGATGTTTGAACATTAGAATGGCATAAATATTTAATAAAGGATATAAATAAATATATACAAGTGAAAATCAAAGTGGCATTTCATCATGAAGACACATGGAAGAAGTGGGACCCACATATGGCTAGATTTCCCCACTACACTTGGCATCATTCTCTCACCAATTCGAATTCAAGGTGAATGGTAACATACTTGGGGGAGTCCAAAAGGTATTATTCATTGCATTACTCATCCAAGGTCGAAATATAGAGGAAGAGTAACTCCCATGGAAGAGGAAGAGGCAATTTGGAGCTAGTGAGACACTTGGGCTAGATTCCCTAGCTCTATGACAACAATGATGAAGATGCTATGACACCTATGACACAAATCAGACCTGAAGGCTGACATATGACATATATGACATGTCAGGGCTAAAAATAGACTCCAAGAGGGCGCTCAAGGGTGTTAGGGCAGCTAAGATGCTTCCACATGTGATTTGGTGGAAGTGGGAGACTAGGAATTGTTGTACAAGTGGCGTTCTTTGGAATCTCTTCCCAACTTGAGTTGGCATGAGTCTCTTGGAAGGAATTCGACCCATGGAGGACATTAGAAGTTTATAAATGTCAATAACAAATAATGAAACCAGCTTTTGATCATTTGTAGAATTTGCAATTGCATTTGTGAAGAGGGAGAGCTAGTGGATGACTAGTTTCTTGCCTTAGCCAATTTCGAGGGTGAAAGATTCCCATCCAAGTTGGTAATTGGAAAGGCCATTCAGACCTTTCATTTGGAGCTTTAATGGAGTCTTTATTTGCAGGTGTAAGCTACAGGGCAGCTCATGGTTTCTTCTATTGCAGCTCACTCCTTCAACCATTTCCGGTTTTGATGGCATATTCTTGATCCTTGAGGGAGGGCGTTTTTGGTGAGCTATTGTACTCTTTGGGGAAGATTTTAATGCCCAATTTCTTTTGTAATATGAATTAAATACTCTGTTCTTCATCTCCAAAAAGTTTCAGGTCGAAATTCCAAGTAGAAATGTATAAATCTCATTTTTAATGGAAGAACAATGCCATTTCCCCACTACCTTGTTGTGAGCCAATGTATTGATGATGATTTCGAATGAATGGATGATTATCTGATATATTTGTGATCAATATACTGCCATTGATGTATTATACAAGTTTCATGTACTGTACTTGAGCATTTGAAGCATTTTTACTCAGTTTAGTTGTATTGGGAGGTGAAATAGTGCCATTTCCCCAAGGGTCGAATTGGGGATTTTTGCAGTTGAATGGGAGAGGGTGAGAACAGTTGTAATAATCCATTAATGGTGAATATGATACTTTAATAACATACTTAACACATTACATACCTCTGTTCAGAAATTTGAGTGGGTTTGGAGGCACTTGGGAAGCCATTTTCATTGTTTACCCCAGGGGGATTTGAACCCCAAATTACTAGTAAAATTGCATAATTGGTCCAGAATATTAAGAGAGTTTGCAGAGGTCTTTTGGTGGCCATATTTCATACATAAACATCATATTCAAGTTCTAATATCATTCATACACTTTCCTTGAAGATTTGAAGGCATTTGGAGTCAATTTGAGACCTAGAGACCAATACTAGTCAAAGGAAAATCACTAGTAAAGTTACCTACATTGATTGGAATTGAAAGAGGATTTGCAGAAGTATTTTAAAGGTCCAAAGGCATCCCTGAAACACATATTTATGTTCTAATATCATTCATACACCTTCTCAGGAGATTTGGGATCATTTGGGGCAAATTTGGGACCTAGAGATCAAAACTAGTCAAAGGTCGAACAAGGGAAAAAAGTGGAAAATTGCAATTTTAATAAAATTCCTAACAAGGGACATTACATCCACCCTCAACTTTGAAGTAAAGGTTGGAATCTTCTTTACTCTCGGTAAATCCTAAGCTCATCAGAAAATTGTCCATCCTGTCTTACCATGCCCTGGGTTCTTGCTTCAATCCATAGAAGGCTTTCTTCAACTTGCACACATGAGTCTATCTATCATGTGTCTCGAATCCTAGTGGTTTCTCCACGTACACTTCCTCTTCAACTACACCATTCAAGAATATAGCCTTGACCTCCATCTGGTGTACCTTCCATTTCATTACTACCGCCAATGCAAGTATAGATCTGATGGAAGTGTATCTTGCTACAGGTGAAAATTTCTCCTCGTAGTCTATGCCTTCCTTCTGGGAGAAGCCATGTTCCACAAATATTTCCTTGTGTTTTTCTATGCTACCATATGCAATATGTTTGATCTTGTAGGTCCATTTCGAAGTCATAACAGAATTCCCTACTGGTTTTGGAACTATCTCCCAGACATCATTCTTCATAATCTGGTACTCCTCGATCATGGAATTCCTCCATTCCTTCTTCTTTCTTGCTTCCTCGTAGTTGGAAGGTTATTTATCAATGATGTCAAATAGTATAGGGCCACATAGTTGGAGTATGGTCTGGGTCTCTTGCTTTCTCTATGTATCCCATTTGGAGCACCATACTTCTATGCATCTTGTATTGCTTCACATGCCCATGTTGGTCTTCTCTTGTGGGAGTTGTTCTCACAAGGTGGATCTACATGTTCTTATGGTTCTTCCATGTCTCGGTATTCGTGATCCTCTTGAATTTCTTCTTCCATGACTGTGTCTACGGTTCTGGGAACTTCAGGTTCTTCAGTTTCTTCAATAAGTAATTTTCTTGATTTGTTGTATGTTGAATCTTCGTTGAAAGTTACGTCTCTGTTGATATCGATCTTCTTGAATCCTGGGAAGTATATTCTATAGGATTTTAATGTGTCACTGTATCCCACGAATATTCCCTTATTTCCTGAAGGATCTAGCTTGGTTCTCTTTTCCTTTGGGATATGTATGTACACTGGGCAGCCAAATATTCTGAGATGGCTGACTTCTGGTTTCTCACCTGAGAAAGCTTATTCGGGAGTCTTGTTGTTCAATACACAGTGAGGTGTACAGTTTTGTACATACACGGTTGTCCTTGTTGCTTCTTCCCATAACTGCATCAAGATATCATGATCATGTAGCATTTCCTGCTCTACTTCCATTATTGTTTTGTTCTTTCGTTTTGCAACACCATTTTGTTGAGGATTTTAAGGAGTGCTCAACTCCCTCTTAATCCCAGATTCTCTACAAAGGTCTTTGAATTCTTATGAAGTGAATTATCTGCCATTGTTTGAATGTGAAGTCTTGATCTTCCTCTTAGTGTGATTTTCAACCAAGGCTTTGAATTTGTTGAATACTTCATATTTTCCCTTCAAGAAATAAATCCATGTCTTACGAGAAAAATCATCTATAAAAGAAACATAGTATACATACCCTCTTAATGAGCTGGAAGACATGGGACCACACACATCTGAGCGAACTATCTCCAATATTCCTTTTGCCTTTCTTTCACTATTGGGGAATGTCTTCTTTACGTTCTTTCCTTGCGCACATCCCTTGAAAATGCCTTCATGCTTTGTCTGGATTTCTGGTAGTCTTGAAACCGCTTTGCTTGCAATTGGTATTGCTCTATAGTGCACATGTGCAAGCCTCCTGTGCCATAACTCACTTCGTTCCATGGAGTCATGGACTAATGCTTGTTCCGGTTTACCTTTCAATTTGTACAAGCCTCCCTCTTGCTCTGTCATGTCCCAAAATTTTGCATTGGGTCACAATGGCCTAAGCCCCTTGGCCATACTCATGATAGTTTGTCAAATGGATGCTAAGGGTCAAATAAATTCCAAGAATGAAGTCCAAGTTAGTAATAATGTGAAATTAGATCCAAATGGACAAGGTGGGTCACATTAAGATAAATTCCCAATTCAAAGTTGTAATATACCCATCCAAATGAACTGCCATGGAGGAAAATTACTAGTTCCCTAGGTTCGAGGATGGAAGCTTGGGATTTGAAATAAGGGGGCTAATAAATGATGTTTGGACATTAGAAGGGTATAAATATTTAATAAAGGATATAAATAAATAAATACAAGGGAAAATCAAAGTGGCAATTGATCATTAAGACACATGGAGGATGTGGGACCCACACAAGCTAGATTTTATATGCCACGTGGCATCCTCCTCTTGTCATTTCGAATCCATAAGAAGCCCAAGGTTCTTGGGATGAGTTGGAAGGTCAATATACTTGGCATGAATCAATTAAGGTCGAATTGGAGTGGAAGAGTAACTCCCATGGAAGAGGAAGAGGCATTTTGGAGCTAGTGAGACACTTGGACTAGATTCCCTAACTCTCTGACAACAATGATGAAGATGTTATGACACCTATGACACAAATCAGACCTGAAGGCTGACATCTGACATATATGACATGTCAGGGATAAAAATATCCTCCAAGAGGGCGTTCAAGTGAGTTAGGGCAGCCAAAGAGACACCAATTCGAATTTGGAGAAGGAGAGGGATAGAATTGGAAGGACAAGTGGCATACTTGGGAATCTCTTCCCAAATTGAGTTGGCATGAAGCTCTTGGGAGGAATTTGACCCATGGAGGACCTTAGAAGTTTATAAAATACAATAAAAAAGAAGGATGGTAGCTTTTGATCATTTTAGAATTTGCATTTTGCATTTGGAGAGGAGAGCTAGTGGAGTGCTACTCTACTTGCCTTAGCACCAATTTCGAGGGTGAAAGATTTCCATCCTAGTTGGTAATTGGAAAGGCCATTTAGACATTTCATTTGGAGATTTAATGGATTATTTTGTTACAGTTTTAAGCTACATGGCAGCTCATGGTCACATCTCTTTCAGCTTGCTTCGACAACCATTCTTCTATTTCTTGGCATATTCTTGCTCCTTGAAGAGAGGCGCACTTGTTGAGGTGATGAACTCTTTGGGATAGCTCTTGAGGCCCCATATATTTGTAATATGATATATATAATATTTTTTTACTACTCATGAGACTCTCAGTTCGAAATACTAAGTGGAGTTATGTAAAAATACCAAACAATGCATAAATGATGCCATTTCCCCTAGATCTTGTTGTTGGAGTTTGAAGAGACACTATTTCGAGTTATATCAGTTATTCTCTAAGATTTTGTTGATGTATGGAGTGTTATTAAAGTTCTTAATAAGTTTCATTAACAGAGCATAAGCCCTTGGCACCTAAAATTCGAATTTCATAAGTCATGGTGAAAATAACTAGCTTTTCCCCCTATGTGAAATCTTGCATATAAACATATGATTTTAAGGAGTTGAAGAAGGCCATAAGAACTAATTAAGGATACATTGGGGAGATAATTAAATACACTTATCAGTACCATACCTCTGTTCATAAATTTGGAAGGGTTTAATAGCATTTGGGAAGCCATCTTTGTCCACTACCCTTGGGGGATTTGAAGCTCGAAATTACTAGTAATCTTCCCTACTTTGTCCAGATTGTAAATGAATGTTGCAGAAGTGTTTTAAGGGTTTTTAAGAATACATAAGCCTCTGTTATATGTATTAATACCTCTCAAATACCTTCAGAACCATTATACATGCATTTGGAGTCATTTGGAGACCAAGAGACCAATACTAGTCAAAGAGAAATTGCTAGTCAAACTCCCTACTTTGGACAGAAATTAAAGGAGAGTTACAGAAGCCTCTTGAAGAATCTAAAGCATCCATAAACCTCATAATTATGTCCTAATATAATCCATACACCTTTTGTAACAATTTGGTATCATTTGGAGTCATTTGGAGACCAAGAGACCAATACTAGTCAAAGGTCGAACTAGTGGAAAAAGTTGAAAATTTCACCATTTTAATAATTTTCTAAAAAGGGACATTACATGCTCTCCAATTACTGTTTCATCATTTATTGTCTTTCCTTTTGGCCACATTAGAAATTGGCCATCAACAAATTCAACCCACATTCCTTTAGCATCTAATGCTGAGATGGAGAGAAGGTTCTTCTTCAATCTTGATACATAGAGAACATCTTTCATCTTTAATGATTTTCCAAAATCTAGCTTGTAGGAAGATTCTCCACTTCCTTTGATCGGATATTGATGATCATCCCCAAGTTTCACCTTGTGAGGTGACTCATGTTCTGATAGATTGATGAAAGATTCATTGTACCCCATCATATGTTTGGATGCTACACTATATACAAGCCCACCATTGCTCACATGTGTGATGGTGCCTATGAGTGTTGAGATTATGACATATTCTTCATCACTTGAAGAATCATCCCTTTCTTCTCTGGTTCTTTTCCTTGTTGGTTCATCATCTTCGGGAGTGTGAGCATGATGCCTCTTCTTGTTGGTCTTCTTGGATGATCCTTGATTTCTGGGACAATTTCTTGAGTAATGTCCCTTCTCATCACATGTGTAACATCTAATACTGGAGAGATCCCTTCTAGGTCCATGGTGCCTTCTAGATCTTCTGTGATGATGGTCCTCCCTCTTGTTGTGATTTATTTTACTGTGAACAGTTAGAGCTTGGTCATCATTAGCTCCCATGTTCTCTTCTCTTGCTACTAGACGAGCTTCTTCTTGGGTGCATTCTTCCCATAGTCTGTTGAAGGTGATCAACTTCTTCCTGGCACATATTCCTTGAATGAATGAGTCCCATGATATTGGGAGACCATTCAAGGTGGTCATAACTATCTCTCCTTCTTCTACTTTGTCTTCAATTGCTTCAAGTTGCTCCTTGATTTGAGAGACCCTTGTGAAGTAATATTGCATGGTCTTTGAGTGTTGGATCTTCACATTGTTGAGTTGGTTCCTTAGTGTCATCTTCTGATTGATGTTCTTCCCTTTGAATATCTTCGTCAAAGCATCGAACATCTCCTTGGGAGTCTTCAATGATGATACATGAGGGATGAGGTGATATTTGATAGAATCTGCAATAATTCTCTTGGCCTTGACCAAGTTCTTCTTGTGGGTTGCCTTTTCCTCTTCTCCCTTTGGTTCTGGAACCTCCGCATTGACATACTTGTCCAAATCATTTTTTTCTAGGACAAGAGAGATTCTATACTTCCATGCTCAGAATTTGTCAGCTCCTTTAAGCTTATCCTCAAGCTTGGTGTGATTTGTCATTTTGAAATGATAACCTCAAATGGAAATAGCAAAGAATTAGTTCTTACCAATTTGAGATGCCCAATCTGGTTCTGGAGCTGGCTAACCTAGGGTTTGTCAGAGAAACCCTAATTTTCCAAACTTGGAAATTTGAATGTCTAATTGGACAGAAAGATGCGCCTCCTCAAGGCGAGTTGTCTAGCATATTCCTTTATCCGGATTGATGGAGGAAAACCCAAAAGGTTTGATGCCCTAGTTTTCTTCGGGCACTAGTGATTGGGTCAAAAATGAAAATTCTTCAAATTGAAATTTGATTCCTCCAAAACATGTGCCCTCCTAGGGAGAGTTATCCTAGCCCTCTTTTATTGATGATCTGTGGAGAGAAGACCTTGAACTAGGAATTCCTAGTTTCTCGCCACTGCAAAATGCCTTCTTTTCATATTGGCTCTGATACCATGTTAGAGTTTGCACTTTAATTCAATTTAGTTAGATCTTTAAATTGAAAGATAGACAAGCACAGGAAAACAAAAAAGACACAAGAATTTTCCTCGGGGAAACCATAAAGGAGAAAACCCTGCAACTTCCTCAGAAATAGATTTGTCACTAGTACAATATCAAACAAGATGGAAAACCCAAATATAAGATGTCTTATGTAGCTCTCTCTCTTTCTCCTCCAGTGAACTTGTATTCTCTCTCACTTGGTATGAACTTGCTTGAGTGAGTGTGAGTGCCAAATGAGAGAGTGACTCTCTCTATTTATACTTTATGTGTGGGTAACCTAATTCCTCAATGGGGTCGACCTCACTTACCTAACTGGGCCGACCTCTCCTAGGGAGACTCAAAAATACATTTTACATTTGACCTTTGGGGAATTATTGCCCCGTCTTACAATGGAGGTTTTACCTCGATATTCTAGTATGACCAAATACAATAATGACATCCCCGAACGGAGGAAAAACATCTCTGGCGGAGGTACAATAAAAGTACAATAAAAAATATAATAATAATATACAAATGAATATCTTCTGAAGTTACATTTACAACAACATTGTGTTCATTCTCTTGTGGATGCATTTGTGTTAGTTATAAAGTTTAAGGGTTCTATATTATTTGTGATTCAATTTCTGGGTTCAAGATCACTACAAGTGGCATTAGAGCTCTTTCTTGGGCCAAAAAAGTGGAAGATCATTTTTTCTTTTCACATATTTTTAAAAGAAGAAAGAGGAAAGAACTATTAAGATCGGTTCATTTAGTTTTTTGTGCATAATTTGAAGAAATCAATTGTAGATCAAAGTTTCTCTAGAAAAAACACTCGATTCCCCCAAAAAATATCCAAATCAAAGTCTAGGAAATGGAGTTATCAATGATTCAAAAACAATTTTTTAAGGATTTTTATGGTGATGGTTGCACGTATTACAGAAATAATATCTTTCAATAAAGTGCCCAAATTTCTATCAAACCAATGCTAGTAGATGTAGAATGACTATGGAATTTCATAATTGTGATCATAATAAAAATTCAAAGTAATATTGATGGAGTTGTGACCATTTTTTTTTGCATCGAAATCCCAATTACAAAGGAGCTACATTGAAAAGTAAGTATTTCTCTAAAACCCTCATTTTGGTTGTAGATTTTCTTTCAAGCAAGATGTACTTTACAGTAAAATTTATTGGTTTTAGTATTGGAGAATGCATATGTTGGTGGGAGACCAAACATCCTTCCTATTGGAGACATGAATTATACTCTAATCTAATGGATAATGTTTCCATATGGTGGAGGTCAGTTGACCTAAGGCAAATTGAGAATTCCAGATATAATATAAAAATTTACTTTTAGATAGGTGGTCTCATACAATGAAGAAGGATCAAGAAAGAACTACGGGTTTATTTTCATGCACAAATTTCATATTACAGGTTTATGGATGTATTTAACATGAAAATGTTATTATTTCTATAAACCCTAGTAGCAAGTATAATTTCATCAATGTTAGCCTAGATAAAAGATTGCAACTCCCTAGAAAGCATATTCAAAGCACACAAATTGGGGGTGATAATGCTCAATTTTTTAAATATTTGAATATTACCATGGATAAATATTTATTGCATTCATATTTTCTTGCTATAGATATGGATGATGTGGATATTGTTTTTGGATATCCATGAATGGACCCAGTTGGTATAGTGGATATTAATGTACAAAATAAATTTATGAAGCTATGGTAGAAAAAGAAGATAATTGCATTGCAATATATTCTCTTACTAAACAAGAAGGGACCAAGGGGGCACATGAAGAAGTCCTTGCAAGTAAAATAATTGAAGTCCCTACATCACATCAAATGAAGATTTCAAGGAAGAATCAAAAGAAGAAAACAATATGGAAGCACATGAAGAAAATCTCCAACAAGGGCATACAAATGAATAAGAATCTAACGAGCCACATGACTTAAATAAAGTACATGCTGAAGAGTCAAAAAAGAAGGACCAATAGTTAACAATGTTGTATATTTCCACTCACACCACCAAGAGAAATAAAAATCACCAAGGCAAGGTTGGGAGCATTAATAAAAATGGGACTAAAAAGGAAATCAATATCGAGGCACATGGAGGACTAAAAGTGTTGGCATTTGTGTCCAACACTCCCTGTGAGTTTCGCAACATGGGTTAACCCCGTCTCGTAGATCTTAAATTTGGTGATTGTAGCAGAGATTAACGCCTGCAGGTTTTTGTCTAATGGCAATCATGCTCTAACAAATGCTATTAGAGCAATAGGTCTCAAGTTTGAAACTCAGCTAGGTAACGTTGGGGAGGAGATTGTTGGCAGTTGCATATATCATAACGAAAATCATGCTCCAACAAAATGTAATGCATAGAGATATTAGAATAGCACAAGTACAACATCGAACCAAAGGAACAACCACAATATCGAGGTGGAAAGGAAGCAATTGGACCCCATTTCTACATTCACTAGGATGGATGGATGTCCGTGCTTGGTACCAGTTGGCTACATTACTTAGTAGATCATATTGTATGGATTCTTCTCATGTTTTGAGGATGAAAGGTTCAAAAGGGGTATAAAATGTAACATACATAGGGAGGATAATATGGATCACCTAGGGAGGTACCCGAGGGGATAATATATGTAATAGTGATAATAATGGAATAGGATCACTTGGTAGTTGGTGAGTAATAAATAATCCCACCAAGTAGTTAGAGGAAATAATATAATAATAAGGGGTGGATGGCATATCCCCCCTAATAATACTCATGAGAAAGTATAAATTCACGAGTATCATTGTATTGAGGTATGTTGGATGTATGGTTTTGTAGAAAGCACGCCTTGTGGAGTGATTCCTTCCATAAGTATTTTTTGATGGTGTTACCTTACCTTAAGGGTTCCTTCCATATTATTGTGTTCATTCTTTTGTGAATATATTTGTGTTAGTTCTCAAGTTCAAGAGTTCGATATCATTTGTTATTCAATTCTTGGGTTAAGGATCACTACAATAGATCTATTATTCCTCTCAACGACCCCATTCTGTTGTGGGTTGTAAGGCATTGTCAACTCCATCTTGATCCCAACTCCCTTGCACAAAGAATCAAACTTTGTGGAGGTATAGTATCCTCCATTATCCGACTGAGGCACTTTGATCTTCCTTCCTATCTAATTTTCAACCAAGATCTTGAAGTTTGTGAACATGTTGAACACTTCATCCTTGGTATTCAAAAATAGATCCAAATCCTATGAGAGAAAACATCAATAAAAATGACATAATACCAACTGCATGGCCAAGAAGTGAAAGACATAGGTCTCCACACATATGAATGGATCACATCAAGACTCCCTTTTTATCTATGCTCACTAATAATAAAATCAATATTGATGTGCTTACCAAGAGCACATCCTTTGCATACAATTTTCTCTATTTTAAATTATGGGAATCCTGACACTAGGTTCTTCAAGAGAGAAAGTTATCCATAGTGTACATGACCAAGATGCATGTACCATAAACCATACAACCTGGTCCTACCATGCACTAAAGCACCATGCTTCAACGGATTTGATTATAACCTGTAAAGACCTCCAACGCAAACCTTTTTTTTCCACAACATGGATTTGTATTCTAAATATGACCTTATGAGCATCAAACTCAATTATGTAATGAATATATTCCATATAGGATATTGAAATAATATATGTTTTATACCCAAGAACAAACAAAGCATTATTCAACTCAAATACATCACCTAAAGGTGGTTAGAAGGAAATGGATCCAATTCCTCTTGCAAACATCAATGCCAAGTTCCACACTCATGTTGAATCAATACCTATCATATGGCATATGTGTCAAATCTCCACTATCGACATACCATCCAACACTAGACACAATGTTAGAGGACAAACAAGAGACCAATCCATGTCCATCATAGAAAATCTGCAATGTGAAGAAGAAACAACCCTTCCAAATGCCAAGGTGCTTCTCTCAAGAAAACTAGGTTATCACGCCCAAACAAGGTCAAGCACCTCTTCCATGTATTATTCAGCTAAAATACAAACTCCCTCTTACACCTAGAGTTATCTTAGCCACAAAAACTCTAATTCCATGTACAAATTTCCTAGCAAATTGGCACTAGTGGTTTTTAATGTAAATATAAAAAAAACTTCCCTAGATGTTCCCCCAGTATTAACCCTATGAATTTTCATCCTTTGGATTGTTATAAAGTTTAAACAAAACAGCAACAATAGTGAACTATTTTTCAACTCTTAACAAGGGTCCCAATCCACTAGGCATTTCAAGAGATAAGATAGCAATGCATACCAATAAGTTTCATCCCTTTAGGGAAATATTATCATGCATATAACAGATTTGAAAACACTTATGACAATGGTAATACAATTGTAAATATGCCTTTATATTCTTCAATTATAATGTGAAATCACTTACACATTCACCCTTAACTTATGTCAAATCAGCCATACATATAGAGCTAGAAATTACAAACCATGAATAATATAGATGGCTAAAAATCAAATCTGCAATAAGACAAGTATTGGATAGCTGGAAACTTCATTAATATGCATAAAGATGAAGTTAATATACATACCATAGTTTTATTACAAGACTAGTAGAATACTCTTGCTTTCCAAAACCCTAGCTATGGAAAACCAATAAATTCCTAGCTCATCCCAAGGAGATCAAACAAGCATGCATCACACAAGCATTTACTCCAAGGTAGGATGTTTCCTCTTCTTCTCTTTCATAAGTACAACATAGTGTTTCATCTCTAAACACTAATCTCCGAATCTCCAAGAGATGAAACCCTCACCGTAATCTTCAAAATAATATAACAAGCTCAAGAAATTGCAACGACTCCAAGAGAGAGAGAGAGAGAGAGAGAGAGTACATAATAATATCCAAGAGAGAGAGGAGAAGTGGAACACTCCTCTTGATCACATCTCTAACACAAAAATGAATAAGAATGGGTTATGAATTAATGATGAGTGAAGGACTTTCTCCTTTCTCTATATATACGAGAGGTAAGGGAGACCAACAATACATGTGTGAGTAAATGCCCTTATAAACAACCTAAAATAACACATGTAGGGTCACACATGTGGAGTGATACACTCCAAGGGTACACATGTCAAGCTCCAAGGTGATGTCATCCACAAGCAATTCTCCAAATGCAAGGGTGCTCCACAATGTGTGTCCAAGGGTTCTCCTCCTACAAGTCTCCAAAGACTCCAACAATCCTCCTAAGCCATGTACTCCATTGGGTCTAGTACCCTTGCATAAACATTGTCGCAACACAGGAATCCTCAAGCCAACTCCAAGACTCCATGCAGAAATCCAAGGTACCTTATATAATCTATGGACCAATTCCCTTCTCTGGGATGCAAAACACTCCTCCTAAGTAGGTCATTCTCCAAGCAAGAAACAATCTTCATGTGGTCATCATGTATAACCCCACCAAAGGTGTCATGAGTTCTCCAACACCCTAGGGAAGAATACCATGCAACACCCTAATGAGGTCACGATACCACTAAGTGGCCATCTCTAATGTGAAAATCCATAACAAACCATATCCCATGTGCAAATCCATCACAGACCATCCAAGGGTTGAACATACATGATGTATCTCAAATCTCATGTAGCATGCCCCAAACATGGTGTAAACACACTTAGAATAACCATGAAACATAATAGTCAGAAATCTATATTATTGGTTATGAGGAGCAAAATATAAGTTGGATTTCTTAGAGGGAGAGAAGGATAGATAGTGCAAGAATTTGTTATTGAGTTCATAAAAACAACAATTCAACTAGGGATATCTCTTAAGAGTCTTAAAGTGTTGATAAGTACTTGGGAACTCTGCACAGTCATCTTAGGAGACAAGATTGTTTTCAAACTCCATACCATTAGGTTTGTATGAAGGTAGAATACCTTTAAGGTGATTAGAAGAAACAATAGTTTAGTGGACCAAAATAGAGATAGTCGCAAGAAAGCCCAAAAGGTGTAAAGAATAAGGGGAAAGGTTAAGAAAAGAAGATAGTTGTAGTTGCAACATAAAACTAGAATCCTAAAAAGCATTGTAAGCATTGTAACATTGATGGCCTCACAAAGGAGAGCTTTTGGAAACTACATCCTAAGATGAAACCCAATTGGTGTAAACAACAACACAAGAAGACTTTGTTGGTTTTAAAGGGAGATCAAAGGGTGGAAAACAACTCAAACATTGAAGGTAAGGTGACATGTACTTCAATTCAAATAGAGGTAGCTTTGAGTACTATCAATGCAAAGGAGGAAAGAGAGATCATAGAATTCTTTCACATTAAGATTCAACTAAAGCAAACTACGGTAGATTAGTGATTTGATCCTACATTACAATGAAATTTTATTTTGGTGTAGTTATGTGAGAATCTTGGATTGGAACTACATGACCATCCTCATCCTTACCCATTTAGATGGGTGATAAAATATATGGAATTGAGAATCATGAATCAATGTAAATTCAAATTTGTTTTTAGTGCAAACTTCATTGGTTAGGTTGAAGCAAATCTCATCTCATCGAATGTTTGTGGAGTCCTTATCTCTATCTCAGGAATGCTCTCTTTAAAAGAATGTGTAACCAATATATACTTTTGAAGAACTTATGTTGTCCATGAAAATAAGAGAAAATCAAAGCTCTCATCGATAAGTGCACACCTTGCTAAGAAGCTAGTTAGTACAAATAAGAAGTTTGTATTGTTGTTTTTTAGAGAAGAGAAGCAATAAGGAGAAGGTAAGATGTAGATAAATTTCTATAAGGATGTAACAAGAAGAAAAAGAAATCACTCAAGAGCAAATGATAAAATCCTACAAGGAAGTGTTTTAAGAACCTAAAGGTTTGTCACCTAAGTGGGATGTTTAACATTATATTCAATTTTCGCAAGAATCTCCATTTATTAGCATCCGGTTATATAAACAATACATTTTAAATTCCAATGAAGTAACCTAAGTAGGGAGTTATAAATCCTATTACTACACCTTATGGTTCAATTATCATCATAATTCCCAAGTAGAATGGGAGTTGGAGGATGTGCATTGACTACGAAGCTTTGAAAAAGGTAACCATCAAGAACAAATATTTTTCCAAGGATTGAAAATTTGTTGGACCTGCTACAACAAAATAAGTTATTCACAAAGATAGACCTCAAATAAAGTATCACCAAGTGAGAGTAAAATATGAAGACACTTGGAAGACAAAATTCAAGACAAGGCAAGGTTTGTATGAATGGTTAGTTATGCCTTTTGGTTTGTGTAATGCACCTACAACTTCTATGTGTTTAACAAATGATATACTTTGTCTATTTATAAATTATTTTGTAATTGTATTTTTGGATGGCACGTTGATCTTCAATGCTACTTGGAAAGAGCACATCTCACATATAAAACAAGGATTGGATGCACTTAAGAAAGAGCAGTGAAATGCTAATCTCAAGAAGTGTGAGTTCGAAAAAGATGGTGTACCTTGGACATGTGATTGGTGGAGGATAGTTGAATGTTGATCCAACCAATATTGAAGCCATCATTAGGTGGACTACCCCTCCCTATGTGAGAAAGGTAAGAAGTTTCATGGAATCATCTTAATAACTAAGGAATTTCTAAATTTTGTTGTAGTAGTTGCACCACTGCATGGCGTAACAACAAAAGGGAAGTATTTTGATTGGATAAACAATGATAGAGACCTTTTGAAGCATTGAATAGAAAAAATAGTCAAGCATCAATGTTGGCCATGCTTGATTTGCAGCAACCCTATGGGATTAACATTGATGCAAATGGATATACAATGGGTGCAATCTGTGTGCAAGGTGAAAGACCAATTTTCCACCATTCAAAGTTGTTCCATGAAACAATGTTAAACTACCTTACATATGACAAGGATATCTTTTCCCTAGTGCACGTAGTGAATAAATGGAAACACTAGCTCTTTAGGGAGGAAACCATAATTCACACTAACCAACTAACCACCAACCATTGCAATACTTATAGTGTCAAAGAAAAATGAAACCGACAAAGAAATATAAGTGGATGGGATTTTTGAAAAAATCCCCTTGCTTATCAAAAGTGAGAAAGAACTAAAAAACAAATGGGTTAATATGCTATCAAGGCCACCCACATAAAACTCCACATATGTTGGAGATATTAGTAACATGATCCCTTCACATGTGAATTTCCAAGTGAAAATTAAAGGGAGGATGTTGATTTTCAAGATATCTTTCAATCATTGAAGGAAAACATTGTTGTTGATCCTTAAGGAAATTAATATCATCTTCAAGATGGGCTACTCTACAAGTTGGGGAAGTCGTGAATGCCAAAAGAAAGGGGAATTTAGGGGATGAGGAAAACTCGTACTTATCGAATTTTTGAACATTTAAGTGTTGGGAAGACCACTGAAAATGTACAAAGGTGTTTTTACTGGGCTAAGATACAAGAATGATTTTCCAAGTTTACAAAAGGTTGTGTTCTATGTAGCACTAGTAAGCAAAAGAATAAGAAACATAGATTGTACATGCAATTACCAATACCAAAAAGTCCTTGGGAAAGTATCCATGTGGATTTTGTTAAAGGTTTGCCTAGGTCAATGAGAGGCCATAATTAGTACGTGTTTGTGGTTGTGGACCGATTCCACAAGATGTGTGTACCTATCCCTTGTAAGAAGATTGCCACATGCCATGCAATAGTTGAATTATTCTTTGCAATGTGTGGGTACATTTTGGTTTTCCAACTTCAATGGTGTGTAATTGAATCTAGAATTATGAGAAAATTTTGGACAACATTGTCGAAAATGATGGATACAAAGTTGAAGAATTATAGTGCTTTTCATCCTCAAGGTGATGGAAGATTGAAGTTATGAACATAACTTTGGTCCAATTGTTGAGGCGATATAATAGAAAACATTAAAAGACATGGTATGACCAAGTGGTTTATATTCAATGCTCATACGATAAGGAAATTCATTCTTCCACGCAAAGATATCCTTTTGAGATTTGTTTTGGTTATTTATCATCCTCACCTTTTGATGTTGTTTATGGAAATCAGAAGCAAGACATATAAGAAATTCAAGAGAAAGCAAATAAAGAACATAGGTTCATAGATAAAATCAGGGAGATCCATTTGTAAGTGCATGAACAACTTGAAAAGAGTCAACATAAGTACAAGCTCGACATGACCAACATAGGAGACAAATCACAAATTTTGTGTTGGGGCCAGAGTGTACTTTATGCAAACAAAGAATGCTTGCAAAATGTAGCCAAGAAGTTGAAACCTCTAAAATATGAAATTTTTGATATCACTAAGCAATTCAACAATAATGTTTATAAACCAAACCTACCTCCACATATCAAAATATATTCGATGATCAATGTGGATAATTGTAGATTGTTTGAACCATAGTAGCATAATTCGGCCGTATTGGTAGTTCCTGTACGAAAATTCAGAACAATTCAATTCGTCGAATATTCGGTGTAGGTGTAATACGGATATGGGTTTTTACTAATAAACAATTAAATTTTTAAAAACTATTTAAAAAAAAACAAATTTTAATTATTTGAACATTATAAAACAAAAATACAATTCAATTTAATACTATCTTATTAGAATAATTATTAATAACTACTTGTTTTCTCACACTAAAAGTATTCTAGGTTTTTGATAAATTTTATTTTTTTGTTTTTTAAATAAATGATTGGTTTTATTATATAAATATCTATGTACATTTATTGTGTATTTGTGAATATTTGATTAAAAGTATTATATGTAAGCATTCTATTTCGGTATTTTATTCGTACTAGATTTTTTCATTACGTATTTTTTCCGTATCGAATCGTATTCGTATCCGTATTTGTACTCGAATTATGCTACTATGGTTTGAACCATCTTTGCTAGATGGGGAAACGAAAGAATAGATTTTTCCTACAATGAAATATTTTGCATTGAATGCACTTGAAGAATTAGAGGATACAATGTTGAAAAATAAGGTCTAGATTACTTGTAGAGGATGGCAACAAATTTGACAAATTGGCATGAAGGATAAATTCCAAGGAAAACCAAAAACCTTCAATTAGAGCAGTGTGATCCAAATGTAGTTGGAAAGAAGCAAAATGGCTAAATGAGCATTTCTATTATTTATTGTGTGATTAAGAACCCTTAAATTTATGTGCTTTAAAATAAATGTGCTAAGGAAAATGTATACAGACATAATCGATCATGCAAAACAAAATGTATCTTCACAAACGCTATATAGAGTTTACATGCACATGTATCTTTTATCCAAGTGATGGAGTTACACTTACGCTCAGTACAAATCTTTGATGCATTCGGGGCAAAGGAAGGAGCCCGAGAAAAGTCTAGTTATGTGCTTCATGCTTCGTACAAAGTATAAACATTTGCAGAGGATGGTGTATGCAAAGGAAAGGAAGAAGTCGAAGCAAAGTCTATCTCTATTTTCCACACAAAGAATAAAGGCTCACGAAAGCTAGTGCATGCACAGCATGAGACATGCTTACCTTCGCATCCATGCTTCCGCAAAATAGAAGAGACAAGTATCCCAAGACAAAGTAGGTTGATGCCTCTCTCGAAGGAAACGTGGCTACCCAAGGTGCTGACACTTAGACCCTTTGGCCAATCATAAGATGCCACATGGCAATACAATAAAGATCTATTAATTGTGCATAATATGAAGTGTTGCAAAACATAGATGGGTGCATTGTAAAAGAGCCCCACTGCATGGTTCCATAAACAAATGGAAAGGTCATTGGCTTTTTGCATGCCCAAGAAAGCAAGAATAAATGAAATTTTTGCAATCGAAGGGGTGTATTGGAGGTTTAGATGGACTCACTATTTGTATTATTTATCAAGGACGGAGATATTGACCTATAGAAGGACCAATTCACTCATTCGTGGAAGAGATCTCATTATAGTGAGTTTCCATTAGCACTGTACATTGTATTTCTTGTGTTTGGTATTCATAAAGTCTTATAATTGGAAAAGCATCATTAATAATAGCTACAGGTATATAAAATTTTCAATGCTTGAGTTTTCTCTAGTTGAGTTTCTCAAGTATCATGTGTTATTAATTAATGTGTGAATATACTATACAACTCTATTAACATAGACTTGTTAAAGAAAACAAAGTCATTATTGATTAACAATGGGTTATTATAACTTTTTATTTACAATTCATATTATTTTTCGTTAAGATCTATGTTGGTAAATCATTTGGTTATAGGTCTTTGATTACAAATCAACCTAATCGTAACATCTATTGTATTTAAGTCTTGAATAAATTCTATAATGCCAATATCATTGAAATCTACTTCTCTATGGAAATCAATTTATTTATATTGAATAAGAAACATGAGTGCTTACCACAAGAATCTAAATGACCAAAATGGTGGTTTTAACTACAATTCCCAAAGCTAACACTTTTTTTCGAAGGAAAACCTTGCGAGATCCTTTCCTCTTCCTTAGGATACCCAGATGCATAGTAACTCACAGCCAGCTACAATAATGACTTGTAACTACATAAGACTTGACCAGATTTAAACCTATGATCTAAGGCCTCCCCATCAACAACATGCCATGGGAAGAGGGCTCAATCAATTAATCTAACCCTTGGAAAAACACTGACACATACCATTATGGTGGAATACCTCTAAAGGCAACTTATAAAGATACTTTTCTGCAAAAATCAATCTCATGCCAAAACTTTCACAAATTGAAAAGCAAAAAGATCAAATAAAAATCTAAACATCAATTCTTTTTTAGCTGCAAAGCTAAACATAACTCCTTACTTCCTAAGCACCCACATTGTCACCATGGGTTGGAAGGTTTCCATCCCTTACAATTTTTTGATAATCACAATCTATGCTTGCATATAATACTGGTCTTGGTAATCCATTAAATAAAGATCCAAAATTTAACATGTATATTCATATTTAAGTTGATTACAAAATATTAAAAGTACAAAATGCTTTAGATTTCTCAAAAAGTTTCACACAATTTTATCACATCCAAATTCACTCCCTTGCATGTATTTTCCAAAAACTCCAAAAGGATTTGCTCGCATTGCTCCACATTTTTACTAGCTAGTAAATTGCAATTAGCTTTTAGAATGGGGAATAACAAAGGCTTCATAGTAGACAAAAAAAAGTTGTTCTTAGCACCAAATTCTTGGAGAGGATTAACATCAACATTGTTATTATTACACTTTGAAAATATTTATCTTAGTGATTTCCTTAAGGTATACATAAAGGAGATGCAACTTTCCTCTTTTATGAATTGATAATCAAGAATCCAAAAAATACCCTAAAGAAATATTTACACATTGATTCAACATACATATTACAGATAACTCACATAGTTTAAAGGAGATGCGACTTTCCTCATTTATGAATTGAAAATCAAGAATCCAAAAAAATCCCTAAATCAATATTTGCACATTGGTTTAACATACATACTACAGCTAACTCGCGTAGCTTCAAATGCTCTCCCCTTCCTATAAATATAGTATCCAAAATACCCTACATTCATCCCTTTTGAGAACTTCAAACCTTATGTATAGATGGTAAGATAACATGGTAATCAATTCGATTATTTCTATTTTAGGTAAAAAAAATGGTTGTAATCATATTCTTCAAACCCAAAAATGATTATTTCATGGATCTAACTCGATCCCAACAAAATCTACTTCTAAACATTGTTTTTCCTTAAACAGTCACTCAATATTTTTGGCATAATACAACAAAATACTAGTGCTTTAAATTTTCCCAAAACCTAAGACTTGCGAACAAGGAAGAGAAAACTATCATAAAAACAAAAAACAAAACAAACCTGCAAAGATTGACTTTGACAAAAATGAAGTTTCACTATATCAAAACTTGAAAGTAGTGAAAAGATTAACATAATTACAACCACAAACAAAATACTTGAAAAAAAAACATCCTAAACAACTACAATAACAATTGAACGACATGGATATCATGAACATAAATCAACCTTGCTAATGCAATTGCCATTTCAGACCTCTAAGAAGACCCAAACCAAAATATCTCCAAATTTCACTTGATTAAGTTGTGAGGCGTTTGCTTCATGTGATATTTGCAATGAAAAACAAGGCAATCATTTCCCAAGGTTTCAAGTGTTTCATGACAACCACCTAACAACACGTGGAGGTATAGATTGACAACTAGGACATGTTATCAAAGATATCATCATCACCATTATTGCAAGAACGTGTTATATACTTGTCAAATTCTTTCAACACCAATACCAAATCATCATTGTCATCATACAAGCCCTTAAAAGGCACGTCGTGAATGACCACAAGACTAGGGCCACTAAAAAAAATATGAACAAGCACTTTCAATACGGTCCTTCAACATCTATGACCACTTGCATGTCCAAAGTGTTGTTAAGAATAGAGAGGGAAATATAAACTAACTCTGACATACTAATATAAAAAGAAATAACAACTAAGATAAAACATCTTTAATTTACATATAATTGATTCTGAGAATTTAAATTAACTAACACGGAATAATAATCTTGCTTTCGTAGAAATTAAAATATATTTAATTTCAACAGGGGAACATGGAAGGATTTTCTATAAGATTTATAATACATTTTAAACCATACCAAAATTTTATTTACAACCAAAATTAACTAGACAAATTATTCTATTGAACAATATAACCAAATTAACCTGAAAAATAGTACTTACCCGATAGGAGATGAAGAGTTCCTAGTTGCAGTAGCCTTGTCCCTCCATCTGCCAACTCCTTCCACAACAACAAGAATTGGGGGGACTACTCTCCTCTCAACCAACCCCCAACAAAAGTTGAGGCCCATGAGCCCCCAACATATAAAGCTATGCTAAACTGAGAATCCACATCCCTTTCCAGTCCAAAATCCTCCTCTCCCACAAATCACCAACAACCACAAATTCAACAGATAGACCAAAGAGTAGAACAATCAACCACAGGGAAAACCACCAACCAGTAATACTAAGGAAAACCACCATGCCAACAAACAAAAAATTAGTAAAATCCCTAGACCAGATCCCCCAAAGGAAAAATGGTGAACCCCTCTTTCTTCCCCATCCCTTTTTATGCATAGGGTTTAATTTAAAAATCAATTTAATTGTTTTGTGCATGGGTAACAAGTAGTCACCATGCCATTTTATCCTATTTAATATTGTGATGAACCTGCAACAATTAATTAATGCAAATACACGAGATAGCAAAAATAACAGAACTCAGAATCGCTTTTATTGATCACATGCCACTTCGAGGGGGAAACCTCCTTTGAACAAGCTCAATCCAAATAACTTCGCGGTACCTTCATTGATCTCAACACAAACTTATATACTAAATCTAGGCGCCAATACCATGGGTCAATAACATGTGTCAATACAAACCATGGGCCAATACAAACTATGGATCAACAATTACTATGGGACGACTTACAAAGCATATGCATCCAACAACAATAAGACAAACTATGGATCAACAAATACTACGGGACGACTTACAAAGCATATGCGTCCAACAACAATATACTAACAAAGTAAATAGAAGGGTTGACATGGGTTCCTAACATCCCCTCTCCCTTAGAAAAATCTTTGTCCTCAAAGCTTTAGATGTGGAAATTGATGCAAAATTTGAAGGAGTGGTTCCCCTGTAGCATCCTCAGGTTGCATTCCGGGCCACTTACGCCTTGTGAGTTTCAGGGAGGGTTGCTTGGAAGGCTGTAGACGAAGAAGAACCATATCATCTACGTGAAAAGTACACTCAAAACGGTGCTTATCAGCTTGTTGTTTCAATCGAATTCTTGCCATGTGAAGATTGTCCTGCAGAATGAGAAGAATCTAATTGCGGTTTCAAAAAACCGAGTCAATTGCCTGAACTGGGGAGCTGCTGAGGGTGTATGGAAGAATAATTGGCAATGGCTATCCATAGACTGCTTCAAATGGTGTCCTTTTAGATGTGGAATTGTATCACTGGAGTGCTTCTAGGAAATCCATAGAAATAGTTATCCAAATCTGTGTAGGGATGGGCAAAGGTTTGAGCAGTCCCGAAAGGAGTGTCGTTTCACCCTTGTTGACCTGGAAAGTATAGCAGTCAGCCACCATCTGTTGAATTGTCATTTACAGTCCCTGCCAAAAGAAGTTACATTGTCCCCGGTCATACATTTTAAGGAACCCAGAGTGCCCTGTTGATGAAGAAGCATGGAGTTCATAGAAGAGATAGCCCTGTTGAACAGATTGCAACCAATTTGGAACAAGCAAAGAAATAGTTGTAAGAGAAATGGGTCATCAAATGTGCGAGAAGGAGCATCTGCCACCATATCGTCCTTACCCTTCTTGTAAGTGATCGCATAGGCATAACCCATGAGTTGGATAACCCATTTCAGGTGTGTTGGGGAGGAGACCCATTGTTCTAGGAAATTTTTCAGACTCTGGAGATCAGTTTTGATGCAAAAATAATTCCCTAATAGGGATGGATGCCACTTCTATACTACATGCAAAATAGCCATCATTTCCTACTGAAATGTAGACGCGGTGAAATTATTACTGGAAGGATCTCTTGAAGGCGACAAGCCCACTGGTTCAGCAAGGACACCTGCATATCTATCCAAGGAAGTAGGGGAGACCGTTGATGGGTGCATCTGAATGGAATGGAGTTGAGCGATGACACCATGTGAATTCTTCTTAAGGATCTTTTCCAGGCGATGTGAACTAATGATGAGGAGAGATCCTTGTTGTAAGCCCATAAATTTGTGTTGTTTCCCATTGACTGAAAACTGCATCCAAATTTCAGCAAAATCCCATAATATGGGGCCAAGTGTGCGTAACCATTGAATGCCCAAAACCACATCACATCCACCTAGGGACAAGGCAAACATGTCAAAGCACAAGTTATAATCTTCCAGAGAGATACGCACATTGTGACACTTCCCTTTGCAAGGTAAGGTGCCCCCATTGGAAACCATGACTTCAAAATTGGAGCAAGGATGGACAAAACAATCAACATGTTTGGCGATCCGAGGGTCAATGAAGTTATGAGTGCTACCAGAATCAATGAGTATTGTAAGAGGAAGCTTCTTGAAGTAACCCCTGACCCACATTGTTTGGGGGGTGGTGACGCTAGATAAAGCATGGAGATATATCTCTGGTTGTTCATCCTAAGATGGGGGGTCAATAGGCAGCTCCTGAATGTCAACCTGATCATCCATTGTAGTTGGATTTTCTTCACCAATTGTAGAGGCAGGCGGAGAATCCATATCCAAGAGATAGAGCTTTTGTTGAACACATCTATGTCCCTGAGTGAATTTCTCATCACAATTATAACAAAGCCATTTTTCTTTGCGTGCCTACATCTCTGTTTCAGATAAATGCTTGATAGGAGTTGGTCAAGGAGCTGGCGGGATGGAAGGTCGTTGAGAACCCATATTTCGAAAGGGAACAAAAATGGGTTTGGAGCGCTGTTGGGATGCAATCTTGTCTTCTGCCAACTTAGCCAACCCTAGGACTTCCATCATTGTGTTGGGACAAAACATTTTAACCTCTGACTGGATTTCGTCCTTAAGACCACTAATAAAACAACTCCTATAGAATTCATCAAACAATCATTCTGTGTGATTGGCTAGTTTTTCAAATTCTGTCTCATACTCTCTCACAGTGCCACTTTGATGAAGTTTAGTGAGTGCTCCAGTGAAGTCATCAAAAGCACTAGGACCAAATCGTTGCAAAAGGAGTTGGCAAAAATCTGTCCATTTTGGCTCGTCATGAGCCTTGATGTACCAACGGTACCATTGAAGGGCTTCTTATTCCAATTGAAAGGATGTAAGTGGAACTTTTTTGACATCAAAAGTATTATGCAGACTGAAATATTGTTCTGCACGATAGATCCATCTAGTCAGATCAGTACCATTGAAGTAAGGAAATTCAAGCTTCGGACCATGGAAATTGCTGGAAGAATAGAACCCATTGGCTACAGAAGATTCTTGCTGTCAATTATTGTGCATGGCTAAATGCTGAAAATGGAGGCTGAGAATTTTTTCATCCAGATCTTGGAGTTTGGTTTGGATGGTTGCAAGTGCTTCCTCCATGGTTTTTGCTCCTACGTGGGTGACAACCATAACCAAGAGTTTTTTTAGGGGGGGGGAATGGATAGAAAAACACAAAAAGCTTATTTAGTAAAGGGAAATTTGGATTTGGGAAAAACTCTGAGGGGTAATTGGGGTTTGACTAGGTTTTGAACACTTTCTAATGGACAGGGATGCAAAAAATGGGGATTTCAGAAGCCGGGTGAAAGAATGAGAAAATTTGTCAAAGAGAGACAAAGAAGCAGAAATAGAGAATGAACACGGTGGAAAAATTTGGAGGCGAGTGGGTGAAAATTGAAGAAGTTATGGCAAACCCTAAAAATAGACAAATGTGGGATTTATAGCTTTGGAAAGTGGAATTTGGGATAGGGTCCTCAGGAATGAAATATGCAGAATGGGATTGTAGGGGTGTCAGTGAAGTTTCATGGAAAACAGAGTTAAAACAAGGGAGATATGGCGAAAAAACATAATTTTATACTCTTTTTTTCAGAATGGATCTGAAACGGCTTTCGGAATGGATCAGAAACGGCGGGATCTGGAATGGTTCAGAATGGATCGGAAACGGATGGATCTAAAAAGAATTTTAGAATGGATCTGAACCGGCTTTCAGAATGGATCTGCAACGACGCGGAAGTGATCGGCAATAGATGGATCTACAATGTCACGGAAGTGATCGGCAACAGTTCAGCTGAAAATAGATATGGACCCTAGGTATGTTCGGCTTCCTATCAGTTCAGGGGATTCACTCAGCCACCAATGTTGTCTGACGGCTTGGGTATTGGGGCAGTACCCCTCACTCCACGGCTCAGGTAAAACTGATAACCGTTTTGCCACAAACGACAGCTCTTGGTTTACCTCATGGGTGGGAACTAGTCAATCAGGTAGGGGTCGTTGCCCTTTTTGCTGGAAGGTCCTCTCAATGGGCCAGCTACTTGGGGGTTCCTGTGGTACTCATCATAATTAGTTTTAGGGCTTATGCCCAAGTACTTCACACAGTTAAGCGGATAGGGATTATTCCCAGATCTGAAGCTGCAACAGATGCGAAAAAAAAAATTGGCAAAAATTTTACCCAGCGAGCCCAAGAAAGTGCTCTAATACCAGATGTGATGAACCTACAACAATTAATTAATGCAAATACACGAGATAGCAGAAATAACAGAACTCAGAATCGTTTTTATTGATCACATGCCACTTCGAGGGGGAAACCTCCTTTGAGCAAGCTCAATACAAATAACTTCACAGTACCTTCATTGGTCTCAACAAAAACTTATATACTAAGTCTAGGCACCAATACCATGGGCCAATACCATGTGTCAATACAAACCATGGGCCAATACAAACTATGGATCAACAATTACTACGGGATGACTTACAAAGCATATGCGTCCAACAACAATAAGACAACTATGGATCAACAAATACTACGGGACGACTTACAAAGCATATGCGTCCAACAACAATATACTAACAAAGTAAATAGAAGGGTTGACATAGGCTCCTAACAAATATAACTTAACCCTCTTAATTGTATTCCTACTAATAATCCATATGCTTAACGTTTTTCCCTTATTTTCTCTATTTAAATAAATATCTACATTTTAATTTGTCCTTAAAATCCTAATCATGCTTACTTTAACTAATTATCCTTAATTGAATTTTAGGGTGTTACACAATAACGAACAATTCAATCTCTTCATATGAATTAAGCAACAATGGCTTTGCTTCTCCAACAATATAGTCAATATATCATTTGTGTCCACCCTATAGTTGTTCAACAATTAAAGGCAATAAAAAGGTGAAGAGGGGGATGAAAAGCAATTGGGGCAACATGGACAAGTAGCATAGCGCTAGCCAAACAATTTTGTCAAAACATCATACAAATTGATTGTGTTGATGTTTTGTAGCTCGAATAGGAACTTCCAGATAGGTTAGATGTCAAACATGCATAAAGTTGTCTAAGTTAATATATTTTGTAATTCACTTTAGTACAAAGTAAAAGTCTTTTAATTAGTTGTTGAATCTAATAAAGTGCATCTTAATGCATTAGTGATTTCGTCTAATCTCAACCATAGGTATTCTGTGAGATTAGGGTTTTGGTAGATTAGGTATTCAACTAAAGTATAAAGGCATGTCGAAAGGTGAAGAAACTTGACAGAGGAACAGAGGAGTGTCGGAGAGAAGGCCAAGGAAAATTTCAACCCACAACCAACAAATTTCAACACGCAACAGCAGGAATAAGTGATCCATATAGCTCGTATGGATTCGTTCTGTCAAATATGTACAACCATATGGATTACATACAAACGTACAGATTTATGTACAGTTGTATGGACATGTATCTACAGTCTTACGAAACATGTACATAAAATTGTACAAACGACTGTACAACAAGCCATAAGGTTGTTGTGAAGTTTACAAGTTTCAAGGGGCAACGTTTCTCAATTTTAGTGGGAAGATTTATCTTGTAAGTCTACAAATATGTTTTTTTCTTTAATGTATCATACAATTGCATGTTATTGGCAACTGTGGAGGTTTCCTTGTAAGCTTTGAAGTATTAATGAAAAGCTAATTTGAAGGATTGCATGTGTGCAAATTGTTTTATACTTCCAGTGTTTGCATTTTCTAGCTATCAGTGTGATTGATACATGCTCATATGTAATCAATGTTATTGAGTAAATTCAATATCTGATTTATTTAATAGAAAGGCATAGGACAATACTTGCCTAGGACTTGGAAAGTTAACATGGTATCAAAGCATCTCTCTGATTGAGAATCTCGGGAATTTATAGTGGTAGATTAGTTGTTGGAAGCAAAGGACCAACAACGAGTGTTTCATTATTTTGTGATTTCGGAGTTTGTACTTCAAATCTCAAAGATGGTGCCTCGAATTTTCTAGCATGTAAAGTTAGGGTAAATCTTCTATTAAAATAGAATAACCCTTGAGATAACACCAAGGACGTGATAGCTTCATCAACAGAGTTGTAGCTTTTGGTAGCTCACAAGAAGAAAGAAGTGAAATCCAAGCAAATGATCATGGATGCAATAAATGATCATCTAATCCCTCATGTATACAAGAAGAAGACAACAAAGGACATGTTCGATGCCTTGGTTAGCCTATAACAAAGAGAAAACATTAACTGAAAGACGATTTTGCACAAGGTTTGATCTATTGAGATGACTATATCAAACTCTGTCACCGGTTACCTAATGAAGGTCACGCAGATCCATGACCAACTTGCAACAGTTGGGTAGAATATTGGAGACAAAGGGTTAGTAAACATGACACTAAATGGGTTCCCACCTCAATTGAAAACATTTGTCCAAGGTGTTTGTGCTCAGGAGAATCTTCCCAATTGGGAAAGACTATGGGATGATTGTATTCAAGAGAAGAATTGAATGGAGTCAAAGGTCAAAAGACAAGGAGGTAACAATGACAATGACCTCATTGAACAAGTTATACAACTTGACAAGAACTTTATACTCAAAACGAGAACTCTAGCAATAAAAACTCATATTTTTGTGTTAAAAACAACCCTAGATTTGAAAAGCGGTGCTACCGGTAGCACCTTTTTTTTGGAGCTAAAATCACAACTTTTTTGAAACCCTGGCCGATGTAATTGCAATCGATTGCCCGTCACTCGAGGCCGGTAGCAATGAACCATTGGGTAAGAACTGCAACCCAAGGGTATCTAAGCCGTCAAAGTCACCCTGGGATCGCACCCGACCTAGGCTACACCAAGCTTTATGATGGTTGGATTTTTGGGTGTCTCCTCCCAACTAGCTCACCCCTAAGGGGAATTGAACTCAGGTCGCCCTGCTAACGAGACCCACACCTTAACCGAATGAGCTAGCGAGAAATGACTATTATATAATAAAACATTAAAGATAAAAAACAAATAATTAAAAAAAAAAACAACCATATTACAAAATCAAAAAGTAAAGGCATGACCATATAATGAAATTCCAAACCAAGTGAATGTTATTTTAAATATTTCAAGGTTAAATTACTTGAAATTTGAATAGTTTCATGGGTTTCCGTGCATATGGGGGAGAGGTAATAGGTGGGGGGGTGATTCCGAGAATTGCGCCACCCCCTAGCCACCACACCAAGTGGTAGCTCTACCACTTGGAGTGGTGGCTAGGGGGTGGCATGATTCTCGGAATCACCCCCCCCCTATTACCTATCCCCCATATGCATGCAAACCCATGAAATTTCAAATATATGCTAATGTTATTTAATATATTTAAACTATTTTCATATATTTTAAAACCTTTTTCATACATCTCCATATATTTTAAAACATTTTTCATATATTTTTATTGTATTATGTAATAATTCTAAATTCTATATTTTTATATTTGTTTTTTCTTTAATATTTTATTGATTTGATATGTCTTTTAAAGTTTATTAAGAGCATATTGAGGTCTAGGAAGTGGGCCAAGCGACATAAAATGTCGATTTTGATAAAGATTTCAATCTGTATAATATTTTTGATTAGTTTCATATCATTGATGAATATGACAAATTTGACAATTTTTTGATCAGATATTTCTGTGATGTTTTGACTTTAAGACTTTATTTTGAGAATAAATATTATGGTTTTAAGATGTTATTTACAAATATATGATATATTTTTTTTTAAGTTTATGTTAATCATCACCTTTTGGAAAATATTGTTGAATAGTATCATTTTTATACATAAAATTTCTGAAATTACATTAAAAATGGTTTGAAATGTCTTTATTTTCTCTTCTTTTTTTTTTAAATTTGCTCATAAGAATGACTTATCTAAGATAAAAGTCTAAAGAAAAAAATTCAAAAATGTATATTTTTTCATTCTAACTAGCTTCTAAATGTTAAAAAAAATCAAAATGTATGTAATTTTTCATTATAACTAGCTACTAAATGTTTTTTTTTTTGTAAAATTTGAAAAAACACAGTTGTAAATTAAAATTATAGTTTTTTTTATGACTAAGAAGTTTTCAAATCACAAAAAATGGCTCAAATAAAAATGTTGCTACCAGTATACACACTTTTTGAAATAGAGCTAAAAACAGCTACTAAAATTGAACCCCAAAAAAAGAGAACAATGTCGGGTTCTCATCAAGTTGTATAACTTGTTATTGGTCATGCAAAGAAGGGTATAGGTAAATGATCCAGCAAGTGTAAGGAAAAGAGTGAAGAGTCAACCTCACAGTCAGGGAAGAACTTGAGTAAAATCAAGTGCTTCATACATCATAGGAACAACCATTATGCATCACAGTGTCTAGAGAAGAAGAAAGGTAAAGTGAAGTAACAGCACCAGGTAGCAGCCTCAATTGAAACTTAGAAGAATGAATTTGCCTCCAAGTTCGAGAAGGATTTCTCAATGGTATCTTGCCTCTCTTCTAGCACAGTTCCGAAGAACACATGATATGTGGACAATGGAGAATCGAGGAATATGACATCAGCCTGGGAGTTATTTTCAAGTCTGAAAGAACACAACTCTAGAGTTCAGGTCAAGTTTGGTGATGATGCCAAGTATCCAGTAGCAGAAGTTGGTACCATTTCTTTCCAACTTTAGTCAAGTAACTCTTTAGACATTGTTGATGTGTTATTTGTTCCAGGTCTCAATAAGAATTTTCTTTCAATTTCAATCATGGAAGATAAAGGCTTTGCAGTAGATTTCAATAACAAGCAAGTCCTCATTTGACCGAAGGACTCTAGCTTAGGATCATCTCCAGTGATTGGGGTTAGAGAAGGAAACTTGTACATGTTACAGGGTGAACCTGTTCAATCCCTATTTCATAGCACATAGAACTTGTGTGAGTTATGGAATAAGAGGTTGGGGCACCTGCATCACCAAGCGTTACCTATTATGAGGGAGATTGTCATAGGTCTTCCAGAGTTCAGCATTGAGCAGCAAGGTGTGTGTGCAGAGGGTGCATGCTTGGAAAGCATGTCAAGGCTATTTTCCAAAGCAATGAGCACATATATAAGGGGATCTTATATCTAGTGCATTCAGATGTGGGTGCGTCGATGTCAAAAGCATCAATCATAGGAAGCAAGTATTATGTTTTCTTCATTGTGTTGGAATCGATTTAATACTAAGATGGGGGGTGAATCAACATTAGTGCAATTATTAACAATTTTTATCTTCTTTAACAAACTAGCCTTTACTTAATATTTCTCTTCAATTATGCATCAAAAACTAATCATCTACGCCACATAACACACAAGATTTTTACGTGAAAACCCAAACGGGAGAAAACCACGGAATGCTTCTTTATAGTGAAAAATAATACATTCAAGGAAGCACTGACTTCATGTGTTTACCAACACCAACTGGAAGGAGGCACCAACCCCCTATTTTTACAGGCACCGACTTGAAGGAAGCTTCCACTCCCTTTGTTTTCTCTAGCACCAACTGGAAGGAGGAACTGACCCCCTGTCTTCTTTGTTTTGCAAGCACCAACCTGAAGGAAGCTCCAACTCCCTATCTCCTTTCCCTGTCTGACCGCCCTGATGTCCAATGTACATTGTTGTCTTACTGAACTTCAACTCTATGCACTTCTTCAAATCTTTTGATGACAATTATGTCGTGCATTACCTTCGTATGCAAACTATACTTTGTCACTGCGTTGCATATATCACTTGACTTCTCATTCAAATCATACTTATGTTGATGACTTATTTCATGTACTGTGTGTTTGCTGACACTACAGTTTTTGTCTCTGTTATCTCAACGTTCTGCTTTGTGTGACTACAATGATCAATTGATCCCATGCTTTCAATTGATAGTTTTCTATTCTTAAATGAAGCACTAGTAACAGATGGAACTACGCACTTTCTGATGTGTTCGTTCTAATTGAGTGATGCAGAATTTCAGATAATCTGCGACATCAAATGATTCGTCTGTTCAGTTTACGCACTTCTCTCATATCATCTACATCATGATGCGCCTATCGGATTCTGCTCCTGTTCTATCGTTGCGCATCAGATGGAGTTCTCAACTTCACACACTTTTACTTATGCTCATATGCATCAGGTAAACATCTACGCAATATCTGATAAACTCCAGTTCTATCTTTGCGTTTATGTCTCTACAACATCTGTAACCATCAGCATGTTGAATGTAATATTGTCCTTCGAAACATCAAGCACTTGTGCATACTTCAGTATTTATTTCTTTCAGTACTCGTTGTTGACTGAGTTGTCATTGATGCCACCAAGGTCCCCCATAGTTGATCAAGTTTAATGAACAAGTTAGAGTCCTTTACCCACATACAGGTGTCAGCGTGATGATGATTGATGGTTGATTGATTGGACATGTCCTTGCATGTGGTAGCTTGGGCATTGGATCCCATTCACAAATGGTGTGGCTCATATGTGTATGGAGCCCTTGTATATGGTCCTTAATGCCATTATGATGATGATGACCTTGATGCCCTTGGCAGATTTCTTGTATGGTCTTATGGCTATTGGCATGTTGTGGAACCCGTAAACATGCCCTTGGTATGATGAAGAAGCTCTTGAAGCACTTATGAAACATTGAAGAAGTGCTTGGACCCACAAGTTGGTCCTTAAGCCCGCAAGGCTTGGGTCTTGAACCCACACACTTGGTAGCTTGTTGATGATGATGTATGGTCCTCCTTATGGTTAGATGGCTTGAGATGTTTGTGGAGCCTGTAGAGATGCTTTGATAGGTTGAAGAAGACTTTGAAGAATTCCTTGCAACTCTTGTAGTTTGTAGCATGATCTTTGACACCATTATGTGTGGGGTCTTTGACATCCTGAACAAATTAAAGAATTTAAGTGTATTGGACCATGCATTTCCAAATAAAAACTCCATGGACTGATAGGCCTCGTCATGCCGTTACCAACAGTAGGTGGCACGTCACACGGTTCCTTATGGTTGAAGAGATATGGTGTTTCAAAGTTGTAAAAAAAAAAACCCAACTTTCAGGTTAGCCGACCAAAGAAAGAGGAGTTAATTAATTGTTTGAATTATTTATTCAATTTGGTCGGCGAACAAATAATTTAACCCTCACGACTTGTATCAATAACAAACATTCCACTCTCAAAAAAATATGCATATAAGCCTCCAATGTTTATCTCTGATTTTCGGGTGTTGACTGAGCTCTGCAATTTCGCGTGAGACAGTCTTCTGCAGAAATCTGATTGTTACAACAGGTGAAGAGCAGCAATCCCGAATTTTTCTTTTGGGTGGTCTATGATAGTTCGAATTTTTGGACTTACTTGGGGTTTATCACAGCTTGATTTTTTTCCAGATGGAGGATAATTCCGGGGTTTAACTTCTTTTTGCTGCTGCTGAACAGTTACAAAATTTTCATGCTTGAACAGTTTGGCAGGGCTGTCATAAATTGCAGACCCAAGTTTTGTAGCTCTGAAATTCAAGATACGGCAGTAGTCAAGGTTTTGTACAGTCAGACTTTTTGCAGCTGAGACTGAAGTTTAACCTCGTTTTGAATCTTCTATAGCATGCACAGACTCTAGTTCTTTTTTATGTTTTATCATTTATGAATTTTAGTTTTTGCAATGTGGATTCTTGATGTGACTGATGGTTACAATGGTAGACTGACCTGTAACTATGAAAACAACTTGTGAAGAGTCTGTATGCAATAACCCAGAATCTAACCAATGAGCTGAACTTGACAAGTACATCGTGATGATTCTTGAAATCAGTATGAGGATGACCAGCATGGCAGCTTGACAAACAGTCTTTCTCAGTCAAATGAGGTTGAATACTCATTCCAAAGGTGGAGTCCTTCTCAGCACACATTCGAATTTGAACAGTCTGGTTTTGAGGGGTCATCTATAGTACACGGTTATACAAAGTCATCTACAGAAGATGAAGCAGTGATGGTGATGTATGATCAGCGTTGATGCACAGTGGTTACACATACAGTGGTATATGTACAGTCACACATACGTGTGAATATACAGTGGTGCAGTGATGAATACAATAGTGAATGTATAGTGAAGTATGAAGTTGTGATGATTCCATATTGATACATGATGCCTACACTCTATATGATATAATGCATCATATGATGATGATGCATACCATGATGATGACCTTGTTCAGACATTGATGTTTGACGGACCTTGTTAATGATGAAGTCTGTGTAAAGTCTGCTACAGAACTTATGAAAGAATAAAGAGTGATGTGAAGATCTGTGAAACACAGGTTTGGATGATGCCCTAGTTACACATACAGTAATAAAGGTATGTTATTAATGATGATGATATTAAGGATTGGATGATGCCCTAGTTCTAGTTGCACAAACAGTAATGAAGTGGTATATGTACAGTTGTTTGTTCTAAGTGGCATGTGTGTGATGTATAAGCAAACTATGATCATACATAATGCATATATAGCCAATTATACTGTGAAAACAATTACCCTATGACTATGTAACAGTGGCATATACGAAGTAATGATGATATGTTAACAGCAAGTGTAGCTAGTTAATGATGCAATGCATACAGTGGTAACATATAAATAGTGACATAGGTGCTTGAGTACATACAGTGGTGTACTAATGAAGATGATGATGCCTTATATTTTATGATGCAAATTTTGTGATGAAGATGCAAGCTTGGTGATGATTGCTTGCTGACACTCTAAGGATGATGGTAATAGATGAAGTATAGTTGTATGAACAAGTGAAGCATGCAGGTGCTTACCTTTTTATTATGATTGACACCTTGATGACAAGTTGTAGTGCAGAATTTTGACCAGCAGAATGATACACCTACATCTATGAAGATCTTGATGATGATCAGACCTTGATGATTGATGACTTGATAAGCAGTGTTGGTGAGCAGACCATGCAGAGTTGCAGCAGTGAAGAATGAAGAGGATGAGCAGCAGAGATTGACCAGAGGTTGATGAGAAGCAGATTGATGACAATCAGAGATTGGCATCAAGCTTGCAAGTAGTGTCTTGCACTTGAAGATTGGACTCCTCAAACCTTCTTAGTTGGAGCAAAGAAAACCAGGTTGGGTCCTGTTACAGAGTTGGTGCTCTCTTTATCAGTTGGTGTTGATTGTAATCGAGAATATTGTTGTCTTCCATGTACAATAAATAAAGATCAAATTACAAATATTCTTGTGTCTCTTTGATGTGATGAATGTGCTTATGACTCTTGGTTCATTTCACTGATGCATTTGATTATATAATGATTGATATGCTCTGATTGATTAAAAGAAGGTAAGAAGATTTAAATTGCTCTCACACTGATTCACCCCCCCTCTTAGTGTGGCCATTGTGTCCAACAATTGGTATCAAAGTAGGCCTTCGTCACAAGCCTAGCAAGCTTGAAGGAGATCCTTAGACACAATGGAGGAAAAAAAAGAGTCATCAAGCAATGGCGTGCCTATACTTGATATGACAAATTATTTCAATTGGAGGAGAAAAATGAAGGCATATTTGAAGAAGTTTGGCGTTTGGGAGATTGTGATCAATCCACCCGCTCCATCAAACAAGAAGGGAAAATCAGCTTCACGGAAGGAAGTAAAGAAGGACAACACTACAGCCTTGAAGTTTCTCGTGGATGGACTTCCCATCTAGGTAAAGGAAAGTGTAGGGGAGTACACGTCAGCCAAAGACCTATGGTTCAAGTTGGAGAGCGAGTATCAAAAGGCAAGACCAGAACTCGAGAAGACAGATCAGGAATCAGAAGACAAGCCCTCGGAAGAGATCAATCAAGAAGAAGAGAAGCAAGAAGAGGACTCCAGTAAAGGTATGGACTCTTGTGATTGTAATGATAGCTTGTGTGATGAAATTGAGAAGGTTCTTGCAAATGATGATGAAGGGTTATCAAAGGCTGCACATGAGATACATCTCACGTTGCTAAATATTGATCTCAGAGCCAATTGGTTCATGAACACAGTAAATCTGAACCAAAGTGACTTCACGAAGTTCAAAAAGAAAATCTTGGACTCCTTGAATGAATATCAGCAAAAGGCCATGACAATGAAAGTGTTGCTTGTGAAGCTCAAAAACAAGGACAAAGAGTTGCGGGAACAAATGAAAGACAAGGATGTGGAAGTTGAACGACTAAATACTGAATTGATCAGTCAAAAGGAAGAACCAGAAGAGCCTGCTAAAGAGCTTGAAGAAACTAGAGAGGTCAATCTTGATCTAAAGACTCAGTTTGAGGAATCCAAGAGGATAGGAGAGATCCTGAAGATTCAGCTGGAAGAAAAGGAGGAGACAATCCAAAAGCTAGAAATGGAGGTAGTTAGTCTTAGGAAGAAAGGTGAGAAAATGAAGATTTTGACAAGTTCGAGGATAGTTCAGTTGTCCTAGACAAGATCTTGGATTGCCAGAGATCTCCACTTGACAAAATTGGTCTTGGATACAAGAAGGACAAGGAAAAATATGAAGTTGACACTTGGTCTCCAAAGACTCCAGAAGCAGGTCCATCAACGTCCAAAGTTACTCCCCATGCACTTGCACATGACAACAAGGACTTTGGAAGTTCAAAGATGAAACAAGGAGTTAGATCCATTCCTCAAAGCAAGCTCGGAAAAGAAACAACTCCAAGATGGAACCAATGTCCTAGGTATGAAAGTGGTTTCAATGGTTATTGTTATTTTTGTTCTAACTTTGGTCATAAAGCTGTGGATTGTAGACTCTATGGAAGAAGAAGTGGTGGAAATCCCAATGACTTAGCTAGATGTTGGACATGTAATCAAGTTGGACATGTCGCTGCCACATGTCACACATTGAGATGCTACACATGCAGTGGGTTTGGTCACAAATCCCAAGAATGTGCAAGTCAAAGAAGTCAACAGAGGAAGAGTCCTTCCTACACACCAACGAGAAGAACCAGTGAAATTTGGAAGAAGACCTATACAGGAAGATTTGAAGATCAGAAGACAAAGGCCTATAGTCAGGGATACTCTCAGGCATGGAGACATGATGTTGATCAAAGAAGTGTTGGAAGCTCCAACAACTCAGTCAGGTGTTGGGCATGTAACCATGTTCGTCACATTGCTACATATTGTCGTACAATGAGGTGCTATAGTTGAAGTGGCCTTGGCCACAAAGCTCGAGATTGTTGGAGTGCACGGAAACAACCCTTGAGATGTTTCCTATATAGCTCATCAAGAAAATCCAGTATAGATGAAGGAACAAATGTTGAAAGGACAGATGACAAGAAGCAAGTATGGATGAAGAAGACCAAGCAGTTGCAGATAGGAGAGGTTGATCAGAGCAGAGAGGATGGTTGCCATATGGCAAGCCAAGTGTAAGGTCTCTCAAAGACCTTAGTACACCTTGAGTCCATGAAGGTTGGAGAACAGACTCAAGGGTAAATAATGGCTGCTCCAAGCAATCAACAGGTCCAAGGATTGTGTCATGTTCATGAACTCTCTGTACATATAGCTGAAGCAACTCCGATAAAGCAACTTTTCAAAAGGGTCCAAGTCAGTATTCTACTTTGAAAGATGTTGGTCTAATCACTATAAGGCATTCACAAGCATCTCAGGCATCCAAAGATACATCAAAGACTATTTTCATAAGACATATTTGGTACAATACCCGACTATTGCAGCAGATCCAAAAGAGATTTTTAAGGACTCCTGTAGCAGCATATACCATGAAGAAAAGCATGAAACTATCACCTGTGGGAACTTTATTTCAAAAAAGGGCAAGATCAGATCTAGGAAGGCACCTTGTATATGTGTGAAAGTATCCCTAATTGGTCAAAACAATTAGCAGATTTTAAGGACAAATCTTTGGACCGTCTTTGGCACATTCACCAAGGAGTTTTCTTGTTGAGATTGAGGTCAAAATTTAATGCAAATCTGAAGATTGTATCCTAGGAAATTCACTGCAGATTTGTAAGACTATTTCTAGCACATATTTCAAGACTTACAGCCTTCTTAAGGATAAATTTGAGGCTTGTCTGTGACAGATTTGGGGACAGCTTTGAAAAACCTTTTCAGTAGATTTAAGGACATCGTCTAACAAGAATTTTGAACAGCAGTAAAGGGCAGATTTGAAGCTTTGCTAAAGCATTTTAGGACATACCTTGGAGCAGAATTGAAGTTTATCTATAGGCGGATTTGAAGTTTTTTTAAGGACAAGTTTGGGCTGCTCTTGAACAGATTATGAAGTATTAACTGTAAGATGATAATTGAATTTGAGTTGAGCTTAATAAGTCAGAGAGATGATTCAATTGAGTCCAAGTCAGATCTATCACAGTTGCATTCAGTGGATCTGACTGCCCTGAAGGGCTATGTCTGAGAAAGCATTATGATGGCTGAAGATTTTCTAAGGCATATCCATTTATGTGACTCTTGATTATATTTAACATTGCTGAGCACAATTTATGAACAGTCTGGATCGTGGTTGCAGTCATGACAACCGGGACAATTATGCATATGTATAGGGAAAGCAGTAACAAGTGACTTCATAGTGAGAGATGATGATTCGTGGAGACCCTTTTTCCATTGATTCCAAAGGGGGAGAGATGAAGATGAAAGGGGGAGCATGAGTTGTTGTCATCAATGAAAAAGGGGGAGATTGTTGACTGAGTTGTCATTGATGCCACCAAGGTCCCCTATAGTTGATCAAGCTTAATGAACAAGTTAGAGTCCTTTACCCACACACAGGTGTCAACGTGATGATCATTGATGGTTGATTGATTGGACATGTCCTTGCATGTGGTAGCTTGGGCATTGGATCCCATTCACAAATGGTGTGGCTCATATGTGTATGGAGGCCTTGTATATGGTCCTTATTGCCATTATGATGATGATGACCTTGATGCCCTTGGTGGATTTCTTGTATGGTCTTATGGCTATTGGCATGTTGTGGAACCCATAAACATGCCCTTGGTATGATGAAGAAGCTCTTGAAGCACTTATGAAACATTGAAGAAGTGCTTGGACCCACAAGTTGGTCCTTAAGCCCACAAGGCTTGGGTCTTGAACCCACACACTTGGTAGCTTGTTGATGATGATGTATGGTCCTCCTTATGGTTAGATGGCTTGAGATATTTGTGGAGCCCGTAGAGATGCTTTGATAGGTTGAAGAAGACTTTGAAGAAGTCCTTGCAACTCTTGTAGTTTGTAGCATGATCTTTGACACCATTATGTGTGGGGTCTTTGACATCCTGAACAAATTAAAGAATTTAAGGATGTTGGACTATGCATTTGAAAATAAAAGCTCCATGGACTGATAGCCCTCGTTATGCCATTTCCAACAGTAGGTGGCACGTCACATGGTTCCTTATGGTTGAAGAGATATGGTGTTTCAAAGTTGTCAAAAAAAAAAAATTCCCCAACTTTCGGGTTAGCCGACCAAAGAAAGAGGAGTTAATTAATTGTTTGAATTATTTATTCAATTTGGTCGGCCAGCAAATAATTTAATCCTCACAACTTGTATAAATAACAAGCATTCCACTCTCAAAAAAATATGCATATAAGCCTCTAATGTTTATCTCTAATTTTTGGGTGTTGACTAAGCTCTGCAATTTCGGATGAGACAGTCTTCTGCAGAAATCTGATTGTTATACAAGGTGAAGAGCAGCAGTCCCGAATTTTTATTTTGGGTGGTCTATGACAGTCCGAATTTTTGTACTTACTTGGGGTTTACCACAGCTTCAATTTTTTCCAGATGGAGGATAATTCTGGGGTTTAACTTCTTCTTGCTGCTACTGAACAGTTACAAAATTTTCATGCTTGAATAGTTTGACAGGGCTGTCATAAATTGCAGACCCAAGTTTTGTAGCTCTGAAATTCAAGATAAGGAAGCAGTCAAGGTTTTGTATAGTCAGACTTTTTGCAGCTGAGGCTGAAGTTTAACCTCGTTTTGAATCTTCTATAGCATGTACAAACTCTAGTTCTTTTTTATGTTTTATCATTTATGAATTTTAGTTTTTGCAATGTGGATTCTTGATGTGACTGATGGTTACAATGGTAGACTGACCCGTAACTGTGAAAACAACTTGTGAAGAGTCTGTATGCAATAACCCAGAATCTAACCAATGAGCTGAATTTGACAAGTACATCGTGATGATTCTTGAAAACAGTATGAGGATGACCAGCATGACAGCTTGACAAACAGTCTTTCTCAGTCAAATGAGGTTGAATACTCATTCCAAAGGTGGAGTCCTTCTCAGCACACATTCGAATTTGAACAGTCTGGTTTTGAGGGGTCATCTACAGTACACGATTATACAGAGTCATCTACAGAAGATGAAGCAGTGATGGTGATGTATGAACAGCGTTGATGCACAGTGGTTACACATACAATGGTATATGTACAATCACACATACATGTGAATATACAATGGTTCAGTGATGAATACAATATGAATGTATAGTGAAGTACGAAGTTGTGATGATTCCATATTGATACATATTTCCTACACCCTATATGATATAATGCATGATATGATGATGATGCATACCATGATGATGACCTTGTTCAGACATTGATGTTTGACAGACCTTGTTAATGATGAAGTCTGTGTAAAGTCTGCTACAGAACTTATGAAAGAATAAAGAGTGATGTGAAGATCTATGAAACACAGGTTTGGATGATGCCCTAGTTCCAGTTGCACAAACAGTAATGAAGTGGTATATGTACAGTGGTTTGTTCTAAGTGGCATGTGTGTGATGTATAAGCAAACTATGATCATACATAATGCATATACAGCCAATTATACAGTGCAAACAATTACCCTATGACTATGATACATTGGTATATACGAAGTAATGATGATATTTGAACAGCAAGTGTAGTTAGTTAATGATGCAGTGCATACAGTGGTAACATATAAAGAGTGACATAGGTGCTTGAGTACATACATTGGTGTACTAATGAAGATGATGATGCCTTATATTTTATGATGCAAATTCTCTGATGAAGATGCAAGCTTGATGATGATTGCTTGCTGACACTCTAAGGATGATGGTAATAGATGAAGTACAGTTGTATGAACAAGTGAAGCATGCAGGTGCTTACCTTTTGATTATGATTGACACCTTGATGACAAGTTGTAGTGCAGAAGTTTGACCAGCAGAATGATACACCTACAGCTATGAAGATCTTGATGATGATCGGACTTTGATGATTGATGACTTGATAAGCAATGTTGGTGAGCAGACCATGCAGAGTTGCAGCAGTGAAGAATGAAGAGGATGAGCAGCAGAGATTGACCAGAGGTTGATGAGAAGCAGATTGATGACAATCAGAGATTGACATCAAGCTTGCAAGTAGCGTCTTGCACTTGAGGATTGGACTCCTCAAACCTTCTTAGTTGGAGCTAAGAAAACCAGGTTGGGTCCTGTTACAGAGTTGGTGCTCTCTTTATCAGTTGGTGCTGATTGTAATCGAGAAGATTGTTGTCTTCCATGTACAATAAATAAATATCAAATTACAAATATTCTTGTGTCTCTTTGATGTGATGAATGTGCTTATGACTCTTGGTTCATTTAACTGATGCATTTGATTATATAATGATTGATATGCTCTGATTGATTAAAAGAAGGTAAAAAGATTTAAATTGCTCTCACACTGATTCACCCCCCTCTCAGTGTGGCCATTGTGTCCAACGATTCGTATTGGAGCGGGCCTTCGTCACAAGCCTAGCAAGCTTGAAGGAAATCCTTAGACACAATGGAGGAAAAAGAAGAGTCATCAAGCAATGGCGTGCCTATACTTGATATGACAAATTATTTCAGTTGGAGGAGCAAAATGAAGGCATATTTGAAGAAGTTTGGCGTTTGGGAGATTGTGATCAATCCACCCGCTCCATCAAACAAGAAGGGAAAATCAGCTGCACAGAAGGAAGTAAAGAAGGACAACACTACAGCCTTGAATTTTCTCGTGGATGGACTTCCCAGGTCAGTGAAGGAATGTGTAGGGGAGTACACTTCAGCCAAAGACCTATGGTTCAATTGGAGAGCGAGTATCAAAAGGCAAGACCATAACTCGAGAAGACAGATCGGGAATCAAAAGACAAGCCCTCGAAAGAGATCAATCAAGAAGAGGACTCCAGTAAAGGTATGGACTCTTGTGATTGTAATGATAGCTTGTGTGATGAAATTGAGAAGGTTCTTGCAGATGATGATGAAGGGCTATCAAAGGCTACACATGAGATACATCTCACGTTGCTGAATATTGATCTCAGAGCCAATTGGTTCATGGACGCAGTAAATCTGAACCAAAGTGACTTCACGAAGTTCAAAAAGAAAATCTTGGACTCCTTGAATGAATATCAACAGAAGGCCATGACAATGAAAGTGTTGCTTGTGAAGCTCAAAATCAAGGACAAAGAGTTGCGGGAACAAATGAAAGACAAGGATGTGGAAGTTGAACGACTAAATACTGAATTGATCAGTCAAAAGGAAGAACCAGAAGAGCCTGCTAAAGAGCTTGAAGAAACTAGAGAGGTCAATCTTGATCTAAAGACTCAGTTGGAGGAAGCCAAGAGGATAGAAGAAATCCTGAAGATTCAGCTGGAAGAAAAGGAGGAGACAATCCAAAAGCTAGAAATGGAGGTAGTTAGTCTCAGGAAGAAAGGTGAGAAGAATGAATCTTTTGACAAGTCCGAGGATAGTTCAGTTGTCCTAGACAAGATCTTGGATTGCCAGAGATCTCCACTTGAAAAAACTGGTCTTGGTTACAAGAAGGACAAGGAAAAATATGAAGATGACACTTGGTCTCCAAAGACTCCAGAAGCAGGTCCATCAACGTCTAAAGTTGCTCCCCATGCACCTGTACATGACAACAAAGTCTTTGGAAGTTCAAAGATGAAACAAGGACTTAGATCCATTCCTCAAAGCAAGCCCGGAAAAGAAACAACTCCGAGATGGAACCAATGTCCCAAGTATGAAAGTGGATTCAATGGTTATTGTTATTTTTGTTCTAACTTTGGTCATAACTATGGATTGTAGACTCTATGGAAAAAGAAGTGGTGGAAATCCCAATGAATCAGTTAGATGCTGGACATGTCGCTGCCACATGTCACACATTGAGATGCTACACATGTAGTGGGTTTGGTCACAAAGCCCAAGAATGTGCAAGTCAAAGAAGTCAACAGAGGAAGATTCCTTCCTACACACCAACGAGAAGAACCAGTGAACTTTGGAAGAAGACCTATACAGGAAAATTTGAAGATCAGAAGACAAAGGCCTACAGTCAGGGACACTCTCAGGCATGGAGACATGAAGTTGATCAAAGAAGTGTTGGAAGCTCCAACAACTCAGTCAAGTGTTGGACATGTAACCATGTTGGTCACATTGCTGCATATTATCGTACAATGAGGTGCTATAGTTGCAGTGGCCTTGGCCACAAAGCTCAGGATTGTTGGAGTACACGGAAACAACCTTTGAGATGTTTCCTATACAGCTCATCAACAAAAGCCAGTACAAATGAAGGAACAAATGTTGAAAGGACATATGACAAGAAGCAAGTATGGATGAAGAAGACCAAGCAGTTGCAGATAGGAGGGGTTGATCATAGCATGGAGGATGGCTTCCATATGGCAAGCCAAGTGTAAGGTCTCTCAAAGACCTTAGTATACCTTGAGTCCATGAATGTTGGAGAACAGACTCAAGGGTAAATAATGGCTGCTCCAAGCAATCAGCAGGTCCAAGGATCGTGACATGTTCATGAACTCTCTGTACATATAGCTGAAGCAACTCAGATAAAGCAACTTTTCAAAAGGGTCCAAGTCAGTGTTCTACTTTGAAAGATGTTGGTCTAATCACTATAAGGCATTCACAAGCATCTCATTCATCCAAAGATACATCAAAGACTATTTTCATAAGACATATTTGGTACACTACCAGACTATTGCAGCATATCCAAATAATGTTTTTAAGGACTCCTATAGAAGCATATACCATGAAGGAAAGCATGAAACTATCACCTGTGGCAACTGTATTTCAAAAAAGGGAAAGATCAGATCTGGGAACGCACCTTGTATATGTGTGAAAGTATCCCTAATTGTTCAAAACAATTAGCAGATTTTAGGGACAAATCTTTGGACCGTCTTTGGCACATTCACCAAGGAGTTTTCTTTTTGAGATTGAGGTCAAAATTTATTGCAGATCTGAAGATTGTATCCTAGGAAATTCATTGCAGATTTGTAAGACTATTTCTAGCACGTATTTCAAGACTTACAGCCTTCTTAAGGATAAATTTGAGGCTTGTCTGTGACAGATTTGGGGACAGCTTTGAAAAACCTTTTCAATAGATTTAAGGACATCGTCTAACAAGAATTTTGAACAGCAGTAAAGGACAAATTTGAAGCTTTGCTAAAGCATTTTAGGATATACCTTGGAGCAGAATTGAAGTTTATCTATAGGCGGATTTGAATTGTTTTTGAACGACAAGTTTGGGCTGCTCTTAAACAAATTATGAAGTATTAATTGTAAGATGATAACTGAAGTTTGAGCTAAGCTTAATAAGTAAGAGAGATGATTTGATTGAGTCCAAGTCAGATCTATCACAGTTGCATTCAGTGGATCTGACTGTCCTGAAGGGTTGTGTCTTAGAAAGCATTATGATGGCTGAAGATTTTCTAAGGCATATCCATCTACGTGACTCTTGATTATTTTTGACATTGCTGAGCACAGTTTATGAACAGTCTAGATCGTGGTTGCAATCATGAGAACCAGGAAAGCTATGCATATTTATAGGGGGAGCAGTAAGAAGTGACTTCATTATGAGAGATAATGATTCGTGGAGACCCTTTTTCCATTGATTCCAAAGGGGGAGAGATGAAGATGAAAGGGGGAACATGAGTTGTTGTCATCAATGACAAATGGGGAGATTGTTGACTGAGTTGTCATTGATGCCACCAAGGTCCCCTATAGTTGATCAAGCTTAATGAACAAGTTAGAGTCCTTTACCCACACACAGGTGTCAGCGTGATGATCATTGATGGTTGATTGATTGGACATGTCCTTGCATGTGGTAGCTTGGGCATTGGAGCCCATTCACAAATGGTGTGGCTCATATGTGTATGAAGCCCTTGTATATGGTCTTTATTGCCATTATGATGATGATGACCTTGATGCCCTTGGCGGATTTCTTGTATGGTCTTATGGATATTGGCATGTTGTGGAACCCATAAACATGCCCTTGATATGATGAAGAAGCTCTTGAAGCACTTATGAAACATTGAAGAAGTGCTTGGACCCACAAGTTGGTCCTTAAGCCCACAAGGCTTGGGTCTTGAACCCACACACTTGGTAGCTTGTTGATGATGATGTATGGTCCTCCTTATGGTTAGATGGCTTGAGATGTTTGTGGAGCCCGTAGAGATGCTTTGATAGGTTGAAAAAGACTTTAAAGAAGTCTTTGCAACTCTTGTAGTTTGTAGCATGATCTTTGACACCATTATGTGTGGGGTCTTTGACGTCCTGAACAAATTAAAGAATTTAAGGGTATTGGACCATGCATTTGCAAATAAAACCTCCATGGACTGATAGCCCTCGTCATGTCGTTTCCAACGGTAGGTGGCACGTCACATGGTTCCTTATGGTTGAAGAGATATGGTGTTTCAAAGTTGTCAAACAAAAAAAAAATCCCCAACTTTCGGGTTAGCCGACCAAAGAAAGAGGAGTTAATTAATTGTTTGAATTATTTATTCAATTTGGTCGACCAACAAATAATTTAACCCTCATGACTTGTATAAATAACAAGCATTCCACTCTAACAAAAATATGCATATAAGCCTCCAATGTTTATCTCTGATTTTTGAGTGTTGACTGAGCTCTACAATTTCGGGTGAGACAGTCTTCTGCAGAAATCTGATTGTTACAGCAGGTGAAGAGCAACAGTCCCGAATTTTTGGACTTACTTGGGGTTTATCACAGCTTGAATTTTTTTCAGATGGAGGATAATTCTAGGGTTTAACTTCTTTTTGCTGCTACTGAACAGTTACAAAATTTTCATGCTTGAACAGTTTGACAAGGCTGTCATAAATTGCAGACCCAAGTTTTGTAGCTCTGAAATTCAAGATACGGCAGTAGTCAAGGTTTTGTACAGTCAGACTTTTTGCAGCTGAGGCTGAAGTTTAACCTCGTTTTGAATCTTCTATAGCATGCATAGACTCTAGTTCTTTTTTATGTTTTATCATTTATGAATTTTAGTTTTTGCAATGTGGATTCTTGATGTGACTGATGGTTACAATGGTAGACTGACCCGTAACTGTGAAAACAACTTTTGAAGAGTCTATATGCAATAACCCAGAATCTAACCAATGAGCTGAACTTAACAAGTACATCGTGATGATTCTTGAAATCAATATGAGGATGACCAGCATGGCAGCTTGACAAACAGTCTTTCTCAGTGAAATGAGGTTGAATACTCATTCCAAAGGTGGAGTCCTTCTCAGCACACATCCGAATTTGAACAGTCTGGTTTTGAGGGGTCATCTACAGTACACGGTTATACAGAGTCATCTACAGAAGATGAAGCAGTGATGGTGATGTATGAATAGCGTTGATGCACAATGGTTACACATACAGTGGTATATGTACAGTCACACATACGTGTGAATATACAGCGGTGCAGTGATGAATACAATAGTGAATGTATAGTGAAGTATGAAGTTGTGATGATTCCATATTGATACATGATGCCTACACTCTATATGATATAATGCATCATATGATGATGATGCATACCATGATGATGACCTTGTTCAGACATTGATGTTTGACAGACCTTGTTAATGATGAAGTCTGTGTAAAGTCTGCTACAGAACTTATGAAAGAATAAAGAGTGATGTGAAGATCTGTGAAACACAGGTTTGGATGATGCCCTAGTTACACATACAGTAATAAAGGTATGTTATTAATGATGATGATATTAAGGATTGGATGATGCCCTAGTTCCAGTTGCACAAACAGTAATGAAGTGGTATATGTACAGTTGTTTGTTCTAAGTGGCATGTGTGTGATGTATAAGCAAACTATGATCATACATAATGCATATATAGCCAATTATACTGTGAAAACAGTTACCCTATGACTATGTAATAATGGCATATACGAAGTAATGATGATATGTGAACAACAAGTGTAGTTAGTTAATGATGCAGTGCATACAGTGGTAACATATAAATAGTGGCATAGGTGCTTGAGTACATACAGTGGTGTACTAATGAAGATGATGATGCCTTATATTTTATGATGCAAATTATGTGATGAAGATGCAAGCTTGATGATGATTGCTTGTTGACACTCTAAGGATGATGGTAATAGATGAAGTACAGTTGTATGAACAAGTGAAGCATGCAGGTGCTTACCTTTTTATTATGATTTACACCTTGATGACAAGTTGTAGTGCAGAAGTTTCACCAGTAGAATGATACACCTACAACTATGAATATCTTGATGATGATTAGACCTTGATGATTGATGACTTGATAAGCAGTGTTGGTGAGCAGACCATGCAAAGTTGCAGCAGTGAAGAATGAAGAGGATGAGCAGCAAAGATTGACCAGAGGTTGATGAGCAGCAGATTGATGACAATCAGAGATTGGCATCAAGCTTGCAAGTAGCGTCTTGCACTTGAGGATTGGACTCCTCAAACCTTCTTAGGTGGAGCTAAGAAAACCAGGCTAGGTCCTTTTACAGAGTTGGTGCTCTCTTTATCAATTGGTGTTGATTGTAATCGAGAAGATTGTTGTCTTCCATGCACAATAAATAAAGATCAAATTACAAATATTCGTGTGTCTCATTGATGTGATGAATGTGCTTATGACTCTTGGTTGATTTAACTGATGCATTTGATTATATAATGATTGATATGCTCTGATTGATTAAAAGAAGGTAAAAATATTTAAATTGCTCTCACACTGATTCACCCCCCCTCTTAGTGTGGCCTTTGTGTCCAACACTCGCATATATGTCACAGAGCTATCGCATCATTCTGCGCACCATCAAAACTTCATTCTGTTGCATGTGCACATCCGGCTCTTCGCTAGATCATTATGTTATGTCCACGAGCCTGTTGATTCCCTAAAAACAAACTGAAACTTACACTTAAAGCCCTTATGTTCTCACCATCAATTTTACTTCAAATCTCCAACTTGCATCTCTATTTATACATGTCATGCACAGATTGTATCTTCACAAGTTGGTCGTGGCATCCCTTCTTCCATACTTCACTGATTATGCATGTGCCATGTGTCATCTTCTGCATTGTTGATGTGTCATCTGATATGTGTCTTGAGCCCTCAAGGTCCACAACTTAGTGGGACTTTAACCTTGGTGGTGTACCATTGCCTTAAGGTATGTGTGCAATCTTACACTTCATCTTGATGTGTCTATGACTTGTGTTGTACCATCCCTCTTGGGTAATGCACCCTTGGTATATTGATACTTTGTGGAATCTACACATACTCCAACTTCTTCTTAGTGGAACAATTGACCTTTTCCTTGTCATCCTTTATGGGACTTGTGCACATGTTGTACCGTCGGCTGTGAACTTTTCTCATAGATGGTCTTCAACCGTTGTACCCTTTTAGGAATTTTTGCGTGTTCCACTTACTAAAAGCATCTTCTTATTGGCTATACTTGCGTATTTTCAGGATTGTCCAACCATTAACTGCTTGCACACTTCCAACCTTTAACCAAGCAACACTCAGGATTTCTTGCGTACTCGTGCCATTTGTTCAACCAACTCCTTGGCTGCTTGGAGCACATGTACCATTGTCCAACCAACTCCTTGGCTCCTACCATGAGAAAGCATGACTTGGTGGACTTGATTTTTGCACAAAGACTTTATGTTGTAGCATACATTACTTGTGTTCCTTTCTTGAACTGAATCTACATGATGTATCTTCCTTAATGCACTTCTAGATACTCTAAAGTTGCATACATATATATCACCTTCACCATTTGCGGATATACTTCTGGTATTCATGTTCTTCTTCAACTTGCGCATATACTACTTCAAAGTGGCTTCCATATACTTCTTCATACTTCTGCAGGAATATTGTATCGACTTTGACTTCAGTTGATATCAATGACTCGGACTGAATTAGTTGACATTAGTTGACAATCAAACACTTCACATCATCTTTAGTTGACATCAATAACAACCAATGCTCAACACATTGATGACTTCTCTCGCAAAACATGGACCTACTTCTTGAAGACCAAGGATGAAGTCTTCAATAGGTTTCAGGAGTTCTAGGCTCTTGTGGAGAACCAGACAAGGAGGAAGATCAAGGTTTTGGTTTTGAGATAGAACAATAGGAGTGAGTATACCTCCAATGATTTCACGGATTTCTACAAGGATGCAGGAATTAAGAGGGAGCACATTGTTCTTTACAACCCACAACAAAACAAGATTGCAGAGTGGAAGAGCTAATCCATCATAGGGGTTGCTAAGGCCATGATACATGACCAAGATTTGTCGATGTTTCTATGGGCATTAGCATGTAATGCAACGGTCTACATACAGAATGAGTGTCTTCACAAGGTTTTGGGGGACAAGACATCAAAGGAGGCATTCATTATTGTGTTGAGCATTGATTGTCATTGATGTCAAGTGTTTGACCATCATCCAATGTCAAAGAGGATGTCAATTGATTCGGTATGAGTCATTGATATCAGCACAAGTCAAAGTGGATACAACAGTAGCAGAAATATGAAAAAACTACTTTGAGGAAGTTTATTGGAAATCCAACAGAAATATGAAGTAGCCACTTTGAGGAAGTCTACCACGCATGATGAAGAAAGCTTGAACATCATAAGCACATGCGCAAGAAGTGAAGGTGACAGATATGCAACTTTGGAGTATATCCAAAAGCATAAACATTTGAAGAGGACAAGAAGCATATATGTGCAAGATGACTGAATAGACATGGATTCCAATCTGAAAAATTATATCTAGTTACTACATCCATTCTATATGAAGATGTTTACAATGTCTTGAAGCTTATCTATAAGAAAAGATGTGAATCAAGGACGCATTAAGCATGCAACTTTGGAGTATATCTAAGAGGTGTATTCATGAAGAAGATATCAAAAAGACAATGTACATGAGTCAGTCTGAAGAAGTACATAAGATGACACTTCATACATATCCAAAAGGATACTCCATGATGATACAGTTCAAGAAAAAACACAAGCAATGTAATCTACATCATGAAGTTCTTGCGTAGACATTGAGTCCACCAAGTCGTACTCTACCATGTAAGAATATGCAAAGGAGTTGGTTGGACAATGATACAAGTGCCCAAACTGCCAAGAAGATGATTGGAATAGAGGTACAAGCAAGCTAGCAGGTCTATGTGTTGCTTGGTTGACAGGAGAGTGCGTTGAAGGAAAGGAACAACAAATGGACGAACAATCCTGAAAGCATGCAAACACAGCAAATCAGAAGATGCCTTCAAGTGGTGAGAAGTGCACAAGTTCCTAAATGGGTACAATCGATTGAAGACCACAATGGACAAATACCACAACTGACGAACAACAAGTGTGCAAGTCCCATAAGCAAGAAACAGGCATATATCAAAATCCCACAAATGAAGTGTAGGCATGTGCGCAGTTTCCGTAAAGTTTCAATACAACAAAAGCGCATCACCCAAATGCAATGATGAGTATGGGTCACAAACCCACTACGCAGAAGCTGAAGAATGCGCAGACTATGGAAGGTGGTAATAACACAAGGGCTCATTACCCACAAGGGATGGTACAACAAATTTTATTGAAACAGTAAAGACCATGGACAAGGTGAAATATTGCACACATACCGGAATGCAATGGTACATCTAAAGCACAATGGTACATCACCAAGGTGCAAAGTCCGACTAAGTTGTGGATCCCAAGGGCGCTTGATACATCAAAGATGACACATCAATAGCGCAGATGATGACACGCGGCATATGCACGATTTGTGAAGTATGGAAGAAGAGATGCCACGACCGACTTGCAAACATACTATCCTTGCAGGACATGTATAAATAGAGATGCAAGTTGGAGAATGAAAATTGAGCATGGAAGTAAGTTGTGAAGCAGAGAAGTAAGACTGCAAGTTTCAGTTTGTTTTTCGGTGCATCAAGGGGCTCGTGGACAGAACAGAATGATCTAGAAAAGATCCGAATGTGCACATGCAGCAAAATGAAGTTTTGATGGTGCGCAAAATGATGTCGTAAGTCTCTGACAATTGCGCAAACGTTGAAAGGAAAAAACACTGAAGAATGCACAAGTGTTGGATATCTTGAAGGCTTGTATCACAATCAACACATTGATAGTCACAGAAGTTGAAAAGACATAATCGATAGATATCAGATATTGCGTGGATGTCTTGCTGATGCAAATGAACTGAAGTGAAAGTGTGTGAAGTTGAAGATTACATCTGATGCGCAACAACAGAACAACAACAGAGTCATACAAGCGCATCATGATGCAGATGATCTAATACAAGTGTATTACACTGAACGGACCAATCATTTGATGCATAAGAGGTCGCATATCATCTGAAGAACTGCAGCACTTATTCATAACAGACACATCATAAGGTGCGTAGTTACCGTTGTTATTGGTGCTTCTTTTCAGTACAACATATCATCAATAGAAAGCACAGTATCAGTTGAATATTGCAGTCACATAAAGAAGAACGTTGAACCAAAAAGCACAGACTACAACATCAGCAAAGCACACAATCCAAGTAGTCATCAACAGAAGTGTGAAATAAGAAGATTGAGAATTCAAGTGGTGTATGCAGCGCAGTAACAAAAATAGTCTGCATACGAAAGTTGCGCACAACAAAATCATTACCAAAAGACCTAAAAAAGTGCGCAGAGTTGAAGGACAGAAAGATAGTAAAATATATCAGACATCAGGGCAGTCGGACGAGGCAAGGAGACATGGAGTTGGAGCTTCCTTCAGGTTGGTGCCTTTAAACAACAAGGAGCCAGGGAGTCGCAGCTTCCTTCAGGTTGGTGCCTGCAAAACAAAGTGACAGGGGGTCGATGCCTCCTTCCAATTAGTGCTGGAGAAAACTCAGGGGGTTGGAGCCTCCTTCCAGTTGGTGTTGGTAAACACGAGAAGTTGGTGCTTCATTGAATGTATTATTTCATACTATAAAGAAGCATTATGTGGTTTTCTCCCGTTTGGGTTTCCACGTGAAAATTATGTGTGTTATGTGTTGATGATGTGGTGTGTGTAAATTTATTGATGCATAACTGATGATGAATATTAAGTAAAGTTTAATCTGTTAAAGAAGGTAAAAATATGCTAATAATTGTGTTAATATTGATTCACCCACCTCTCAGTATTAAATCGATTCCAACATTGTGAAGCCAGAGGTGAGTCATTTCCGCATCTTTGATTGTCTAGTTTACATCCATATACTAGTGGAGAAGAGGACCAAATTGAAGCCTTCCAACAGGAAGGGTTTATTTGTTGGCTATAGTAAGAATTCAAAATCTTACAAGAAGACAATTGTAAGCAAGGATGTAATGTTCGAGGAAGACTTTGCGTCTAGGAAGTCTCATGAGCCATTACCAATGACAGAGGATGAGGAGCAAGAAGCTTCAAAGGTTGATCCAGGGTCACTAGTGACTTGCAATTTTGGCCAACAGCCTTGAGATGTGGAGGAGGAGCCACCAGCTCCTACCCATTCTATCAGGAGACCTTGATGGTTCACTCAAACATTGAGGGATGCTCTGAAGCAAGTTGAGGCTCCTAAGAGAACATTTAAAAAGAGTAGCCCTCCAAAAAGGTTTCTGAACTACATGGTGTTGATGAGCAACATCATAGATTCCGAGCCCTCCAATTTTAAGGAGGCAACTGACCAACGGGTTTGGAGGGATGCCATGGTGGAGAGGGGAAGTCAATGGTGACCTCCAGATGGCTTTCCAAGATCAAGCATGTGGTTGACGACAACATGGAGAAGTACAAAGCGAGATTTGTGGCAAGAGGGTTCTCCCAAAAAGAGGGAGTGGATTACAAGACATTTGCTCCAATCACCAGGTACACTTCCATTAGAGCAGTGATGTCTTTAATCTCCATTATGGGATGGAGGATACATCAAAAGGATGTGAAGACCATCTTCCCTTCATGGGATAAATGAAGAAGTGTACATCAAGCAACCTCAAGGCTTTGATGTCAATGGGAAGGAGTCCCATATGTGCAAGCTGAAAAAGGTCCTATATGGACTTGAGTAAGAATCGATGGATACCTGCAAAGCATGGACTTCACCAAAAGTGAAACAAATCCCAACTTATATTTCATATTTGTTGAGAGTGATCTGCTCATTTTGGTATTGTATGTAGATGATTTGTTTCTCGCATGTTTTAGAGAAGCTCAATGTTAGGTGCAAGGAAAATATGGCAATTGAGTTCGAGATGAAGGACATTGGCTTGATGCATTACTTCTTGCACCTCAAGGTGTTGCTTCAGCTTGGGATCAACGATGATATCTCAATTCAACGAAAAGCATACTTTCATGGCACTCAGTGCAGCAAAAAGAAAGTACATGGCAACAAGTACAGTTAGTTGTGAATCCATTTAGCTTCGCAAGTTGCTAGCATACCTATTTGACCAGGAGTTGGATCCCACGATGATTTATTGTGATAATCAAAGTTTTATCAAACTCTGAGAATCCAATTTTTTCAAGACAGATCCAAGCACAATGGGATCAACTATCACTTGATTTGAGACAAGATTCAAAAGGGAGCAATGAAGCTCCAGTATGTACCCACATATCAACAGGTAGCAGATATTATGACCAAGGACTTAGCAAAAGGGAAGTTTGAAGCATTCATAGACAAAATTGAATTGGTGTAGAATTCCTTCCTTGTTAAGAAGGAGTGTTGATGTTTTGTAGCTCGTGACAAGAACTTCCACATAGGTTGGATGTCAAACATGCATGAAGTCTTCCAAGTTAATCTATTTAATAATTCACTATAGTAATAAAGTGAAAAGTCATTTAATTAGTTATTGAGTCTAATAAAATGCATCTTAATCCATAAGTGATTTAGGCTAATCTCAATCGTAGATCCCACCATGATATTAGGGTTTTGGTAGATTAGATCTTCAGCTAAAGTATAAAGGCAAATCAAAGTAAAGGGTAAAGACATTCATTTCTTTGCTCGAAGACAAGTTGGTCAAAAGGTGAAGAAGCTAAGTAGAGTAGAGTTAGAGGGATTGAGAGAAGCCCAAGGCATATTCCAACCCACAACTAGCGAATTTCAGTACGCAGTAACAGGAACAAGTAATTTGTATAGCTCGTACAAATATGTTCTATTAAATCCGTATAGCCGTACAAATTCCATATAGTCATACAAATTTTTGTATAGTCGTATGGACATGTTTGTACAGTCATACGGAACAAGTCCGCATAGTCGTACAGACAACGGTACAACCAGCATAGATCCATCTAAAGAGGATCTACCAAGCACCGAGAGGGATCAAATCTTTCCAAAGTGCAAATCTATTTTTAGAGTGCAAGTGTTGATGAAAGTTTTAATTTATCTAATTTGTGTAGTTATATATATATATATATATATATACCGCTATAAATGTTTTAAATTAATTTGAGCCGACGTATTATTTTTTTATAATATTTTTTTTTTTAAAAGACACATGTCATCTCTAGGATGAGCACGGAAGGAGTTACACATCCTCTCTCGGGTTGTCGAATGCACCTCTTCGATGCAACAAGTTGTAAGGCTACTATGAAGTTTACAAGTTCCAAGAGGCAGTTTTCCTCAGTGTCGATGGGAAAAATTATTGTGTAAGTCTACAAAACTATTTTTTTCTTGTGTACCATACAACTGGATGTTCTTGGCAAGGGTGGAAGTTTCCTTGTAAGCTTTGAAGTATTAATGAAAAGCTAATTTGAAGGAGAACATGTGTGTAAATTGTTCTATTCTTCCATTGTTTGTATTTTCTAGCTAAATTGATGCATGCTCAAATTTAATTTTTGTTATTCAATAAATTCAAAATCCGATATATGTAATTAAGAGGCATAAGACATTAGTCACCTAAAGCTTGGAAAATTAACAAATTGATATCACGTTAAAATACCAAGCATAATTGCTTGCTTAAAAGAAGTGTTCAACATACTTAACACTATTTTTTCAATGCCTTTTCATACTTAACACTATATTTTTTCAAAATTACACTCAACATAATCGTTTGCTTAAAAGAAACCTTCAACATACTTAACACTACACTATTTTCAAAGCCTTTTCATATGACCTATCTAAAAAAATCAAATGTACCATCTCAAGATTGCAATCATGATAAAAGCTTATTTATTTTTACTACCTCAAGCTTCCACTCACAACATGAGTTTTCTCACTTCTTTTGGATTTTAATTCAAATCAAGTGTTTTCATCTCCTACCTCAAGTTTTCACAACAAAACTTAATGATTTTTATTCTTAATTTTACGATAAGGCAATGTGCTTATGCATCATGCTCGTCGTAACATCCTTGTTATCTCACAAAATGTAATGACTCTTTTATTTTTAATTTTACCATAAGGCAATGTTCTCATACATCAAAATTGTCTTACTAACTTTCAAAGTCAAAACATTGACCACCTATATTGAATGTGTTCACTATATATATTTAATATGTTAAACATGGTTGGACCACTTTTGGATGAATACTCATACAAGATATGTTATATACATGTTACGTTAAGGGCAGCCTTTAACAAAAGTAAATGTTCATCATCAAAGTTAGACCAGTGCTCATCATTATCTTTAAAATTTCTAAATGGGTGAATTGCATGTTTCTTCAAAGCATTCGCATGCCCATTTGAATTTGCTACCTAGTACCAACCAACTATAAACAAAACGAAATATCCATTCATTAACCAAATGATTGAAAAAAATCTAGAATCATTTGATGATTTTGACCAAGAAATAGAAGGTTTGACTGTTTCATTTTTGTTCGTATGCCCAGATGCAACACAATACTACCTTCCCTATTTTGCTTGCTAATGAGTTATGCCTAAAATATCCCAAATGCCTTACAGCATCAAATTGGTTATTTTCCATTATAGAGATATATCTAAACACTCTCTAACATTGGATGATGTAAAATAGTTTTGCCCTTTAGCCTTTAGGCCGTGATTTGAGCTTTGTTCAAGAAACAAGAATTCATGATCTTTCCTTGGTCCAATATCCAATGGAGATCTTCAAGGAACAAGGTTTCATAATCCTTTGTGTAATATCAAGTGGGAACCTTTCATAATCCTTTGGGCAATATCAAGTCGGGAGACCTTCCACAATCATTAATTATAGAGCAAAGATCAATTTTCAAGGTCCACACTTGATAGTTTTCTTTTTACTTCCAAAACACCTTGAGATGGAGTTGAATGCAAGAGTAGCAATTCGCTGATTGGCTTTTCCTCACAAGTCCTTTTCTGAAACTAGCAAGCTCCTCTGCTGTGTCTATCTCTTAATGTGCCATAATCAATTATTGATCGTCAAAACCAGCTGATTTTAGTTCTGATACACTCATTATGTCTCATTACATTAATCCCAATATCATCGCTTTATGATCATATCTAATCTAAGTTTAACTTGTTCATTTTATTTCCAATTGGTGATCAAGCTCTACTTGACACTTGACTTCCATACAAAGTCAACTCAAACTGCAAAAATGGATAGGAATGACCCTTACAAAGATGTTTCATATGGCTCCAAATTGGATCATACCTTCATGACAGATCAAAATTAGGCATAACAAACAAAATCCAGCAATCTTCAATGTTAAGAATTCATCCATGATTAATTAAAGTCTCTAATCCATCACTTGAATAATCAATTTTTCCAGATATGACACGACTAGGCCATGGAACTAAACTATTAGCCAAAGCTGAGGACATCATTTCTAACTGCCCTTACATGTAGCCTGTCTATTATGCAAGAATTTTAAACTAGTTTAGCATCACAGTTGAAAAACACGAATCATCTTCCAACTCAAGACCATTTAGAGAACCACGAAATGGAAAAATTGAAGGCCACATTGGCATGTCAGAGGTCTTTTTACATCGACTTCATTTCCCCTTTGGGCTTTACATCTTATGTTCAGCAGTTCTTGCCCCTGCACTGGAGTTCATTGGGGATTTAAAGCAGTAACTAAACATGTATAATAATCCGTTGTTGATCTAAAAATTTCAGAATCTTTTTAACCATATAAATTGCATGTGAAATTTGCATGTTAAATCTCATAAAAGGCTTATAAGACAATTTGTAAATGCCTAAATAAATCACATAAGCAAATAAAAAAGTATGAAAACCAGAAAAATGTAGACAGCAGATGATAACGGAGTTCACCCTTCTTAGGCTACGTCTCCAGGCCACTTCCAATGAGAAGGCCGATCTTATTAAGTCTTCAAAAGCTTACATACATGAGTTCTGGAAACACTTCTGAGTTTTGTCAATCAAACCCGGAAGCAGACTACACTACTGCGTTCCTCTCGAAATTCTGAGAAGAACAAGTATAAACTCGACATGGTTTGGCTGAGGCATCCTCTGGCACACAAATCGAGAACATACTCCTTCTACATTGTACGGATCGTATGGACCTATACGTACTATACCTCTTTCCCACCTCGGGATATGTGCAGAAACTGGGCACCCAGCACTGTTTTTCGTGGCTCAAAAGGGGGTTTTAAATAGGTTTTCGAGCGCCAAAAGCAAGGGCCACGTGCCCCTTGGGCCCCAAACTACGCACCAAATTTAAAAATAAAACCTACCATGTCTTATCCAACGAATGGGCTATGGCCCATTGGTAAAGCGTTGTTCATTGGGGCAGAGGTCCTAGCGTCAAACCCGCGGGCCTCTCCCCTTTTAATGTGATATGGTTGCAATGTTTGATGTGGTTTGCTGGTTCTACGGTGGCTTGTTGTGGTGGCACTTCATTGTAACTTGTTGGTTCCACGGTGTTGGGTGTAACATTGCGTTGGCTCGTTGGTTCCACCGTGTTGGTTGTTGTTTGACATATAGTCCATATTACATATAAAATAGCCTCGGTGTTGGCCATGGGGTCGAGGGCTAAGCCCTCGGCCCCGCCCCTTTTTCCGATCATACAAACCATAAACCTTAAATACAAGTTACAACCTATACGGTTAAGAACTGCCGGCAGGAATCCTGGACAGCAGAGATTTTTGGAGGCGTAGACGGAGTGGAGGTCGAGGGTTCGATCCTCCCCGTCTCCATAAACTTTTGTAAAACGGTTCAACTAATTGCCAACAGGGCTGCCACATGGCAGACCCTGATTGGTCCACCTCAACACTGTCATGTCATCACCTTGATCACGTGGCACCCTGTGGTGCTGCTAGGTGGCACCTATGTTGACTGTACATGCCCGGTGGCAGCCTGTGGGTGTGCCACGTGGCCCCCCTTTTTTCCTTTTTCTGCTTCATTTTTTACCTTTTGTCCTGTTTTCCAAACTCAATAACTTTCACCTCGAGAGGTCGTTTCACACGAAACGAACGTTATCGGAAATTTCTTGACGAACTCTATGCTCCTGTAAGCTTCTTTTCACCTTTTGAAGACTTTCATTTTGATCGATCTTGGAGATCCTCCTGGATCAAACCTTCCCACTATGAAGCTTTTGGACCACCAAAAGCATGAAATCATTCAAAAAACAGGTGAGGGTACAGCCCCCTCACTCTTCTGGTCTCTAGCCACTGTGCTTTGCTTGGATGCATTCATTTAAGCCCCACACAAATAAATTCCATGTCACCTCTTCGTGAAGATCTGACCTTCTTATCAAGTATAGCATCTTCCTAAAGTTCATTGAGATATTCAAGAACAAACTCATCAACAAAAGGTACTTGAACCTATTCATCTTGGTCCACTATCATAGGAGGTTCATACAATTTCAAATTTTCCACATTAACAACGAAATACATTTGCATATAAGGAGGCAAATCTAACCGAAAAGCATTGTTACCAACTTGATCCAAAATTGTAAAAGGTCCATACTTGATTGGTTTCAACTTTCTACCTTCACCTTGGAGTCGGTCTTTGCTAATATGAGGCCATACTCGATCACCAATTTGGAAATGATGATCCACCCAATGCTTGTGATGTCTTTCTTTATACTTGGCCTGACTCGATTCCAATTGCTCTTGTACTACTTGATGTATTAACTGGATCTATTGAATAAACTTCAAAGCTTTATCTGCATCAACTTGACCATATCCCACTGAATCTTTCCCATAAACAAAGTCTAAGGGAGACTTTGGCAAATATCCAAAACATGTCTTGAATGGAGACCTTTGTGTTGAAGAGTGCATAGCTCTATTGTAGGCATGTTGAACATAATGCAACTGCTCATCCCAAAGTTTGTGATGCTTGGCACAATATCCTCGGAGAAGATGTACTACAGTCCGGTTGACCACTTATGTTTGTCCGTCGGTTTGTGGATGAAATGATGTTTTTTGCTTTTCTTTAGCTTTGTGTCCATAAGTTCCCACAGAAACGACCAAATTTCCCAAGGAAGCGGGAATATCGGTCGGATATAATAGAAGTAGGTAGTCCAAAATGGACCCATACATGTTGGAAGAACAAATGAGCAGTCAACTCAACTGTGATCTACTTTTTACAAGGCATTAGAATGCACATTTTACTGAATCTATCCATAACAACATATAAGTAATCATGTCCCTTTCTAGACATTGGTAACCCTCCTACAAACTCCATTGAAACACTTTCCCATGGACGAGAAGGAACGGGAAGTGGAGTGTACAAGCCTAACTTTATGTTACTTGGTTTACTTATTGCACACATAACACATTCTTTTACATAGTTGGACACAATATCATTCATCCGAGGCCAATAACAAAACTTTTGTAACTGTGCTACAATTTTCCTACACCAAAGTGCCCTAAAATGAGAGAAGTGTGAGCTTCTCTTATCACATGTACTCTTTCACTTTGTGGAATACAAATTTTTCCAAGATGATACAACAACTTGTCATGAACATGATAATTCAATTCTTCATTTTGAGAGCGTTGTATTAGTGATTCATATACTTCCTTAAAGTCTTCATCCTTAGTATATTGTTCATCGTAACTTGACTGTACCAAAGGACTTTGTTGAATAACAATAGAAGCATTTGTTGGAGGTCTTGATAACGTATCTACAACTTTGTTCTGAATACCTTTCTTATACTTGATGATCAAATGAAATTGTTGTAGAAAACCCATCCACCTGAAATGCCCTGATTGTTGTAGCTTAGATTGAGATTGAAGATATTGTAGTGGTTTATGATCAGTATGTATAATTGTTTCCTTACCCATAAGGTAATGTTTCCACTTCTTCACACATTGTACTAATGCATACAATTCTTTATCGTAGGTAGGCTTGACTGTACCAAAGGACTTTGTTGAATAACAATAGAAGCATTTGTTGGAGGTCTTGATAACGTATCTACAACTTTGTTCTGAATACCTTTCTTATACTTGATGATCAAATGAAATTGTTGTAGAAAACCCATCCACCTGAAATGCCCTGATTGTTGTAGCTTAGATTGAGATTGAAGATATTGTAGTGGTTTATGATCAGTATGTATAATTGTTTCCTTGCCCATAAGGTAATGTTTCCACTTCTTCACACATTGTACTAATGCATACAATTCTTTATCGTAGGTAGGATAGTTGATTATTGCTTTAGGAAAGGTTTTAGAATGATAGCATATTGGTTTCTTAAGTTGCATTAAGACTGCCCCCATGGCATAACCACTGGCATCAATCTCTAACTCAAATGGGTGTTGTAGATCTAGCAGTGCAAGCACTGGAGTTGTGCTGATCTTTTCTTTCAAAGTGTCGAAGGCTTTCTGTGCTTTGCCTTCCCACTGAAAGATTTTGTTCATACTTGTCAAAGCATGTAATGGAGAAGCTGTGAAGGAGAAGTTCGCAATGAACTTCCTCCAATATTGGGATGCTCCCAAAAAGCTCCTTATCTCGGTTACATTATTTGGCTTGGGCCAATTTACAATGACCTCTACTTTAGAGGGATCAATTCTCAGTTCACCACACCCTGCAATGTAACCTAGATATACTAAAGATGTCTTTCAAAACTCACATTTGGACATCTTTAAATACAATTTCTCCCTTACAAGTACATCCAAAACGTGTTTCACATGCTTGACATGTTCTTCCCAAGTACAGCTGAAAATCATAATATCATCTAAGTAGACTATAACGAAGTCATCAATAAAAGGCCTAAAAACATCATTCATCACCCTCATAAATGTTGCGGGTGCATTACAAAGCCCAAAGGGCATTACCATCCATTCATACAATCCTTGTTTAGTTTTGAAAGCAGTCTTCCAAATATCATTGTCATGTATTCTAATTTGATGATAGCCACTTCGTAAGTCTAACTTAGTGAAATAAGTTGCATTCTTTAGTTGATTTAAAAGATCATCAATTCGGGGAAGAGGATACATGTTCTTGATTGTGATTATGTTTAGTGCCATGTAATCAACACACATACGCCATGTGCCATCATTCTTTGGCACCAAAACAATCGGTGAACCACACGGAGAGGAACTTGGTCGAATGTCCCCTCTTTCAAGCAATTCTTGAACCTGCTTCTTTATCTCTGCATTTTCAATTACTGAAGACCTGTACATATTAGGAAGTGGTGCATCGTGTTGTAAGAGAATCTCATGTTGGATTTCTCTTTTTGCAGGTAATCCTTTAGGTTCTTGAAACAAGACATCATAATCAGTTACAACTTTAGTCAAGTCATTTTTAAGTCTTGGATCACATCATTTAAAAGATTCATTTTGACCGACATCATTTGCTTTAACTATCATAAGAACAAAATTCTTACTAGCATTTACTAGCCTCTTGATTTGACTTGCAGAAACTAAAGAAAGATTAGTTTTCATGCGGTGTGCACGAACGAAATATTCAATACCATCTTTAGTGAGCTGATACATGTTATCTTCCCTATAAAAGATAGCCTTCCTATCATAAAGATAAGGACTACCCAACACAATACCATGGATATCCAACGGAACCACATCCAGATCTACTTCATCAACAAATCCAGAAGTAATAACAAACCTAAGTCTACATTGTTTTGTAACTTGCAGTTGTGCATTATCACATACCCGTCCAAGAGGATAAGGTTTAGGGTATAACTTAGTTTCCAAATAAATTTTTTTAACTATCTCTTCTGAAATGAGATTGGCTTGTGATCCACTATCAAAAAAGTATCTATTTTTGTATGCTTAGAGATTACTCTTATATGAAATAACTCACTTCTCTTTATTTCATCAACAACAGGTTCATGCCTTGAAATAGAAGTAGAAGGATTTTTACCTTGAATGCCCGTAGCAACAATCTTAGTCTCATCCCCTGAGTCAGATCCCAAATCATATTGGATGTCTGTAGCAGTGGTCTTCTTGTCCTCGTTATTTTGAAACTTCTCAGGCTTGAGCTCCGGATGAAGCCTCCAACATTTGGTTGCATCATGACCCTTTTTCTAGCAATGTGAGCATGTGGGTTTATCTCCTTCTTTCTTCACTGTAGTTGTATGCTTACCTTTTCCTTTACCTTTGAATTTGTTTCCATCAGGCTTAAAAGGTTTCTTTGAAAGGTTTTCATTTGTATTCTTTCCCTTGGACTCCATATGAGTCGCTTGAACGCATACCTCATCAAGGTTAGTTGGATTAAACATACCATAAATAGCTATGTAATCCACCTATGAACTTGAGAAGAATTTCTTGAGTGTAGAGAGGTATACCAAGTATTAAAGCTCTTTTTTTGAATTCTTGTGTACTCTTGCACACTTTGTCCCTTACCTTGCCTCAAATTATGCCAATCCATCATGGCTTGATGCATGTAGCCCAATGGATAGAATTGCTTCTTTAATGCTAAAGTGAACTCATGCCAAGAGGAGATGATGTTTCCTTTTGAGGCAAGATACTTTTGAGTTCTACTCTCCCACCATATGAGAGCAGTCCCTCCAAGTCGGAGAGAAGCCAACTGGATTTTTATGCTATCTTCAGTGAACTTTTGAATCATACAATAAACCTCTATTTAACGGATCCAATTTCCAATTTCTCAGCATTAAGTCCTCCATTGTAAACAAGTAAGTCAAACTTAATATCAAACTTTAATTGAGGCACATTAAAATTAACTTTTTGCTTTTCAGGTGAGGATTGTAAAGAACCATCAAGAAAAGATGGTGAAGATGGAGGAGTTTTAGGAGGTTCCTCACCACCTCGGGATCTGTGCAAAAACTAGGCGCCGAGCACTATTTTCAGTGGCTCAAAAGGGGGTTTTAAATAGGTTTTCGGGTGCCAAAAGCAAGGGCCACACACCCCTTTTTGGGCCCCAAACTCCGCATCAAATTTAAAAATAAAACCTGCCATATCTTATCCAACGAATGGGCTATGGCCCATTGGTAAAGCGTTGTTTGTTGGGGCAAAGGTCCCGGGGTCAAACCCGCGAGCATCTCCCCTTTTAATGTGATATGGTTGCAATGTTTGATGTGGTTTGTTGGTTCTACGGTGGCTTGTTGTGGTGGCACTTCGTTGTAACTTGTTGGTTCCACGGTGTCGGTTGTAACATTGTGTTGGTTGGTTGGTTCCACCGTGTTGGTTGTTGTTTGACATATGGTCCATATTACATATAAAATGGAATCGATGTTGGCCATGGGGTCGAGGGCTAAGCCCTCGGCCCCACCCCTTTTTCTGATCATACATACCATAAACCTTAAATACAAGTTACAACCTATACGGTTAAGAACTGCTGGCGGGAATCCTAGACAGCGGAGATTTGTGGAGGCGTAGACGGAGTGGAGATTAGGGGTTCGATCCTCCCAGACTCTATAATTTTTTGTAAAACAGTTCAACGAATTGCCAACAGGACTGCCACATGGCAGACCCTGATTGGTCCACCTCAACACTGCCATGTCATCACCTTGACCACATGGCACCCTGTGGTGCTGTCGTGGCACCTATGCTAACTGTATATGCCACATGGCACCCTATGGGTGTGACACATGTCCCCCCTTTTTGCCATTTTTTGCTTCATTTTTTACCTTTTGTCGTGTTTTCCAAACTCAATAACTTTCACCTCAGAAGGTCGTTTCACACGAATCGAACGTTGCTGAAAAGCTCTTGACGAGCTCTATGCTTCTATAAGCTTCTTTTCACCTTTTGAAGACTTTCATTTTGATCAATCTTGGAGATCCTCCTGGATCAGTTGTACCCAACTTACATCTTACATAGTAGAAGAGATGAAAGCTGCACAAATAGGTTTTATGTGCCTTTTTCCCCGGTTCAAGCACTTGTAGGCTTAGATGGTTGAGCGGAGCATCCATCTATGATCTTACACAAAACATTGGATTTATGTGCCAAAGTAAATGAAAAATATAAGAACATTCTCTTTCTCATGTAAATTATAATATTTAGCAAGATCATTATGGGTATTCTTTGCCAATTCACTAATAGAACATGCAAAATTTAAACCTAGTCAATTTAACCACTTTCAATGTTTATGTGAAAGAATGTACAAACTATGTTATTTTATCTCTCTTTGAAAGCACCAAACAAACCATGCACACTTGCCCACTCCCAAGAAACGCATACATATGCAAAGGATTACCCCCTCACATTTCCCCCCTTTCAAAAAGGAGAATTTATATCCAACTAAACTGCAGAGCAGATAACCAAATTGTCCATTTAGAAATTCCTCACTGGGTTGTGGTTTAGGAAATTGCCAAGTAATAAACAAAAATTCCTTGACAATTATTTAGGGGACAAAGGAGAAATAATGTTCATGAAAGGTTTTAAGAAAAGACTAAAATGAAAAGGACTGAGAGGAAATAATTTCATATTCTAATGTGATTTAAACGATGCCCTTAAATCTAGAACTGATTGAGAAAGCCCATTCTCTTAAACACATTCCTTAACTGAGGATCATTTCAAAATGAAGAGAAATCATGAAGAAACATTATATGGAATAGACACCAAAATTGATACAAATATGGAGATGAATGAAACTCAAATGCGAAAAGAGACTTTTAACCTGTAACGGCAATAATAATCATTACTTGAAACTTACAAGTTACAACCATAGCTGCCATAGGCCTTCCTGACTATAAGAATTTGCAAGTCTGGGTGGATAGATGCATGTATCTATGAAAAAATACTTATGAAATTTGATGCTATCCCACCTGTAGCTAACATGCTCCATGTCATAATCTTCCCTTTTTCACCTACAATTACATCCATATTCTTCAATAGAATCACAGAATAGAGGATTTGAGCATATGAGAACAAGTCAGCCACAAGTAGTAAACTCAGTACAAATCCATAAACATTGATGCCAAAATATTTTGTTTGTTTGCATGTATATCAACATGAGTTTCATGTTCACAAACAAATCAGAATAATAGTGATTAAGGAAAATGGATGCGAGCTATGCAAAATTTTGTCGACACGCATGCTACACCTAGGGTTTTGACGATCCCCCGTTAGCATCACCCTGTCACAAATCTTTGCCCCCTTCATCCCCTGAACCATTTGCAGAACCAATGGAAGCTCCACCGGGAGGGGTCGGTGGCCCCTCCTGCACGACCCCCTCTTCTTCTGATCTCGCCGCCTCTGTACAAATCGGATCAGCGGAAGTACCACTAACTCACCCTAAAAACTCAGAATACAACCTCAGCCTCCAGCCCAGCCACGAGAATAGCCACATGCATTGCCAAGGCTACAGAAAGACCACATCTCGCTCTTTCGGCGAAATGCATCAACGCAAGAGCACAAAGCACAAAAAATGAAAGACCATGCCTTGGTAGGCAAGTTCATTGGTTTCTGGACAACTGAGCAAGCCCTACGAGGATGGATAACGGCCAAATGGAAACCCAAAGCTCATTTCAACCTGTAGCTGGGATCCAAAGGGTTCTTTACCATCATCTTCCACGGGGTTGAGGACAAAGAACGAGTCGAGGATGGAGGCCCCTATTTCTTCAACTCAGTTGGTCTATACCTCTGGCATTGGACGGAGAGATTCAACCCTAGTAGAGAAGACTTCACCTAAGCCCCTGTATGGATCCGCATGTACTCCTTACCTCAGGAATATTGGGGTGAGGATACTCTCACGAACATCAGAAACACTCTTGGAACCTATGTCAAGGCGACAGAGCAGACAAGAAACAGTAAGTGCACTTCGTATGCCTGGATCTGCGTTTACATGCACATAGCCAAATCTCTGTCAGATTCGATCAACCTCAACCACGAAGACTCGAAATGGATACAGTCGCTGGATTATGAGCACGTCCCATTTCGTTGCAGAAAATGCCACGAACATGGACATCTGTACAGAGACTGCCATCTCAACAAAAGCAAGCCACCAGTAGAAAACAAGGACGAGGAGGATTTCCAGAAGTCCAGAAAGAAAAGGCAGCATCACCGCAAAGCGCCCATGGAGGAAAAGAAATCGAATGAACAAACTACCAACAACAGCTTCACAGCTCTCAACAAACAACCTGAAAACCCAGAAACAGGGGAAAAAAACGTGGAGGACCCAGAGACCAACAAGACGAACACTGATCAACATCAAAACACAACCCCTGAGATCCCTGAAGGCCACAATGAAGAGCCCATGCCCAACAAAGGAATAGTTATGGAGGAGCAAGGGACATCTAAGAAAGCCCCTCCAAAGCAAGCGGACACACTAGGACCGAAAATACTCATGGACGAAGAAATGATAGAACTAGAGTTTGGAGAACTAGACATTCTAGGCATGAAAGATGCATGCACAAGGAAAGCTTTTAACTCCATCCCACCCAAGCAAATCCAGTTGCTGACGGAAGCCCTAAACAAGGTAAAGCACTTTAAACTTGGGGTTCATAATCTCCCTCAAAAAGAAAAGCAAAAAATTCAACAGGATAACAAGAAGCACGGTAGAAAAATTGATCTACAAAGGATCAGTCAGTTGGGAACTCGACTGGTGGAGTTAGGGCAATATGCCCAGCTAACAAAGTTCTTTCCCACTGTATACCCAGGTTCCCAATGTAGCTAATCTCTTGGAATGTGAGAGGGCTCAACGTGCCTACAAAGCACCGTATGCTAAAACAGAAGATTCTGCAAGACTTGCCCACTGTTATCTTAATGTAGGAAACCAAATGCACCAGCGATTCGTTTCATTCTCTTATGACCAAACTCTGGAAAGGATGTCAAGCTATGGCAATCGATGCCAATGGAGCCTTTGGCGGTATAGCAATGGCCCGGAATCCTTCTCTGATAACCCTGAACAACTTTGCTTCTATGGCCCATTCTCTATCTGCATCCTTTCATATTTTAGGCATTGATATCACAGGTCAACTTATGAATGTCTATGGGCCTCAAAGCCACAACCCTTAAACTGAAGCTCCTTGACCATATCTCTTGGTTCTCCTCTCGACATCCTGACTCCTTGCTCATCCTTGGAGGGGACTTTAACATGATCACCTCCCTCCAGGAAAAAAAAGGGGGTCGTTGAACCCTGTCCCTTGAAGACACCCTTTTCAAAACTTGCATTGACAATTGCGGGCTCATTGACCCACTACCTTCTAAAGGCTTCTGTTATCACACAACTTGTAGTTACCCCTAGTGGTATCCCATCCGGGACGGTAGAGGAGATGGACAACTAAAGAGGTGACCCAAGAGATGCCACAGTTCCCAATGCAAGATGGGAGTCACATCAACCGAGGCACTCTTCACTTTAGATCTAGATGAATCAAGACCTAGGGGGAGACCCTATTACCAATCAAAGATGATTGGACCCAAACAAAGGTTCCTAGGGATAAGTAAATAATGAGTTACAGAAACCAATGCAAGGTTAAGTGGACCTAGAAGTTAAAGTATGGTTGATGGTGGTTTGAGAGATGATTAGTGTTTCAACCAATATATGATTTAGGCCACATGATTAGCTAAAGAGACAAGATCTAGTACCATGTGTTACACAAGTGGGACCCACTTCCTTGGGATATGTGAATGGCTCAAAGGGGACCCGCAAGGTGGAATTTAAGGGATGCAATTGGTACTAGAGGATATGTAATAAGTAGATCTATGGATCTAAGTTGGAATTAGAAATACCTACATATGGGATCTAAGGGTTTGACACAATTCCCAAGGAGTGCGACTTGCCTAAGGAGGACTAGTGCCTTGTTGGATGGGTTAATGGAGTCAAAAGATATGTCAAAGTGTAGATCGGGACACCTAGTATGCAAATCAAGTGGGCTAATTGGGATATGATGGTTGGATTTTGCTGGATCTAGGGTTTCATGATATAACCCAAGTGGACCGCAATCCCTTAAAATAAGGAATGCTACCCCCAAGGCAGATCGTCACAAAATGATACTATAGACCAAGGTTTCAAGGTATGCCCGTTCCAAATCCACAAAAATCTCAACTACCCACGTCCTCAAAGTGGGCAAACTCAATCACCCAAAGAAGTGCGACCTTACTCAAGGAGAGCTAAAAGATGGGAATGGTGTGTCAAAACAAGTCCAATGGCCACCAAATTTTAGATCCAAGTAGTTTAGGCAATGATCTATGTGGATCTAGAAAATCAAGACAATCCAAGGGTTAGATCTTACTAGATGTGAGTTTTAAGATGCCAAGTAGTCCAAAATGGGGTTTTAATCCCTTGAAATGTTGAATGATGCCCACAAGGTAGAAATCACCAAAGTAAGAGTCTAGGGGTAGGTTATCAAGTATGTAGATTGCAAATCAAATGGGATCTCACCTACCCATATGCTAGATCTAACCAAACAAGCCTCTTCCAAGGAAGTGCGATTTACCTCAAGAGAGTTATATTGCTTTGAAAAGTGTGTAAATTTTAACCCAATCACCACCAAACTATAGATCCAACTAGAGGTGGATGCTATAGAGGTGGGTTCTTAATATCTTTCCAAAAGCAAGGCTAGATCTAAGAAAAACCAAAATTGGGGTTTCGATTAATTAGGGTTTGTAACCAATGAAGATAGAATGGATGGAAAGAGGCACATACCTTGTAGATCTTACCTCAATTGCTTATGGCCACCTTGCAAATTGATAGCATTCTCTTATGTGTATATTCAAGAGTGCAATTTTGTTGCTCCAAGCCAAACGTCCTCCTCAAAGAAGCCAAATCGTCCTCCTCCTACAAGACAAGATCAAGAGAAACAAGTCAAGCAAGATGATTATGAAAATGGTAGAAATATGTAATAGAAAGCATCAACTATGTCACAAAGATACAATAATGATACTCCCTTTCACTAAGATCAACCCAAGAGAGAATATGTGGATCCCTCCAACAATAACCCTCAAGAAATCACCCTCCTCTCCACCAATTCGACTTCCCTACAAGAAAACTAGATGTAGCACCAAAATCCACAATGATACATAGAAGCGATACTGTATACTCAAGATGCAAGAGAATCCACAAGGCAAGAGAGATATGCTCCACAAAGAAGTGTTCTATTCCAATATTCCAGAGCTCCAAAGGTGAGCTATACAATAGGGGGTCTCGTCCTTATATAGGATAATAAAGACCAAAACCCTATACCACTTTACAATACTACATCAAATGAGTGGCTGAGATTAAAAGATCTCAACATACAATCAATGGCTAAGATGAACCACAATAACATAACACATGGATCACTCAAAAAGTGATGACGCATAGTCTAAAAATAATCATGGAGGGTGACGTCATCCACTAGAAGGGGTAAAAGTACCAAAATCCACCTCATAATGACTAGGACATGACATATGGAGCACAAGGTGGGGCTAAGAGACATCAATCCTTACTAGCTCATCCCCAAGGCACAATAAAATAATAAAATATGTCCAAGATAAATATAAATAACCAAATATATCCTCAAAATCTGTGACAGACAAGCAGTAAAAGACCTCCTGTGATCGCTGTGGGCCTACCCACATGGTGAAAACTGGTTGGAAGATAGTAGGATCACCCTGGAAGACCTCTGTGAAAACCAAGTGCAAAAACCTTGCCTCAATTGCCCAAATCGAATTCCTCAGTGACCACTTTATCCCATTTTTTACTGCCTCGGTAATTGTGAAAGTGCCAAAACTGCCATTTGCGCTATCCAACTGAGCCCACCAGGCTCTCCAGAAGGGGGGGTAAATGGTAAAAACAAGTGGCTGGACCACCCCCTCCTCATACAGCGCCCTAGGTGAACTGGCCTCTCATGGCCCCTGTTGCTCACGCTGGGAAATCAGTCCCAAATCTGGTCAACAAGTGTAAAACTGCATCAATCACTGTCAGAAGTGCCCGGAACTGAAAGTGCCCGGAACTAAAAGATAAGTGTCTCATTGGATCCAAAAGACCCAAATCCACTAGGAATGTGTACTCATACACCATGGATTGCCCTAATGGGCCAACTGTAGGGTCCACCATATATGAACAGTGCATAATCTGATGATCTGAAGTAATAGTAAAACCTGTTGAACTGCATCAATCATCATCTGAACCATATGTCCATCATATGGCATCATCATCAAGTATGTGGGACCATCAATCATCATCAATAGGTATATATATGGCCCACATCATGACGGAGCCCAATAATATACAACAAAGGATAAATCACATTAGTAGACTAAGACATGTTTTTCTAATCATTCTCACAGCCAAGCTCAAAGTATAACATCCATTCAGTGGCATTGATTAAGTTAGCATATTTTCTTTGTTATTTGAAATTACTTGCACAATAGTTTAAATGACAAACTCACCAATTGGATATGGTCAAACTGCTAGTGAAGGATGAAGGCTAGGAACAAGGTTGGGCCAAGGGGTTGACTTGTCTTACTCAACTCAAAAATACTTTGGACTGGGAGAAGGGGAAAACTACAAACTCTGTGTTGGACAAAATAACACAGGGGATGGCTGTGCCTCACAAATGGATAAGTTGTTTAGAGAGTGCTTATTCAACTTAGGCATCATGTCTACATCAAGTTGATCCAGCTTCATTAGGATCATTCAATTTCATTTCATGGCCTTTTTGGCCTACATAACCCTTCAGATCTCAGGTGTGCTGATAAGCACAACTAGTTGCAGCTTGCATCCAGGGCATGTTTTCATATACATATAACGTCATCAATTGTTTAGATATAGCTTTTAAGAACCATTGCTTATTGGACCTTTCTTATACTCTTCAAGGAGTAATTTTAGCAATTCATCGCTCTTGCCAATTTTTAGTTTCCATGGGCGAATTTATAAGTTTCCATAAGTAGTAATTTATAAGTTTCCATAAGTAGTACATGAGCTTTCAATTTTAGCCAACAACATCTCAAGTGACTAGGGGGAGTTCGAGCCAATGCCAAACATTGGGACAACCGACTAGAATGATTTAGGCCTACAATCCAACTCACCAAAGGCGAGTTTTGTCACCAACTTAGAGCCGAGACACTAAACATACAGGTATGCGGTCCAAACACAGAGGTAGAAAAATGGGGAAGTCCTCAGTATCAGAAAATCAAATGAGACAGGTCAGGGTTTACAGTCAAATAAGGAAAGTGATGTATGGATGGAGTCAAGTGAATATGGAGCCTAAACTAGCAGACAACTGGTGTCAAGAAAGACCATATCTATGTAAGGTGGTAAACCAATGAGTTTTGTTAAACAACCTAAATGTGCAAGTAAATGTTCATTTTAGAGTTCATTTTAAATAGTTTGTCACATCACGAATAATATACCAAGCAGATGCTGTGAACATGACTAAATCAACAAGATGATAATCCACAGTCAGTGATAAAACATCCATAAGTCATACGACATCATCACAAAAATAATCATCATATATCATCTGAAAACACTGCTGCAATACATCTCTAGGCACTGAACTGAAACTGCATGGGATAAAGGGTCACATCAGTCATCAAATCTGAACTCTCAAGGCTCAGCCTTGACACAAGGTCTAACATAAGTCTGAATAATACACTACTCTGATCATGAGTGATCTCAAAATATACAATCATCATAGCCAAGCTCTGAATAGTGGAAGATCTGGAACGTGCAGATATCTGTTAAGCAAGCATAGTAGCCCTGCTACTATGGTGTGATAACAGCTTCCTAACCTAGAACAACCGCAAGGGAGGAGCTCAACAAATTGCCTCCCATCTGGACCACTTCCTCATCTCGGAAAAAGCTATGGACATGGGAGGTCTACTCACTACCGCGGTTCTTCCCTCTGTTGACTCGGATCACTGGCTGATCTCCCTCAATTGGCAGCACTCAAGTAAAAAAAATTCTGCCCCTTTCACTTTGAAAAATTCTAGTTGACTCACCCCTCGTTTCAGGACACTGTTCGCAATTGGTGGATCAACATGAAGGTGGAAGGTCGCTCTAAAATGGCCATCTTACACCAGAAACTCAAGTTGCTACGATCCAAGATGCGAACCTGGAACTACACTATCTTCTGAAACATCTTCACCGTGAAGAGTGACCTGGAAAAAGATCTGGAAAGCATCCAAAGCGCTATCATGGAGCAGGGACACTCAGATAATCTCAAACAAAAGGAGAAGGAAACTCTGAAACAGCTTGATGTGCGCTGTGAGCAAGAGGAAATCCTATGGAGACAAAAATCTAGAATCAACTAACTAAAGGAGGGAGAGAGAAATACCACCTTCTTTCACCGCACTATCGTTCAGCATAGAATGAACGACAGGATTGCAACCATCAAATCTGCAGAGGGAGTCAACATCCACAACCAAGAAGAAATTGAACAAGAACTAATAAATTATTTTCAGGACCTGTTCACAAAAGAAAATCAAGATGGAAGTCAGGAAATCAACCAGGTGACCAACCACATCCCTACCATTCTCACAGCTGACCACAATGCCACTCTTATGAAGGAAATCTCTATGACTGAAGTGGAGGTAGCAGTCAACTAGATGGCGAAAGGCAAAGCTCTGGGACCTGATGGATTTACCATAAACTTCTTCCATCATTGTTGGGACCTCTTAAAGCAAGAAATTTTAGAGGTTGTTGAAAAATCCAGGACAAAGAAATGGGTCCTCCCTGCACTGAATGCCACCTTGCTCACCCTAATCCCCAAGGAAATCGGTGCTACCAGCCCGAGTAAGTTCAAGCCTATATCCCTTTGCAATGTCATTTACAAAATCATTACCAAGGTTGTGGCCAATCGCCTCAAAGTACTCCTTCCGCTTCTCATTTCTCTGGAACAAACTGGGTATGTGGAAGGCCGCCAAATCCTGGACGGGATCATCCTGGCACATGAGGTGATTCATTCCCTGAAAACGACCAAGACACCAGGGATGTTGGTCAAACTGGACCTTTCCAAAGCTTTTGACAAACTTAGTTGGGACTTCATTGAAAAAATGCTCCTTACTTTCGGGTTCTGCCAAAAATGGACCAACTGGGTCATGTCCCTCACTTCCTCCGCTTTCTTCTCCATCCTTGTCAATGGGTATCCCTCTGCCACTTTCACCCCTTCTAAGGGGCATCTGTCAAGTAGATCCACTTTCCCCCTTCATCTTCATCCTAATGGCCTAAGGACTTGGCAAAAAGTTTAAGGCATAAATTTCAGCTGGCGCTCTCAAAGGAATATCCCTTCATGGGTGCCCTCCCACGGCCTATCAACAATTTGTGGATGACAATTTACTTTTTGGGCACCCCTCGGGTCAGGAAGCCCTTACTCTTAAGCGCACTCTACAGATAAACTCAGAAGCTTCAGGCACCATTGTCAATCTGGAAAAATCTCAGATCTTCTTCTTTCATACGGACCCCATCACCTAGAGAAACACTTCGCGCATCCCGGGGTATTCGGTCTCCTCCCTCCCATCCAAATACCTAGGTGCACCTCTCTTCGATTCAGCCATCAATCATTCCTCCTGGAAAGAACTCCTTGACAAACTAGAAACCAAAATCTCCTCCTCGACCTTTCGTTCCCTAAACCTACCCAACAAAATCGTGCTCCTAAAAGCTGTCCTTCATTCCATGCCTCTCCATCTCTTTTCAATCATTGTCGCCCCCAAGTGGGTCCTCAAAATGATGCGAACAATTCAAAAGTCCTTTCTCTGGGGGGAAACCACAAATGGGCCCTCGTCAAATGGCATACTGTCTACACGCCCAAAAGAAAAGGGGGTCTTGGGATTCGAGATCCAGAAATCAATAATCAAGTCCTCTCGGCCAAAATCTGGTGGAAATGGGTCACTGAAACTGTCTCCCCCTGGATCCAACTCTAGAATCGCAAATACGCACCAGATTAACCGCCTCAGCAGCGCATCAAGTGTGACCAGGATCCCCCAGGCTCATTAATTTGGCGAGCAGCCAATTGTCAAAGAGCCTTAATTCAGCAACACAGTTTCTGGGAAGTCATAAACGAACAACATGCAAACTTTTGGTTTGACTCGTGGCAGCAATTATCAAGCCTTCATAATCAAAGCATTCTGCCATAACTCTAGGTGCACTGTCATCACAACAAACACTTGGTTGTTCAGGACTATTGGACTCCTTCCGACTCCAGAGAGGTCCAAATGTGGAAACCACCCCACCTCTGGACTCCCCTCGTTCCTAGTGAAAGCACTGCGCAAGTGTGGCAAGATCTTCAAACCAAACATCTGAGAGTCAGCCAAGGCCATGACATTCTAAGATGGGGACACCTCCCAACAGGGACTTTCACAACTAAAGAGGCCTACTCTCTTCTCACTTGCAGACCTGAAGACCAGCCTAATCCTCTCTAGAAAAAAATATGGTAATCGCAATTTTGGCCTAAAGTCTCTTCATTCCTCTGGCTCTTGGCCCACAAGCATATTCTCACTTGGGACAATCTTCAGAGAAGGGACTTCCAGGGCCCTTCGTGGTGCATCATGTGTGGCAATCATCTCGAGACCATCGACCATCTACTGGAATCATGTGACATCGCTGGCGAAATTTGGGACAAAGTGGCTTGCATCTACAAACGCACCAACAAAATCAGGGGAGACATTGTACAAACAATCGCCAACTGGTCTCAAACTCCTTTTCAAAGCACCATTGCCAATTGACTCTGGGATCTTATCCTGGGCCTGGTGGTCTGGAATATTTGGAAAGAAAGAAACAGAAGAATTTTTGAAGATAAGAAGAAACAGATCCCGAATATTTGGGCCACACTCAAAACCAATTTGCAAGAAACTTTGTCCATGAAGGACTGGTGCTTTGTTGACTTCCCCACCTCACCCTTAGAGCGGGACATCCTGATTGACTGGAACCTTAACATCAAATCCATCCCCCACTCCCTCAGCAGGCCTTCAACTGACTTGCCCAGTACGTAACATTGGAGTAGGCCCCCTACAGGCTTCTTCAAACTTAAATTTGATGGTGCCTCCAAAGGTAAATCCTTGGGCCGCGAGATTTGGAGGAGCCATCCAGGATGATTCAGGATCTATCAGGTTGGTCTACTTGGGCACTCTAGACCACGACACCAACAACACGGCAAAATTATCAGGGCTCCTCGAAGGACTCAAATGTGCTCACCGGCAAGGTCTGATACCCCTGGTAGTGGAGGGTGACTCCAAGATCATTCTTTCACTAGCGCGTCGCCTTCACAATGGCTCCAGGGTTGAAAAACTCTCACCAAGTTGGAGGCTTGCGCAACGACTGCAGGAACTGGCTACCACATTAACCCAGGTCAGCTCAATCTCCTTCCAACACGTCAGAAGAAAATCCAACGCTCTAGCGGATCACCTAGCCAATGAGGGGGTAACTTGTAACTTTGCCTTACAGGAAGGAGCCCTCGCCTCCATGAGCTCAAGGGATCTAATCCATCAATGCCAAGTTCTTGCTAACTTGGATCTCGATACCCCGGATGCGAGTGACAAGGATGGTAGGGACACCCGGGCACCAGATCTTACGACACCTAGGCATACAAGATGGCCCCGTGGTGAAGCAGTCGAAGAGATTTTAAGGGAAGGGGCGCTTCAAGGCCCATCCCATTAAGGCCAATGCTGGAGATGTCACCTCGTCCAGGCTGGTCTTGGCCTCTGTGCACCACCTCCATGTCTCTCCTTCGTGCGGCATTAAGGTCCGCAGTCGATCATTACTCCAACCTATTAAAAGGAGTGACCTCTCGGCCCTGGCGCGATATTATGATGTTCACCATCTTGTGTTGGCCTGTGACTTGGGCTCCTCCCGCTTGCCGACTTCTATTGTTCATAGACACTCACAAGCACGCTCCTCCCATTCGCTCTTGGGCATCCTCCACCTGGCCAAACTTTTGGCTTGTTGTTATGGGCCGACCAAAAGGTTCGCGGGAAAAAGGAAGGAAGAGCGACATCCCCAAAGACACAGAGCCTACAGAGAAGGGATACGGGGAGGAGGTCACTATCCCTGTTCGTCTGCTAATCAACAATTGGGAAGCACGCTTAATGGCGAACTGCCTTTCCACTGGACGCCATGGAAGGAAAATTGATCCATACTGACTTGTGAAGAATATGCTCGGGGTGCTAATGGAGGACATGTTAATCAACTAGGCCACAACCAAGCATGCTACCCAGACCCTGAAGGCCACCCTGCCTAACATGGAAGCCATGCTTGGGAATCTGGAGAACACCTTCTGTTGGAAGTCCTATGCTCCTAGCAGACATCTTCAACATGACATCGGAATTGGAAGCAGTGTGCACAGAGACATCCCCACCGCTGCAGGAGCAAGTGAGCCTGTTGAGGACACTGGCAAGCTGAAAGGTAAGGAGCCGATGAAGTTCACTTTCCCAATTCCCACCACCACAGGTCTTGTTCTGTCCAAACGGGTCAGAGGCGACCAGGAGACCACAGCTCCCGCTTGCCGGAAGACTGCGCCTCTGCATGTCAAGCTACCGGTGAAGGACTCGGATGAGGAGGAGTATTATGGATGTCCAATCCTGGAAGAGATTCCCCCTGATGCAAATGCACCTACAACACCTAGCTAAGGAGGTTCCAGTTACTCCTTGTGTTTTCCTGCTTTTTTATCTTAATTTGCTACATAGTTTGCCAGATTATTGTTTTATAGGCTTATACAGACAGTGCCATGCTATTGGAACACCCTGGTCTCCCTACTCAGGGCAGGGATTTTGTAATTTTGAACATAATCATTATGATCCTTTTGAGTTCCTGGGGTGGTGGCTTCAACTCTCAGGCCACCACAGACTGTACCTCCCTACGTATTTCTGACTTTTTACGATTAATAGAATGTTGCAGCTTAACAAAAAAAAAACATGAGTTTCATGTACCCTTATTTCTGTCATGTAAAACTCATGAGACATTAATGGAATCACTGTTAAGGGAGATTTAATATAAGATGAATCAAGATGATGGCTCACTGGTATAAGAAGATCATTTTTTCTACATGATACATTATACTCACCAATGCATATTAGATCCTTGTCTTAAAGCAACATCTGAGGGAAAAAGCTCAAGAAACTTGGCATTGGAATTTTCTGTAAGAAAAATCAACTTACTGCCTCTGAACATTCAAAATAAATAACACCACCATTTTTAGTTTTTCTCTCTAACATTGTGCATATCAGGTTACCAAAATTGTTAGCGAGGTGGTATATTAGTTCACCCTCTGCATGGAGAAAATTCATTCATAAATATGCCATATGTATACAAGGCATTAATCAAACAAACTAAGCATCGACCAAATGTCTTTGTATTCATTTATCTACTAAAACAGGATAACCTCTATCAACGGATAAATTAGGTCTATTTGCTAGTTTAACTTGCTGAATCTTAAGGCTTAGATACACTAAGAACGCCAAGCATTTAACCCCAAATGCCAAACGACCAAATGTCTTTGTATTCATTTATCTACTAAAACAGGATAACCTCTATCAACGGATAAATTAGGTCTATTTGCTAATTTAACTTGCTGAATCTTAGGCTTAGATACACTAAGAACGCCAAGCATTTAACCCCAAATCCCAAAAACCTTTATAGCCAAGCATAGACGACAAACTGATATCTTGGATATATTTGCAAGTTCGCCCAATGCTATTCCCAATTCTCGGTGTGTTTATTTTCAATGTTTGAACAAAAGTAATGCAAGCTGTTCATCAGAAATTTTTTCTTCCTTGTATAGTTTATGTGCATCTGCCATTCTTGCTGCCAGTTGATGTTTACACTGCCAGTCAAAATACAGTAAAAGAAGGATACCAAGTAAGATGCCCAGATAAGTAAAATATGTGAAGGTACACTTTTGGCTAGAAAAGAGAAGGCAGAAAATATTATTAATATGAAACATAATCCTATCATAAGGATATGCCACTGTGTAATCGCTTGTAATAAGAGACATCACATGGATAACAACAACAAGACAAAGGGAGGCCCATAAGACATTTGACACCAAAAATGCCGACAATGTTAGTACCAGAGTGAGGGGAGATGCTATCACAACAACCTGGGGACTTGCACCCCAAAGAAAGCTTCCAAAGAGGGGCCATAAGGCATGTGACACTGAAACTGCTGACCATGTCAGTACCAGAGTTAGGGCAGATGCTATCACATCAACCTGGGGACTTGCACCCCAAAGATAGCTTCCAGACTGACAAAGCTTTTGGGACAGGTAATTACTTATAAAACACCTATGTCTTCCAATTGTTATCCATGTGAGAGATAAACTTACACAGAGTTGTTCACCTTTATTCACTGTTTCATAGAAAAATGCATAGCATGTACAGATAAAACACCTATGTCTTCCAATTGTTATCCATGTGAGAGATAAACTTACACAGAGTTGTTCACCTTTATTCACTGTTTCATAGAAAAATGCATAGCATGTACAGTGGTGCTCTGCAAAACATAAGTACTGATCACTGCTTTTTGATTCTCCGGCAACCTGAATATCACCAATAGATGAAAACAGCATCTCGAATTTTCTTGTCAAAAAGAATACTGCAGTGAATTAAAAAACAGTTAGGTCACCTGGTAAACTGCACGGCCACTAGGTATCCCAACTATACGCTGTACACCACCCTGGTCTAAAATTCGCATAGCTCGCTCAAAATTCTTCCCATAGAGAAAATGGAGGCTGCAGACATGAAATTACCAGGTTACCGAGAAAACAAAGTGAACCAATACATAAAGGTTGCAAGCTACAAAGTAAGCAAAGTTAATCGATGTGTTCTCTGCTGATGAGGGAAACAGAGAGAAGATGCAAACAGCCTATAATAAAACCTGCTGGTTAGGTGATGATGAAGCAGCTTGTACAGTGCCTGGTAGACAGATAGATGTACAAGCAATCTAGTTCATTTTGATATGCACTTTGAATCTGTTGATTTAATCAATGTAATACATACCTGATATAATGCCAAACAGATGTATTAAAATTGAACATTATGCTCTTCTGAGTTGTAAAAGCTATGCATTTTATTTTAAATTCAGATATGCAGAAAATTACTAAAAGGTTTGCTACTAGTACTGTGGCACTGAAGCTGATTGTGACAAGAAGACCTATGGAACAGAGACCAAAATACGATTATGGGAAAGACCAAATTCCGAATACCATGAAAAATGCCAAATGGAATTTTTTTCATAAGGGGGGCATTATAATATGTTTACAATCGGGTTTTTGTTGCATTTTAGGGTCGCAAGAGGTAGGTGGCTATGTGGGTCCCACAGGACAGTATTTTGGTGACCCAATGGCTCAAAGAATGCTCAAAAAGGGTGTATTAGGGGCCCATGTATCTGAGAACACATGGACACTCCCTGCCTGTTGAAGAACTCGTGCATGCTCCCAAACAGGGGGAAACCTCTAGAATCTCCCAGGCATTAGAAAACTCCCTAGAAACTGCTCCTGAGCTCCCAAAGCCTCCTCTCAACAGCTCCCAAAACACTCACAAGTTTCGGGAGCTGATCCCAGTGAATCCAAAACATTTGGTTCCATTCCCATGCTCCCAGAAATGCCAGAACGCCGGGAACAAGTTTGAGAGGCCAGGACACTTGGTTCCGTTCCCATGCTCCCAGAAATGCCAGAACGCCAGGAACAAGTTTCCGAGAGGCCAGGAGCAGTTCCCGTGCAACTAGGAAGTTTTTTTAAGAAAAGTGAATGATAAATTATTAATTAATGATTGTCGTTCAAAAGTTCATGAAGGTTTTTTGGCCAACTGATATTTTTGTTTAGTTCCTGTGTATTTAACAGTATCAAATTCCATGTTTACTCGTGTACAAGCTCTTCCAATAAGATTTCTCAACACAATTGGGGCTTTGGGATAGTGCTTTTCACTCCTTAGATCATGAGAATTGTTTGTATTCTGGCAATGTTCCACTCGTTTTCTGACTGAGTTTTGAAAACATAGCTTTGTAAATCCAGACAACAATAGCTGACTTCCTTGCAATTGTTCCCGTTCCTAAGTCTTGGGTATTATATTTCAATAATATGCACTTTTGATTTGTTTCTAATATCTATGTTTCCACTATTTGAAGATCATGGCTTTCTTCTCACCATCCATTTCAGGGAGTGTATTATGTAATCCCTCTTATATTACAATGATTCTGGCTAGCTTTCAATGCAATAAGCAGGAAACCGTTGTTTCTAAAATTTGGAATATGGACTTTCATGGATAGGTATATGGTGATTACTTTAGTTATTCCAATCCCTTTAATTCTGAGTCCTTACTAGCTTTTGATGCTATAACCAGGAGCCTGAGATTTCTAAGTTTTAGAATACAGGATTTTGTAGCTTTTATTGGATGATTGCTTTAGCTTCCCCTTGGGGTTCTGCTTCCTCAGTGCAGATAGAGCAGGCGACCATTTCGTCAATAGGCTACCAGTAAAGTTTTTCTTGTTTATAGATAGAAAGAAAGAAATTCTATTGATGTGCAGTGTGCACTAATGATCAAAAATAGGTAAATGGATCAGTAAAAGACTAAAAGTACAACCCGCATAGAATAGCAAATAGGGAGCACCTAATGTGTCTCCAATGAAATCTAATCAACTAAAATGAAATAAAGTAGATAAAAGTTCACCCAATGCATGGAAGAACATGCCAAAACAGCTAAAAGAGTACAACCCAAATTGAAATCCAAAGTAAGAAACTCTGTGTTCTTGTTCGTGCTAACCATCACAAAGTAGTATCAGAAGCATTGCTCAATAATAAATATATAGGGAGTCCCTGAGGCAGAGTCGAGGAATGTTATCTGGAGAATGGCATAGGCTGAGGGGGGGATGTGGAACTATCTGTGGAGTAATAGATTGTTATGTGCTCTCCTAACAGTTAAGGCCAACAAACCACTAGTGGAACTGACGAAACCTGTAAGAGGAGTGTGGGGAGAAAGTCTGAATCTAGTGGCTGTGGGAGTTCATTGTCTAGACTCTATACCACTGCCATCAAAGAGAGGTTGAAAGGAACTACTCAAGCAGCTCAGCCTAAAGGGGTCCTGTAGAGTCTGGCAGTTGGGAAACGGTCATCCCCTGAAGGAGTACAAACATGTATGATCAGGAAATTATTAGTAGTATATCCCTAACATCCCGGAAGCACTTGGGGATTCACAATGCACATTGTAAACAGGAACACAACACTTTTCCAAACTATATTTCCTGGTATAAGTCAGAAGGTGTCTGATGTTTGTCCAAAATTCAAATCCAACATATGCCCGAAAAGTAACTTATATCACGGTGCCACTTAATCAGAAAATTGAAAATACCCATAGGGCATTGGTTCACTTGTGAAGTTGATAGAAAATTCAGCCGCCCATCAAGGCTCTATTCTCCCTGTGGCATGCACAAATGGTGTGAGTCTCAAAGGGTTGACGCCTGGTGCAAGGCCTGGCAACCTGGCACCTAAACCAGAGGAGGTCCGTTGTATGCACCCTCGAGGTAAGTTTATTGAAGCACTTCCAATCAATAAATAAACATTAGAAAATGGAACAGAACTAAAATCAAAATTTTCATTTTTTCTGAAAAAATATGTATAAACCATACCAACAATAAACCCTAAAGCCATGCCCTAATTCTTCTGTAAATCCAGTTTGACATAATTTAAAGAAAATAACACTTGTAAAGTACAACTATCCAATGGGGACATAACTCATTAGCATTTCTGGTAGAATCCAAACCAAACAAAGAGCAACAGTGTACAGAAAAATGGGGTTCAGAGAAATTTACATGGAAAGCTGTTCATCGGAAACTGTATCCAGTACCCAAAGAGACATCAGAAATCAGAACAGCAACCCAACTGACATTATTAATCAAAAAGAATTTAATGAATAAATTCGAGCAGAAATGTAACAAAATTGGGAAGAAATGAGAATGGAAAAGACCTGAATTAGATGCCTTGATACTCCTGAAAACTGCATCACCCGCTGCAGCGGCTGCCATCGTTTAGCCTATGTGCTTTTTGAAAACAGTTTAAAAAGACTCATATTTTTTATTTTTAAACCGTTAAGAGCAGGAGAAGGGTTGCTCTTAAAGTTGACGGTGTATTTTCAAGGTGAAAATTTGTTAAAATATATATAATATATATTTTAAATAAAATATTAACCTTGAAATAATCACAAATATCAATGTATAATTTTTTTTGAATTTCATTGTATTAGAAATAGAACATAATAATTTGTTTTTTTGAATTTCATTCTATTAAAAATAGAATATAATACTTCAACAAATGTCAAATTAAACGACACTCATATAAGAAAGAATTTATTATGTTCTATTTCTATTAGAATTAAATAAAAAAAATTATGCACTGATATTTGTGATTACTTGAACGTTAATATTTTATTTAATATATATATATATTCTCGGGGAGAGAACTCTAAGGAGAGGGGAATCAATATTTGTGATTATTTGAACGTTAATATTTTATTTTATATATATATATATATATATTCAGGGGGAGAACTCTAAGGAGAGGGGAATCAGTGCGAATGTGAGATATCTGAAGAAGTGAACTTAGACATTTCGGATTTTCGTTTCTTTTATGAATTTTTTTCTGCGATACCCATTCGGACATAATGGTAATCGATGAAGTGGATTACGATTCGAACTCTCCGAGAGTACCGATATTCATACATTCTGTAATTATGGAGCATTCACAGCAGCAGGTTAGGTCATCTCCAACGCCTGAATCGCGAAACTGGGTCTCAAAGCACGGATGACTTCAACACTACAATCCATAGGAAAGGTGGCAATCATAAACCTGCGAGGCGTACAGGAGCCAAAGCAAGGAAAGATGTTGCGTCATTAACAGTAGGCAGGGACATAAAATTAACCGACTTACCGAAGTATTTGTCTTTGGCGTTGGTCGGACGATTTTGCGAAAAAATAGTTGGTGAGAATGCGTTGCGTCAGTAGATGGAGAAGAATTGGAGTCCGCTCCTACAGCAAATGCCGATTTTTCACATTCTCTCCCGCGGATGGATTCTTTTCAGAGTAAAAACGGAGGAAGAAAGACAAAAATTGCTAGACAATTCTTGGCAGTGGGGACCCTCTAGTTTGATTTTAAAGAAATGGAAGGTAGATTTCGAAGCAGATAGGGAACCACAAAACATTCAGCAAATATAGGCAATCTTACCTGGCCTGCCGATGATGTTCTGGAAGAAAGAAATCCTAGAAGCTATTGGCGATAAGATAGGCAAGTTTATTTCGTTGGAAGATAATTGGGAACAGAAGGTGGATAGAAGATGCATCAAGATCCAGATTGAAGTTGATCTATGTGAAGGCCTATTTGAAGAAATCTTGTTGGAGCTACATGGTAGTTCATGGAAGCAAAGATTAGACTACTGGAATATCTTGTTCCGGTGCTTTTCTTGCAGACAGGTTGGCCATATCATAAGAGATTGCCCAAACATTTATGTTAAAACAGTAAACCAGGTGAGGCACAAAAAAGTGTGGGTTAAGAAGGAAGTCCAAGGTGGTGAAGAGGCTTAGATTCACGTAGAGGAGCAGAAAGGTGGCGAGATTGGAGCGTCTTCACCATAAAAGGTTACACGTACGAACCCTGGTAAGCAGGATTCCCCCTCGAAACCCTCCCTTATGTCTCTACTTTAAATGAATTAGTCCAAATTTTAAATTCTCCGATGAAAGAGGACGATAAGATCATAGTCATTGCGTCGACACCTGTATCTGTACAGGAAAGTAAGGACATGTGGGTAAGCCCATAAAAGGTCATAAGGGAGGTGGCACTCCCATAGAAAGAGAAAACCGACCCCCCCTCTTGGATAAAACATAAAATATACAACATGCGCTCGAAAATGGTTACAGAGAAAGAGCAAGTGTCGACGGGTGGTCTGGCATTAGACAAGTTGCCAAAAGTAGCTTTAGGAAGGAAGTCGTTAATCTCGAAAGCCAAAAATCAAGCAGAAATAGAAGTGAAAACCGGGAAACAAGCTACAATTAAGAGGTCGCTTAGAGCAGGTACGGCCCAGGTCAGGGTTCCCTGATGTTAGTACTCTCCTTCAACGTGAGGGGGTTAGGGAGCTCCTCTAAACTTAAAGCTCTCAAACGGATGATCGTAAGCATTAAACCCTCGATCATCCTACTTCAAGAAACAATGATGGAGGGCAAGTCAGCCATAGATGCCCTCAAACCCTGGCTTAAGGACTGGTCCTTTGAACATATCAGTTCGGAAGGCCACTCAGGAGGTTTAGTAACAGCTTGGAACCCAGATTTTGATGGAATAAAAACGGAGAAATATAAAACGATTTTGAAAACAACGCTGAAAGAAAAAAGTTCAGCAGAATTATTTGCATTTTACAATGTCTATGGCCCTTATCAAGATAGAAAGATCTTCTGAGAATCTTTCTTTTCTTCCAGTATGTTGGAACCTAAAAATATGATAATTGGTGGAGATTTGAATCTCACCTTATCAGAAAAAGGAATTTGGGGAACATCCGCAAGACAAGATTGTCTTAGTAAATTCTTCGTCGTGTTGTTTGAATCAAAATATTTGATTGATCTTCAACCTCTAAAATTAATTCTGACTTGACGTAACAACAGATGCGGAGAACAAGCAATATCCAAGAGGTTGGACAAGTTCTTGGTATCAGAGAATTTGCTATCAGGGTCCTTTATGGCAAAAACCTGGGTAGAGGTGGGTGGGTTATCAGACCACCTCCCAATTCTCTTATAGTTGCAAGGACTTGAAAAAAGACCGGCCACTCCTTTTAAATTCAATATGGCATGGCTCCAAGAAGAGGAATTTCGAAAGATTGTAGCAGATACCTGGGTTCCCCTAGAAGTCATCCCCAATACCTCCTTTATGAAGCAATTTTCAAATAATTTACTAAGAACAAAGAAGGAGACTAAGAAATGGGCCAATATTTTCATAGCCAATTAGCAGAGTCAACTAAAATAAGTGGAATCGAAATTAAGGAAGTTTTGCAGTCTCAATAGTGCAAGAACATTCACAGAGGAAGAATTAAAGGAGGTTTGAGACTGTGAGTTAAAGAGAGAAGAGTTGCTAGCAAAGGAGGAGGAGCTTTGGTGGTTAAAGAGCAGGGCCATTTGGATCAAGGAAGGAGACAACAACACCAAATTCTTCCACAGGTTTGCAATGCACAGGAAAAATGTAAATACGATTTCGGCAATTAAAGACATGAATGGGGAACTTGTCCACTCCTTCAAGGAAAAAGCGGAGGCAGGAGAGAAATAATTCAAACACCTCTTCTCATAACCAGAAGGATGTCATATTCAGGAGATCTTAAAAGTTCTAAGGTTGTTTCCGAAATTAATAAATGAAGAGATGAACAACTCTTTGGCAAAATATGTGACCAAAGAGGAATTGGAGAAAATAGTCTACTCCTTCCAAAAGGGTAAGAGTCTGGGCCCTAATGGATTTTCCATTGAATTCTATCAAGGTTTTTTTTATCTTTTGAAGATGAATCTGTTAAAGGCTGTAATTGAGTCCCAAAAAGCTGGGAAGGTGTTGGGTGCTCTAAATTCTACTTTATTAGCCCTCATTCCCAAAAAACAAAACCCTTCTTCCTTCGAGGACTTTCAACCTATCTCATGTTGTAATGTTGTTTATAAAATTATTGCCAAAACAATAGCACAGCGTTTGAAGCCAATCCTAAGTGATATTATCTCGAAGGAGCAATTTGGGTTTCTCTTCAACCGTCAAATCCACGATGTGGTTTCTTTAAGAGCAAGAGCAAAGCCTTTGTGCTAAAATTGGACCTATCAAAGGCTTATGATAGGGTCAGTTGGACATTCCTAAGATTGTTGTTGATACAGATTGGACTATCCATAGATATAGTCAATTGGATAATGGGTTGTATTCAGTCGGCTTCATTTGCAGTTCTCATCAATGGGTCACCTTCAAGCTTCTTCAAACCTACAAGAGGTTTAAGACAGGGATGTCCATTGTCCCCCTTTCTTTTCCTTCTCATAGCAGATGCTCTAAGCAAAATAATTAATCATGCCAATAGGGATGGAACATTCAAAGGGATAATGGTAACGAGCTCTGAAGAACTTTCCCATATCTTGTCTGTGGATGATGTGATAATGATGGGTGAAGGAACGTGGGAGAATTTTAAAGGTGCAGAACAGATTTTGGATCTTTACAAAAAAGCAACTGGGATGCACATAAGTGTGGAAAAATCCATACTTGCAGAAAATGCCATCTCTGCAACGGTAAAAAATAGGCTTATAACCGAAGTTCCTTATATTTTAAAGCCTCTTTTAGAAGGTTTCAAATATTTAGGTTTTCTCCTTAAACCCAATGCGTACGCTTTCAAGGATTGGCTTTGGTTGTTCAAAAAGATCGAAGGCAGAATTGGATGCTAGGAAAATAAGTTATTGTCCAGAGGAGGAAGATTGGTGTTGCTCAATGCATTTTTACAGAGCACACCTGTTTATTAGGCTACAATTGCGTATATTCCAAAAGGTATACTCCTGAAAATCAGAGAAAAAAAAAAGTTTTATTTCTTTCTTGTGGACTGCAAGCAAACAATCGGAAGGCATTCCTTTGGCCAAATGGAAAACGTTGGCGAACCTTAAGGAACTTGGTGGGTGGGGAATAAAGAATTCCTTTCTTTTCTGTCAATCCTTGGCAACAAAGACCCTGTGGAGGCTTATTCGGAACCCTAGCTCTTTTTGGGGAAAGACCCTAGTTACTAAGTATTTCCCTAATGCCTCCATCATAGAATGGATAAGGAAACTAGAAAAATCATTTAAGAATGGATCAATTGGATGGAAGGCCTTTGTGCTCGCCTTTCCTCAAGTTGGAAAATGGCTTGCTTGGTCCATAGGGAATGGGAAGGAGGTTCGGTTAGGAGAGGATCCCTGGGTAGGAGCAGGGGAAAGGTACAAGCTTTTTGATGCCTTAGATGTAAAACTAAGAAACCTAGGGATCTTCAGTCTTAGCCAGGGCTGCGCCTTCTCTTTTCAAAGGGAAACAATTTGGAAAGACGTTGAAGATCTAGGTCTAGAAGGAGGATTCAAGGAGGAATGGATGAATTCTTATTGCAGTTACATTCTTGTTATATTCATCTAGAAGAAGGCACGAAAGATAAACGGGTTTGGACTAAAAACTCAGCAACAGGAGAATTTACGACTAAGCTTGGCTATAAGAACTGCGCTTTAGATCTACACCAAGGAGAAAAGAAAGACTGGTGGAAACAAGTATGGAAAAACGAAGGTCCTCTCAAAGCAAAAATCATACTTTGGCTGGCTCTAAGCAATAAAATTTTAACTTGGGAAAATATTAAAAAACGAGGATGGTTGGGACCGAGCTGGTGTGCGTTATGCCATTCCAAAGAAGAGTCTGGATCTCACTTATTTACTCTCTATTTTTATGCAGAAGCAGTCTGGAAGGAAGCTAGCAAAGAGTTAAAATCACAAGGATCGCTTGCAGGCACTTCTCTAGAGCAAAAATGTTGTGTATGGTGGTCAGATAGCTCGGTACGTCTTCTCAGTGCATTCCCATCCTCTTTTACTTATGGAATTTGGTGGGCACGAAATATGGCGATTTTCAATAACAATCTCATTCCTCATGAAGTGACGACGTCCCTTGTGGTGCAGTGGACTAGAGAACATAAATCTAAAGGAAAAGAACACAAGAAAAGGGAACTGGTACCTCCTGTCATCAACAAAGAAAAACCTTGGGCTTACTTCGATGGAGCAAGCCAAGGAGTCCCTCCATTGGGAGGTTCGGGAGGAGTTCTATATCTCACAGAAAAACACAAAGTACAGGTGAGATATGCTCCAGGACATTGCTCGAACAGTAAATCAGAGCTAGCAGCCCTTCACTCTATCATCGAGTTGGTTGTAAACAGAAATGTCACTAGTTTGCAGGTCTTTGGAGACTCTAAAATGGCAGTGGACTGGGTCAATAACAAGATCCAGATCAAAGCACGTCACTTATAGCAACTCTTGAAAGCTATCAGAAGGCTCTTGATTCTCTTCTCAGACCTTTCCATATCACATATTTATAGAGAATTAAATACGGAAGCAGATAGCCTGTCCAAGCATGCCTTACTATTAGCTCCAGGCCAGAAGGAGAAAGAAGATTTGTGAGAAGTTTAACAGGTTTCTCATTTTCAAGCAAGGGCAAATGATTTCCATTTATGGCAGACTTTTTTTGTAATAGATCATAAACTTTCAAGGAAGAAAAAAGCCAATTTGGGCAAGTAATTGATGTAAGTCCCTAATTGAGCCAGTCTTAAGATTTTGGCAATACAGGAAGTTATTGACATGTAATGTAAGTCTCTCTGGGACAATTCATGATCACTCTTTATTAAGAGTGATGGATATTTTCCTTTTAGAAAAAAAAAATATATATATATATATATATTCACTTTGAAAATACACGTTCAATTTTAAAAACAACCCTTCAAATTTAGTTCACGCTCTTAATGGTTTAAAAATAAAATATCATATAATGTATAACCACTATATTTTAGATTCATAACTTGAATTTATCACGATCATGATTAATTATGGGAGTCATTTTTATATAGATTTTATTGGAGAAAATTTCACTGCTTTTGTTGAAGAATGATAATTCTATAAAAATACTATAAGAGATAATAAAAAAAATTAGGAACATAAAAAATTAGCATAATTGTATATGTTGCTTATTGTTTACTTTTTAGGAACATAAAAAATTAGCATAATTGCATATGTTGTTTATTGTTTACTCTAAATTTTTTATGATTTTGAGTTTCCTAAAATCCCTATAAATACAAAACTAAATAAAATTATTTATCAAAACCACTAAATATATAATTATTATTGAGGATATTCATTATTCACTTTATCTCTCTAACTATACAAAAATGTGTGACAAAGTGGATGTTAGAGCATGGTGCCTAAATATATAATGATAAAAATAATATTTTACATTTTTCCATAATTTTCTAAGAATCTCACCGTATCATAAAATATGTTGTTCCACGATTTAAGGTTGGAAAGGATGCATCTCATTGATATTAAGCTTAGGATGAGGCAAAGGAAAAGAAAGCTATGAGGCATGCTCAAAATATTTGGCACCTAAAGTATCATCATATTGAGGTGAATGTTGCTAGCAACAAAAAGAAGAAAATGAAAGGGTGATAGAAAAATATGCATAGAATTGAGAAAATATGAATGCTTGAAGGAGTGAGGACTTGATGATGTAAAAATTTGAATGAACAAAATCACAATTATCATTTTGTAATCTTAATTTCATGGTTTTAGATGTTGACAAGGTCCATTTTGTGTATATTCATGTCTAAACTTAATCAAGAACATATAAGTTAGAGAATTTCAGTAAGCTTAATAGAGTTTCTTATCTCAAATAAAACCATTGGCATAGTTTCTATTAAACGAAGAAAAACTAGTGCATTATCTTCACAATGAACTTCACAAAATTTATACATGAATGGTTGTTTGTTTAGATATTTAGATTCAAATACTAATTATGTGTAGTGTTTTCATTAAATATATATTGCAATGCCATGAACTACATACTAAATAGTAGAGTAGCCAAAAAAAAAGAGTTCAAATAGTAATAAAATATTAGTACCGACCTTTTATTTGATTATTAATCAAATATTAGTACAATGTTATAACCATGTCATGACTTATAACAAGTAGACATATAAGTTCTTGGCGACTCCAAGGTTTCCAGAGAATTTGAATCTGGATGTAGGGGATAATGGAGCAGAAGGAGTTCCTATTGTTGAGGACTCAGCTCCTAAAGGTTTGGACCCCTCGCATGTTCGGCGTAGGAAGAATGTGAAGAGGAAATCGTTGATGATTTCATTGCTCTTGGCGCGGATGTAGCCATGAATCAGGTGATAACAATGTCTAACTATGCCTTGGTTGGATGCTTTGGTGGGCGCAGTAGGAGGATGTCTGCGTTCAAACGTTGGGTCGTCGAAAACTAGGGTGAGATTTTGGGCTATCTTCCCAAATTACACGTTAGCGCGGGGATGGTTGGGGGTTACTCTTAGGAAGGAGGAGGATGTGAAGACTCTCCTAGAGGGCGTTTGGTTTTGAGGAAGGACAATCTTGAAGCTTCATAAATGGACCATTTTCTTCAACGCAAAGAGAGAAAGAGCCTTTAAGCAAGCAGTTTGGGCGAAACTACTTGGCCTCTTGCCAGAACTTTGGAATGCAAAAATCTTCAACAGGATAGGCTCCCTCCTAGGTATCTATCTAGTGGTGGATTTTAGCTATTTGTCAACAGGTATCATGACAGTATCAAGAATACTTGTGGAATTAGACCTTAGGGAAGAACTTTCATAGGTTGTGGATATATCTATGGGTAACCTATCCTTCACTCATATTCTTGACTATTCGGGCATATCGTTTAGGTGCAACCATTGCCATTATCCTAGCCATCTGGAGAGAGATTTCCCTCAACATTCCAGGAAGTCCATGTGGCGAAAAAAGTTAGCTCGCATAGAACCATATTCCAACGCCGAGAGGTCGAATGACTATGATTTGACGAAGGGATAGAAGTTGGGGACTGAAGTCTTAGTAATTTCTAAAGAGGTTATCGCAGAATCTTCGAGGTTTGTCTCCGGAAATGGAACTCCAAATTAACTGGAGGAGATCTCTAGGGTTTTTCTTGGGATTTTACTTCCGACCAACAAGGAGAAGGATTCCTCTTTTTAGAACTAGAAGCTTCAATGAGCAAAGGATTTGGGGGTTGTGTGGATGCGACTTCTTTCATAAAAGGTATGCAAAGATTATGGCCTATCTATGCCTTCCAGGAAATTTATGGTTCTTCTTTTGAAAGGATTATTTCATCATGTCTCTCCTTGCATACTAGTAGCTCCTATCGGAGTGGTGGGGTTTTATCCCCTTCATGTTTTTCTTTAGCAGGTAGGGTGGCCCCCAAGTTGGCTTTTTCGGATGCTTTGTTTTTTATTTTATTTTATGGAAAGTCAGCTTCCCGATCTAGTGGATATTACTCAGACGGACCTGGTTGGAGTCGATATGTGAATGATATCGTTGTTGTGCCTAGGGAAGGAGAGTTTGGAAACATATCCCTACTTTAATTCCTCCTCCTTATGTTTCCCTCTGGCGTTAAGTCCCTTAGGGATGCATTATGTTAGCGACGGTGTTTTTTTTTTTAACCCCTTTTTGTCTCTTTGTCAAGGGAGTCCTTTTCCCTTTCCCTTTTCAACTTTGACATGTTTGATAGGAATATATCAGAAGGGGGACATGTAGATCCTTAGTGTAATAGTGCTCTTGAAATTCAATCAGATTCAACCCCATATGTGGAAAGGAATGGGGTTCAGTTGTAGTTTGTGTTGGGAGATAACTTATCCCTGGTTGGCAAAAAGTCTGTGAATTCCTGTTCGGGCGACGACTTCCCTATGGATCTTTTGGATGGAGGTATTTTGCTAATAAGAAGTCCCATGGTAAAGTGTATACGAATATTTTGAAGGATTGGGGGAGAGGGTTGGATTTGTGTTTGGTTGTTGAGCTCGTTGAGGATCTTGGGTCTCCCATAAATCCTCGACAGTCTACTAAGTTTGATTCTAGGGGATCTTATTCTCTAGATGTTACAGAGGTTGGTCTTAGGAAGGCTATTGTTGTTATTTCTAAAACATTTGAACTCTCTTCAGTTCTGGAACCTATAGCTAATGAGGCTTGTTTAGATAGCTTTGAGGATATGACGCATCAGGTTAGTCCAGCCTCCTCTTCTAAGGAAAACAATGTCATTATGTCAGGTGGACCTAGATATTTCTTCATACCACACTCCTCGATCAAGTCTAAATGGGGTTTAGCTTTGAGAGGAGGAATCCTTCAGAACTCTTCAGTAGTTTCTCCTAGGTTGCGGGGCATGCAGTCTATAATGGCCCTGACTCAGGAACAGGCCTTGCGTGATGCTAGGGCTAGTTGTCAAAAAATAATCAAAGGGACTTTTAGAGCGAGTCATCCCAGCCAAAAGTTTCCATGATGCTTCTGATGCCTTTGAATTGTTGAGGGTTAGGGCTTCCCTCTAAAAGGATGGCTCTTAATAGATTGGTCCAGTTAAAACAACCATCCATTATTCCATTACAAAAATATTTAGCTTGTGGGGATGTTATTCTAAAGGATCTTAAATTTTTATTTCCTGGGTGGGATTTTGTAAACCTAGATGCGAATGGAATATCTAGTGGACTTATAACAAGGTGGAAGACCAACTTGTTTATTTGTACTGACAATTGGTCTGTCTTGTCAGGCATAGGTATAGTTCTATTTTCAAGAGAATTGGGGCGGGATTTCATTGTCATAAATATATATGGTCTATATCAACAAAGAGTTCATTTTTGGGAAAAATTGTTCAGGTATGGTATGTTAGTAGGTGATAGAGTGATCATTGGTGGTGATTTAAATTTCAACCCTGGGAGAAGGAGAAATTTGGGGTTCTAATGCCCATAAGGACCTGCTATCAGTTTATTTTATCAGGATACTGAATGCAAATTATTTGTTTGATATCATTCTAGTCAAGCTTAGACCTACATGGAGGAATAAGAGAGTTGGACAAGATAGAATAGCTAAGAGGCTAGATAGATTTCTAGTCAATGAAGGCGCTATGCAAGATGCAGTTTGTCTTAGACAATGGGTTGGTGAGGGTGGGGATTCTGATCACTTTCCTATCTTCCTGGAGGTAGTGATGGGTTTGGATAAACCCTCAAGCTCATTCAAGTTTAACTCAACTCGGTTAGAGGAACAAGAGTATAAAGTAATGGTAAAAATTCTTTGGATTTCTTATGATGCTAATATTGATGTGTCTGTAGGTATCCAACTCCTAAATAATCTAAAAGGGTCAATGACAGATCCATAACTTGGGCAACTGACAGAAGGAAAAGGCAAGATCGAGAACTCAGAAGAAGAGAAGATATATTGGATCACTTTCATGACAATCACCAAGAAGGTTTCCTATCTCTGGAGAAAAAGAGACAAGTGGTAGCTCTGGAGATCATAAGAACAAAAAAATTGGATGAAAATGAAGCTACATGGAGACTTAAAGCAAAGCTATATGAATACAGAAGGGTGATGAAAACACAAAATATTTCCATAATTTTTTCAAAACACAGGAAGCACGCCAATACTTTGTGGAAGTTAGAGGAGGAAGATGGAAGTCAAGTGTTTGGCTTTAGGAACCTAGCCAGGGATGGAGTCAATCACTTCAGTAATATTTACAAGGAAGAACAAGGTGCTCAAATAGGACAGACGATGAGATTAATTGAGTGTCCATCTTTTGTTAATGAGGCACAAAATCAAGATCTTATGTAGGAAGTCTCTCTTGAAGAGCTTAAAGAAGTTGTCCACTCTTTACAAAAAGATAAAAGCATTGGCCCAGACGGTTGGCATGTGGAATTTTTCATTGGTTTTATGGATATTTTTGAAAGGGATCTGTTGGTTGTAATTGAGGAATCCAGACTAAATGGGAGAATATTAGCAACTTTTAACTCTACCTGTATTGCTCTAATTCCCAAGGTTGATAATGTTACAAGATGGGAGGATTACAGGCCAATCTCCCTATGTAACTATATATATAAGTTGATTGCCAAAGTTATTGTAAGTAGAATGAATAAGATTCTCTCTCGATCAGTGTCTCAGGAAAAAATTGCCTTTTTGAAGGGTAGACAGATACATGATGCTATAAGTACAACTCAAGAGATGTTGCATTCAACCAAGTTAAAAAAGGTTGTAGTTATCATCATTAACGTGGACCTCTCCAAGGCATGTGGTAGGGTTAACTGGTTATTTATAAGACTAGTCTTGCTCCAGGTTGGTTTTCAGCTTCAGTTTGTTAATTGGGTCTTAGCTTGTGTTCAATCTGTTTATTTTTCTATTCAGATTAATGGATCTATCTCATCTTTTCTTAGACTATGAAGGGGGCTAAGATAAGGTTTTCCCTTGGTTCCCCTTCTATTCATTTTAGTGGTTGAAGGCCTGAGTAGATCTATCTCATGTGTAAAGATCAAATGGTTTACTCAATGATATAAGGATTAGTGGCAATGTTTGCATCTCCCATTTGCATTTTGTAGATGACATACTCTTGTTTTTAGATGGCACCAGAAGGGACATTGAAAAATTGAAAGCTATCTTAGCTATTTTATCATAAGCTACAAGGATGGTCATTAATGTTAGGAAAACTATTATTTCATATATGAATTTGGAACAGGTGAATATTGATTGGATAATCTCTATTTTAGAACTTGAAGTTGTGGAAGTTCTTGATGGTATCAAATATTTGGGTTTTTTCTAAAACTCAATGCCTACCAGAGGAGGGACTAGGCATGGTTGATAAGGAAGATTGAGAATAAACTTTAAATTTGGTGTAATAAGTGGTTGACGCGAGGGGGGAGATTGATATTGGTGAAATCATCCCTGGAAGCTGTATAGGTTTTTTGGCTTCCTTTAGCATATATGCTAGTGGGTATATTGGAACATATAAGGAAGATATGCTATAGTTTCTTGTGGAAGGGAAATTATGAAGGTAAGCACTATGCCTGGGAAGCCTGGGAAAAAAATTACTCTTGTAAAAGAACTTGGAGGATGGGGTTTGAAAAACCCTTCCTGATTTGCAAATGCCTTAGTGGCAAAGGGGATTTGGAGAATTCTAAAGCAAGAAGGCCTTTGGGTCAAAGTTGTGCATACACACACACACACACACACACACATATATGTCCTCTTACTATAGAGGAATGGTTCCAAACTAGAGAAAATCCCACTAGAAATGTGTCATCCATGTGGATGGCTCTTCTATCATCTTTTGATTTGATTGAGTCCTGGTTAGTCTGGAGAGTTGGAAATGGAAAAATTCTATAGATTGGTAGTGATCCATGGATTGGCAGTTCAATTCACAAGCTTCTAGAGCACATTATTGGAGCTATCGGGCATCAAAGTAGTCTTTTCCTCTTTCAAGTTAGTGACACCATTAATTCTACCCCACTATCTCAGGTATGGTTAAGGGAAGAGGCATTGGATTTCGAGGAAGATGATATGATTTCTTGTAATAGATATATTAAAGACTTTCAAGATTGTCATATACACTTGGTGGATAGAGTGGATAGTTTGGTTTGGTCCATAAATGCTTCAGGTGGGACCTGCAGTCCTAGAATGGGCTACAGAGTTCTGAGAGAGGACGAAGACCACCCTGAGGTGCTTTGGTGGACCCATGTTATTTGGAAGTTAAAGTGTCCTTTAAAATTTAAGTTGTTTATGTGGACGGTCTTATACAAAAAAGTCCTTGATTGGGAGGTAATGATTAGGAGATACTTGATAGGACTTGGTAGGTGCCCCCTTTGCAAAGATAATAATGAAGATATCGAACATTTATTTGTTCAGTGTCCATATTTTAGGAGAATGTGAACCCATGCATAAAAAATGATTGGGATTAACTTCATTTGGAATGGATTACATGTGCAAGATGATTTCCATACTTGGATAAATAATGACTTATTTAATGATTATAAGGCTTTAATAGCTTTATTGATTTTTGGAGGTTGGTTGGCAAGGAACAAGGCCACCTTTGATGATGTTCTCACAACCCCATAATTTTATGTCACTAAAATCCCATCCATCCTCATACTCTTTCCACAAAGTGAGGGAATTCCAAAGGCTGGAAGGGTGGTGGAAGAAGTGATAAACATAATAGGCAAATGGGCCTATTTTGATGGAGCCTCACAACGAGAACCAACTAGGGGTGGAGATGGAGGCACAGTCTATTTGACATATAAACATTGGTTCAAATTTGTAGAAGGTTTTTAACAGAGTTCTAATAATTGTGCAGAATTGAAGGCACTAAAGTTGACTATGATTCTATATCTATCAAAAGGCATCCAACAATTGCAGGTCTTTGGAGACTCAAAATTAGTTGTGGATTGGATGAGGTTAAAAAGGGCACCAAAGAATATATTTTTATTTTCTATCTATAAATAATTGATACAAATTGTAGGTTTATTTCAAAACATTAGTTTTCAACACATATGCATGAAAAGGAATGTATAGGCTCATCAATTATCAAAGCAGGGGTTATAGGTGGAGAAAGGCATATGGTCTCAGTGGGAACACATCAATGACAACATTATGGATCTGGATCCTAGACCATTTCCCATTTGAGATATGTGGACTCATAGTTTCATTCCAGGCTTGTGGATTGGTTCAATTGACAACATTTGAGCTTCATTTCATAAGTTAAATAGAACTACCATATTTTGTTTTTATAATGTATTGTGAATTATATTTTTCACAAGTGATAGATACTTTTTGACGTAGTTTTTACTACACATAGAATCTATATTGTTGAAGTATTTTTTGACAAAATATATTGTTACAGTAAGATGAGATTGCAATCCAAGGCATTTATAATGTCTCTGAACAATGTGTTTTATTATAATATAATGAATTGTGAATATTTTTTGGAGGAAAAAAAAAGTAGACATATAGCATTATAAATGCAACAAAATAACTATGAAGCGACATGTTAGATACTTTAGAGAGATGACATATGTGAACATGAAGAAAGAGAGATGACCTCATTTCCTTGAATTTGCTCAATGTCTATTGCTTGCTTTTCAAAATTGGCATTGAACCACACATTTGCAATTAATCTTGCTAATAAGTTTTCAATTCCTTTACACTTTACACCCATAACCCATGACTAAATATTTTGTTGTTTTATAAATCCATGACCAGAGACAAAGATAACAAAGAAAATGGCATTATGGTGTCTGTGAGAGCCAAACACAATAAGTATGGGAAAGAATGTAATGTCACTTCTCATATTGACAAGGAATGACAATTCTCATAACACATGAATTCATGTGGGGATTTAGAAAGGCAAGATGTACAAGTTTCTCAGGGAAGCTTTCATTAAGTGACACTTAAATGGCGCATATCCCAACAATGGTAGGATTATCTTGTCTGAGCTATGTGATGGATTTAATGTTGTGGAAGGGTACACCCTATTAGGGAATAGATGGGAACTAATGAGATTTTAGTATTTACATGCCAAAGGCAAGTAATGGATGCTAGATTTTGAATCATGATCATGATTCACATCCATCCTTATATATTATGAAATGTACAATTCTCACTCAACAACTAATATTTGGGAGTCCAAACATTGATTGGTTATTGAATATGTGACCCTTCTTTTGAATTTTTATAATATTTGTTGTCCTTCATAAATATAAGTGATTTGTTAAGGGTGTTTTTTGAATTACCTTTCTAAGAAAGGTTTAAAACCACAGGAAGGGTTGGGAAGGGATCAATTTTGATCAATGAGTATGGGAATTTTGTTTTTTTTGTTTATATATATATATATGGAAAGAGGATAGAGATTGTAGGGTGGAGTTGCTATTTTCTCTCGACATGCAAGGGGGGAGTATCCATCACTCGAGGATGATGATACCATAACTGTGAAATTTGCAAAATTCATGTCCTTTGGGTGAGAAGAATTCCAACAAGCATTAAGAACAAGCTAAAAGACAATTTTTGGTGTGGAAGGAGAAAATAATTTTTGAGTCAAACTATTGAAGTTGCTTACAAACACCCACACCTAGTCTCTACACTTAGGCCCTTGCATGTCAACGATCAAATTGAACAAGTATCCTTGAGGAATCAATCTAAGAATGTTTTTGATGGATAATTTATTAGAAGAAAGAAAGGCCTTTTTTTAGATAACATTTCCCAATGCTTCAAGAACATGGCCTCAAAGTTCCAAAGATTACTCCAAGAGAAAATACCCTTCCTACTCAATTGATGAGCTTGGAATCATGGAAGTTTTGCAATACATTATCCCTAGTGCTTCTGATGTCAAATTAAGAGTCAATCTAGACCCCAACCTTAACAACTACTTGAGAGATTCCACTAGATGAGTCTGGAAACAAATTTCCATCCCTCCCAAAATAATTTAGTGCAGATGAAGGAACTATAAATCTTGGAAAAATGAGGGCATCATATGATATTATCACACATCTGAAAAAATTCATGAACCTTAAGCACATGTTGAGCAAAATAAAACCTATGACATAGAAGCCCTTTCCAAGGAGAAGAACCCTTAAGACAATGCACCAACCATTTGACAACAAGAATGCTTCCCTGAGAAGACTCACCAATAAGGCCCAAAAACTCTTCCTCCTTAAGCATAAAACAAACATAATTCCATGGATCCATGGTAGTCCTCTTTGCCCCCCATACTTAGAACACAAAAATAACTTGAGAATCTACTCCAATCAATTGAACTTAGTCATATTGGGAAGCCAATAGAAGACATAGAAAATGTGAGAGGCTTGAAGAATCCTCAAAACAACCATCAACTTTATTACCAAGGGAAGATCCTTGAAGTTCTAGAAGTGGAGCTTGGTATGAAGTTTCCAAAGCAAGCACTCCCACATATCCACACTGGAAATACTTATTCCAAAAGGGATCTCAAGATATCACACAATAACACTTGAATGGATATAATTCCATGCAATGGGAATCTAGTCTAGAAAGTCATCCAAACTAACCAACCAAAAATATGTCTTGTGTCTTGTGTTCACTAACAATTTCCCTTGAAGTGGCACAAAAGAGGTCCACACATTCCCATCCATTCTCCCCTAGTCAAACCAAACAATTAAGAGAGAATCATCCATAGAGTGATTGTTTACCATCTTTGAATTGTTAAGAAGATATGCTCTTGTTGAAAGAAGTCTTTTGACACAACATTCAAGACTCAACTACAACCCCGACTCAACTACAACTCTGACTCGAAAAAAATACAAGAACAACTTGTATATAAAGTAATATTTATTTCTGCAATTTATGAAAGAAGAAATCAGATATTATTTTGATGCATAGATAGCTAAGACATTTTTCTTTCAAAAGAGATAGTATACAGTTACCAATATATGTTTTATTCATTACTATTAGATGTAGACATTTTATTGATGATGATTCGCACTATGTGATGTAAAATGGTTGACATATATTTTTGTAAGGTCTTTTTGACCTCTGTGAAAGTGGTTTATATTAATATAATACAAATTGCATATTTTTTCCACGGAAAAAAAACAATTGTAATTGTCTTATATTCAATTCTCATTTGAACATACAATGAACAATAATTCATTTAGTATGGAATATCCAACATAAGAAGGATAGATAATTAAAATCTATATAGGACAAATAATATATAAATAATTGAATGTGATATGAATGAATGATACAATGATACAATGTTGTGTGATGGTGTACTTATAACATTGACTAGTCACAATGGTTTAGATCATGTCCCTTGATTAGGTCATATCTTTTAGTTAGGATGTGCCACATCATTTATTATTATTATTATTATTTATCATATTTATATTTGCTACATCCACTCAAAGACATGTTTATAATTATGACATTATGTTAATAAGAATGTTTACTAAAAAGAGGTCAACTAATTATATTGTTGAAAATTTTAACTCATAACCAAATGATTTAAACAAATATTTTCTTAGTAAAAAATGAGCTAGAAAGAGTTGGTAGCTTGTCCTAAGATGAAATCAATACTTATGGATGACTCCAACATCTGATTCAAGGCCCGCCACAATGATTAAATGCTCTTCAAATTACATTAGAGACATTCAGAAATTGGTTAGGGACAATTGAAATCTATTAGAAAAGCTCAGATGCCCTTAGGGTCACCCATATACCATTAGGATCATTAGGGTTCCATTAGGGTCAATGAAGTGCCAATTTTTGCATAACAATGGGAGTATCATAATTAATTATCTTTGAAGTTTGCATGCTCAATCAAATGCTACAATTATCAATGTTAAGTCAGAATGCTCTATGTGCTTACTATGTCTAGTAGAAATTTGTAATTGACCTTGATTTATACTTAGTTGAAAGAATCTATATGTTGCTCAATTGTACTCAGTTGAAAGAGTATATATGTTGCTCAATCATACTCTTTCTTCTAGTCAGACAATTTTTTCTGTCTACTTAGACAATCACGAGTATTCTTAGTGGATGCTCTACCATATATTAATTTGTAATCTTTGTCATCGTCGGAGTTTTAGTCAATCTTTGGCAATGTTCAATATGCTAGTTGAAATACTTATGTTACTCTATTAAAAAGGCTCTACCAATGTAATCTCAAGTCTCTCATAATGTATTGGAGTTTGCAATTTCTTCTAAAGATGAAGGATGACTCTGACTCAACTACAACCCTCTAAAACTAAAACTCTATTGTATGATCATGACCTAACATGATTAGATTGGGACAAGACTTAATGACTAGATTATACTTCTACGACTCTAATTATTAGTACGACTCATTAAACTCTTACCTACTCAAGATTAATTATATATCAATTTTGTCTACTAAAATTCCACTATCATCTACTAGGAATCGACTTTCATTATAATACATTGATTATGAACTTAAAAATGGCTCAAGTTTTTTATTGTTCCAATATGACTTACATTTCTTTGAGTTGAAAAACTCGATCAAAATTTAATAAAAGAAATTGAAACATTAATTATAATATAATTGTGGATCTAGCATAACAATTCTTCTCATAACCATTATGTTATTTAGTTGAGATGAAGTCGATTGCACAATATTATATGTTTATCACAAGCTCTCTATGCAATTCTCCTAGCATTTACTCACCATTCTTGCTCCTTTTGCTATCATTGCTAGCCCACTGACGCTTAGCTTTGATCATCTAGTGAATTGTTATTTCGTGTTAGCTTTATTGAGCCACAAGGATACACATCGACCACAACCAATAGTATTCCATTGACCTCTTCATAAGCTTCTAGGTTTTTAACTACCTTTACTTATTATTCAAACAATAACTACTAGCATGTTATTCTAGTAGGTTTTCATGGTTGTGTGTTACTTCTTTTCCTTTGTTTGAATGCATTTTTTCCTTTGTGGATTTTTTGATCATCGATTGCTCCATCTCTAACATTCGGCTTTCTCATGTGTCTCACTTGTCTAGAGGTATACTTAATTTCAAATATTCTTAGAGAGAAAAATCTACACATTCAAGCAATACGCTGCCTTTGGGGTAAAAACACAATACTTCTAACAACTCCATGAGGAAGGTGTTGGGCTCTTTTTCAACAACAATTTACAAATACAAAGGGCTGCAATTTGAATGAGAGAATATTTTTGTTTTCAACCAACAAGAGCACAATATGCTTGGTAAATAGTTATTATTCCAATCAACAAGGTTGATACGATGGTTTTAATCAATTAGCGGGATTATTTTTACAAGTTGAAGAGAACATCATCTTGGTTATCGAATAGTAGTGACGATAATCCTTATAACCCTATTTTGTTCCATTATTCATCAACAACATCATTGAGGAAAACATTCACACTTGTCTCGAATAATCTCAACATCAATGTCCACATCGTGTTCTAGCATCACAAATATGCCATCACACCTCCATAAACATTCTCCAGTATCATAATCATCATCACAGATAGTAATCTTTGACTTGTATAACTTGTTTTTTCTCTAATGCTCTTATATTCTCAATCAAATCAATAATACATATTATATATCCTCTAACTTTTTTTAGATTAAGTTTATCTCCCCCTAATGCATTATTATAAAGATCTAATAGGCTCCATAATATATAGATCTAATAGGCTCCATAATAACCCTTAACAAATATCTCAAAGCATTAAAAACCAACACATAAAGATAAGATGCAAGAGGGAAGTTCTCCCTAATTGAATGATGCGATAGAATTTAAGATGAGAGTGATATGTTTATTGAAACAAAAGCTAAGGCATTAAAAATCAATCTACTCTATTATATGTTTGGTCAAAATCATTATTTGATAAACATAGAGCTCGAAGCCATTATGTGAATCATGTTAAGAAGTGTATATATTTAGGTTTTTAGAATGGATGTGTGTTAATCTTTTTTTTCTTTTTATAAATATATTTAATAATTAAAACACTTACTTTGATGAAATTTCAATTCAATAAATAATATTGACAAGTAAATTATACCACTATGTTAAATATTTTTATAATAAACTCTTTCACATAAATTTCCCATGCCATGACATATCATGAAATGCCATTACCACAACACAAAAATAAAGGGTGTTTCTCAAATGTCAAAGTAGTTCTTTATAGAGTTATATATTATTTGGCCTCACATTATTTATATCACATTATATATTTGAACTATTTATTTTTTTATAAATACTAAGCGGATTATTCAATTGAAAAGTTGGGACATATAAATATAGATATCCCTAATGAAGTTTTTTTTTTTTAAATTTACATTTACAAACTATTAATAAACATTAGCATAACATTTTAAATTATATTTAAGCATAATATAAATCAATCGAATGTTGAGATATTTTATTATCATTCAATTAATCTCACTCATTAAACTTTAACCCTAAATCCTAGCCATCCCTTTGGATTTCACTATTCTCTTTCAATATCCATCGTGTCTCTAAAGGTCTTCCCTTTAGTTCACTCGCTTATCTTGTAAAATGAAAATTTCATACCATGACAATTTGAACTAGCATACCTCCAAAGCGGGGGAAATGAAACGCTGAGAAAAACTTCAATATGTTGTAAAATGGAGAAATTTGTGTGTACGTAGACAATATAATTTTATGTGTCTAAGGGGTTAACTCAATGGGTTGTCATCATTATATAAGAAAGTAATAAAAGACAAACAATGGTGATCCTTTGAGCCTAAATGATTTGAATTGAATCAATATATTTTTTTCATCTATTTTTGTGTTTTATAGGTGGCGTTATTGGATGAATTTGCTTGTAGGAAACATTTTAGGGGTAGGTCTTACTTTGCATATTTGGGGTCTATAACCTTTTAAGACCCATTTGAGGGCTTAAACGATGTTTTTTGGGGTCAAAAGTTCGTGGAAATCAATCATTATATCTAAAAGGTGGTGTGGAAGGCAATTTGCAATTTGAACATTTTGTTGGGGGGACTAATAATGTGACCACTATACTTGTATTGTCTACCACGAGCGTGCATAACTTGCAAAATTGGGCTAACACAAAGAATGAGCATTTCTGTAATTTGAATATGGATAGTACAATGGGTTTGTCACCATGGTCCATATTATTCCATTTTGAGAATTAATGACCATCAATTTCTCTATGGCATCGATTGCAAATGTGTCCATTGAGGGATGGATGAGTAAGAATGGTAGGATATGATTCCATACAAGTAGCACATGTATGCATGATAGACAAGGCATCAATTCGTTTGTAGAAAGACTGGGTAGCATGTGGATGGCCATGATATTGAAGAGTACCTATTGGAAAATTCAAAAGAGGTTGTTGTTTAGTATACATTGTGGTCTCTCAAAGTCTCTTTATTCAATATTTATTTGCAACATATATTCTCCTACCTATCTCTATAATGTAAGCATATGAAGGTTAGTGTTGCATATAGAATCCGTATCTTATTGTGTATAATTTTAAATGCCCTTATGTCATGGCTACTTTACACATATTTGTATTTTATTCTTCATAGTAGCAAAAAAGTAGAGGCCCATTTCCATCGTCTTCAAAAGATATCCCACTTCCATCATCTTCTTCACTTTCATATTCAAAGACTCGTTGATTGACTTGGCCATTGAATCACACTTTTCTTCTAATGTTTCTTAAGCTGCACGCAATACTTTCTTGTTTATAGGTTCTACCTCTTTTATAATCCTGCGAGGTAACTAACTATCTATCCATTAAAAATGGTTTAACTTTTAAAAAATACTATTAAACATAATTGTTAATTATCAACCACTTTCCTAAACAATTTTAATAATATAACTTTCCTGAATCTCTAATTATAGCCTTTGTTGGCATTAAGCCTCCCCCAAAAGACATTAAGTACTTTTTATTTAAACATGAAATTAGTCGAACACTTCTATGTGAAATATTTAATTTATTTTTTTATTTTATTTTACATGGTATTCAGAAGGATATTGCTGAACTCTACATGGTGAAGAAGATTACGACGATTGGTGGAAGAGTGTTAGAATGGAAACATGGAAGGAAAATTGGGCCACTGCAGGTCTTCTTGTGGTTGCAGAGGTTTTGGAGAGATTTGAAATTGTTTTGCCAACTGAAAGTAGTGGCTCTTCATTATGGACGCAATGTATAGGTTGGATCTATATCTTAAGAATTGTAATGAAAGGGTCCGAGTTGTTGAAAAGGATGGAGTTTAAAATGGAAGATAGTATGCAATTGATAGTGGCAGGTTACGTCATGTGCTATGCTCAAATGGATCCTTCCAAGTTTCCCTTGACATGATTATTGCACACTGTAATGATGAAAAATCTTAAAGAACGCGGACAACTTTTCAAATGCTTGTTATGAGTTATGATTATGTGGGGCAACTTCTTTGTTAATTACATGGATGGCCTTGTAAAAAAAATTCTCATTGGCCTTTTCTAATCAGATCAAGACTACATGAAGGATGCCAAAGAAAGCAGGAAGAACAACCCTGTCTACTACAAAGATGCTTATGGGCTTGCCTTTGATCCATTATGGTTGTTGGGAATCTTTATGGCGGAGTTCCAGGTTGTTGGGAATCCAAAAGCCAGATTGAACTGAATTTCCTGCTTATAAATAGATATGTGCGCGTGTTTTTTATGTCTCGTACCTAGAGAAAGCTAATCATTGTAGGGTTTGTCATTTCCTAAATCCTAATCTGATAGGAGTTGTTGAGATCCTTATTATTCTTATGCCCTTACCATAAAATAAATTGTGTTAAGAGTGAGCGAAGTTGTAATACATGGTTTGGATTTCTTGTCTTGTCTATAATTCATATACAGATTCCATATTATATACAGAGCCATAAGTGAAAATACCGGTAGTGCTGTAAATATTATTCTCGCAAGCTTAGGCAGGTCGTCATGTGTTAGAACAAAGGAGAAGGATCCATAGATAAAGAAAAATTCATGAAGCAAAAACACTAACTATGGACTAATTTCAAGATTGCATTATTTTTTCTATTCTCATTACACTTGTAATGAAACATCTCCTCCATATTCTCAGCTATACATACAAAATATGAATATGTGTTTATAGGTCTTGCAAGTTGTTCCAAGATCACATGCTAAAATAAAAGACTTACTCTACAATATCTATTGAAACCTTTTACTAGAATTGTGGAATGGGAATGTAACTATTGAAATTTAAATTCAATGATGATGGTTAATGGATTTAGTTCACTAACCAAATATTTTTTGTGATGAAATTGATCACTTCAGTTCATTGGTTTGAGAGGCAATTTCATCAACAATCTGATCACACTTGGTCAAAGATCACACTACCACATAAGGTGTCCTCCTTAACGTTACCCAATTGCCCATGAAATTTAATAGACATTTTTAAGGATCTGCAATGAAAAAATCAGAGATTGAGTGCAAAGTTAGTTTCTCTAAAATTAAAGTGACTTTGACTTGTAAATAGATGTTGCCTTCAGTTTCACCGCCTTTGAACGAATGGTAAAGAATTTTGCTGCTATGAAAGGTTAGGAAGATATCAAGACTGGTATGAATACATTGGAGCTTTGTTATAATTCTAAATCGAAGTAGACCACTTGACACTTACATCCAATGTGTCTCATCTGGGTATATGGGCCGATACACAACATGCATTGGCCACCAGGTGGGAGATAGATGTTTCATAATAGGATGTGTGAGCAGTGAGGAGCAACACCCGGGAAATCCCACATCACAACTAAGCGGAGGCACCACATCATTCACACAACTTGGCAAAAAGATAAAAGATTAAATTTTAATGCAAAAAAATTGAAGCTTTGATATCTTTATTGCAAAGTTTGGAAGATGAGCCGATGTTGATGGTATATATTGTAATCATTTAATTTTACTGTTCTAAGAGTGGAAAGGTTTCATAATTCAACGGTAAAAGATAAATTAAACAGATGAAAGTTTCTAACAGTGAACTAAACGGTGTATAGACAGATGGCATAGGTTTTATTATATTATCAACTCGGTACCTTACATAATTTTGTCTCCCCCGGTTTTGCTTAGCTCGGTACCGTACATAATTTTGTCTCCCCCAGTATATGGTTGAATTTCAAGAAAAGCATTATCCAGTGGCGAGAGGATGGGGTGACAATATATCTGACAATATATTATCGAATTCTCGCCCTACAAGTAGGGGAGTCTATGTAATCGATTATTTATCAATGATAGAATTTTTTTTTTTGGAAAAATGATTTTTCATTTAATTATATTTGTTTTTAAAAATATTGTAGTTTTAATACTGTAATAAACATATTTCCACAATATATCAATTTCTTTTCTAATTTAAACTGATTTAAAACAAAACAAAAAATATATTTAATACATTATTAACTTTGTTATGGTTTATCTCCACATCATCAGTCATAAGTGGAAGCTAAGTGCCGAGCCATTCTTGAGCTTGCCACCAAATAGTAAGAAACCATGCAGCTTTTGAAACCTCATTGCATGCAGTCCAGGTGGAGTATACTGGTGAGCTCCTTCATGCTTAGGTTTAGGTCGGTAGTCTTGGGTTGGTCGTTAGTGGGTGTTGGTCGTTGAGGCTCAATACTCCTCTGGTGGTCCTTTACAACTCAGCTACCAAGGTTTTCTCTCTCACAAGGGACCATAGTGAGGCCTTCTCCTTTGCTTGGCGCAACTCTTGGTAAGGTGTAGTATTCTAGTGAGCTCTTTCAGGATCAGGTTTAGTTCGGTAATCTTGGCTCGATTGTTAGTGGGTGTTGGTCGCTGAGGCTCGATCCTCCTCTGGTAGTCCTTTGCAAATCATCTCCCAGGGTTCTCTCTCACAATGGATCAAGGGGTCAATACAGCCTAGTAGGAAAATGCAGTAAAACCTACCTCGAAAGATATGCCGGAAATGCCATTCAACTCCATGCAAGTCCTTGGCGACCAACTCTTGCAATGGGGGTTGCTGAATCATATCCTGTAAAAGGAGAAAATGATCATTAGATAGGTAAATGCTAATGGTTTTTGAATATCCTCAACCTGCACTCAAGGTAAATGCAGATGCATATATTCAAGAAGAAGATGGTACAAAATGCTAACCAGAAGTGGAAGACATTCATCAGCATGTCTCTTGAGAATAGAAAACCCTCCATGGGCACTTGTATCCGATGGAGTGAGGGTCTTGCAAAAAGAGTACACTAAAGGCTTTGGAGGAAGTGGAGGTAGAGGCTCCTTATCAAGAGAAGACTTGTCCTGCTGTGAAGGGGATGACTTCATATTAGCACATACATATCAACACATCCAGTTCATGATGAAAGTTAAGTTTATGTGTGAAATCATAAATGGCTTTTTCTCTACAATCCTTGTAGTTTTAAATGACATTTTTTTTAAATTGTTAAAGTGATTTTTTTTAAATATAAAAATAAATTCACTGCTCTCACATATCCATTTGAACATCTAATTTTACAATGTTTATCATTAAAAATTACATTTCCATTAATTTAAAACATTTATTTCTAATTTAAAATAAAAATTCAATTTTTAAAATACATATAAATCTCTCCTTTTTATATATTTATTTAAATAACATCCCCTTCACATATTTATTTAAATAACCTATATTATTATATGTATTTTTTAAAGATACTCCTTTATATATATTTATTTAAATAACATCTCCTTCACATATTTATTTAAATAACCTATATTATTATATGTATTTTTTAAAGATATAAATGGTAGAAAAACATTTAATGACAATAACGTCCATAAACATCCAAACATTTAGCATTATCGTGAGAGTTCTCCTCATAAATATACCTTTTACAGCAGGAACCTCCCTTTCTATGGATTCTAGTTGGATGTTGAAAAAAGGCATGAAACCAAACGCACTCATGTGGACAAAACCTTGGCCAAGTTCATGAAAGACTTTATGTGGCCCTGCAATGGAAATAGAAATATTAGGGCATGGGAGCGGTGTTGATCAATGAAACTGATTACGATTCCCTAAAACAAATTTAATATAACAAAAAAAACATTCTCTTGGTCTTAAAAACGTCGTATGGCCTGTGGTAAAGGGGAGAGCCAATGATTCCCAAAAAACAAATTTATGTAACAAAAAAACATTATCTTGTTCTTGTTGGAAATGTCTTATGAACTGTTACATCTCGGCGAACTCGCAACCAACGCAAAAAACTCATCCCATATAAAGAAGCCAATGATCCAAGAGAATCCCAGGTTACATCTTAAGGAAACTTTAGCCCTTGATTTGGGTAGCTTAATTTTAGTCACATCTCGAAATAAGGACGTTCTTATTAGCTTTGGGATTTTAGAAACATCTATTTACAAGCGGGAAGGTCTTCATCGACATCACTCCCGAGTCCAGAGAGCTATTCTGCTTCCATGCCTTCAACTAGCCTTATCTAGTTGAAGGATTTGGACAATTGGTTGAAGAATTTTTGGATGCCTGCCAGGGATTGCCGTTATCTCTTCGAGTAATTGGCTCGATTCTTCATGGGAAAGAGAAATTGAACTTCTGGAAAGCGCAATTGCGGATGACCAGGAGAATAACTCCGACTGATATCCAAGGCTAACTTAGAATTAGCTATGACAGTCTCGATGAATATGAGAAACATATATTCTTAGACATTGCCTGTTTATTTATAGGAGAAGACAGGGATACGGCCATAAGAATGTGGGAAGAATCCGGCTAGGAAGGATCGCTAGGTCTTTGGAAGTTGGAAAACAGATGCCTGGTAGAGATCGACAGCAAAAACTGTATAAGAATGCATGACCATCTTAGAGACGTGAGCTTCGACTCTGGTGTTCAGGTGCGTGCAACTAGCTTGTCTAGGGAGGCGAAAGTCAACGATGTGTTGGGAATTCAATCACGTCATGGACAAGGAATTCAATCACGTCATAGACAAGGGGCGGCTCCTCATAGGCCGTGGATAGACGACGATGGCTTGAGGGGAGTTGGTCCCTTAATATACGCCTTCTGCGTAACAAGGTTTGTTTAAGTAAGTATTACGAGTTTAATATATATAAATAGATAGATTTAGGTATAGTTTAAATATTATACGTTTTGAGCATGTTTTTAGTATTATTTTGTTCAGAGTTTAGTTGGAAATCTTTAAAAAATCTTAGAATCACATATATTAACTATGAAAATTGTATAATTTGAGTGCCATAGGGGTATTCGAGGGTGTTGAATCTATTTATGAATTCAAAAACACAATTTAAACATTTCCAAATTTGGATTTTACCAAAAAAAATACTGAATTTTGACCAAAACCTACCAAACGTAGAATAAATAGACTGCTCATACATACATACATACATACATACATACGTATATAGTTTAAATTGTTTGGTTAGGGAATAAATTTCCAACAATATAATTAGTTGACGTCTATTTAGTAAGCATTCTCAATAACATAATGTCATAATTATAAACATGTCTTTAAGTGGATGTAACGAATATAAATATGATAAATAATAATAATAATAATAATAAATCATGTGACACATCCTAATTAAAAGATATGACCTAATAAAGGGACATGATCTAAACCATTGTGACTAGTCAATGTTATAAGTACACCATCACACAACATTGTATCATTGTATCATTCATTCATATCACATTCAATTATTTATATATTATTTGTCCTATATAGATTTTAATTATCTATCCTTCTTATGTTGGATATTCCATACTAAATGAATTATTGTTCATTTTATGTTCAAATAAGAATTGAATATAATACACTTACAATTGTTGTTGTTGTTGTTTTGTTTTTTTGTTTTTTTTTTGTTTTTTTTTTTATAATTATTATAAAAAGATACACAGTTTGTATTATATTAATATAAACCACTTCAATAGAGGTCAAAAAGACCTTACAAAAATATATGTCAACTATTTTACATCACATAGTGTGAATCATCATCAATAAACTGTCTATATCTAACAGTCATGAATAAAACATGTATTGGTAACTGTATACTATCTCTTTTGAAAGAAAAATGTCTCAGCTATCTATGCATCAAAATAAGATTTGATTTCTTCTTTCATAAATTGCAGAAATAGATATTGCTTCGTATACAAATTGTTCTTGTATTTTATTCATGTAGCTGTTTGTAAAGCTAAAAATTGCCTATTGCCTTCCAGGATAAGGTCCCTGGTCATATTCATGTATATTATCTCCAATGTGTTCCCATCTGAACTAGGTGCCTTCAATTGCTTGAAGTCCATCTTCTGATAGTTGATTTGTTGCCATGTTTATTTCCTTATATATATGCATGAATGAGATGTCAATAAAAGCTCCAATGAGTCTGATGATTTCATCATTTATGGGTCTTATTTTTTATTTGTCTTATGTTCCTTATACATTCTATGGTCAATTGAGAATCCCCCATGATTTGAATTTTCTACACCCCCTCTAAAATGGCTAAAGCAAGACTAATTTGAGTGCTAATAATTTTTCCTTGGTGTTAGTACATGGGCCAAGTCCAGCATTGAATTCAATCCTGCGAGCATCATTAAAGTGTAATACACCCCTGGCACCTCCCACTCTTGGATCACCCTGTGAGGCTTCATCAAAGAAATCCCAACATCCAGATTTGTCTATAATCACTTCCTGAATCCCTCTAACTTTATTATCATCTTGAGCCCAAGGGAAGTTGTCTAAAATGGCCATACCCTTGGAGGCATAAACAAAGGGATGTATAACCTTCTCTTCAATGACTACTGCATTCCTGGCTAGCCACACACCCCATACCATGATGAGAGGAAGGGATAAGCATCAATGTCCTGATCTCTCTAGGTAAAAGGAACACCTGAAATCATATATGCATAAGACCATACTTCCTGCTTATCTGGGCAGTTATTAAATAGATGGCTAGTGGTCTCATTTGCAACCTTGTTGGAGCATCTACTAGGTCCATGCCATCCTTTCCGTTGTAAAACCTCCCACGTAGGGGCTTTGTTGAAGAGACAACCATAAAAATAATTAAATTTAATGAGGGAAATTGAATTTCCATAATTGTTTAAACCACCAAAGAGGCTCATTATGGTCCTCCTCCTCCCTCAATACCTTGTAGCCTAATTTAGGAGTATAAAATCCACCTTCAGTGTTCCTTGCCCAAATGATCTCATCTGTAGAAGGATTTAGTCTAATATGATAGTTTTTTAATGAAAGAGTGTATCTATCCCATCTTACCTGATCTTCTCCAAAGAAACCAAGTTCATTTGCCTTCTTCCACTCTTGCCTCATAAATGTAGAGCATATAGAATCAACAATCTAAGCTAAATGGATAAGACCATGGTCTCTCAGATTCTAAACCATGCGAAGGGGTAATCTGTTATTTCCCAAACTACTAGCCCATGGATATATTCCTAATCTCACTCTTTCTCTAGATCCAATTCTCCGTACCAGCCACTCCCCTCTGAGGTCAAATGAGTTCACGACAACCTTCCAGATGATAGAAATGTTGTGGTCCTATTTGTTTCTAAACCTAAACCATTCCTTGATAGTGTGAGTATGAATGTACTTTTTCTTAACTAGAACTACCCATAAACCAGCCCCCTGTAAAATCCTCCAAACAATTTTGGCAGCTAATTCCTTGGAAAAATAATGGGGGTTTTTCAGTCCCCAACCTCCTAACTCCTTTGGAAGCATAATTTTACTCCAAGCAACCCAGTGAAAATATATCTTATTTGTCCCTCCATTCCATAGAAAATTGTAGCATATTTTCCTGATCCTCTCAATGGTGCCTTTTGGAATAAAAGAGAGAGATATCCAATACACTTGAATAGCTTCCAAGACATACTTCATTAATACCAATCTCCCACCTCTAGAAATCCATTTATGGCACAAAAAAGAGAGTCTCTTTTGTACTTTACCTATCAACCAACCCCATTCCTTGCAAATGTAGTCATTGGGTTTTAGTAGAAACCCCATGTATTTTAATCCACCCCGAAGATCCACTCTAGGGAACATAAACATATTAAGAAACCAAAGCATAAAATCCTCATCCAGGTTCATGAAAGATATAGAGGACTTATGATCGTTGAAAACCATACCTATGGCAGCTGAAAACAAAGACGAATTTTCTTTCAGCTTAGTTGCTTCTCTCCTCACACTATTACAAAACAACATAATATAATATACGAAGAGAAGATGAGTTATGTGCAGAGTGCCCCCCATCTTTATAAAAGGATAGGATCCCACAGATTTGGCTTGATTAATAAGCCTACTTAGACTTTCCACCACCAATAGGAACAAAAGGGGAACACGAAGGCATCCTTATCTGAGGCCTCTCTCAGGTCTGAAGAAAGGGGAGGATGACCTATTCACCAGAACAACAAAATTCATATATTGAATACATGCCATGATCTAGTTGACAATATGAAGATGGAATCCCACTTGTAGTATCATAAGCCTTAAGTAAAGCCAACTAACCTTGTCATATGCGTTGGATAGGTCAACCTTTATGACTATTACAAGTAGATTCTTTTTTTTGATAGTATGAAGGACCTCTTGTGCCACCTCGATAGCCTCATGTATCTACCTCTGAGATTAAATTTTTTTTGTTCTTGAGATATTGACCTGGATAGTATACCTCTTACCCTCCTTGCAATGACCTTTGCTAGGATTTTGTAAATAGAGTTGCAGAGGGAGATGGGCCTATACTCATTAAATGTGATAGGGCAGTCTGACTTAGGAATTAGAGCAATAAATGTGGAGTTGAAGGCTGCCAAAACCTTTCCTCGTGTTCTAGACTCTTCAATCACCCAAAGTAAGTCTTTTTCAAAGAGCTCTAAGAATCCATTAAAAAATTCCACTAGCAATCCATCTGGACCGGGGATTTTGTATTTTTGGAGAGAGTGTAAGACCTCTTTTAATTCCTCCAAGCTAATATCCTCCATAATACTATTGTTGTCCTCCTCCGATACAAAGGAAGGGAATAATGTGGCCATCCTCACCACCTCTGAAACATTGTTCCTCTCTTCTTCCTTGTAGAGAGATTTGAAATGGTTAACACCTACTCTAGCCAAATTCCCAAACCCCGTTACCTCATTAACATCTTCTTCTTCAATCTTCCATATTGAGTTGACATTCTTTCTATGTTTAATATATTGTGAAAGAATTTACCCTTAGAAATCCATATGGATCTTCTTTTGAGTCTCCAAGAAGCTTCCTTTTCCTCTAGAATCTTCCTTTTTTGCCTCATTACACCCTTCTCCCTATCATCCTTAAATCCCATTAATTCCTCTGCATAATAATTTTCGAATTTATCCTTAACATCTAGAAGCTCCCTATCAATCCTCACTTTTCTTGCAGTTGCCCAAGTAATAGTCAACTATTTGACCTTATGTAGATTCTTAAGGAAATAGGGCCCCTGTTCATCATCATAAGGGATCCATGCATTCTTGACTAACTGAGAATAATCCTCCTTCAACATCCAGTTAGCATTAAAATTAAAGGGGCTAGGTGGATTTATCTGACACAAGGCTAGTTCCAATTGAATGGGAAAGTGATCTGATTCACCTCCAAATCCTACCCATTGTCTAATCAGGAAGGAGTTATGAAGAGTGGCCTTATTGACCAAAAATATATCTATCCTTTTTTCTATTCTATCATCCCCCAATCTCTTGTTCCTCCAAGTAGGTCTAAGATTTACAGGAGATTATCATAGAGATTGTTTTCCTCGATATTTCGAATAAAGAAATCAGCAAGAGTATCCCTTCTGGATGTCTTCCCCCAAATCTCAGCTTCCCCAAGGGAGAGATTTAGATCCCCCCCATGATCACTCTACCAATGTTGAACAGACATGAATGGAAAAGCTTATCCCATAATGCCACTTTGTCTTGGTAGGGGCCATATAGATGAATGAAGGTGATAGGCATCCCAATCTCCTTGGAAAGAAGACATGTACCTAATCTAGACATAACAACCCAACTGTTAGAGCATATAAAATATATTGAAACCCAACATGTTATAAGTCCACTTGACCTACCAGAGGCTTCAAAATTTGTGAACTCCCAATCAGGTAGAATTTAACAAAGGTCATCAACAATGGCATCCCCACATGCCATTATCTCTTGTATCATCAGAACATGCGGATTATAGAGAATGTGCATTTCAAGGTGAAGGAGAAGTTAATAGTACATACAATGAGTGGTTGTGTTTTTGACAAAAACATACATGAAGTTTGTGTTTTTCTAATCAAATGCAAGTTTAGAAAAACACACACACACACTATGATCTAGGTGGAAAGTAGGTGTATTCATTGAATTGATTATCATGGTTAACACATAAATGAGAAGGTGGTGCATTTATTCATCCATATTGTATGGTTAATATACAAATCATTTGAAATTTAAAATCTCCATCCTACGAGGAAAACATGTAAACACTTACTTTCCAAAATTTCCATCAAAATAAAATTATTATATTGTTTAACAACTATTATGACTTCTCCTACAAACTATCCATTATTATTACAATACCTTATTTTACATCCTTATACATATAATCATATTTTTTTAATTAAGATAATTTAAAAAATGAACTTTTTTGTCTATAACCCATTTATAGAATGTTCAAGAGAGAAGCAATGCTCAACATTGATACAATGTGTTGAAAAGTAGGCCACACCAAAGATGGGGAGATTTTAAGAGGAGTATACAGATTCTTAATCCTCATAAACAAACCTAACCAAGTAACTAGCACCCAACCATACACCATGAACACAAAGGGTATCCCATTTCATGTATTGTATAGGGAACCAACCATACGCGATAGACACAAAGGGTATCCTATTTTATGTGTTGTATAGGGTAGAATGCTAAGTTTTTTTTTTTTTACATTACCCTGCTATTCACCCCTGTGAATCAAGGGTAGCCCAAGCCCCCCACAAGAATGGACCCTAGAACCTATGGGCCCCCACCCCACCATAGATACCATAATGCTAAGGTTATGTAGTGAATCTAGTGGTGCATTTCCACTTGTATTATAATGCGTGTACATGGGTATCGTCACCCTTCCAAGGCCAGTGATACCTTTCATGTATAAAAAAATTATTTGGTCACTATAAATGATATCTATTTGGCTCCAAGATTTAATATCACATTAGAATTAATGCCTAAATATATCATGTAAATAGTTTACATAAGTGCCAAGTCATAGGGATTTTATGAAAATGCTCTTATACTATCTATTTCATACAAATGGAGTAAGTTGGCTAACCTTTTAAAGTATCCAAGGACTAAGGCTCCACTAGTAAATGTGATCATTTTACTTTTGAATTAAATTGATAGGTTTGTGATGATGAAAACATGATGTAAGTTTAGAAATAAAATATAAGAAAAAATGTGAGGTGACAAAGGCCTTTCGAAGTGAAAATGGAAAGGGAATGTGACATTCACCCAACTTATCCCTTGTAACAGGGTACCAACCATATGCGGTAGACACAAAGGGTATCCCATTTTATGTATTGTATAGGGTAAAATGCTAAGTTTTTTTTTTACACTACCCTGCTATTCACCCTTGTGAATAAAGGGTAGCCCAAGCCTCCCACAGGAATGGACCCTGGAACCTATGGCCCCCCACCCTACCATAGATACTAGAATGCTAAGGTTATGTAGTTAAGCTAGTGGTACATTTCCACTCATATTATAGTGCGTGTACGTGGATTTCATCATGCTCTTCTAAGGCCAGTGATACTTTTATGTATAAAATTTTCTATGGTCACTATAAATGATATCTATTTGGCTCCAAGATTTAATACCACATTCGGATTAATGCCTAAATATATCATGTAAATAGTTTACATAACTGCCAAGTCATAGGAATTTTATGAAAATACACTTATACTATCTATTTCATACAAATGGAGTAAGTTGGCTAACCTTTTAAAGTATCCAAGGACTAAGGTTCCACTAGTAACTGTGATCATTTTATTTTTTAATTAAATTGATAGGTATGTGATGATAAAAGCATGATGCAAGTTTAGAAAGAAAAGATAATAAAAAATGTGAGGTGACAAAGGCCTTTGGAAGTGAAAATGGAAAGGGCATGTGACATTCACCCAACTTATCCCTTGTAATTATAAAGGAGTAGCATGAACACATATGGTCTTGGGGAATGTTTGGACACCTCACTCTCATAAGCTTAAATGTTTTACCTACCTCTTTTCATTTATACATACATATATTCTTGAGTTAGTTTAGGGGATCTTTGGTTCTTTTATTTCTCATTGAGTTTCTATTGATCATTATTCACTCATGTAGTTCATGATGACTAAGGAAAACTTGAGAGATTATGTTTCCAAGAGCGATAATGCCCAACTCAAGTTTATGTAATGGGATCGTGGATATAATATGGGTTTGTGGCATGGATTTTTAGGTTTAATATACTACTTCCATAAAGAAACATGAATGATAGATACAATGTTTATTATATGTGCCTTGTTCATTTAGCAAGTAGGATAGTAAGGTCTGTACTTACATCTGTTGGAATTGACTATGTCCATGTGTGTGTGCACACACATGTACACGTGTGTGTGCACACACATGTACACGTGTGTGATTGTGTGTGTGTGAGAGAGAATATTTTTCCATAATTCCTTGTCATATCATAACCTTAACTTAAGGATGGAATTCATGCAAAAGTACTTAAAGTTGTTCATTTAATACTCCAATGACAATTGTTTCTCCATGCTTAATTATTTCTAAAATAAGTTTATTTCTACTATGTTTATGTTGGTTATAGGATGTGATTACGTGTTTTAATTCCAATCATGATATATATACTATGCTAAATGATCTTGTAATAAATTATTCCTCTTTATAAGCATATATTATTGAGAGCATAGGTTTTTCCATCAAATGTCATGTCATGAAATGCCATTTTATATGCATCTTTTACCACAACAACAACAAAAATGGTGAAAGAAAAAAGGGTAGGGACTATGCTACCATGCAATACATGTTTTACCTATAGCTTTGTCTTTAGAATGTTCTTTAAACTTACTTATTTTTTTCTTTATAAATTTATATATTTGTTACGCAATGGTGTTGATAAGTCATTATATTTTGACCTATGCCTTTTTCCCTTGATGATAGTGGAGCATCCTCCAAACATAGGAAAACATAGATGCTATCACAATGATGTCCAAAAACATTCTCATTCATAAACACATTGTGAAAAATTGCATTCACAAACTATTAACATGCATTATTATATTTAGGCAATCATTAGTTAATCCCATATTATGGTATATTTCAACATTATTCAATTCAACACTCTCATCAAACCCAAACCCTAATTCCCATTTTTTAAATGATTGAGGCATCGCCTCTTTGCTATCACTATCTATGATGCCCTTGAATCTTTCCCTTCACTTCACTCCTTCAACTTTATAACATGGGAACTCTATTCCATGATGATTTTAGATTAGTCTATTTTTTAGGTAAGTTATATGTAAATTACTATGTAAGTTTAATTTTGTATGAATATGTAGCTTTCTTTTTTAAATCATCTTGCTATGAGTTCAAGTCTCCAACAAGCATGTAACTGGTTGAAAATTTTCTAGTAAGTGTTTCCAATAACAAAATTTCATAGATATAAAATGTCATTGAGTGGAAACCCTCTCACCCAATCCACACTTTGGAATTAGGGAAACATTAACTAAAATTTACTCAACCAATTCATATAAACTTGTTAATAAAGAAAATACAAGTAAAATCAATGTTTTAGAAAAACACACATGGACCAATGTAGTAAATAAATCCTTTCATAGAACTAATACTATGTCATGTACCCTTCCTAGCAGCACATGGATCCACCCCACTTACCCATTAGGGTCCCATGGGTTCAAGTGCAAATTAATTCAATCTGGGAATTAATTAAAAAATTAATTAAAATTGCCTTGAGAAAATTGATTAAAATTCCCAAAGGCAAAGTTTGTCCACAAATTGATTGGGATCAGATCTGAGTGTGGATGGGTCCCTAAGGGTGTTATTATTGTTAATTCAGTGGTCAAATAGTCAAGGGGGCGCCCAGGTTGTGTTTGGACCAAATCTGGGCCATTTCCATAAAACAAGGAAATTCCATGATTTAAGGAAAATTGTTGGAACTCATAATTAGGCAAGGGATATAACCTCCCTTGAGGTGGTTGAAGCTTTTAATGTCGAATATTGGGTCAAATAGGTCAATGGCGCAAATGTGGAGTTGTAGCTGTCCAAGGGGGTCACACTTGTGGAGCTCATTGATGACTTTACCCAATCCAGGGTTTCTTTGACTAGATCCCTTCCAAGGAGTTGGTTGGTGGTTGGTGGTCTTGGGGAACATAGTTTTCTTGTCCCAATGGTACTTGTAGGTGGTTTTGGGGTTTCTATGAAGCTATATAGAAATCACACTTCCTAAGGTTTTCTAGTGTGTGGATTGATTTCTATTGAGAGTTTGCTTGAGCAAATTCCTTTGCTTGGGTGGTGTGCCCCTTGCAATTCTAGAGGGTGTTGGGCCCCTCACTTGTTGATTGAGGAGTGAAGCATATAGATTCATTCACTAATATTTTTGCAGACATTTTATAGTAGTATATACCATGCCTGTAGTGGTTGTAGAAAAGCATATTCCACAATTTTGACATTATTGCATTTCTATGTCATTTTTGATAATATTGTGAAGAATTCTATGTTGTAGAAGAGCCATTGGGCCACCTGGGATGTATCAAGACATGTATGATATTATTTGAATCTATGCAGCATATCCATAATAAATCTTCAGATATGGTTCTGCAATTTTTGGTCTCTTATGCAAATGTTTATTTACCTATGCTCAATGTGCCTCCAATTTTGACTAGTTTTCACTTTTGGATTGGAAAACTATATTTTGTTCACTCAAATGAAAATATGAAGGTACCTGCATGTATATAAGACAAAATTGGACCCCACCCTACCTTCAGATTGAAAATTTGAGATCCTTTACTATTGTTTGGATCAAGTTGGAAACATGGTTTCTGCGTAGTCCCACCTTCTTATTTTGTCTCCAAATTCATAACTCTGCATTTACATGACCTAAATTTGTTACCTAAGGTTGCACACTTCTGTACCAATCTACCCTGAGTCTATATACACCCATCGGATTCACCAGGATCCGTTGGGTACCACATAAGTCCCAATTTGGGCATGATGAACCCAAACAATGTGCCCACTTCAAAGTGTATGGAATCCTTTCCAATACTTGCACACCTATGAGTCTCCCTAGATTCTGATAATATTTTTGCAAACCTATAGGTGTCTGTTTCAGAACATATTCTGATTTGAGTTGGGAAAAATACAAAAAAAATGCCAATTTGTGTGGACCTTAGGGGGGATTGAAAGCCAAATTTGGGAGTGAGGTAGTGAGTGAGCCTAATTTATAATCTAGGTTCATTATAGTGGTATCATATCATGTTCCTATTTAATTGTGCATGAAGGTTCTATGTATTCTACAAATCATCCATTAGAAGAGGAAGAGGTTGATTCCGTAGAAGTTAAAGTTCAAGGTGAAAGTATGGACAAAAGCTCGAAAAGAGGAGAAGATCGGGATACAATTTTTTCTTATAGTTTGCTGCAGGCACTAAATGATTTAATCTAAATTATTTAATGAAGTCACAGAATGAGACTACAAATCACTTGTTAAAGCAACTCGGTAACAGGGATGGAGAAGGGAGTAGTATTGGCTCCTATGGGAAGAAGAACTATGAAGAAGCCATCTTTTCAAGAACAGGGACTCACAATCACCCTCATGAGTACAAGACCCAACCAAGGCCTACCATGTCCAAATTCGTGGAGGAATCTGAAAACAATTTGGGAAAATGCCATGGAAGTCCAAGTTTGCAGACTACATGTAGTTGAGTGAAGAATGGAAGAGGCATTTATCCTTCCAAGATTATTGTGAGCTACAAGATGGGACCAATACAAGGGGAAACCATAGGATGTACACCCCTAAATTTGAGTTGTAGCATACCATTAGGAAATTAACTCTCCCTCCCTTTGATGGATCTTCTAAGTGCTCTACGGATGCATGGATCCAAAAGTTGGATACCTACCTCCAGTTGAACCCCATGGGGGAAAGAGAGGCCATTAAGTTGGCTACATTGCATTTTGAAGGAGAGGCTTATTAATGGTGGTTTTATGGGATGAAGACCTTGGGACATGAACAAGTGACTTACTTTGAGGAATTTACCAGGATATTGAGGGATAGATTTGAAATAAGGGACCCTGATATACATTTCAGGGAACTAGTGCACATGAGGCAAACATGGAGTACATAGGTTTACATTTCTGAGTTTCAAAAGCTAGCTGTGATGGTGGATGAAGTTTCTGAACACCGCTTGATTATGTTGTTTACAAAAGGTTTAATTGAGCCTTTGATAGGGATGGTTAAGGCTTATAGACCAACTTCTTTGCAAGAAGCTATGAGCAAGGCAAGAGATTTGCAAGATATTGCTCCTAGAGCAAGATTTCCTCCCAAGGTTGATTTCCCCTCCAAATACAAATATCAGAGGCACCCATTGAAGAATGTGACCATCAATATTCAGAGGGATAACTTTGTGAAAGATAGAGTGATCCGGATTTTATGAGCAGAACGAAATGAATACAGATTATTATCAGATGCTTAACACAAAATAACAGAGATACAGTAAAACTGGTTTTCTATTCAATAAGGAAATAAGCTAGAACTGTAAAATGCAGCGGAAAACAAGCTTGCTGGAATGGTGGCGGCTTATCTCTGAGAAGAGATGTGACGGATGCGCTCATTTCGCAAGAAGATGGTTACAATGAGGCTCTCAAGGCCTTTTACAATAAACAGGAATGTCAAAAACCCTAGACATCCAAAAACCTAACCCTAGGAGATGAAGTGCCAAAAGTCATGTAGGCCCCGTTTGGGTAAGTTAGTACATCAACTTCCCGGGGTCGTAACTTTTGCATACGATCTCCGTTTGGGGCGCTCGGTAGCCTGTTGGAAAGGTCTATCCGAGATTTACAACTTTCAAATAGGGCCAAATGTACGCCTGAGGAACCCATTTGGCCCCCAGAATTGCCAAAAAAGGTCGTTTAGGGCCTCAAAATGGCCCCAGAAGTTCAGGACAGGAAAAACTGCTAAAAATAGTACAATACCAAAGTTGCCATAAACTGTTTTGAGCCAGTTGGAAAGGTGGGTGGCCACCAATATCCACCTGGATCAATCCTCCCTCCTTAGGAAGCAATGGTCTCCATTGCGTTGAGTTCCCCCATCAGATGAGGAAATTTCCGCTGAATTTGGCCTCGGGTGAGCCACTTGCCTTGGTGCAGGAGCTGCCCTGCTTTGACAACTCGATAAAGCTGGATCCTCTGATGTCGAGTGCCCTTGATCTGTGTGTCTGCAATATGATCACTGGATGCTTGTTGTAGGCAGTCAGGGTTGAGCTCTATTGGTGTCAACTTCTCTGCTATCTCTGAGGTGTCTAATAGTGGTGGGAAATATGGCCGAAGGAGAGCCACGTTGAAGACTGGATGCAGACCAAGGAAGGGGGGAATGTTGAGCTCAAAATCATTGTCACCCATCGCCTTGGTGATGGTGTACGGCCCATAACGGAGTGGGCGAAGCTTTCGATGGGGCCCTGTAAGGCGTTCTTTCTGCAAATGCAACCAAACTTTGTCGCCCACCTGAAACTTATGTGGCACCCGATGTTGATCATGGCGCTGCTTGTACTTGGCATTAGACTTCTGTAGAATATCCTGAACCTGTTGGCGGATATGCTGGATCCGTTCAATGAACCGGGCGGCTTTGTCAGCTTCTGGGGACGAGTCGGCCGAGGTGGTCGCAAGGGGACGTGCAACATCCATGGGGCCCAATGGTTGGAATCCCAACCCCACCTGAAAGGGGCTGTGGCGAGTTGAGCTATGTAGGGCTCGGTTGTAGCTATGTTGGACATAGGGGAGACTCTCATCCCATGTGCGGGGGTGTGTTGAATTGTACATGCGTAGGATATGTACGACATCCGTTTGTCCATCAATCTAGGGGTGGAAGGCAGTGGATTTGGTGAGCTTGGTATCCAGCAGTGACTAGAGGCTTGACCAGAATGAGCTGAGGAACCGACTATCACGGTCTGAGATAATGGTCTATGGGATCCCAAAATGTACCCATACTCGTTCAAAGAAGAGCTTGGCAGTGGCTTCTGCTGTGATGTTCTTCTTGCAAGCGGCTAGAATCGCCACCTTGGAAAAGCGATCAACAACCACGAAAACACAGTCGTTTCCCCTCTTGGTGGATGGGAGGCCTGACATGTAGTCCATTGAGATGGATTCCCACGGCTTGTCAGGAGTAGGCAGAGGGGTGTATAGGCCCTGTTTCTTAGTGGTCGGTTTGGCAATAGCGCAAGCGGTGTAGGACCTGATATACTTGCCGACATCCTATCGACGTTTCGGCCAGTAGAAATGTTTCTGCAACACTGCCACTGTCTTTTCGACGCCAAAGTGTCCTCCCACCCGACTATAGTGAGCTTCCCAAATCAGCTTCATGCGCTAGCTTGATGGAACGCAGAGATGGCCCAGACGACACAACAACCCGTCCTGAAGATGGAAATTAGCAACCACTGAGTTGGTGCCCAACATTTGATAGGTGGCGGAGAAGTCAGGGTCTGTCTCGTAGAGGTGGGGCAATGCGGAGGTCTCGTGGCCACAAGAGTCTAGCACCGTGGTAAGTGCTGCGAATGGAGGTCGACTGAGGCAGTCAGCAACTCAGTTGGTACTCCCTGTTTTATATTTGATATTCAGGTGGAACTACTGTAAATATGTTGACCACTTCTGATGGCGATCATTCTGCAACTTCCCTTGGATCTGCATGAACTGTAGTGGCTTGTGATCAGTGTGGATGACTGTCTCCTTCCCAAGAATGTAATGTCTCCACTGGCGGCAGGCTTGTACAATGGAGTACATTTCTTTGTCGTAGGTAGGGTACTTGCGGACAACATCTGATAGTGTCTCACTATGATATGCCACGGGGTGGCCGTGTTGAGTGAGAACGGCACCCACAGCATAATCTGAAGCATCTGTCTTGATCTCAAAGGGATGTTGCAGGTTCGGTAATGAGAGTACCGACGATGAGCACAAACGCTTCTTCAAGTCATCGAAGGCTTGTTGTTGGGACAGGACCCACACAAATTTTTCCTTACCACCACCCTTGGTCACTTGGCTGAGGGCCCATGCGATATGAGAGAATCCCAGCACGAACCGTCGATAGAAATTGGCGAGGCCCAAGAAGCTCCGAAGTTCAGTGAGTGTGGTTGGGGCTGGCCAGTCACGGATGACCTGGATCTTGGCTGGATCCACATGCACACCATATCGATCAACGATGTAGCCTAAGTAATGGACCCTGTCCATGCCGAAGGAGCGTTTTTCCAAGTTTGCATATAGTTTGTGCTTCCGCAGGGTGTGCAGAACCTGCTGAATATGCTGCAAGTGTTCCTCCCAAGTCTTGCTGTAGATGAGGATGTCATCCAGATACACCACTACAAAATTGTTGGTGAAAGGTCGTAGGATATCGTCCATCATCCTCATAAAAGTTGTTGGAGCATTTGTCAAACCAAAAGGCATGACCAGCCATTCAAAAAGACCTTCTTTTGGCTTAAAGGCAGTCTTCCATACATCTGTCTGTTCGATTGGGACCTGGTGGTATCCAGACTTCAGATCAATCTTACTGAAGTATTTGGCCCCCGTGAGCTGGTCAAGGAGGTCGTCGATTCGGGGAATCGGGTACCGGTTACGGACTGTGATTTTATTTAGGGCCCGGTAATCAATGCAGAGTCGCCAGGTCCCATCTTTATTCTGCACCAACACGATTGGGCTCCCACAAGGTGATGAACTGGGACGGATGTGCCCCTTGCGGAGCAATTCTTGGATCCGCCTCTTGATCTCCTCGTTTTCCAACAGAGAGCGTCGATATACTGGCCCATTGGGTAGCCGTGCGCCTGGGGTCAGATCGATGGGATGCTTGACCTGGCAGTGCAGAGGTACCCCGGTCGGAGAGGAGAAGATATCTGAGTATCCTTCCACCACCTTATCCACTTGATTCTGTTGTGTGGATAGATCGGTCGTGGAGGCCCAGGATGTGGTTGCGATCTTTCTTTCACTCTGAGAGCGAATCACGAAGAAGACAAATTTCCCGGTCTGAGAGATGACCTTCCTACATTGCTTGGCAGAGATCAAGGAAATAGCACTACGAGGGACTGCCTCGGGTATCCTGTACAATTTCCTGTTCAAAGAGATAATAACACTACGAGGCCTAGACTCATATACAGCATAACGTTCCCATAAATAAGGTTGTCCCAAAAGAACATCTGAAACTTCGAGAGGAGCAACATCACACAATACCTCGTCCTTGAAGGGCTTGATGCCGTATGGAAGTCGGCACTGTTGGCTGACGCGGAGATCGCTTCCTTTGCGGAGCCATCCAATGGTGTAGGGTTGTGGGTGCGGCGTTGTCGGCAGGGCCAGGCACTTGCCGACCTCTGCTGAGATGAGATTCTTCTGTCTACCGCTATCAATGATGAAGTGCAGCGGGGTGCCTTTTACCCACATCTGTGAATGGAAGAGGCGTTCTCCTTCTTCTGGCTCATCTGGTTCATTAGGCTGGAGCTTGGTGGTAGCAATGGTGGCACTGGGTTCCGCGTCAATGATCCGTCTTCCCCTTTCTGGTTCGGACTCAGAGTCAGAACCCGCATCTGATTCAGATGCTTTCACTTCGGCCACCATCAACTGCTTTGAGCGGCAATCAGCAGTGTTATGCCAAGGGCTCTTATGGAAGTCGCACCACTTCCCGGTATCTTTCTTTGTTTTTCCGGTGTCCTTCTTTGCTTGCGGCTTGGACTGGTTGTCCTGATGCTGTCCATCTTTGCTCTGTCCTTTATTCTGTGGGTTGGGGCCGCCCTTTCCTGTCTTTTGCTGTGAAGGGTTCCCAGGACCAAATTGCCGCGTCTTTTGTTTGGGCTTCTGCTCGATTTTGACAGCATATCGGTAGGCCGCACCCAAGGAAGAGATGTCCAGAAATTCCATTTCAGTCTGGATGTATCTATGCAAACCACCGCGATACTTGAGCACCAGATGTCGCTCTGAATCTTTGATACCCAGCTTGGTGCGCAAGGTATGGAAGATATTTGTGAACTCTGGCATTGCTTGGTCTCTTTCTTGTCGCAGTGTGGTCCATTTGGTATACAAGTCGTCATAACTTCCAACAGGGCAGTATTGTTCCTTAATAGCATCCCTGAAGGATTCCCAGGTGGCCGTGACTGAAAATAATGAGGCTTCTTCTGTGTCCTTTTGCTCGCAAAATGTTTCCCACCAATCTTTGACATGGGGAACGGCTTTGAGGAGCGCAAAAGTAATCTTTTCTTTATTCGAAAAGTTATGGACATAAAAATACCCTTCTAGTAGATTCAACCACTTATCTACAGCATCTGCGTCTATCTATCCTTCAAATATAGGGATATCGAAGTTGATTTGTACCTTGAAGGGGGCGACGCCTCCACTCGAGGAAGATGCGTCGCTTGTTTGTAGTCGCCGAAGGATTTGCGTGAAATTATCCATCATCTCGTTCCTCTGCGGCGTGAGGTCTTCCTCAAGCAACATTTTGATAGGATTTACTATCCCGTCATCTTTCTTTTCTCCTGCCATGAGAGGTCGCTGGGGCGTGCGAGAGCTTTTGTCCTCAAGAGAAACAAGCTCGAGACCCAATTCTTTGTACCCTGACCTCGTTGGGGACATGCATTAAGACGACAAGGAGCAGACCGCTCTGATACCACTGATCCGGATTTTATGAGCAGAATGAAATGAATACAGATTATTATCAGATGCTTAACACAAAATAACAGAGATACAGTAAAACTGGTTTTCTATTCAATAAGGAAATAAGCTAGAACTGTAAAATGCAGCGGAAAACAAGCTTGCTGGAATGGTGGCGGCTTATCTCTGAGAAGAGATGTGACGGCTGCGCTCATTTCGCAAGAAGATGGTTACAATGAGGCTCTCAAGGCCTTTTACAATAAACAGGAATGTCAAAAACCCTAGACATCCAAAAACCTAACCCTAGGAGATGAAGCGCCAAAAGTCATGTGGGCCCCATTTGGGTAAGTTAGTACATCAACTTCCCGGGGTCGTAACTTTTGCATACGATCTCCGTTTGGGGCGCTCGGTAGCCTGTTGGAAAGGTATATCCGAGATTTACAACTTACGACTGGGGCCAAATGCATGCCGGAGGCAAACATCCATTTGGCCCCCCAAATTGCCAAAAAAGGTCGTTTAGGGCCTCAAAATGGCCCCGAAAGTTCAGGACCCGAAAAACTGCTAAAAATAGTACAATACCAAAGTTGCCATAAACTGTTTTGAGCCAGTTGGAAAGGTGGGTGGCCACCAATATCCACCTGGATCAATCCTCCCTCCTTAGGAAGCAATGGTCTCCATTACGTTGAGTTCCCCCATCAGATGAGGAAATTTCTGCTGAATTTGGCCTCGGGTGAGCCACTTGCCTTAGTGCAGGAGCTGCCCCGCTTTGACAACTCGATAAAGCTGGATCCTTTGATGTCGAGTGCCCTTGATCTGTGTGTCTACAATATGATCACTGGATGCTTGTTGTATGCAGTCAGGGTTGAGCTCTGTTGGTGTCAACTTCTCTGCTATCTCTGAGGTGTCTAATAATGGTGGGAAATATGGCCGAAGGAGAGCCACGTTGAAGACTGGATGCAGACCAAGGAAGGGGGGAATGTTGAGCTCAAAAGCATTGTCACCCACCGCCTTGGTGATGGTGTACAGCCCATAACGGAGTGGGGGAAGCTTTCAATGGGGCCCTGTAAGGCGTTCTTTCTGCAAATGCAACCAAACTTTGTCGCCCACCTGAAACTTATGTGGCACCCGATGTTGATCATGGCGCTGCTTGTACTTGGCATTAGACTTCTGTAGAATATCCTGAACCTGTTGGCGGATATGCTGGATCCGTTCCATGAACCGTGCGGCTTTGTTAGCTTTTGGGGACGAGTTAGCCGAGGTGGTCGCAAGGGGAAGTGCAACATCCATGGGGCCCAATGGTTGGAATCCCAACCCCACCTGAAATGGGCTGTGGCCAGTTGAGCTATGCAGGGCTCGGTTGTAGCTATATTGGACATAGGGGAGACTCTCATCCCATGTGCGGGGGTGTGTTGAATTGTACATGCGCAGGATATGTACGACCATCCGGTTGACGACCTCCGTTTGTCCATCGGTCTGGGGGTGGAAGGAAGTGGATTTGGTGAACTTGGTATCCAGCAGTGACCAGAGGCTTGACCAGAATGAGATGAGGAACCGACTATCACGGTCTGAGATAATGGTCTGTGGGATCCAAAAATGTACCCATACTCATTCAAAGAAGAGCTTGGCAGTGGCTTCTGCTGTGATGTTCTTCTTGCAAGCGGCTAGAATCGCCACCTTGGAAAAGCGATCAACAACCACGAAAACACAGTCGTTTCCCCTCTTGGTGGATGGGAGGCCTGACATGTAGTCCATTGAGATGGATTCCCACGGCCTGTCAGGAGTAGGCAGAGGTGTGTATAGGCCTTGTTTCTTAGTGGTCGTTTTGGCAATAGCGCAAGCGGTGCAGGACCTGATATACTTGCCGACATCCTGTCGAAGTTTCGGGCAGTAGAAATATTTCTGAACCACTGCCACTGTCTTTTCGACGCCAAAGTGTCCTGCCACCCAACTATAGTGAGCTTCCCAAATCAGCTTCGCGCGCTCGCTTGATGGAACACAGAGATGGCCCAGACGACACAACAACCCGTCCTGAAGATGGAAATTAGAAACCACTGAGTTGGTGCCCAACATTTGATAGGTGGCGGAGAAGTCAGGGTCTGTCTCGTAGAGGTGGGGCCATCCGGAGGTCTCGTGGCCACAAGAGTCTAGCACCGTGGTAAGTGCCGCGACTGGAGGTCAACTGAGGTAGTCAACAACTCGGTTGGCACTCCCTGTTTTATATTTGATGTTGAGGTGGAACTGCTGTAAATATGTTGACCACTTCTGATGGCGGTCATTCTGCAACTTCCCTTGGGTCTGCATGAACTGCAGTGGCTTGTGATCAGTGTAGATGACTGTCTCCTTCCCAAGAATGTAATGTCTCCACTGGCGGCAGGCTTGTATAATGGAGTACATTTCTTTGTCGTATGTAGGGTACTTGCGGACAACATCTGATAGTGTCTCACTATGATATGCCACGGGGTGGCCGAGTTGAGTGAGAACGACACCCACAGCATAATCTGAAGCATCTGTCTCGATCTCAAAGGGATGTTGCAGGTTCGGTAATGAGAGTACCGGCGATGAGCACAAACGCTTCTTCAAGTCATCGAAGGCTTGTTGTTGGGACAGGCCCCATACAAATTTTGCCTTACCACCACCCCTGGTCACTTGGCTGAGGGCCCATGCGATATGAGAGAATCCCAGCACGAACCGTCAATAGAAATTGGTGAGGCCCAAGAAGCTCCGAAGTTCAGTGAGTATGGTTGGGGGTGGCCAGTCACGGATGACCTGGATCTTGGCTGGATCCACATGCACACTATGTCGATCAACGATGAAGCCTAAGTAATGGACCCTGTCCATGCCGAAGGAGCATTTTTCCAAGTTTGCATATAGTTTGTGCTTCCGCAGGGTGTGCAGAACCTGCTGAATATGCTGCAAGTGTTCCTCCCAAGTCTTGCTGTAGATGAGGATGTCATCCAGATACACCACTACAAAATTGTTGGTGAAAGGTCGTAGGATATCGTCCATCATCCTCATAAAAGTTGCTGGAGCATTTGTCAAACCAAAAGGCATGACCAGCCATTCAAAAAGACCTTCTTTTGACTTGAAGGCAGTCTTCCATACATCTGTCTGTTCGATTGGGACCTGGTGGTATCCAGACTTCAGATCAATCTTACTGAAGTATTTGGCCCCCGTGAGCTGATCAAGGAGGTCGTCGATTCGGGGAATTGGGTATCGGTTACGGACTGTGATTTTATTCAGGGCCCGGTAATCAATGCAGAGTCGCCAGGTCCCATCTTTCTTCTGCACCAGCACGATTGGGCTCCCACAAGGTGATGAACTGGGACGGATGTGCCCCTGGCGGAGCAATTCTTGGATCTGCCTCTTGATCTCCTCGTTTTCCAACAGAGAGCGTCGATAGACTGGCCCATTGGGTAGCGGTGCGCCTGGGGTTAGATCGATGGGATGCTTGACCTGGCAGTGCAGAGGTACCCCGGTCGGAGAGGAGAAGATATCTAAGTATCCTTCCACCACCTTATCCACTTGCTTCTGTTGTGTGGATAGATCGGTCGTGGAGGCCCGGGATGTGGCTGCGATCTTTCTTTCACTCTGAGAGCGAATCACGAAGAAGACAAATTTCCCGGTTTGAGAGATGACCTTCCTACATTGCTTGGCAGAGATCAAGGAAATAGCACTACGAGGGACTGCCTCGGGTATCCTGTACAATTTCCTGTTCAAAGAGATAATAACACTACGAGGCCTAGACTCATATACAGCATGACGTTTCCATAAATAAGGTTGTCCCAAAAGAACATCTGAAACTTCGAGAGGAGCAACATCACACAATACCTCGTCCTTGAAGGGCTTGATGCCGTATGGAAGTCGGCACTGTTGGCTGACACAGAGATCGCTTCCTTTGCGGAGCCATCCAATGGTGTAGGGTTGTTGGTGCGGCGTTGTCGGCAGGGCCAGGCGCTTGACGACCTCTGCTGAGATGAGATTCTTCTGGCTACCGCTATCAACGATGAAGTGCAGCGGGGTGCCTTTTACCCACATCTGTGAATGGAAGAGGCGTTCTCCTTCTTCTGGCTCGTCTGGTTCATCAGGCTGGAGCTTGGTGGTAGCAATGGTGGCACTGGGTTCCGCTTCAATGATCTGTATTCCCCTTTCTGGTTCGGACTCAGAGTCAGAACCCGCATCTGATTCAGATGCTTTCACTTCGGCCACCAGCGACTGCCTTGAGCGGTAATCAGCAGTGTTATGCCAAGGGCTCTTATGGAAGTCGCACCACTTCCCGGTATCTTTCTTTGTTTTTTCGGTGTCCTTCTTTGCTTGCGGCTTGGACTGGTTGTCCTGATGCTGTCCATCTTTGCTCTGTCCTTTATTCTGTGGGCTGGGGCCGCCCTTTCCTATCTTTTGCTGTGAAGGGTTCCCAGGCCCAAATCGCCGTGTCTTTTGTTTGAGATTCTGCTCGATTTTGACGGCATATCGGTAGGCCGCGCCCAAGGAAGAGATGTCCAGAAATTCCATTTCGGTCTGGATGTATCTATGCAAACCACCGCGATACTTGAGTACCAGATGTCGCTCTGAATCTTTGATACCCAGCTTGGTGCACAAGGTATGGAAGATATTTGTGAACTCTGGCACTGCTTGGTCTCTTTCTTGTCGCAGTGTGGTCCATTTGGTATACAAGTCGTCATAACTTCCAACGGGGTAGTATTGTTCCTTAATAGCATCCCTGAAGGATTCCCAGGTGGCCGTGACTGAAAATAATGAGGCTTCTTCTATGTCCTTTTGCTCGCAGAATGTTTCCCACCAATCTTTGACATGGGGAACGGCTTTGATGAGCGCAAAAGTAATCTTTTCTTTATTCGAAAAGTTATGGACAGAAAAATACCCTTCTAGTAGATTCAACCACTTATCTACAGCATCTGCGTCTATCTGTCCTTCAAATATAGGGATATCGAAGTTGATTTGTACCTTGAAGGGGGCGGTGCCTCCACTCGAGGAAGATGCGTCGCTTGTTGGTAGTCGCCGAAGGATTTGCGCGAAATTATCCATCGTCTCGTTCCTCTCCTGCGTGAGGGCTTCCTCAAGCAACATTTTGATAGGATCTCCTGTCCTGTCATCTTTCTTTTCTCCTTCCATGAGAGGTCGCTTGGGCGTGCGAGAGCTTTTGTCCTCAAGAGAAACAAGCTCGAGACCCAATTCTTTGTACCCTGACCTCGTTGGGGACATGCATTAAGACGACAAGGAGCAGACCGCTCTGATACCACTGATCCGAATTTTATGAGCAGAACGAAATGAATACAGATTATTATCAGATGCTTAACACAAAATAACAGAGATACAGTAAAACTGGTTTTCTATTCAATAAGGAAATAAGTTAGAACTGTAAAATGCAGCGGAAAACAAGCTTGCTGGAATGGTGGCGGCTTATCTTTAAGAAGAGATGTGACGGCTGTGCTCATTTCGCAAGAAGATGGTTACAATGATTCTCTCAAGGCCTTTTACAATAAACAGGAATGTCAAAAACCCTAGACATCCAAAAACCTAACCCTAGGAGATGAAGTGCCAAAAGTCATGTGGGCCCCATTTGGGTAAGTTAGTACATCAACTTCCCGGGGTCGTAACTTTTGCATACGATCTCCGTTTGGGGCGCTCGGTAGCCTGTTGGAAAGGTCTATCCGAGATTTACAACCTTTTATTGGGGCCAAATGCATGCCGGTGGCAACCATATGGCCCCCCAAATTGCCAAAAAAGGTCGTTTAGGGCCTCAAAATGGCCCCGAAAGTTCAGGACCCGAAAAACTGCTAAAAATAGTACAATACCAAAGTTGCCATAAACTGTTTTGAGCCAGTTGGAAAGGTGGGTGGCCACTAATATCCACCTGGATCAATCCTCCCTCCTTAGGAAGCAATGGTCTCCATTGCGTTGAGTTCCCCCATCAGATGAGGAAATTTCTGCTGAATTTGGCCTCGGGTGAGCCACTTGCCTTGGTGCATAAGCTGCCCTGCTTTGACAACTCGATAAAGCTGGATCCTTTGATGTCGAGTGCCCTTGATCTGTGTGTCTGCAATATGATCACTGGATGCTTGTTGTAGGCAGTCAGGGTTGAGCTATGTTGGTGTCAACTTCTCTGCTATCTCTGAGGTGTCTAATAATGGTGGGAAATATGGCCGAAGGAGAGCCACGTTGAAGACTGGATGCAGACCAAGGAAGGGGGGAATGTTGAGCTCAAAAGCATTGTCACCCACCGCCTTGGTGATGGTGTACGACCCATAACGGAGTGGGCGAAGCTTTCGATGGGGCCCTGTAAGGCGTTCTTTCTGCAAATGCAACCAAACTTTATCGCCCACCTGAAACTTATGTGGCACCCGATGTTGATCATGGCGCTGCTTGTACTTGGCATTAGACTTCTGTAGAATATCCTGAACCTGTTGGCGGATATGCTGGATCCGTTCAATGAACCGGGCGGCTTTGTCAGCTTCTGGGGACGAGTCGGCCGAGGTGGTCGCAAGGGGAAGTGCAACATCCATGGGGCCCAATGGTTGGAATCCCAACCCCACCTGAAAGGGGCTGTGGCTAGTTGAGCTATGCAGGGCTCGGTTGTAGCTATGTTGGACATAGGGGAGACTCTCATCCCATGTGCGGGGGTGTGTTGAATTGTACATGCGCAGGATATGTACGACATCCGTTTGTCCATCGATCTAGGGGTGGAAGGCAGTGGATATGGTGAGTTTGGTATCCAGCAGTGACCAGAGGCTTGACCAGAATGAGCTGAGGAACTGACTATCACGGTCTGAGATAATGGTCTGTGGGATCCCAAAATGTACCCATACTCGTTCAAAGAAGAGCTTGGCAGTGGCTTCTGCTGTGATGTTCTTCTTGCAAGCGGCTAGAATCGCTATCTTGGAAAAGCGATCAACAACCACGAAAACATAGTCGTTTCCCCTCTTGGTGGATGGGAGGCCTGACATGTAGTCCATTGAGATGGATTCCCACGGCCTGTCAGGAGTAGGCAGAGGGGTGTATAGGCCCTGTTTCTTAGTGGTCGGTTTGGCAATAGCGCAAGCGGTGCAGGACCTGATATACTTGCCGACATCCTGTCGAAGTTTCGTCAGTAGAAATGTTTCTGCAACACTGCCACTGTCTTTTCGACGCCAAAGTGTCCTTCCACCCAACTATAGTGAGCTTCCCAAATCAGCTTCGCGCGCTCGCTTGATGGAACGCAGAGATGGCCCAGACGACACAACAACCCATCCTGAAGATGGAAATTAGCAACCATTGAGTTGGTGCCCAACATTTGATAGGTGGCGAAGAAGCCAGGGTCTGTCTCGTAGAGGTGGGGCCATCCGGAGGTCTCTTGGCCACAAGAGTCTAGCACCGTGGTAAGTGCCGCGACTGGAGGTCGACTGAGGCAGTCAACAACTCGGTTGGTACTCCCTGTTTTATATTTGATGTTGAGGTGGTACTGCTGTAAATATGTTGACCACTTCTGATGGCAGTCATTCTACAACTTCCCTTGGGTCTGCATGAACTGTAGTGGCTTGTGATCAGTGTAGATGACTGTCTCCTTCCCAAGAATATAATGTCTCCACTGGCAGCATGCTTGTACAATGGAGTACATTTCTTTGTCATAGGTAGGGTACTTGCGGACGGCATCTGATAGTGTCTCACTATGATATGCCACGGGGTGGCCGAGTTGAGTGAGAACGACACCCACAGCATAATCTGAAGCATCTGTCTCGATCTAAAAGGGATGTTGCAGGTTCGGTAATGAGAGTACCGGCGATGAGCACAAACGCTTCTTCAAGTCATCGAAGGCTTGTTGTTGGGACAGGCCCCACACAAATTTTTCCTTACCACCACCCTTGGTCACTTGGCTGAGGGCCCATGCGATATGAGAGAATCCCAGCACGAACCGTCGATAGAAATTGGCAAGGCCCAAGAAGCTCCGAAGTTCAATGAGTGTGGTTTGGGCTGGCCAGTCACGGATGACCTGGATCTTGGCTAGATCCACATGCACACCATGTCGATCAACGATGAAGCCTACGTAATGGACCCTGTCCATGCCGAAGGAGCATTTTTCCAAGTTTGCATATAGTTTGTGCTTCCGCAGGGTGTGAAGAACCTGCTGAATATGCAGCAAGTGTTCCTCCCAAGTCTTGCTGTAGATGAGGATGTCATCCAGATACACCAGTACAAAATTGTTGGTGAAAGGTCGTAGGATATCGTCCATCATCCTCATAAAAGTTGCTGGAGCATTTGTCAAACCAAAAGGCATGACCAGCCATTCAAAAAGACCTTCTTTTGACTTGAAGGCAGTCTTCCATACATCTGTCTGTTCGATTGGGACTTGGTGGTATCCAGACTTCAGATCAATCTTACTGAAGTATTTGGCCCCCGTGAGCTGATCAAGGAGGTCGTCGATTCGGGGAATCGGGTACCGGTTACGGACTGTGATTTTATTCAGGGCCCGGTAATCAATGCAGAGTCGCCAGGTCCCATCTTTCTTCTGCACCAGCACGATTAGGCTCCCACAAGGTGATGAACTGGGACGGATGTGCCCCTTGCGGAGCAATTCTTGGATCTGCCTCTTGATCTCCTCGTTTTCCAACAGAGAGCGTCGATAGACTGGCCCATTGGGTAGCGGTGCGCCTGGGGTCAGATCGATGGGATGCTTGACCTGGCAGTGCAGAGGTACCCCAGTCGGAGAGGAGAAGATATCTGAGTATCCTTCCACCACCTTATGCACTTGCTTCTGTTGTGTGGATAGATCAGTCGTGGAGGCCCGGGATGTGGCTGCGATCTTTCTTTCACTCTGAGAGGGAATCACGAAGAAGACAAATTTCCCGGTCTGAGAGATGACCTTCCTACATTGCTTGGCAGAGATCAAGGAAATAGCACTACGAGGGACTGCCTCGGGTATCCTGTACAATTTCCTGTTCAAAGAGATAATAACACTACGAGGCCTAGACTCATATACAGCATGACGTTTCCATAAATAAGGTTGTCCCAAAAGAACATCTGAAACTTCGAGAGGAGCAACATCACACAATACGTCGTCCTTGAAGGTCTTGATGCCATATGGAAGTCGGCACTGTTGGCTGACGCGGAGATCGCTTCCTTTGCGGAGCCATCCAATGGTGTAGGGTTGTGGGTGCGGCGTTGTCGGCAGGGCTAGGCGCTTGACGACCTCTGCTGAGATGAGATTCTTCTGGCTACCGCTATCAACGATGAAGTGCAGCGGGGTGCCTTTTACCCACATCTGTGAATGGAAGAGGCGTTCTCCTTCTTCTGGCTCATCTGGTTCATCAGGCTGGAGCTTGGTGGTAGCAATGGTGGCACTGGGTTCCGCGTCAATGATCCGTCTTCCCCTTTCTGGTTCGGACTCAGAGTCAGAACCCGCATCTGATTCAGATGCTTTCACTTCGGCCACCAGCGACTGCTTTGAGCGGCAATCAGCATTGTTATGCCAAGGGCTCTTATGGAAGTCGCACCACTTCCCGGTATCTTTCTTTGTTTTTTCGGTGTCCTTCTTTGCTTGCGGCTTGGACTGGTTGTCCTGATGCTGTCCATCTTTGCTCTGTCCTTTATTCTGTGGGTTGGGGCCGCCCTTTCCTGTCTTTTGCTGTGAAGGGTTCCCAGGCCCAAATTGCCGCGTCTTTTGTTTGAGCTTCTGCTCGATTTTGACAGCATATCGGTAGGCCGCGCCCAAGGAAGAGATGTCCAGAAATTCCATTTCGGTCTGGATGTATCTATGCAAACCACCGCGATACTTGAGCACCAGATGTCGCTCTGAATCTTTGATACCCAGCTTGGTGCGCAAGGTATGGAAGATATTTGTGAACTCTGGCACTACTTGGTCTCTTTCTTGTCGCAGTGTGGTCCATTTGGTATACAAGTCGTCATAACTTCCAACAGGGTAGTATTGTTCCTTAATAGCATCCCTGAAGGATTCCCAGGTGGCCGTGACTGAAAATAATGAGGCTTCTTCTGTGTCCTTTTGCTCGCAGAATGTTTCCCACCAATCTTTGACATGGGGAACGGCTTTGAGGAGCGCAAAAGTAATCTTTTCTTTATTCGAAAAGTTATGGATAGAAAAATACCCTTCTAGTAGATTCAACCACTTATCTACAGCATCTGCGTCTATCTATCCTTCAAATATAGGGATATCGAAGTTGATTTGTACCTTGAAGGAGGCGGCACCTCCACTCGAGGAAGATGCGTCGCTTGTTGGTAGTCGCCGAAGGATTTGCACGAAATTATCCATCGTCTCGTTCCTCTGCTGCGTGAGGGCTTCCTCAAGCAACATTTTGATAGGATCTCCTGTCCCGTCATCTTTCTTTTCTCCTACCATGAGAGGTCACTTGGGCGTGCGAGAGCTTTTGTCCTTTAGAGAAACAAGCTCCAAACCCAATTCTTTGTACCCTGACCTCGTTGGGGACATGCATTAAGACGACAAGGAGCAGACCGCTCTGATACCACTGATACGGATTTTATGAGCAGAACGAAATGAATACAGATTATTATCAGATGCTTAACACAAAATAACAGAGATACAGTAAAACTGGTTTTCTATTCAATAAGGAAATAAGCTAGAACTGTAAAATGCAGCGGAAAACAAGCTTACTGGAATGGTGGCGGCTTATCTCTGAGAAGAGATGTGACGATTGCATTCATTTCACAAGAAGATGGTTACAATGAGGCTCTCAAGGCCTTTTACAATAAACAGGAATGTCAAAAACCCTAGACATCCAAAAACCTAACCCTAGGAGATGAAGCGCCAAAAGTCATGTGGGCCCCATTTGGGTAAGTTAGTACATCAACTTCCCGAGGTCGTAACGTTTGCATACGATCTCCGTTTGGGGCGCTCGGTAGCCTGTTGGAAAGGTCTATCCGAGATTTACAAGTTTTGAATGGGGCCAAATGCATTCTGAGGGCAACCATTTGGCCACCCAAATTGCCAAAAAAGGTCGTTTAGGGCCTCAAAATGGCCCCGGAAGTTCAGGACCCGAAAAACTGCTAAAAATAGTACAATACCAAAGTTGCCATAAACTGTTTTGAGCCAGTTGGAAAGGTGGGTGGCCACCAATATCCACCTGGATCAATCCTCCCTCCTTAGGAAGCAATGGTCTCCATTGCGTTGAGTTCCCCCATCAGATGAGCAAATTTCTGCTGAATTTGGCCTCGGGTGAGCCACTTGCCTTGGTGCAGGAGCTGCCCTGCTTTGACAACTCGATAAAGCTGGATCCTTTGATGTCGAGTGCCCTTGATCTGTGTGTCTACAATATGATCACTGGATGCTTGTTGTAGGCAGTCAAGGTTGAGCTCTGTTGGTGTCAACTTCTCTGTTATCTCTGAGGTGTCTAATAGTGGTGGGAAATATGGCCGAAGGAGAGCCACGTTGAAGACTGGATGAAGACCAAGGAAGGGGGGAATGTTGAGCTCAAAAGAATTGTCACCCACCGCCTTGGTGATGGTGTACGGCCCATAACGGAGTGGGCGAAGCTTTCGATGGGGCCCTGTAAGGCGTTCTTTCTGCAAATGCAACCAAACTTTGTCGCCCACCTGAAACTTATGTGGCACCCGATGTTGATCATGGCGCTGCTTGTACTTGGCATTAGACTTCTATAGAATATCCTGAACCTGTTGGCGGATATGCTGGATCCATTCAATGAACCGGGCGGCTTTGTCATCTTCTGGGGACGAGTCGGCCGAGGTGGTCGCAAGGGGAAGTGCAACATCCATGGGGCCCAATGGTAGAATCCCAACCCCACCTGAAAGGGGCTGTGGCCAGTTGAGCTATGCAGGGCTCGGTTGTAGCTATGTTGGACATAGGGGAGACTCTCATCCCATGTGCGGGGGTGTGTTGAATTGTACATGCGCAGGATATGTACGACCATCCGGTTGACGACCTCCGTTTGTCCATCGGTCTGGGGGTGGAAGGAAGTGGATATGGTGAGCTTGGTATCCAGCAGTGACCAGAGGCTTGACCAGAATGAGCTGAGGAACCGACTATCACGGTCTGAGATAATGGTCTGTGGGATCCCAAAATGTACCCATACTCATTCAAAGAAGAGCTTGGCAGTGGCTTCTGCTGTGATGTTCTTCTTGCAAGCGGCTAGAATCGCCATCTTGGAAAAGCGATCAACATCCACGAAAACACAGTCGTTTTTCCCTCTTGGTGGATGGGAGGCCTGACATGTAGTCCATTGAGATGGATTCCCACGACCTGTCAGGAGTAGGCAGAGGGGTGTATAGGCCCTGTTTCTTAGTGGTCGGTTTGGCAATAGCGCAAGCGGTGCAGGACCTGATATACTTGCCGTCATCCTATCGAAGTTTCGGCCAGTAGAAATGTTTCTGCAACACTGCCACTATCTTTTCGACGCCAAAGTGTCCTGCCACCCAACTATAGTGAGCTTCCCAAATCAGCTTCGCGCGCTCGCTTGATGGAACGCAGAGATGGCCCAGACGACACAACAACCCGTCCTGAAGATGGAAATTAGCAACCACTGAGTTGGTGCCCAACATTTGATAGGTGGCGGAGAAGTCAGGGTCTGTCTCGTAGAGGTGGGGCCATTCAGAGGTCTCGTGGCCACAAGATTCTAGCACCGTGGTAAGTGCTGCGACTGGAGGTCGACTAAGGCAGTCAGCAACTTGGGTTGTACTCCCTGTTTTATATTTGATGTTGAGGTGGAAGTGCTGTAAATATGTTGACCACTTCTGATGGCGGTCATTCTGCAACTTCCCTTGGGTCTGCATGAACTGTAGTGGCTTGTGATCAGTGTAGATGACTGTCTCCTTCCCAAGAATGTAATGTCTCCACTGGCGGCAGGCTTGTACAATGGAGTACATTTCTTTGTCATAGGTAGGGTACTTGCGGACAGCATCTGATAGTGTCTCACTATGATATGCCACGGGGTGGCCTAGTTAAGTGAGAACGACACCCACATCATAATTTGAAGCATCTGTCTCGATCTCAAAGGGATGTTGCAGGTTCGGTAATGAGAGTACCGGCGATGAGGACAAATGCTTCTTCAAGTCATCGAAGGCTTGTTGTTGGGACAGTCCCCACACAAATTTTACCTTACCACCACCTCTGGTCACTTGGCTGAGGGCCCATGCGATATGAGAGAATCCCAGCATGAACCGTCGATAGAAATTGGCGAGGCCCAAGAAGCTCCGAAGTTTAGTGAGTGTGGTTGGGGCTGGCCAGTCACGGATGACCTGGATCTTTGCTGGATCCACATGCACACCATGTCGATCAACGATGAAGCCTAAGTAATGGACCCTGTCCATGCCGAAGGAGTGTTTTTCCAAGTTTGCATATAGTTTGTGCTTCCGCAGGGTGTGCAGAACCTGCTGAATATGCTTTAAGTGTTCCTCCCAAGTCTTGCTGTAGATGAGGATGTCATCCAGATACACCACTACAAAATTGTTAGTGAAAGGTCGTAGGATATCGTCCATCATCCTCATAAAATTTGCTGGAGCATTTGTCAAACCAAAAGGCGTGACCAGCCATTCAAAAAGACCTTCTTTTGACTTGAAGGCAGTCTTCCATACATCTGTCTGTTCGATTGGGACCTGGTGGTATCCAGACTTCAGATCAATCTTACTGAAGTATTTGGCCCCCGTGAGCTACTCAAGGAGGTCGTCGATTCGGGGAATCGGGTATCGGTTACGGACTGTGATTTTATTCAGGGCCCGGTAATCAATGCAGAGTCGCCAGGTCCCATCTTTCTTCTGCACCAGCACGATTGGGCTCCCACAAGGTGATGAACTGGGACGGATGTGCTCCTTGCGGAGCAATTCTTGGATCTGCCTCTTGATCTCCTCGTTTTCCAACAGAGAGCGTCGATAGACTGGCCCATTGGGTAGCGGTGCGCCTAGGGTCAGATCGATGGGATGCTTGACCTGGCAGTGCAGAGGTACCCCCGGTCGAAGAGGAGAAGATATCTGAGTATCCTTCCACCACCTTATCCACTTACTTCTGTTGTGTGGATAGATCGGTCGTGGAGGCCCGGGATGTGGCTGCGATCTTTCTTTCACTCTGAGAGCGAATCACGAAAAAGACAAATTTCCCGGTCTGAGAGATGACCTTCCTACATTTCTTGGCAGAGATCAAGGAAATAGCACTAGGAGGGACTGCCTCGGGTATCCTGTACAATTTCTTGTTCAAAGAGATAATAACACTACGAGGCCTAGACTCATATACAGCATGACGTTTCCATAAATAAGGTTGTCCCAAAAGAACATCCGAAACTTCGAGAGGATCAACATCACACAATACCTCGTCCTTGAAGGGCTTGATGCCGTATGGAAGTCGACACTGTTGGCTGACGCGGAGATCGCTTCCTTTGTGGAGCCATCTAATGGTGTAGGGTTGTGGGTGCGGCGTTGTCGGCAGGGCCAGGTGCTTGACGACCTCTGCTAAGATGAGATTCTTCTGGCTACCGCTATCAACGATGAAGTGCAGCGGGGTGCCTTTTACCCACATCTGTGAATGGAAGAGGCGTTCTCCTTCTTCTGGCTCGTCTGGTTCATCAGGATGGAGCTTGGTGGTAGCAATGGTGGCACTGGGTTCCACGTCAATGATCTGTCTTCCCCTTTCTGGTTCGGACTCAGAGTCAGAACCCACATCTGATTCAGATGCTTTCACTTCGGCCACCAGCGACTGCTTTGAGCGGCAATCAGCAGTGTTATGCCAAGGGCTCTTATGGAAGTCGCACCACTTCCCGGTATCTTTCTTTGTTTTTTCGGTGTCCTTCTTTGCTTGCGGCTTGGACTGGTTGTCCTGATGCTGTCCATCTTTGCTCTGTCCTTTATTCTTTGGGTTGGGGCCGCCGTTTCCTGTCTTTTGCTGTGAAGGGTTCCCAGGCCCAAATTGCCGCGTCTTTTGTTTGAGCTTCTGCTCGATTTTGACGGCATATCGGTAGGCCGCGCCCAAGGAAGAGATGTCCAGAAATTCCATTTCGGTTTGGATGTATCTATGCAAACCACCGCGATACTTGAGCACCAGATGTCGCTCTTAATCTTTGATACCCAGCTTGGTGCGCAAGGTATGGAAGATATTTGTGAACTCTGGCATTGCTTGGTCTCTTTCTTGTCGCAGTGTGGTCCATTTGGTATACAAGTCGTCATAACTTCCAACAGGGTAGTATTGTTCCTTAATAGCATCCCTGAAGGATTCCCAGGTGGCCGTGACTGAAAATAATGAGGCTTCTTCTGTGTCCTTTTGCTCGCAAAATGTTTCCCACCAATCTTTGACATGGGGAACGGCTTTGAGGAGCGCAAAAGTAATCTTTTCTTTATTCGAAAAGTTATGGACAGAAAAATACCCTTCTAGTAGATTCAACCACTTATCTACAGCATCTGCGTCTATCTGTCCTTCAAATATAGGTATATCGAAGTTGATTTGTACCTTGAAGGGGGCGGCGCCTCCACTCGAGGAAGATGCGTCGCTTGTTGGTAGTCGTCGAAGGATTTGCGCGAAATTATCCATCGTCTCGTTCCTCTGCTGCGTGAGGGATTCCTCAAGCAACATTTTGATAGGATCTCCTGTCCCATCATCTTTCTTTTCTCCTGCCATGAGAGGTCGCTTGGGCGTGCGAGAGATTTTGTCCTCAAGAGAAACAAGCTCGAGACCCAATTCTTTGTACCCTGACCTCGTTGGGTACATGCATTAAGACGACAAGGAGCAGACCGCTCTGATACCACTGATCCGAATTTTATGAGCAGAACGAATTGAATACAGATTGTTATCAAATGCTTAACACAAAATAACAGAGATACAGTAAAACTGGTTTTCTATTCAATAAGGAAATAAGCTAGAAGTATAGAATGCAGCGGAAAACAAGCTTGCTAGAATGGTGGCGGCTTATCTCTGAGAAGAGATGTGACAGCTGCGCTCATTTCGCAAGAAGATGGTTACAATGAGGCTCTCAAGGCTTTTACAATAAATAGGAATGTCAAAAACCCTAGACATCCAAAAACCTAACCCTAGGAGATGAAGCGCCAAAAGTCATGTGGGCCCCGTTTGGTTAAGTTAGTACATCAACTTCCCGAGGTCGTAACTTTTGCATACGATCTCCGTTTGGGGCGCTCGGTAGCCCGTTGGAAAGGTCTATCCGAGATTTACAACTTTTGATTGGGGCCAAATGCATGCTGAAGGGAACCATTTGGCCCCCCAAATTGCCAAAAAAGGTCGTTTAGGGCCTCAAAATGGCCCCGGAAGTTCAGGACCCAAAAAACTGCTAAAAATAGTACAATACCAAAGTTGCCATAAACTGTTTTGAGCCAGTTGGAAAGGTGGGTGGCCACCAATATCCACCTGGATCGTAGAGATGAGTTGAGAAGGAGGAAGCTATGCTTCACATGTCAAGATCCTGGGGCTCCAAAACACAAATGCACAAAAGGGAACGTTAATTGCATTGAAGTTCTTTCAGAAAGCGAAGATGAGGAGGACAGTGAGGAAGAACAAGTGGTAGTAGAAGAGGATTATGAGTCAGATGAAGAGGAGAAGCAACCACTTCCAGAAAGTGGCAAGATTGCAGTGTCGACAGGAGTAGTGCCCCACTACCACACTCTTAGGATCAAAGGAGTGGTGCATGGACAAAGAGTCATTGTTTTGGTTGATGGGGAAACCAAACATAACTTTAGTGATTAATATTTGGTGGAAAGAAGGAAGCTACAAATAGAGCCATTTGATGGCTTCACTATTGTCATTCCAGGCAATCATTCCATGGATTGCACTCGATGGATTCCCAAGCTACAAGTCACCATTGGGGATTACACTCTTACTGATAACTTCTATGTTTGTGATGTGGCTAATACCAACATGGTGTTGGAAGTCCAATGGTTATTATCCATTGGGGAGCATTCTATGAACTACAAGGTGCCTAAGATGAAGTTCAAAGATGCAAGCATGAAGTAAGTGGTCTTGAAGGGAATGCACACCTATCTAAACCAAGTGGTGTCTTCACACAGTGTGAGATCTCTCATAAGGCATGGAGACATTGAATGGGTTGTTGAGTGTCTTATTACTTCACATGGAACAACCATTGATATTTCTCACCATCATGAGGACACCCAGAGGCTATTGTGCAAGCATGAGTAGGTGTTTGGAGACCTTCCACATGGGAGACCACTCGATAGGGGAGTTGAGCATAAGATTGATTTGGAAGTGGGAACCCAACCCATCAAGATCCACCCTTACAAGCATCCAAAGAGGTTCAAGGATGAGATAGAGAAAGCCATTGTTGAAGAATGTAACTTCGGAAGATATTCTTATTGTATTTTTTATTCTACTTCCTTCGGAAAATATTCATATTGTATTTGATTATGTAAAAAACCTAAAGGAAATAATGTAAAATAGACAAGTCATCCCAGTGGGTTAAATGCCCCCCAAAAATGGACATAACTAACTCAGTCAGGTCGACCCAGTTATGTAAAAAGGCCAGTTTTGTGACCAGTATAAATAGGGTGGCGCCTAGCTCATTTGTGCATCATCTCACTCAAGCAAGTTCGCATGAGTAGTAGCAGAAAGACAAGTTCGCTTGGGAGAAAGAGTAGTTGCATTGAAGACATATTTTCTTGGGGTTTCTATTGTATCTCATTCTCGATTATTGTACGAGATTGACATTGTACTTTCTGATGAATCTATACTGAAGACGTTTTGCTGGGTTTTTCCCGTGAGAGGGTTTTCCCAAGGTAAATGTTTGTGTTCTCTTGTTATGTTGTGCTTGTCTATATTTCAGTGATCCTATTGCATATGGTTATTGTGTTAATAATATAAATGGTTTGAATATCTAACATAACCATCCTAGAAGTATCAAAATTCTAACATGGTTTCAGAGCTAGCTTGAAAGAAGACCTTGTGCAATAGAAACTACATGAGGTGAAAACTAGGGTTTCTTGTTCCGGAGGATTTTCACCACAAATCAACTTGAAAAGGTGGTCAATATAATTCGCCATAGGAGGTAGCATCTTCCTGTGGAGACAGATTCCATATCTGAGAATTTTCAAATTTTGACCTAATTCTGTAGAAACTACAACAACTGCAGAAATTAGGGTTTCCAATTTTTGGCAGTTCTATCCATAGATTTGGAAGAAAAGTACCTTTCATCAAATAACATTATGGAGGTGCATATCTCTATCCAATAATTTTTTCAAGATCCCGAAGTTGAAAAATTAGGGTTTCTCTAACAAACTCTAGGTCATCCAGAAGTCAGATCTCAGAAGTCATTGAAGCAAGCACTCGATTGGAGCATCTCAATTGCTAAGTTCTATTATCTCTATTTCCATTTGAGGTTCTCATTTTCATCAAGATGAGAAACAATACTAATCTTGAGGATAAGCTTGAAGGCACATATAACTTCCATGCTTGGAAGTATAGAGTGATGCTCATTCTAGAAGATAATGAGTTGGAGAACTATGTTAAAGAAGAAGTTGCGGAGCCAGAGGGAGATGAAGACAAAGCTAAACACAAGAAGAACTTGGTTAAGGCCAATATTGAAGACTCCATTAGGATCACTTAGTTCCCCAGATCTCATCATTGAATACTCCTAAAGAGATGTTCGATGCATTGAAGAGATTATTTGAAGGGAAGAACATCAACATAAAGATGAACTTGAGAACTCAGCTCAAGGGTGTGAAGATACAGAACTCAAAAAGTATCCAATCCTATTTCAAAAGGGTCTCCCAAATCAAAGAACAATTGGAAGCTATTGGAGATCATGTATAAAGTGAAAAATTGGCAATGACTACATTGAATGGTCTCCCAAGATCATGGGAAGCATTCATTCAAGGAATATGTTCTAGAAGGAAGCTCATCAATTTCAGTAGGATTTGTGAAACTTGTGCCCAGGAAGAAACCAAAATTGAAGCCAGAGAAGAAAAGACGGGAGAAGATGATAACCAAGCCTTGGAATCTCATGCAAAGAGGAGCAAGAAAAAATATCACTCTCACAAGTCTAGAAGATTCCACAAGAATCAAATACCTCCTAGAGACCACTCAAACTTCAAATGCTACAATTGTGATGAGATGGGACACATTGCAAGAAATTGTCCCAAGAAGAAAGGAAACAACAAGAAAGGAAATAAGAAGAGGCATCATGATCATACTGTAGTAGATGAAAAACCAGTGATGAAGAATATGTCTTGAAATTTTGATGATACAGTAGTAATTGGAGAGCAAGAGGGAGGCTTGTACAAATGAAAAGGCCAACTAGATCAAGCATTGGTTCATGACACTACGGAACCAAAAAAACTATGGCATAGAAGGATTTCACATATACAGTATATAGAAGGAGATCTTGAATCCAATACATGAGGACCAATGATGCAGATTTCAGAAAGTTCTAGACTAGATGAAGAAGAAGATCAAGAACTTCATAATTAGATGATGAAGCAGAGTACGCTTCTAGAAACTCCAGTGACTTTTGCAAGGAGGCAAAAACTAAGAGGGAGTCTACAAAACACATGAAAGATAGTATTTACTGTTAATTGAATTTCTAATTATATTTAAAGGATATTGTTCATAACAATTACATATAGATTTGTGGTACAATTTTATTTTATGCACTTATATATGACTAACATTGACTAGCAGTAGGCTCATGTAGTGCATGTTATGGGTAAGTGGCCTATAGTGATGCACAACATCCCATGAGCCCTTAATGGAGCTATTCTAGGATGAAACCTCTTTGCTAACATGTTAAGAGTAGTGCACGATCTTAATAATATGTTATGGTAGAGATGGAAGGCATCTAGATAGTTACCATGTGTATACGGGATATGTATGAGTTGAAGCATTGGCTAAGATGCATTAGTTACATGACTATGTACATTATGTATAAGAAGTTGTCTTTACATGGAATGATACAAATCATATGACTAAATTTGTCTTGTAGGAAAGATCGTGTTCTATTACCTACAAGAGAAAGATGATAAGATTTGTTCCAAAGAACAAGTGATGAAGGTTCAAGCAAATTTACAAAATCAAGCATACTACAGAAGTACAAGGAAAGGTTCATGGTTTCTCTCAGAAAGAGGGAGTCGGTTATGGAGATACGTGTGCTCTTGTAGCAAGATACACTTTGATTAGAGATATACTTGTGATAGCTGCAGTGATGAAGTGGAAGGTACACAAAATGGACGTGAAGACTACCTTCCTCAATGATGTGGTAGAAGAGGAAGTGTATGTGGTGCAACCACTAGGATTTGAGACACATGATAGGCAGACTCATGTGTGCAAATTGAAGAAGGCCTTGTACAGTTTGAAACATGCACCTAGGACGTGCTACGTAAATATTGATGGATTTCTACTGAGCTTGGGCTTTACCAAGAGTAAAACGGATTCCAACCTTTACTACAAGGTTCAGGAAGGGGAACCTGTGATTCTACTGTTGTATGTAGATGATCTATTTCTGATAGGTTATGAGAATCTCATAGCATAAACAAAGAGGAAGCTTGTCACATAGTTTGAGATGAAAGACCTGGGTATGATGCACTATTTCTTAGGTCTTGAGGTGTGGCAGAATCCAGAGGAACTTTTCCCGAGTCAGGGAAAATATGCGGTAACGATCCTGAAGAGATTTAGGATGATGGATTGCAAGGCCATAGCCACACCCGTGGCATCAAATCTGATTTTTTCGTGTGATACTTCTTTAGAATTGGTGGATGCCACGATATACAAACAGATGATTGGTTCGTTGATGTACTTAACGAACATGAGGCCAGATTTATGATTTGCGGTGAACACACTGAGTTAGTACATGGTAGAGCCAAAACGTGTTCTCCCAGTTGTGACAAAACATGTGTTGAGGTACCTAAGCGGTACGGTTGATTATGGACTCAGATATGCATCAGATCATAGGATTAACCCGCAGGGCTATGTTGATGCGGATTGGGCCGATAATGTCACAGATAGAAAGAATACATCAAGATGCTGCTTCAATTTGGGATCTGGTATGATCCCATGGTTCAGTAGGAAGTAGACGAGTGTGGCGAAGTAGAGTATATGGTAGCTTGTTCGGCAAGTTGCGAGGCAGTATGGCTTCGGAAGTCACTTACAGGTTTGTTCGATCTCGAGTTAGAGGCGACTTGTGCCTTTTGTGACAACCAAAGCTGTGTGAAGTTGTTTAAGAACCTAGTGTTTCATGACAAGTTGAAGCACATCGAGACTAGGTATCACTATATCTGGCATATGGTGCAGAGAGGACCAGTGAGGCTCAAGTATATAGCGACAGAGGAGCAGATAGCCGATGTTTTGACCAAGCCTCTGTCAAGAGTGAAGTTTGATTACTTCAAGGGCAAGCTTGGAGTGGTCTAGATCAAGAGGGAGTGATGAGTAACATAGCACGTGTGAGATGCATGTAGTCATGGGTCATGTGACGTAATTGAGTCTCCTGGGCATCTCCACTTGAGATGTGAGTTGTAGCGGGTAGTCACAGGTTATGTGACATAATTGAGTCTCCTGGAATACACTCATGGGGTTGTAGTGGGTAGTCATGGGTTATGTGACAAATTGAGCCTCCTTGACTACACCCCTAAGGATGCAGTAGGTAGTCATTGTGTGTGACATAATTAAGTCTCCTGACTGCAGTGCTATGTTGGACAACACACATGTGCGAAGACACAGGTTTCAGACCTGGGATATTCTCCACATGGGGTGACATGGTAGCAGGTAGTCATGGGTTATATGATGTAATTGAGTCTCCTAGGCTACACTCACAAGGTTGTGTTTTCCCGATGTTGATATGTGACATGGTAGAAGGTAGTCACGGGTTATGTGACGTAATTGAGTCTCTGAGGCTACACTCATGAGATGATCTGGACATGTGGTGAGGTAACGTAGGCAGTTGCGGTATGCAACGTAATGTACACTCTTGGGATGGACCCACCGGATGGATTTCTCATTCAAAGATGCAGGGTGAGGTAATGCAGGTGGTCACTGTGTGCAACATAATGTACTCTCCTGGGCTGGACCCACTAGATGGTTCAAAACTTCTAGTGATGTATAGATTCGAGAGAGATGTTAGAAGTCAATGGTCAGAGTACAGTGTTGCAACAACAGTGATGATGATGATAGTGTCGGAAGAATACCTTCCTTGTTAAGAGGGAGTGTTGAAGAATGTAACTTCAAAAGATATTATTATTGTATTTTTTCCCGTGAGAGGGTTTTCCCAAGGTAAATGTTTGTGTTCTCTTGTTATGTTGTGCTTGCCTATCTTTTAGTGATCCTATTGCATATGGTTATTGTGTTAATAATATAAATTGTTTGAAGATATAACATAACCATCCTAGAAGTATCAAAATTCTAACATCCATCAAAGAGTTGCTTGAATTGGGACACATTAGGCCAAGCTCAAGCCCATTTGCATCTTCAGTGGTCCTAGTGAAGAAGAAGGATGGAACCTTGTGCATATGCATTGATTATAGATCTCTCAACAAGAAGACCATCAAGAATAGATTTCCTATTCCAAGGATCAATGAGTTGATGGATGAAATTCATGGGGAAAATTTCTTCTCCAAGATAGATCTACATTCTGGTTACCATCAAATTAGAATGCATGAGGAGGATATACACAAGACAACTTTTCGATGTCATTATGGACACTTTGAGTTCTTAGTCATGCATTTTGGGTTGACTAATGTGCCAAACACATTCCAATATTATATGAACACGGTGTTTGGTAAGCACTTACGTAATTTTTTCTTGTGTTCTTTGATGATATATTGATTTATATCAAGTCATGGGATGAGCATATGCACCATTTGGATATTGTGCTAACCATTTTGGCATATCAATCTTTTTATTCCAAGTTGTCCAAATGTGAGTTTGGGATGACTGAAATTCTCTATCTTGGTCATTGGATTGGACAAGAGGGGGTCAAAGTACACATGGAGAAGATCAAGGCCATCCTTGATTGGCCTAGTCAAGGAACCCCACATAGTTGAGGGGTTTCATTGGCATTTGCACTTATTATAGGAAGTTTGTCAAAGGCTTCTCCAAGTTCATTGCTCCATTGACAAATCTCATTGAGAAGGGCACTTTTTTTTGTCCAAGGAAGCTGAAGAAGCCTTCAAGAAAATGAAGGAAGTCATGATTAGTTTCCCGGTTCTAGCCCTTCCAGATTTAACTCAACCATTTTTGTTAGAGTGTGATGCTTCAGGAGAAGGCACTGGGGCGGTCTTGATGCAAAATAGGCACCCCATTGCTTATGAGAGCAGAAAATTGCAGCTACATGAAAGACACTATTCCATATATGACAAGGAGATGTTATCCATCATGCATGCTTTGGATACGTTTAGAAAATATCTAGTTGGTGGCAAATTCATTGTGAAGACTGATCACAATATCTTGTGGCACTTTTTGACACAAAGGGAGCTCAATAATAGGCAACAAAAATGGGTAAGAAAGATCCAATCCTATGATTTTGACATTGAATATAAGAAGGGAAAAATGAATGTGGTGGCTGATGCACTTTCTAGGAATCCTACTCTCTCTTTGATCCATGTTCCTAATGATTGGAAATCTCAACTAGCTATTGAATATTCCAAGAACAAGTTTGCATGTGAAGTGTTGGACGGGTTGGTACATGATGATGCATACAAGGTCCTTAATGAGGTCATATATTACCAGGATATAATTTTCTTGGTGCCTAATTCAAGCTTGAATAAAAGGATTCTAGAAGCTTCCCATGATTCCCCATTAGCAGGCCATCTTGGTTTCTTGAAGACATACATGAGGGTGAGAGAGAGGCTCTCATGGAAGGGACTCAAGAATGATGTGTTGGGGTATGTTAGAGGATGCATGGAATGCCAACAAAACAAGGTGGAGCACACTCACCCTGTTGGTTTATTGCATCCCCTTCCCATTCCGGAGCAAAAATGGGAAAGTATATCCATGGACTTCATCACCGGTTTTCCCAAAGTGCAAGGTAAGGATTGCATCTATGTTGTGGTTGATAGATTGATTAAATATGCACATTTTTTTGTTGTACCATCCACATATGCAGCAAGCCAAGTGGATTCCCTCTTCTTTCATGAAGTTTTCAAGTTGCATGGGTTTCCCAAGTCCATTGTGAGTGATCGGGATAGCAAATTCACAAGTGCATTTTGGAAAGAATTGTTCAAGTTGGTGGGAACTAGTTTGGACCTTAGCACAAGCTATCATACTCAAAGTGATGGCCAAAATGGAGGGGTGAACCGATGGATGGAAGGTTACCTTAGAAACTATGTTACAGGGAAGCAAAGAACATGGGTCACTTGTTTGCATATGGGATAATTATGCTACAACACTACTTTTCATGTTTCCATTGGTATGTCTCCTTTTAAAGCTTTGTATGGGTATGATGCTCCCACTCTTGCAGATCTGATTTTTGATGATTCTAGGGCCCAAAAGGCCAAGGATTGGCTCCAAGAAATTCAAGACATCCTCATAGTATTCAAATAAAACTTGCAAGTTTCCCAAAACCAACACAAATTGTATGCAAACAAACATAGAGTGGAGCACTCCTTCCAAGTGGGGGATGTGGTGTTTTTGAGATTGCAGCCTTATAGGAAATATTCCTTGAAGGAAAAAGGGGCTAAGAAGTTTCAGCCAAGGTTCTATGGACTCTACAGGGTGATAATAAAGGTGGGTGAAGTTGCTTATGAGTTGGAGTTACCAGAAGGAAGCAAGATACATAATGTGTTTCATGTGTCTTGTCTTAAGAAGGAAACTGGGAAACAAGTTGTGGCATCAAAGGACATCCCTCCCCTTGATGACGAGGGACATTTGGAGCTAATACCAGAGAATATAATGCAGTTCAAAGAATATAATGAATAGGAGCATCAAATAATATCTGGTGCAATGGAAGGGTCTTCCAAGTGAGGATGCAACTTTGGGAAGGAGAAGGTATCTTACAACACCTTGGTTTGATGATGCTTGAGGACAAGCATTCTTGGGACGAGAGGACCATCATGTACCCTTCCTAGCAGCACATGGATCCACCCCACTTACCCATTAGTTTCGCATGGGTTCAAGTGGAAATTAATCCAATATGGGAATTAATTAAAATTTTAATAAAAATTGCCTTGAGAAAATTGATAAAAATTCCCAAAGGCAAATTTTGTCCACAAATTGATTGGGATCAGATATGAGTCTGAATGGTTCCCTAAGCGTGTTACTATTGTTAATTTAGTGGTAAAATAGTTAAGGGGCACCCAGTTTGATTTTGGACCAAATCTAGGCCATTTCCATAAAATAGGGAAATTCCATGATTTAAGGAAAATTGTTGGAAATCATCATTAGGCAAGGGATCTAACCTAACTTGAGGTAGTTGAAGATTTTAATGTCAAATATTGGGTCAAAGAGGCCAGTGGTGCACTTTTGGATCTGTAGGTGTCCATGGGGGTCGCACTTGTAGAGCACATTGATGATTTTACCCAATCCAGGGTTTCTTTGACTAGATCCCTTCCAAGGAGTTGGTTGGTGGTCTTGGGGAACATAGTTTTATTATCCCCATGGTATTTCCAGGTGGTTTTGGGGTTTCTATGAAGCTATATAAACAGAATCAAGCAAACTTCCTCAGGTTTTCCAATGTGTGGATCGATTTATATTGAGAGTTTGCTTGAGCAAATTCCTTTGCTTGGGTGGTGTGCCCCTTGCAATTATAGGGGGTGTTGGGCCCCTCACTTGTTTATTGAGGAGTGAAGAATACAAATTCATTCACTAAGATTTTTGCATACATTTTACAGTAGTATCTACCATATTTGTAGTGGTGGTGGAAAATCATACTCCACAATTTTGACATTATTGCATTTCTATGTCATTTTTGATAATATTGTGAAGCATTCTATGTTGTAGAAGAGCCATTGGGCCACATGGGCTGTATCGAGCCATATATGATATTATTTGATTCAATTTGACTCTCTGCAACATCTCCATAATAAATCTTCAAATCTAGTTCTGCAATTTTTGGTCTCTTGTGCAAAATTTACCTATGCTCAACGTGCCTCCAATTTTGACTAGTTTTCACTTTTGGCTTGGAAAACTAACTTTTGTTGACTCAAATGTAAATATGAAGGTACCTGCAGGTATATAGGACAAAATTGGAGTCCACCCTACCTTCATATCGAAAATTTTAAATCCTTTACTATTGTTTGGATCGAGTTGGAAACATGGTTTCTACATAGTCCTGCTTTCTTATTTTGTCTTCAAATTCATAAATATGAATTTACACGACCTAATGTTGTTACTTGAGGTTCCCCATTGCTATATCAACCTACCCTGAGTCTAGATATACCCAGTGGATGCACCGGGAGCCGTTGGGTACCACATAAGTCCCAATTTGTCGCGATGGACCCAAAAAATGTTCCCACTTCAGAGTGTATGGACTCCTTGCCCATCCTTTCACACCTATGAGTATCCCTAGATTATGATAAAAAAATTCAGACCTATAGGTGACTGTTGCAAACATATTCTGAGTTGGGTTGGGAAAAATACAAAAAAATGCCAATTTGTGTAGACCCTAGAGGGGATTGAAAGCCAAATTTGGGAGTGAGGTAGTGAGTGAGCCTAATTTCTAATTCAGGTTCATTACATACTAGAAAGGATACAACCAATGAAAATTGCATAAAATTTTCTTTCAATCCCAAAATATGTTATATGTGTCGCCATGTCTTCATTGAACAACACATTGTTGGGTTTTACATCATTGGATAGGAGAATCATGATGAAGGCTTGCAAAGCATGGGAAACACCTATAGATATGTCTCATAGAGATTTTTAATTTCAATCCACATATATCATTGTTGTAAATGGTAGTATCATACAAATGCATCTCTAAGATTCTGTTTGTCATGTATTCCAACATCAAACCTTGAAAATATAGGTTGGAACATGATGTTATAAATTTAACAACATTTCAATGTTGAACCTTCTAGAAAACATCGTGCTCTATGGTGAAGGATTTTACCAAATATGCCAATTTTCAAATTCAAAGTTGTCACAATAATAAGTGTTCCATCACTCAAGCTCCTTATGTACATTGATCCAAAACTACACTTACCTAACAAGTTTTCCTCGTTAAACCCAATAGTTTATCTAGCAAGGCCTTGGAATGCTTTTCCATGAATCAAGGTCTTGGTATGTTATCATTGTATTCTCCAACATATATATAATAGGTTGTGAGAAATCAAGGTTCTATATATGCAAATTCCTTGTATAGAAGAATCTTAAATGTAGAAAATAGAGTATGAAACCAATGGCACCAATAATCAACAATAGAACTTTTTTCAAAACTTCAACATGGACACTCAAGGTTGGACATGGAAGTAAGGAAAATACATGATCATAGAGGCCATAGTTTCCTATTAAGAAATTTTTAAGGTTTGGTTTGGAAAAAACTCTCTTGATATTTCTCCACTAAGATTATTAAAAGAAAATTTTGAATGCTAGAAATTTTAGATGCAACTTCAATTTACATGCTTTCGTAGCATACTTTTAGATATATCATTGTTACAATTGCTTCTCTAAGATTAGATAAAGGATTGAGAATATTGTGGAATTCTACCAATGAGTTGTTTACAAAGAAATCCAATTGATTTAAGCTAAATATGTTAGAAAAAAAGCACTTAGAATGGTCACCAAAAAATCATTTTATATAGGAAAATATTTCGTAGATGTGTTAGTAGGCCCCTTTCATGTAAAATACTAGCTTTGAGATTGTCTATTGAAACATCAAAATCAATCAAAGTCGATATATTACAAAAAGATACAAAAATGGTGCTTGAAATATCATTTTGATATAGGGAAATCCCTTGTAAATTGGTGAGGAGGCGTAATTGTGGTTGGAAGGTTTTTTCAAGCAAGCGGGAATAATACCTATTAAGTCATTCATTGTTGCAGAAAGATGTTGCAAATACAAAAAGGAACAAAATTGATGGGGAATATTTGAACTTAAATTAATGAAACAAGAGAAACAATGAAGCTAAAGATATATAATTGCTAAGATGATGACTTAGGATATTTCCTTATAATTGAATATCAACCAACGAGAGAATGTTTAAACAAAATAGGGGTCCCAATTGAGGTAGGATGTTAACATGAAGTTCATTTTTTAAAAGATCAAGTGACTCTCTACTCTTTTGTATTCGTCAAAGATTATTTTCTCTTTTTTCCCCTAATGATGGGTGGAGTGTCCACCCAAAACATTGGGTTCTGAAGTTCTAACACAGTGTAATCCAAAAGCAAAGTCACAATGATTACCCACTGTGAAAATCTACATGCTCAAAGATCAAGTGACCTAAGAAGTGAAAAAATTTCGATGAAAGGAAAGAATGGACTTTGTAGGTCCATGGAAGTCACTTTGCTTTGCTTGGATGATGATGGCTATAGGTAATGACATTCCACTTACACAAGGGTTTGTCAAGATTCCCATTAGATAGGGAATGCTGGGGATCACTAGTGATGAGCTTCTTTAATTCCAAGAATGGTTGTTGATCATCATGAAATGAATGAGCAAAGGATGAGGAGGAGAATGAAACAATGAAGAGGAGAAACAATGTGGGAATAGTAAAGCTAAGAAAGGAAATTATCACGTTTCAAATGAAAATTGATATGTAGAATTCAATTGCAATTGTATGGAACTTCTCACAAGTATTTAAGGCAAAACACAATGACGATGTCATGGTGAAGGAGAATATGACAAATATATAATAGGTGGCTATTCTAGAAATTTCTCAGAATGCCATTTTTAGAAATTTCATCCCATTCTTGAGGTTTTGGGGATCTAATTCTTGTGATCTTTCAGCCTTATGGCTGAATACGAAATACTAATTTTTAGTAGCAAATATTTCACTTCTCTTCAACCCAATTCACAAGGCATTCCAAGAAAATAAATATCAAATAAGTGTAATTCAATGCAACAAGTTTTCATCCATTAAGGAACACTTCTCAAGCATATAATAGATAAAAAATAATGCACACTTCTCAAGCATATAATAGATATAAATAATAATTTATTACAATATATTATTATATTAGTAAATTTGCTTTTTATCTTTTAGATGTGTATTAAATCATTTAACAAATTCTACTCAATGTTATGTCAAATCAGCATGCATAACCGATGTTGGAGTCTACTCAATCATGAAAATAACATAAGTGTAAATTCAAATATGCAAGTACACAAAATTTGGTCAGATGAAACACTTTATACATACATACATATGTGTGTATAGAAAATTGGTTAGACAATTAAATTTAATAGGCCTATAGAAAATTTGGGCCATGTGAGATGGGTTCAAAAGACTTATTTTGAAGGTAACATTGATCTTTCCATTATTCTTTGTACTGCTAGAAATCATTCAAGTGACTTCAAAAAGGACCTGCCTTGTGATGTTTTTGAACTGAACAAGACATATCAATTGCAACCACATATTGCAAGAGTTCCAAAGCATGCTGCATCTTCAAAAGGAGAATGGGAGGCACAATGTCACTAGCACATCCACTTAACTTGTGTCCGGTGAACACCAATTACTTGTTGTTGTTTTCTTCTAGTTAAATGGGTTGTCTGACACAAACTGCCCATTATTCATGCATCAACTAACCTTTATCCATGCATCATCTACGAGTTTCTATCCGTTATATATATATATATATATATATATATATATATATAATGGGTAGAAACTCGTAGTTGATGCATGGATAACGGGTAGAAAGTCGTAGTTGATGCATGGATAACGGGTAGTTGATATATATATATATATATATATAATAACTTGTAGTTGATGCATGGATAGCGAGTATATATATATATATATATAATAACTCGTAGTTGATGCATGGATAACGGGTCATCCACTATGAGTTATCTACCCATTATCCATGAATCAACTACGAGTTATTATATATATATATATAATTGTTTATTTAGAATTTGGAATGACTGCCATAAAATCAATTTGGACGGTACACTTGTCTCATCCTCACGTAATTTAGGAAAAGCATAGGTGCTACTCCACCCCAAATTCTAAAATATAAACACCTATCAGTATAAATATTGGTCGACATCTTACCAACCAAATGCTTGTTAGCAATTGGTGCAACCATAGTTGGTCCTTAAATCAGAGAGATAATCACCTATGGTCATGATCAAATGGGTTCATGGCAGGTTTCCCATAACAATCGTCTCATTAAAGAAGTTGGTTTAAATAATGAAAACAAGCCTAAAGTGACTGCTTCTGCATCAAGTCATGACATGGAAATTCAATCAGAATGCATATGATTTAAGGACGTGGAATGTATAAAAGACAAAGAAACAAATGTTAAGAATGCAAAATATACAAAAGATAGAGAAATAAATTTGCAAGTACATGTTTCACAATATATTTTAGCAAAAGGCGACACGAATTATCCAAGGAATCCATTATGGAATGTAGTCATAGTTTCTATTGAAATGGTAGCTGAGAGAGGTAAATAATTATTTCCATATCGAGGATTACTACTTGATCAATCTAGGTTAGAACTTGATTTGCTGCCTTCTCCAATGGGGATTAGTGTAAAATGTCAAAAGACAACAATATGCAAGAAAAGGTTTACTGTTACTCAACTGGCCTTAGTGATCTACTCCATCTCTAGCTCCTCTATGTACCGATGTAGGTTTCCCTAATTGTAAAAAAATCAAGAAAAGCATTGACAAAATTCACGAGGAAGAGCCTCGACGTAGTCTTTGGCGCCCAACATGATAACTTTATTTTTCATAATGTGTTCCATCACTATTTGTATGTGGAATTAGCTTAGTTCCAGAAATATTTGGCCAGTCGTTAGAACAAGCTATGAATTACACCATCAGTTTGGATGGTATCAACGAGTTGTAGTTGATGAGGATAGAACTTGGTTATTGTGCACGAACTGTTTTCCAAAGTTGTAAATGGAATAATACTCCATAGCCCAACTTTAGGGACACTTGGGAATGCTTGATATTCATACGGTTAAACAATGACATCTCTTGTTAAAACAAAAGCCTCATTTTACAAGAGGTATTTCAAAGTCGGGGAGATTGTCCACGGTGTATAGTAAACACCACCCTTGATCTTCAAGTTGTGATCATCAATATGATAGAAAAGTTACATTGTGATGGTACATTCTGCCACAATGCCCTCCAATCATGCAAGGGAGAGTTTTCTATCCCATTTTTAATCCTCCTCGATTGACATGACTTAATCTTTCTCATAGAGATTAATAGCAGGGGGATTTATCTAAAAGCATTCATGTATAAGTTTCTTTTATGCTAAACCTGTAGAAAAGAAGATAATATGTTTTTCAAAAAATGGGCATGATCTAGACTAAGCCTATGTCTCTTAGAAATATTAGTTTCAAAGGCTAATTTATGATTTTCATCCAAACTTCATTAATTTCTCCTTAGTGATGGACTACCTAGTAGATTGACAGTCAGTTAACTTTTAGATCAAGGAAAATTTTAAGCAACCCTCCTAAATTTATATGTATAATAAATGGGTGAATCCCCGTGATACATGGGAAAGCGTGAAGGCTATTTTATCAATAATATATATAATTTCTTGGCGAAACTTTCACTGAATTATAGAATCTTGTAAAATATGGGCGAATCTTTCACCTAGAATTATAAAATCTTGTAAAATCATGACAAATATTTTATAGAATAATAAAACCTTGTAAATGTCTAGGCAAAAATTTCACATAATTATTAAATATTGTAAAATATTGGTGAATCTTTCACTGAACTACAAAATCTTGTAAAGTCTTGGAAAATTGGTTGAAATTTGACTTAATAAAATTTCCTAGATGATTTTGTATTCACTTTGGATTTGTCATGTACTTTTGAACTTGAACACCGTTTAAACAAAAACCAAGCTAATTCATTGACTTCACTCATCACAACTACTTGTATGCTACTAAGTTCAAACCTCCTTAAAGATATAATGTAGAGATAGTTTTCATGAATGTTTTCAATATACAATTAAGCACTCGATCAAATTTTGCAACTCGTTTTTCCCACTACACAGTGTACATCAATTGTCACAAATTATGTGGGACCTAACCATCCCCCTCAATAAAAAAAATACTGCTACAAAGAAACTAGTTGTTTAAAGCACTACTTAAAATAACATGCTTCAATAAATGGAAATTTTGAAACCCATATTGTTGGATATATCGGTTCAATAAATGGAAATTTTGAAACCCATTCTTGTTGGAATTGCTTCAATCATTGTCTCTCTATGTCCAATTAGCATTTTGTCATTTTTTGTGATTGTGAATGTTTTTTGTTTCCTTCGAAGGAAAAACCTTCAACATTGTTACTGCCAATTTATGGTGAAATTGCATTTATCTCACTTTGATCAATAGTGGATACTCTTTTATCATCCATTATATGGATATACGATTAATATTTCTTAAAAGAGTTGATATCTCTCTCATTGATAGATTTCTCAAAAGAGCTTCAATCATGAAGAGAACGTGGATCCTTGGATTGAGGCTTCTAAAAGTATGACAATAGATTCCTTTGTTTTGATGTTTTATTTCCATGATTGTTGTTTGACATCACACTAAATACTTCACAATTAAAATTTCAAATCGATCTAGAAACCAGAAGCAAAACTTGCACGAGAAAAATAATATATTTAATTAATACAATTCGTAACCCGTGCATTTTTACATGAGTCCTAGATGCTAGAAAATTTGAACCTAGTAACCTAAACCCGTCCATGATTAACTTCAAAATTAGACTAAAATCCATTAAGATAAATGAATTTTGATTTATTGTGTTAAAAACCTTATGCCATATTTACACCTTTCATTGCCAAAAAAGCCTAGTAGAAAAAGAGACATATTTGTAAGAACCAAGATTTAAAATATACAAATAAAAATGTGTGTGTGTGTGCGCGCGCGCGTGCACAATAATTGTATTAATTTGTTATAAATTTTGTAATAATTTAAACTTCAAAAGTAAAATATTGGGCGAGGAGGGTGTTAAGATGAAATATGAGACCACAAGAAACCACATTGGATAGGGTAAGGAAGACACTGGATGTAAATAAGGGTGACTAGATAGGACAATGTAATGTCCCCACTTTAGAGGCTCCATGTTCATCTCCCTAACCCATTCAATCCCATGGGTTCAAGAAGAAATAAATTAAATTAGCTCGGAATAATATTAGTCCATGGTTATTTAATTTAATTTAATTAAACTTTAGAGAAATGTTATGGTTCTTAATTTGTAAATATTTTGTTATTATTTAATTTTGTAATGAGTGGATATGCTTAGGTGGCCCAGGAGGGCGCATAAGAGAGCTTGTGGACCGAGGGTGAAAACATGAAGTTGGGTAACCCTTTTTGCTTGTTTTTTGACAAACAAAACTGAAATTTTTTATATTTTTCAACTTCAACCCTTTTAAACCCATATCTCCCTTAGGAATTACACCTTGAAGTAAACACAAATGTTTTAGAGAATTAAATTAGCTTCGTAATCATATTTTTTAAAAAAAATTTTATGGACATATCGTGGGAAAAATTTGGTGCTCACCAACGATATATACCTTAAAATTTTAGGTATGGATAGTGAGCGACATGCGTGAGCACTAGTTTTTTGAGAGATGGTTATTCATTTTAGGGAAAAAAAATTGTATGTTCATAATATACACACGTTGCACTTGTGCGTGGACTATATTTTGAGGCTTTTAAGACTTGGGAACTATTTTTTATTATTTATCGAAATAGCATATGTTCAGAAAATGGTGCCTTGTCGAAACATGTTGGTGACCTTCAATTTTATTTTTAATGTGACTCTTATTGAAAAAAATAAAAGTACCCTTTTGAAGAGGACAATGCAATTAAGATCTCTGTGAAGATTTCAAATTCTTTGGTGTTGTCTTTGTTATGATATTGAATTTTCATTCCACGTGATTTTCAGAACAATAAAATTCTTAAGGGATAAGGTTTAGAATTTTTTTATTAATAAATAGAAATTCAAATCAAAATGAAACAATTATTATATCATTGGAAACTAGATTCAGAGATGAATCCATTGCTACCAAGTCCGAAAAATAATCTTTAAAATTTGCAGGGGTTTGGGCTTGCTAAAATTGCAGGTTCCAAAAAGATGTAGGAGATTTTTGCAGATTTTGTTGATCATGAACTCTCGACCGAGAAAATATCTTCCAAAGTCTCGGTCGAGGGTTTAGTTCAAACTCTCATCCAAGATTTTTTTTTTTTTTAAATACAACGTAGTGATTGGTTCAAACTCTCACAAACTCCTGGCCTATAGTTTTTTAAACTCTTGGCCTAGAGTTTGAGGTTGACTTTTTCTCGCGTGTTCATCCACACACACTAGTTTTTTTCCACTCCATTCTAAAAAAAATTACCCAAATTTGTGTTTTCACCCCCCAATGAGTTGTCATCCACAATGGAAACTAGAAGAAAAGCAGAGAAAATCCACAAAGCCACTAAAAAGATGGAAGACACAATAAAAGTAGGAAAACTCAGAAAAGCAGAAAGCAGAAGCAAAGAAGGAAAGTTCATAAAAGCATTAGAAAGTAGAAAAACAGGAAAATCAATGGAAAAGCATGAAAGCAGAGAAAATCTAGGAAAATCAAGATGTTTCCAAAAGAAGAAAGCAGAGCAAAGAAAAAAGGAAGCAAAGCAAGGAAAAAGAAGGTAAAATCTACATGAAAAAAATTAGTCACTAAGGGCACCTTGGTTGAGGTGGATGACCACATTCATTGCATCTGGAAGTAAATTCATCCTATAAAAGAAGGTGGTGCACCCCCTCTCACATATTTTGATAGTTTTTTTATTGCATTGAGAGCTCTGAAGCTTCTCAGAGTTGGTAGATGTGCCCCTAGTCATAGTTGGGTGATGTGCCCCATCTGATCATCAGTCTAGTGAATGTTTAGCTTGGACATGAGGTGTAAGGAATTCAACCCTGCTCATTGAGTTATTTTTAGGTCCATATTATTATCAGATTCATGCTACTTGGTTCAGACTTGAAGATCCAGTCCATTGCAGCAATTTCCTTCAATGTTTGTCTTGATTATGTTTTTGGAAGATGATAGCACCCCCGGTGGTATCTGTTGTTGAATATGAGATTTGTAATGCAAAATAAACTCTCTGATATTCAATATGCTGCTACGGTTTTCAGTTCTGCAAATAAGTTCTTCTTATATTAATGAAATTTAGTACCTATGCTCGTTACAATGCAAAAATTGACTAGTTTTCTAGAGATTGCATTGGAATGAATTATGTAAGTCCAATTGTCACTATGTGAGTTTTTGTATATTATTAAGTCTCTTTTAAATCCAACCAAATATCTAGTTCTAAAATTTGTGACCCTCTAGGGTCATTTGGAATTGGCTGGAAGTTAACTAGTTGAGCAGTCCTAGGTAGCACACTTATTTTTCTGGCCTCCAAAACCCCGTCTGGTCAAGTATAAACCTTTGTATCATTGTTGTACCATGGTGGGATAGTCCATTTATCCTCCCATAGGTATGATTAATTCTAGTGAGCACCAGAAGCCTTGGGTTTCCACAGAAGTCCCAGGGAAATTGCCTTGAAGCCTTGGGTTTAGCCCAAGGAGTCTACCCGGGCGTGAAGCACCCATAAATGTTCCATTGTCGAAGTATTGGCTTGTACTCACCTTATTTGCAGCTTTAGCAGGTCCTAAAATTCATATTGGGAGAATTTGGGAGAGACTAGTGATGTTTGGGGTTTTTCCTTTTGAATTCTAGTCAAACTAGCTAGTCCTTGTTCCTAGCCCATCCATTGTGTGTTCGAATTTTTCAAATCTCGAGTTAGTGTACCTATAATCAGTTTGGGTACATTACAGACAACCTTGTTGTTAAGACTAATATTTTGGAGCACTAAAAGGTCATATAACAAGGAAACCTAGCTATCACTTAGTCATAGGGTTCATTGCCTTTATTCTCCGACTTGGTCATTGTGGCACTTATGAAGTTTAGTATTGGATATGACTGCCTTATGCTCCTTCACATGGAAACCAAGTTTAACCTCCATATATGTCTTTGTGCAACTCATTCATTCTTTGGAAGCCTTGGCATTATGAATTTATAGGTGAAACGATGGGAAGGCATGTGTGGGATTAACCAAGCCATCCCATACAACCCAGGCCTTCAATCATTACATCTTAGATCAATTTTGAATTAGGTCTTCTCTGGTGAAGATGTAGAGGGGTTTTCCAGTGAGCTTTGTTTATCTCAAAACTTTCTAACCCTTTGGTCCTCAATTATTCATATGGTCTTATGGTGATTTAAATACCCATCACTAGCTTCTTCTTTGAAACATTAGCTCAATGAGAAAGGCACTCACAAAAATAAAATGAAAATGGTGAAGATGTGTGCTTCTCGTAACCATCACAACACGTGTGTTCATTGCAAGATCACATGTATGCATGGTGCTATAAGGAGGTGTGAAACTCATTGTGATGACCACGAGGACAATATATCTTCAGTATTACGAAAATTGGAGAGATGGAAGAGAGATTGGGATGTGAATGACAAAAATCAAAGGAGACGAGAAGTCAATTAATTTCTAGATACAAGCATAACTAGTCAAGCAAAATAGTAAATTGGTTCTTTTCAAATTTGAAATAGAATTTCAGAAATAAATAATAGAGGAATAAAAAAAAAGTGAAGGAATTATGATATATTCCATTATTTGGAGTTGGAGTAAAGGCCCAGATTCAATTCAGTTTCACATGAAGCATCACTAGGCTCCCCCTAATAAGCTACCATTAAGGGAGAATCATATTTTGGACTCCAGAGAACAAAGGAAAACAAGATTCATCCCTCATGGTTTCATTAGTAGGTCAAAAGAGAAGTAGACATCATGGATTATATCTATTTAATCAATTATGCAATGTTGTATAGTTTAGGTTTAGGTTTAGTGATAACATGAATTTGAGTTTGATATTAGGAGAATCTAAACACTAATGGAAGGATTCATGAAATATTTATAAATAATAAGTGAACCACTATTAAAATCTATTATGAATAATAAGCAGATTACTATTAAAATCTTTGTGCTTGTGCATTGTAAAAAAACTATGTTAATTAAATTGAATAGTTAACAATGAAAAAATGGATTTGTTTGACAAGATTGCTTTCACTGTTTCATTAAAAAAAAGCAAAATCAAAACCAAGATTCATGTTTTAACCAAACTTTAGTTTAACGCCATTATACTAGCAAAATAATGTATCTTAAGAAGATCTAAGATAAAACAAAGCATTTTAGAATTAGAATTATGGACTTTGTCCTTATGGTCAATTAAGATAATAAAGTTGTAACCATTTTATTTTTTATTAATATATCAAATATCAATTTATAAAAAAAAACTAAATTATATAATTTATTAACAAATAAAAAAAACGTTTCCAATTTTAAATATCTTAAAAAAATTATAAAAAATTAATTATATAAAAAAAAATCATAATTAATCATAATAAACATGACAACCATTTAAGAAATACTGATTTTTTAAATTTAACTAACACACACACAGATATATATATAACCATTCTATTTTTTATTAATATATTAATTTTTTTTTTAAACTGAAACGGGTAATTTATTGAAAGTGTCACCGGTTGGGCCGTGGCCTAATCAACCTTCAATACAATGATTAAAGAGTCAACTTAAACTTGTTACAACATTTCTTATTTTAACAAAATTCAAGACTACGGAATCAGGCTCCACTTAGGTTCTTCATCATTAATGCTGAAAACACCTTGGGCCAGTAGGCAGGCCAAGTTTGCCTTTGCATCTACTTCCTTATTTGATCCACGTAGAATATGAAAAAAGAGGGATGAGGAGAAGCCTTGCAGCACATACCACAAACTTTGTAATGTCTTGTTGAGTGTCGGGTTGCTGAAGAGGTCATCCGAATTTAGGATCTTAATCAGAATTTCAGAATCACCAAACACTTGTATTCATTTAATGTCGTTTCCCTGAGCAATCTGACAGGATTTTAATAGCCCGAGGATTTATGCGTGGTTGTTGGTTCTCTTCCCTAAACCCCAGCTGAAGCTATTGACTCGGTTGCCATCCGACGAGTATATTACTCCACCTGCTCCTGCAATCCCGGGATTGCCTTTAGAGGCACCATCAAAAAAGATTGTTGCTTTATCCTGAGACTTCCATCAGTCTTGAAAATCTGCGTCCTTGTCTCTTAAGCGCCATCTTGGCTTGATGGAGGGTCGCTCAGTGTTCTTTTTTCTATCTCAAAAAATATAAGTGCCTAGCCATTTCTTTTCTTTAGGGAGGAACTCGATTTGATTCTTGAAGGAATGGTTTGCCACTGTTTCGAGAAGTAATGCTTTTACTTTGACAGCCACCTTCAGGGGATGTTTCATATTGCTATTGAAGATTCTGTCGTTCCTGGAAAGCCATACGTTCTAGCACAGAAATTTGGGGATGGCCTGCCATATTCTACTCCAAATCGACTTGCTGTTGATTGCATGAGGATAATGCATTTTACAAGAGGAGAAGAGAGCAACTATGGTAAGCTACGATGGAGTGTTTACATTGAGGCCGTGAAGGGAGGAGGTCCAAACTTCATGGGCGAAGCTGCAATCAACAAATAGGTGATCTGCACTTTCAAGAGCGTTGCAGCATAAGGAACATCTATAGGGGCCTATCAAGCCTCGTTTTAACAGATTCTCTCCAGTGAGCACTCGTTTGTGCATCAGAGTCAAGAAGAAGAAGTTGATTTTGGGAAGACTTAGTGGATCCCAAACTTGCTTCCATAAGGACAAGGATGTAAAGACGGTTGCTGTGATTGGAGAATGGCAAACCCTTGTGCAGTAGTATGGAAACCTTTTTGTCCCCAACCCCACCTGTCCACCGATTTTAGATGTATCGATGCCATACCCGTGAGCGCTGTTAAAAGGGGTTCTTTTTGAGCTTGAAGATGATTTGGGAGTCGAGATAAGTTCTAGGCCTTCCAATTCCCGGACTCGTCCCATGTAGAAATATCAGCAAGAGAATGGAATCCATGTTGTTTAAGCTAGGATCGGGCTTCATGAAAGTCTTCTGAGCTGTCCAGGGGAGCTTTTCCCATGATTTTGTCAAGCCACAACAAAGTGTGCTTCCCATTGCCAGGGATGTAGAACAAGTGTTGTTGAAATAAGTCCAGCCCCCTTCGACAAAGATTCCAGATTAAAGTCCCTTTGGAGAGGGTTTCAACCTTTAAATTTCGCAGAGAAGCACCTTTAAGGTATTTTTTTTCTCAAAACTTGGCTAACAGGGTGTCTGCTGTGTGAGAAGATATTCCAGAGGATTTTTCCACCCAAGGCGATGTTGGCCAGCCCCAGATCTCTTAATTGCAGCCCTCCTTCTGAGGTAGGGCGTTTGACTGTATCCCATCCAACTAAGTGAAATTTTTTGAGATTTCCTTTCCCACCTTGCCAAATAAAGTCTCGGATCGGCCTGGAGATTTGATCCGTGATCAGCTTAGGAGCCAGGAGGAATGAAGCCTGGTAAATTGGCAAAGAGGATGGAACCGACTTAATTAGAATTAGTTTCCCTGCACCGGTGAGCCATTGACCTCCCCAAGCTTTGATTTTTGTTTTCATTTTGCTTGTTACTTCGACCAACAAGGATAACTTGGTGGGGCCTAGAGTTAAAGGGAGCCCGAGGTACTTGATTTTTTCCTAGGAAGCAAAGCCCGAGAATCCCAAGAAGTGTGCTATTTACTGCATAGTGAGATGATCTATATTCCAACCATACACTGCACTTTTTTTTATTGTTGATGAGTGCTCCTGAGATGCTGCAGAAATCATGGAGGATCTCACTAAAGGTATTGGAAATCTTGATGGAGGCTCCACCCAACAGAAGGGAGTCATCAGTGAATAAGGCATGATTGATTGGGTCTAAGCCTTTCGAGAGTCTAATTCCTAGAACTACCCCTTCTTTTTTTGCTGCAGTTAGTTTCCTGCTTAACGAATTAGTCATGAGGATGTACAGGAAGGGGGAGAGTGGGAAGCCTTGCCTTATCCCCCTCGAGGCTTGGAAGTAATTAGTCGGTCTGCCATTCACTAACGGGGCTATCCAAGGCTTATCTATGCAGTATTTTACCAAATTAACAAAGTCAATACTAAAACCAAAGGACAACAAAACTTTATAAAGGTAAAGGTAAGAGTGCTTTACCCGGTCGAAAACGTTTGTCATATCTAGCTTGATGAGCATCCCTGCTCATGCCTTTGGTGACTGGAATGAATGGCTTCTTGCACCTGGATTACATTGTCTAGGATATGCCTTCCTTGAATAAATCCACCCTGGGTGGGAGAGATGAGATTCCTGAGCATGGGTTTAATTCTGTTTGCTAGAAGCTTGGACAGAATTTTGTAGGAGGCATTGTAGAGCGAAATTGGCCTGAACCTATCAAAAGTGCCCGGGTTCACTTCTTTGGGGATTAAGGAGAGGAAAGTGGAGTTAGTGCTTCCTCCCACTTTGGATTTTTGCTGAAAGCCTCTTATCATTCTCAACAAATCGGGTTTAATAATATCCCAGCAAGTTCTATAAAAGTGTATTGAAAACCCATCTGGCCCAGGGGCTTTGTCATGCTCCATGAACCAAATGACTCTGCAGATTTCTTCTTCTGTGAATGGTTTCAAGAGGACTGAGTTTTCCACCCTACTTATTATGTGAGGGATGTGAGAGAGAAAATCAGAGATGGCTTCCTCACTACCATCACTGTCGTCTTTATACAGCTGCTGAAAGTGAGATTTTGCTGCCACTTTGATCTGTTCAAAGCCTTTGAAGACAGTCCCATTGGAGGTTGCAATTTCTGAAATATGATTTCTGGAAAGTCTTGCTCGGTATTGTCTATGAAAGAAAGGCGTGTTTCTATCTCCTACCTTTAGCCATAGACTTCTAGACTTAAGTCTCCAAAGATCTACCTCTTGACAGAAGGAGTGGAATGTGTTTATTTGGGCAGCTTGTTCTTTTTGGATTTCTGAAACAGTGATCTCCTTTCCCTCCAGATTCATTTGCAGATCTTCCAAATGCTGTACTGCCTCTTTCCTATGACTAGTAGGGGAGATAATGGGTTTTTTAACCCAATCTTTCAGGGCTACCTTCGTAGCCTTCAACTTCTGCTCCCATACAAAGCTAGGTGACCTTATCACTGGAGTGTACCAAGCTGTAAGGACAGTTTCCCTAACCCCTTCTTTTTCTATCCAAAGAGGACTGAATCGGAAGGGGATAGGACCTAGATTTTCTTCTTCTTCTAGCTGTAAAAGAATTGGTTTATGATCTGAGGTCAGCTTTGGTAGGATTTTCATGGAGACCAACCTTTTTTCCATCAAAAGGGAATTCTGAACAAGGAAACGGTCCAGGCGAGCAGCGATGTGATCAGCTCCAATTCTGTTATTAGTCCAAGTGTAGAGTCCTTTCTTGGGCTTGAAGTCGAGGAGGTTCCAGTGATGAGTTAACTCCTCTACAAATGGCAGCAATTGGTCCCTGCCACTATTGCCTCCTCTCTTTTCTTTCGGTTCAAAGACAAGATTTAAATCCCTTGCTATTATGATATTCTGAGGGGAGTAAAGTTCTAAGAAATCTGAAAGGGTTTGCCAACATTCTTTTTTATCAGAGAAGAGGACGGGAACATAGAGATTGAAAAGCGAGAAGGTGAGCTTGCTTGCGGTGTGTCTAAGTGATGTGAAGATCCAGTGTTGTGTCTCAAAAGAGATTTCTAAGTGAAAATTTTCCTCCGCCCATAGAGTTGCTAGGCCACCGGAAGAACCTCTTGCACTAATGGCCTTCCCAACAGTTTTCTTCCATTTTTTTACTGATCTCAAGAAGGGTGTCCCCTTCAATCTTAGTCTCGTGGAGCATGAGGATCTTGGGGGATTCTATTTTCAGGAGGTCTTTGACTGCGTCAGCTTTCAAGGGATTCCCCAAGCCTCTACAATTCCAAGAGACTAAGCGCATTATTTATTGGGATTAGAGAGGGATGAGCCCCCTTAGAAGGCCTTGTCTTGGTATTTCTTTTGATGGACATTTCAATGATGGATTGGATGCCTTGCATTTTTTTCCTCTCCGCCTCTTCTGCTCGTGCTTCTTTGTGAGATTTCCTCCTAACTCTTTTTGAGGGTCTCTCAAAGCACTCATCTTCCGAGGACCCAGAGACTTCTTGTGGCTTCTTCCTTGTAATTTCTGCATAGGAGGGTGAGGAGGAAGTTCTTGTTGGGGAGCCAAGAGGGGATTTCTCTACAATGACGATCTCCGGCACGGGTGGAAGGGATTGCTGCTCAATCTCTTTGATTACTGCTTCTAGAATTTCAGCTGTTGTGGTGAGAGTTTCAACAGGAATTTTCGAGGCCTCTGCTATTGGATGATCTTTACTGCCTTCTCCTTGAGACTGCCTAGTTTTGGTAGGACCGGATCCCATGGATGCTTCTTTTCCTTTGTTTCTGTTGTTTGACTTGGCCGAGGCTGTTTTGTGAGCCTTGGTCCATTGTTCTCCTTTTGTTTTCTCCACGTCTTCCTCAATATTTTTTTTGCAATAACGTGCGAAGTGACCGTAGCTGTGACAGTACCTGCATTTGAATGGTAGTTGTTCGTAATCCAGCTCTTGGATGTAGGACCAGTCTGCTACTATTAATTTTATTGCTTCAGGTAATCCTATTTCCAAATCAACCTCGACACAAATTCTTGCACAAGAATACTGATCCTTTCTTTCTGCTCAATCAATGTATTTTCCAAGGGTGTTGCCTATGGATTCTAATGATTTCGGGTTCCAGCAGTGCAAGGGTAAATGGGGGAGACGCACCCAGACTGGGACTGCCGACGACATAGCTTGTGTAGGGTCAAAATTAGGAGTCCATTTGTTCAAGTACAGACCCCGAGGGCCCATAAAATAAGATATGTTTCTGAAGATTAAGCTTCTGTCTTCTACAGTATCAAAGATGAACACATAGAATCCCTTACCTACAAAATAAATTCTGATGCCTTCTTTGACTAACGGACGCCAGTTCCGCTGCACCCACGCATCCACTGCTTTGGGGGAGGGCCAAAGGCCTGCAAATTATCCAATAAGACCACCTTCTGCTAGATTTAGTGCCGAACGACAGGTTTCTTCAGTTGGGAGGGCGACGGTGGGGATATTGTCCATCTTCTTTATGAATTTTTGCTGAGACTCTGCCGCTGGACGTTTACCGCATGCTGCAATCAGGGATCTGAAGGCCGTAAGTTCCAGTGGGAGAGGAGGAGGAGCCTCGGGGCCCCCTCCTGGGGCCATGGCGAGGAAAACAAAAGAGTAGGTCCAGTGGAGGCGCACACCAGGGAAGGTCGCGCGAGCAGGTTTCTTGGAGCCGTATTTTTGTTTTTTAAATAAAGATTGGAAAATGAAAAAAAAATCAAAAGTTAATATATTAAATATTAATTATTGTTCAAAAATACAATTATTTTATTTATTAACAAATAAAAAGAAAAAGAAAAAAACTTCATTTCCAAATTTGAAAATCTTAAAAAAATATAAAAATAATTTTATGAAAAAACTAAATTAAAAATAATCTTAATATACATAACAACCATTTAAAAAGACAAATAATCATAATAGACATAACATCCATTTAAGAAAGATGGACTCTTTAAATTTAACAAAAATATGTATTATTTTTTCCTACAATTCAATCAACAAACCAATAAAATCAGAATTTAAACTATGGACTTTTCTTATCTCTAAGACAAGTGACAAGTGGGCTTAACTCTAAATTATCAAAGGGCAACAACATCAACACCATAATGTGTCGGCCTACGATAGATACAATAATTCAAGTAAAGATTATATATATCTCTACACGTATATTTCTATTTTCTTCACAATTAAAAAGCTCAATATTTATTTTCTCCACACTTAAACACTCTCAAAATGTAAAGACCAAGGTATGAGCGCATCGTGGATATGAATTCTGATATAATTAATGCTCATGCTAGCAAAATATTTGATAAGGAAACAAGGCATTTAGATGTTAAGTGAAGGAAAGGTGCATGCAAACCAAGTGGAAGCCATGATCATTTTTCACAAGTGGACATTTTCCACAAGTGAACAGTGAGAGTTTTAAACAACACTTGATATTGATTTTTTTTCTATATTATTTCTCTCAAATCATTATATACTATATTATGGAGCTTTCATTTTATAAATTATAAAGTGTTCATGGAGAGTAGAATAGACGGTGAATGGGTGCATTGTTAAGGCATTCTTTGTGTTAAATCATCGGTTTGAAACTATGGAGCTACTAGCTTAAAAAAAATAATAATAATATACATTATAACGAATTACACTCCTTATTCTTTACAGAAACGAAACCCCGATTGAAAAGAGTAAAACGAAAGTAATGACCCAACATATTCGAACTTGGATACAAATGAGATCCCATTTCTTTTGAAAGCAGACAACATAGATAGAGATAATTGGAAATGAGTGGGAATATGAATTAGCATCAGAGTGGAGGGATAATAGCTGCACCGTTTCTACCACTATTCTAGGGGCTTCTTAGATGGATGTGACAAATATAGATTCCTTTACCTAGCCCAAATTTCATTACATTGTTGGAGGGCCATCCCGAAATCAGACACCAACATGTTATTACTAAAATTTTTAAAAGTACAATACAAGTTTAATAATTTCACATTTTGTTTTACTTAATATATATATTTTTAATTATATATATTATCCAAGAAAATCAGTGGAAACACACAACCCTAAAACTAGTGGGAACTATTAGATTTCTTAGGTAACATACTAGGAATTTTGCTCCAAATCACCTAGCATATCTGCTTGAAAAAAATGATCGAGACTCTAGGTGCAAAACTCAAATGTCCTAGAGAAACATAAACTGAAAAAAGATGAGCATACATTATCTGGAACAAATAAAACAAGACGAACATACATAAATGAAATTGTTCGTATTCATAAAAAAAATTAAGGAGACTACCAACAAGCGCCTGATCTGAACTGCATGTGAATGATGGACATTCCAAGTTAAAAAAAACAAATACCATCGTAGATATTTCACCAAAAATCACATGAATAAGATTACCTTGTAATTACGAGCATGGATTTGTTGAATCTGTTATGGTGTATGCATTATCAAAGCCAAAATCAAACTTTCTTCAAGCCCATGGAAATGCACTAATTTCAAAATGATCAAATCAACAATGAATGCATTGAAGAAAAATCTACCCCTGCAAGAAATGACAAAACAATACTAGAAAAAGATCGTATATCTAATATGTAACACTTAAACATAAAAAACAAAAAAGTGTTCACAATGGGAATATAAATCTTGATTTATAGAAAGATAGAGCACCAAATAACTCTTTGCTAAAATTGAGGTAAATGAGGGCTCTAGAAACTACCATTGCTTGAAGTCAAGGTGAACGTGGGCTCTAAAAACCACCATTGTTGGAAATGAAGGGCGAATGGAGCTCTAGAAATTGTAATTATTATAAACTAGGGGTGAATATTAGTTTAAGGGAAAAATTAAGTGAGCTAAAACCATTTTCCCTACAAATATGGAGAGGCTAAGCATTTTTGGAATATTATATTTTAAATAAATAGTGAGCTAATTAATAATAATTATAATAAACTCCTATATAAAAAAATCACGCGTTGAAAATTCAAACCTCTTAATTTCGCACATGGATGAAATTTTACCTCTAAAATTTTCCATGATTTAGATTAGGGTTTTCCAAAACCATATGTAAACTTCTTGAAGAAACTCATAACTAATTAGAACTACTATCATGGCACAACAAAGAGAGGGATTGCAACCAAGAGGGTATTGATTTCTCTTTCATTGTCCATACTTTGCTTTTCTATTATATTTGACATTTTTGTTGAAAGCAATGCAAACACATTGAAGTGGAATTACTATTTGTTTTTTTCTTTTAGAGGTATATTGTTGATATTAAATTTAAGGATCCATAATTTGCTCAATCTGTCGAAACTTTGTCTGCCAATTTTTTTGTAAAAATATTCAAATTTCTAAGGACTTTATATAGTTTTTAAATAATTTTGTCGATTTTTAGAGTTACAAAAAATTGTCCATCGAATTTGGGTGAATCATTTTTGAAAAAAAAGAAAATCGATGATATTTTTTTGGAAAAAAAGGTTGAAAAATAACCCATGGGCTAAATTTCGCCCTTAAAATTTTCCCTATTTTATTCTATTACCACATTAAAAGATCCAATCAAATTTAGCACTATTCAGTAATTACATACATATCATCATGTTACACTTATCATTGATCATTTCAAGTCCAAGTTGTTGTCTCACTTCTTTTTATTTTATATAATTGACTTTGCTATCTTTATATGGTTTGTATGGTTTAAAAAACATCAAAAATAGTTTTGAATGCTTGCAAGTGCACAACATATCTTTGATTTTTTTTTTATTTACACAAAAGTTTAAAGAAATTGTTATCATTAAATGGAACACTCTTCAATAATATAAAAAATCATTAATGATTCTTACATCCTCTCATCACTTAAATATATTTGATTCTATATCTTTATGAAAAACAAATCTTCATTTGAATTATTCATATAGATGTAGCAAAATTTCCTTTATTATTATTATTTTTATAAGTTTTCATTTTATATAAATAAATGATTTCTTTATTTTCCAATAGGAAAATATCCATGACTTTAAATAAAAAGTGATTGTGGACTTCCCTCTTAGGGGCTTCATTATATATAAAAAAAATATTACATCATTGTTTGTCAGTTCATGAGTTTGAATGCCTTTTAGGCTACATAGAGAAAATAAAAAACAGCTCTTCATCTCTGTAAGCTGATGAATTTCTTGGAATTTCTTGCTGTCCGAATCAACTGTCTGTAACTAGATGTCCATCATATGATTAAATTCTGGCTGATTGTTGGAGAGACCTGTTATCTCAAGTCTTCCAGGAGGTAAGACTAGAGCTAGTTTTGAAAGATAATCGGCTTCAGAGTTTAATTCCCGATATACATGTGTAAACTGGATATGGACAAAACTTGAAATCAGATCTTTGATTGCAAAGAGGAGATGCTGAAGATGTGGTGCATTTATTTGAATTTTTCCGTTTGCCCAGTCAATAGTCATTTTAGAGTCTCCATACATTTGGATTTGCTTCAAATGGTTCTTTGATGCAACCATCAGAGTAGCCCATAACGCTGCTAATTCTGCCTTGTTGTTGGAAGCATGACCTGGAGCATACTTGATGAGCCACTTCTTAGAGTTTCATAAATGGATGATTCCTCCAGCTCCTCCCAGTGAAGGGAAGCCCTGACTAGCTCCATCAAAGTAGGCCCAAGGGATGTCTGGGTTGATGGATGGTTGTGCGAGAACTCTTGGCTGCTTTTCCGACAGTTGAGTCTTGAATTCTCTAGATTTCTGCACCAACAACATTACAGAGATGTTTGGGGGAATGAATGTGTCTTGAAAAATCATCTTGTTTCTAGCTTCCCAGATAGTAAAAATGAAAAGGGCAGGATAGGCTTGAAATAAACATACTCTGCGGTCGTTCCACCATTCCATTACATTCTTTTCCACTGAGCTCTGTTGCATAGGGGTTGCATAGTTATGTTTTTCTGTTGAAGTCCTCCATACATAATCTGCATATGAGCAATGGCAAAATAAGTGTGAGATGGATTCCTCATTTATGTTGCATAGTACACATCTTCCAGGCCCTTGAAATCCTCTTTTCTATAGATTATCCCAGGTGAGTAGTTTATTGCTTAAATCCAGCCATAGAGAAAGGATGGTCTTTAGGGGGGTAGAGATTTTCCAAATTTTTTTCCACCAGGGCCGGAGGTCTTCCCTTGCCACTATGTTGATAGCAGCTTCATAGCCTATCTTGGCAGAGAACGAGCCATCCTTATTATTTTTGGTCCAAACCAATTTGTCTGACTCACTCTCTCTTAGGTGGATGAAATCCTTTTTTAGGAGGTTAATGTAACGGGACCATTCTTCTTCCTGATCTCCTCCCAGACCCAATTGAGTGGTTGTTTTCCATCCTCCTCTACTTCTTCTTCCATTTAGAAGTTCGCATGCATTGTTCACTGTGAAAATGTTCTTGGCATGCAGTACTCTAATTAAATCAGCTGACAATCTGTAATGTTCTCCTGCCCCGACCCATGGATCCTCTCCAATTCGAAAGCATCTCCCATCTCCTATTTTCCATGCCACCCAAGTTCCAATTAGTGGAAAGGCTAGCACCAGTGCCTTCCAGCCTATGGAATAGTTCTTAAAATTTTTGTTGGGTTGCCTGAACCATTCAATAATGGTGAGAGGATGAAAATATTTGGAGAGTAGGGATTTACCCCACAGTGAATTTGGAGATTCTACCAATCTCCAAAGAGTTTTAGCTGCTAGGGCCTTGCAGAATAGGTCAGGGTTTTTGACCCCCTAGCCACCAAGAGACTTAGGATTAGAGATGGTTTTCCAACTAACCAAGGGGATTCCTTCCCTTTGTTTGCTGGTTGTCCACAGAAAGGAGAAACATTTCTTCCTTATTTTGACTAGAATCCCTTTAGGAATATATGCTATCGAAGTCCAGTACACTGGGATGCTTTGAAGGACCGATTTCAGTAGGATTAACCTACCTCCTCTAGAAAGAAAAGGATTTTCCCATAGGGAGATTCTATCTTCAATTTTTTTGTAAATCCAGAGCCAGTCCTGGAAGGCATATGCATTAGGTTTGAGGAGGAATCCAAGATATTTCAGACCATCTGAAGGAGGTGTTAAGGGGAAAGGCGAGACTTGAGCTAAAACAATTTTTACAGTCTCTGAAAGATTGTTGTAAGCCAGCCTGGATTTTTCAGTATTGATAACCATTCCTGTGGCCTTTTTATAGAGTTCCAAGATATTTGAAAAGGTATTAAAATTGCTCAGAGTGCCTTCTCCAAAGAGTAGAACATCGTCTATGAAAAGGGTGTGAGTCAAAGTAACATAGGATGAGATATTGATTCCTTTTATGGCCCCTTCTGAGCTGGCTTTGTGCAGTAATCGGCTTAAGGCATCAATTACCAGTAGAAAGAGGAAAGGGGACAGAGGGAAACCCTATTGTATTCCCTGCGAAGGTCGAAAGAAGGATGAAGGGGATCCATTTATTAGTACTGTGTAAGAGGTCGAATGTATGCATCCCATTATCCAATCTACCAAGGGTAAGGGCAGACCTATCTGTATTAGCAGAAGCTGGAGGAAGGTCCAGTTGACTCAATCATAGGCCTTGGAGAGATCGCGCTTCAGAGCCAAGGCTGGTAATTTATGTTTATTGATGGAGTGGAAAGCTTCTTGTGCTATAGACACTGCATCGTAAATTTGGCGGTTGAAGAGAAAGCCAAATTTTTCTTCAGTGATTATCTTGCTGAGGACAGGTTTTAGACGAAGAGCAATTACCTTGGAGATGATTTTGTAAATCATGTTGCAGCAGGCTATGGGTCTGTAATCATCGAAGGTTTCACCTTTTTGTTTTTTGGGGATTAGGGTTATGAAGGTTGAGTTGAAGGTTCCCAATATTTTTCCCGAGCTTTGGGATTCTTGGACGACTTTGAGTATGTCTTCCTTCAGGAGGTCATAGAAACCTATAAAGAACTCTACGGTAAAACCATTAGGTCCTGGGCTCTTCCCTTTGTGAAAAGAGTGAAGTATTACATGGATTTATTCCTCTTTTACTACATCTCCTAGATCAAGTTTCATTTCTTCAGAGATGAGAGTGGGGAAGAGATTTATTACCTCTAGGATTTCTTCTATCGGGCATCCTGGAGGGGCCGTGAATCGAGCCTTGAAGTGATCTTCCGCTGCTTTTTCCTTCTCCAGAAAGGTTTCTGCCAGGTTTCCATGGTCGTCCTTGACTTCCAGGATGGTGTTAGTGTTCTTTCTATGATCTGCAAAGCGGTGAAATAACTTTGTGTTCTTTCCCCCTTCCTTTATCCAAAGAGCTCTGCTCTTCAATCTCCATAAAGCTTCTTCTTTTGCCAACAGGGCCGCCTTCTTTCCTTCTAGCGTTTTTCAGGGTGAGTAAATGCTCATTGGAGAAAATTCCATTGAGCTGTGAATTGTGCAGATCTCTCAGCTTGAATTCTATTTCCTTGAGGTCCCGACGGTCATTTTCCTCCTGCTCCTTTCCCCATGCTTTGGATAGGGTTTTTAAACGAGATAAGTTGTTGTCAAACTGTTTCATGAATGAGGTAAAAGGGGAATGCGCTAGGGGACACCAATTGTCTTTCACCAGCTTGCGGAAATCTTCATTTTCTAACTAGGAGGGCTTGAACCTGAAAGGAGCTGGAGGTTTTTTTCCGGTGTAGTGATAGATAGAGTTATAGGTCTATGATCAGAGGAGCCTTCGACTTCCACAGAGGAGCGGATGATGAACCTTAACTGGTACAAGTCTTCCGAAATAAGGAATCTATCCAACCTTTTGGAGATTGCCTGGTATCCTCCCCTGTTGTTCCTCCAAGTGGGAGAGAGTTTTACCGGCTGAACATCTATTAAATTGTTCCTATCGAACAAATTGATGAAGAAAGGGGAAAGAGAGTCTGGACGAGCATTCTTACCCCAGAATTCTCCCGCTCCCAGGGTAAGGTTAAGGTCTCCAGCAAGAATGAGTTTGTGAGTGTTCAGAACTCCAGAGCGGCACAAGGTGTCCCAATACGATTTACGGTCATGGAAGGGACCATAAACATTGAGAAAGGAGAATTGTTGGTTTAGCTCCGGAATTTCCAATTCCGTTTTGAGGGCTGAGGTGAAAACAGAGGAGGAAAGTAGCTTCAGTTCCGGGCTCCATGCTATGAGGAGGCCCCCGGAGTGACCATCTGCATCCAAGGTTTCCACATTCCAGTCCTTAAAGATTTTTTTTATTACCTCTGATGCTTTTGCTCCAACCATCATCGAAGTAATAAGACTTTCGATTTTTGTCGTTCTACTAGCCTTTTGAGGGTGAGTTTTTTGGGCCTACCCCCTAGACCCCCAATATTGAGGGAGAGCGCTAACATTAAGCACCCTTCGAGAGGGCTTTGTCCACTCTAAGCGCCCTTCCAATAGTTCTCTGTTTTCCATTTTTTATCTCATTTGCGGCCTGCAATTGTGCTTTCGTAAGGAGGGATCTCCGTCCAACCTTGGGTTTTAGAGGTGGATCCAAAGCAATACCACCTGTGGATATTACGGGAGGTTCTATAATGGAAGAGGAGTGGAGGTCGTATTTCCACTTTGGAGAAGGAGAAACGGTTGAGGATGGCGAAATCGGGTGTGAGGGAACAAGGTTTGAGGGGACCACTTCTAAAGGAAAAACGGAGTTTGTAATGGGACGAGTTGAAAAGGAAAAGGGACTTAGGGTAATACCTTTTGGAACCACGAATTTCGAGATAGAGCTTCCTTCCATGTTGTCGAGGGCATGTATATTTCCACCTTCCAATATAACTGCTTCTTCTGCCACCTTTTCACATGCAGCGTCAGTAGGGGCTTCATCTGTCAGTTTGCATGCAGCCATATGTTTATCCACTGAAATATCCAACGGAGCTGCTGTGGGTGTAGCAGTCACCTTGCATGCCTCAGTTGGAGAGGTTAACGTGTCTTTTGGAGATATGCTCTTTGCACCGTTCAACACCTTATTTTTTCTTACCCAAATTTTCTTGTAGGGGGGTTTGGAGGAACTGTCTGGTTTTAGCGTTGTGCAGTCTCTTTGTAGATGGCCAACTTGTCTGCAATTGAAACACTAGAAAGGCAATTTCCAATAGTCAAGCCTTTGCGTCCATGTACTCCCCCACATTTCTAATTTGATTTCCTCACACAGACCATTCCTTAAATTCAATTCGACAAGGATGCGAGCACAATGTCTGTCCATTTTTGAATTCCAATCTTCTTCCAACGCGATGAATTTCCCTAACTTACTGCCAATAGCTTCCAGAATTGGCTCCTGCCAGAACACCATAGGTAATCCGGGGAGGATGACCCATATTTTTTGTAAATTGTGGGGTTCCATGTTCATGTTAAAATCCACTGACCAGGCTTTTAGTATTAAACCTGAAGGTCCCCAGTTCCATTGTTGGCTCAGAAGTGATGGTGTATCTTGTTCAGAGTGGACTTTGAAGAGGAACCAACCGCGGGGAAGTATGTGAAAATCTGGAACATATCCAATTGTGGGAGACTAGAAACGCTCCATCCAGGCATGCAGTGCTTCTCTACCAGTTGTTTTCTTGTAGAAGTGCCCAACCAAAGTGTGTTTTAGGTAATCCGGTATTTCATGAAGAGGGATATCCTTACCAACCACCAATTCAAGACTGTTTTTTTTTGGTTTGATACCTCTCTTAACCGAACGACATAACAGAGGCGAGTTATACTTTTGTTCATTATTGTAGGGACTGGGCGCTGGGGGAAGCATTGATGAAGGGTCAGAGAAATGAGGTGAAAAAAGCGATGGTGAAGGGATCTTGGAACTCGGGTCGGGGAGGGGGGATGTGTAAAGGATGTTGCGATGCGCATGTTGGGTCTCAGAGGTGGGAATAATTTGAGGAAAGGTATTTAATGAAGAGTAGCGTACTTCCATGTCCATGCAAAAGATGGAGGCGTCCAGGGGGTCGGGAGTGTAATCTACTTCGTCGATTACCATGGTAAGAAGGGTTGGTTCATAGGTTATCCGTACTGGAGGGCGACGTCTTTCTGTGCCAAAGTGACAGGGGTACGGTAGACAAGGTGAGAAGGGGACGGACAGGAGGAGCTGGGGGAGGGAAGGTGAGTACTGCTTTGTTGCGACATGATGAGGGTCACAAGAAAAGAGTTAGAGAAAATGCGCAATTAAATATTCGGCCTTCGGACTTGCGCATCTGTCCTCCGCTCCGAGCTCCATTGCCGTCTATCAAATAAATGATTTCTTTATATGTACATTCATGTTAATAATTTATTTGTTTTAGTTTTCATTGCACATTATGTAGAAAATATATTAAATAATAAAAAATAAAGAGTGTTATATAAAGGAGTTGGTCCATATATATTTGCACATAATCAAAAGCAACCCTTCTGCCTTACATCTTTATTGAATTCCTTCACGAAGGCGAAGAGTTGTGATGGTTAATGAGGTTTTAAACATAGATTAACATTCCCACTTCTTTTCGTTTAGCTTCACGATGGGTTGAGTTTGTCGATCTTAAGAGTTTTTTTTAGATCAACAAATAATCAATTATTTTTTCTTTATTAATGGATTTGGCATTTACACATTCTTTAATGAGTTGGTATTTGAGATCTCCATGTGGAGGTGATGTACTAGCATGAAGGATTATGGTACTTTTGGGGGGCTAGTTTATTAACAAATATATTAATGACATTAACAAATATATTAATGACATTAGATGCAAAGTGGTTGTGAATTTAAAAAAATAGTTATAATAGAAAATACGATAAGTGTTGAGGAAGTTGGTGATTTCAAAACCACCATTTAAAAACACACATCGTATTTTGATCACATGTTCCACTCAGAGGATGCACTTTTGTTAGACAAGCGACACATCCCATTTCAAGGAGGTATATCTTGTTTCATTCCATGAAAGAGATATACACCTTGAAGAAATCACTTTGCATAACCACCACATATTTTATTCATTGTTGACTTCACAACATGAGTTGGTTATGATCTAGCAATATTTTATTGATTTACTTGGAGAGAAAAGTGGATAATCACTTTAATCTATATTTGAAGAATTCGTTGAGCAAATAGTGGACATAGAAGAGAAAACTATTATTTTATTGTAAAGGAAGTTGAGTTATACAGAGTATGCCTTCCTCATTTATTTTCATGGTTAATTTGTGAAGATTTATCTTTTGTTGGAGTTTTGTTGAATATCTAATGGAAGGATTATGGAAATCTTTGAGTTGTTCTCTCTTTTAATGTGAAATTTGGGGTTTCTAAGTGTTGTTGGTGTATGTTAGAATACTTGCAAAGAACATGCACGATAGGACAAGTTTTAAAGGGATAATCTATCATCGTGGAAGGGTTTAAGTTGAGGATTTCCCCCCTTAAAATTCCTTTGAATTCGTTGCCTATCATCTATCATCTATTAAAAGTTGTTGTTGGGTTAACACTTTATGGTAAGACACACCTTCGCGTAGCATTGTTTGAGTGTGGCACCTTTTGAGCCCCTTCAAGTTATTTCCTCATTGTTTAACAACACATCAAGGCATATGGTGGCATAGATCTATGTGTTTTAATCACATAAAAATTCCTCTCGTGATGTAACCCCTTAACTCCATTTTCCCTACATTGGATAAGCACTAGTCCCAAGTATCTTCCTTCACATAATTTTATATACTACAAAAACACAAGGTTTTGCTCATCTATCTTCACATCACCTTGAGCCTTCTTGTCATAGTCTTAGAAATTATATATTTTGGGATACCCCCATTGTGTTGGAGAAGAGCCAATGTAAAGTTGGAGAGGGAGTTACTAAGGTGATAATGGGTAGCCCATCTTAGTTACCCTTGGGTTGCATTATGTGCTTGGGACTTCTACACATTTGAAGTGTGAATTCGTAAGGTAACCAAGTCTTTTGGACACAAAGAATGTTAGAGAGCAATAAGCAATATTGTAACCAATGATTGCTAGAATAGACTAGCCGCCATTCAAATGTTGATTTTCCCACTTGGGTTTCCAGGGTAAATAATATCTTGTGCAATGTTTCTCTATGTGATATTATTTACTATGTCAACTTGTTTCTGTGTTAGTAGCAGATATATTCTTGAGTGTGATAGAGAAGGATTTGTAATTAGAGTTGTAGGTTTACTGCAATCTTGGGTATTTCTTGGTCAATGGAGGTTCCAATAACCATTTTTTTCCTACCATCGAATATTTATCATGTCCTAGAGATCCATGGCCTTCGTTATGGATTTGTTGCATTAATTTAAGTAGTTTCAAATTTGGTTATGTATTATTCTCTTGCACTTTTGTACATGCTATACTTACATAGACAATTTTCCTCTCTCCCCATGTCATACGACCTCTTCTTACTGAGCTTTGGATTAATTACTGAGTGATTAACCATTTGTTAGGAAACTCCTTGCCGGTTAGGGCATTTTTCCTCATTGGTGGATGAATTCTTCATTGCTTGGGTACTCTTCCTCAATGCTAGATGAATTCCTTGTTGATTGGTGCATTTTTCCTCATTGTTGGATGGATTTTTCAATGCCTAGGCATTTTTCCTCGATGTTGGACAAATCCTTTCAACCTGGATGATTTTTCCTCATTGTTGAGTATTTTCCTCACTATCTAGGTGAATTCCTTTGCTTGCTTAGTGAATTTACTTGCTTCATGTACATGTTTTCCCTTTAGCACATTGTGACATCTTGTTGGACATATTTCCTTGCTTGATGGGTGCATTTTCCTCTTGTTGGGCATATATAGTTTCTTGTTGGGTGTAATTTATCATGGGTTGAGAGTATTGCATGACAAAGTGATACACACATATGTGGTTGTTGATGAGAACATTGCCATTCAGTAGTGTTGTTTTCCACCATGAACACGAAAGTGATTTCATTAGAGTTGAAGAGAGATGGGATTATTTAAATGTTGGATGCTTGCATTATATTTGGAATTTGGTGGATCAATTTAGTGCCTCATTCCCATGCAACCTCTTCTCGCTGGTTTTCAATAATGAACATCTTTTTTATGTTTATTAGATAATTGCTATTGCAAAATTGTCTATTGAATGGTGTTCAAGTATTGGGTGGTGTGGAATGCTAAGAGGCGTATACAGACCGAGTGGATAGTCTTGTATCCACTCCTATCCATAATGTGTGATATCCACAACTTCGTTAGTTAGTAAATCCTTGGAATCAATAAATATTGTCTTGTTACTACATTAAAGAAACAATGGACACCAACAGTGTTATGAAAGTGAGTGCACATTGCAATCTTGACACCTAATTGAACAACTGACACAACTGCTTCTTTAGTTAATTGATGAGAAGCTTGGTATTGGGTTCAAGAGTAATTTATAATAGTTCTCTTTGTATTATCATTGGTCTAGAAACAAAGAATTTGTTATGATCCATATCATCAATCTTGAATAGCATTTCAAAGTAGTGATACTCAAAACTACACCTAGAACAAAGTTCTCAAGGCAAAGCAATTACAGTCTTGGGTATGATTGGCTTGATTATTATTGATTGTTAGCTAATTCTCTCATGTGTAGGTGACATTAAGAAACAATGGTTAGTGGATTGGCATATTGGCAGCCCTATATTCCTATTGGAGAACATATACAAGCGAAGTTTGCACTTGACATTGTAGTGTTAGAAAAGGCCTTGAAGCCATTAGAAGGACATATATCTTTCTACAAGACTAAGAAAAAAGACTATATATATTTTGCAAAGGTATTTATGTTGGTGAAGCGAATGACATATAATTCCCTTATTTACAAAAGGATCTAGGGAATATAACCTATCGACAATATTGGAAATATAACATGTTGATGATATTGGAAAAATGTTGGAAAATATTGAGAAACATAAAAAAAATTCATTTTTTAAACATCAAAGAAAAATTTTCCCACATAAATATGAATACGATACTCATATATAAGATGTATAAGATGTTAAGTGATGCATCACACATTGGTATTGAACTTTGTTGAAACAAAATCATATTAGAAAATAATAAATGTATCTCATGATTCATCAGCATGAGTCATCTAGATTCTACAAGGTGTGATACATTAGTGGCGTAGAACATGAAAAGTGCCAGAAGTGTGAATATAGCCTAATCGTGAAGCAAGGAAGAAGGGACGCTACGACCAAATTTTGGACATACCATCTGTGTAGGACAAGTATAAATAAGAATTCGAGTTGGAGAGTTCATGTAAGCTTGTAAGCTTGAGGCCGGAAGATACATATTTGACAAACTTCTAATTCTCGAGGCATCAAGGGCTTGTGGCTTGTGGAACTGGAACAACATGATTTAGTCGAGAGCCAAGTGTGCACGAAAAAAAGAATAGAATTGTTGATGGTGCGTAGGATAATGTAGTGTATCTGTGACAGTTGCGCAAAGATAGAAATGCAAGATTACAGACGATGCGCAAGTGCATGAGAAAAAAATGCCAGTATCGCAGAGAGTATGTAGAAAGTCATAGATGATCTAAGTCACAAATGTGCGCAGAAAAGAAAGGCAGTATAACAAGTGGTACGCAAAAGGTCACATATTATCTAAGTCTGATGCACCAAGACAAAAGTGAAGCATAGTAGAAGGCGCACAAAGTGATCTGATATAGATGCGCAAAGTCAAAACAACAACACAACCAAAGATGCGCAGGATGATGTGAGCGGTTTGATACAGATGCGCAAAGTCAGAACAACAACACCGGATGTGTAGTATTAGCTAAGTGTAGAAACAAAATGGTATGATGCAGCAGCGCACAGATTGTGAAGTATGAAGTCAAGTGTGTTATGTTGAAGTAGTCAAGTGAAGTTTGTTGATTGCAAGATATCAAGAATACAAAAGGTGCGCATTAGGGAATGTACTGCAGATAGTTTGAAGAGTGCACATATCAGTAGAACAACACAGTAATATCTTCTACAGTCATATAAGGGAGACATGACAGGGAAAGGAATAGGGGGTCGGTTCCTCCTTCCAGTTGAAGCTGGTAAATCAGGGAGTTGGTGCTTCATTTAGGTTGGTGCCTGTAAAACCAGGGCGTCTGTGCCTCCTCCTACTTGGTGTTGGAAAACTTCGGAAGTTGGTGCTTCCATGAATGTAATCTTTACATTACAAGAGAGCATTCTGTGGTTTTCTCCCGTTTGAGTTTCCACGTAAAAATCTACGTGTTCTGTGTATTGTGCATATGTGGATGAATGTTATTGTTTATGTGGATGCATAATTTAAGTTCCAGTTTAAATATGATAAGAAGTTAAAAATTGTTCATAACTGCGCTAATATTGATTCAACCCCCTCTTAGTATTAATAAGATTCCAACATTATTTGAGAAATGGCTTCATAATTCTAATATAACATGACTCTACCTAAGGATTACTTATTTTTTAATAATTATTAGAGAATAATAGTTATTCATAATATGAAATTAAAATGTGTTATAATAACAATTCATATCATCCCCCACAACGGGTGCATTACACGTCTCATAGCCTGGCCACGGGCCCGCCGTTCACGCGCTTAGTTGACAACTGCAGCCACACGCTCGCTCCTACGCATACTCTCGCCACTTTCCCGGAGCTCACTTCCTTCGCCATGAGCTCCCGCAAGCTTCCTCCACACGAGGCTGTCCATGACCTGCCCTCCACGTCCATTTCCCATTATGATTAAAGACATCCACCCCTTTTCCCGTCCGGTACGTTGCTTGGCTACTGGTTTCAGAGTTAATTATTCTTGCGTGTGGAATGTCCAGTCTCTTGTGCAGTCTGTAATTCATCTCTTACTCAGAGTTACGGTGATGATGCCTCACGCATTTGATGATCAATGGCCCTGTCCTTTCGCCATCAATGTCCAAACTCGCACTTCTCGTAATCATGCCGAGATTTCTAATAGCCTCGACCAACGTCTCAACAGGTCAGTGGATTCCAGGCTTATAGCCCTCCTCAGAAAAGGTTCAACTCACACCTTTGTTCTGCTCATTCCTCCTGGCTGCCTCTGTCTCTGCTCTATTTCCCGTGATTCTCCGGTGTCTAGCTCTTTTCAATTCCGCCGTGAGCTCTCTATTCGCCACCCGCTGGTCTGCATTGTAATGGCTCCCCCTAAGAGAGTGCAGACCCAGAAAGATGCCTATAAATTCAATGCTCAACATCTTAGTAGTTCCTCCTCCTCTCCCCCAATTTGTCTAATGAGAGGCGTCGTGGAGAAAGCCCGCAATTATCACTCCGCAATTCCTACCCAGGCGAAGGCCGAGATTCAGGACGTTGAGGAGGATGCCTTGGTTTCCCGCAGATGTGTTACAGATGATGAGATTTGGGAGGAATTTGCTGAGCTTTTTCACGCCCCTGGAAACACCAAAGGGAGAGCAACTCTCTATCAGAAAACCCTAGATATGCTCTGGTCACACAAGCTAGTATTAGGTAAAGCCCTGACCAACAGCAATGAGGCGCAGGCGGAAATCTTAATGCAATTGGACGAGTTAATGGACATGTAGAAGTAGAGTCTTTTCAACCAGCAACCACTGGCTCGACAATTGGGGATCACTCTAGCTAAAGACCCTACAACTCAGCCTGTCCAGCCTGAGTATCACAGCTCCTTGTTATGCTCAACTCCTAGTTTTCTCAGGTTTTTTACTCTGTTAGTTTTTTCTTCGGCTCTCAGACAGCTATGTTAGTTTTGGTTCTGTCCTTAGACTTATGGTTCTCTAGATAGCAGTAATTCTATTATGATACCTTTCCATACTTTTAATGGGTCTGTTTTCTCCTTGAAGAGAGGGCCCGGTAACAACTTGATATTTTGTTGCTTACTACTCTGTACATTTGGATTATGCTAATATAAGGATCTTTTACTAGTTTACAAAAAAAAATAACAATTCATATCATATTAAAAAGGTGTGCCTTTATATATAAGAGATGAGCTTGAATTTTTTTAAAGGATATACTTTCTTAACCATAGGTTTAATATGTTAAAATATTTTAAGAAAAGTAAATTATTATGTCTTTATTTATTTAATAGAGTTATTGCTATTATTTATTAGAGTTGTTATTATTGATTTGTTTGTTTGTTTATTTATTTATTTGTTAAATTTTTTTAACAAATAAATAATTTTTTTTTTTAGTAAACTAGTTGTGCTATGACTTGCCTATGCTATTAAATTTGTATATACAAGCATCCCATAATTCTCGCCACTTCCAACATAGAAGAGAGGAGAGATTGAAGATGAATTTTGCTTGGTTACGAGATGCACCACTCCTTGCTCCATGCAAACTATCTCATTAGTTTCATAACACACACATGTTAATGCTATGACTTGCCCATCTTGTTAACTATTGTGCACACAAGCATCCCAAAGGAAACATTCCCACCACCTCCAACATAGAAGTGAGGAGAGATTGAAGATAAATTTTGCTTGGTTATAGGATGCACCAATCCTTGTTCCATGCAAACTATCACATTAGTTTCATAACACACGCACACACGCACGCGCGCGCACACACACACACATGTCAATGCTATGACTTGTCCATCTAGTTTGAAGGAAAAATTATTGCCACCTCCAACATAGAAGTGAGGAGAGATTGAAGATAAATTTTTCTTGGTTACGAGATGCACCACTCCTTGTCTCGTGCGAACTATCTCATTAGTTTCATAACACACACACACACACACTTGGTGATGCTCCTAGTCGATTCAATGATATTATTGCTCCAATAAAAATTTCCCTTATCCTTTAAAATCAAATCAATGTAATGTGGCATTTAAGGAGTCCAATACAAGGTTCAATGCCTTTGCATAAGCAAATTTCCAATACAAATAATTAACAACATTATCCATAATGACTTGGAGAACATATTGTAGACTTATCTCCTCAATGAAACCATCCAACAACTCACATAATAACTATGTATTTTTAACATATGCATATGCATTTACATATTTGATAAAAATTTTAACATATGCATATGTAATAGCGGTGAATTTTAACATTGACTAGTAGAAACAATTGTTCTCAGCAAAGGAATGCCACTCCATAGAAAACATTTGACCACATTGTTGTTGACTTCGTGATCCACCCTTATTCGAATGACCTAATAGAATGTTGTGACCCAATAATTAACCTTGACACAAGGAAAGGTGAGGTCCCCAAGGGAATTGTGGAATGTGTGGTTGAGGATTGGGTTTCATTTCCTTGGGATACCCCCACCCTAGAGAAGCTTGTGGTTCCCATGCTTTTTGCAACTCCTCACATTGCAATTTCAAGCCTCAATGAATCCCTCTCATCTTTCTTTGTCCCAATATCAAGAATTGATTAGGTGGCAAAATGGATGATTTTAGGGATAGATGAAAGGAAAATTTCAACTTCATGCCTGTAAGTTTGGTAAGTACCTCTATTGATTATGAGAGTTAATTGTCTCACCATATCCCCATAGTGGGTCCAATGAATTTAGCATTTTTTAGGGCACTGATTAAACCCAGGGCACAAAAAGAAATGGAAATCAACCTAAAAGATTGCTGCAAAAAAATATCAAACCTAGATAAATGTCAAATCTCCTTGAAAGCAAAGAAAATGAAATCATAAATTTGTATACATATTTGAGACTAAGGAAATGGAATCCTCACTCCACAATATCTCATCTCGATGAAAGAAGGTGTTAAATTTATTTGCTCTCAATCCCCTACCTCTTTTTTTCAAAATGAAGGGGGAAAGCAAAAAAATTAGACCTTAAAACATAAATGGCGTAGCGTAGCCAAGGCAATATTCTCCATCAACCCATGATGATATCATAAAAGAGCAGATTTACCATTTTCTTACATATCACAATATAGTTGATACTATTTTTTTTATTAAAAACAAACTTTAACATGATGTAAATTTTATACTAAACCAAAGGAGACTACCATATTTTCCATTAACCCATGATAATATCATAAAATATCACTATACATAAAAGTGATAATATCATTATTTTGAAAGCCACAAGATATATCACAATATTGGATTAAAAACAAAGTTTAACATGATGTAAATTTTGGACTAAACTAAAAGAGTATCATTATTTTGAAAGCCACAAGACATATGACAATATTGAATTAAAAACAAAGTTTAATATGATGTAAATTTTGGACTAAACTAAAGGAGACTACCATGTTTTCCTGTAACATTTTACCCTAAATAAAAATGATATGGATCTTAAACACACACTAAACACACACATGAATGATTAATGGTTCAATTTAAGAGTAGGTTGATTTAATAAAAAAAATTCATGAATTTGTGTTCTTCTAAATAAAATTTTAATTATTTATTTAATTAAATGATTATATATATATATAATTGTAGGAATCTTAAGTGATACTTTCCATATTTATGACTTCCCCATTATGACTGTTAACATAAATTATTGTGCTTAATATAGATGAATTCAAATAAAAACAATATTAACAACAATTGATTCAATTAATCCATTAAACTATTATAAAATCATATAATTTAATAAAATAAACTTTATTCTATAGTCCATAAAGTTTTATATATTAAAAACATTATATAATTTATTGAAAAAGCACGTTAAATTATATTTATAATTATTTTAAAAGCAATTTTACCCACTCAATATAACATAAGAAAATACAATCACTTTCATATAATATGTAAATTCTAAAATATTAGATATTAAATTTATTGTGAAGATGTAAAAAAACACAAAACAATCACATTTTGAAATTACTCAATTTTCCAACCTTATATATGTTTATAAACACACATTTAAAAAATGAAAACTAAAAAAACTTTTATGTAAGTAAAATTTCAAAAATGTGAAATGAGTTCCTTTCTCTAAAGTTTAAAAAATGAATACTTAAAAAAAACTTTTATGTAAGTAAAATTTCAAAAATGTGAAATGAGTTCCTTTCAACTCTATTTAAAAAATGAAAACTAAAAAAACTTTTATGTAAGTAAAATTTCAAAAATGTGAAATGAGTTCCTTTCTCTAAAGTTCAAAAAATGAATACTTAAAAAAAACTTTTATGTAAGTAAAATTTCAAAAATGTGAAATGAGTTCCTTTCAACTCTAAAGTTTAGTTAGACTTTAAAAACATTATTTCTACATAGACTAACAAGATCCAAGACAATATCGTACAGATTTTCCAATTTTAAAGATCCTAAAAGCTTACTTTCTAATCCTTTACTACTAGTATGTAGAGATGTTCCTACTCCATCATCCATTGTATTTTCAAGGTTTGTTATCACATGTTTTGATTTTCCATAATGATCAATTACCATATCTTTTACAACCAACCACCAATTTATGTTATACTCCCTTGTATCAATATTGGCAACTAAAGTAATAGTGTAACTCTTGTCCACTTCAAATGATAGGCCCAAAACATCTCTCTTCACCTTCTCTTTATACACTTTGACCTCTTCATGTAACCAATGCAAGATTTGGCTTGCTACCTGTAATCCAATAAGCATATCAATTTCTATCCACTAAATATAACAAGATTCTAACATTGTGGTTCTCACATACCAAGCCTAAATGAATTTATTACATTGTATAGTTGCAAGATATAGATTAATAAAAAAATTATGTCAACTACTTACAAAGGGTGAAATGAATAAATATAGTTAAAAATTGATAATTATAAAGTTGAGAGGCACTTTCAAAAGCTTATTTTTATAATAAAACAATTAGACGAAAGGTTAAATATGCCGTGGACGCTCCAATGATCACAATGCTAATGGCTATGGTTTTTTTTTATGAGATATTTTTGAAAAGGAAAGGAAATTGAGCTAAAAGGTATTGAAAGGGGACCATCTAGACTCCAACAAAAGGACCGTCAATGTGACTACTCTTATGCAATGGTGATGGTTTCATAAAAATGATTCTTCATTGTGTATGTGTCTAGATTATTAAGATCTCGACAAGCTTAACATTGAAGATAACTTTCCCATTTCTATCCTTGAAGAATTGTTAGAGAACTTTTTATGAGATATTTTTGAAAAGGAAAGGAAATTGAGCTAAAAGGTATTGAAAGGAGACCATCTAAACTCCAAACAACATAACAAAACCAATAAAAAGGACCGTCAATGTGATTACTCTTATGCAATGGTGATGGTTTCATAAAAATGATTTTTCATTGTATATGTGTCTAGATAATTGCCTTGACCATCCCGATCTACAATTTGGCATACTTTGGACTCCATTTACCCCTTGGGTCAATTCGCACTCCTGGGATTGTGTCATGTGCTAGAGCCCATATGTGGGTGTTACCTAATCTAACTTGGATCCATAGATCCGCATCTTCAAACACCCCTTAGTGCCATTTCACCTGTAACCTCACCTGGTGGGTCCTGTTATCACATATATAGTAGCCGAGCTACTATACACTATTTTTCTTATTCCAATACACTTTTCAGCCAGTTCCCTTACATTGAGATGCTGAGATGAGCATCTATTATGGATCATGATTATTGCATGGACAGCAGATTTGTTCCCCATGCCATGACTGAGTTTCAGGACACTCAGAGAGATTACCGATGTAGCCATTTAGCCATTTATACAGAACAGTCAGTATTGGCCAGAGTTACAGCAGTAGTTTCAGAGGACAGATGTTGGTTCAGATTATGTGCATTCAGGTATATGACTCGGTAGGTAAATTCTGGTGTTATGGTTATATTGCTTTTATATTCATTCTTGTAGCATGTCTTAGAATTTAGTATCATGATCTGGCGATCATATAGATATGTGGACCTAGTTGTACTTTTATATATACTATATTGTCCCCACTCAGACTTAGAAGTTCACTACCCATACTCATTGCTTTTACCCTCCTTAGGGAGAATAGGGGTGATCATTCCCACCATACTTTGGCTTGCTAGTGTTGGTCTCATTATTCACTGTCTTCACCCATCCATTATCTACCAGTTTGTTTATTACCCTGACTTACTACTTGACTAGTGGCATGGAGGACCTTCCCCCGCTTTAGCCTCTGTGTTGGATAAGCTTCCCTGTTTCTTGTGTCTCGGCTCTGAGTTGGTGATAGAACTTACCTTTGGTGAGTTGGCTTGTAGTCCTAAATCATTCTGGTTGGTTGTCCCAATGTTTGGCACTGGTACGAAGTCCCCCTAGTCGCTTAAGATGTGTTGGCTAAAACTGAAAGCTCATGTACTACTTGTGGAAACTTATGTAAATTTGCCCAGGAAACTGTAAACTCTAGAATGTGTTTATCAACACATGTGAGTAAAGGGCAAGAGCAATGAAACGTTAATAAATACTCCTTGTAGAGTATAAGAAAGGTCCAAAAAAGCAATGGTTCTTAAACTCTATATCTAAATGATTGCTGACCTTATGTATATGTACAAACATGCCCTGGATGCAAGCTGCAATTAGTTGTGCTTCTTAGCACATGTGCGATCCGAAGGGTTATGTAGGCCAAAAAGGCCATGAAATGAAATCAATGGATCCTAATGAACTTGGATCATCTTTTATAAAAGTAGACATGAAGCCTAAGTTGAATAAGCACTCTTTGAACAACTTACCCATCTGTGAGACACTGCCATCCCCCGTGTTACTGCTTGTCCAACATATGTTAGAGTGTGTATTCCCTTTCCATTCCAAAGTGTCACAATTTCAAGTCAGTAGTCAACCCTTAGCCTAGCCTTTTTAATTCTAGCCCTCACCGTTCACTAGCAAATTGATCACAATTGTGAAGTGAGTATGGTCTTGAAAGTCTGGTCTGAGTAATAATAATAATTAATGACTTTATATATTTGGTTTTAGATCGCCAGTAATGATTACTTCTTGTTATAATTGTTACTTGAATGAATTGTAGAGCATGCATTAACCTTTGACACTTGCAGCAGTTTGATGATAGCCTGAGTTATATTTTGGGTCATGTTGACTTGGTCAAACCCAGTTTGACCAAAGGTCAACCACAGGACATGAGGTGGAAGACCTCAGATGATACAGAGATATGATATATGGTCTGGTACTGGTCACCAGATGGTTCTATGCAGTGGTTTCAGGCTTATGATGATGATTTGTGCTTTTCAACACTTTTACAGATTATTATTATTTGGTCTGTCGGATATGATGGATATTTATTTTGATCATGCAAAGATCTATATGGTGTATGAGTACATATCTTAGATGGATTTGGGATTTTTGAGTCCAATGAGACAGTTTGTTTTCAGTTCCGGGCAGTTACAATGATTATTAGCCTCAGTAGGCTATCCTAGTGCAGATTTGGACTGTTAGATGGCCTATCAGGGCAGAGGTTGGACTTGACTAGTTCACCTAGGGCGTTGTGCATGGAGGGGGCGGTCCAACCACTTGTTATTACCATATTACCCCCCTCCCAGAGAGCCTGGTGGGCTCACCTTGACAGCGCAGGCACTCCAGGAGGCAGTTTGGGCAGTTTCACACTTCCCAAGGCAGATTAAAAATAGTGAAAATGGCTACTGAGGGATTCGATTTGGGCTACTGAGGCAAGGGATTGGCATGGGATGATGTTTGATGATGAGTGGGATGTCTTCCCCACCTTCTCCAGCAATTTCAACCTTCAATGGGGCCTACACTCATCACTCCGACATTTTTTGTCGATTTCTAGAGCCTCCTAAGGCTCACGACTTTTCCTGAGAGGCACGATTTGGTGCTTAGAGTATTATTTTATTGATATTGTGCCATGGGGATTGACCAAGGGTGTTAAAACTTACCCCTTGGACCCACCATGAGCTAGATCTTATATTTTATCATTGAGATTTGGTGGGACCCCCTCTCCTAGGGCGATTTGGTCCATTGATGTATTATTTTATTATTGATCCATGCACTTTTATGTTGAGCTCATCCCAACCATTGATTAGATCATGTTGATATTTTAATCTTAGCCATCCATTCAAAAGGTGGTTACGGTTTTGGTGTCTCTCCATCCTATTTAAAGGAGAGAGCTCCTCATTGTAAAGGAGACTTTTGGCTCTGGATTATTGGAATAGAAAAATACTATTGCATCTACTTGTTGTGTTGTGGTGAATACTTTTGGAGTTCGACTGTTTGTTCTTCCTTTGCAATGGGTTATTGGAGATTATCTTGCTATCTTTTTGTCCATGTATTTTTCATCTACAGGTGGAGGCCGAATTGGTTCAAGGAGGACGCATTGGTAGGGGAAGACTCTCCCTACTTCTTATTTGGGTTTCTTCGTCGATAACAGGGAGTATTACTGTCCTAGCACCTTCTACTTCATGTTATCATTTGCTATTTGCTTGTATTTCCTCCATGCTTGATCATTCTGATTGAATCGACTTCCTTGGTTTGACAGGTAGAGGAGGGCGTACGTGTGGACCAGGGCATCACTTCAAGACAAGAGAAATTGAAGATCTCCCATTTGATCTATGCGGGAACATTCCTCAACAACATGGCAACCTCATCCATCACTCAGGTATGATCTCAAGGTAAATTTCTCATTCCATGATCTATCCATTTGTCTAAGTCATTAAAACCCTCATTAATTAAAACCCTCATTTTCCCTTTTTCTTAGATCTACTTGGATCTAGCAAGCTTTTGGGTAAGATATTGAAAACCCACCTCTATAGCATCCATGGCAATTCGGATCTATAGTTTGGTGTGGATTGGCTTCCATTTGACCCCTTTCCCAAGGCACATTAGCCTCTCCAAGGGAGGTCGCACTCCTTAGGGGAAGCTATTGGGGCTAGTTCCAAGACGTGGGTAGGTGAGATCCCACTCGATTTGCATTCCTATCACCTGATAAGATACCCCTAGTACCTCACTTCTTTGATTTTTGCCTTGTGGGCCCCTTCCTCATTTTGAGGGTTGTGCCCCACTTAGGTCATTGGGTGATGTACTTTCAATCTCAAATCTACTGAGATCTAGCCATTGGATGCTCTTGATCTTCAAAACCCACCTTGATTTGCACCTTTACAACCCCGACCTACATTTTGGTGGACATCCGACTGCATTTGGCCCAATTTCCAAGACACTGATCTTCCTCCAAGCCCTCACGACTTTCCTAGGTTGTCAGATTTCCCTGTGGGTTGGTCTCTGTCTGGTTGCTTGCACACTTAGATACTGTCATATCCCTTCATCAAGCATAGCTAGAAATCCTTAACTGTCAGATCTACGTTTTGGGACACTTTCCCTGTTTTAAGGGTCACGTTTCCCAAGGCAGTTGACTTTGACCATTTTAAACTAGCTTTGAATCCTGGAATCATACTTAATCCTAGAATCACTGTGTGTCATCTTTCCTTATCACATCACACCTTTCCTAAGCCTCCACAGTGGTCATATTTCCTTAATTCTAGGGTTCCATACCTGTCACCCTACGTACTTTATTTGATTGATTTGATCTGGTGATTTGGTTGATCTCTCCTATCGGGAGTAGATCTAGGTCTCCCCCTTGCTATCTTTGCTTTGATAGCTAAAGCGAAGAGTGCCTTGGTTGGCGTGACAACCATCCTTTTGGGAACTAGGGCTCTCTTGGTTCACCACTTTAGTTGCATGTCCCCTCTAGCATCCACCTTGGATCCATCTGTAGGGGCAACTACAAGATTGGTGATAACAAGTCCCATTTGGGTCATTTCCATACTTTAAAGAAAGTGGGCTCCACTTGTGTATTTCATGGTACTAGATCTACCCCTTTGATCTCCCTTAGGTGGCCTAACTCATTCATTGGTTGAAACACTTGTCACTTCTTAAGCCTCTTCAACCATCTCCTAAACTCTTGGGTCCACCTAAGCTTGCATTGGTTTTCGTAACTCAACTTTCACATCTCCCTAGGAACCATTGCTTTGGCTAATCTTCTGTTGATTGGCTATAGGGTCTCCCCCTTGGTCTTGACTTGTCTAGATCTAAAGCGAACAGTGCCTCGGTTGTCGTGACTCCCAGCTTGCATTGGGAACCATGGCATCTCTTGGGTCACCTCTTTAGTTGTCCATCTCCTCTACCATTCCGGATGGGGATACCATTAGGGACAACTACAAGTTGTGTCATAACAGAGCCTTGAGGTCCATTGTGGAGAGGTTAGACTGGATGAGATGCCTGCTTTGGTGAGATGCCAATAAGTTTTGGACTTTGGAGTCATGAAATGTGGAGCGGTTTGACTGGATGAGATGCCTGCCTTTGGTGACATACCAGTAGGTTTTGGAGGCAAGGTGGCCCTATGAGTTCATTGGTTAACCATACCACTTGCCATCAAGCCCTGATTGTGTGGGGAATACTTGCACATTCTAAGTACATCCCAGCAAGGCAGCAAACAAGGGAACAATAACACACTACTCCCTAATAAGTGCCCATTGTCAGCTTAGCCTTGGATTGAAGGCTTCTTTCACAACATAAGACACCTATTAGTAGTTGCCAGTTGGAAAGCAGTTAGAAGTCAATCTGGCTCCTTGTTTTTGGTGTTGTTTGATGAAATTGGGATTTGTAAGAGGTTAATGAATTTGGAATTCTGCTTTTTCATTTCTACCTCTGATTTTGATATTAAATATGAATTTGGAAGTGCTCTTTTGTAGCCAATCTCCTAATGCTTTGAGGTTAGTAACCAGGCAAATGATGGTCTGGCCTTGAGGGGATGAAAGGCATAAACATATGTTGGGAAACACATGTACCAACAAGTTGGGAATCGGGACTATACCTAGATATGAACAGAGCTATTCGACTGAAAACATAAGACCAGTTCTAAAGGGTAACTAATCCTTTGCACAAAGAGTCCATGAAATGACTTCAAAATGTTGGCTTGCTGCTCCAGGAACTGCTTTACAGAAGAGACCCTTCTTTACAGAGCTTACATTAGTCAATACTGGAATTCACACGTGACATCATTACAATAAACTGAATTTGAAAGTGGACAATAACTATTTAAGTTTCATAAAAGTGATACAAAGTCATACCTGATGCAACAAAAATAATGTGAGATCGGCCAAACCACATCTGTATTCACTTATTGAGTGCACTTCAGTTGGTGTGCCCAAGGAAAGACCACCAACACATGGAATTGGTCCGCCTTCAATGGTAAGGGACTCCTTATGCACTACTATCTTACAATAATATCTTGATCTTATGTTCTTCTGTGCTCCATTCCATTCTGAAACTTTAGTTTGCACCCTACATATCACTGTTTCAGGGATATCAAGATAAAGAAACCAAGCAGATGTATAGGGAGCCCACGTAGGATGAGAAACTAGGCAAAGGTACTGGACATGAAGCTGCACATGCAAGAACAAATAATCATGTACATATGTAATGTAGCAAAATATGTGATCTTTGGAGCTAATTCTATATAAAATCCAGTTGTTTGTAGGCAAGGACTGAATAATTTGATTAATTTCTGAACTGTGAAAGCTAGTTCATTAACCAAATCCAAACAGGGGAAAAGAACTAAAGATACCATGTTTTCTAGCTCATCAAGAACTTTGTAGGAAAAGATTCTGTGGCTCAAAGCCAAACTGAAATGCTTCAATATATTTACTCTGTTACTTGGTAAAGCTTCTTGTCCTCCACCTACTGCAACCCCTGTTGTAGTTTCTCTTGCTTTCCCCATCATCAATCCTTTCTCTCTAATATATGAACCCATTATTTTTCGAAGAACAATCTGTTGTAAGCATACCTCAGAACTAAGTGGAGTTGGATGCTTTCTCTTTTGTCTTGAAAATCTGCTAGTATCTTCCTTCTTCGTATCTCCAGCCTCACCTTCCATCTGATGTCCTGAATCCCCACCGTCCATCTGATGTCCTGTATCCCCATCTGTCATATCGACATCGCTTTCAATAGATTTCTGATTATGCATAGGGGAAGATTCCTCATTATCCTTTTGGTCCTCTTGGTTAACTATACTCTTTTCTCGGTTGTTACCTTCTACCTGATTTCCTGAATCCCCATCTGTCATATCAAAATCAGAGTCAACAGGCCCTTGAATATGTTTAGGCACAGATTCCTCGTAAATGTGCTCATCTTGGTCAGATGGTGAAGATTCAAGGGAAAGGGTAAGAGTAATTTCTGGACTTAAATTAAGCTGAAGAAAATTTTCACTAATCCCAGTGGGATTAACTCCATCAATTTCCTTCATCACAAATTCAAACACCTGCAATATTAACAATGAAGTGCAAATATGAAAATCTTTTAGCAGATGTAGGGGTCAATTTAATATCACAAAATATAGAAAACCTTTTAACTTCAGAGGCACAAAACCTGTAAATCAAATATTTCAGACAAGATCTCACGAAATATTGAATGTGCCCTCTTCGAACCTTCATTGACACCTTCACCAATACCCTTTGAAAATGTTCTTCCAGTTTCTTGGTCTCTGATCTGTGAATCGTCAACTGAAATACTACATGGTGCAGTGGAAGAAGTCTTTTTTCTGATGTATTCCCATTGTATGCGACCTGACTTTCCTTGATTAAACCCAGCATGAAATGAACGTCTGGAGTGTTTTGGAAGATTTGCAGTCAACATACCAGATGCATCTTGATCCAAGTCTACCATGCACAAAGACGATGAATGAAAAGATAGCCTAAAATCCTTTAGCACATCATTAGATAAAACAACAACAAAGCCTGAATTCTCCCCAGATCCAACAGTGCGATCCTTCTTTTGTCTGACCTTCCAATTACGCTGCAGTCTAAGATGGAAACAAAATAAAACAGTCTGAGTATAAGCCATGAAACACAACTGTAACAAACAAGTTAGCAACAGCGCTCATGTGATCACCTCATTAGTGCACCATAAAAGGTTGCCTCCCTTGAAACTTTCTGCGATAAAGACCTCACAGATTGCTTTATGTATTTGCTAAGACGCTACAAAGAACAGAGGTACACAATTGAGATTTTGCAACAATGACCATCAAATTGACTATAAAAAGCCACTTGGCGGCAATAAGGCTAATATTTTTTAATGTATTTTAAAATAATTCTAAACAACAAGAATCATTATTAAATTGGTCAGAAATAGAATTCCATTTAGTATTTATAAAGATGATGTTTCCATATACAAAACAACTGATTCATCCTTAGTGTTTTATTGTAATTTTGAGCTTTGTATATCAAGTCATAAGGTAATTAATGGGACAGTTCAAGCTTCTTCCTAATTAAACTAAATTTTTCACTCCAACTGCCTTGAGACTAAGAAGACTGAAAAATAGATGGATACTGAATAAGGTGTGATGTTACTTCAATATGAAATACACAATGTATTCTTTCACTGAAATGCCATGACATAAATACTCCAATCTTGAAAGTAAAAACAGCAAGAAAAGTAAACAGATTGCAGCTTCTTTAATCCCCTTCTTCAATGACCAATCTGACCTGTTTGACGACCTTATTGGAGCAGAATTAAATGTAGTTTCCAGCACATATGATCAGCAATATGGAAGAATGAACAGCAACACATAATAGACAAACCCTTGAATTCACATAGCCTTCATAAGAATCATAAGAGCAAGCCAAGCACAAGAGTTCTTTCTCCAGTTATTCAACAAACATTACAATGTGAGCGAGCCTCTATTATATAGAGCTAGGGTTCAAAACTCTCACAAACAAAATAATAAGATCCAAAAGCTAGATCCATGATATCTCCTAAGAACACATAAAGAAGAATATCTCCTACCTACCTCTAATACAAGTCAAAAACCCTAAAACAGTAAAGTATTAAAAATTAAAATAGATGGACAATAAAGTGGGGATACCACTTGCTATCTCCAAAACCAGAATGCCTCCATAGTCTAAGGGCAGTGTTACACTTATCGGTGATATATCACAAGTTAAACATTCACCAAAATATATTGCGATAAATTCCGGTTTTTGAAATTATCGCGATAAATTGAAATGATCACAATAATTTCCCTATTTATCACAAGTAGATAGAATTTATCGCCTTGCCCTATCAAGGTGGCATTAAAATCTGATTTGGAGTTTTTTCTCTCATTTTGCAAAAGGTGGTTAGGGAATGATCTCTAAGAATGCTGTGAACATTTTCCATCAATCAAACAAGGGAAAATCTATTGTTTTAATTGCCATCAGCCAAGCAACTGTGGAGTGGAGATTTACTCTGATCTACCATATCCATATTTCCAAGTATGTAAAAAAATATATTCTTGTATTTTCTTTGTTTTTCAAGATCTGCTATAGGGTTTGCAATGTCCATTAGAAAGTGGATTAAAGCCCCATTTAAAGAAAAAGGGATTAAAATGGCTAAATGAAATGCAAATGAATGAAATATCAAAGGAAAAATAAAATAAGGAGCTTGCAGTATGAAGACCCGAGAAAGGATGACCCATGACAACACTTCCTAAGAACACATATGGAAGAAACATCTAAAAATACTAACTCTTGAAAGTTATGGATAGACCAACACACTCATGTTACTAGGATGGTTATTTCACAAAGCCCCCCTTCCTTCCCTATGTACATCACCTCATGTACCCTCACTTGACTTAAGTAATCTAAGCTATGCATGTTGGCCTAGGACTCTCACATGTAAAAGGGTTCTAAGCAATGAAACAGGACACACCAATGGCCCCCCATGTCCGTGTCCTACGTGTTGAACAGAGACACATCTAGGACACATGTCGAGCACCTGTTTTGGACATGTCTTAAAACAAGACACGTCCAAAACACATGTTGGAAACGTGTCCTAGACATGTGTTGATTCTAGGACATGTGTCCTGCATAAAAGCAGTCGCAGACCACTTGAAACCAAATTTCTCACTCTTATTTGTCACTTTTCTAGCCAATGTTGAGCTCTCAAGCAGGGTTTTTTTGCAAGTGAAGGGTAATAGCAGGTTTGGAAGGGACTGTGATTTGAAGGCGGATTTAGCTACTAGACTTGAGAAATTTTCCAACAACAACAGTGTTATTCACTCATTCTCAATAAATCATGGCTTAGTTAGCAAGGGCAACTGGTAGAGGGCAAAGGAAAGGAAAGAATGTCCCTGTCAGTGTCTCCTCTTCTCCTCCAACTCCAAGTCTATTATCTCTAATTTTTCATGTGCTCCATCTATTGCTAGTGGAGTTGCTAATGCTGCAAATAACCTGATTTTGCAAGACAACAAGCCCAATAGAAGAATTAGCCCTTGTGGAAGTATGTAACAAGGAAACAAGGGCCTGGGGCAAAGCTGTTTGGGGGAGGGAATGTGCTTTGGACTTGTAAATTTTGCAAGATTGAGTTCAAGAGCACCTACTACCAGGTTAAGGGTCATTTGTTGGGCCTTCCTTGTGGGCTTGGAGCATGTAAAGTAATAAATATTACCCAACAAAGGGAGATGGAAAAAGAGGATGTAGTTGGCTTATGGAGGGTGGTAGTAGCAAGTAGGAACAAAAAAATGAATATCCTCTTCCATTCTTGAGGAAACCATCTAGCACTAGCAAATATGGGAGAGGGTTTGAGGTTCAACCAACAAGAAGGAGGCCAACTCCAAGTGGTCTAATGGATAAGATTTTCCAAGAGAACCGAGAGAAGATGGATCTTACCATTGGGTCCTTTTTCTATCTCAACTTCATTTAATTTAATTTGCATGGTCACCATTGTTTCTTGAGATGTGTTGAGGTCTAATTGAATGAGCTCCACCTGGTTATGTGCCTCCTAGTTTAGAATATATTGGAACCACATTGTTGGTTAAGGAAAAGAAGTAGGTGGATAAAATCTTAGAACCTGTTATACCAGATTGTTACCCTCATTTTTGTTGAGCAGATCAAGGTTGAGATTCAATTTTGCAGTGCAGAGATGGTTATGATTGCTGAGATGCTATATTATAGTTGACATATGTTTCCTTGTGATGATACTATGCCATTATGTTTCAGTGCCATTTGCATGCCTTGACGATATTTTTACCATGAATATATGGTCTATAGTGATGATTGGACTAGATGTTACTCATGTTACTTGCACATGATTTTGATAAGCATGGTTAGTAGAAATGTTATATAGACTAGTACATAGAAGTTGTTTATGTTTTATGCACATACCATTAACTTGCATCTCTTGATTATTACAGGGACCATAAATCTCCTTTGGTTCCTATTACCAACTGAGTTGCACATCAGTTGGACTTCCAGAGAGCCGCCAAAGTTGCACAAACACTTGTGCTTTTCAGAGTTCAGAAGTTCCAAATCAGGCCTTTTCAAGGCCCCCTTTTTAAATTTGTAATACATGTCCATGCCCCATGGAGTTTGTAATAAAGTGTGCTAGCATGGTGGTCTTTTGAGTGACTTGGCTCCCTAGGACTTAACAATCAATGAAGGTATTCCAAGGAGTTTTTCCCTTGTCAATTAAGCTTTGCATTTAGACGAGTCTAATTAATGAGTTTTTCTGCTACACCTCCAAAGCTGAAATGCCTAAAGTGGTGGTTAGGCCTTGGGGGGTTATTAAAGTCCATTTTTTAACATATATAAACATGCTAGACACTAAAATAAAGTCACATGGTCATGTACTAGGTCCCTAGGTGCTTATTTTCAAGTTTTATTTTTATTTTTTTTTCGCAGTATTGGATTTTTTTTGGTTTAATTAAAAATTTATTTTTTCATAAATTAAACCATTTTTTTAATGGTTTAATTGAAAAAATCAAAATGTAATAAAAAAGTGGTTTATGTGTGAAATTTGACAATGGGATGCTCTTTTTCTAAGCCAGAGCACCCATTTAACCCATAAACCCACTTTTCCTAAGTTTTGAGTAAGTATTTACTATTTATCTCAAAAAATGATATTTACTTAGAAAACTCAAAAAAGACAAAATAAATGTCAAAAAAGACATATTAAATAAAAAAGGACAAGTTCCTAAAACAGTGGGATTGGTCCGGAGTTGATCTGGAGTTGAACTAAAGTCACTGTATAGTCAAAGCTAAGTAAACTAAGCTTCGAAATAGACAGATTCAATCAAGCCAAGCAAGATTCAGTTAACTCCTCCTTGAGAAATGCGCCCTTCTCCATGCATGGGCGACTTTATGAGGTGGAGGTTCATGATTAGTGGTGATTACTTCGAGGTTGAGGGCACCTACCATCTCCATATGTGGCACAACCTCATGCATTTGACTTTCAATCAACTATCAATCAGGATCCAATCAGTCTAGTTCAACTCCCTCTTGGTAGATGCGCCCCTCTCTTGGGATTTGCGCCCCCCTCTACATGGTTTTTGCTATATAAAGAGAGCTTTGCTCCATTGTTCAGGATCTGAAGGTGGAACCTCTGCTCCTGTGTTGTAAATTTTTCTTGTGTTCTTGAGTTAATAAAGAGAAGGCTTTGCATGCTACGTTGTGGGCTCATGTCAAATGTGTGGATGTTTGATGTTTCAAATCCCGTGGAGGTAATCTGTGTCTTATCACAAAATTTTGCTTATTGTTCAGATTTGCACTGACCTTTGAGGGAAATTTACTATTTCAGTAGGGTAAGGAATAAAATCTATATTTTGTTTCTCATTATCAATCATATGAAATACTTTGAACATTATGCATGTCTTGTTTGAATGTTATGTTTAATGTCTTTTACATGATTCATATCGGTGCCATTTAAACCGCTTATGCAAGGTGTTGTTGTGAAGTGTTCTTGCAGGTAACCGGATCTCATAGAGGAGGCATGCATGTTAGCTTTGCCGATTTCTTGAATCATTGCAAAGGAAGTGTAGTCCCTCACGTGCCCACTGTTGATGTATATGTAACTTCGGAATGTATTTCATCTATGTATTTCATATATATTTATTGTACCCTTATAAGAGATGTGTTATTCCTCTATAAGGAAGTGTCGTCATGTGTATTGACAAGTGTCGCAAGTGTGTACACTTGCCAATGGGTAATTAGACCACCATGTGTGGGGTCGGCCCTGAAATATATATTATATGGTTGATGTACCTAGCTAGACAAGTCGGCCCCATAAGGTCACTGGACAAACAGGTTAAGTATAACTAGAGATCGGGAGATCTCTATTTGGATCATTCGAAAACTCACACTTCTCTCAATCAGAAAGTGGCGCACTAGTGAGGAGGAGGATCATCTGCTACTAGGAGACTATCTCTGTGTATTTTGGTTGTACTTTGGTTGAGCCATTGCTCTCTCTATCTCTGAGGAAGTTGTGGGGTTTTTCACCTTAGGGTTTTCCCCACGGAAACTCTGTGTCTCTTGTCTCTCATGCTTTTGATTCTTATGATGCTTGCCATGCTTGTTATGATTGATATGCATTGATATACTGTACATGTTATTCTCTCAGTAAAGATCCTAGAGTATTGTGAATTAATGCTCAAAACTTAACACCCACTTGCATGCGGTCTCCATTTGCCCAATCTTTCTCACTCAAAAACGGGTTTTTCTCACCTTAGTTCAATCTCTCTCAAAAATTTCTTGGTTACTTGTTCTATTTTATTCTATATCTAAGCAATATTTTTTGATATTTGAAAGAAGTATATCTAGCTTTGTTTCATTAATGATATCACATTATTAAAGTTAAAATCTCATTGTTCATTAGTAAAAAGTCTCTTCCTTAAGTTTGCATCTAAAAATTGAAAGATCTTGTTAGTTAAGGAAGAGTGATTATATTGAAAATACACATCTAGCCTATTACGGCTTGCACGATTTGGTTTGCAACTTGAAAGAGGGCAGCCAAAGATCCTAGCAAGACAAGCTTTCTAGCTTGTCTTACTAGTTGAAATTTTTTTATTTTTGTTTATCGTTCAACCCATAAATTTTGCAATATTTTGTAGCAAGGCCAAAGACACTTTTAGAGTGTTTTTTTGGCCATTTTGGTACTAATAACGCTCCCTGGTTTTTTTTGCATGCTTAGCAGGTTTGAACATTTAAAACATAAAAAAATTGGATTTGGAGGCTTCCGTGGCTATCCGGGGAGCTTGTGCTACCCCCCCTTCTTACTTTCCACAATTATTGTAAATTGTTTTGGTACCTAATGATAAAGGACCAGCATTAGTTCTCATTTTTATTTAATGTAACACAAATAATAAAAAGAGCTCAGTAGGCTATTCCAATGCATGCCCCCATCCCCCCAGGGGGGATTCGCATTTTTTTTTATTTTTCTTAAATTTTTCACTTTAGATTAGTTTCTTTAAGTTAGTAGTAATTAAATAACATCACAGATCACACAAACGTCCTCAAAGGACTTATTCAAATCTAATCTATTTACCTTGTATTTTGTGCTTCTTTTTAAACAATTGTTCAAAACAAAACTAATAAATTTTGCCCTTGCTTTCCCGAAGTACTACACCATTCTTTGGTGTGTAGAAAAGAGATTCGTGGGCTTTACTTTAGTCTAAACAAACTCACCTCACATTTTAAATGAAATCAACCAACGCTCGAAATCCGAAGTATGCTCTTGACCGTTGCAGCTAAGTCTGAACAGTTGGGTCAATCAGAAAAGGACGTAGAGCAACTAGTTTTAATAGGGCAATCCCACTAAGTCTAATTTCTATGGATTCGGGAGGTCGCGTGAGATTTACTACAGAGTCAGCAGGCTCCGTAAGAAGGTTCATCCTCGCCTGGTTGGACACTTGGTAGAACTGTCACAGCGCCCATTCCAATGAAGTAAAGCAAAGTTGGGCCAATCCCAGAATTAACCCATTCCCATAATACTCATTAATAAATTAAAATTTACAACAAGCCTCTGCAATAATTTCACGACACAACACAGCAAGCATTTTGCAATCATATTCTCGGCACTGGTCTTTATTTTTCAAATGTTTTAATTTCAATTATAAAATTTCGTGAATGCACCTATATCATGTGTTGTGTTATCTGATTTAATTTTAATTGCAGATCTTGCTTAGTTGTAATATTTTTTTCACATCAATCATATTAACTCCTTGGCTTCGCTAGGAGTAGCCTAGACGGAGGAGTCAAGTAATCAGGTGACAACACTTGACTCTGACTTGCCCCCAAGGGCACACCGAGCGGCTTGAAGGTTTCCTGCCGCATTCCCCCCAGGTGTGTATTAGGCAGCAACATTTTAGCGTCGTTGCTGGGGATAAACCTTTCTATTCCCAGGTCACGACCTTTGTTTCATTTTGTTGTTTTTACTTTGTTTGATGCATCTTGTGAACCTGTTATCACACAACTTGTAGTTGTCTCTAAAGGTGTCCTATCCAGGACGATAGAGGTGTAGACAACTAAAGAGGTGACCCAAGAGGTGCCACGGTTCTCAATGCAATTGGGTGTCACGTTAACCGAGGCACTCTTCACTTTAGATCAAGCCTAAGCAAGACCAAGGGGAAGACCCTAGCTTAGCCAATGACAAATAGCGAACCCAACCTAGACCTCCTAGGGAAATGTGATGATGATAAAGTAGGAGACCAAGATAGGATTAGATCTAGATCTAGAATGATAAGTGGACCCAATGAGTTAGGGCTTGGTTGAAGAGGCTTAAGAAAGGACAAATGTTCAACCAAGGATAGATAAAGGTCACTTATAGGGTTAGGAGTAGTAGATCTAGATAGATCTAATGCCAAGAAAAGTACCCAAGTGGGGCCCACCCTTAAATGAGGAAAATGGTCCAAATGGGGCCCACAAGGTTAAAATTGAAGTGATGTGGCACTAGGGGGTTTGATATGATGAGGATCTATGGATGTGGCTCACATGTGTTTAGCCACCCCAATGTAGTGCGCCCTCCCTTGGAGGCCTCTTTTAGCCATGACATCATCCCTTTAGTGAGTGATCCATGTCATATTATGTATTGGCTCATCTTAGCCATTGATTATATTGTTATATCTTTTGATCTCAACCACTAGTTTTCAAAAATGGTTTAGGGTTTTGGTCTCCCTCATCCTATTTAAGGAAGAGACCCCCCTATTGTAAAGGCACCATTGGGCTCTGGAAAACTTGGAATAAAATAATATTTTGCAGATCTACTTCTTGGCTTTGATTGGGATGCTCTTGTACATGATTATACATCTATGCTTGTAACAGGTGATTTCGACAACTACTAAGGGAGGTCGAATTGATTGAAGCAAGGAGTGCGAATTGCTTGAAGGGAATATTGTTGGGGTTGCTTGCATCCCCCTTGGGCAAGACATCTTCATCTTGAGGGAGTTTTTCAATTGTGCTTTGTCCATTGATTGCTCCTTTGATATGACATGCTTAGATCTCATTTGTTTGTGGATCAAATCTAACTTATTGTAGTTTGATTGATAGGTTGAATGGGACATTTTTCCTCCTAGGGCTTGGACGTTTTTGCTTGGAATCACTTGGATCAAGCTTGGAATTGTAAATAAATGCAAGGATCATCTATGTGCAAGGTAGCCGCAATCTTTTGAGGTAAGATCTACAAGGTACGTATCCATTTCACTTGTCTTCTATCCTATTGGTCATCAAACCCTTAAAATTCAAAACCCTCTTTTTCTATTTTTTTAGATCTACTTGGATCTAGAAACTATTGGGGCTTAATAATTAAAACCCACCTCTAAAATCAACACAACATCTCCGATCTAAAATTTGGTGGCCATCCGACTCCATTTGCCCCTTGAACTAAGGCACTAGGCCTCTCTTGAGGAAGTCGCACTAGTTGGGTGAGTGGTCTTTTGCTAGATCCGGTTCGTGGGTATTGCTTGTTTCATCTCACATCCATAGATCCATCCTATAGCATACCCCCTAATGCCATTTCATCTTGATTTTGACCCTGTGGGCCCAATTTGGACCATTTTCCACTTTTTAAGGGTGGGCCCCACTTGGGTATCTTTTCTTGGCATTAGATCTATCTAGATCTACTATCCCTAATCCATAAGTGACCCTATCCTACACTTGGTTGAATATTTGTCCTTTCCTTAAGCCTCTTCAACCAAGCCCTAACCATCTTGGGTTCACTTATCATCCTAGATCTAGATCTTGTTTCATTCTGGTCTCCTACTCTTTCATCATCACATTTCCCTAGGAGGTCTAGATTGAGTTCGCTAGCCTTCATTGGCTAAGCTAGGGTCTCCCCCTTGGTCTTGCTTAGGCTTGATCTAAAGTGAAGAGTGTCACGATTGACATGACACCCATCTTGCATTGGGAACCATGGCATCTCTTGGGTCACCTCTTTAGTTGTCTACACCTCTACCGTCCTGGATAGGATACCTTTAGAGACAACTACAAGTTGTGTGATAACAAGACCCCTCATTGTAAAGGGACCGGAATTTGGAATTTGGAATTTGAAATCCACGATTTGGAGTTTTTGGAATTAAGTTTTGTACACCGGAGAAGAAATCAATTTGGAGATAGCGACTTGGCTTAGAGTCTTCGTTCTTTCCGAATCAATTTTGTGACAGGGGGTTTCTTGTGTTGATTTTGCTAGTCATTCAATCAAGTTTATTTCTTGTCAACTTGTATGCAAATTCATGCTTGCTTGTCATACTTTATTTTGTAGAACTAATTCTCTATATTGTTTGGCAGGGGCACATTGGCAAAATTGAACGAACAAACCAAGCATGGATATTGATAACTATTTTGTGGACAAGTGAAGACTAATAAGGATCAATCGACATCTCTTGGATCTAGGTACAACAAGTCTTTTCTTTCTCTAATTTTCTATTCCATTTACCAGCCACTAAATAATAAAATTAAAACCCTCATTTCATAGAAGCCATAGATTCGGTTACCATTTGCTTTCACAGTTGTAAACCCAAGTTGGAATTTAATAAAAACCCTTAGAGACCAAATTTGGCTTTAATCCAACTCCTTTTTCCCATTCCGTAACACTAGTCCTCTTTGGGGCAATTCACCCTTCTTGGCTAATCTCACGATTTTATCATTAGGTGACTTGGGTGTTGCTTGAACCGCTTTCAATCGTCATCTCTATTATCAAATAACCATTTGTAGTGCAAATAATCCATCCAAACACCAATTTGTGTCCACATCACATTTTTATTCTTAAACCCTAGTTGGAAGAAATTGGGTATTTTACATTAGCACTTGATCTACCTTGGATACAACATATTTTTATTTTTATTCATTGGGATAATTTTTATCGATTGATTATATTGTTACTTAATCCTCTCAACCTGTTTAACAAAGCTCTATCTCAGTGCCCATCTTCTCAATCCAAGGTACTAAGTTAAGATCACATTGTTTGTACTAGCTCCTATTCATTACATGTGTGTCTTGTCTTCAGAGTTAGTCAATCTAGGCTAGCTACGGTAATCTAGGCTAGCTACGGTCTCCCCCTTGGTCTTGGTTCTAGCTTGGCCTAAAGTGACAAGAGCCCATCCGGTGTGACGACTACTCCATTAGTAGAGGACAAGGCCCTTGCGATGTCACTGGGTTTAGTTGCTCTTCCTCTACCATCCTGGATAGGATCCCCTTTTGTAGTAGCTACAATCTTGGTGATAACAAGTACCACCTATCACACATCTACTAAGATGTCTCCGTTTGAAGCTCTTTATGGTTATCCAACTCCTAGTATCACATCCTTTTTGCAGGACCATTTGAAAGTACATGAAGTAGGCTCACATTTAGAAAAGACTAAAGAAACTTTGCAAATTCTTAAAGAAAACCTTAAAATGGCCTAGAACAAGATGAAGTAGCAAGTAGGTCAACATCAAAGTGAAAGACAATTTGAGGAGGGTGATTGGGTATTTTTTAGACTACAACCATATAAGATTTTTTTACGACAAAGCTTTCTTAAAGAAGGGGGCTATGCTAAGGCCCTAACCATCATTCATTACTAGTATATTAGTTATGGTTAGGTTGACTTAGTGGTACATTACATCATGATCACTTCACCTCCTAATTAAAAAAAAGGAATCATTTTTATAGAGCATCTCATCTTGTCTTGTGCATTTGATATATTGTGAGAGGTTGCCCCTGTTAAAATAATGTAACTGCGGAAGATATTCTATTTATATTATTGTATTCCTCCTACGGGAGTTGATGGTCATGTAATTAATAATGTAAAGGTCATTGAAAGAATCAATGTAAACCCTAGGACATCTGTCGGCTCAGAAAAGCCCCTAAAAGATTATTATATTACGTAATTGACTAGTCAAGTAAAGAAGTCGGCCCTGTTGGAGAATTAGTCATCTCAACGGAAGAAAATAAATAGAAGTGCTCTCTCTCATTTGTATTCACTCATTCACTCAAGCAAGTTCGCATAGGTGAAGAAGAGAAGTGCGCACAAGTGGAGGAGGAGTTGTTTTGTCTTGGGGATACTTTTTACTTTGTGATTTCTATATTGAGGAAGGCTTTGCTGGGTTTTCTACCCCAAGAGGGTTTCCCAGGATAAATTGTGTCTCTTGTGTTTTATGCTGTGCTTGTTTATATTTCAGTAATTGTTTATATGCTATATGCTGCTCAAATAAAACTAACACGGTATCAGAGCTAGCCTGAAAGATTACATTGTGCAACCCCCATAACTGCAAGAGCTAGGGTTTCTTATTCCGGGAGATACCTCCAAATTTTTATCGGAAAAGAGGGTGGATCTACCTCGCCTCCCTAGGGCACATTTTTCTGTTGAAGCGGAATTTCATTCCAAGCATTTTCATTTTTGGGTCCACCACTATTGCCCAGGAGAACTAGGGCATCAAGTTTTTGGATCATCTGCTCACTGATTTTGGAAAATGAGCACTTTTCTCAACTCACCTTACGAAGGCGAACTTGCTCATCCAATTAGTTTTTCAAAATCCCGTAGTCAAAAAATTAAGGTTTCTCTAACAAACCCTAGGTCAAGGAGGAGTAGATATCAGAAGAGCAAATTTTCTGGTAAGTCTCAAATCTATTTCTATTTCCATTTGAAGTACTCATTATAGTAAGATGACAAGCAATACCAAGCTTGATGAGAAGCTTGAAGGAGCTGAGAACTTCAAATCCTGGAAGTATAGTCATGCTCATCCTTGAGGAGCATGAGCTAGAAGACTATGTGAAGGAAGGACTTACAGAACCAGAGGGAGATGAAAAAAAGGCAAGGCATAAGAAGAATCTTATCAAAGCAAAGAGGATCATTGATGATTCCATCAAGGATCACTTGATCCCCCATGTGTCTTCCAAGAAGACACCAAAAGAGATGTTTGATGCCTTGACCAGCCTATTTGAAGGAAAGAACATCCACAGAAAGATGACCTTGAGAAATCAACTCAAGGGTGTGAAGAGTATGAAGTCTGAGTCCATGCACTCATACTTCTTCAGGGTATCCCAGATCAAAGAACAACTAGAAGCCATTGGGGATATGATAGAGGATGCAGAAGTTGTGATGACTACTTTGAATGGTCTCCCCCGAGATTGGGAACCATTTGTTCGTGGCATTTGTGCCAGAAAGAAACTAATCAAGTTCAGATACCTATGGGAAGAATGTGTCCAAGAAGAAGAAAGAATAGTTGTAAGAGAGGAGAAGTTAAATGACGATGAAGATCAAGCCTTGGCTACTCATGTTAAAGGTGGGAAGAAGAGGAAAGACAATCCTCGTCCCCGAGAGGACTCTCCAAGAAGACCCCAGAAGAAGAGAAGGACCAGAAAGGATTTCTCTTCAATTGAGTGTTACTCATGCCACCAGACTTGACACATTGCAAGGAATTTTCCAAACAAACATGGACAACACAAGAAGCAGAAGAAGAGGTTTCATGCTCATGCAGCAGAAGATAGTGATGATGATGACAAGACCCAAAATAATGAAGACTCCAGTGAAGAATATGTTCTTATCTCAGCACTCACTGGTTCAGTATCTCATGGAAGTGATACTTGGCTAGTTGATAGTGGAGCTTCAAAGCACATGATAGGATAGAAAGAATCCTTGTCTCATTTTATCCAGAAGGAATCTCCACAAAAGGTAAAACTCGGAGATGACTATCAATATCCCTGTTATCACACCATAGTACCAGGGCTACTACTCTGGAACGTACAGATATCTGCTAAGCAAGAATAGGATGTTATCACACCATAGTAGCAGGGCTACTATTCTTGCTTAGCAGATATATGCACATTCCAGAGCTTAGATTATTCAAAGCTTGGCTATGATGACTTTATATTTTGAGATCACTCATGATCAGAACAGTGTATTATTCAGACTTATGTTAGACCTTGTGTCAAGGCTGAGCCTTGAGAGTTCAGATTTGATGACCGATGTGACCCTTTATTCCATACAGTTTCAATTCAGTGCCTAGAGATATATTGCAGCAATGTTTCAGATGGTATATGATGATTATTCTTATGATGATTGTTGGGCTCCGAAATTGTCATTTATAATGATTTTATTTACATTAATTTCCCGACCTATTACTGTAATTTGACACAACTATCCATAAAAAGGGCTATCTTTTATTGTATTTCATCAATTAAAAAACTTAAACGTAAATGACGCCTAATATGTTACTTTTAATGTATTAAACGTAATATTGTGCAAATGATAAACTTCCGGTGCTTCATTTGATCTTTCATTCAGCCCTTCTTTCAGTCTCTAATTCTTGTACTAGGTTTAATGGCATGTTTGAATATTGGGTTCTTGGTTTGATTTATCCGCGTCTTCTATTTCTCGTCGGTCCCGTGAATACCTGCACATGAAAAAAACCATGAGTGATGATGAGATTTGAGCATTGGTTTAAAATTAAATAATAATAAGGAAGAGAATAAAAAATATATATTAAAAATGGAAATTAAATAAAGAAAATAAAAAAAAAATATTAAAAAAATGGGAATTAAATATTAAAGCAAATATACCCAAATCCACTTATAATAAATTAACCAAATCATAAAGTGGATTATGACATGGATTGTAATAACTTATTTAAAACCATATGTTACGTGCCCAATCTCCCTTAATTCATTTTAAAAGTGGGTTCATATATATATATATATATATATATATATCATTCTCACACTTTTCTTTAAAACTTTATGTTTAAAATACATTACCATTTCATGTTTTGGTAACTAACGGACTTTATGTTTTGTGCAGGCACGCGAATACGGAGAATTATTTTACGCATAGTGAAGAGGAATTCGCACGCCGTGAAGAAGAGGAGCACACCGGGAAAGGAAATGGAACCTAGCTCCCAACAAATAGAACCCAGCCATTATTTAAACCTGGCACCCAGCAATTAAATTGTGAACATATCCAGCTCTTCATTCAGATCGCGTGCTTATTTCAAACACGTTCAGCTCGTCGTTCAGCCCCGCATTCAGCCCCCGAAATCCACGGTTGGCATATTTATGGCCATTAAAAATAAAAACAAGCACGTGGGTTCTGTTAGCCATGTGGTTCTGATGGTTGATGAGCTCGGGTTCTGGAAGATTCGTCCCCATGCCTGCTGAGCTCGACAACACACCTCTTTTCCACGTCCACGCTTCAACTCCGATTTTCCTGCGCACTCAGCCTACAATCATGCATGTCTGCTCAGCTCTTGCACGCCGTCGTTCTGGAAGGAGTCTAGCCTGTTCACACTCAGTTGGCCAACGTAACTCCTGTGCCCACGTCGACGCTCTAGCATGTGCTTCTGCTCACATTTTGAGGAAACGAATGCTCAGTTGTTCGTATTGGATGGGATTGACGCCGAGGAGCTGGGTAGATCGACGCTATATTAGCCTAGTGAAGGAATCAATTTCGTGAAGTTTGGTGTATGCTCCCTGCGCTAGCATTCACCATTCAAAGCAGCAGTTACAGTCATTTAAACACTTCTGTTATTAGAGAGGTCGACTTTGTCGACCCTCTCATCCATTGTAATCATGTATAAATAGACGTCTTTGTGACTGAGACGAATTAAGTCTTGTCAAGCTTTGTTTTGTGTTGTTAAGTCTCGTTTTTATTGACATGACTGAGACGGAGTCGGTCTTATTGATCTTTCCCTGCAAATGGACACAGGAATGCTGTCATACTCTGCTAATTCAATATATACATCTTTGTTTTGGTTTTTATGAAGATCTGGCAGCTTGTATGGTGATTGATTACTAAAGACTCAGCCTCTGCTTGCTGAGACGGGCCCCTCAACGACTCCAGTCTGTGTGTATAACTCGTATTGTGTTGTTTATTTCATCTCTGTATCTATTTTTTATAACATGATGTTTATATCCTGTAATATGACTGATATTCTGTTGCTTACATAGATGAAATCTTTGTTTTGTGCTATGCATGTTATCACTGTTCGTATTCCATTATTTATATAAACAACATTCACATGTTATGTTATGTACTTCTATTACTATTTATGTTGTTTATATAAATAAAACTTATGTTTTATGTTATGTGTATTTTGTTGTTATGTTTGCAGAATTTAGTATGACCAGTCAAGCATAGATTTCTTGATTACTTTCAGTCTTTTCTACAACTAGATAAGTTAATCAGTTCATGTTTTAAATTCAATTCATAGTTAGAATTAGTCCTGCTAATGTTTTTCTTGTGAACTGTATTTTGCTGCTAACGTAATCTCCCTTCTTCTGAATTAGGAAATGGTCGACCAATAGCTTTGATAGTTTGTAGTTTGCTTTCAATTCTTCTTCCATCATTTTTAGATATTGCTCCCAATTCCTCCATAGTTAGCATTAGCCTCTTTCTCTTTCTCCTTCTCTCTGTTAGTCTTTCTTCCTATTGCTGTAGGTTAACTCTCTCTTCTTCCATCTTACCTTCTTCTCATATCCAATAGAATAATTCCTCTTCTTAGATAATGGTTAGAGTAGTTTCTCATTAGTTTAGCTTCTAAATAATCTCTCCATTGCTTTCCTTTGCACTGTAGGATCATATGCATGAGCCAGCTGGTCATTAAATCATCCCAATTCCTCTTTTCTTTCATTTTCCTCCATTTGGACTGTCATTCGGACCACCATTCAGACCGGCGTTCGGATCGTCATTCGGACCTGTTTACTTTCTGCATTGTTTTAGGCCGTCTTCAAAATCTAATTTCTTCTGCCTCTCAATCATAATTCTTCTTATTCCTCCTTAACAGTTTTAGATGTAATTTAAAGTTTATTTCATGTTATTTAAAGTTCTTAATTAAGTCTCGTTATTATTTCCTCCTTTCTCCCACTTTCTTCTCGAAACTTTCTTCCAACCTTCTTCCAATCTTCAGTCCTTCAAATCTGGTTTGTTAAGTAGTTATTGTTCAAAATTTGTTAGTATTGTTTCTAGATAATTTATTTCCAAGTAATAGTTAACAATTCTATAGTTTCCTTTGTTAATTATAACACTAGTTTCTATTCAGCCAAATAATGAAGATGTTCACGATATAAGATTTGGATTAATATTAAATATCTTTATCAAGTTTTCTACTTGTTTCCATAATCAACTACAATTTAGTTAAACATCTTTATTAAGTTTTCTATTTGTTTCATTCGTTAATCGGTTTCTTGTTTTCATAGATAGAATAAATTCTTGCATTTAATTATGAAAGTCATGCAAGTAGTTTAAAATCATATAGTTGCATCCTTAGTCAGCTTAGGATAGTTCAAGCCTTCGATCCTGCACATATAGTGATTGCATCTCATAACCTCCCTTCCCGGGTTGACAATTTAAATATTGGAATTATTTAACACATAATAAACACCAACAATGATGTTTTATGATCTATGGATTCTTGATCATTGACTATGGATTATTATCTTGTTGTTTTAGTCATGTTCACAGCATTGGCTTGGTATATAATTCATGATGTGGCAAACTTTATAAAATGAACTATCTTGATGATAAATTATAAAATGAACATTTTACTTGCACATTTAGGTTGTTTGACAAAACTCACTGGTTCACTACCTTGCATAGATATGGTCTTCCTTGACACCATTTGTCTGCTAGCTTAGGCTTCACCATCATTTTACTGTTAGGAACCCATGTCTTTACTTTGTTAGTATGTTGTTGTTGGACGCATATGCTTTGTAAGTCGTCCCGTAGTATTTGTTGATCAATAGTTTGTGTTATTGTTGTTGGCGCATATGCTTTGTAAGTCGCCCGTAGTATTGTTGATCCATAGTTTGTAACGGCCCATGGTTTCGACCCATAGTATTGGCGCCTAGAATTAGTATATAAGTGTGTGTTGAGACCTATGAAGGCACCGTGAAGTTATTTGTATTGAGCTTGCTCAAAGGAGGTTGCCCCCTCGCTCAAAGGAGGTTGCCCCCTCGAAGTGGCCTGTGATCAATACAAAAGTGATTATGCGTTCTGTCATTTCTGCTGTTTCGCGTATTCTTGTTAATTAATTGTTGCAGGTGCCTCACATCTGGTATCAGAGCACTTTCTTGGGCTCGCTGAGTGAAATTTCTGCCAAATTTTTTTTTTCGCATCTGTTGCAGGTTCGGATTTGGGAATAATCCCTATCCGCTTAACTGTGGGAAGTACTTGGGCATAAGCCCTAAAACTCATTGTGAGGAGTACCACAGGAACCCCGAAGTAGCTGGCCCATTGAGAGGACCTGCCAGCGAAAAGGGCAACGACCCCTACCTGATTGACTAGTTCCCACCCGTGAGGTAAACCAAGAGCTGTCGTTTGTGGCAAAGCGGTTATTAGTTTTACCTGAGCCGTGGAGTGAGGGGTATTGCCCCAATACGCAAGCTGTCAGACAGCATTGGTGGCCGAGTGAAACCCCTGAACTGTTAGGAAGCCGCACATACCTGGGGTCCATATCTACTTTCAGCTGAACTATTGTCGATCACTGCTGCGCCGTTTCAGATCTATGTTGCAAGCCGTTCCAGATTCAGCCGTTTTCAATCCATTCAGCGCTGTTCCAGATCTCTTTCGAGCCGTAGCCGCTCCAGTCTGAATTCAGTTTTTTCTCCATCTCCCTTATTTTCACTCTGTTTCCCTTGAAATTTTCGGGGAACCCCTGTCATCCCATTCTGCATATTTCAGTCCTGAGGACCCTATCCCCAATTCCCCTTCCCAAAGCCCGAAATCCCACATTTGTCTATTTTTAGGGTTTGCCATAACTTTCTCAGATTTCACCCAATCACCTTCAAATTTTACCACAGAGTTCCTTTCTGAATTCTGCTTCTTTGTTCTCCTCTGCCAAATTTTCCCATTCTTTCACCCCGCTTCTGAAATCCTCATTTTTGCTTCCCTGTCTATCCAACAGTGTCCAAAACCTAGTCAAACCCCAATTACCCTTTTGATTTTTTCCCAAATCCAAATTTTCCCTTACTGAAGTAGTTCCTGTTTTTGTTTTCCTACCCAGTCAGACAAAAAAAAAATCCTGGTTATGGTTGTCACCCGTGCAGGAAAAACCATGGAGGAAGCACTTGCAGCCATCCAAGCCAAACTCCAGGATCTTGATGAAAAATTTCTCGGTCTCCATCTTGAACATTCAGCTATGAACAACAAACGACAGTCTGAGTCTTCAGTAGACAATGGGTTCTCTTCTTCCAGCAATTTCCGTGGTCCGAAGCTTGATTTTCCTCGCTTCAATGGTAGTGATCCAACTGGATGGATCTATCGTGCAGAACAGTATTTCAATCTGCATAATACTTTTGATGTCAACAAAGTCCCGTTGGCATCCTTTCATTTGGAACAGGAAGCTCTTCAATGGTACCGTTGGTACATCAAGGCTCATCCAGAGCCCAACTGGCCAGACTTTTGCCAGCTCCTTTTGCAACGATTTGGTCCTAGTGCTTATGATGACTTCACAGGAGCCCTCACTAAACTTCGCTCCAACTTTGAAATCATGATTGCCAATGGGGGCACCTTACCTTGCAAAGGGAAGTGTCAAAATGTGCGTATCTCTATGGGAGATTATACCTTGCGCTCTGACATGTTTGCCTTGCCCTTAGGCGGATGTGATGTGGTTTTGGGCGCTCAATGGCTACGCACACTCGGACCTATCTTATGGGATTTTGCCGAACTTTGGATGCAGTTTTCCCTCAATGGACACAAACACACATTGACAAGATTACAACCAGGTTCTCTCAGCATCATCAGTTCACATCGCATGGAAAAACTCCTCAAGAAGAATTCACATGGTGTCATCGCTCAGATCCATTCCATCCAGATGCAACCATCAGCGGTCTCCACTACTCCTTTGGATCTACAACAAATTCTGGATCGATATACAGGTGTCTTTGCTGAACCAGTGGGATTACCACCTTCCAGGCCAGAAGACCATCGTATTCAACTCCTTCCTGGCAGCGTTCCTCCCAACATCAGGCCCTATCGCTACCCATTTCACCAAAAAACGGAGATTGAAATGCTCGTTCGGGACTTATTGAAGCAAGGTATTATTCGCCCAAGCACTAGTTCCTTTTCTTCTCCAGTTATTCTTGTCCGCAAAAAAGATGGGTCATGGCGCCTCTGCATTGACTTCCGAGCACTTAATCACCTCACCATCAAGGATAAGTTTCCAATTCCTGTTGTTGATGAGCTTCATGGGGCTCACTTATTCTCCAAGTTGGATCTTCATTCTGGGTATCATCAAATTCGGGTTCATGAGGATGATATTCCTAAAACAGCTTTCCACACACATGATGGCCATTATGAGTTTTTGGTCATGCCCTTTGGACTCACTAATGCTCCTTCCACATTCCAGGCCTTAATGAATAAAATATTTCGACCCTACTTGCGGAAATTCATTCTGGTATTCTTTGATGATATCCTCATCTACAGTAAAACATGGGATGAACATCTCCAGCATCTGGATCTTGTCATGCAACTTTTCTCTGACCATCATCTCCATGCCAAGCAGTCTAAATGTGTTTTTGGACAAAAGGAAGTTGAGTATCTCGGGCACATTATCTCAGCACAAGGGGTTCGCGTGGATCCTGCCAAAATCGAGGCCATGAACAATTGGCCACATCCTCAGACACTCAAGAGCCTTCGTGGTTTTTTGGGGTTGACTGGCTACTACCGCAAGTTTGTCAAGGATTATGGGAAGATTGCAGCTCCATTAACTGCTCTATTGAAAAAAGATGCTTTTACATGGACACCTGCTGCTCAGTGTGCATTTGACAAACTAAAACAAGCTATGTGTACTACACCTGTGCTAGCTATGCCCGATTTTTCCAAGCCCTTCACTATTGAGAGTGATGCTTGCGGCAATGGACTTGGTGCTGTTCTCCTTCAAGATGAACACCCCATTGCGTTCACCAGCAAAGCCCTTTCAGGTAAGAATTTAGCTGCCTCTACCTATGAGAAGGAAATGATGGCTATTTTGCATGCAGTACAGAAGTGGCGTCCATACCTATTAGGGAATCATTTCTGCATCAAGACTGATCACTAGAGTCTGAAATATTTCTTGGACCAGCGTGTCTCCTCCCCGGCACAACAGAAATGGGTTAGCAAACTCATGGGTTATGACTATGAGATCACTTACAAGAAGGGTAAAGACAATATTGTGGCAGATGCTCTTTCTCGCACATTTGATGCCCAAGGTTCTCTTTCAGCTATTTCTATGCCTGTTCCAAATTGGTTGCAATCTGTTCAACAGGGTTATGTCAATGACTCTTCCTTATCTCAGATCATCCAACGCTTGACCAACAATCCTTCTGCTATTCCACATTACTCTTGGGATGGTGCTTCTCTGCGATACAAGGGTCGTCTGGTGCTTCCCCAGAGCACAGATCTTCAACAGGCTGTCTTCTATGAACTCCATGCTTCTCCATCGGCCGGGCACTCTGGGTTCCTCAAAACATATGAACGAGCACGGCGTAACTTCTTTTGGCAGGGCATGAAAAGGACAATTCAACAGATGGTGGCCGAATGTGATACCTGCCAGCGCAATAAGGGTGAAACAACACTCCTTCCAGGATTGCTTGAACCCTTGCCCATACCTACACGGATTTGGACAGATATTTCTATGGATTTCATTGAAGGGCTCCCTAAATCTGGAGGGAAGACAGTGATTCTCGTTGTGGTTGATCGTCTCTCCAAATATAGTCATTTTTGTGCTCTTAGCCATCCCTATACAGCCTCCTCCGTCACTCAAATTTTTATGGACCAGATCTTTCGTCTTCATGGCATCCCTTCTTCCATTGTCTCGGATCGTGATGCGACTTTCACTAGTCATTTTTGGACAGAACTATTTTGCCACACTGGCACCAAACTGAAGATGAGTTCAGGGTACCACCCACAAACAGATGGTCAAACTGAAATTGTCAATAAATGCTTGGAAACTTATCTTCGTTGCTTCACCTCGGAACAACAACATCACTGGGCAAAGTGGCTCCCTCTCGCTGAATGGTGGTACAATACCTCTTACCACACTGCCTCTAAAATGACCCCATATGAAGCAGTCTATGGGCAGGCACCTCCAGCTCTTCTTCCATACACCCCCACCAGTTCACCAGTTCAGGAAGTTGACACGGTCCTTCGCAACTGTGATCAGATCCTTCGCATTTTGCGGGACAATCTTCACATGGCAAGAAATCTCATGAAGCAACAAGCTGATCAGCACCGTTCGGAGCGCACTTTTCAAGTCGACAATATGGTTTTTCTTCGTCTCTAGCCGTCCAAACAATCCTCCTTGAAACTCAAAGGGAGTCATAAGCTCGCTCCAAAGTTCTATGGGCCATATCGGATTCTTCAGAAGATTGGGTCCGTTGCTTATAAATTGGAACTTCCTCCTTCCCGCATTCATCCAATCTTTCATGTCTCTTGTCTGAAAAAAGTTCTTGGCACCAACATCAGCGGCCAAACGATTTTACCCGAACTGGATAATGAAGGATCCATCCTTTTGGAGCCAGAGGCCATCCTCAATCGGCGCACGCGTCAGCTTCGCTCTCGCTCTATCACAGAGGTCTTAATTCAGTGGCACGGCATGCAACCAAAGGATGCTACATGGGAACCACTCCTTCAGATGCAACAACAATTTCCACATCTAAAGCTTTGAGGACAAAGCTTTTTTTAAGGGGGAGGGGATGTTAGGAACCCATGTCTTTACTTTGTTAGTATGTTGTTGTTGGACGCATATGCTTTGTAAGTCGTCCCGTAGTATTTGTTGATCAATAGTTTGTGTTATTGTTGTTGGCGCATATGCTTTGTAAGTCGCCTGTAGTATTGTTGATCCATAGTTTGTAACGGCCCATGGTTTCGACCCATAGTATTGGCGCCTAGAATTAGTATATAAGTGTGTGTTGAGACCTATGAAGGCACCGTGAAGTTATTTGTATTGAGCTTGCTCAAAGGAGGTTGCCCCCTCGAAGTGGCCTGTGATCAATACAAAAGTGATTCTGCGTTCTGTCATTTCTGCTGTTTCGCGTATTCTTGTTAATTAATTGTTGCAGGTGCCTCACATTTACTCCATCCATCCATGACTTTCCTTATTTGGCTTTAACCCATGATTTGTCTTACTTGATTTTCTGATATTGAGGACTTCCCCATTTTCTACCTCTGTGTTTGGACCACATCCCTGTATGTTTAGTGTCTGGGCTTTGAGTTAGTGACAAAACTTGCCTTTGGTAAGTTGGATTGTGGCCCTAAATCATTCTGGTCGGTTGTCCCAATGTTTGGCATTGGCTCGAACTCCCCCTAGTCACTTGAGATGTTGTTGGCTAAAACTGAAAGCTCATGTACTACTTATGAAAACTTATATAGATTCCCCCATGGAAACTGAAAAGGGCAAGAGCGATGAACTGCTAAAAATACTCCTCGAAGAGTATAAGAAAGGTTCAAAAAAGCAATGGTTCTTAAATGCTATATCTAAACAATTGCTGACCTTGTATGTATATGTATACATGCCCTGGATGCAAGCTGCGATTAGGTGTGCTTATCAACACCCCTGAGATCCGAAGGGTTATGTAGGCCAAAAAGACCATGAAATGAAAATGAATGATCCTAATGAACTTGGATCAGCTTGATGTAGACATGATGCCTAAGTTGAATAAGCACTCTCTAAACAACTTACCCATTTGTGAGGCACAGCAATCCCCCGTGTTTATTTTGTTCAGCACAGAGTTTGTAGCTCCCCCTTTCTCCTAGTCCAAAGTGTCTTTTAGTTGAGTTTAGACAAGTCACCCCCTTTGCCCAACCTTGTTCCTAGCCTTCATCCTTAACTAGCAGTTAGACCATGTTCGATGGGTGAGTTTGTCATTTAAGCTATTGTGCAAGTGAATACAAATAACAACAGAATGAACAAATATGTTTAATGCCACTGAATGATGTTATACTTTAAGTTAAGCTGAGTATGATTAGAGGAACATGTCTTAGTCTATTGATATGATTTGTCCTTGGTTATATATGGACCTAGTCAAACCTAGTTTGACTAAGGTCAGTTCTTGGGATCCATGATGATGTGGGCCATGTATGCTTATGGATGGTGATGGATGGTCCCACATACTCTTTATGATGATGCTATATGATGGACATATGATTCAGATGATGATTGATACAATTCAGCAGGTTTTAGTATTACTTCAGATCATCAGATTATACACTGTCCATATATGGTGGACCCTACAGCTAGCCCATCAGGGCAACCCATGGTGTATGAGTACACATTCTTAGTAGATTTGGATCTTCTAGATCCAGTGAAACACTTATCTTTCAGTTCCGAGCACTTCTAACAATGATAGATGCAGTTTTACACTTGTTGACCAGATTTGGGGCTGATTTCCCAGCCTAAGCAACAGGGGCCATGAGAGGCCAGTTCACCTAGGGCGCTATATGAGGAGGGGGTGGTCCATACACTTGTTATTACAATTTATCCCCCCTTCTGGAGAGCCTGGTGGGATCAGTTTGACAGCGCAGGTGCCCTAGGAGGCAATTTCAGCACTTTCACAATTACCGAGGCAGTCTAGAAATGGGATAAAAGGGTCACTGAGGAATTCGATTTGGGCAATTGAGGCAAGGTTTTGGCACTTGGTTTTCACAGAGGTCTTCCAGGGTGAACCCCCTATCTTCCAACCAATTTTCATCACATGGGTGGGTCCATAGAGGCCACAGGAGGCCTTTTACAGCTTGTCTGTCACAGATTTTGAGGACAGATTTGATCATTTGTATTTATTTTGGACATATTGTATTATTTTATTGTGCCATGGGGATGAGCTAGCAAGGATTGATGCCTCCTATCCCCACCATGTGCTTTATGAGTCATGTCCTAGTCATATGAGGTGGGCCCATGGTATTTTGCCCCCTTTGGAGGATGACGTCACCCTCACTTTGTACCATTTAGTTATGACGTCATCAACTTTTGAGTGATCCATGTGATATATTGTTATGGTTCATTATTAGCCATTGATTATGTATTGAGATCTTTTAATCTCAACCACTCAATTTGTTGTAAAGTGGTTTTGAGATCTAGGGTTTTGGTCTTTATTATCCTATATAAGGAGGAGACCCCCTATTGTATAGCTCACCTTTGGAGCTCTGGAATATTGGAATAGAACACTTCTTTGTGGACAATATCTCTCTTGTCTTGTGGATTCTCTTGCATCTTGAGTATACAGTTTCTCTTCTATGTATCATTGTGCGTTTTGGAGCTACATCTTGTTTTCTTGCAGGAAAGTCGAATTGGTGGAGAGGAGGGCGATTTCTTGAGGGTTATTGTTGGAGGGATCCACATATTCTCTCTTGGGTTGATCTTGGTGATAGGGAGTATCATTATTGTATCTTTGTGACATAGTTGATGCTTTCTATTACATCTTTCCATCATTTTCATAATCATCTTACTTGGCTTGTTTCACTTGATCTTGTCTTGTAGGAGGAGGACGATTTGGCATTCTTGGAGGAGGACGTTTTGGCTTGGAGCTCTTGGATCTCACTCTTGAATATACACATAGGAGAATGCTATCAATTTGCAAGGTGACCATAAGCAATTGAGGTAAGTTCTACAAGGTATGTGCCTACATCCATCCATTCTTCTTCATTGGTCACAAACCCTTAAAATTCAAAACCCTCATTTTTGTTTTTCTTAGATCTACTTGGATCTAGCTTGGCTTTTGGAAAGATATTGAAAACCCACCTCTTAGTATCCACGGCAATTCGGATCTATAGTTTGGTGGTGATTGGGTTCCATTTGACACACTTTCCAAGGCAAAGTAGCCCTCTTGAAGCAAATCGCACCCCTTGGGAAAAGCTAATTGGGTTAGATCCAACACATGGGTAGGTGAGATCCCACTTGATTTATGATCCTCATACTTGATAACCTACCCCTAGTGCTTCACCCCATTGATTTTTGCCTTGTGGGCCCCATTCCTCATTTTGAGGGTTGTGCCCCACTTGGATCAATTTGGTGATGCACTTCAAATCTCAGATCTATGGAGATCTAGCCATTGGATCCCCTTGATTTTCAAGATCCACATTGATACTTGCCTAAACTACTTGGATCTAAACTTTGGTGGCCTTTGGACTTGATTTGACACACTTTTCCATGCTTTTAGCCCTCCTTGGGCAAAGTCACACTTCTTGGGGGTTTGAGTTTGCCCACTTTTAGGACATGGGTGGTTGAGATCCCATTGGATTTGGAAAGAGCATATTTTAAAACCTACATCTAGTGTCTCACTTTGTGGAGATCTGCCTTGGGGGTATCATTCCTCATTTTGGGGATTGTTGTCCACTTGGGTCACATGGTGAAACATTAGATCTAGTAAGATCCAACCATCATATCCTAAGTAGCCCACTTGATTTGCATCCTAGGTGTCTCGATCTACAATTTGATATACTTTTGACTCCATTTGCCCATCCATTTGAAGGCACTAGTCCACCTTGGGCAATTCGCACTCCTTGGGATTTGTGTCAAATGCTAGATCCCATATGTGGGTATCTCTAATTTCACTTTAGATCCCTAGATCTACTCCTTGCATACCCCTTAGTACCATTTACACCCCTAACTTCACCTTGTGGGTCCCATTTGAGCCATTTCCATATCCCAAGGAAGTGGGTCCCACCTGTGTATTTCATGGTACTAGATCTTGTTATCTTATCTCATCATGTGGCCGAAATCATTCATTGGTTGAAACACTAATCACTCCTTAAACCTCCTTCAACCATACTTAAACTTCTAGGTCCACCTAACCTTGCATTGGTTTCCGTAACTTGTCTTTTACATATCCCTAGGAACCTCTGTTTGGGTCCAATCATCTTTGATTGGTTATAGGGTCTCCCCCTAGGTCTTGATTCATCTCGATCTAAAGTGAAGAGTGCCTCGGTTGACGTGACTCCCTGCTTGCATTGGGAACTGTGGCATCTCTTGGGTCACCTCTTTAGTTGTCCATCTCCTCTACCATCCCGAATGGGATACCATTAGGGACAACTACAAGTTGTGTGATAACAACCCCATCAAAGGTATGGGAGAAGCCTCTTACAAGTTGGACTCTAGGAAGTCCATGAACATGAAGGATGTACTTTATGTACCTGGGTTAAAGAAGAACCTTCTATCTATTTAAGCATTAGATAAGAAAGGTCTTCAAGTTGCATTTGTGGATGGTGAAGTTCTCATGTGGCCTAAAGGGAAGACTATCGATGATGCGATAGTCATTGGAGTAGAAGAAGGAGGACTTTACAAACTAAAGGGTCATACAGATGCAGCAATGATGGCTAGTACCATGAACCCCTGTGAGATATGGCATAGGAGACTAGCTCATGTACACTATAAGGCCTTACCAATTGTAAGTAAGGTAGTAACTGGGTTACCAGAGATCCAAGTGGATCATGAAGGAGTATGCAAAGGGTGTGCTCAAGGGAAGAGCACTAAGAACCCATTTCCAAGTAGCGACAGCAAGGCAAAAGGTATTCTGGATATTATTCATTCAGACATTTGTGGACCAATGTCCACAACCTCTCTAAGCGGGTATGAATATTATGCACCGAGAAGAAGCCTAAAGTCAATCATCTGAAGATATTTGGATGTTCGATGTTCATCCACATTCCAAAGGAGAAGAGATTGAAACTAGAGCCTACCGGGAAGAAGGGAATATTTGTGGGGTATAGTGAGCAATCTAAGGCTTACCGCATATACATCCCACGATTCTGTCAGATCGAGATTAGTCGAGATGTCACATTTGATGAACATTTAGCTTTCAACAAGTCTAAGAAGATTCATGAGGATGAAGAGCAGCAGGAGGCTCCCAGATTTGCAAAATCAACCAAAGAACCAATTCCAAGTGTTGAAGGTGATCCTACCCTAGAGGATCATGACATGACAGAACCTCGGAGACCTGAGGAGATACCTCATGTGGAGATCTCTCGAAAGAGAAGACCAGCCTGGGCATGTGAATTAATCCAAGATGCAGGAAAGTATGGTGCTCCAGAAGGGTCCAGTAGAGAGATTAAGAGACCAAGGAAATATTCCAGCTATGTAGCCTTGATGTGCAATCTTGTTGAAGAAGAACCAACGTGTTTTGAAGAAGCAGTAAAGAAGAAGGAATGGTTGGATGCCATGAATGAAGAATATCAGTCCATCATCAAGAATGATGTTTGGGATGTGGTACCAAGACCGAAGGACAAATCGGTTGTTTCATCAAATTGGATCTTCAAAACAAAACATTCAGCAGACGGAAGCATTGAAAAGTACAAGGCAAGATTTGTAGCCCGGGGATTCTCGCAAAAGGAAGGAGTTGACTATGAGGAGACTGTTGTCACCTAAACTGTAGTTACCCCTATGGATGTATCCACTCATGGATGGCAATAGGGAAGGGCAACTCAAAAGGTGCAACCACGATCACCTCGACCTCCAATAGATGGTTGTCACGCCAATCGAGGCAACCTTCACTTTATGTTATCTAGCCCAGACAACAAAGGGGGAGACCCGATCTACTCCCGACAGGAGAGATCAAAACCAAGACACCAAATCAAGTTAATTCTAAGTGAAGTAAGGTGTATGGTTTATCCTAGACCTTAGGATGAAGTCACAAGACAAGTGAGGGGTTCAATGAGTATAGCTTTGGTTCATTGTTGATGTGAGAGTGACTTATAATATTTGAAATGAGATCCAGGATTAGAGTACTAGTCAATTGTGAGAAAATCCACTACCTTGGGAACCGTGTCCAATGCAGGGTAGTTTAGGGGTTGAATTGGGGCTAACTAGTACAAGTGACAAGCTTGATCATGAAGCATGATGGCATCAAAGGGTTTAGTTTACCACACAAGGGTCAAACCACAAGTTAATCCAACAATCTAGGAAAGTCGAATTGACTTGGAGAGAGACCAATGCCTTGGGAATTGGGATAATGGAGTCAAAGTAAAGTTAACTTGTGGTTAAGGACTCCTATTGCATGAGACAAGTGGGTAATCAAAGTCTTGATGGATGAATAGGTCTAGATTTAGGTTTGACCTAAGTGGACCACAATCCCTTAAAACAAGGAATGCTATCCCCAAGGCAAGATTTGACAAAGGTGCCTACTAGACCTAGGTTTTGAATTATTCCCGTTCCAAATCCATAAAAATCTCAAGTACCCATGTCCTGGAAGTGGACAAACTTCCTTCTCCAAGGTGGTGCGACTTTGCCCAAGGAGGTCTAAAAGTGGGATAAGTGGGGTCAAGACATGTCCGATCATAGTGGAAAAAATCGGCATCGGCAAAAAATCGGCGAGGGTCCAGAAAACATCTTCTCGGCAACATCGGCGAAAAAATCGGCAAAAATCGGCAAACCGCGGAAAGCATTAAAAAATGCAAAAATTGTACTTTACCGATTTTTTCGCTTATTTACTGATTTTCCCCGATTTTTTCTAATTTTTCCCGATTTTTCCCGATTTTTTCTGATTTTTCCCGATTTTTTGCCGATTTTTTCCAGGGTCCGATTTTTTAAAAATCGCGATTTTTTCGGGCCAAAAAATCGGCACCCAGAAAAAATCGCGATTTTTCGGGACATCGCCGATTTTTTCCACTATGTGTCCGATAGCAACCAAACTTTAGATCCGGGTAGGTTAATCAAGTAGAAGTGTGGATCTACAATTTCAAGGCAATTCGATGGCTAGATCTTACTAGATCTGAGTTTGAAGATACCAAGTGGTCCAAAATGGGGATTAAATCCCTTAAAATGTGGAATGGGGCCCACAAGGTAGAAATCAGAAAAGTGACAATCTGGGGGTAGGTTATTGGATGTGTAGATCACGAATCAAGTGGAATCTCAACTACCCATGTTCTAGATCTAGGTCAACCCACCCAAACTAGGAAGTGCGCCCTTGCTTGGAGAAGGCTAAATGCCTTGGGAAGAGGGTCAAATGGAGGCCAATCCTCACCAAACTATAGATCCGGGATGCTGTGGATACTATAGAGGTGGGTTTTAAATATCTTACCCAAAAAGCCACTAGATCTTAGTAGATCTGAAAAAATGTAAAAATGGGGGTTTTGATTAATTAGGGTTTTAAATGTTTTAGACAAGTGGATAGATCATGGAAAGAAATTACCTTGAGATCATACCTAAGTGATGTGAATGAGATGCCTTGATGTTGAGGAAGATTCCCGCAGAGATCAAATGAGAGATTGTTGATTTTGCTTGCCAAATTGATGCCCTAGCCCACAAGTGCACCCTCCTCTACCTATCAATCCAAGGAAAATCGATTTCAATCAGAGAGGTCAAGTATGGAGGAAATACAAGTAAAATGCAATGATAACATAGAATAGAAGGTCCTGGGACAGTAATACTCCCTGTTACCAACGAAGAGATCCAAAGAAGAAGTAGGGAGAGTCTTCCCCTACCAATACTTCCTCCTCAAAGCAAATCGGCCTCCACCTGTAGATGCAAAAAATGTGGTACAAAAGATATGGCAAAACAAGATCTCCAATAACTCAGTGCAAAGGAAGAACCAACGAACGAACACCAAAAACATTCACCACAACACTGGAGATAGATGCAATAATAATTTTCTATTCCAATAATCCAGAGCCACAAGTCCCCTTACAATGAGAAGCTCTCTCCTTTAAATAGGAAGGAGAGGCATCAAAATCCAACCACTTTTTGAATGAGTGGCTAAGATTAAAAGATACAAATGTCTAATCAATGGTTGAGATGAGCTCAACAATAAAATACATGGATCACTAATAAAATATTATATGAGTGGACAAAATCGCCCTAGAAGAGGGGAATCCCACCAAATCATGATGACAAAATATAATAAGGAGCTTATGGTGGGTCCAAGGGGTAATTTTATCCCTCCTTGGTCAATCCCCATAGCACAATAATCATAAAATAATCCTCAATGTACCAAATCGTGCCTCCATGGTCAAGTCGTAGGCCTCAAAAAGACCTCAGAGATCCTCAGAAAGTGCCATAAATGATGGATGCGGGCCCCGATGAAGCTGAAACTGTTGGAGGAGGTGTGGAGGACCCCGATCTATCATCACTGATCATCCCATGCCATAACATTGCCTCAGTAGCCCAAATCGATTTCCTCAATAGCCATTTCTACCAATCCTGAAATGCCTCGGGAAACGTGAAATTGCCCCAAACTGCCTCCTGGAGTGCCTGCGCTGTCAAGGTGACGGCACCAGTGTGTCCGGGAGGGGGGTAATATGGTAAAAACAAGTGGCTGGACCATCCCCTCCAAGTACAGCGCCCTAGGTCAACCGGATAAAAATCACATCTGTTCTGACAGGGCCTCCGACAGACCAAAACTGCACTAGGATAGCCTACTGAGGCTCAATCATCACTGTAAGTGCCCGGAACTGAAAACAAACTGTCTCATTGGACTCCGAAGGTCCAAATCCATCCAAGATGTGTACTCATACACCATATGAGTCTCTGCATGATCAAAATATATATCCAATATACCGGAACAGGGCCAATAATAATAATCTGTAAATTATCAAATACTGCTGTAAACCAAGAATCATCATCATAACCCTGTAGCTGCTGCATAGAATCATCATGTATGTGTACATAGACCGTATATCATCTATCCATATCATCATAAGGTCCAACCATCTCATGTCCTATGGTTGACCTTGGTCCAACCAAGTCAACATGACCAAATATAACTCAGACCATCATCAGAAGCTGCTGCAAAGTGTCCAAGGTTAATGCATGCTCTACAACTTATTCAAATAACAATTATAACACAGTAATCATTACTGGCGATCTAAGTCCAAATATATAATGTCATTAATTATTATTATTACTCAGGTTAGACTTTCAGGATCATACTCACTTCATAGCTGTGATCAATTTGCTAGTGAAGGGTGAAGGCTAAAATAACTGGCTAGGCTAAGGGATGACTTGGCTGACTTAACTTTGTGACACTTTTGTACAGGGAAAGGGAATACACACCATAGTATATACTGAATGAGCAACAACACAGGGAATGCCGGTGTCTCACAAATGGATGAGTTGTTCAAAGAGGGTTTATTCACCTTTAACAGATGCGCACAATCCATAATACAAATAAGGCCAGCAATTGTTTTGATATAGCATTTAAGTTCCATTGCTTTTTGGGCCTGAAGTTTCCATAGCCTTGATCTATGTGTGTTTATAAACACATTGCATAGATTTACATTTATTTTAGGCTTTCTGCTGCAGGTGTGTTTTTAAGGCACTTGTTTACCTGAGCACTTCTAGGTGTGTCATGGACAGCTTGTTTACCTAGGTATTTATATTTCCAAAAGATATAACATTTTATTTTCATGGCCATTTTCATTTGGCATGCCTTTCATTCATGTGTGTTTAGAAACACATTGCATGAATGGGATTTTCATACAAGATATAGTATTTCATTTTTCCAGATTTTGTATTCATGGCAGCACTAAAAGTTTCAGGTTTAGCCAACACAACCTTAGTGACTAGGGGGAAATCACAAGGAACTCCAACTCACCATAGACAAGTTTTGTCACCAACTCAGAGCCGAGACACAACTAAATAGGGAAGCTCACTCAATACAGAGGCTACAGCGGGGAAAAGATCCTCCATGTCACTAGTCAAGTAGTAAGTCAGGGTGATAAATTGAAAGGTAGGCAATGGATGGATGAAGACAATGAATAATGGTGCCAACACTAGCAAGCCAAGGTATGGTGGAATGATCACCTCTATTCTCCCTAAGGAGGGTAAGACCAATGAGTATGAATAGTGAACTTCTAAGTCTGAGTAGGGACAATATAATATATATAATAAGATCAACCAGGTCCACATATCTATATGATCGCCAGATCATGACACTAAGTGCTAAGACATGCTATAGGAATAAGTATAAAAGCAATATAACCATAACACAATGATATACCTGCTGAGTCATATACCTGAATGTTCATCAACCTGTACCATCATCTGTCCTCTGAAACTGCTGCTGTAACTCTGGGCACTACTGACTGCTCTATACCAATGGTATAATGGCTACATCGGTCATCTCTCTGAGTGTCCTGAGACTCAGTCATGGCATGGGGAATATACACTGCTGTCCATAATCTGATAGTGATCCAATATAGATGCTCATCTCAGCATCTCAAATGTAAGGGAACTGGCTGAATAGTGTACTGGAATCAGAAAAATAATGTATGGTAGCCCGGCTACTATAAATGTGATAACAGAGACTTTTGCCCCGGTAGCCAGATATGCTTCGATTAGAACCAATCTTGCCTTGGCAGCTAAGATGAAATGGAAGCTACATCAAATGGATGTGAAGACTGCTTTCCTGAATGGAAACATAGAAGAGGAAGTATATATCGAGCAACCAAAAGGTTTTGAAGTAGAAGATAATAAGTCACATGTATGCAGGTTGAGGAAAGCACTGTATGGGTTGAAGCAAGCTCCCAGAGCATGGTATGGAAGAATTGACAGCTTCCTGATGAGCTTGGGCTTTACCAAGAGTAAAGCGGACTCTAATCTTTATTAAAAAATTATGAATGATGAACCCATGATACTATTACTGTATCTGGATGACTTATTTCTGGCTGGAGAAGACAAGCCTATTGTTGAATGTAAGAAGAGGCTTGCAGCAGAATTCGAGATGAAAGACCTTGGCAAGATGCACTATTTTCTAGGTCTTGAGGTATGGCAGTTTCCAGACGAGATTTTCCTGAGTCAAGAAAACTACACAGTAGAGACCCTAAAGAGATTTGGGATGCTGGATTGCAAGGCCATGACTACTCTGATGGTGACAAATCTGAAGCTTCTAAGTGATGCTTCTTCAGAGAAAGTGGATGTCACCATGTATAGACAGATTATTGGGTCATTGATGTATTTGACCAATACTCGTCCAGATATATGTTTTGCAGTAAACACATTGAGTCAATATATGGTGGAACCCAGGAATGTTCACCTGATTACAGCAAAACATGTGCTGAGATATCTGAAGGGTACATTGGATTATGGACTCAGATATGCCTCCATACTGGCTGACTGATGATTCCAGCTCTCACGAGCTGATACCTATTCGTAGGGGGATGGATGCCTCTCCAAAGGTGAGGGAAGATCAGTATTGGCTGACTGATGGTTCCAGCTCTCACGAGCTGATGCCTGTCCGTAGGGATGGATGCCTCTTCAAGGGTGAGGGAAGATCAGTGCTGGCTGACTGATGGTTCCAGCTCTCACGAGCTGATGCCTATCCAGAGGGATGGATGCCTCTCTAAGGGTGAGGGAAGATCAATAATAGCTGACTAATGGTTCCAGCTCTCACAAGCTGATGCCTCTCTAGGGGTGAGGGAAGATCAGTACTGGCTGACTGATAATATTAGTACTTAGTTACTGATTGTTGTTGCAGGTGTTCTAGCTGATGGTGTTGCTGATGAGAATGTTCCAGCAGATGGTGTTCCAGTTGACGATGATGTTGTTCCAGCTGATGGTTTTGCTGATGAGGATGTTCCAGCAAAGATGGTGTTCCAGCTGACGAGGTTGCTGACAGCAGAAGATGTTCCAACCAATTATGTTGCTGATGAGGATGTTCCAGCAGATGGTGTTCCAGTTGACGAAGATGTTGTTCCAGTAGATGATGTTCCAACAAGAGGATGATTGCTGATGATGATCATATTTCAGTAGATGATGCCCCAAGACAAATGATGATCCAAAGCCTTCCTACGACATATAGAAGTTCACAAGTCAGTTGTGCAGATGTTGTTACTTGCAGAATACCTTCCTAGTTAAGAGGGAGTGTTAAAATAATGTAACTACGGAAGATATTCTATTTATATTATTGTATTCCTCCTACGGGAGTTGATGGTCATGTAATTAATAATGTAAAGGTCATTGAAAGAATCAATGTAAACCCTAGGACATGTGTCAACTCAGAAAAGCCCCTAAAAGATTATTATATTATGTAATTGACCAGTCAAGTAGAGAAGTCGGCCCTATTGGGGAATTAGTCATCTCAACGGAAGAATATAAATAGAAGTGCTCTCTCTCATTTGTATTCACTCATTCACTCAAGCAAGTTCGCATAGGTGAAGAAGAGAGGTGCGCACAAGTGGAGGAGTAGCTGTTTTGTCTTGGGGATACTTTGTACTTTGTGATTTCTATATTGAGGAAGGCTTTGCTGGGTTTTCTACCCCAAGAGGGTTTCCCAGGATAAATTGTGTCTCTTGTTTTTTATGCTGTGCTTGTTTATCTTTCAGTAATTGTTTATATGCTATATGCTGCTCAAATAAAACTAACAGCCCCCTCGAAGAGGCTAGTTATTCATGGAATCTTTATCATTATCAAGGCATGGAGCTAATTTTCTTTCTATTTTTATGCTATTTGGGGAATTTGGTTCATAACAAGTAGCCTTTGCACTCCCATTTTGTATTGGTAATGATGTTCTTAACAGTCACTTGGACCTATTTGTGGTCATTTGTCAAACATTAATAAAATTATCTTATTTTATCTTATTCCTCTAATATATTACCCAACCTAAAAGGTATTCTTAAAAAGGTTGCATTAAGACAATACTAAGTACCTTCAAAATTCAATATCTTCTCATGAAAGACAAGTTTCCTTACTATTTGACATTAAAGAGAAAAACCTTCTAGGTGACACTAAGTTCCACAAACTATTATCAGACGCCATTTATAAGGAGGTAAACCTGGTTAACAACAACTCTTTTACAATTGGTCACTTTTTACCTTTAATCACAATATCTAAGAAAAATTAAGTAATAGCAACTTTAAATTTCAAATGCAAGGTAGAAATATTTCTGAACAACCAAGCACAAAATAAAGGAAGATTGTATTGCACGGACATAATTTTTAAACTGGAGGGGAAATAAAAAGTTAATATCTGCAAAAAATAAAAAGGAACAAAATGAAACTACAAGTCAACATGTGGCAAGAGAACATGCATTGAAAGTCAATAATTTAATGGACAAAGATATGGCTCTATCGGACAAATCTTCATTTGGTAACCGTCTGGGTCTATGCATCATCGTAACATCAACTTCAATATTTGCTTGAACCTGTCACAACGATCCATAGGTATTTGTAAATGGTAAATCAAATCTCCATAAACAAGCAATTAAAATCTTTTGTAAGCTAAACAATTAGTTAATACATGTAAACATGATACATCAATTAAAGTTTCCATCATACTTTACATAATCATCTTAGTGAATCAATGTACTTACATAGAGTATTGAACATGAATATTAGAGGCCAATGCAAATGAGGAAGAGAAGACTTAAAGGACAAGTCACTTATTGTGGATGTACCATCATATCCAATGGATGGACTAATAGCAAGTCAAGCACCATCATTAACATTTTTGTTTATTACCCATGAGGACCCTTCTTTAAAATCGATCAATGAATCGAGTGAGGTGAAGGATAAAACAATATTATGTGACTTCTTGGATGATGTGGTTATAAGGAGGTGGGGGTAAATAATGTAGTTGACTTATTGTGGATGTGCCATCATGTCCAATGGATAGACCAATGGAAAATCACACCCCATCATTAATTTGTTTGTTTCTATCCCACAAGAAACCATGTTTTTGAAATTGCTTAATGAAACTAGTGAGGCAAAGGAAAAAAATTATTATGTAATTAACCTCTTGGATAGTGTGGTTGTAGAGGCGAGGATAAATAATGGAGATCAAGTAGTTACATATGATGCATCCAACTATGTTCTGACAAGCAAGATGTTGCAGGAAAGTCATCGCACACTATTTTGGACTCCATGTGACATTCATTGTTTGGACCTCATACTTGAAGGTATTGGTAAAAGTATAGGGTGAAGAAGGTCATGGATCAAGCCAAATACATAACCAAATTCATTTACAACCACTCATGGATCCTCGATCTTATGACGAAAATACAGGGGTAAGGAGCTTGTTTGGCCAACTATTACTTGCTTTGCAATGAAATTTCTTTCATTGCAATCTCTTATTAGCTAGAAGAATGATCTGGAAAAAAATTTGTAAAAGATACTTGTTATATATACAGAAAATATTTACATCAGGAGCTGAAGAAAAAGAAAAACGGTATATACAGAGAGCAACATACCCTCTTCCTCAAAGCCACTAAAACAGCTATAAGAATGATCTAGGGAAATGTTTTGTGGTGATAAATGGGTTGCATCACATTGGAGCAACAAGCCATAAGGGATCCAGATTTATTGTTTGGTTTATGAGACTACTTTTTGGACTAAAGGAAAAGAGGTCATCAAGGCCACTACACGTCTTGTTATTGCCTTCAAGATCGTGGATGTGTTGGAAATTTTCTCGGAATTGACATCTCAATGTAAAATAGAAATTTTACCTTGCTAGAAAATTTCTAAGATCTTAGCCCTAGAATTTTCTGCCCTAAGACAATTGTAAATTAAAGTACCAAACAACAGCAGAAGAAGTACAATAATTCACTTCCAAATAAGCCTAAACTTCCCTGCAATTAAAGGGGAAAAGATATCAAACAATCCTATGAGTTTCTAGTCTTTTACCCCTCATGTTGCATAAGGCTTGCACTTGTAATTTTCATCACAATACTTATGATTCGTTGTCACAAGGATCAAGCTAGCAGGAACACATTGCTATATGTTTTGATGGACACATTTGTGTTTTGGCTTAGAGATGATGCTATCCTATCGTGGATTTAACGTTGATGACGGTTCCTAGTAATTGTAGGATAGATAAGATAGCAAGTTCCTACTGATTAAAACTATTGATGATGTGGTGTGCCCTCCCATTTTGGTCGTGTTGGCAAGTTTGAAGTGCTTTGGTACAATTATTTAATAGTTTAGTACATTTCATGGATTGGGAACCCATCCACTTAGGGTCTACCAAAGTTTCAAGTGTTCTAGGTGTGATGATAAACTAAAAAGAGGTTTTGCTATGATTTCTAAGGTTCTATTGTGATAAATCTTCATGGAGGTGGATACCTACTTTTGCAAGGTTGCATCATAATTATTAATGTATTTCATATGGTTGGAGGCCTCTAATTTGAGTGCATAGGAGAAGGGGATGTTTTCCAAACATGTACTGGCTTCTCATGATACATCTAACACCCCTTGATAGTTGATTTTTGTAGCATTGAACAAGTACTTCTGCATAGGCCATGCGTTTGGCATGCAAGAATCGTCCAGATTTCCTCTCTAGGTGCTTGCTTGAGAAAGCAAGAGACTATTGTATCTCTTTCCTATGTCTAACTAAGCACATTATTAACTTAATGTTGGCTAATGACTGAAAAGTTAACTTAAGATTACGTCACAACCGTTGATCTTAAGTGAGGCTTGAGATCTAATCTTAGCTATCAATCACTTTGGAGATCTAGGTTTAGGGTTTTAGTCATTGAGAAGATACAAAAGGAAGCCTAAGGAGAGGATGAGATACACAACATTCACACAGAGTGAGTGAGATCTCATGGATTGGTTGGGACAGACATGTAAATTTTATCCAGAGATCACTACTCTCTCTGGATAGCCCTGAGATCTCAAGCAGTTTGAGTCTATGTAAATTAGTAATACTCTAAATACTTAAAATCAAATGCTATAGATATCTTTACCACTTCAATACTGAAATACTCAATCAATCACACCCCTTTGGATAGCCCTGAGATCTCAAGCAATTTGAGTCTCTGTAAATCAGTAATACTCTAAATAATTAAAATCAAATGCTATAGATATCTTTACCACTTAAATACTGAAATACTCAATCAATCACACACATAACACTGAATATACCCTGGAAACCCCAAATGGGGAAAACCAGCAATCCGTGGGGCTTTCTACTATCTCAAGCCCAGAGCAATATATGAAATAAACAAGTACATACAATGTTACCTCAGATGTAACACTCAATCCTGACGGGGTCAATACCTTAGATCTGTATGCATTAGTTGATGCATGCACTAAGGAAATGTGCCCTAGCTGCCAATCTGGATGTCAGTCTGTCTGCAGGTAGCTCTGACTGTACTGCCTCTCCCACTGCTTTGCTCTGATCTGCTCTGCTACGGAAGAAAGCCAACTGCTCAATTGGTGAATGCGCCCTTCCTCTGAATGGAAAAGTGCGCCCTCCCTCTGGATGTCAAATGCTCGTACTGGATTAGATCTCAGCAGATCTGAGCTCTGATCGTCAAAGACCTTCCTCAAACACTGAGGCAAGGCTACTCTGAAAGTCTCAGACACTCAATCGACAGATCGAACTCTGAATGAGCTCTTCTCCCCTTTGGTAATGCGCCCCTCTCCTCCTCTGGAAGTCGTGCTCAACAATCTCTGCACAATCCACTCAAGTGAACTATCTCAGTCCACAGATCTGGGCGCCAAGTGCCTCTGGACTAGTGGAGTCTGGTCCAGCTCAGATCGCACCCCTGTCCCTCCTGCAGAAGCTTCTCTATATCTCAGAAAGTCGCCCTACATGCACTAAAGCGCCCTCCTCACTCCTGACAGATCTCTCTCAGATAAGTCAACTGAAGTGCCTCGCCCGGGGACATCTTGCCTCTATATATAATCTCACCGATTAATTAGGTTTGCCAAAAACCTAATATCTGTGCATGCAAAAGTCACTTTTGCATGCATCTTTTAATTACTAACTGGCCATGCAAATCTCATGCATGCAAGAGGCAAAACTCCCCGGAAGGCTCGCATGCAGTCACCAATGGACTCATGCTACTGAGTAGAGTGTATCTCACCGTCTACTCCATATGGATGCCTATACTGCTGATGCACCTCCATGCAAGGCATCTGAATCATGGAGGACATCCCGAGATACCATAAAATCTAACAAGACTTTCAACCAAGTGTGCAGGTGTAAGGGTAGGGTCAAAAGAAATGAGCAAGGAGCAGCTGAGAGTTAGCAACCAGCAAGGTGTGAAGGCTAGCATTTTTTCATTGCAATTTTCCTCAGTGGGCCATCATCCCGAATGGGAGCATAGGATTTTTATAGTTAATAAAAATCATTTGTTTCTTGGTTTTTCCCAGTTGGGGTTTTCCAGTGTAAATCACTGTGATTAATGTGTGTAATTTTCTATTTAATTCTGCTGCGAAATTAGTTAATAACTCAATGTATTTTTGTTCATAACTAATGAGTTCATTATTGAAATCGAATATCATATTGGGGTAAGTAAAATTAGCATGGTATCAAAGCTCAATTTCACTCTGACCAAGAGATCAAATTGACAGGTTTACGAAGAATTAAAAAAAGGGGAAAAACTCGTACAACCACGTGAAGATTGAGTAAACGGTTGTCAGGTCCTGAGGATTGGTCTGGCAGACTCGAGCTCGGATGCTAGGACATGACGTTGCAAAGAAGGCTAGACGTGGGGGAAGCATGGAGTTGTTATCACATATATAGTAGCCAGGCTACCATATTCTATTTTCAGATTCCATTACACTTTTCAGCTAGTTCCCTTACATTTGAGATGCTGAGATGAGCATCTACAGAGGATCACTATTTGATTATGGACAGCAATATTATTCCCATGCCATGACTGAGTCTCAGGAAACTCAGATTTGATGACTGATGTAGCCATTTAGCCATTTACAGAGCAGTCAATATTGCCCAGAGTTGCAGCAGTAGGTTCTCAGTGGACAGACGATGGTTCAGATTGTTGTGCACAGGTATATGACCCAGCAGGTATAATTGTGTGTTTTGGTTATATTGCTTTTATACTCATTCTTGTGACATATCTTAGCATTTAGTATAATGATCTGGCGATCATATAGATATGTGGACCTGGTTGTATCTTTATATATATATTATATTGTCCTCACGCAGACTTAGAAGTTCTTGACTCATACTCATTGGTTTTACCCTCCTCAGGGAGAATAGAGGTGATCATTCCCACCATCCTTGGCTTGCTAGTGTTGGTCTCATTATTCATTGTCTCCACCCATCCATTACCTTCCAGTTTGTTGATTACCCTGACTTACTACTTGACTAGTGGCATGGAGGACCTTCCCCCACTATAGCCTCTTTGTTGGATGAGCTTCCCCCTGTTTATTATGTCTCAGCTCTGAGTTGCCTAAGTTGTGTTGGCTAAACCTGAAACAGATAGCGCTGCCATCAATACAATGTATATGGAAATGAAATGTGTATCTTATGAAAGCCCATTCATGTAACAAGTGTTTTTGAACACACGTGAATGCAAGGCAAGCCTAAATGAAACTGGCTTTGAAATGAAATGTGAAATGTAAAGCCCATGTAACAAGTGTTTTTGAACACACATGGAGCATAAAGCCTTATATAAATGTAAATCTATGCAATGTGTTTCTAAACACACATAGATCAAAGGCTATGGAAACTCAAAGGCCCAAAAAGCAATGGTTCTTAAATGTTATATCTATAAAAGATTGTTGGCCTCACTTGTATTTGATATGGATTGTGAGCATTTGTCAAGGTGAATAAGCACTTCCGAAAGTAACTTATCCATTTGTGAGACACGGCCATCCCCTATGTTACTACTTGTCCAACATATGTTAGAGTGTGTATTCCCTTTCCATATAGCAAAGTGTCACAGTGTCAAGTCAGTAGTCATCCTTTAGCCTAGCCCATTCAGTTTCAGCCTTCACCCTTCACTAGCAAATTGGTCACAACTATGAAGTGAGTATGGTTTTGAAAGTCTGGTCTGAGTCATAGTAAATATTGAAAACACTTTATAATTGGTTATTAGATCGCCAGAGAAATGATTACTTCTTGTTATTATTGTTGCTTGAATGATTTGTAGAGCATGTTTTAACCTTTAACACTTACGGCAGTCTGATGATAGCCTGGGCCATATTATTGGTCATGTTGACTTGGTCAAACCTAGTTTGACCAAAGTCAACTACAGGACATGAGGTGGATAGACCTCGGATGATGCAGATATATGATATGTGGTCTATTACAGGTCACCAGATGGTTCGATGCAATGGTTACAGGTTTATGATGATGATTTGTGGTTTTCAGCATTTATTTGATCATTTACAGATTATTATTATTTATCTGTCTAGACATGTTGGATATTTTATATGATCATGCAGAGATCCATAGGGTGTATGAGTACACACCTTAGATGGATTTGGGCTCTCTGAGTCCAATGAGACAGTTTGTTTTCAGTTCCGGGCGGTTACAGTGATGATTTCCCTCAGTTCACCATTCTGGTGCAGTTTTGCCATGACAGATGGCCTGTCAGAGCAGAGAGAGGATGTGACTGGTTTGCCTAGGGCGTTGTATGAGGAGGGGGTGGTCCAGCCACTTGATTTTACCATTATACCCCCCTTCCAGAGAGCTTGGTGGGCTCAGTTGGACAACGCAGGCACTCCAAGTGTAAATTTGGGCAAGTTCACAATTACCGAGGCAGATTAAAAATGGTAAAATTGGCGAGGAATTCGATTTGGGCTACTGAGGCAAGGAAATGGCATGGGATGATTTTTGATGATGAGTGTGATGTCTTCCACCCCTTCTCCAGCAGTTTCAGCATTCAGTGGGGCCCACACCCATCTCTCTGGCACTTTTTATGGTTTTCTAGAGCCTTTGAAGGCTCACGACTTTCCCAGAGGAGCACGATTTGGTGCTTAGCTTGGTTTTTTGATGTTGTTGTGCCATGGGGACTGACTAGGGAGGATAGATATTGCCCCCCTAGACCCACCATGAGCTTTATCATATGTTATTTTATCACATTGAGTGGGACCCCCTCTCCTAGGGCGATTTTGTCCATTGATATGTTATATTTTTTATATTGATCCATGTACTTTATGTTGAGCTCATCTCAACCGTAGATTAGAACATTATGATCTTTTAATCTTAGCCATCCATTCAAAAGGTGGTTAGGGTTTTGGTATCTCTCCATCCTATTTAAAGGAGAGAGCTTCTCACTGTAAAGGGTCTTTGGCTCTTGGAATCTTGATAATAGAAAAACTTCTTGTGGAAATTCTTGGGTCTCCTTTGCATCTGGTGTTCTTCGATGGTGATTGGAAAGTCTATTGCATCCTAGCATTTGAGTATTTGTGGTGATATCTATATTTTCGTCGAAACTTTGTCTTGTTTATAGGAGGGCGACTTCACTTGGGCGTTTTTGCAGGGCTTCCTCAACTCGCTTGTTTGGCATCGCTTGTATCAGGGGGTTATCATTAGTATCACTATGATCTATGGTTTCATCTTGTTATTTCTCTTGTAACATTTGTCAATTTCTCTTGATGCATCAAATCTGATATTGTTGACGTTTGTTGTGCAGGAGGAAGGGCGCATTGGCTTCCTTGGGCAAATCGATTTGCATAGAACACTCATCCAAATCTTCTCAAATTGATCGGGAAGGCATAGATCATCATCATCAAGGCATCTACAAGGTTTTCCAGGTAAGATCCACAGGTTTGTTATTCTTTTCTTGGTTCCAATCCATTGGCATCATTATTTTACTGTCAAAACCCTCACTTAAAAAAAATCGAAAAATTCTACGGATCAAATCCCTTGATCAATTGGCAAACCATTTCTGGGTATTTTAGCTTGGACCAAACCCAAAGTGGGTTCTCCTAGGCGTCATGCTTGGGCGACTCCACAAGGCCCAAACTCCAAGGCACTAATCCCTCAAACCTAGCGCATTCCCCTACTTGGCCATTTTTTCAGTGTTTTGATCCTATCTCTGAGACTTGTGTGCTTTGATATTGTCACACCTGTCAAACAAGTCTATCCAAAGGTACTAGATAGCCCCAATCCTGTTCCTAACCTCCCTGCATTGGACACGGTACCCAAGGCAATGGATTTTTTCATCATTAGCTGGTACCTTGATTCTAGATCTGATAATTAATCTCATAAGTCACTTGTATTTCCACATTGGATCAATTTCATATCTTCTTAAGCCTCTTGATCCAACCCATACTTCACCTTGTGACTTCATCTATAGATCTAGGGTTTACTTCACCTTACACCTTACGTACTTCATCCTCCATTGATTTGATCTGGTGTGGTTTCATCTCTCCTGTCGCGAGTAGATCTGGGTCTCCCCCATTGTTGTCTTGGGCTAAGACAACATCAATTAAAGATTGCCTCAATTGGCGTGACAACCATCCATTTGGGAGTCGAGGCTATCTTGGTTCACCTCTTTGGTTGATTGTCCCCTCTACCATCCATCTTGGATCCATCTATAGGGGCAACTACAAGTTTGGTGATAACATTTTGGCGTCGTTGTCGAGGAAGGTAGAGGCCTACCCTGGTTCGACATATTTTTCAAGCCCTACTCCCGTTCTCTTTGCTAACAATTTGGCGCTGTTGTCGGGGAGGTAGAGGCTTACCTTCGGTGTCTGCGAGTGTCTGTGCGTTAATCCATATCTTATCGCATCCGGTATTTTGCCTTGGTGATTGCATTTCTAATTCCATAATTTTATCAATCACCATCTTAATTCACTCATCTCACCTCTCCTACGACATATATCATTTCGGTGAATTACCTGTGTGGTTCACTTGGCAACTCCACCCCGCAACTCTACTGAGGAACAAGCCCAACATGTAAATCTTAAAATCTTAAATAGTGACTCTGTAGGGAAGCGAACCCATGTATATACTCCACTAAGAATCCTAACAATTCATAATGGACCAATATCTTCTTCGAGATCTTAAGCAAAATTTAAAAATTATAACAGAGATTAATGAAAGAAATTTGAGATTTTGGTATGAGGATAATTATCAAAATAATTATGGGTATGAACCTACATATCAAGATTCTTATGATTCCCATCATTCGCCTCATCCATCTAATAATTTTTCCCCGAATATCTCAAGTGAACCAATTAGAAAATATCAAACTCAGCAGAGGCTTTTGGTAAATGATTCTCGCCCAACTCAAGCAACTAGGACCTTTAGGAAACCCAAGCCATCCACTTTTGATTTTTCAGAAATATATGGGGCACCTCATCTTATGCCAAATGGATACATCAGGGGGTTGCCTCATTTTGATGGAAGTAATAGAACATCTATTGAAAGTCATTTGGATGCCCTCTGGGACCATATGGAATTTCTAGGTGTTGATGGTGAGGATGTCTATATGCGAGCCCTTGGTGCGTCCCTAGAAGGGGATGCTCGTTTATGGTTTGATCATTTGGCCCCAGGATCCATCACTAGGTATGACATGTTCATGGATTTGTTAATAAATAAGTGGCGAGAAAACATTAATGAGCCTATGGAAGAACAATCAGAAAATGATTGTCTTGATGAAGATGATCAAGATCATACCGATAATGAATTAACTAATGATTGTCTTTATCAAATTGATTCCTCTTCTCCTGAGACAAATGAGTCTCGCGAGAAGGTAATGTATGACACTAAGCAAATTTCAATTCCTCAAGATTATTGCCTTAATACTAACATAAGGGGGGGACTTATGAGAATCTTGTCATCGTTACCTGAACAAGTCTCAGATGAAGAGGATGATACCAATGATTTCCATCAAGAAGCATCCATGATTGAGTCTTCCATTAGTGAATCCTATGAAAATTCTCTTGAGATAACTTTTCACAATCCTTGTGTAATTAATGATATTTCTGGTCATCATATTGAAGAAGGAGAAAATAGGGATAACAACCAAATTTCTTTTGAAACGAATTCATCTGATCATTTCGTGTTTAAAGATCAAATTTATGAAAATGATCAAGAGGTTGTTAATGAGCTTGCCTATTCATTCCTTGATAAATTATCATCATATGAATCTAATGATAAATCAATTGAAGAGAAGTCTTACGATGAGGATGGTTTAGTGAATCAAACTAATCGAGAGCTTTCCTTAATAGAATCCTCAAACCAATATCTTAATGTTTATGGGAAGCTAAAAAATAATCCTTCAGTTAACTCATCCAATATTGATATTTTTCCCAAATCAATTTTTTATCAGGGTATCCTATTTCAATTTTTGGGGTTGGGTGATCGCAATAAGTTTTTCCCCTTTTGTCAAATTTCAAGGTTAATCAATCTAAGCCATCTGGGATAAATTGCGTATTTTCAATCCACCCTCCCATCCCAACTTTTTGAATCTTCTTTGGGTTTGTGGTCTGGCCAGTCTTTTATTTTTGAGATTTTAAATCAGAAGTCTAAGCATTGTGATATGAGTGGAGATAAAGTGCTTCATTTTCCCTTTCAATCATCTTTGATGAATAATATTCTTCAATTTATTAATCCTTCTTCTTGGTGGCTGGAAGGGGTATATAAAGATCAATTTAATCGTCTCTCCATTCTTAAACAAGAAGTAGGGTTAAGATATTTCTCATTACATTACCATTCATCCTCACTTGGGTCGTCCATCATTCATGGAATAAACAGAATTGAGTGTCCTAATCAGGTAGATGAGGAAAATAGTTTGAGTCAAGGGGAATTGAATTTTTTATTACATTTTTTCCCTCCATATATTTTGAAAAATGGCTTGCATACTTTTTATGATCCGATCAATATTATGATGGAGGATGTTTATATCAATCATTTTTCCCCTTGGCATAATTTCATTTTGCACCGTTCCAATACCTTCTTAAATTTCGAACAAGTCAAGAGCATATTGATTTTAAATTCATTAATCTTTAATTTAATCTTGATTTATTTTGTTAAAAAACATCAAGGAAGAATCATTAGTCAAATTGATGGTTGCACTGGATGTATGCTTTTACTTGCCACTTTTTTTTTCCTGCACAATAAAATAAAACTTTTTCAAGTTATGTTAATAGTTAGATTTAATTTATGCATTTCAGTTTCAATATTGTTTATTTGAGATTTATGTATATACATGCATTGTTCTAACGACCAGTCTGTGAGTTTGGTATAGCTCTGGACATTTTGCAGATAGCAGGTGTCATTTTGGTAGTTGATGCAGAGCTAGAGTGTTGGATCGAGGATACGAGTAGCAGAGTGCGAGGACCAGAGATTCTGAGGTTCTCAAGCGCTCTTTTCAGCAGAGCAAATGTCCCAGCTGGAGCCAGATGTTATCACATATATAGTAGTCGGGCTACCATACTCTATTTTTTCAAATTCCAGTACACTTTTCAGCCAGTTCCCTTACATTGAGATGCCGAGATGAGCATCTATTATGGATCACTATTGTATCATGGAGAGCAGTTTTATTCCCCTTGCCATGACTGAGTTTCAGGACACTCAGAGAGAGGACTGATGTAGCCATTTAGCCATTTACAGAGCAGTCAGTATTGCCCAGAGTTGCAGCAGCAGATTTTCAATGGACAGATGATGCTCCAGATATTGTGCATTCAGGTATATGACTCAACAGGTATATTTTGTGTTATGGTTATATTGCTTTTATATTCATTCTTGCGACATGCCTTAGCATTTAGTATCATGATCTAGCGATAATATAGATATGTGGACCTGGTTGTATCTTTATATATGTTATATTGTCCCCACTCATACTTAGAAGTTCATTATCCATACTCATTGGTTTTACCCTCCCTAGGGAGAATAGAGGTGATCATTACCACCATCCTTGGCTTGCTAGTGTTGGTCTCATTATTCACTGTCTTCACCCATCCATTACCTCCCAGTTTGTTTACTACCCTAATTTACTACTTGACTAATGGCATGGAGGACCTTCCCCCACTATAGCCTCTGTGTTGGATGAGCTTCCCTGTTCATTATGTCTCGGCTCTAAGTTGGTGACAAAACTTGCCTTTGGTGAGTTTGATTGTAGTCCTAAATCATTCCGGTCGGTTGTCCCGATGTTTGGCATTGGTACGAAGTCCCCCTAGTCACTTAAGATGTTGCTCGCTAAAACTGAAAGCTCATGTACTACTTATGGAAATCTATGTAAATTCGCCCAGGAAATTGTAAATTCTAGAATGTGTTTCTTAACACACGTGAGTAAAGGGAAAGAGCAATGAAACGCTATAAATACCCCTCGAAGAGTATAAGAAAGGTCCAAAAAAAACAATGGTTCTTAAACTCTATATCTAAACGATTGCTGACCTTATGCATATGTATAAACATGTCCTGGATGCAAGTTGCAATTAGTTGTGCTTCTTAGCACACTTGAAATCCAAAGGGTTATGTAGGCCAAAAAGGCCATGAAATGAAATTGATGGATCCTAATGAACTTGGATCATCTTACATGTCGACATGATGCCTAAGTTGAATAAACACTCTTAAAACAACTTACCCATTTGTGAGACACTGCCATCCCCCGTGTTATTGTTCATCCAGCATATGCTAGAGTGTGTATCCCCTTTTCCATATCCAAAGTGTCACAATGTCTTAGTAGTCATCCCTTAGCCTAGCGTTTTCAGTTTTAACCTTCACCCTTCACTAGCAAATTGGTCACAACTATGAAGTGAGTATGGTGTTGAAAGTCTGGTCTGAGTCATAATAATAACTAAAAGCATTATATATTTGTTGGTAGATCGCCAGTGAAATGATTACTTCTTGTTATAATTGTTACTTGAATGAATTGTAGAGCATGATTTAACCTTTGACACTTGCAGCAGTTTGATGATAGCCTCAGTCATATTATTGGTCATGCTGACTTGGTCAAACCTAGTTTGACCAAAGTCAACCATAGGACATGAGGTGGATAGACCTCGGATGATGCAGATACATGTTATATGGTCTATTACAGGTCACCAAATGGTTCTATGCAGTGGTTACAGGTTTATGATGATGATTTGTGTTTTTCAGCACTTTTACAGATTATTATTATTTATCTGTCTGGGCATATTGGATATTTTATAGGATCATGCAGAGATCCATATGGTGTATGAGTACACACCTTATATGGATTTGGGCTCTCTGAGTCCAATGAAACAGTCTATTTTCAGTTCCGGGCAGTTACAGTGATTTTTGGCCTCAGTTGGCCATCCGGGTGTAGTTTTGCCATATCATATGGCCTGTCAGAGCAGAGCTAGGATTTGATTGGTTCACCTAGGGCGCTGTGTTTGGAGGGGGTGGTCCAGCCACTTGTTATTACCATATTACCCCCCTCCCAGAGAGCCTAGTGGGCTCACCTTGCCAGCGCAAGCACTCCAAGAGGCAGTTTGGGCAAGTTCACAGTTCCCGAGGCAGATTAAAAATGGTGAAAATGGCTACTTAAGGATTCGATTTGGGTTATTGAGGAAAGGGATTGGCATGGGATGAGTTTTGATGATGAGTGTGATGTCTTCCACACCTTCTCCAACAGTTTCAGCTTCTAGTGGGACCTGTTATCACACAACTTGTAGTTGTCCCTAATGGTATCCCATCCGGGATGGTAGAGGAGATGGTCAACTAAAGAGGTGACCCAAGAGATGCCACGGTTCCCAATGCAAGCTGGGAGTCACGTCAACCGAGGCACTCTTCACTTTAGATCAAGATGAAACAAGACCTAGGGGGAGACCCTATAGCCAATCAAAGGTGATTGGACGAAGACAAAGGTTTCTAGGGAAATGTGAAAGATGAGTTACGGAAACCAATGCAAGGTTAGGTGGACCTAGAAGTTTAAGTATGGTTGAAAGAGGCTTAAAGAGTGACTAGTGTTTCAACCAATGAGTGATTTAGGCCACATAATGAAATTAGATAACAAGATCTAGTACCATAAAAGACACATGTGGGACCCACTTCCTTGGGATATGGGAATGGTTCAAATGGGACCCACAAGGTGAAGTTAACGGTGCAAATTGTACCAAGGGGTATGCAAAGACTAGATCTATGGATCTAAGATAAAATTAGGGATACCCACATATGGGATCTAGTACTTCACTATTCCCAAGGAGTGCGAATTGCCTTAAGGTGGACTAGTGCCTTGAAATGGATGGGCAAATGGAGTCAAAAGGATGTGAAATTGTAGATCGAGACACCTGAGACCCAAATCAAGGGTATTGTTCAAGATCAAGTAGATTGGATGGGTAGATCTTACTAGATCTAATGTTTCACTAGGTGACCCAAGTGGACAACAATCCCCAAAACAAGGAATGTTACCCCCAAGGCAGAACTTCACAAAGTGAGACACTAGATATAGGTTTCACGGTATGCTCGTTTCAAATCCAATGGGATCTCAACCACCCACATCCTAGAAGTGGACAAACTCAAACCCCCAAGGAGTGCGACTTTGCCCAAGGAGGGCTAAATGCATGGAAAAGTGTGTCAAATCAAGTCCAATGACCACCAAACTTTAGATCCAGGTAGTTTAGGCAATTATCAATGTGGATCTAAAAAATCAAAGTGATCCAATGGCTAGATCTCCATAGATCTGAGATTGAAAGTGCATCACCAAATTGACCCAAGTGGGGCACAACCCTCAAAATGAGGAATGGGGCCCCCAAGGCAAAAATCAAAGAGGTGACACACTAGGGGTAGGTTATCAAGTGTGAGGATCATGAATCAAGTGGGATCTCACCTACCCGTGTCTTGGAACCAACCAAACTAGCTTCTCCCACGAGGTGCGAATTGCATTCAAGAGGGCTAGGTGCCTTGGAAAGTGTGTCAAATGGAACCCAATCACCACCAAACTATAGATCCGGATTGCCGTGGATACTATAGAGGTGGGTTTTCAATATCTTTCCAAAAGCTAGGCTAGATCCAAGTAGATCTAAGAAAAACAAAAAATGAGGGTTTTGATTTTAATGTAGTTTTTGACCAATGGGATGGATAGCAAGCGAAATCAATACGTACCTTGTAGATCTTACCTCAAAAGCTTGCGACCTCTTAGCATATGGCGAATTCTTGCCCTGGTTACAATTCCAAGCTTGATCCAAGCGTTTTCAACCAAAAACGTCCAAGCCCTAGGAGGACATATGTCTCATGAAAACCTGCAAATCAAACTACATCAAGTTAGATTTGATCCACAAACCCATAAGATCTAAGCATGTCATATCAAGAAAGTAATCAATGGACAAAGCACAATTGAAAAACTCCCTCTCTATGAAGACGTCTTGCTCATGGGGGATGTGAGCAACCCCTACAATCTTTCCACAAAGCAAATCGTTGAGCTAGTTTGAAGCAATTCGGCCTCCCTTCAATTGATGTCGATTCCACCTGAAAAGCAAACAATGTCTAGAAGCAAGATATCCAAGAACACATGCAAGAGTAACCCAATCAAAGCCAAGAAGTAGATCTCCAAAATATTCTTTTCATTCCAAGTTTTCCAGAGCCCAAAGGTGAGCTATACAATAGGGGGTCTCCTCCTTATATAGGATAATAAAGACCAAAACCCTAGATCTCAAAACCACTTTACAACAAGATGAGTGGTTGAGATTAAAAGATCTCAATACATAATGAATGGCTAAGATGAATCATAACAACATAACACATGGATCACTCAAATAATGATGACATCATAGCTAAAAGATACTCATGGAGGGTGACATCATCCACTAGAGGGGGCAAAAGTACATGGGCCCACCTCATATGACTAGGACATGACACATGGAGCTCATGGTGGGGCTAGGAGGCATCAATCGTTGCTAGCTCATCCCCATGGCACAATAAAATAATATAATATGTCCAAAATAAATACAAATGATCAAATCTGTCCTCAAAATCTGTGACAAACATGCAGTAAAAGGCCTCCTGTGGCCTCAGTGGACCCACCCAAGTGATGAAAACTGGCTGGAAGATAGGGGGTTCACCTTGGAAGACCTCTGTGAAAACCACGTGCCAAAACCTTGCCTCAATTGCCCAAATCGAATTCCTCAGTGACCCTTCTATCCCATTTCTGGACTGCCTCGGTAACTGTGAAAGTGCTGAAACTGCCTCCTAGGGCACCTGCGCTATCAAACTGAGCCCACCAAGCTCTCCAGAAGGGGGGGTAAATGGTAATAACAAGTGGCTGGACCACCCCCTCCTCATACAGCTCCCTAGGTGAACTGGCCTCTCATGGCCCCTGCTGCTCAGGCTGGGAAATCAGCCCCAAATTTCGTCAACAAGTGTAAAACTGCATCTATCACTGTCAAAAGTGCCCGGAACTGAAAGATAAGTGTCTCAATAGATCCAAAAGACCCAAATCTACTAAGAATGTGTACTCATACACCATGGGTTGCCCTGATGGGCTAATTGTAAGGTCCACCATATATGGACAGTGCATAATCTGATGATCTGAAGTAATAATAAAACCTGTTGAACTGCATCAATCATCATATGAATCATACATCCATCATATAGCATCATCATCAAGAGTATGTGGGACCATCCATCATCATCAATAGGTATATATGGCCCACATCATCACGGATCCCAAGCAATGACCATAGTCAAACTAGGTTTGACTAGGTCAATATACAACCAAGGATAAATCATCTCAATAGACTAAGACATGTTCCTCTAATCATACTCACATCTTAACTTAAAGTATAGCATTCATTTAGTGGCATTAATCATATTTGTTCATTCCGTTGTTATTTGTATTCACTTGCACAATAGCTTAAATGACAAACTCACCCATCAGACATGGTCTAACTGCTAGCTAAGGATGAAGGCTAGGAACAAGGTTGGGAAAAGGGGGTGACATGTCTAAACTCAACTAAAAGACACTTTGGACTGGGAGAAAGGGGGAGCTACAAACTCTGTGCTGGACAAAATAAACACGAGGGATGGCTGTGCCTCACAAATGGGTAAGTTGTTTAGAGAGTGCTTATTCAACTTAGGCATCATGTCTACATCAAGCTGATCCAAGTTCATTAGGATCATTCAATTTCATTTCATGGCCTTTTTGGCCTACATAACCCTTCGAATCTCAGGTGTGCTGATAAGCACAACTAATCGCAGCTTGCATCCAGGGCATGTTTATACATATATAAGGTCAGCAATGGTTTAGATATAGAATTTAAGAACCATTGCTTTTTGGACCTTGCTTATACTCTTCGAGCCACTAAACATATAGGGATGCGGTCCAAACATAGAGGTAGTAAAAAGGGAAGTCCTCAATATCAGAAAGCCAAGTAAGACAAATCAAGGATTAAGGCCAAATAAGGAAAGTCATGGATGGATGGAGTCAAGTGATGGCGAAGCCTAAGCTAGCAGACAAATGGTGTCAAGGAAGATCGTATCTATGCAAGGTAGTGAACCAGTGAGTTTTGTCAAGCAACCTAAATGTGCAAGTAAAATGTTCATTTTATAATTTATCGTCAAGATAGTTCATTTTATAAAGTTTGCCACATCATGAATTATATACCAAGCCAATGTTGTGAACATGACTAAAACAACAAGATAATAATCCATAATCAATGATCATGAATCCATACGCCATACAATATCATCATAAGAATAATCATCATATACCATCTGAAACACTGCTGCAATACATCTCTAGGCACTGAACTGAAACTATATGGAATGAAGGGTCACATCGGTCATCAAATCTAAACTCTTAAGGCTCAGCCTTGACACAAGGTCTAACATAAATCTGAAAAATACACTGCTTTGATCATGAGTGATCACAAAGTACAAAGTCATCATAGCCAAGCTCTGAATAATGTAAGCTCTGGAATGTGAAGATATCTGCTAAGAAAGAATAGTAGCCCTGCTACTATGGTGTGATAACAGGACCCACGCCTATCTCTCCGGCACTTTCATGATTTTCTGAAGCCTCCTAGGGCTCACGACTTTTCCAGAGAGGCACGATTTAGTGTTTAGTTTGGTCTTTTGATGATATTGTGCCATGGGGACACACTAGGGAGGCAATTCATGACCCCCTAGACCCACCATGAGCTAGTTGTTATGTTTTATCATTCACATTTGGTGGGACCCCCTCTCCTAGGGCGATTTGGTCCATTGATGTATTATACTTTATTATTGATCCATGTACTTTATGTTGAGCTCATCTCAACCATTCATTAGATCATGTTGATCTTTTAATCTTAGCCATCCATTCAAAAGGTGGTTAGGGTTTTGGTATCTCTCCATCCTATTTAAAGGAGAGAGCTTCTCATTGTAAAGGGTCTTTGGCTCTTGGAATCTTGATAATAGAAAAACTTCTTGTGGAAATTCTTGGGTCTCCTTTGCATCTGGTGTTCTTAGATGGTGATTGGAAAGTCTATTGCATCCTAGCATTTGGGTATTTGTGGTAAGATCTATCTTTTGTGGAAACTTTGTCTTGTCTATAGGAGAGCGACTTCAACTTGGGCGTTTTTGTAGGGCTTCCTCAACTCGCTTGGCTTGGCATTCGCTTGTATCAGGGGGTTATCATTAGTATCATTGTGATCTATGCTATCATCTTGTTATTTCTCTTATGGCATTAGTCTTTATCTCTTGATGCATCAAATCTGATATTGTTGAAGTTTGTTGTGCGGGAGAGAGGACGCATTGGCTTCCTTGGGCAAATCGATCTCATGGAAAACTACTCCAAATCATCTCAAATTGATCGAGCTTGCATAGGTCATCATCATCAAGGCATCTACAAGGTTATCTAGGTAAGATCCACAGGTTTGTTCTTCTTTTCTTGGTTTCAATCCATTGGCATCTCCATTTTACTGTTAAAAGTTAAAACCCTCATTAAAAAAATAATAGAAAAAATCTATTGATCAAATCCCTTGATCAATTGGCAAATCCTTTCTGGGTATTGTAGATCGGGAAAATCCCAAAGTGGGTTCTCAAGGGCATCACCCTTGGGGATTCCATTGCCCAATTTTCCTAGGCACTGGTTTTCTCCCAACCCTCACGACTTTCCTAACTTGGCCAATTTTTCAGTGTTTGATATTTTCTCTAAGACTTGGGTTCATTGATACTGTCATAACTTTCATAAAGTCTATCTTTTGGTACTAGTTAGCCCCAATCCTGTCCTTAACCTCCCTGCATTGGACACGGTTCCCAAGGCAGTGGATTTTCTCATTTTTTACTAGTACCTTGATTCTGAATCTAGTGTTTAATCTCATAACTCACTTGCATAACCAAGTTGGATCAAATTTATCTTGCTTAAGCCTCTTGATCCAATCCATTACTCCCCTTGTGACTTCATCCATAGATCTAGGGTTTACTTCGCCATACACCTTACGTACTTCATCCCTATTTGATTTGATATGGTGTGTTGGTTTGATCTCTCCTATCGGGAGTAGATCTGGGTCTCCCCCATTGTTGTCTTGGGCTAAGATAACATCAAGTGAAGATTGCCTCGATTGGCGTGACAACCATCCATTGGGAGTCGAGGCTATCTTGGTTTCATCTCTTTGGTTTCCCATCCCCTCTACCATCCTTACAGATCCACCTTTAGGGGCAACTACAAGTTTGGTGATAACATCAACCAACAACGTTAGTTGTCTCAAGTACTTATCTAGTTTCATTTTTGGAATGAAGGTGTGTCCTAGTTAGATTAAGGGTTCAGAAAAAGACATGCTCTAGGCTAAAGAAGGTTAATGATAGTTGCAATTGTAAATTTAGATACCACACCTTTGTAGCCAATAAGCAATTCAAGTAAACAAAACAATATAGATGTTACAAGTCACCATGAAAGAAATATGACATTCTACATTGAATAGCTCATTAACACATGAATTAAACCAACATTAAATCATGAATAGTAATCCCCAAAATAAAATGGCTCGAGCTATCAAGGGAGTGTCATGCTGTTGTAGCTCTTCAATATACCTATGAGGTAGGTGAAGAGCAATCTTCCCAAATGTTGTTTTTGATGCACTAAAAAACAAGATAGACAAAGGTTGGTTTCAAGATACTGTTATCACATATATAGTAGCTGAGCTACCATACATTATTTTTCTGATTCCAGTACACTATTCAGCCAGTTCCCTTGCATTGAGATGCTGAGATGAGCATCTAGTATGGATCACTATGAGATTATGGATAGCAGTGTTGATTCCCCATGCCATGACTGAGTTTCAGGATAATCAGAGAGATGACCGGCGTAGCCATTTAGCCATTTGTATAGAGCAGTCAATATTGCCCAGAGTTACAGCAGCAGTTTCAGAGGACAGATGACGGTTCAGATGATGAGCATTCAGGTATATGACTCAGTAGGTATATTATGGTGTTGTGGTTATACTGCTTTTATTTTCGTTCTTTTAGCATGTCTTAGCATTTAGTATCATGATCTGGCGATCATGTAGATATGTGGACTTGGTTGTACTATGTATATATATCATATTTGTCCCTACTCAGACTTAGAAGTTCTTGGCCTATACTCATTGGTTTACCCTCCCTAGGGAGAATAGAGGTGATCATTCCCACCATACTTTGGCTTGCTAGTGTTGGTTTCATTATTCACTTTCTTCATCCATCCATGACTTACCCAGTTTTGTTCATTACCTTGACTTACTACTTGACTAGTGGCATGGAGGACCTTTCCCCACTGTAGCCTCTGTATTGGATGAGCTTCCTTGTTTATTGTGTCTCGGCTCTGAGTTTGTGACAAAACTTACTTTTGGTGAGTTGGATTTCCTTGTGAAGTCCCCCTAGTCACTAAAGATGTTGTTGGCTAAACCTAAAACTTTTAGTGCTGCCATGAATACAAAGTATGGAAATAAAATGTTGTATCTTGTATGAAAATCCCATTCATGCAATGTGTTTCTCAACACACATGAATGAAAGGCAAGCCAAATGAAAATGGTTATGAAATATCAAATGTTATATCTATTGTGAAATGTAAATACCTAGGTAAACAAGCTGTCTATGACACACCTAGAAGTGCTCAGGTAAACAAGTGCCTTAAAAACACACCTGCAACAAGAAGTCTTATGAAATGTAAATCTATGCAATGTGTTTATAAACACACATAGATCAAAGGCTATGGAAACTTTAGGCCCAAAAAGCAATGGAACTTAAACTCTATATCAAAAATATTGTTGGCTTCATTTGTATTATGGATTGTGCACATCTGTCAAGGTGAATAAACACTCTTTGAACAACTTACCCATTTGTGAGACACCGCCATTCCCTGTGTTGTTGCTCATTCAGTATATGCTATGGTGTGTATCCCCTTTCCATTTCCAAAGTGTCACAGTGTTAAGTCAGTAAGTCATTCCCTCTAGCCTAGCCATGTTATTCTTAAGCCTTCACCTTTCACTAGCAAATTGATCACAACTATGAAGTGAGTATGACCTTGAAAGTCTTGTCTGAGTAATAAATAATAATTAATGACCTATTATATTTGGATTTAGATCGCCAGTAATGATTGCTATTTGAATGGATTGTAAAGCATGTTTTAACCTTTGACACCTTGCAGCAGCTTGATGGCAGTTTGAGTTATATTTTGGTCATGTTGACTTGGTCAAACCCAGTTTGACCAAAAGTCAACCACAGGACATGAGGTGGCAGACCTTAGATGATACAGATAGATGATATATGGTCTGGTACAAGTCACCATGGTGGGTTTGGTTTCAGGCCTATGATGATGAATTGGGCTTTTCAGCATTTTTACAGATTATTATTATTTGGTCTGTCGGATATGATGAGCATTTATTTTTGACCATACAGAGGTCCATATGGTGTATGAGTACACACTTTAGATGGATTTGGGCCTTCTGAGTCGAATGAGACATTCTGTTTTCAGTTCCGGGCAGTTACAGTGATGTTTTAGCCTCAGTTGGCTATCTTAGTGCAGTTTTGGCCTGTCAGAGCAGAGTAGAGATTTGATTGGTTCACCTAGAGAGCTGTTGATGGAGGGGGTGGTCCAGCCACTTGTTATTACCATGTTACCCCCCTCCCAGACAACTTGGTGGTCTTACTTTTTGGAGCCAGGCACTCCAGGGGGCAGTTTGGGCAGTTTCACACTTCCCAAGGCAGTCCAGAAATGGTGAAAATGGCTACTGAGGAATTCGATTTGGGCTACTGAGGCAAAGTTATGGCATGGGATGATTTTTGATGATGAGTGGGATGTCTCCCACACCTTCTCCAGCAGTTTCAGCTTCATCGGGACCCACATCCATCACTTATGGCATTTTTTATGATTTCTGGAGCCTTCCAAGGCTCACGACTTTCCCAGAGAGGCACAATTTGGTGTCTGGAGTGATTATTTTATTATTATTGTGCTATAGGGATTGACCAAGGGTGTTAGAAATTACCCCTTGGACCCACCATGAGCTAGATCTTATATTTTATCATTATAATTTGGTGGGATCCCCTCTCCTAGGGCGAGTTTGTCCACATATTGTTATATTTTATTATTGATCCATGTATTGTATTGTTGAGCTCATCTCAACCATTGATTAGATCTTTTGATCTTTTAATCTTAGCCACTCATTCAAAAAGTGGTTAGGATTGTGGCCTCTCTCCATCCTATTTAAAGGAGAGAGCTTCTCATTGCAAAGGGACTTTTGGCTCTGGATTATTGGAATAGAGAATTATTATTGCATCTATCTATTGTGTTGTGGTGAATGCTTTTGGAGTTCATTCGTTGATTCTTCCTTTGCACTGGGTTCTTGGAGATTTTGTCTTGCTATATTTTTGTACCACGTTTTTGTATCTACAGGTGGAGGCCGAATTCATTTGAGGACGTATTGGTAGGGGAAGACCCTCCCTACTTCTTCCTTGGGTTTCTTCGTTGGTAACAGGGAGTATTACTGTCTTTGACCTTCTATCTCATCTTATCATTGCATTTCGCTTGTATTTCCTCCATACTTGATCTAACTGATTGAATCAATTTTCCTTGGTTTGACAGGTAGAGGAGGTCGCACTTGTGGGCTAGGGCATCATTTCGGCAAGCAACATCAACAATTTCTCATTTGATCTCTGCGGGAGTCTTCCTCAACAACAAGGCATCTACTTCCATCACTCAGGTATGATCTCAAGGTAATTTCTCATTCCATGATCTATTCATTTGTCTAAGTGCTTCAAACCCTCATAAGTTAAAACCCTCATTTTACATTTTCTCAGATCTAGTAAGATCCACTTGGCTTTTGGGTATAAAATTTAAAACCCACCTCTATAGCATCCACGGCAATCTGGATCTATAGTTTGGTGAGGATTGGCCTTCATTTGACCCATTTCCCAAGGCAAAGAAGCTTCTCCAAGGGAGGTCGCACTTCCTAGGAGGGGTGAGTTTGCAAGGATCTAGCACCTGGGTAGGTGAGATCCCACTTGATCCTTCATCTCCATAATTGATAACCTACCCCTACTGTGTCACTTTAGTGATTTTCACCTTGTGGGCCCCATTCCTCATTTTGGGGGATGAGCCCCACTTGGGTCACTTTGTGATACATTTCAATCTCAGATCTACTGAGATCTAGCCATTGGATGATCCTAATTTTCAAGATCCACCTACCTCAACACCTCAACATTCTTGATCTACAATTTGGTGGACATCCGACTCCATTTGGCCCATTTCCCAAGGCACTGATCTTTCTCCAAGCCAATTCGACTTTCTTGGACTGTTGAGTTTGTTTTTGGTTTGATCCTTGTTTTGGTTGCTTGAGTACCTTGACACTGTCATATCCATCCATCAAGCTCATCTTTGGTACTGGTTAACCCCAATTTGGTCCTTAACTACCCTGCATTGGACACAGTTCCCAAGGTAGTGGATTTTCTCATAATTGACTAGTACCCTAATCCTGGATGTTATTTCATATACCATAAGTCAATCTCACATACATAATGGACCAAAGCTACACTGTCTAAACCCCTTGATCCAACCTATCACTCACCTTGTGACTTCATCCATAGATCTAGGGTTCACCATACACCTTACGTACTTCACCAATATCTGACTTGATTTGGTGTTTTGGTTTGATCTCTCTTATCGGGAGTAGATCTGGGTCTCCCCCTTTGTTGTCTTGGGCTAGATAACATAAAGTGAAGATTGCCTCGATTGGTGTGACAACCATCCATTGGGAGTCGAGGCTATCTTGGTTGCACCTTTTTGGTTGCCCATCCCTTCTGCCATCCATTTTGGATTCATCTCTAGGGGCAACTACTAGTTTGGTGATAACAGATACCTAGGGAGACTTCTAATACACTAAAGGTACGTGGAAGTAAATCCATGTCCAAATCCTGTCTAATGCAATATTACTCAAAGGAGGTATTAACAAGAGTTACAGCAGTGACCAACACTGCACCAATAAATGGAACAGCCTGCACTTAAGAACCTACTATATTCACAGTTAATAATGGTATCCCCCAATTGCAAATTTACAAGCTTAAGGACAAATCCTTGTTATTTATAAACACCATCTTCTACCCACTAATAAATATCCCAAATGTAGCTGAAGTGCTCGACAATATTGAGTTATATGAATTGCAACTATCATTAACCATATTTAGCCTAGAGTGTGTCTTGTTTTGAACCCTTAATCTAACTAAGACATATCTTCATTCCAAAAACACAACTAGAAAATTACTCGAAACAACTAACATTGTTAATTGATATCAAGGAAAATCAAGTTAGGGTCTCTCCCTTGGTTAGTCTAGGTCTACTTGCCTGTAGGTCTAGGAAGCCTAAAAGAGGGGTTTCTCTTCGATAGTGAAACACTGGGAGGGGAATCCCATAGTTGTGTTGGGTTAGTAGTTGATTTTCCTTGCTAATCAGGAGGCCGCTAGGTTGTGCATAAACAGGACTCTCTCCTTACTCTATTTATAGGAGAGGTAAGGGAGGCCAAGAATACTATGTTAACCTAAGCCCTTACAAGCAACCTACATGAGCCCTTGTAGGGAACACAAGTGAGACATCCACTCAAGAGTACAAGTGTCATGCTCCAATGGCAATGTCATGCACAATAATGACTCCAAGCTGATGTAGCTATGCAAGGCAAGTCCACACCGCTCCATCATGAGCCTCCACAGAATCCATCTATCCTTTAAAGCAAAGTAATCCATTGGGTCAACTACCCCTTGCAAGAACACTATCGAAGCCCTAGGCATCATTGAGCCATCTCCAATCCTACGATTAGGAAACCAAGCTGCCACATGCCAACCAAGGCTTGAATCCCTCTTCCATGATGCAAAATGCTCCACATCCCCTGAAGAGCGCTCTCCAAGTAATTGGCTCCATGGATAAATTTCACTAGAATGTCACTCAATGCAATTCAAAAATTTCACCTTCTTTCTAGAAGGTTCCTCAAATCTTAACCCCAAAAATTTCTACCCTAGGACTGTTGTAAATTGAAGTACAAACCAACAATAAAAAACATACAATAATTCACTTTCAAACAGCCTGAACTTCTCGGCAATCAAGGAGAAAAGACACCAACCAATGAGATAAGTTTTCATCCCTTATTGGGCAACTTATCTGCCAATATTCAAATCTGAAAATGTACTTTTGCAAGAAAAATTACAGCAGTATTACAAAATAAAATCAACCCTTTCATATTCTTCTTTAGATGCAAAATCACTTAACAATTTGCAACTTTTGTTATGTCCAATAGATAAGATCATCAATAGATGTGAATAGAAAAATATGAAAAAACACATATAGTTGAAAATCAAATTTGAAATTGACACAAGATATGGCTGGAAACTTCATATGTAAGCTCAATGATGAAGTACATACCATAGCCTCCTCTCAATGCTACAAAATCCAACCATACAAAATTCCCTAGCTAGGGTGAATCATCAAACCCTAGATCCACTAAGAAGAGCAAGTGCAAGAACCCCTCCAGCACTATCCCCAAGGCAAGACATCCTCCTCTTCTCTTCTTCTTCACAAGTCCACCCTAGGATTTTCTCCCAAATCCCTAGTCTCCAATCTCCAAGGGTAAAACCCTAACCCTAGAACTCCAAGATGCTCCAAGAAACTCCAAAGAGACCAAGAAACCCTAGCACCCAAGAGAGAGAGTGAGAAACAAGTACAAGTGAAGACCTAGAGAGGGAGAAAGGACAAGTGTGCTCCTCTTTTAGGTCACATATCTACACAAGAGTGAGAAAGAATGAACACACAAGCAATTTTGATGAAAGATTCTATCCTAAGTCACCTGACATGAGGACAAGGGACACGAAAATACGAGTGTCCGACACGGACACAGTGACCCCCGGAATCAAGACATGGAGGACATGTTCTATATATATATATATATATATATTTAAAAGTATATATATTAATTTTTAAAAACATAGACATATAGATCCAAATTTTTTTTAAAACTAGAACATTTACAAATTTTCAAGAATGGCTGGATGAACATGGTCCATTTGAAGCAGTCATGGATGGTACAAATATGGGCCTATTGTGAGCGGAGAGAACATTGAGACCCCAAGAACTTGGCTATGTATTAAGGGTAAACAGGTTGAGTTTGAAAACCATAACATTCCTTCAATTTTAGATTTTTCTGGAAAAGCGATTGTATTAGGAAATTAGAAGTGGAGGAAGGTCCCCTTTGAGTACTTCCATCCAAGCTTTTCGATCAAGGAATACGTGGAAAGAGCGGGCATTATCATCACAACCACCTTCATCTGCTTCATCACCAACAAGGCGGAAGATTCCAATAGTTGAAATGCATGTGGATCGCTATAGAAAAACATAACAAAATCGATTGTTTAGCAGGCATTTATAATTCAAAGTTTTTTTATATCCATATCTACAAACTATTCAGGCTATCATTCATTCTGTCACATTGTAAATGCCATTCTATTCACTAGATCATGTAGATGAGGTCTTTTTCCAGGTGTGAATGCTACTCACCACAGTCTCCTTTGTGTTATGGAATCGGGACACGTTTTTTGCAGACATGGGACACGATCCCAACACGTGTCCGACACGTGACGTCCCCACGGGACACTTCGCCCAATATGGACGTGTCCGATGACTTGGATTCTCTCCTTTCTTTATTTATATGAGAGATAAGGGAGGCCAAAAATACTATGTGGGCACAAGCCCTTACAAGCAACCTACATGAGCCCTTGTACACCACACAATAGAGACGTCCACTCTAGAGTACAACTGTCATGCTCCATTGGCGATGTCGTGCACAATAAGGACTCCAAGGTGATGTAGCTACATAAGGCAAGTCCACACTACTCCATCCTAAGCCTCCACAAACTACATTTATCCTCCAAAGCAAAGTACTCCATTGGGGCAGCTGCCCCTTGCAAGAACATTGTTGAAGCCCCAAGCATCCCCAAACCATCTCCAATCCTCCAAACAAGAAGCCAAGCTGCCATGTGCCATCTAGGGCTTCAAGCCTTCCTCAATGATGCACAATACTCCACATCCCTTGTAGGTTGCTCTCACACTAAGTGAATTCTCCATGTGGCCATCATGAAGTGCATCCACAATCCAAACAAGAGATCTCCAATGCCCACGGGAAGGAAACTCAACCACAATCAATTGAGGTCAAGCATCCACTGAACAACCTATCTCAAGTGTGTATATCCATCACAAATAGTCTCTCATGCTACTATCCATCTCGGACCATCCAACATACACCATGTACCCTAGATCTCATGAAGCACCCCCAAACATGATGTAAATACTTTCGGAGTAACCCAAAAATCTAACATTTGTTAGCAGGTTATGCAACAAAAAATACACTAAGTCTCTTTCCATTGAAGAATCAATCAAAAGTCCTCAAAAAGTTATAAGGCATCGATTATTCAGAAGGCTTTGGTACTATCATTCCCTATAGGAAACTGAATTGCATGAAGAATTGGAGATGGAAAACATGTAAGGATAGGAGTCACTCCCTAAGTAGGGCACAATGGTAATTGTTCACTATTGGAAGGGATATTACATAATCTAGGCTAAGAAGGTATGCATGTTTTGGCAGATGGCTCATATCCAACACTTGGTACACTTTGGCATGAAGAATAGAGATTGACAGAGAGATATTAAACCTGGGAGAATTAGAAACAAAAGAGTAGAGGATTTTACTCATAGACTGATTGACAATGCAATAACGCTTAAGCAAAAATAGGACAATCTAGCTTTGTCAAGGAATCCAACAAAAGGTTTATATAGAACCATGTTCCTTGAAGGAGATCTGGAAGAAGAACGCAAGTGATGGAGGAAGATCTAGAAATCAAAACCCCATGAAGGCGAGGCTATTTCTATGGTTATCTTGGTCTAATAATATCTTAAGTTGGATGTATTGCATAAGATAACTTGACAAAAACCAAGTGGGTGTGTTCTTTTTCGGAATTGTCACTATTCACCAGAAGTTTGAGATGCGGCGAGAACCATAACAAGGAGAAAAGTAGAATGGAAGGGAGAATCAGTGGTAGAAGCCCTCAAAGCTTGGATGGAAGACCCGGAGGTGGCTGCACATCGATCTCTACCTACTGTTGTCTTTTGGGCCATATGGTTACAAGGAATGCTATGCTTTTCATGAGAAATCAATCAATCCACTAAAAGTATTCTTCAAGATCAATTACATTTATGAAGGCATCAAATTCCTACTCAAGCAAAAAATATAAATGTTGATAGGAACACTGTAAATCAACAAGTCAAATCCTTGGGCTTCTTTGATGGAGCTTCTTGAGGGAACCCAGGTTTATGTGGTGCAGGATGAGTTCTTTTTTTATCCAATACATTGCTTCTCCTTCAAGTTGAGTTTGGGAAGAGGTTCTAGTAATTGGGCAGAGTTGACAGCATTGACATCTCTGCTAACAATTGCCATGGAATTTTAGAAAAGGACATAGTGGAGCTGCAAGTCTTTAGAGATTCAAGAGAGGTAATAGAATGGATACAAGTGGTATTGAGGATTCTGAACAACGTCTTCAGGCAGTAGTGGAACATGTAAGAGATCCTCATGACAAGTTTCAAAATTGCACCTTTAAGCATGTCTTCAGAGAACACAGAACTAAAGCAGATGAACTGTCTATGAGGGCAATTGAAAGCCAGATTGGTTTTTTAAACTGGTGGAGAGAAGGGATGAGATGGATATCTCCCTTCCACCTAGGCAGATCTATGCCTGACACTTCTTGCAGGTTTTGGTCTGCAGCTAATTGCATGTCAAGACCTGTCCTACTGGTGCTATAGTTTGCATGCCCAAAGTTTCAGGAATGGAGACTCGAGTTTTTTTTCTCATTCACGTGCAAACATGGCCTTTCAGATGGCTAATTAAATGTAATAGAGAGGTTTTCTCTAACATATAGTATGGACAGCTCTAATGAGTTTGATAGACAGTTACAGTTTCTTAGTTCTACTGTGCATAGATAGCAATTACTGAATGTAACATTAACATTTCTCCTTGGAATAAAAATGTTAAAGACTTTTTTCCCAGATAAATTGTCATCCCCAACCCACCATCCCCTGAAAATTGAGGGGTGTGCTCTAGATGTTGCGAACACCAGTTCCCCCATCACCCCCATTCCCTATATATATTATTGTCATCCCAACCCACCATCCCCTGAAAATAGAGGGGTGTGCTCTAGCCATTGCAGACACCAGTTCCCCCTCACTCCCATGCCCCTGTTTTGGAAACTCGTGCAACATAGATATTTCGTAAAAGTACATTAATTATTAAAAATTATTTTTAATAAGGAAGATTATTTGCATAAATGCATCATCACAAACCTTAATTTTGGCCTTAGAATTGGTGATCTTAAGCTTCACTATCTCTACCTCTATTAAATATTTTCTTATTTCTCAAGTTGATCGGGCCAGGAAAGCCCTCACATATTATCGGGGAGAACTCAACATGGCAAGCCCCAGTACGGTTTCATAGTTCTCGGGAAGAGCTTGCCACCACAACCATCAAAACTATATTTATTCATTTGTGGGGCAAGTTGTCTATATTAACACTTACAAAAAAAATTACAACAGTGATAATAGATGTCACAAGTTGTAAAAGCCCAAGGGGTTAGTTCAACTGGTCGTCACCAAAGTTATTGGGCATTTGGCTAGTTCTGTGTCAGCAAGTGCACAGTTTGAATCCCGTAGGTGAGGTGTGCAAGTCTACACCAATGGGTTTACTGGGGATGACATCCATGAATATGAAAAAACATCCCTTGGCTTTCCCCGTGAGGTTTTCCTTGGGAAAAGAAGAAAAAAAAAATGTAACAAGTTGGGGGAGCCACGACCATGCAAATTTTGTTTATGCCTACATGAAGAACGGCAATTAACATTAAATGGCATAGACCATGTAAATTTTAGGCACATGGGAGGTTTGGTTAAATTTTAGGCACATGGGAGGTTTGGTTTGAAGGACATACTCTATTCCCTCACTGAAGGTATCTGGTGAGATGGATAATTAACTAATTTCCTTGTAGACAAAGGTTCATGGCATGCCAACAACTCTTCCTCCATCTATATAGAAATATGTGATCTAGGGTGTTGAGAAACCTATCTATAACAATGCATCTTTATATAACAACTATTTGTTGATACATGTGATTTACTGCTGCTAGTTAAAAGAGAACCAACTTGGAATGTGACAAGGTGATCAAAACAGGTTAACTTTAAAGCTGCAAGTTTCCCACATGGGTTGTTTAATTCTATGCATTTTTTTTACCGTGTCTAAATCGATAAGATAGATACCTAAGTAGCAATACAGTAGTTAATAAGAAAGAAAACGTATACCAGGTATATATGTATGCATAATTCTTACATTATCAATTAGATCCATGAGGATACTCAGTTCCCCCTGGGCCTCTACCAGGTTCTGACAAAGGCCTTGCCATGGCCATTCTTTTACCGGCTGGCTTTCCTTCTCCGCATCTGCCTCTACTGTCTTGCCAAAATCAATCCGTCGGAGTATGGAAAGTGCATTTTCATCATGAGTGAGATCTCTGTCAAGCAACACGCAATCAACACTAAGGCACTAAATATCGTAAACATATCAATTCAAATTATGGAAAATAGATTAGCAGATGCATAGGCACTGTAAATATCTCAATATCAATTATGGAACTTTAGGTGGAATCATGAGAAAAGGGGAACAGAAGAAATGCAAAAAAAATCACAGTTAAATTCGCAAAAGACGTCCTCTTAACCTTCAACAATGACCCAAGTTATATAGTGCATTAGCAAGTGTCTGGACTATGATGATCAAAACATCATAATTCGTAAGGCGTGGTCTGAGACCTCCCAAGCCAAGCCACTGTGAGAACATAGGTGCCGTGTGAGAAAAAATGAATAACAGAAATACAACAAAAATTCACAGCTAAACTGGCCAAAGATGTCCTCTTAATAATAGTAGGTCTTGGTTATACAATGATCCAAAGTTGTATAGCGAGCCACTGTGAGAACATAGGTGCCTTGTGAGAAAAAATGAATAAAAGAAATACAACAAAAATTCACAGTTAAATTGGCCAAAGATGTCCTCTTAATAATAGTAGGTCTTGGTTATACAATGACCCAAAGTTGTATAGCGCATTAGTAGGTAGATCATGATGATAAAACATTCTTAAACCATGGGCACAAACCTCCCAACCCACTGAAAACATGGGTGCCTCATGAGAAAAAACAAAAAGAAGAAAATGCAACAAAAATTCACAGTTAAACTGACCAAAGATGTCTTTAAAAAAAAAAAACTCTTGGTTCTGCAAACAATTGTCCATTGGGTGTAGCTTGGGTGGTTAGAAGAGAAATGATCAAAAGTTATATAGGGCATTAACAATTGTCCATTGGGTGTAGCTTGGGTGGTTAGAAGAGAAATGATTGTTACCCCACTCAAGTTCAATTTTTGTAAGTGACATGTTGAGCTCTTAAATGAGCCTTTGTTGTAAAGCCTTGTGCTCCTACAGAATCTAGTTTACCCCAGGTACCATCCTCAAAATGAGGGGAAGTGCCCAATGAGTTTTCCCAAAACTGTTACATCGAAAAAAAATATGCATTAACAACAAGGCCAAGATTGATGCAGACCTCCCAAGCCACCACTTTGAAAACATGGAGTTATTATTGGGCCTCAGGTTTGCCAATACATAAGAAAATATATAAAATCATTACTCATCTTTCCTATCAATAGCAATAAGGGTAAACTGCTAGAAAGTAATTGATGAGGCAGATTCAGAGAATATAGAAAGCCTAACAAGGGATGGTAAAAACTTCATACTCAAGGCCTGAGCCTGGGATGGTAAAAACTTCATGCTCAAGGCCTGAGCCTGGAGGCCTAACAGGGTAAAGCCTAAAGGACATTAATCTCAGGCCCTGGTATATTATTGTCGTTTGCATTATAATCACCTTCTCAAATCTCTTCAGCTATCAAGTCTGAGAAAATTTCATTTTAGAGCAATTAGGGCACCATATGAAACAATAGAATTTAACGAGAGTGGTGCTATGTATACATTTAGAATATATATACAAGTTCAAGAACATGAAATGAAATGCCCTTACCTTTCAAAGTGCTCGGTACCGTCCTCTTCAAGAGCCAAAAATCGGTTTATTGCAAGATGGTCGAGAGTTAGTTTTCTTTTCTGAGGCATTCTGATAATTCTATATTGCACTTTCGATTCTGACCAAATTTCTATCGAACGAAGCTATCTTCAAAATCCAAGTAAACACCACTTGTACTCACAAAAATTCTTCTGGATTTCATTGCCTGTTAGCAGTGCAAGAACTCCATGATGCAAGTACATAGAAGAATATTTAGAAGAAAATATTAAGCAAGATTGTATGGTATTTCAACCGTGAGCGAAAATGTGAGATCGAAGAGTAATGTAGATTGACAAAACAATGAGTACACGTGAAAAAGAGAGGACGAGAGATACCCAACATAGTTGCAGAAGGAATGAAGACCAAGAAGATGGTAACGTGTTCCGGGTTGATTTAGGGTGGTGGAAAGTGTTCTTGAAATCCTGAACCGTCGTACACACGTTTTCTTTATCATTTTATCAAATTTAACTATATTATTTTCTCCCAGAAGTAGACACCAACTTCTTTCCGTCGACACATGTATAGGTGGACTTGATTTCGAATTGGCGAGGGCTGAAACGTAATTAGGTATTTATTTAACACGCGTTCTTAACATGGCTCAGGCCATTTATGATATAGTAGATATTTTCTTTGTCACGTTCTTATAAAGAGAAACTTTCATGGAAAGTCACATTCTTACTCGCTAAGTGCATGGGAACTTGGCTTTACTAAGTGCATGGGAACTTGGCTTTACTGATCATGTAGCAGTCGAATGGGAGAGGTATATTCAAAAATTAAATTCAACAAGTTGACAGCGGATAAGGATGAACTTATGTGGAATAAGAATGAGGTAACAGGTACAGTGACAGCAAAAATTGCTTATAAGTCGATCATCAAAGATTTGTGCATCTACCCTGCAAATTGGTGGTTTAAACCGCTCTGGAAATGGGTAATTCCTTTGAAGATAAAGTGCTTCATGTGGCACGCCCTTCGGGGAGAACTGAAGACTTGGGACTATTTGTTAAAAAAAGGATGGACGGGACCTGGAGTTTGTTTTTTTGCTTCAAAAATTCAGAATCTGTCTTCCATATATTCGTGGAATGTATATTTTCAAGATCACTTTGGGACTTAGTCACAAAGTCACTGAATGTTGATTTGAGTTGGGGCTCTGATTCGTTTGACACAAGTGCTTATATCTGGCATAAAGTATGCAAAAACTATCCTTTCTTACCAGTTGTTATCTCTTGGTTCATCTGGCTAAACAGAAATGAAATCATATTCGAAAATGGAACACCTCGTATGTTCCTTACATTTAAGAAGATTATCAGAATGGTCAAAGAACAGTGCTCGAACTTGGAAAAAAAGAAGGATAAGAAGGACATTTCTTTTACTTTTGATCATAATTCTCCAGTGGTTTTCTTTGACGGGGCAACTCAACATGGTCTTTGTGCTATGGGGGGTGTCATTTTCTTAAATAAGGATCATTATTTCACCTTTAAACTGTTTGGAGGAAAAGGGTCAAATACTAAGGCTGAGATGTTAGCTTTATGGTGTGTACTTACAGTTGCAAACTCCTTTGGTCTACGAGAGATGAAAGTGTTTGGGGACTCACGAGTCACAATTAAATGGGCCCTTGGAGAATTTGATATAAATGCTATCCAGCTTTATCAATGGTGTAACAGAACAAGAGAAAAAATCAATCTCTTTAGAGAGATTAGTTTTGAACATCTATCGACAAAAAAATACTCTTGCAGACAAGTTGTCGAAAGAAGCATCTACAGGGAAAGAAGGTGTTGTCTACTGGGAAGAGTTTATGGAGTCACAGGTTGCTGAGAAAGGAGCGGTCAGCATTTTTTATTTCTAAACTATTATGGTCATGATTGCATTAAGACATACAGCTATCAGTTTTTGTTGTTTTATGTTGAAATTATGTCATTTGTCTAAGATGATAATCAGCTCTCTATCATGAACATAAGTATGTCTTGAGACTTAATATTTTGTATTATTTGATTCTCAAGATGAATACCAATAGTATAGTTTTTTTCGCTGAAAAAAAAGTTTCTATTACTCATTCTCATGAATTAAGTCGTTAATCTCTTGTAATGTATTCTTTAACCCATGCTTCCTCTCATTTGCCTCTTCACTTTTCTTAACCCTCATTTTGAGGGTACTTGATTAGAGAATTTTGTTTCTTCTTGTCTTTTAAAGAGGTGCAATGCATGGATTTGATAGTGATTTCTCCTTGAGGTAATTTTATGTTGTTTCTTCTCATTGAATTTTTTTTTTCATTTTTGGTTTGATTTTATTTTATCTTTCCTGTTAGCCTAAGTCATAATTTCAAAAAATGATTAACTATAGTTATGTCAAGCAAGCGAAAGGGTTGGTGTTGTGATTTTGTCAAACATACGTTAGAAAGAAAAATACAAATCTACCTAACTGTATTTTTATTCAATAAAGGGTTACTGCGCTTAGTGACACTACTACAATAAGATCAATATGTGATATATCAAGCACATGATCGAATATCTGGATCTTTGAGGGCGGCTTTGCTCTGCAACTAGGGTTTTGATAGGCGGCTACCGAATTTTTTTTGGCGGCCATGGATCCTTCCATGGCCGCTTTCCTCCTTCTCCCATGAGTCTGCTACCTATCAGTGGCTGACTGTAGGGTTTCTTTTCCACTTTGGATCGACTGGCGGCGCGTTGGCGCGGCGACCCGTTGGGTAGCGAGCTCTTTTGGCTCCCCAGCGGTGGCGACGGTGACATTTGTGATGAGGGATGCAGCTCCAGGGTGGAGCGTCTTCGGCTGGGAGATGACAGCGGAAGCAAGGGCTGTTGAGAAACGGGCTCCAGGATCCTCTTTTGCTGACGACGGATTTGCTAAGGAGGGCGCACAATGGGGTTGCATTGTCCCGAGTTCATTGAAGGATGGCGGCATCTCCTCTTTTGCTGATGGCGGATCTGTTGAGGAGGGCGTGAGAGGGGGTTTCAGTCCCTGGTTCGCTGGATGGCGGCAGCAGACTCTTCTCAATGGCAGACTTATCAAGGAAGCTGCTTCCCATGTGGGCTGTCAAGGAGAGACATCCTTTCGGCGGTTTGGGGGTTTATCTCTGTAGATGCTAGTGGCTCTGCTTCTAATCTAAGGTTTCTGGAAACGTTTTTCATAACTATGTTTACTTTCGCCTTTCATCTACGACACTTTTCGGATGGTTTTTCCGAGCCATTCATGGCTGCCAGGATTCAGGTTTTTAGTTGTAGTTTTTCTGAGGTACCTTAGTATCTGTGTTTTTGTATTTGCTCGAAGCTGAAATTTCGTTATAGTTTTTCTACATTTATTGGTACTGCTTAGCAGCATATACACTCTTCAAGAGTGATGAAGATCCAATGTAATTTTGTACTCGCAAGATGAAATAAAATTACGCTTTTTTTTCAAGGAAAAAAAAAACAATAAGATCACTATGTGTCTTATTTATATGTCCACTTTCTTTGTTAATTTTTTTATTGATTTGTTGTGAAATTGAGACACAAAATAGGAAGGTTTCATTTTCTCATAGATCTTTGTAATGACTATTTAGTGTTCTCACTTGTTGTTTTAGCATCATTTATTATACAACATTAATCGATCAATATATTTGCATTATGCAAAATTCATCAAAATATATACATATATAGATAGATAGATAGGTAGGTAGATTACCTAGTCTAACTTTGAATGATTGTAATAAGTAGAGGATGTGATAGATTACACTTTTCTTATTTTTGAATAAGAGTAGTGAGGTTATGTTGATGCATATTTTGATTTCTATTATGAAATATCAAATAGCATATAAAGTTTTTTTTATCCTTGGAAGAAACAGGTATATTTCAAATATAAAGTTTTTTTTATTCTTGGAAAAGAAAAAGGTAGATAGGTATATAGATAAATAAATAGTCAATATTAACATCCAACATTGATAAGTATTTGCATTATATAATGGTAATCAATATATTTTAATACACAATACGCAGGGGAAAAGAAAAGTCATCTATAAATTCACAATAATTTATATACAATAGCCATTTTTCTCTATGTACCAAGTGGTCTACTGCCATTCCATGGGAAATATGACTCTTAATTAAATAGTAAAATATGTTTTGCTTGTAAACAAGTGGTTTACCACTACTCCGGAGAAATTCAAATCTTAAATACAAGAGTCAAATTAAATAAAAATCATTGGAAGACAAATATTTTGATTCATCATCATTATGTCATTATTCGGAGGTTGCTACAAGAACAAAGTAAAAGGACAATTAACATAATTGCAATTAGTAATAACGTAGTACACCATTTTTATCAAAAGAATTGAATTCTCGCATTTAAGACAAATATAATTTATCTCAAGTGCCATGAGTTACATGCACTCTACCATTTCTATATAGATATTCTTTAAGGTGTATTTCAGTTTGTCAACAGTTGGCTTGTGCCCAAATCCTCCCACTTTATTTTCATAAGAGAAAACCATAATTAATATTGTTAATAAACTAGTACACAATCACCTACCAATTATTATTGATGAATGTTTTAAATAAATAAAATCATAACTTACCATTCTACCTCTAATGTATTATTTGTTCAATTGGCCCAAAACACATGTGTAATGCTCTTCTAATTTTAAATGACTCTAATTTGCATGAGAGAGATCAATTTGGTATTATAAAGAATGCAATAACAAGTATAACATGTATCATGAAGGATTTTAAAAATATAATTCAACTACTATATTATTTCTTACCTGAGTGGTTTTTTGTTTTGATGTTTCTATGATGTGTTTTTTTCATATTATCTTTTTATTCTAGTTTTTTTTCTTTAATTTTGATCTCCTTGCAAATGGATTTCCATATACATACATTTTTGTTAGTTTGTTATCTTGATGTACATCCTTAGTTTTTAAATCCTTTGTTTAACCTTGAATTTGAAAAAAAGTAGAGGAAATGAAGATAGGTAAGTTAGGTAAGAGACATGGTTGCTTTTGAGAGAGAAGAAAACATTAGAAATCGATAAAAAAAAAAAAAAAAAAAAAAAAAAAAAAAAAAAAAAAATAGGGTTTCAAAGTTTACCTGATATGGTTTCTTCTTCCTTTGATGCAGCTCTAAATCATTTTTTGTTGTAACGATGCCCCCATTTTTTATGAATGGTATTAAACAAATGATTATTCCATATGTTTGGGATATCTCTCCAACATTTATGGTAGTCTCGATAAAATCCCTGAGCGCACCCATCCCATAAATATTGGGGAAAAAAATTATTCTTTCTTGAATTTATTTATTTTGCCTTTACCCTCTAAAAGCAAGCCATTGCTCTACCTCATATATTGAAGCATAGGGAAATTCATCAGACTCTAATCTTCTACTTGTGCTCATACATTATGCCTATATAAGGAGTAAATATTGTGATAAATCATTCAAATACTCAAAATATAAATGGTTCTACAAAATCCATTTAACAACATAAATGTTACCTCTGGTTGTAACAAATGAGAAACTATGTTGGAAATTTGACAGTTCTTCATTTACGATGAATTAATGATCCAATCTTCATTAACAAAAGTTTTTTTTCTAATTTAAATTCTTCAAAAAGTTTGTGATATTTTTCACCATCAAGATCTACAACAAATTACAAAATATTGCACAAATAAATTTAAAAAAATATATACAAATCAATATTTATATTGTTTTCATGTTAAAAAAGACAAAATATTTAATCATTGTTCGCCCTTTGATCTTCATCATGACCTTCAAATTTGAATGCACCTAAACTTATATAAAAAAATTGTATTACAAAGTTATGATATAAATTAAAGACATGATTTTAACACAAGATATATTATACAATTAAGTGAACAAGCTCCAAAACATTCACAGCCTCCGTGATAAGAATGTCTCATTTCTAATATTCATGGTTGGTCCTAATAATTCCTACTTTAGTGACATGTGTTAAAGATTTAGTAATCAAGGTCAACTCAACCATTACCCTTTGTGCATGTATTTGAAATTGAAATCTAAAAATCTTTGAAATTGTTTTGTTATTTAGATTTTCACCATATACATGGAATAATATAATAAGGAAGACAATGTCATGCATATGCTCAAATGTGAAATCATTGAACACGATTAAAATATTTAATTTTAATGTGTTTTCTATAAATGTTTTAGTGGGTTCATAATACATTTTAATAACTCAATATTATTGTTCATCCATTAAACTTCTTATATAAGGATTCCTTGGTATATAGGAAGATATTATTATCTGTATAAAGATAGGGAAGAGAAAAGAAGAGGGGAAAGGGGGTGAAAGGAGAAGAGGAGAGGGAAAAAAGAAGAAAAAGAAGGAAAACAAGTGGGGAGAAAGAGGAAGAGGAAGAAAGGGAAGAATGGGAATGGGAGGAGTAGAAAGGGAAAAGGTTGGGGAAGAGGGGAAAGGAGGTGAAAGGAGAAGAGGAGAGGGAAAAAAGAAGAAAAATAAGGAAAACAAGTGGGGAGAAAGAAGAAGAGGAAGAAAGGGAAGAATGGGAATGGGGGGAGTAGAAAGGGAAAAGGTTGGGGAGGAGGGGAAGAGGATAATAAATAAAAAACAAAGGAGGATGGGAAGAGGAAGATGAAGAAGAAGAAATAGAGAATGAAGTTCAGAAGTGGAGAAGGAAGAGTGGTAAGGGCGGAAGAAGAGGAGGGAGGAAATAATAGGAGGAGAAGAGAGAGGGAAAAAAACAGAGAAATAAGAAGGAAGGAGGATAAGTATAAAGAGGGAGGATGGGACGTAGAAGAGGAAGAGGTAAGCCTCTACCCATGACAAATACACCCCTAAAACCCTACATTATTTCATTGGTGTTAAGTGTATTCTACATTTTATATTTTAACCCTACCTATAACCATTTTACCTCTAAATATTAAAGCCTACCCCCAAAATCATAGTTTTACATATAATTTTCTAAAACCTCAATCCATGCCCACAAAACCATTCACCCTTTTAATTTCAAACACAACAAACTAATAAAACCTGGGGACAAAAAAAATATTTGAGGACATTCTTTAATCCAAAGGAGAACTCAAGAAATTGTTGGCCATTCCTAGCCAACAAAGACTCATTCATACACAGGAAGCAAGAAATAAAATGCACAGTGAAAATATAACATAATCCAGATTCTCGTTCATGAAAAATCGAAACTATCCAAATCCCTCCTTGCCTCGTAGGCAAGGAGGCAAGATAACTATAAATCTAACATAGTCTCTCAATCCCAAGCGCTCAATAAAATCCAAGAAGTCTCAAATATGCTCTTTGTACCCCATCAGAAAACCCAATAAAGACTCTTAAGACAGTTACAATTGTAGCTTGTTCTTGACCTAATTTCCCACTATCTTCTAAAATATCTTAAATGAGTCATTAGTTACTCATAAACCCTAATGTGAATCATTATTACATTGAAAAATTATAAATAATACCCCTCAATAAATAAATAAATGCACCCCCCAAATAGAGTGCCAATAGGCCCCCAACACAAGTCTTTGTCTCGTCCTCAAGACAAGTAAATCTGGAAGAATATGAACCATCACCTCAATTATGTTGCAACCCTCTTAATCTCAGCTGCAATCACTCTCTTGCGTGTATGTTGATCTACAAATCTTCTAACTCCTACCCCTACTCCTAAATTGTGCTCTGCTTTGCAAGTCACTGAAATTCACAATCATGCACTCTCCTATTTCCCACATCTATGTGTTGTGGTCTCTCGGCAATGTGGGCGATGCATCCTCTTCATCTCTATCTACTCAACTCATACTAACCCTATGGTCATAATCCCATCTTGTCAGAATACCAAGGTGATAACTAGGATAACCTCCAAGTGTATAAAAATTGATGTTAAAAATGAGACTCATTACTCCTACTCTAACAATCTACAAATCAACATCAAATATGTTTATCAACCAATATTTCCACAATCCTCTAATCTATATGTACAAGGCTCAGTTGCTATCATTTCACCATCATTTATGCTACAAAATTCTCTAAAACAGAGGTCAACTTGATGTTGTAAACATTCTTTGAAACAGAGATCGATTTGCTTCTAGAAATCTAAAGGTAGTGTTGTCATTATTCTGACCAGGATTAATAAGCATTGGTCAATCTAATTAAAGACAGACACTAAAATTATTTGCACAATACCATAACTTGACTCAAGTACATCCATGTTGGAGGTAACTTTGCCTTTCCTTTCCCAATATGTTGTTTACATGATTCAAAAACTCAATGACTTAACAAATTAACTCAATAATGTTACCAATCAACCATGCAAAGCCCAAACTCTCAATTTAACATATATAAAGAGGAATCACCTATCCACATCACTTAAATGTTTATACCTCGATTACAAATGTCTTCAATAAATAAACTAACCCTCCATACTCTCAACATATTTTTATTGAAACTAAAGATACTCTTTTCATTTCATATTCTTAACTTAATGTTACCAAAATTCTCAAAAGGCTTCAAAATAAAGTATGTATAAGGTAGTTGTATGAGCCCACATAAAGTATTTTATCAAAAGTAACAAGACCCAAATTTACTAGTACACAACCATTGAACCCCAAATTTGCACAACAACGTAGGTGAGCAAACACGAATCACCAATGCAGAGATGATCTTAACCATGCAGGACCATTTCTTTTAAATATGTACCCTTATCCCACCACCATCTGACTTTGATTGTTCTAGTTAAACGTGTTGTTTAGATGCATGGAAGATAGGTACACGGGTCATAAGCACGTGGCCAAACCCAGTCACTTAAAACAAACTAACAGGCACCACCTTTTAAGGGACTCCACTTGCTTGGTCTTTATTATTACCAATAAGACATCCGAGTGTTGACCACTTAGCACCATAATATTGTTCATCTAAAAGAGATCTTCTTTGTAATATTATTTGTGGTGTGCGGACTCGCTTCTTGGGTCTATATTTGATCACGATGTCTCTCGAACCACTCGCTTGCAACTAGGAACTCAACCACGACCAATTTGAGAAAGTGTCTCATACCTCTGTACACCATTGAACGTACTGAATATGAATGCACTCTTCATCCAAGAAAACTCGACGTGCACAGCAAATTCACCAATGCACCAACTAAACTGAATAATCTCCAATGTGCTTTGTCTACACCTAAACAAATACTTTGCATGGTTCACACTGTTTAAATCGCCATACTACCCATTCTCCAAGTAACACTTTTCTTCCATGTAACATTAAAAGAGACTCCAAAATATCGGGTAAGGTTACACATTTGTGGATTTGACATCATTCACCATCAACTTCAATGGAGCATAATAGAGTGTGCATGCACATAGGTATAGCATACCAAAACCCAAGACAAACCTCCAACCTTCAACATATAGACCAAAGAACCATTGTGCAATCGATAATTACCTGTGCGCAAGTAAATTTCACCATGCAGAAAAAAATACTATGCAAACTTAACAATTTTTCTTTTTGTCAATGGAAACATGCTAAACATGCTAGGGGCTAGGAACATGGCCCCAACACCCAGGAATTGAATCCATGACCTCTGGCCTGCAACGGCTTGTCAAATAAGGCCCAACCAACTAAGCTAGTTGTTGGGACTTAGTGCAAACTTAACAACTTCACATTGCCTCTCTACAAGAAATTTTAGATTGGTATGCATGCATATTCTTTGTAAGATGTTATAGGTTATCAGTGCGCAAACCATTCTTTTGGTAATCTTCCGTAGAGTGCATAGATCTTTAAGATTCGTCCACATAGACAAATTATTTCTAAAGCTTCGAGCACTATCCAAATTATGGAATACCGCTAACACATGCAACAAAACTCCGAATACTATTGTACGGAACCACCACATGTAGTTTTTAAACCAACTTGCCATGTACCTGCCCCGCATACATAGTAGTTAATGCTCCTAAACATTAATAACAAGAAGTCATTACACATCGTCTATTTGTCAATCCTCTTTACCTTTGACTCTAGTTTGGATACAATATTGTGAATGAAATGCTTGGCATGGCACGATTCTTAATGAGCTTATTCATCATATGCTAAGTTTAAATGGACACCGACTGAATTTGTCACTTTCTTGCAACTATACTTTAGGTTTTCTTTCTCTCCCAATATCACTGCACATACAAAATGTAAGATCAACATCTTATCACCTTCATTCTCCACATATTTCTCCCCAAAGATATACTCCTACCATACACTCCATTCTTTATTTAATGCAGATCATTATTTCATACAAAAAATTTCAAACTCTCCATAAATATTATTGTGCCAAGAATAGTTGCATACACATATTTTACCACAAAACTTAACCATACCTCAACACCTTGCGGATTCCATTTAACTCCCATCCTATTTTTTGGGCGTCGACTTGAGAATCTATGCAAGATCGTCTCCTCCACTGGAATCTATACAAGTAGAACTTCCTCTTGAACTAATGTATGCAGTGTTAAAGTTACAACATCATGAGTCATTCTCTAGGACAATCTTGTGTGTCAAGATTGAGCCTCGTGTGTCAAGGTAGTTCCTTATAGGAGCCCGAGTTGGAATCAGGAAACTTGGAGAAGAATCTTGAGTTGGACTCAAGAATGGATAAGCTTTATGTGTTGAGGCAAGTGCTTTGTATGTCAAAGTGTTGATGTTGTATAGTCTTGCTAGTTAAGGATAAGGTCTTGTGTGTCAAGACAGATCCTCGTGTGTTGAGGTGGTGCCTCATGTGTTGAGTTGGTGCCTCATGTGTTGAGGTGATGCTTTGCATGTATGGTGTGTGATGTACTACTAACCATGGTTGAGTTATTAAGTCTCCTCTAGGGACAGGCCACCCCTAGAGTGAATCACTTTAGCATATAACCGCTTGGAACGATAGTAGGACAATATGATCACATCATTGGGAAAATCTCCTTAGTATATTTGATATGATAATTAATTAAGTTGGCACATGTGGACCATGCAAATAAGATGCGATAAGATATGAGAGAATTCAAATTGCACATAAATACTTAATTTAATTAAGAGAGAATTCAAATTGTTAAACTTCAGTGATATCAATAAAGAAGACTTCAGTCAATCAAAGGAGAACTTGAATTGTTCACTACAATGATGTTAACAAGAAAGATTTTAGTTAAGAGAGTTAACTAAGTGATAACAAAGAAGATCTAGTTAACTAAGTGTTTTTGCATGACGACACTTATGTTAAACTAAAAGACGACACTTGTGTTTAACTAAAAGACGACACTTGAGTTGCGACACTTGCATGACCATACTTAAGTTAGCCACCTAACTGAAAGGGCAAGCTTTCATTTAAAGGGCGAGTTCATCCCGAAATCAGTACAGTGAATTAAAGCTATTGCATGAGAAGTGGGGTGCACTTCTTCATGCAAGATTGATGTCTCCAAGGTTGGAGCAAATTCCAATGAAGTAAATTTGTGCATGAAACCAATATTAGCGAATTGGTTGATTGGAGCATTATTATTCTGAGTCTCTCTTCTATATCTATCTCTGTTGCTTTGTAAATTGCACCTGGGGTGCTTGATGTAAAAGAAATTCTCTACTATCTATCAATATATTGAGGAAGGTTTTGCTGGGGTTTTCTCCCTCAAGTCATAGAGGGTTTCCCTAGGGTAAATGTGTCGAATGTGATTGCTTTTGTGTATGATTGTTATTTGATTTCAAATACTATTGCATTTCCGAATTAAAGATAAAAAATTAACATGGTATCAGAGCTCAGGGAGTGAAAGAGCTAAGTTCAACAATCAAGCTTGAGCCTACGTAGATCTTGAGTGTGCACTGTACTTGACGAACTATGGCTTCAATCTCAGTAAGACTGAAAGACTGTCTTGAAGGAACTCCGAACTTCAATATTTGGAAGGCCAGGATCATGAATATCCTGGAAGAGCATGATTTGGATGGCTATGTATCTAGTGTTATTGAAGAGCCTACTACTAATGTAGGGCGCACCAACTTCAATAATAATCAAGCCAAGGCAAAGAGGATCATTTATGATTCCGTGAAATACAATTTGATGCCCGTGATTACTCCATTGAAGATCGCAAAGGAATGCTTCGACACTTTGACAAACCTTTATGAGAAGAAGGCGCACAGTCAAAAGAGGGCTTTGAAGAACAAGCTTCGAAATCTGAAGATGGAGAAGGACGAAGCTATTGCGTCCTTCTTCACAAAGATCTCTCAAGTAAGAGATCAACTCATGAGAATTGGTGTGAAGGTCGATGATGATGATCTCATAAAAACTAATGTCGATGGCCTTCCATCTTCATGGGAGACATTCTTGGCTGCAATGAATGATTGAGAAGTGCAACCAAATTTTGAGAGACTGTGGCATAATTTCCTACAAGAAGAAGCGTGAATCCAGAGCAAATATGTTTCCTCCAAAGAAGAGAACCTTGCTATTGTGGCTCGGATGAAGAGAGGAAAGAAATCTTCTTCTCATAAGAAGTTTTCTCATCAAAAGGAAAATGATCACAAGAACTTTGATAAGTATAAAGTTAAATGTTTCAATTGCAATAAGAAGGGCCATTATGCAAGAGAATGTCGTGCAAAGCAAAGAGGAAAGTTCAAGGGTAGGTTTCATGCTTATACTGCTACTGAAGATGAACCTACAAGAAATAATCCGTTCGATAATCAAGAGACGAGGAAGGAGTACTATCTTGTCTCATCCCTTTCTGAATCCATTACCACTAGTGTTGAGACATGGCTGGTGGACAGTGGCGTATCCAAGCACATGACTGGATATAGGAGTGCTATCACAGATCTGAAGGAAAATAAGTTCTCCCGTAAGGTGGATCTTGTACATAATACCACCTATTAGATCCAAGGAGTTGGATCCACTTCCTTTCAGTTGGATTGAGGAGATGTACTACATGCTAATGAAATTATGTGTGTCCCCATATTGATGAAGAACCTCCTATCTGTTTCGGTTCTAGAAGATAAAGGTTTCAAAGTAATATTTATGAACAACAAAGCACTCCTGTGGCCTAAGCATGCAGACTTGAACTCTACATCGGTAATTGGAGTTAGAAAGGGAGGTCTCTACAAAGTTCCTGGAAATCTCATGCAAGCCATGATCCATAACACAATCAATCCTTGTGAGTTGTGGCATAGGAGGCTTGGTCATCTCCATTTCAAAGCGCTACTTGGATTGCAGAAGACGGTAAAAGGTATGCCTATGTTTAAATATGAATATGATAGTGTTTGTAGAGGTTGCGCTCTTGGCAAGAATATCTAGAAGAGTTTTTCTAACAGTACCAAAAGATCCAAAGGGATCCTTGACTTAATTCATTTTGACCTATGTGGACCTATGTCAGCACCTTCCTTGAGTTGTTATTTGTATTATGTGTTGTTCGTAGTGTGAAAATCCTCATAGCAGATCTAAGAGATGATGTATACCTCACAAGAGTAATTATGATTAAGCAGGAAAATAGAAGAAGAGTGAACAATACAGTATAATGAGCAACAGAATAATACGGTACAGTAGAACTCAGATAGAAGCAATAATACTTCACACACACTAATTAATTAATCACAGTATGGACAAATAAATAGTACAATGGTAGAGAGGATTCGAATGCCTAAGGTGGCAATTCGAATTAGCCTCTTAGAGTGATCATAAGATCAATAGAGTGTCATCGGAGCACAACTAGGTGTCCTCATGATCATCGGAGCGCAACTGGAAGTCTTCATCATCATCAGTGGAGTCATCAATGCTCAAGTAACTGTCAACCATCAGTCAAACTAACTCTGGTAGGTGTAACTGAGTGTAACTCAATGTAACTGAGTGTAACTCAATGTAACTGAGTGTAACTGACTGTAACTGAGTGTAACTAACTATAACTGATTGTAACTGAGTGTAACTGAACTGGTAGGTGAAGAAGGGCGAGTTGCTCCCTAAAATCAAGGAAGAAGGGCACATTAAGTAACTGGAGGGCCAAAACTGAATAGTGAGAAGCTCCCGGGGGCTGGCTAACTGAGGGCTAGGTGCTAGACTGATGACTGGGATGCATGCAAACCCTAAAGGTGCATGCATGACTGAAAATGTAAATGATCAAAATACTGGTGGGACTAGGATGGAGTATAGGAATATCCTAACACATAGATGAATTCTCCCACAAGTATCAGATCTATTTTCTGAAGGCAAAGAGTGAAACTCTCAACAAGTTTCAAGAGTTTAAAGCACTGGTTGAGAATCATACTTGAAAGCACATTCATTCTTTGAGATTTGATAATGGAGGAGAGTTTGAGTCTCATGACTTTAATGACTTCTGTCGATATGTAGGAATAAAAATATAGTTGATTGTACCCTACAACCCCCAACATAATGGGGTTGTTGAAAGAATGAACATAACAATATGTGAGGATGCAAAAGCCATGATGTGTGATCAGTATTTTCCCACCTATTTATGGGAAAAAGCCTCCAGCGCTACTATTTATATACATAACATAAGTTCTAATTCTATCCTGGGAGAAAAGACTCATGTAGAGGTTTTCACTAGTGAAAAAATAGAAGTTGGACAACTGAATATTTTATGTTGTTATGTCTACATTCATGTACCAAAACAGAAGAGGACAAAGATGGAGCCATCCAGAAAGAAAGGAACATTGTTTGGATATAGTGAATCCTCCGAAGCTTATAGAATCTATGTTCTAGGATGAAGAAACATTGAAGTCAGTAGAGATGTAACATTTCATGAAGAGGTTGCCTTCAAGCACTCTAAAGAACTTCGGTGTGATTCAGATATGGAGGAGCATGATACTCCTATGATGGAGGATCCAGTTCTGATTCTTCCCTTTCAGATGTTGAGAGGGAGAAGCCACAAGAGTCCATAGATCCACTTGATCCTAAAGATCCAGAAGATCTGATAGAAAGATCACTTGATGAACCTCCTGTCAAGAGGATATCTGCATGGCGTCAAGTCATTCTGCATGAGGTAGAAAAATATGGAGCACCTTTAGGCTCATCCAGAGAGCGAAAGAGACCTAAAATATTTTCAGGATATGTAGCACAGATGAGTCACATCAGTGATTTGAAACCCTATACCTATGAAGAAGATGCTAAGCAGCAAATATGGAAAGATGCCATGGTGGAAGAATACAAATCCATCATGCATAATGATGTATGGGAAGTGGTTCCTAAACCGGAAGGGAAGTCTGTAGTAACTTCCAAGTGGCTTTATAAAATCAAGCATGCAGCTAATGGAAGTATTGAAAATTATAAAGCAATATTTGTGGCCTGTGATTTCTCACAGAAAGAAGGGATAGACTATGATGATACATTCGCTCATGTGGCCAGGTACACTACTATTCGAACCATAATTTCCCTTACTTCAGTTTTGGGTTGGAAACTTCACCAGATGGACGTGAAGACTACCTTTCTCAATGGTGAAGTTGAGGAAGAGGTTTACATACAACAACCTGGGGGGTTTGTATTCCATGGGAAGGATTCCCATGTATGCAAACTTAAGAAATCCTTGTATGCTCTTAAATAGGCCTCGAGGGCTTGGTATTCGAGGATTGATAGCTATCTTCTGAGCTTGGGCTTCTCCAAAAGCGAAGTTGACCCCAACTTGTACTTCAAGGTTGTAAAGAACCAACCATTGATCTTGGTTCTCTATGTTGATGACATGTTCCTTACTGGAGAGGAGAAAAAGATAGCTCGATGCAAGAGGGAGATCACTTCTGAGTTCGAAATGAAAGACTTAGGTCTTATGCACTATTTTCTTGGTCTAGAAGTTTCGCAAAGGAAAGATGAGATCTTTCTTTCACAAGGAAAGTACACAGTTGATGTATTGCATAGATTTGGTATGATGGATTGTAAGTCCATGTCTACTCCAATGGTGTATAATCTAAAGAAGCTACATGAGTTAGATTCCGGATCGGATCTAGTGGATCCTATTGTATATAGACAGCTCATTGGTTCCTTGATGTATTTGATACATAGTAGACCAAACATATGTTATGCAGTGAGTATCTTGAGTCAGTTCATGTCTGAGCCAAGACATAGAAATTGGGTTGTTTCCAAGCATGTGCTTATACCTTCGAGGTACTATTGCTTATGGACTCAAATATGCTTCTAGTGGTGGAGTGGTGCTACTTGGATATTTTGACTCCGACTGGGGTGGTAGTATTGTAGACTAAAAGAGTACATCTTGATTTTGTTTTAGGTTGGGATCAATTATGATCTCTTGGTCGAGGTAGTTCCTTATAGGATCCTGAGTTGTAGTCAGGAAACTTGGAGAAGAATCTTGAGTTGGACTCAAGGTTGGATAAGCTTCATGTGTTGAGGCAAGTGGTTTGTATGTCAAAGTGTTGATGTTGTACAGTCTTGCTAGTCAGGGATAAGGTCATGTGTGTCAAGACAGATCCTCATGTGTTTAGGTAATGCTTTGCATGTCGAAGCATGTATGGGTTGTGATGCACTACTAACCATGGTTGAGCTATTAAGTCTCCTCTAGGAAATGGCCACTTCTAGAGTGAATTACTTTAGCATATAACCACTTGGAACAATAGTAGGACAATATGATCACATCATTGGGAAAATCTCCTTAGTATATTTGATATGATAATTAATTAAGTTGGCACATGTGGAAATGCAAATAAGATGAGATAAGATATGAGAGAATTTGAATTGCACATAAAGACTTAAATTAATTAAGAGATAATTTGAATTGTTAAACTTCAGTGATATCAACAAAGAAGACTTCATTCAATCAAAGGAGAACTCACCCCACGGCGGATGTTAGATCTGGAAGATGGAGGAGCGCATGAGGGGCACGTGGACAGGCCTCAAACCACCCATGCCACCACCTCAGTGCCCCCAGCATGGCCCTTTTTAAATGGGACTCCCGCGAGCATTCATTTAGGTAGCTACTCGGGTACAACCCTGCATGATCACAGATTTAGATCGTCGACGGAATTTGGTCAGGATGATGAGAATGTAGGTGTGCGAACCTCTCCGTCCAGCTCTCGCCATGATTTCAATACCGCTGCGGGATATCCGACTCAACCCTAGTCTCATCATATCGACGAGTGACTTAATGATAATCCCGCCCATTAAAGGAAGCCTCTCCTTCGTTTCTTCCTCAAGTTTTGGCTTTCAAAATTCAATTGTTATCTGCATGATTCTTCTGTCTGCAAGTGAAGCTTGCAATTATCGCTCAGCAAGTAATTGATCGCGAGTTCAGAGTATTTCTTTTCATCCCTCGGTGCAGAATTATCTTCTTTGTGGGTTGAACATTCAGGTGAGATCCAAGTGTTATTCTCAACACTTTTTCCCTGAGCAAGTTGTTATCTCTTCCAGCCCTATGCCCTCTTTTAATTTGGCGCTCCCTCTGTATTCGCGAACCCTCGTGCCTCCTCAAAAGTGTTCATATCATCATAGAAAATACAAGGAATCTGGATCCTTGTCCATCCCCCCGGCCAAGCCCACTAGAACTATGAGGAACATCACCCACACAACATGTCTGTACAAACAACAAATTCCAAATGAAATCAAAGAAGAAGTTGTTGCAATAGAAGCTAATGCCAAGGTAACCAGGAACTGCACTCGGGATGAAGAAATTAGTAAGGAGTTTGAAGCCCTACTCCCGGACCCAGGCTATTCTTGAGGCAGAGTGGCCCTGTATCGGAAGACTCTTGACCTAGCCTAGCAGCAGAAATACCTCATGGGGAACGTTCTTTTAGAAAGAGGAGAATCTCACCAAGAAATCCTCCTCCACCTGGACTAGATCAATCTGAACGTGCAGCAGATTGCTTCACACCTCAGCATCAAACTGAACACCAGCAATGAAGCCCCCTCAAGCTCGGATAGAAATCCTGAATTTGGTTGATCTCTGTTTTAATTCTTTTTTTGCAAACTTTGATTTATGAAGAACAGTAGCATAACTATCTCTAAGAACTCACAATGTAAGTGGTTCAGTTTAGTGTCATTCTGTGGTAGACTGTCAGACAACTTTCTCTAAGAATTTGAGCCTATTTTCCTGCTGTTGGGAGGGCTCAAATTCCCTCTTTTCTGTCTGTTTTCCCTATGTAGGGACGGCACTGATATTACTGTTGACTGTATTTCTCTGTTTTCGGCAATAGAAGGATTTTAACTAGCTTACAAAAAAAAAATCAAAGGAGAACTCGAATTGTTCACTATAGTGATGTTAACAAGAAAGATTTCAGTTAAGAGAGTTAACTAAGTGCTAACAAAGAATATCTAGTTAATCAGTGTTTTTGCATGACGAAATTTATGTTAACCTAAAAGACAACACTTATGTTAAACTAAAAGATAACACTTGTGTTTAAATAAAAGACAACACTTGAGTTGCGGCACTTGCATCATGACACTTAAGTTAGCCACCTAACTGAGTGGGCAAGCTTCAGTTAAGGGGCGAGTTCATCCTGAAATCAGTACAGTGAATTAAAGCTATTGCATGAGAAGTGGGGCACACTTCTTCATGCAAGATTGATGTCTCCAAGGTTGGAGCGAATTCCAATGAAGTAAATTTGTGCATGAAACCAATATTAGTGAATTGGTTTATTGGAGCATTATTATTCTAATTTTCTCTTCTATATCTATATCTCTTGCTCTTGCTCTACTATCTATCAATATACTAAGGAAGGTTTTGCTGGGGTTTTCTCCCTCAAGTCATACAGGGTTTCCCTATGGTAAATTCATGTGTCAAATGTGATTTCTTATGTGTGTGATTGTTATTTGATTTCAAGTACTATTGCATTTATGAATTAAAGATAAAAAATTAACATGCAGCGCCATTGGAATCTCTACACACGGGACTTTCTCTTGAACTAATGTATGCAAATAGTAAATTCATGTGCATTGGTCCAAAGTAGATAGTTTCTTTTTCTATATTTATATATGTTGCACTCATATTTTCTAAGGTTCCTAGCCAACCAACTGAGGGTTCCAGCCTCCAGGGTTTTGTTGTATCAACGCGTTGACCCTAGAATACGACTCCCCAATAACCATGATAATCTTCTTCAACAACCCAATCCCATATAAAATATGTGCATGGTGAATGTTGCGTTGTCGCCTTGCTCTTTGAAGGGGAAAAATACAATGTTTATGTAGTCCATCATCAACCATAAACTTTGCCATCCTGTTGCGCACCAATCTAACAAAGATATGCAAGGTTTCAAGCCATAGGTTCTTCCAACTAATTTTCCTCACCCACTGCTACTGCCACCCATCCAAAGAAAGGGGAAACCATGTTCTTCCTAGCTGGTGCAAATTGTTGGCCATTTCCAACCAACAAAAATTCAGTCATATATCTTCATTCATACACATGAAGCAAGAAAGAAAATGCACAATGAAAATATAACATCATCCAGATTCTCACTGATAGAAAATCATAACTATGAAAAGCCCTCCTTGCCTCTTGGGTAAGGAGGCAAGATAATTGAAACCCTAACTTATTTTCCCAATCCCAAGCACTCAATACAATCCAAGATAGACTCAAATATGCCCTTTATCCCCAATCAGAAAACCCATTAAAGAATCTTAAGGCAGTTACAAATGTAACTCCTTGACCTAATTTCCCACTATCTTCTAAAATATCTTAAATGAGTCATTAATTAGTTATAAACCTTAATGTGAATCATTATTACATTAAAGCATTCTAAATAATGCACCTCAATACATAAATAAATGCACCCCCCAAATAGGGTGCCGACAATAGTGAGGATGAAAATCCACCTCTGCCTACTCACCTTCCATGAGTTGGGTCCATTTCACATGAACCTATTGTTAGTTTTTTGTAACTCGGTTGATTCTTTCCCATGTTTTTGATGTTCCATGGGGGTGACAAAGTTGTCTTTCCTAGTGTTACTTTTTAACTATAATAAAGTGACTTTTATATTTAAAAAGTGAGTTTTGAAAGTTTTCTAATAATCAACCCAACCCGGTTTTCAAGTCAAAATTTAGAGTTTAATGCCCAACCCAGTTTTTGTCATGGATGGAAATTTCATTTCATTTTCAGACTTAGAAAACATAGACTGAAACTCACAATTACAGGCAGAAAATTAACAATGAATGCACACCATGAAATTTATAGTACTCATAATTTTTTGGCAAATTGCCGAGGAAAAAACCCACAAGGGTAAAACCTGCCAAAGAGAGTGAGGATGATTTTATTTCTTCAGATAAATTCAATACAACAATTTTACAGTCAAGAGAAAAAAATTCACCCAGAATCTGCCTTGAAAATCGTGTTGTCTGCTGCCTCGATTTCTGTGCAATATCAGAACCTCGAAAAATGTGCCAGGAAGGACAGAGTATGGATTGTACTGTCCTTGAAAATTGTGCCTGTACTTTTCTTGAAATTTGTGTTGTTTACAGCCTTGAAATTTGTGCCCACTGCCTCAAGAAAAGTGCCCAGAATTTATGTCTGGAAACTCGTGCCCTTTGCCTCGAGATTCACGCCCATATTTGATCCTCTAAATATGTGCCCACTACTTATGTTGTACGGCCTCGGGATTCGTGCACACTGAAATTAATTCACTGCCTCAGGATCTGCGATGTGCATTAAATGCCCAAAATGGCTGTCTCGAAATTTGTGCCACCACTACTCTCTCTTCTCTTCTTCTCCAGAAAAATGGTGAAAATGAAATGCCTTCCCTTGCCTTTTTGTTTGAAAACCTAGGGTGAGTGAAAGGGAATCTAATCCAAGGGCCCAGATTGAATCAGATGTGTGGATGAGAATTAATGCACATTTAATTCTCATAAAAAATAATTTCACTCACCTCACTTAAATTTATCAAAAGGTCACTTTAATCTCTAAAGTGAAATTAAATTCTCATCTCAAGTCATTTAATGCAAGGGTCACTTTATTTACCCTTTTAGGTGACTAAGGAAAAACCACCTAGGGGAACAACTTCCTAGGTACAAAAATCAACACTCCCTCTTACCGAGGAAGGTGTTCTGCACCACTCCCAACTTGTCCCTGAAGAAGACAAACTTGCCCCGCCCCAAGGATTTTGTCAGAATGTTTGCTACCTGCTCATCAGTGGAAATGTACTGTAACTCCACAGCTCCTCTCTGAACATAGTCTCGGATGAAGTGGTATCTGATCTCTATGTGCTTTGACCTGTCGTGAAAAACGGGATTCTCAGATAGTTGGATGCAACTCTGATTGTCACAGTATATCAGTGTGGGCCTCAAATCTTGATCAAATAAAGCTACCAATAACTTGAGAAGCCATAGTGCCTCGCAACTAGCCTGACTGGCTGCCATGTACTCAGCCTCAGCAGAACTCAAAGCAATAGACTTTTGCTTTCGACTGAACCACGACACTGCTGCCGAGCCCAAACTGAAGCAACAACTGGAAGTGATCCTCTGATCCATCACACTGCCTGCCCAATCTGAATCCATGAAGCCAACCAAACTAACTCCATCCGAACTCCTGTAGTCCAAACCATAATCCACTATCCCTGCAAGGTATCTCAACACATGTTTCGCGGCTACCCAGTGCGCTCTCCTAGGCTCCACCATGAACATACTGAGAGTGTTCACCGCAAAACATAAATCTGGCCTGGTGTTGACCAAATACATCAATGAACCAATGAGCTGACGATATAATGTAGGATCTACCAACTCTCCCACATAAGCATGAAGCTTCTTCCAGTTGGTAATCATAGGCGTGGACATAGGCCTGCAATCCTCCATCTGAAATCTCCTCAGAATATCTGCAGCATACTTTCCTTATCCCAGGAAAATATGACCAGGCTCCTTTCAAACCTCTATCCCCAAATAATAATTCATCAGCCCAATATATGTCATCTCATACTTTGAAGTAAGATCTCTCTTGCAAGCTGCAATGAGACGCTCCTCCCCTGTGATAAACAAATCATCAATGTACAACAGAAGAATGAGTGGATCACCATGAATCATAATGAAGTAAATATTGGGATTAGCCTCACTCTTCTGAAATCCCATCGACATCAAATATGAATCAATCTTGGAATACCAAGCTCGAGGAGCTTGCTTCAGACCATACAAGGCCTTCTTCATCCTGCACACATGAGAATCCCTCCCATGAATCTCAAATCCTTGAGGCTGCTCCAAATAAACCTCCTCCCGCAGAAGACCATTGAGAAATGCGGTCTTCACATCCATTTGGTGGATCTTCCAACCCATCTCTGCTACCATGGAAATCACTGCTCTAATAGAAGAATATCGAGCAACCAGCGCAAAGGTCTCATCATAATCTACTCCCTCTATCTGTGAAAACCCTTGTGCCACAAAACGAGCCTTGAACTTCTCCACACTGCCATTTGCAGCATACCTCACCTTGTAAATCCAGTTGGAAGTCACCACCGACTTCCCCTCTGGTCTCGGTACAATATCCCAAACATCATTCTTCATGATGGAATGGTACTCTTCCATCATGGCATCTCTCCAAACCTGATGCTAAGAGGCCTCCTCAAAAGTAGAAGGCTCTGAATCACGAAGACTAACAACTAATGCCATACCCAATCTGTCAGGCATCACAACTGTCCTAAATGGCTCCTGGGGCCTACCAAATGATTATGCTTCCTTCAAGGTCTCACGAAGCCATTTAGGCTTCCTCTTCCTTGAAGGTGGGTCCCAAACTAGTCTATCATCATTTGAAGAACTACCAGAAGTAGATGGCCCAACAACCTGTGTACCTGTAGTTGATGAATCAACCACCGGTGAACCTCGTTATCCGGTAGCTGCAACTGGTGAACCTGTGACCCGAGATCTAGAACCTATCCCCGAAATACCTGCTGGTCATACCACTGTACTTGTAGAACCTATGCCTATAACCTATGGCCCAGTCACTCCGGAAACCTGTGATCCAGTACTCTGAACTGAATATACCCGTGTCACCTGAGGTGTGGAAGCCGGTGGCTCCTCATGCTCCAACTCTCTGGACTTCCTGAAGGCTCTCTCCTCCTCAAATCTCACTTCTCGCCTCACAACAACCTTCTTCTACGCAGGAAGAGAAATACGAAAAGCCTTCAAAGTCTCATCATAGCCCACAAATATGCCCTTCTCTGCAGTGGGCTCCAACTTTGTCCTCTTCTCTAAAGGGACATGAGAGTAAGTCAAGCAACCAAATATGCGAAAATGACCAACCTTAGGATTCTTTCCTGTGAACATCTCCTCAGGAGTCTTTCTCCCCAAGGCACGGTGGGGACTCCTGTTCTGGAGGTAAACAACTGTAATACAAGCCTCGGCCAAAAGAAAGAAAGGAAGACTCTGATCATGAAGCATAGCTCTCACTGCTCCCACAATAGTCTTGTTCTTCCTTTAAGCTACTCCATTCTGCTCAAGATTATATCGTACTGTCAACTGTCTCTGCATGCCCTCTTGTCTACAAAACTCATCAAACTCATTTGAGGTATACTCACCCCCATTATATGATCTTAGACCCCGAATCCTCCTCCCTGTTTTATTCTCCACAAGAGCTTTGAACTCTTGAAATATCCGCAAAATATTAACTGACTTCTTGCTCCTCAAGAAGTAGATCCAGGTTTTCCTGGAATAGTCATAGATGAATGTCACATAATACTCAAATCCTGTCAAGGAAACAGATGACATAGGACCACATAAATCTGAGTGAATCAAGTCAAGCACTCCTGCTGACCTGCTGTCACTGCTCGGAAAAGCAGTCTTGGTGTACTTTCCCAAAGCACACCCTGTGCAAACATCACTGTGCTCCGTGCTGAACTCTGGTAAACCTGTAACCATACTCCTCAACAATATCAGAGCTGGATGATGCAAATGAGCCATCCTCTGATGCCAAAGCTCGCAAAGCTCACTGCTGTTGCTATGTGCCAAAGCATGTTGGGGCTGAAATAAGAGCTTGCATAGTTTCCCACATCTAACCCCAATGACAAAAGAGGTAGATGGTCTTGCAGTATTGGGGAATATACGCACATTTCCATCCAGGAAACAGACCCCAAGTTCTCTATCCTCAATAGTGGAAACTAATATCAAGTTCTTCTTCAGCCCAGGGGCAAACAACACATCCCTAAAAATCATAGGACTCATGGACTCCCTCTGAAAAGTAATGGTCCCACGACCAACAGCTCTGACAACTGTGTCATCTCCCAATACAACCTCCACATCTACACCTGTCTGTGAAAGCTCGGAGAACATCTCTCGAGCACATGTCATCTGACTCGAAGCTCCACTGTCAATATACCAAGTGCTGGTGGTAGATGTACCCATCTAATGGCCAGTCAACAAACAATGCTCCCTCTCAATATCTAAATCAGTGATGGTGATGATAGAATCTCTCTCTCTCTCTCTCAACATGTCCACCATAGAGAGAAAACTCTCTCTCAAACATCGCTCCAAAATAATCAATCTCTGTTGAGGCTGTTGTCTGTTATTTCTTTTTGTTGTTGTTTGGACACTGTGATGCATAGTGCCCAAACCCCTGACAAGTAAAACACTTGACTTTGCTTAAGTCCTTCTTATGTCCACCCTATTGCTGCTGTTTTTCCCCACCCTACTTGGGACCCTTCTTGAATTTCTTCTTTCCTTTTGCAGTCAAAGCCACATTTTCTTCATCCTCCCTACTCTGTGAAGAGCTGCCCTGTACAAGACCTCTCCTGGTCTCCTCCTGCACAAATTCATCCCAGAATCTATCGCAGGAAGGTATGTTCTCTCTACCAACTATAGCCTCCACAAAAACAACCCATGGTTTGGTCACACCATTCACTCTTGTCCGCACTAGCTCAGTGGCTGTAACTACCTCCCCAACTGCTGCAAGCTCATCTCTAACCTGAGATATCCCAATAAGGTAGGATTTTACTTCCTCTGCTTTGTTCAGGATATTACTCCCTCTGCTTTTTTCATCTTTATACTTTTCAGCTTCTCTCTTAAGACCATCTTCCGGTTCTCATTTGTGCTCTGGTATAATCTGGTCAAAGCATCCCACATTTTGTATGCACGGTCTTTACCTGAAATATGTGGAATAATATGGTCCTTAACTGCATCTAGAATAATCCTTCTAGCCTTACAGTCCTTCTTGTTGAAAGTTGTTAATGCTTGTGCATTGGTGGAAGCGGAAACTTAAATTGGTTTTGTTGTTGTATTATTTACCACTTCATCCCAAAGTTCATTTTCCTCCAAAATAAGCATTATCCTAACCTTCCATGGAACAAAATTCCCTGTTCTATCTAGCCTATCTTCCAACCTAACTCCTGTAGCCATTTCAATGCAATTTCAAACTCCAACAAGGTGTTGCTCACTGAAAAAATAAAATCAACTGTAAATCTGGAAATTTCAGTTCACTGTTCTACCCCAAAGCTTTGATACCATGAAAATTTTCTAAGAATCAACCCAACCCAGTTTTCAAGTCAAAATTTAGAGTTTAATGCCCAACCCAGTTTTTATCATGGCTGGAAATTTCATTTCATTTTCAAACTTAGAAAACACATACTGAAACTCACAATTACAGGCAGAAAATTAACAATGAATGCACACCATGAAATTTATAGTACTCAGAAATTTTTGGTAAATTGCCCAGGAAAAAACCCACAAGGGGAAAACCTGTCAGAGAGAGTGAGGATGATTTTATTTCTTCAGATAAATTCAGTACATCAATTTTACAGTCAAGAGAAAACTTATCTCCACCAAAAAATTCACCCAGAAGCTGCCTCGAAAATCATGCTGTCGGTTGCCTCGATTTCTGTGCAATAATCAGAATCTCGAAAAGTGTGCCAGGAAAGACAGAGTACGGACTGTATTGTCCTCCAAATTCGTGCCTGTACTTTTCTCGAAATTCATGTTGTGTACGTTCTCGAATTTTGTGCCCACTGCGTCGAGAAAAGTGCCCAGAATTCCTGTTTGGAAACTCGTGACCTCTGCCTCGGGATTCATGCCTAGATTTGATCCTCGAAATTTGTGCCCACTATTTATGTTGCACGAACTCAGGATTCGTTCCCACTGAAATTACTTCACTGCCTCGGGAACTGTGTTGTGCATTAAATGCCTAGAATGGTTGTCTCAAAATTTGTGCCACCACTGCTATCTCTTCTCTTCTTCTTCCCAAAAATCGTGAAGGTGAAATGCCTTCCCTTTCCTTTTTGTTTGAAAACCTAGGGTGAGTGAAAGGGCATCTAATCCAAGGGCCCATATTGAATTAGATGTGTAGATGAGAATTAATGCACATTTAATTCTCATAAAAATTAATTTCACTCACCTCACTTAAATTTATCAAAAGGTCACTTTAATCTCTAAAGTGAAATTAAATGCTCATCTCAAGTCATTTAATGCAAGGGTCACTTTATTTCCCCTTTTGGGTGACTAAGGCAAAATCACCTAGGGGAACAACTTCCTAGGTACAAAAATCAACAAGTTTCACTTAAGTATGTGGGTCCCTTATGTAAATGTGCATTTATTATTTATTAAAAGAAATTAAATGTGCAATTAATGATGACCCTTAGATCATCTTTAATCTTAACCATTCATTGAGGAAGTTAGGGTTATTGAAGGTAGTTAGGGTTGATGAGGGTATTAAGTGACTACTTAATCACTTTGAAAGAAGATGAAGAGAGAATCAAGAGAAAAAAGAGAACTTCTACATTAAATACAGTTAGGGAATTTTATGCAGCCATTAATGAAGTGAGAGAGTACAGTTAGAGTTAATAGAGAGAGAGAGAGAGAGAGAGAGAGAGAACCATTATTATCTGAGAATCAGTTTATTTGCACAGTTTTCGAGGAGATAGTAGATTGTTGATTTTGATGTTCCATATAGGTCGTACAGTACCATTCCGTATAGTCAATATTTGCTTCAGATTGGCACGAAGTCCGAGTTTCAAATTTGTTGTTGTTTCAGTCAATAATTAGCACGAATTTCGAGGTAGTTTAGGCACCGAAATCAAGGGAATAGACTGCTAAAGAATCTATCCACACAGCCTCATTAACAGTCCGTACAACAGTATTTAAGTCTGGTATTTCTCCTTTGCAAATTTAGTCTTGGATTTCTGAAAATGATCAGTCAATCTTTCTCTCTCTCATACTGTACTAAAAAAAATCATTAATTAAGAAGGAAGTTTTATGGTTTTCCTCTTTTGAGGTTTTTCCCCCGGCTTGGCCCTAAATCTATGTGTTAGTGTTCTTGTGCAATTATCTTCAGTTAGATCACAGGATTGATTGCATTGTATTTTTGCTTAAGTTATCAGTAAAATTCATCATTAAATTTCATATGAATCTTTAGCTCATAAAAGTCATAAATCGGGTTGCAATCAAAGTGTTTGACAAAAGTACAATAAGAGAGTTTGTGGTTATTTGTCAATTTTCTTTACCTATAACAACACCTCCACTTCCTATATGGGTATGTGCAACATCCGAAGTAGTTGTTGATCTTGTCTTTGATCCCAAGGATCAATGCCAAACACATTCACAGTTCAATTGAGCCTCTTCTCTTTTAGCTCAGCTTTCAAAGACTCGTGATCCATGAGCATTTATAAACTCTTCTAGCCATACAGAATGGGACACAACAATGAATGTAGAATAACATTCCTTAATGGAAAACAATACATGGGATCTTGTACCTCTTCCAACATGCAAAAAACTTGTCAGGTGTAAATGAGTGTATCAGACTAAGTGCGCATGAGATGGAAGTGTTGAAAGGATTAAGGCAAGGTTAGTCAAGGATTTTTCCAAGATGATGGAAATGACTATAACGAAACTTTTTCCCCTATCTTCAAAACATGAACTCCATCTGCCTTGTTCTTGCCCATGATGCTTCACATAAATGAGAGGTCCATCAAATGGATGTTGGTTAATATGCCTTCTTGCACGAGGATTTGCAAGAATAAATTTACATGGAACAACCTCCTAGCTATGCTGAGAATGACTCCAACCTTGTTTGTAATTTCCTTAAGAAATCTCTTTGTGGCCTCAAGCAAGCTCCTCAGGCTTTGTATGTTAAATTGGATAACTTTCTTCTTGACACGGGTTTTTCTAGATGCCATTCTAACTCCAATGTCTATACCAAGAAAATGGGAAACCATCTCATTATCCTTGTTCTTTATGTTGATGACCTTATTCATACTCGTAGTGACCCTAAGCTTTTAACCCATGTGAAATCCAACCTTAAGAATAAATTTGAAATGATCGACTTAGGACATTTGCATTATTATCTTGGCCTCTAAGTCTTGAAAACCAAAGTAGAAATTTGTATTTCTTGATATAAGTATGTATTTGATCTTCTTCGTCACTTTCACATGGAAGATTGTAAACCAACCCCTTCTCCCTTCTAGTTTAGGATAAAAATTACTACCCCTTGCACTACACTTGAAGTAGATTCCACCTTGTAGCATCAGTTAGTTGGAGATATTTTGTACTTGACTCATTATTGTCTCGATATTTCCTTTATTGTTGGTCTTGTTTCCTAGTATATGCAAACGTCCCATGAAAATTCATTGGAGAGAAATATAAAGAATGATTTTGTATATTCGGGGTAATATGAGTTTGGGATACATTACAGTTTAGGGGGGACTCCTTTGTTGGTTGGCTTCACTAATTCCTATTGGGCATGCAATCCTAATTATTATAAGTCTACTTCATGTTATGTTTTCAGTCTTGGTTTCATACTTATCACTTGGGCTTGTAAGAAACAACAAGACCTTACTCTTTCTTCAAGAAAAGTAGAATATCGAGCCATAGTTATTGCAATTCAAGAAGCCCTGTGGCTGAGATAGTGTTATCGGACAATCTACCGAAATCAAACTTAAGGCATGATCTCCCTAGTTCAATGCGAATCTAGAACAAATCAAACAGAACACAAATATACCATCCTAGATCAAATTAGAGATTAAGTGATGTAAACATCTTACCTTTCAGATCTGTAAATATTTTCCTCCTTTATCGCTCCAGGCTCCACAATCGTCAGATTTGTAGCTGTGAGACCTGTCAGAACATGCAAGAGACAAACAAGCAGTAATAATACATCTACACAAAAATTGATCTAAGTAAATGGTTAAGGAAGTAAACTATAAATATCAATGAACGACAAGACATTTACGGAAAGAGTTTTGTATTGTTGTATAAAAGTGGGAATACAAAGAAGAGAGAGGATTACTTACAACCAAGCCCTAACGTCGCAATCTTCCTCCAACAAGCCAAGCCAATGCCTCTAAGGAGAAATGGGTGCCTCCAAGAGATGAATGATGATCTCCTAAGCTTATTCCACCAGCATATGGATGTTATAGCCTTCCTCTCTTTGGAATGGAGAGGAGCTTTATATGTATAGGACTAGGAAGATAGAATAGGTTGAAAAATAGTGGGAGAGGACTAGGGATCCTCCCAAGGGGTTAGGGAACCGAGGGCCAGCTCACCTACAAGCTAGGGATAGAGATCCAAGTCATACACCTTCGATAAATCGCTCGAAGATGCCCTTTATCCACATTAACTGACATCGACGCAAGTTGTATTAGGACAACCTGCGCCTAATAGGGACGATGCATGTTGTACAAAGGTAACATGGGTCGACGACACAAGTTTTCAGGTGACCACCTGCGCCTGACCTAGTTGGGCGCAAGTTGCTAGGGAGCAACCTGCACCGGCCCAACTAGATCCTATGGAAAGGGGTCAGCAACTTCTCCAATTGGACTTCCTAGTCATGGAAACTTTAGGGATTTTTGCACTGAGTTAACATATGTCTTATGATGGTGATATTTTAGGTGTAACAGATAGATCCTTTCCGACTTTGGATTCTAGCAATAGCATTTGATTACCCTCTAGTGTGACAATCATAGTGCCATTAATATCACCAAAGATACAATCCAACATCATCGCAAGAAACACATTGAGATACATATGCAATTCATTAGAAAGCTTATTCATGATCACAGTCTCAAAGTGCTCTTTTAACAAAGTCCCTTTTAGAAGCCAAGTTTCCTAAACTTCGATCTATGGTAGGAGTTCAAGAATTTGTTAATAAAGGGGAATGGGATCTAATGCCTCCCTCCTTCTCTTATTATGTCACATTTGTAAATCCTTTAGTCCCATCCCAACTTGTTCTTAAGGGGGTATGTTAGGATATTTAGACACTTAGGAGTTAATTAAGATTGACTTAGTCGATGTGTCTTTAGGTAAAGTGTGTCTCTCATTTTTGTTGAGCAGATCATGGTTGAGATTTATTTTTTGCGAAAGCAGAGTTGATATTCAAAGCATAGATGGTTATTGTTGTGGAAAAAATTGCACAAGTGCACTCTTCCACTTGGTAAGGGGCTAAGCCTTGTAGGTTGCAGCAAGGCCTCAGTCCTTGGATCCCCTTTGGTAGTGTGGTTGGTATTCCTCCAAGTGATTCTACAAGATATTGTTAGTGTAGCTCACATTCAAACATAAAAATATTGATAAAATCAAAATCAAAGAGATGGGGAAGAATGAAAACTTCAACAACAACCAAATATGTGCTATGCCACTCCTGTATTGCCCAATGGAATAGTTGTACAACACCTAGGAGGTGAAGGCTTCAAGGGAAGCCAACAATCTCCCTTAGGGAGGCCTTTATTTTCCAAACTAAATGCTAAGTAGATGGTAGAACAATGGAGAGAAACATTTTCCCCTTGATGAAAGGTGGCAAGGGAGCTTGGGAATGCTCACAATGGTAGGAAATGGTGGGCTATGAGGAAGCTCCAACTCAAATCCAATAGCATAAGCTTGCTATAATTTCTCTCTGCAAAATGCATTCCAATGGATTTCTTTTATAGGCCAAGAGGTGGCCAACAAACAACTAGATCCAAATGTGAACTCTCCTCCTTCATGAACTGGTTCCAAGGCACACAAGGGGGGATGATCAATGCCACCAAGTGTGTGAGGAGCCGAATTGGGATCCTTAGGGAGGATTGAGTATTCAATACACCACTGGGATTAAGTGGTCCCATCGTTTTGACAGTAGCATGGCTATCGAAGGAAAATCCGCGCAGGTGTAGCGCGGGCATTGTTCAGGTAACCTGCGCTATAGCACGGGTCAACTGTGTAATACCTGCGCTACCCCTTGTTTTGATTGTTTCTTGGCACTTATGGACTCTTGTTGTGTTTTAGATTTGTTGAGGATTCCTATGGTGAGATGCATTCTTTATGTTAATGACGCTTTACTGGATGAATCGCTGAAATCTCACATGTGAGCGATTTTTAGGCGTTAACAGTTATGATTGATGAGATGTCATATGTTGGCTTCCATATGTTGCCTTGTGATGATACCATGCTAGTATATTTCAATGCTAGTTGCATGCCTTGAGGATATTTTATTATGGATATATGGTGTATAGTGATAATTGTACTAGTTATTACTCATGTTACTTACACTTGTGATTTTGATAAGCTTTATTAGTAGGAATGTTGTGTAGATTAGTGCATAGAAGTTGTTGTTGTTTTATACACATACCATTGACTTACATCTCTTGATTATTAGAGCTACCATAAATATACTTTGTCTCTACCTATGACCTCTCTATATCCATATCCTGTGATCTTTGTGTCTTGTAACCATTGGATTAGACTTGATAGATTGACTCTTGACTTCCCCTTTGTGACCACTTCATCATAAATTCCTCCCTGATTTCCAATGTTGTCTCGGCTATGTTATTTGCAACCTTATTCTCTTATGTGATAGGAGGTTCACTTGTAAAACCCTAGGGATGGCTATCATCAAGGAGGGCGGGTTTCCATGGAGAAATGTGCCCCCTAGACCTGAAACAAGTTTCCCCTAATCCTTGAAATTGGTTGGTGGTTGGAAGGGTAGGTAGTCCTTGAATTAAGAAGTTAAACCTATTTGTTATAAATAAACATTATTGTGCCAACCCTGTCGAGCCTATGGATGTTCTATAGCAGCAGAGTAAAGGTTGTGTCATTAGTGGTGCCCAAAAGGTATCCAGGACTAGTACCTTTTAGCCATTATCCAACTAGAATGTGAAGTACCTGCAACAATTAATTAATAAGAATATGCGAAATAGCATAAATGATAGAACTCAGAATCACTTTTATATTGATCACAGGCCACTTCGAGGGGGAAACCTCCTATGAGCAAGCTCAATACAAATAACTTCACCGTGCCTTCATAGGTCTCAACACACACTTATATACTAAGTCTAGGCGCCAATACTATGGGTCAAAACCATGGGCCACTGCAAAATATGGATCAACAATACTACGGGCGACTTACAAAGCATATGCACCAACAACAATAACACAAACTATTGATCAACAAATACTACGGAACGACTTACAAAGCATATGCGTCCAACAACAATATACTAACAAAGTAAAGACATGGGTTCCTAACATCCCCTCCGCCTTAAAAAAAAGCTTTGTCCTCAAAGCTTTAGATGTGGAAATTGTTGTTGAATCTGAAGGAGTGGTTCCCATGTAGCATCCTCTGGTTGCATGCCGTGCCACTGAATTAAGACCTCTGTGATAGAGCGAGAGCGAAGCTGACGAGTGCACCGATTGAGGATGGCCTCTGGCTCCAAAAGGATGGATCCTTCATTATCCAGTTCGGGTAAAATCGTTTGTCCACTGATGTTGGTGCCAAGAACTTTCTTCAGACAAGAGACATGAAAGACTGGATGAATGCGGGAAGAAGGAGGAAGTTCCAATTTATAAGCAACGGACCCAATCTTCTGAAGAATCCGATATGGCCCATAGAACTTTGGAGCGAGCTTATGACGCCTTTTGAGTTTCAAGGAGGATTGCTTGTACGGATGGAGACGAAGAAAAACCATATCACCGACTTGAAAAGTGCGCTCATAACGGTGTTGATCAGCTTGTTGCTTCATGCGATTTCTTGCCATGTGAAGATTGTCCAGCAAAATGCGAAGAATCTGATCGTGGGTTCGAAGGACCGTGTCAACTTCCTGAACTGGTGAACTGGTGCGGGTGTATGGAAGAAGAACTGGAGGTGCCTGACCATAGACTGCTTCATATGGGGTCATTTTAGAGGCAGTGTGGTAAGAGGTATTGTACCACCATTCAGCGAGAGGGAGCCACTTTGCCCACTGATGTTGTTCCTAGGTGAAGCAACGAAGATGAGTTTCCAAGCCTTTATTGATCATTTCAGTCTGACCATCTGTTTGTGGGTGATACCCTGAACTCATCTTCAATTTGGTGCCAGTGTGGTGAAATAGTTCTGTCCAAAAATGACTGGTGAAAGTCGCATCACGATCCGAGACAATGGAAGAAGGGATGCCATGAAGATGAAAGATCTGGTCCAGGAAAATTTGAGCGACTGAGGAGGATGTATAGGGATGGCTGAGAGCACAAAAATGACTATATTAGGAGAGGCGATCAACCACAACGAGAATCACTGTCTTCCCGCCATATTTAGGGATCCCTTCAATGAAATCCATAGAAATATCTGTCCAAATCAGTGTAGGTATGGGCAAGGGTTCAAGCAATCCTGGAAGGAGTGTTGTTTCACCCTTATTGCGCTGGTAGGTATCACATTCGGCCACCATCTGTTGAATTGTCCTTTTCATGCCCTGCCAAAAGAAGTTACACCATGCCCGTTCATACGTTTTGAGGAACCCAGAGAGCCCTACCGATGGAGAAGATTGGAGTTCATAGAAGATAGCCTGTTGAAGATCTGTGCTCTTGGGAAGCACCAGACGACCCTTGTATCTCAGAGAAGCACCATCCCAAGAGTAATGTGGTACAGCAGAAGGGTTGTTGGTCAAGCGTTGGATGATTTCAGATAAGAAAGAGTCATTGACATAACCCTGTTGAACAGATTGCAACCAATTTGGAACAGGCATAGAAATAGCTGAAAGAGAACCTTGGGCATCAAATGTGCGAGAAAGAGCATCTGCCACAATATTGTCTTTACCCTTCTTGTAAGTGATGTCATAGTCATAACCCATGAGTTTGCTAACCCATTTCTGTTGTGCCAGGGAGGAGACACGATGTTCCAAGAAATATTTCAGACTCTGGTGATCAGCCTTGATGTAGAAATGATTCCCTAATAGGTATGGGCGCCACTTCTGTACTGCATGCAAAATAGCCATCATCTCCTTCTCATAGGTAGAGGCAGCTAAATTCTTACCGAAAGGGCTTTGCTGGTGAACGCAATGGGGTGTTCATCTTGAAGGAGAATAGCACCAAGTCCATTGCCGTAAGCATCACTCTCAATAGTGAAGGGCTTGGAAAAATCGGGCATAGCTAGAACAGGTGTAGTACACATAGCTTGTTTTAGTTTTTCAAATGCACACTGAGCAGCATGTGTCCATGTAAAAGCATCCTTTTTTTTAGAGCAGTTAATGGAGCTGCAATCTTCCCATAATCCTTGACAAACTTGCGGTAGTAGCCAGTCAACCCCAAAAAACCATGAAGGCTCTTGAGTGTCTGAGGATGCGGCCAATTGTTCATGGCATCAATTTTGGCAGGATCCATGCGAACCCCTTATGCTGAGATAATGTGCCTGAGATACTCAACTTCCTTCTATCCAAAAACACATTTAGACTGCTTGGCATGGAGATGATGGTCAGAGAAAAATTGCATGACAAGATCCAGATGCTGGAGATGTTCATCCCATGTTTTACTGTAGATGAGGATATCATCAAGAATACCAGAATGAATTTTCGCAAGTAGGGTCGAAATATTTTATTCATTAAGGCCTAGAATGTGGAAGGAGCATTAGTGAGGCCAAAGGGCATGACCAAAAACTCATAATGGCCATCATGTGTGCGAAAAGCTATTTTAGGGATATCATCCTCATGAACCCGAATTTGATGATACCCAGAACGAAGATCCAACTTGGAGAAAAAGTGAGCCCCATGAAGCTCATCAAGAAGCTCATCAATAACAGGAATTGGAAACTCATCCTTGATGGTGAGGTGATTAAGTGCTCGGAAGTCAATGCAGAGGCTCCATGACCCATCTTTTTTGCGGACAAGAATAACTGGAGAAGAAAAGGAACTAGTGCTTGGGCGAATAATACCTTGCTTCAATAAGTCCCGAACGAGCATTTCAATCTCCATTTTTTGGTGAAATGGGTAGCGATAGGGCCTGATGTTGGGAGGAACGCTGCCAGGAAGGAGCTGAATACGATGGTCTTCTGGCCTAGAAGGTGGCAATCCCACTGGTTCAGCAAAGACACCTGTAGATTGATCCAGAATTTGTTGTAGATCCAAAGGAGTAGTGGAGACCGCTGATGGTTGCATCTGAATGGAATGGATCTGAGCGATGACACCATGTGAATTCTTCTTGAGGAGTTTTTCCATGCGATGTGAACTGATGATGCTGAGAGAACCTGGTTGTAATCCTGTCAATGTGTGTTTTTGTCCAATGAGGGAAAACTGCATCCAAAGTTCAGCAAAATCCCATAATATAGGGCCAAGTGTGCGTAGCCATTGAGCGCCCAAAACCACATCACATCCGCCTAAGGTCAAGGAAAACATGTCAGAGCGCAAGGTATAATCTCCCATAGCGATACGCACATTTCGACACTTCCCTTTGCAAGGTAAGGTGCCCCCATTGGCAACCATGACTTCAAAGTTGGAGCAAGGATGGATAAAACAATCAACTTATTTGGCGATCCGAGGGTCAATGAAATTATGAGTGCTACCAGAATCAATGAGTATTGTAAGAGGAAGCTTCTTGAAGTAACCCCTGACCCGCATTGTTTGGGGGGTGGTGATTCCAGCTAAAGCATGGAGAGATATCTCTGGCTGGTCATCTTGAGATGGAGGGTCAATAGGCGGTTCCTGAATGTCGACCGGAGCATCCAGTGTTTCTGGATATTCGTCACCAATTTCAGAGGCAGGCGGAGAATCCACATCCAAGAGATAGAGCTTTTGCTGAACACATCTATGTCCCCAAGTGAATTTCTCATCACAATTATAGCAAAGCCCCTTTTCTCTGCGTGCTTGCATCTCTGTTTCAGACAAACGCTTGATAGGAGTTGGTCGAGGAGCCTACGGTATAGGTGGTCGTTGAGAACCCATATTTCGGAAGGGAACAAAAGTGGGCTTGGAGCGTTGTTGGGCTGCAATCTTGTCTTCTGTCAACTTAGCCAACCCTAGGGCTTCCATCATTGTGTTGGGACAAAACATTTTGACCTCAGAGCGGATGGCATCCTTTAGACCACTAATAAAACAACTCCGGTAAAAGTCATCAGACAATCCTTCGGTGTGGTTGGATAGTTTCTCAAATTCGGTTTGATACTCTCTCACAGTGCCAATTTGGCGAAGTTTAGTGAGGGCTCCTGTGAAGTCATCAAAAGCACTAGGACCAAATCGTTGCGAAAGGAGCTGGCAAAAGTCTGGCCATTTTGGCTCTTCATGAGCCTTGATGTACCAACGGTACCATTGAAGAGCTTCCTGTTCCAAATGAAAGGATGCCAGCGGAACTTTGTTGACATCAAAAGTATTATGCAGACTGAAATACTGTTCTACACGATAGATCCATCCAGTTGGATCGGTACCATTGAAGCGAGGAAAATCAAGCTTCGGACCATGGAAATTGTTGGAAGAAGAGAACCCATTGTCTGATGAAGACTCGGACTGCCGTTTGTTGTTCATAGCTGAATGTTCAAGATGGAAGCCGAGAAATTTTTCATCCAGATCCTGGAGTTTGGCTTGGATGGCTGCAAGTGCGTCTTCCATGGTTTTTGCTCCTGCACGGGTGACAACCATAACCAAGAGTTTTTTTTTTTTTTGGTTGACTAGCTAGGAAAACAAAAACAGAAACTGCTTCAGTAAAGGAAAATCTGGACTTGGGAAAAAATCTGAAGGGTAATTGGGGTTTGACTAGGTTTTGGACACTGTCGAATAGACAGGGAAGCAAAAAGGAGGATTTAAGAAGCGGGGTGAAAGAATGGGAAAATTTGGCAGAGGGGGACAAAGAAGCAGAATTCAGAAAGGAACTCTGTGGTAAAATTTGAAGGTGATTGGGTGAAATCTGAGGAAGTTATAGCAAACCCTAAAAATAGACAAATGTGAGATTTTGGGCTTTGGGAAGGGGAATTGGGGATAGGGTCCTCAGGAATGAAATATGCAGAATGGGATGACAGGGGTTCCCCGAAAATTTCAAGGGAAATAGAGTGAAAACAAGGGAGATATGGAGAAAAAACTGGTTTTTTTTTTTTTTTAGACTGGAGCGGCTACGGCTCGGAAGGGATCTGGAACAGATAAATCTGCAACGGCTGGATCTGAAACGGCGCAGCAGTGATCGACAACAGTTCAGTTGAAAATAGATATGGACCCCAGGTATGTGTGGCTTCCTAAAAGTTCAGGGGTTTCACTCGGCCACCAATGTTGTCTGACGGCTTGCGTATTGGGGCAGTACCCCTCACTCCACGACTCAGGTAAAACTGATAACCGCTTTTCCACAAACGATAGCTCTTGGTTTACCTCACGGGTGGGAACTAGTCAATTAGGTAGGGGTCGTTGCCCTTTTCGCTGGCAGGTCCTCTCAATGGGCCAGCTACTTCGGGGTTCCTGTGGTACTCCTCACAATGAGTTTTAGGGCTTATGCCCAAGTACTTCCCACAGTTAAGCGGATAGGGATTATTCCCAAATCCGAACCTGCAACAGATGCGAAAAAAAAATTTGGCAAAAATTTCACCCAGCGAGCCCAAGAAAGTGCTCTGATACCAGATGTGAAGTACCTGCAATAATTAATTAATAAGTATATGCGAAATAGCAGAAATGACAGAACTCAGAATCACTTTTATATTGATCACATGCCACTTCGAGGGGGCAACCTCCTATGAGCAAGCTCAATACAAATAACTTCACCGTGCCTTCATAGGTCTCAACACACACTTATATACTAAGTCTAGGCGCCAATACTATGGGTCAAAACCATGGGCCACTACAAACTATGGATCAACAATACTACGGGCGACTTACAAAGCATATGCGCTAACAACAATAACACAAACTATTGATCAACAAATACTACGGGACGACTTACAAAGCATATGCGTCCAACAACAATATACTAACAAAGTAAATACATGGGTTCCTAACATAGAAGTTAAGAGAAAAATAAAAGATAAAAGAGCAAAGGAAAGAATATTAAAAGAAAAAGACAAAAGTGCAAAAAGAAAAAATCCAAAAGAAAAAAGAAAAAGAGAAATAAAGGGGGGTTTGCTAAGGTCGAAAGGAGTATCATATGCTTAGACCCCATCCATGTGTGATATGCATTCCTTAGTGTTTGCTTGATTGATGAATGTCACATAGTTTCCCTTGCCCCCTTTAGCTTGAGTCAATTAGTGATCTTTGTCCAATCCTCCACTTGACTAGCCTTGTTAACTCTGTCCATCCACTTCACCCAAAGTAGAAGTGGTCTTTGTAATATTCTTGATGTTGTTTATCTAGTGACGTGAATATAAAACATTAATTTCATGCTATGCACTAATTTATGCATATTTCCTATGTTTGAATCCATGTGATGAGTCACATGAATTACTTGCATAATGTACGTATTGTAGCTGTAGTATGTTATTAATATAAACCATTATACATGTTATTTTGTCCTCACAAAGTCATTGGATGAGTCTATTTATTCATTGGACAAGTTTGTCCAACTTTGACCAAAGTTGACTATGTTGACTTTTTTACTTGGACAAAGGAGGGTTTGATTTGGTCAACATGACTAGTAGTATGTGGTCACCTTGCATTACCATTAATCATACTTCGGCCTTTGGAAGTCAATTTGATCCTTCCAAATGTGATTTTTAGGTATTATGGACTGATAGGCTTTAATTAATAGATTTTCCTAACTTTACAAATTAAAAAACCTTAAGTCCTGTTTAATAATTTGGAGCAGCAATAAAATGGATACATCATATTAGTTTTTGGCATGGTATGGATTGGAATGGGATAGTAAATCATCATGGAACTCATTAAAGGCAACTCCTAAGTGATTTCACCAAGATCAAATTAATAAGTGTTTAATAATCAAACTTCCAAAGGTTTGATACAAAAATTTCCTAAGTTAAAATTAAGTGGCAGCGGGAAATTATATTACACAAATATGTTGGGGAACCTCTTCATATGAACCATAGAATAGAAAATAAAAATAGCATAATGGAAATGTATTCCAAGAAAAGAGGTGGTGTCTAAAGACACCGTTACAACACTTAAGCACAACGCATTGTGATCAGAACATCACAATGCATTTTCGATACATGATTCAAACATATCAATCATATCAAAAAAACCATAGGGTCATCCTTTTATAGTCTCCAAATCTTAAAAAATCCCTTGAAGTGAGGAGGATCTGGTCCACAAATAGGGGTCGTTGGTTCTAACTGTTTCCTCAAAATCCACAACGTCCCACAGTTTGGTCAATTGTTCTAGTCGATCCAACCATGTCTTCTTTGACCATTCAATAGATCATTTAGTCGACCAATTAGTCGATCCTCTATTTGAGTGCTCTTCTAGTCGATTGATGTCCTTTGACTAATTGTCTCCATAAGATCAAGGAGTGTGATGAACTTGCATAACCATAGGTTCCAACACCCCCCATCAGCACAATGCTCTGGATATTCAAGAGGTAAAATTACATTCTCTAAACATTCCTCCATAATTGTAGTTTCCTGAAGCCCAATCATAGCCTGAATTTTCACAAACTTAGCTTTTGGTAGAGGCTTCGTAAATATATCAACAATCTGATCATTTGTCCTGCAATAAACAAGTGAGAAAATATTGTCTTGTACCATCTGTCTTAAATAATGAACATGAAGTTCAGCATGCTTCATTTTTTTGTGAGCAATAGGATTATCAACAATCTAAATTGTACTATGATTGTCATAATGGATAACAGTCGAGGCCTGAACAGGAAATCCAAGCTCTTTTAAAAGCTGATGGATCCAAACTACCTTTGTACCTACATTGACAATGCCGAAGGATTCTGCTTTTGTAGTCTAAAGAGAGACTACCTTTTGTTTCTTACATGACCAAACCAAGGATCCATAACTTAGTCGGAATGCATAGTCAGAAGTGGACTTTTGGCCATCAATGTCACCTCCACAGTTGGAATCAATATACCCAACTAGTGGTTTTTTACTGCAACAATACGTAATACCCTACTGATAAGTTCCTTTAAAATAACAAACAATTCTTTTTGCAACTTTCTAGTGGATTTCTTGAGGATCCTTCATGAACCGGGAGACCACACTGACAACAAAGAAGCGAATCGGTCGAATGAAAGTTAAGTTTATTGAGCTACTGACCAACTGTCGATAAATATTGGTGTTGACTCGTGGAGAGTCACAATCTTTTGACAACTTTATTCCCAACTTATAAGGTGTAGCATAGGACCTACAATCATCCATATTGAATCATTTCAAAATATCCAAAGCATATTTTGGTTGAGAGATAAAGAGACCATCATCCATTTGCAAAATTTGAATGCCCAAAAAGAAATGCAAAAGACCAGGATCGGTCATTTCAAAGGTATCTGCATGTTGTTTCTTCAAACCCAAAATTAGATTAACATTATTTACAGAAATGACTAAATCATCAACATACAATGCCACAATCAAAGTACACCATGAACATGTAATACATAAATACTGTGATTAGATTCACAACGTTTGAAGCTAATATTAACAAAGAAACGACCAATCTTCTCACACCAAGCATGAGGTGCATGTTTCAAACCATACAACGACTTCTTGAGTTGACAAACAAGACCAAATTCTATCACAAAACCATGAGGTTGTTCCATATATATTTTCTCCACACAAGTCTCCATGAAGAAAGGCACTTTTAACATCCATTTGATAAAGTTCCCATCTAAAATGAGCATCTAGGGAAAGAACCAGTCGAACAAATTTTCTCTTTGCAACAAGGGAAAAGGTTTCAATGTAGTTGATGCCTTCTTGCCAAGAGAATTCGTTGGATACCAAACGATTCTTGTGATGTTCAACAACACCGTCATAAGTAAACTTGGTCTTATAGACCCATCGACACTTCGCAACATTCTTTCCTTTCAGTCAAGGAATGAGTTCCCAAGTCTGATTCTTCTTCAAAGAATCAATTTTAGTAGCCATAGCATTTTCCCTTTCAAGCACTCCCTGAGAATCAACATAAGTGTCTGGATCACATGTTTCAGGAACATGTGCCATTAGTGCAACACTAACACATTGTTTCTGACTACAGGTCTGTCGACCAATACTAGCATCTCCAGCATCCGGTCCAGTAGCTTCAATCGTTTTAGCATCCCACCGAGGTAGACAAGTTGGCGGGGATTCAGGTCAGTGATGTTTAGTCTATTAAGTCAGTTTGTTGACGCCTTCAGCCAAGGTAAACCGACTACCAGTCAATTCAGGAATGGAAATCGATGGTCCAATTGAAATTTAAAATAAGGGTAAGTCAATCCATATTATTCAAGAATATAAAATGAATCATTATGCATGAGACCAGAGGAGGAATTCAATAATTTATTACTTGAAATATTCTCATCAAATATCACATTTTTGCTCAAAATGATCTAGTGTTTGATAGATTCAAACACTCGATAAGATTTCGATTCATCAAAATATGTCATCATGATGCAAGCATGACTCTTTGCAGCCAATTTATTCATACAATTATCACTAATATGCACCCAAGAAACACATCCAAAGGTTCTTAGGTGTATGATAGAGGGTTTCCTTCCATTCCACTTCTCGACTGGAGTCATGTCGATGACAACTCTAGTTGGAACAAGGTTCAGGAGATAGTTTGAACAATAAACAAATTCTGTCCAAAATTTAGTTGGAAGGTCTTCGGTCTGCAGTAAGCACTGGGCAATTTCTACCAAAGTCCTATTCTTCCTCACTATGACTCCATTTTGTTGAGGGGTGTGAGGGATAGATCTCTGCCAAGAAATTCAATTTTGAAAGAGACCACCATTCACATATTCAAACTATCGACTCACATATTCACCACCATTTTCTGATCTTAAAATTTTTATGGGTTGGCCACATTGCCTTTTAGCCAATGCCCTAAATTCATTGAATCTTCCAAAGAAATGATTCTTATTCTTGAAGAAATATACCCATGTATATCTAGAGAATGATCAATGAAGATCAAAATATACTCTGCACCTGCTAATGAAGGTTTGTTCATGCAAAAGAGATCAATGTGAACGATTTCTAGTCGGTTATGTGCTCGCCATGCTTTCCCGGAAGCAAAGGGTTCTTGATGATTCTTTCCAAGAACACATCCTCTACAAACTCCATCAGGTGGTACAATATTTGGGGGACCAATAACCATATTGTTAGTTACCATCATCTTCAAAATTCGAAATTTTAGATGTCCATGTCATTCATGCCGAATTCGACTTATGTCATCGATTGAGAAATGAATGTCGTCGATCCAGTCGGTCTAATCGGTCGGGGAAAATCCTAGAACTTGTAAAGTCCGTCTTTGGGATCCAAAAATCCTGAAGCAACAGTTGCCCCGCTAAGCCTTAGATCCTTTACAATCAAGTGATCTAACAAAAAATCAATAGTCTTCATAGTATATGTAAGTTGTGCAACCAACAAATTTTTTTCACTAAGGATAGGAACATGATAGACATTAGATATTTGATCATGTCGGCATTCAACATCACCACTTCCAGCAACCGTGAGAGCATAATCATCAGGTACATAAATATTTTGTTACAGAGCTCCACTTAAGGAAGGGAATAGACAATCATCCTTAGACATATGATTAGTACATCCAAAATTGGCTATCCATTCTATTAGCGTGGTACAGGCATGTAATGCCTTGGAAGTGCTAATAGAAAAGGTAAAATTTGCAGTAGTTCGGTTGACCGTTCGGCCAGTCAACGCACCTTCCTCAAGATGTTTGAACTTTTCTTCCAAGTCCTTTGTCTTCTTCTAGCATTTTTTCCTGATATGTCGAACTTTTCCATAATATCGACAAGTTTTTTTTCTTTCGATCCTTCTTCGTCAATGATGAATCCTTGATCTTTCCTTTAGTAGGTTGGATGGTACATTCTAGTCAATGATCCGATCGACCATGTTCTTTATAATTTTGATTAACCTTTCCTTTGAGCAAGTGAGCTTGGTATTTTCTACCAGACTTACTTTCTTGAAGCAAATTTTGTTGGTCTTTAATCAAAAAATTATAGAAGACATCAAAGGTGAAGTCCTTACCATCTTGCTTTCGTGACATCCAATTGGTATGAAAGGAGGAGCATAAAACACCATAATGTGTCCTGGGATTCATCAGGACCAGTTTGTTGGGCTCGAGAATTGTCTTTTATAATGATTTTATTTACATTAATTTCCCGCATATTTACTATAATTTGATACAACTATCCTTAAAATGGCTATCTTTTACTATGTTTCATCGATTAAAACTCTTAAACATAAACGAAGCCTAGTATGTCATTTTCGATATATTAAACGCAGTATTGTCCAAATTTTTAACATTTCATAATTCCAATCAACTCTGAGTTCCGCGCTAGGTTTTATGACATGTTCCTTATTGGTTCCTTAAGTTGGCTTGCCTTTGTCTTGATTCCATGATACATTTATCTTTCAATTCTTACTAGTCCTATTGATTCTGCATAAACAAATTAAAAACATAAAGAGATTAAAATATTAAAAAAATTTAATATTAAACATTGATTTAAAATTAAACAATGATTTAAAATTAGATAAAAACACAAAAGTATTAAAATATTAAAAGAATTTAATATTACAACAAAGTGTTTCACTTTTTCAATTATGAATAAAACCACTTATATGTTTTTAATTATAAAATAAAACTCATTAAAAGAATGTTACATAGCTTCAAACGAATGGTTATGGAGTTAAAAGTGTGACCTCCGTTAACAAACCATATTCATTAAAAAAGGCCACTTCATACATTTTTTTAAGTATATGTTTCTTTTTTTAAATACTTTGGGTATAATAGAGCATTCCTTGTAATATATGAGCATGCCATTGAATATAACTAACGCCTTTATATTATGAATAGGTCGTGAAAGAAGAACAAGGCATGCGAAATGGAAATTAACGCATAGTGAATAAATGGAAGGCACACATCATGCCGGAGATATGACAAGAAACAAGAACCTAGCACCCAATCAATAGAATTTAGCTACGAACTAAGCTTAGCATCCAGCACATCAACCAATCATCGTTCAAACCGTCATATAGCCATTCGTTCATACCCACGGATTCATTAGGTGGAATATTCTGGGGTGTTAAAAGCAAAAACGGTTTCATGGTTCTGTTGGCAACGTTGCCCTCATGATGCGTAAGCTCCCGTTCTAGAAGATTCGGGCTCCTGCTCTCTCGGCTCGACACTGCATTCACTGCCCACGTCAGAGGAGATCAACGCACCAGCTGCGCGCGCGAGGGGAACTGACGCCCAAGGAATTAGGAAAACGGTTGGTGAGCTGTCGTGAATTGTTATGTAGTCGTTTCCTCAGCAGTTAAGACTGCCTATTATTAGAGTGGTCGACCCCTGAAAGGGTCGACCTGCTCCTCTATTGTAAAAACTATAAAAAAATGTCTCAAGACGAGAGTTAGGCAGTTAGTCGTCGTCATAGAAATTCTGTAAAACTTTGTTCCAAGTTTAATAAAATTCTATTTCAGATGTGGATGTATGTTTCCGTCTTCTGGGGGTGATTGATTGACTTAGACGCAGCCCATGATTGCTGAGAAGGGCCCCTCAACAACCAGAGGTTCTATTTATGCATATTCAGTAGTTTCCTTTCGTTTTTACAGACAAGTAATTTTGTTTTTATGTCTATGTATTCCGTTTTCCTGTAGATGACGTTTTGTTGTTCATGAAATACAGTTTTCTTTTAATTTACATGTAATTTTCATTTTCAGAATTAATACGGCCGGCCATTCGCACTATTCGCTTAGTCTTCTTTTCAGTCTGTCTTCCAGCCTTTAAATCGAACTTAGATAGAATTTTCCAGAATTTGCAGTCATTTCCAGAATTGTTAATATTGAGTTTTTATATAGAGATAGTTAATTAGAGTCTAGGCTGATTTTTCCCGTACTTTAGCATTTCCTGTAGCTTTCATTCATAATCTCCAATTTAAGTTGCAATTTAGTTTAATATTAACGCTCAAAATATATCTCCAGTACCTCTGTAAATCTGGTTTAGCAGTAAGATATTTTGTATCCTATCTTATGTGTCTTGACAAATGGCTTTTAGCTTATTCAATTCAAAGTTACGTTGCAACATTGCAAATTTGTTCCTTATCTATTTCTTTTTGGTTCCGTTAACAAACGTGGTTTCCAAACATTTTTAAATTCTTTCCCATATATGATTCCCACATTACTAAAATTCCTCTCATGGTTTTGTTCATATTTGTTTGTATATATATTTAACATGTGATAAAAGTGATTTATTTCATACTCTCAACGTATAAGAGTGATAATGTATATGTCTTTAATTGATTTGATCTTTTGTAAATAATATTATAACTTGCAAATATATAATAACTTTTGCAATTCATGTATTAGATTTTGATCATTATATAATTTGTAAATATTTAATAAATGGATCTTTTGTAAATTTAATATTTTATAATTTGTTTAATAAACTTTGTATATTAGATAATTTGTAAGTTTATTTTGTAAATTATGTATATTGCATAGCTTGTATGAATTTAATAAATCATGCGGGATGGATTTTGAGCATTAGGAATAGAGTTTGGTTTAGATTGTTTTCATTTTCCCGTTTGTATTAGATGCATTAGTTTTCAGTATTTTAAAGCTTCATTTTGAAAGTTCTCATAGCTTAGTTTAATGTAAGTTTACTTTTCAAGTTATAGATCAGCTGCATTGCACTTGCATAATTGAGCAAGTTATCTTAGAATATAGTTTGATTCTCAGTAGAGATAACATACGAATACTTTGTTTTTCTGTTGTAGGTTTGCTTACAGATTGAATGTATTTCCATTTATTGTTTTGTACTTAGTTCTAGGTTTGATTAGCTTGGTTTGCTTTGATTAGTCTATTGTTTTGCTCTTCTCTTGTGAATTCATAGTTAATTAGTTAGATTAAATTACATAGATCGAAATAGTAATATCCATATATGGAATCCATACTTCTTGTTGTGTCCATTCATAAGAACAATTTATATATTGGAAGTCATCCTTCTGATCAAATAAATATAATCTAAGTTCAAGAAGAGGTATTAGTCGACAAATCTTCGACTTGGAGTCAATCAACCCAAGATACGTCTAAACATGATTCATAAACAATAGGTTAGCCCAAAACCAATAGCTCTAATACCATGCTAGGGAACCTATTCATATGAACCATAGAAAAAAAAATAGCAAAAGGGAAATCTATTCCAAAAAAAGAGGTGGTGTCTAAAGACATCGTTATAGCACTTAAGCACAATACATTGTGATCAGAACATCACAATGCATTATCTATACATGATTCGAACATATCAAGCATATGAACACAACTCATAGGGTCATCCTTTTATAGTCTCTAGATCTAACAAACTTCCTTGAAGTGAGGAGGATCTAGTCCAAAAATAGGGGTCATTGGTTCTAACCGTTTCCACAAAATCCGCAATGTCCCATAGTTTAGTTGGAAGTTCTAGTCGAGTCGACCACATCTTTTATTACCATTCAGTTCACTGCTTAGTCAATCCTCTAGTCAATTGTTCTGCTAGTCATGTGATGTCCTTCGACTGACTGTCTTTAGAAGATCCAGGAGTGTGATGAACCTGCATAACCTTAGGTTCCAACAAAATATTGAAGTGGGTCCTTCTCAATTGTGACAAGGATGATTACTTGGAATTTTGGGATGATTTAGCACTCTCTTTGCGCCCCACTTGATGGAGATTTATAGGAGGGCGAATTTTCCCAAGGAGGGTGATTTTTAGCATGGTAGATATTTGCACGTGGCCCACTAAATTGAACAAATTATCAAGGGAGTCTACATCAACATTTTCATGTTATTTCAACATTTTGGGCCCTTTAGTAAGCCATCTTAGCCAAGTGTGTCCCACCAAGGTGGCTTGGGAATTTTGTAAATGTAAAAATACAATGAAATTTAAGAAATAATCTCATCCATTGATTGGCCTATAGTAACTTCTAATATCAATCTTCCATCCTTGTCGATTAGGGATCTTTTATCTCTCTTAGTTTATAAAAGAGATGAGCTACATTTTGTAAATGAACTTTTGGATCATTTGCTACATCAATACACATAAATATTTCTTTGCAGATGGATTTGTATTTTGTTTCTTGCTTCTTGAATGAGTGTATGGTAGTAGATTGTTGAGGTAATATCTATTTTATTTCAATGTGTAAAATTGAATATGCCAATTGTCAAGTGTGCCTTGGGGTGTCTTGCTAAAAATTTCCCTTTTGAAATTATCTATGCAATCTTTCTAGTATTTTGTGGGTTTGTTTCTAGATAGATACACATTCTCTCCCATGCTTGGTTGTTGGTTTATATGCAAGGTTTGTGATTTCACAATGATTCATATTCACTAATTTTATTCTTGTCTTCCAGGTTGGAAGAAAATTGGGAAAAGAAGGGTGCATCATTTCAATCACTTGGAGATATTGGTCACAAATATCTCTACAAGCTAAGCTACCTTCTACAAATTCATTTCTAGGAAGGGTGATCCAACTCCATTTCCCAACTAAGGCACCAGGTCAATCATTTTTTTTTGTGGTTGTTGTCCTCCATTAGCCAAATAAACTTCTACTTTTTTTGTGAGTAATACATGAAAGCCTTCAATTACTAATAAAAAGGGGAATTGTACATACTGTTACAAAAATGGGTTTTCCAAGTTGTAGACCCATTATCATCCAGAGACCTCAAATTTTCATTGTTACTTCCCATCCCATTACACATAACCCTTTCGCTCCAACGCGGGGAATCAAAACCTTCCACCTACAAGAAAGTATCCTTCTACAACCATAACCCAACACCCTTGGCTCAAGTCCATTACAAAAAACACCCAACACCCTCAGCTCAAGGCCCTTACAAAAAACAACATCAAAAACAACCAGACGGACTAGTCATAAACAGAAAAAACAAGCATTACCTCGAGCTTGCAGTTGGAGGTTTCTTGTCCTCAAGCGAATTCTCCACGTGAACTGATGTCAATTGAACAAGCTCCATCGGAGGGGAGTCTACTTGAACCAAATGATGTTTGAAAGGAGCCTTTGCTATGTCCATAACCGCTTCCATATCAACTAAAATTCCTTAGCATGTCCTCCTTCAAATTGTTGATAATCTAAATCACCATGTCGCCAAAGCTCTCATGTTCCATCATTGTTCTCGCCAATATATTCCTCATCACCCAGTAAGGGATAAGAACAATGGCCGAGCCCCGTTCCTTTATCTTCGACTGCATTTCCTCTTCCTCCATTATCGAAATGGTTTCATCAATGTGAGGGGAATCACCTCTATGAACTCTTTACCCCGATCACCTTCTGCATGACTTCTCTTGCCTCTACCTCATCCCCCACGTCAGCTGCACATATGCTAGTGGGGATCCATCACCAGCTTCCAAATTTCAAACACTTCCAGCCTCCTTCACACTAGTAGAGAATCAATTTGTCTTTGCTCCTCATCCTTCATATCTACTCCGACAGTTATACCTCCTATAAATACCTATCTTGAAATTGCCAGTACCACCATTAACTGGATTTATCATGGACCTTGGGATGCCATTAATTGTAAATTCAAGACACTCCCTGGCACATTGCCTCGCGACATCCTTTCCATCTTCGGTTCCCATGTTCTCATGGTACAAATCGCTTAGCTCCCAACAGATCCTCCTTAACCACACCGTTATCCCCCCGTCGCCTTCCCTCAAGCTGTAATGTCCACTTAAATGGGACATTCTTCCATCTTCCCTATCCTCATAAATCACCCCTCCTTGCATGCTTCATCTTTAAATCTCCTACTTGCCACCAGACATGTGTATCTCCTCTGACGCATATTCTTCACCTCCATGCGCCATGCATTAGGTTGCATTTGTCCCTCGTACCATTTGTCCACCTACATCCGGGGTTTCCATGTATTTGGAGGCAAGATTCAAACAAATGGTTCGAAAAGCTCCTTCTTCCATCTCTTCCCAGACATATTCTCTAAGGGATATCCTTTCCCTGACACCATGATTGGATAGAAAATCCGCTAACTTGATACCTTTGTTTTAACGTGGTTGAAGGAAATCGTTGGAGTGTTGTCCAATAAGGCAGCCAACTGCCCTAGGCATGCTTCTAATATCCAATTCCTACCAGCTCTGGTAGCTAATGAACCATATTGGATCTTTTCTACCATACTAAGGATAACTTGGGAGTCTCCTTTTATGATCGTTGGGATCCATCCCTTACTCATCACCCATCGAATTCCATTGATAAGGCCATCCAAACCCACCACATTGTTAGTAGCTTCCCCGATATGCCCCCACATAATTCACACTAATATTCCTTGATGATTACGAATTACCCCTTCGAAACCTGATGGTCCCAGATTTCCTTTCGATGCCCCATTAAAATTTAATTTAAAGGAGCCTTATAGAGGACACTGCCACATCTCCGAACTATTTCTCTTCCCCGTTCTTGTTTTCATTGAGCCTATATATTCAGGTATAGTGATACTTCCCCAATATTGCAGAATTCTCATTTCTACTATCTCGACTTGGATATCCGTTGCCCCTCATTGATTTTGTTTCATAGTCTCTTTTACAGGGGCCTTCAATCTGACCCAAACCTCTTCCTCCTTCCTGCACTTCCCTTCAAATATTTGTTGGTTTCTTTATTTCTATATCTCCCACACTAAGAATCCCGTGAAATGTTCCCATATACGATTGAGCATGGGGTTTTGAAAAGGTTTCTCTTTCCATTCCACAATGGAGTTGACAGGGTTCCCAATTACTATGTCTGATCGGTGAAATTTCATCTCCCCCTTCTCCCTGAGTACCGAGGCAAATTCACACCCATCTAGTAGGTGTTTTATTATTTCCCCTTCTTTGTTACACATACAACACTAGGCAGGCCCTATGAATCCCCTATTCAAAAGATTCTCCCATGTGAGAATTCTACGACGAACTAATAGCCATAGGAACAAAGCCACTTTAGGCCATATATTTTCTTTCCAAATTTTCCTCCACTTTGGTTCTCTGGGTATCTGATTGTATCTTGTATGTAAATAAGTAGCTTCCTTTAAATTGAAGGCTCTCGAAGGGGATTTTACCCATATTAGCTTGTCAGGTTCATGTTGAAGATTAATTTTCCTCTCTTGAAGGTGGTCCAATAGGTCCTAGACATTTTCTTGAGGACTCCACCCTTGCCACCAATCCACATTCTGCCACCATTGGAAGGGTCCATCTGGATTTCCCATCTCCCACATATCCTTCACCTTCACCAAATTTTTCTCCTTAAGATTCTCTTGAAGCATCGGAATATTATAGAATTCAGAAATACGAGGAGACTGTTTCCAAGAGTCGAGAAAAAAGTATGTTGATTCACCATTTTGAATCTCCCAAAAATTGTGTTGTTGAATCGACTTTCTGTTTTTTTGTGCTTCTCTCCAAATATGTGATCCTGGTTTATCCTCTGCATAACGAATCAAATTTTGCTTCTCCCATTCCTTTGCATATTACTCATGCCACATCTGTGCCCAAGGTTCGTTGGCATCAGTGACCCAACGCCACCATGTTTTAGTTCCCATAACTTCATTACTCACATTTGGATCTCTGAGACCTAAGCCCCCCAACAATTTCGGGGTAGAAACTGTATTCCAATCCACTAGAGCCCATTTGTGGCGATCTTCAGAGTGTATGTTATAGGTTAAATCAACACTTCTCCCTCCGTGATCACATTGCCCTGTCGATCACACAAAAGGACACTAGGGATGGAAGAGCTAGATTAACCTTAGATGATTTGATACTGAGATCCCACATCTTCAGTTGACAACTATATTTTTTCTGTATATTTCATGGGAAAACCGTGACTCTTATAGCTGGACTCTAGCGCATCATGCGCGGGTTCCATTGATGACAACCCGTGCACATTATTTAAAAGTTTTATGCGCGAGTTGCTAAGAGCACTAGCTGTGCACCATGCGTTAGTTCCCTAGTGCCATACTCGCGGGTATGTTAAGATGAAATGGAAAAATATATTAAGAATACGATTGGGATTAGTTGAGTTTGGTATTATAACTCCCCCAACTTCCCAATCCAACTGCCTCACGAATCTAACTTCCTGCCTTGGCCATAAATACAAGAGGAAGCCATGAGGAAAGGGCCAATCTAAGGAGAAATCTATTGTTATGCAGAAGGAATTTCTAGTCAAGAGAGGAGCAGGAGCCCAGAACTTGGTTGCAGAAGTGCTTGGAACAAGATCAGGTATATCAGTTGTATTTTGTTGCATTTCTTTGACAATAAAGATCGAGATATTCTTCCCGTCCCAATTAAATGTGGATTTTAATGGATGTTTGATTATAATTAATGTTATATTGTTTTGTCAATGTCATTATCTATTTATAGTCAAATCGTTTTGATGAAGGTCTGTTGGTTTTGCAGGTATATTGCTGTAGAGATCGGGAGAAAGCTAGGACCAACCGCCATAAATAAGGTACTCTTTCTCAAACCCTAATCTCATTTGTTTACAGTAATTAGTGTGAAACCCTAATATATCTATCTTTCATCCCCATGTAGGTTGATAGCATCCATCCCCTGCTATAGGGTATAATCCTTAACAAAAGAACTGACGACTCCGTTGGGGAGCATCTTTTCGTTTCTGCTCTGGGATATTTTTTAGGTTTTCTTCAGTATTTACAGCTTTCTGGTTTTCTGTGATGTTTTCAAAGGTTGCTTTGTTGTTTTCCTTTGCTTGGATTCAGTCCAGTGTTGAGTTTGCAAAGTCTTTATTTTCCTATCAGTCCCCATGCATGTCTCTCCTGTACATACAGGCGTGCATTTTTTACTTGTGCGTGAGTTGCTGTCTTTACAACCCGCGTGTTTTAAGTTGCATGTGCGGGCTGCTAGCATATATAGCCACGGACATTCCTGTAGGTTGAACCTTTTACAATAGGGTTTGGTCTACCTTTGGTTTTTTACTTTGCTCTTTTGACTGTTGAGAAGACATCCCTATGTCTTTCTGAGTCTTGTTATAGCCTCTTGGAAGTCCTTTGTGATTTATTCACTTGATTTAGTCACCGTTTTGGTGTCCTTTCTTCTTTTATTTAGGTCTTTTGAAACCTGTGTGTGACTCCCCTCTAGTTGCAGTAGTGCATGTTTTTACCTATCTGCAAGTTGTCTGCTTACAGACCCGCGCATCAACCGCGAGTTGTTTGGTATAGTACCCACGCACATTTCCTAAGTTTTGCCTTTTAATTTAGGGTTTGATCTTAGTAGGGTCTTCTTTGTGGTTTTGAAGGTCCTGGATTGTCTGGATACCTCCTGAGCATTTGTTCAGGTCAGTTTGAGTTTGTTTGAAGTCTCTTTGATAGCTTTTCTTCTTGATTCTTTGTGGTTGTAGAGTTTCCCTGGTTTGCTTGCCTACCCTTCATGTTTGGCGGATGATTTTCTTTGGTTTTATGATGTTCAGGAGCAGCCTAGTTGTCTGTTTTTCCGCTTCACACATCAACTTTCCCTTTTTCTTTTGCATCTTGTTCCAAATTCCGAGTTTTTTGAGTGAAACAACTCTATAGGTTAAATTCTTTGTCAATCTTCGAATTGGTTTGTTATAATACTTGGGCTCTTTATCTTTACTCACATATTTGATAATTCTTGCTTGTTCATTTTCATGTTTATTCTCTTTTCATTTTTTTCCCAAGAAAAAAGCGTAATTTTATTCATCAGAGGTGAAAAATTACATTCTGTATATGCGTATAGCATGCGTTTATCCATTGCAGGACGATACATTAGTAGCAAAAAAAGTTTCAGTTTTGCAGTCCAATGAGTTCCATCAAAAACCAATATATGGCCAATAGTTACAGTATAAAACCTTCATATCAAAATATGTCAAAAAACCAAAATAAAAACAGTTGGATCCCCATTCCTCCTGTTTTCCAAAAAACCATAATCTAAAGAGTATGAAAGGGCGCAGCCTTTCTAGAGTATCCAGAAATATAAAAAACCATCCATAATATATAGTGCCATCATCAGAAAACTGCTCCAGCAACTAATCCTGTAAAACTGTGTCCATAAAGGGTCGATGATAAAATTCATAGTCAGTCCCATCTCGATGTTCTATCACTTTCCACAGCCCCACTGCCAAGTCCCTGCCAGCCTTAGCAGCCTGGTCCGCCTCCTGGTTGTTCTCCATGTATATATGTCTGCAAGAAAAATGTAAGAAGAGCATCTTCAGTTCCAAAATATCCCGTAGAATATTATCAAGTCTAATATCCCTGCATTGTTGTGTACCAGATGTCCAATTTGTGACATTCATAGAGTCTCCATACACATTTAGCTGTTGACAGCCAACGTCCCTAGCAAACAATAGAAGCAGCATAAGGCTCATTAATTCTGCATAATTGTTCCCACCCTCCCCCAATCCCCAGTACATATGGTAAGAGTGGGTTCGTGATAAATGTAGAATCGCCCCTCCCCCACATTTGTATTCTGAAGTAGAACCATCATAGAATCCCCAAGGTAAGGAGTCATCAATCTCAAGTGCAAGGACTTCACGTTGTTTTGCAGCTTTGATGTGGTGTGGATAGGCCTTTAAAAATCCACAGATCTGTACAGCAGAGACCACCGGAGTACAGGGTTTATCATTGAAAATCATACCATTTCGTGCCAACCAGATTCCCCATGCCACCAGTAAAGGAAGATTTCTGTAGGACATGCCAATAGGGTCCCTAAACCACTGTGACCATGCAGCCAGAATCGTATCCCCATCCCAATTAAACATGGTGTTTGTCAGTCGGGAGCACTCCGCCCAAACCTGCACCGTGTATGGACACCGCAGGAATAAATGATGACATGTTTCCTCATTTGTTTTGCATAGAGTGCACCACCTTGGCCCCGTCCTATTTTTGCGTTGTAAGAAATCCCAGGTAGGGATGGAGTCATTGAGAACACACCACATGAAAATACGATGTTTCAATGGGCAGTTAATCCTCCAAAGGAATTTCCACCACCCCACCAAAGCACGTGGATTATTGAAGTGACATAAGCTTATGTAGCCATTCCTAGGTGTGTACATTCCATTTGGTGCCCCCTCCCATACCAGAGCGTCCTCCCTGTTACGGATGTGTACATGTGAGCAATTGAGTGCTCGATAATATGTTCTCAATTCCCCCTGTTCCACCACAGAGAGTGCCAAAGTATCAGCCCCGATCCACGACTGATTCCAAGGGTTGGTTCTATCATGAACAACGAGCTGGGATAAGTAAGTGATGCCAATTTCACGCAGGGATATAATCAATTCATCCGATAAGATATGTCTTCCAGCACTCCCATACCAGGGATCTTCCCCAACCCGTAGAGCCAGTCCATTCCCAATATTCCAAGTAAGAAGATCACCAATCACCGAAAAAGATTTGATAACAGCTTTCCATATACCAGATCAACCAGAATGAGTCTTATTCGTGGCCCGTACCCAGTCCATTAAAGAAACAGGGAAAATATACTTATGTATGACAACTCGTGTCCAAAGGCTTTCAGTTTTCAGTAGTCTCCAAGCCCCTTTCACCGCCAGTGCACTTGAGAAGAGATGTATGTTCTTTAGACCCCAACCCCCTAAGGATTTTGGGATTGTGATTTTCTGCCACCGAACCCAAGGTGAAACAAAATCTCCTTTCCCACTCCATAGAAATCGAAAGCACAATTTCCTAGCAGTTTCCAGCGTCCCTTTGGGGATCCAAGAGAGGGACATCCAGTACACCGGTATGGCCTCTAACAAAGATTTTACCAGGACCAGCCTCCCAGCTCGAGATAACCACCTGTGACTCCAAATCTTCAATCTCTTGTGAAATTTTTCAATGAGCCAGTGCCAGTCCTGTTTGGTGTATGAATTAGGTTTTAAGTGGTATCCAAGGTAGCAAAGGCCATCATCAAGAATTAAGAAGGTGAATGGGAAAAGCCTCCTAATAGTAGTGATCTCATCGTCCCCAAGGAGGTGTGTCGAAATAGTAGATTTTCTGTCATTGATCTCCATTCCCGTAGCTCGAGAGAAGAGTTTAAAAATGTCCTGGAGAGTTTCCATATCCCTAGCCGACCTAGAACAGAAGATGAGTATATCATCCACGAAAATTAGATGTGTGATAAATAAATCAGGAGCCACTTGAATCCCCTGTAGTGTGCCATCCCTACAAGCCCTCTTCAATGCTCTACTAAGTCCTTCCGCAACCAACAGAAACAATAAAGGGGATAGAGGGAAACCCTGACGAAGACCCCTTTCAGACCGAAAGAAAGGAGATGCTGCACCATTTATTAGTACCGCAAATGATACTGTAGAAATACAGCTCATGATCCACCTAATAAAATCCACAGCAAAACCCAGATGTGTAAGAAGTAAATGAATATACATCCAGCTCACCTTGTCGTATGCTTTTGACAAATCAATCTTGATAATGGCTCCTTTGATTCTCTTTGATTTCATACTATGAATGCCCTCCTGGGCTACTCCAATCGCCTCGTGAATTTGTCTACCTTCCAGAAAACCAAATTGTTCCTCAGAAATATACTTGGACAGGATGATTTTCAGTCGCCTGGCAATAATTTTAGACACCACCTTATATACACAATTACACAATGAGATGGGTCTGAAATCACTTAAGGAGGAAGAATTGTCAGATTTAGGTATGAGGGCTAAAAAAGTGGAGTTTAATGCAGCCGGGATCCGCCCCGAAATTCTAGTGTCTTCCACCATCTGCAGTAGATCCTTCCCAATTAGTTCAAAGAGTGCTATGAGGAATTCCACAGTCCATCCATCTGGCCCCGGGCTTTTGTCTTTTTGGAAACTCTGTAACACTCCCTTCAGCTCCTCTTCATCTACTACAGCCATCAGTGCGTGATTGTCATCCTCATCCACAAACCTAGGAAAAAGTTGTGCCATCCTGACAATCTCCAGAATACTAGCCTGTGCAGGTGCCTTAAAGAGTGATTGGAAATGATCAACCCCCACCCCAGCCATACTTTCAAAAGTAGTCTGGCGATCCCTCGAAGAGTCTTCCAGGCTCCATATGGTATTAGACGCCTTTCTACCTTTAGCATATGCATGAAAGAATTTAGTATTCTCATCGCCAGCCGAGAGCCACAGTGCCCTGCTTTTAAGTCGCCATGTTTCCTCTTTTTCCAATAAAAGCAAGTTCCTCCTACCTTCCAGAGATGTCAAATGTGCTTTTTCTTCTATAGAGCCAAGTCCCCCAGTGCCAGAGTCATAAATAGACTGTAGTTCCAATTCAATCGCCTTTAGTTCTCTTTCATCCCTACCCTTCTTTTCATGGGCCCATTCCTTCACAGGTCGCTTAATTCTTTTGATATTAGCAGAGAACTGATGAGAGGCAGATTGACCCCCCCTGGGTTGTAGTGTACCCAAAGGGATCCCACCAAGTCAAAAAAGGTCTCATCTTGTAACCAGATCTTATTGAATTTCATCGGTCCTGCTGGTTTAGTAGGTTCGTACCTAATCTCCAAGAAAATGGGAAAGTGGTCAGATGAGCCCCCCGACCCTACCCACTGTCTCAAAAGGTATCTTCTGTCCACAAAAAGTTCTGACACCAGAAACCTATCCAACCGTTTCTCAACCCTATAGTCACCTGTCCTATTATTCCTCCATGTAGCTTTAAGAAGGGTAGGTTCAATATCCAGCAAATCATGTGTAACCAGCTTGTGGGTGAAGTAGTCAGCCAATGGATCAGGCCTAGCCCTACTACCCCAAACTTCAGCCGGGCCAAGAGAAAAATTTAAATCCCCACCGAGGATCATATTTCCATCCTGCATCTCAGGATTCGAGAGGAGAGAATCCCAGAATGGAACCCGGTTCAAATATGGTCCATAAACATTTACCACCGTAAAGAGTTCACCAATATCAAGAGAGCTGCAGGTCATTCCCAATGCCGCTTCCACACCCCAGAGGTTGAGGCACTGCACCGAATGTGAGTTCCAACCCATAGCCAGGCCACCGGACCGACCACGAGCATCCAAAGTAGCAAAGAACCATCCTCCAAACTAGCTTTCAAGTAACGTTTTAATACCCTCACCAACACCCATAGTCTCCTGGAGTAGAATGATATCCGGGTGTTCAATGGATACCACTCTACGAAGTGCTGCTTTTTTATGGGGACCAGCAAGACCCCTACAGTTAAAAGACATAACCTTCATTAACGACCCCTCTTCGGGGCACGCACCGCTCTAAGCGTCCGTTCAATCGTCACCTGTTTGCCATCCATCAGATCTATCTTGGCCTTGGATTGTGCTTTAGAGAGATTAGATTTCCTACCACGGCCCTTCCCAATTTTATTCACCCCAGCACCCAGCCCACCCGGGGAAACTTTGGTGAGAGAACGAAGAAAATATCCAGAGTCCGATGAGGTAGTAGTAGTAGGTGAAGAATATCCATCTACAGGCCTAGGATCATATCCAGGCGGTAGGTCCAGCAGCCTCATCCCCGGGTCCGGCATAGTAGGGTGAGTGGAGGAGGGGGTAAGTGGAGAGGTAGGGATGTCAGGTTCTATACCAATAGGTTCCCCCATACCCAATGCCGAGGAGATATGTAAATTTTTTAAAGCCTCTAACCATTCCGGATTATCCAAAGTGCAATTTCTTAAAACAAAATGAAAGGAGAGGGGATTAATGGAATGAGTAATACCTGCCGACGACGGCCCAGGAATCGTTGCAGGAGCAGTTTGTAGCACCATCGCTGAAGATCCTGTTACCGGCTGTCCAACATTGGTTGCTGCCAAACCCTGTTCCTGTAGTAAGCCTTCAGTCCCATCCACCAAAGCCCCAGGTCCCATGTGAGCAACACCCAGTGGGTCATCCATATCCCGTGTGTTGTCATGGCCCTCATCCGCTTCCAAATCCACGTCAAGAGGAGGTCCGGTAACTGGAGCAGCAGTCGGCCGTGTAGCTCCCGCAGCATTAGTACATTTATGTGTCCCTCCAGATTTCCTCCAAAGAGGAAGATGACATTCAGCCACCGGGTGACCATAAGCATGACAACGGCGACATCTGAATGGAACGTTTTCATAGTCCAATTTCTGAACATAAACGAAGGGTCCCCAACTGAGGGTTACATCCGGTGCTAACCCATCTCTGATATTCAGGTTTACAAGAATACGGGCAATCTTCCTTTGTCGGGTCTGAAGAAAACTATAATCCCCATCCAAATAGGTACCAATCAGATTACCAATCCCTTTAAAATGTCTCTCCGACCAGTAATGTAGTGGCAAACCCGGTAGCCGAACCCACAGAGGAACAATGTCAAGCCGTTCACGACTCGCATCAAACATCAGATGCCAGGGTTTGATCATGACTGGGCAATGATCCCAGCTCCAGTTGGAGTTAAGTACCCATCTAGTATGTGCCTCCGAGTGGAAGTTAAAAGCGAACCAGTTGCGGGTTAATTCCACAACTTCAGGGGAATAACCCAATTCAGCAGCCCAATTTTCTCCCACCCATGCCTCAATGGTGCTCAGAGAGAAAGATCTACCCAGAGCCTTACCAACCAAGGTTATACTGGACATCGTGAGTAATTGATTCCACTCAATGTAGGGCATAGTTATATTTGTGCCGGCTCAGCTTGAGCCATCTTTTTCTGCCTCGTTTCACCTGATGTGAGGAATCATCTGATGATGGCCCTCCCCACTCTTCAGAACTAGTGCCAGATCCCACACAAGGGCTAGCGAACCCACGATGTTCATGCACTTCCAGTAAACCCTGCCGTGAAACCTCCTTCGCCCCAGCAGTGTTTAAAACAGGAGAAGGGTCCGTAGATGATACCACCCTACCGGTTCCCTGAGTTCCATCAAAATCCGCAAGTGCACCAGTCTTACCCACCGCCGAGACCTCGAGGGCATTGAGAACCTGTTCAGAAGACCATAGAGCAGTCCCAACCTCCGATAAAGGTGTAGCTGAAGGAGTACGTTCTGTCAAGACGTTTAACGGCCCGGAACCTGGGGAGCTGGCAAGAAAACCGGAAGGCGAGAACCCTAGTCCCGGGTTGTTCTCAATAGTAGGTATTAACACCGCCCCACCCGCAGCAGAAAGTGCCCCATCTTGCCACCCGACACCCAAAGGCTGGGTCTAGATGGGCAGATCATCCGACGTATCAAATGCATAGTCCACCAGATCTTCATAACGCGCCATGACGGGCACGCCCACAGTAAAATATTAAACAGTAAAAAGGCGAATACAAACCCCCGAGGGTTTAACCAAGAACCAACAGACCCAGCAAAAAACAAACGAGAAAAAACAGTGTGCTATGGTGTGGTTCGTCACCGCGCATGAATTAGTGTCAGGCTGATAAGCCTGACAGTGAACAACCCCCGACGCCCTTCACAAGATTTCCGCCATTTGCAAACCCTTGTGAGCTCCAAGAAACCTCCATCGCCTCCACCATCATCAATTTATTCTCTTTTCATAGTTACCGAAAAAGGTCAAAATTGAAAAACTAAGAACTTGTATACAAGACTTGTCATTGTTTTCGAGGTAGGATAGTTTGCTTTACTATTAACTTTGAAAATTAAAAAATTGAAAAAGAAAAAATGTTTTATGCTTAGGAATGCCTAGCTTTGTTTTGAAAGCTTAAACGAAAAAGAATTTTGTGAATTTGTATGCATCATTGTACACATTTTACTTTTGTATAACCATACCACACACATCACTACCTATTGAGTAAGAAACAACCTCTAAAAATAACATCTAATAAAATTAATTAGTAACTTTTCTTTTTAGGTTTGACACTACACCAATTAGCTTAGGCTAGGATTTCAGGGTAGATCACTTTAAACTGCCCGAAATCGTGTTATTGCTCAACAATCGTAGTGAGACAATCTTTTAGGAAAATCCACTTATATCAAAGGATCCTGGGAATGATCCACTTAAACCAGAGTTAAGCACGAGGTCGTGTGAGATTGGAACTGTTGGGGATACCCCCTCACTTTCTTTTCGAGCATACACCAGAGCTGATTCGCGTATGGGGGTCCACTAGTACTTCAAGTACTCTTGGATTTCAGGCTTTGATACCCTGCTTATGCGTATTGGCTAGACTGGCGACTGCCCCCCCAAGTATTTTCGTAATTGTGGTGTCCTTAGTATCTTAACCTTAGGGCTCTTCACAGGTATAGTGGAAGGCTATTTCCACTGCACCTAGGACAGACGCGGAAGGTAACCCTTTACAGTAATCCCAGGAGGGCGGTTTGGTGATTCAAACACTTGCAGCTAGAGGACCTGCATTGGACATCGTGTAACTGACCTTCGATATTCTATTGGTTTGTTCTGGGCCCTTATCATCCCAGACTGACTTCTGAGAGTATTAAATTTGTTTGCGTGGTTTTGATCACTTTAGGACATTTTTTAGTGGTATGTTGTTTGCTCCCTAGTCGATTAGTGGCCACTAGGTTTTCACACTTAGTTTGTTTTTGATATAATGGAGGACCAACCTCTTCGTAGGTCACGAAGGTTTCAAAACCTTCCACCACACACTGTGGAGCCTCCATCGCCACCTCGACGCTGGAGGACTGATTCCCATGGTTCATACGAACTTACGGGCGTAACAAAACCACCTAGAGAACCACATATCAGAATTCAGGATCAACATGTCTTTGATACTGTTGAGGTTGAGGATTTAACTTCTCAAGATTTTAGTACACCTTACAACCCTCCTTTGACTGGACCCCAAGACCCATTACTTGTAACTGTAGACTCTCTAGGTCAACCGGATTTTAGTGTGTACCGGTTTACCCTTGGTTATTTCATGGCTAGTTCTGGAGATGAGACCGGAGTTCCCCAAACTCCTACTGCTGCTATGGTTTCGAGATATCTATCTCATTCTTTTGCAAGCACATCGGTACCTAGCTCGTTGCAGTCTGCCTCTACTTCGAGCCCTTCTTTTAGTTTCAACACTGGTTCCATAACGATGTCTATCTCTCAATCTTCAACATCACCTACTCCTTTTGGTTCCACGGGTGGATCTTCAAATATCCCTTTTTCAGGGATACCTTCAATATCGTTTACTTTGTCTCCTTTCATCTTCAAATATCCCTTTTACCGTTTTCACCTTCTCTTTTTATGTATTTCAGTTTTTGTTGAAATTTGTACATTAGGGTACCACTAGGTGGAACAAAGTCACTTCACCATTGCCTTACCTTATCAAAACAATTTGGGTGGGACAGCCAGAACTGTTCAAAATGAAAGGGTATCCTCAAGTGCTCCCCAACTCTTCCCCATATCAGGCTTATTGGCCAGTGGTGCGATCCTACTGCTGGTAAGACCAAGGCTAACATCTCTCCCCCTCCCATCAAAATGGATTCTAAGACCAAGAACTGATCCAACCTAGAAGTAATCTGCCTCCCTCTAGTACGTTTATTGTTCCTAGTGTAGAGGTTATTTGACGTTCTTACATCCACTAATTGCATGTTTTCTAGGAGAGGGCGGATTCCACGGTGAGATCTCGCGGTGGAGCTAGGGTTTCTCCCATTTAGCGTTTTTGGCTAGGCTGTTGTTGTCAAAAAAGCACCCTGTCATGCTGGGTCCCCAGCAGCTGGTTGGTGGGACGCCCCAGGACGGATCCCCTGACGGGATGTCTCACCCTGAGCAAGAGAAAAACACGAGCTCTGCAGACAGCAAGGAAATCGGGGGATCTCAGCGGCTAGCTCTGGGGGGATGCCTACCCAAATCAAATTTGATTCCGGCGGTCAAAGTACGGGCTGAGAAGGTGAGAGAACGGGTGGAGAAGTGGAAGGAAACAACCCTGACTGGTAAGTTCATTGGCATCTGGCCTAAAGAACGGGATCTTATCAAAGGGATCAAGCAAACCTGGAATCCAAGAGGCCAATATGACCTTCATCTAGGTGCCAAGGGTTTCTTCACCATCATTTTTTTCAATTTGGAAGATCGGGATAGAGTGTTAGAAGGAGGGCCTTATTTCTTCTTTTCTGTTGGGTTATCTCTCAAACCTTGGAAAGAGAGATTTAACCCAGATACAGAGGCGGTTAAGATGGCACCAGTATGGATCAGGCTCTATGCTTTGCCATGTGAGTTATGGGACCTGGAAATCCTTCAGGACATTGGTAATACCCTTGGGGAATTTGTAAAAGTGGCAGATCAAACCCATCAGCTAAGGTATACTGACTGTGCCCGTATATACGTTTACATGGACCTATCAAATGAGCTACCTGAGGAAATCACTCTAAACTACAAAGATGAAGAATGGGTTCAGATGCTGGACTATGAGCAGCTTCCATTTAGGTGTAGATCTTGTCACGAATATGGGAATTTTAGCAGGAATTGTCCTCATGGATCTCCTATGGTTCCTACCTCAGTTGCGGATCCAAATGGGAGCAAGGACAAGGAAGGCTTTACCCAGGTGAAGAGCAGAAGAAGATCTAAACCAGGGGAAGCACAGAAGAAAGGAAAAATTAAATTGGAGAATGGTAAGTATAGCCTAAATCACAGAAGAAGATCTAAACCAGGGGAATCACAGAAGAAAGGAAAAAATAAATTGGAGAATGGTAAGTATAGCCTAAATCCCTTCCAGATTTTGGAAGAAGTGGATGAGAATAGTGAAGAAAGGCAGAAAGGAAGCGATGATTTGGCTATAGGGACGAGTGAGGTAGACAGTAGACATAGGGAGAAGGAATATCAGGTTGCAAAGCAAGGGGAGGATCCGCACATTCCCACCACGATACACCCCATAGAGGAATTCCCGGTGGTTATGGAGGATGATGGGGAAGAGGAGGTTGAGTTAGGGGATCTGGATCTAGATGCGATTGAAAAGGAATGTGAGAAGAAGGGGAAGGGTTATGTCCCCCAGACAAAAGATTGAACTCCTCCACGAAGCTATCATCAAATCCAAGGCGTCTCAAAAATTGGGCATTAGGGTGGATGCCCAATCAGGGTTTAAACGCAAATCATCCACCGAAAAATTGAAGAAAGGCAAGAAATCAAACAAGCAGCGTATTGCAGAAGTCGGGGTTAAGCTTATCGAATTAGGGTTGTACCCTACGATTAGGGCAGCACTTTCAGATGTCTCTAAAGTTTCTCAATGAAGATCGTGACATGGAATATCAGGGGGTGTAATCACCCCAGGAAAATCAAGACGCTGTCAAGAAAAGTGAAGCAGGAGAGACCGGATGTACTATTCTTATAGGAAACCAAATGCTCTATGGAAGTCCTGGTGAGAAATTCCCAAAAGGTATGGAAGGGTGCAGGAGTCATGGCAATAGATGCCATTGGTATGGCAGGAGGCATTGCCATTCTATGGAACCCCAGATCTATCTTATTATCCAACTGGCGTGCCAACAAATTTTCCCTTATGTGTGACTTCCAAATCATGGATTCTGCACTTAAGGGCTCTCTGGTCAATATCTATGGCCCTAGCATAGCCCCATTAAAAGACGCTTTCCTTCATTTCCTGTCTCGGTTATCCCTTCAGGTTTTGGAAGGCTCCTGGATTCTAGGTGGGGACTTTAACTTGATTTCCTCCCTGGAGGAGAAGAAAGGTGGACACAGAACCTTGGATAGATTCCAAGAAATATTTTGGGACATTCTCTCCCGCAATCATTTGGTTGACATTGAGACCGGGAATGGCTGGTTCACTTGGAATAATAAACGTGGAGGGCCCCATCTTGTCGCCTCTAGGTTGGACAGATTTACGACAACGAAGGATATTGCATGTGAGATGGGTGAAGTCAATTCCTGTGTACTCCCCACTGCTAGCTCTGATCATTGGCCTGTTTCTCTCTCCTGGGATCTTTCTTCTAATAATTGTCCCAAGCCCTTCCGGTTTGAGCAGTTTTGGATGGACCACAATGATTTTAAGGGCCTGGTGGAGAAATGGTGGGAGGATAGCATCCCACAGGAAGGTTCAAAGATGTACCGGTTTCAGCAGAAACTAAAAATGCTTAAATCCAAGATCCGAACTTGGAATAAGGAAGATTTTGGGAATATATTTGAGGATAAAAAGAAGCTAATTTTGGATCTTGAATCGATCTAGAAACAGGGGATGGAAGGTGGATGGAGTGATGAGCTTAGGGAATGAGAACACAATCTTTTGGCGGACCTTGATGCTCAAGAACGGCAAGAAGAAACTTATTGGAAGCAAAAGTCCAGAATTCAGTGGCTGCAGGAAGGTGATAGAAACACCAAGTTTTTCCACAACCTTGTGATTCAGAATAGACACAGATCTAAAATCTTCAAAATTATGAAGTCAGGTGGTGATATTGCTGAATCTAGGGAAGATATAGAAGAGGAACTTGTTCAACATTTTGCGTCTGTATTGAAGGAAGATAAGCCTGATCAAAGTCCGGAAATTGCTCAGATTACTTCTCTCATCCCTCGCATTGTATCTCCTGAACAAAATGAGATGCTAAATAAGGCCATCTCCATGCAAGAGGTTGAGGAAGCAGTGCACCAAATGGATCTGGGTAAGGCTCCAGGCCCGGATGGCTTCACCTCCAATTTCTTCTTCCATTTTGGGGATATGATTAAGGAGGAAGTGCACCAGTTGGTGGAGGAATCTCGTTGTTGTGGTGGAGTTCTCCGTGCTTTCAACGCTACCTTTCTTTCCTTAATTCACAAGGAGGAAGGGGCAGACTCCCCTGGTAAGTTTAGACCTATCGCCTTATGTAATGTAATCTACAAAATTATTTCAAAAGTCATAGCCAACAGATTGAAACCCCTGCTCCCCTCCCTTATCTCCCTTGAGCAGTCTGGTTTTGTTGAGGGAAGGAAAATTGTGGATGGGATCATTCTGGTTCATGAGACTTTGCATTCCCTCAAGGTTTTGAAGAAAACCTGGGATGATGGTGAAGCTAGATATTGCAAAAGCATATGATAAATTAAGCTGGCAATACATGAGGGAAATCTTGGTTGCTTTTGGCTTTGACTTGGTTTGGGTTCATTGGATCATGAGTTTAGCCTCTTCCCCCTTTTTCTCTATTCTCCTCAATGGGTCCCCTACTAAGCTTCTGCATGCCTCTCGGGGCATTAGACAAGGTGATCCTTTATCTCCATTTCTTTTTATCATTATGGCGGAGGGTCTCAGTAGACTTTTGAATCATCAAGTGGCTATTGGTGGTATTAAAGGGCTCAGACTTCATGCGGGGATGGATAGATAGACTCACCAACAGTTTGTAGATGACACCATGTTAATGGGGCACCCTTCAGTCCAAGAGGCTAGAGCTTTCAAGAATTGTTTGGATTTATTCGCCAAAGCTTCTGGTTTGGAAGTCAACCCTCGCAGGTCCCAGGTTTTCTTTCTTAACACCCCGAGGGTTACTCAACTCAATATCATCAGGATCTTTGGCTTCTCACTGGGCTCCTTCCCATCAAAATATTTAGGGGATCCCTTGGCAGTGGGCTTGATTCGCTCGAAATCCTGGAAAGAGTTGCTGGATAGAATGAAAAAGAAGCTAGCAAGTTGGACTGTTCGTCCCCTGAACTTCCCTAGCAGACTTACCTTAGTCAAGTCAGTTCTCCAAGCTATGTCGGTCTACCTGTTTTCCATGCTTTCTGCTCCTAAGACAGTTTTAAAGGCTATTCGTGGTATCCAAAGATCCTTCCTTTAGCGCTGCAGGGAGTCAAAGGGAAAATTTTCTTTGGCAGGATGGGATAAGATTTGCAAACCAAAGAAAAATGGAGGATTAGGCCTCAGAGATCTGGAAGTTCTAAGTGAAGTATATGGAGCCAAAATCTGGTGGCGGTGGTGTACCCAATAGGGGGAGCCTTGGGCTAAACTATGGCACATCAAATATGCAAGGGATAGAGAGATCGGGAAACTGGTCAGATTTAATGAAGTTCATCAGGGTTCTCACATTTGGGCTAAAGCCTTTGCATCAAGAAGTCTTGTTCAGGATCACTGCTTTTGGGAAGTCCATAATGGGAGGGAAGCAAACTTTTGGGAGGACTCATGGAATCAGCTCCGTATTTTGGGGTTGGACCCTCGGTGGCAGCTAATGAAGGAAACAACACTTGCTCTTGGCAAATCGAAAGTTTACCACTATTGGAACCATTCAGTTATGAAATGGCATAGGGTCTGGCACAAGGCGGGGGACTGGGACGTCTCATCAGATGAGGCTACCTTAGATGCTTTTGACTTCATGATGAGGGACAGGTTTATTTGGCACAGTGATTCTATGGATAAACTTCGGTGGGGTCATTCTCCCAAAGGTACTTTTAGTGTCCAAGAAGCCTACGATTTACATATCCAGGAAGAGGAGGAACCAAGGAAAGTCTGGGGAAAAGTCTGGAAAATGAGAAAATGGCCAAAAGTGGTTGTTTTTTGCTAGCTAGTGGTATGGAAGCGGATCCTCACAAGTGAAAACTTGAGGAAAAAGGGGATCTGTGGCCCTTCTAGATGTCCTCTATGCATGCAGGCCGAGGAAAGCAGTGGTCACTTGCTTGATTCCTGCCAATTTGTGTCCACAATCTGGGACAGGGGAACTACAATATTTCACAGATGCTATCGAGTGAGAGGTCATCCTGATTTGTCCCTGGAAGCCTGGGACCTTAAGGCCTTTTCTAATCCTATTATCAGTATGTTATGGCAAATTTTTCCAGGTATGGTTTTATGGGCCCTATGGAAAGAAAGGAATGATCGAATCTTTAGAGACCGACCCAACAAGGAGGACATTGTTTGGTCAAAACTAGCAAGGAACATGTTGGAGACCATTCGCAATCAACAATGGACGGACAAAGATAAAGAGTTGTCTTCGGTGGATCTTTGAATTGCTGAGGGGTGGGGTCTAAAGCGTGCTGATCTGGATGGCCTACGCAGGAAAAGCCTGATTCACCAGCCGAATTTGCAGTCTCGGTGGTCTCCTCCACCATTTCTGTGTTACAAGATTAACTTTGATGGTGCATCTCGAGGCAACCCAGGTGCAGCATGTTTCGGGGGTGTCTGTCAGGACTGGACTGGAAAGATACTGAAGGAGGTTTCATGGCTTCCTCTGGTTCTTGAAGGAGATTCACTTATTATTGTCAATATGGCTAGGAAAATGTCTTTTGGACAAACTCCAGAGAAAGTATCATCCAGTTGGCGTCTCCTGGCCAAGCTGGAATGCCTCTGTACCCTCCTTTTCAATCAACCAGTTGTCTCATTTTGCCACGTAAAAAGGGTGGCTAAAAAAGTGGCGGACCACCTTGCCAACCACAGAATTTAAGCTGGCTCTCCGCTTAGGATTTGTGATCCTGCTAACTCCTCTATGGACGAATGGAGCTAGACGTGCTGCCATCTGGTAACCAACGATTTCATGGGGTCGGGCCTTGTGACGTCTGGAGACATGACACCATCCCATCTTGGTGCTGGTGAAGTGGAGTGCATCAGGCGGGAACCCCGTGTCGGGCTACCTCAGCCTCAGACGCATTCTCAGTATTAATTGCCTAATCAATGTTTGTTATGAGGTGGTACTTCCCTGTGAGGGTTATTTACGATGATGGGATTAGTAAGTCCTGCGGCACATCTCAAATATGTCCTTCACATCGCTCTACGATTCTGTCGGACTATTGGATGATGACGCTCTGGTACATCCTCGAGTTCTCTAATCATTTCTTGGGTATTGACATAATGCGCTATTCTCTTATAAACATTCCTGTTGGGACCTGCTCTACCCCCGATTCCTTATTCTGCTGGTGGGTTTTACGTTGTGGTGTCTATGGGGTTGAGCACATTGGGAGATCTTTTGGTTTTACAGTTAGGGGTTGGGTTGTGTTCCTTCTTTGCCGAACTATTATGTCTCCCAAAAGGAAATCCCCCGCTGAAGAGGAAGGTGGTTCGTCCAGGGTTGTGGGTTCTCAGTCTGGAAGGACAACCCGCGCTTCTGCTCGGATGCGCCTGCGTGAGGAGGCTGAATTCCACCGTAAACGTATTCCCCGGTCTATTCAGGAGGAGATTGGGGGGATGGAGAAGGGTTTATGGGAGGAGGTCATGGAATTATCTGTGGATGAAATTCGTCGGGATACAGAGGATTGGATTCTCGACCCGGGAACGACTATTGGCCGTGCGTCGCTCTATGACCGGATGCTCATGAATTACTGGGTTACCAAAAATTTGATGGCCAACATCCTTATGGACTCTGTCAACAAGCGGCAAGGGGATGAAGAACCAGTTCGCTCATGGAAGATGCACAATCTCGACAACAGAGTGATGCATTCTAAAGTGGATGCCATGGCCAAAAAGATGGACCTCACTTTTGTTATTCAGGGTGGGAGCAGTGGAGACGGGGGCGGCAGCAGCCATGATGGAACTTCTCGGAGACATGAGGGGGCCTCGGAAGCAGCTCAGTCCCAACCAACCAATACCACCCCTAGCCCTGTTGTTGTTGAACGATGCCTGGAAATTATCACCCTTGATTAAGGTGCAGTGCTTTGAATTTTGGTTTTGTGGTTCGTCCGCCATGGAGGCCATAATAGCGTTTAGTTTTACTCAGTCTTTTGCATTTCTGCTATATTGTTATTTGGAGTCTGTGTCAAAACAATGTTTCTTATTATTTCAGATATGTTTCTCTCCTGTTTGGCCTCTAGGCCGGGAGTTTTTGACTGCTCAAGTCGATATTATGGACTGGAAGAGGGGATTCTGTTTGACCTCTGTTGGTCGGGGTCACCTCTGTCAAGGCTGCATAGTTCTGTAACTGTCATGAACTTGTAATATATAGCTTTTTATTTAAAAATAAAAATACAAAATTGCATGTTTTCTATAATTTCCCCAAATCTGAGATTTGAATTATTTAAAATCCTCTACCCACCCTTTTTTTCCTTTAAACTCTTGATTAGGTTGAAGTCACCTCCTATAATCCAATGTCTCTGCCCCACCCACCTACTCAAGCGTTCCATTGAGTTTAAAAAAATTTCCTTTAGGGAGGATTGATATGGGCCATAGAAATTTGATATTATTCCTCTTATATTCATCCCTATCACATGGAATTATGCTGAAACAATATGCATGTGGCTAGAAATTTTGACATACTTACCTCTTGGGGATTCCACCAAATCACTAGACCTCCATCTGCCCTAGCCGTGTCAATGACTAACATTTCACTACCTCTTGAGATCTTCATTCCCATTGCTATGGGATCGCCTTCCTAACACTTTGCTTCTTGTATCTTCATCATTGTTGGTTTCTCATTCTCAATCTTCCTCTTTCTAATTCTTCTCTTTCTAAGGCTATTCAAGCCCCCGATGTGCCATGAAATAATTTTCATTTTAGGGATTTGGAAATGGCTTGGAATGCCTCTTTGATGGTAGGGTATTGACCCGATGCCACCAATTTCTCCCCCACCTCCTTAATCCTTTGGCTATTGGTTCTTCTTCCTCTTTTTTCTCCGATACTTTTCCTATTTCCATCATTTTATTTGAGGGATTCCTATACCATTCCCAGGTTCTTTAAGGGAGTAGTCTTAAGGATTTCCTCTCTCAGTAGATGCACTTGTTGGGAAGGAATGTAGCCTATTTCCATATTGGAGCATGCATTCTCTATTCCATTCAGATCTAAATCCCCTATCTCCATATCTTCATTCCCCTCAACCTGCATGTCGATATCCTCACTCTCTTCTCAATCCTTTAAGACTTCCGTTGTTCCTTCCTCTCCTTTTTCTTGCTCATTTTTTCCCTTTACCTTCCTTTTCCCTAGAAACCTGGGTATTCTGTAGATCTTGATTTAAAGTCTTGAATCTATTAAATATTTTCCGTTTCTTGTGGACCTTTGGTCCCGATCCTCTTTTTGCATGTCTTTTCCTACTATTGACCTTCATAAATGCTTCAACATCCCTCTCTTCCTGGTTCTTTGTTGACATCATAGGCGAGTTCAGGGGACAATATCTGAAGAGATGTCCAGGTTCGTGAGACCTTCTGCATCTGAAAGGAACATTTTCATAATTTAGAGGTTGTATCCATTCCTCATCCTCCCAGGATAGATTGATCACCTCCGGAAGTTATTTATATAGGTCCATATAGATGCATATCCTCACATAGGACGTGTACCTCACCATCTTGGTTTTCTCTGAAGCTTTTACAAAGGATCCTATCGCATTCCCCATATCCTCCAATATCTCTTCCCTCCAGTATTCCTCTAGGAAGGAATAGAGACGAATCTAGATCGGTGCCACTGTTAAATCCTTTGTATCTTGATTAAAGCGTTCCTTCCATGGTCTTAGGAATAACCCTGCTAAGTTAAAGAAATATGGCCCTCCATCCATAATCTTATTTCAGTCCTCCAAATTAAAGAAAATGACTGTAAAAAATCCTTTTGCTCCCAATTGTAGTTTATAATTCCCTTTGGGTTTCCACGTCCCATTAATCCACCAAGTTAAAGCCTTTTCAGATGGCCAGATACCTACAAATTTACTTATCATTGCATGGTCCTTCATATATTGAATGTGAGATCTGAGACTTTCAGATTTAATCTACAAGGATGGGATCGTTGCGGTTTTAGGCATGCATTTCCTTGGTCTCCTAACTTCTCTTTTTTTCATATGTTGATCCTTAAGGCCACTCAATCCTTCTCCTCCCATTCCAAAAGAGGTATCCATCTTTGTATCATCCTGAACCCCTTTGCCTTTGCTTTGATGGGTGGTGTCCCAAACCCCCCCTCCCCGTCGACTCACCCATGTTGATTTCCAAGCTACAAAGTGATCTGAGAAACCATGCTACTATTGCCTACACCTTCAAGCTGTAAATTGCCCTAAACCCTACTCAGCGCGTCCCCCCTCCTTGGCCTCCATCACCCCTCTTTGTCTTCCCATAATTAATGAACCCAATTAATGAATGCATCAATATATGAATTCAAATATCACATGTGGGGATCTCAAATCAATACATACTTGTGGGGAACACTTGAGGTCCAAATCAAATTCTACCTATTCTCTTCTATTTCACGTATTCGAAATAAGGGAAAATTTATTATAGTTGAAGCCTCTTGCATCCTAGGGAATAAAAATTAAATCTGAAATCAAATCATACAAAAATCCTAGGAAAAAGTCATGGGTTAAATTATGATTTACAATATTTCAATTTAGTATAAATTTTGCTTGCATCTTTTACAATTTTAGCTTGTTGTCATTTTAATTCCGAATCTGATTTTTAAACGAGTAATTTATTTTCATGTTGAGATCTAAGACTTAAAATCAATAATAACTAAAATCTAAAATAGAATGTATTGTTGGAAATAATTTCGACTCATCATTATAACCTGTTAGAGGCACGTACTTTAATTCCTAGGAAAAAATTAACTCAATTGTTCGAAAAGCTCATTTTTATCCATCTAAAACCTTAGTACAACCTTCTATTTTTGTTGCCCACCTTCTTATTTAGTCACTAAAACATATAAGTATCTTGTCATTCATTTCAAATCCTCCTGTCTACTTCTTTCCTTGCTTGAGGGGTTATTTTAAAGGATTAATATCAAACCTCCTTAGCATTACCCCAAGGTGCCACATTTTTCTCCTTTGCTAATCTATAAGGCTCTTTGTATCCTACAAACCAATCTTGTAAGTACCGTGGGAGAGTTGGTTTTTACTAGCAAGTACCTGTAAAAGATTAACTAGGGCCACCTCCCATGGTTAGTCCAAATCTACCTCGATGGATCTGGGAGACCTAAAGAGAGAGGACCTTACCCATGCGACACTTAGGGGTATTGTCCTAAGGTTCCACTAGTTTAGCAATTGTTTAATCCTTGCAATAATAAGATTGTTAGATTGTTTAATGACAACATCTTTGGCGCCATTTCCAGGGAGAAAGGAGTTCCTCGGTTTATTTCAACAAAAAATCTCGATGAAGACTTTCATTCCTTCACTTGGGCAATTCACAACACAAATCCACTGGTGACCGATCCCATCATACCCATAACCTATGGAGTTCGTCAATTTGTTTGATTGTTTTCATTTGAGCTCCTAAAAAATTCAACTCCCACCGACACTCATGGTTGGTGGTAATGAACAAAACCAGCTAAGGGCATTTGGTAGAAAATGGGTTTCTTCCTTTGACTTATTTGAAATTATTGGATACTCTAACGAAGTCCCCAGTAAGACACATGAAAGGTTTCCTAGATTCAGTGGAGACAACAGGATATTTTTTGAAAAGCGTCATAACCTCTTTTGGAAATTTATTAGTGAGTTACATATAACCATGAGGATGTATGCATGAAATTATTGGTTGCATCATTAGATTGAAGTACCCATGGATGGCTTACAAAATTAGGAACCAATAACATTTTTGGGTATGGCATGTTTGAGTATAAATTCCTAGAAGAGTTGTAAACTAATTCTATTGACAAGAACTTCTTGAACTAACTATGTGAAATATGAAAGAAATACAATGAGATGGTTCAAGAGTTCAATCAAAGATTTGACAAAATCCCGGAAAGAATCCTAAATGACATCATACCTAGAGATCACGTCATCCTAATATATTATCTAGATGCTTATAAGGGAAACTTTGGACTCATGTTGAAGGAGAAGATCCCTGTCAACCTCCAATTTGGGTAATCCTAACTATGATTCAACCATTGACCTTGAGAATAAGGAGGAAGAGTGGGTTAAAAAAAAACGAGTCTCTTGATGGGATCCATGATTATTCTTTAGATGATTCTTTGGCAGAAGCATCCACAGTTTAAGATTCCATTTGTAAATCCATCAAAGTAACCTTGGAAAAGCAATTCTCTCATCATTGTGTAATTAACAATCAACCTAGCCAAGGGCAAATTTCCTTAGGGAACACCCCAGAGTCGAATCATTGGAAATCCTTATGAAATTCTAACTCTTGTTCAATTCTCGATTAGGAAACCTTGGACAAGGGTATGATTGTTCTTAATCCATTCGAGTCCCATGTTTTGGCTGGTGACTTATCTTCTTATTTGTGGCATATTTTTTAAACCAATACCTGTCACAACTTCCAAACACAAATCCTTTCATCTCTAAATAAGTCCATTGTAAATGATATGGGACAGGATATGTTTTCCCATCTCACCCTCCCATCCCAAGATTTGGAATCTATCTCTACTATTTCATTCTCAAATCGAGTTTCTACAATCAAACCTTTCAATGATGTGCTCCACGAATGCTAAGGAATCAATAGCAAAATGTCACATCCCCTTCATTCACCATCCTTAATGAATAATTATTATCAATTAATCAATCTCATTGACCTTTGGATGGAACAATTCTACAAAGATTAGTTTTAACCTTGGCATGATCTCATCTTACATCAATATGATCTTTTGTCAATTTTCAAGCAACAAGTTAAGATAATCCCAATTTTCACTTTCTGAATCTCTAATCTATCCTTGAATTGTTCTACCATCAATAATAAAGTAAAAGCAATTGATCCATTTAGCGAATGCTTACATTAGATCTTTGATTTCACCTAGCATTGTCTTTTACTTGTTGGCTTAGGAGTAGGTAAAATGAATAAGTCCAGTGTTGAACAATAGAGTTTCTAGCTTATATTTAGACATTTTTTTATCATTTTATTTCCATGTTATCTATATTAGATTTCATTGCTACATTGAGTTAGGAATTTTTGAGCACTTTATTTCCTTTACAATAATTTTATTACATATCTAACTCCAAGTACTTATGACCGATCTGGGAGAATGGTATATTTTGTTATCGTGGGTGTTTTGTTGTTGATTTTTGCTATGGACCAGAGATTCTATGGTTCTCAAGCACTCTCTCCCTAAGAGTACTTGTCCCCCATGAAGCCAGATGTTATACCAGATTGTATATGGGGATGATTTACCCTCATCTTTGTTGAGCATATCATGGCCATAGTAGAGTTGATATTTAGAGTAGAGATGGTGATGATTATTGAGATGTCATATGTTGGTTACCATATGTTACCTTGTGATAATACCATCCCAATATATTTCAATGCCATTTGCATGCCTTGAGGATCTTTTATTATGGATATATGGTCTATAGTGATGAGTGTACTAGTTGTTACTCATGTTACGCTTGTGATTTTGATAAGCATGGTTGGGAGGAATGTTGTGTAGATTAGTGCATAGAAGTTGTTATTGTTTTATGAAAATACCATTGACTTACATCTCAAGATTATTAAAGGGACCGTAAATATCCTTTGGCTCTACCTATGACCTCTCTATCTTTGTATATTGTCATCTTTATGTCATGTAACCATTGGCTTAGACTTAACAAATTGACTCTTGACTTCCCCTTTGTGATCCCTTCATCATAAAGGCCTCCCTATTTTCCCATGTTGTCTTGGCTCTCTTGTGTGAAACCTTGTTCTCTGATGGGATAGGAGGATCACTTGTAAAACTCTGGGACTGATTATCAATAAGGAGGGAAAGTTTCCATGGAGAAATGTTCTCTCCCTAGACCTAAAACAAGTTTCCCCCGATCCTTGAAATGGTTGGTGTTTGGAAGGGTAGGTACTCCTTTAATTAAGAGGTTAAGCCTGTTTTCTCTAAACAAGCATTAATGTAGCAACTTTGTTGGTCCTATGGACGGTCACTGGCAGCAGAGCTAAGGCCGTGTCATAACCAATGCCATAAGTCATCTAGGGTCGGTACCTTTCAATCATTTTCTAACTAGAGGGTAAGAAAAAGAAAAGAGAAAAGAGAAAAGGAAAGAATATCAAAAGAAAAGGGAAAAGTGTAAAACAAGAAAAATCCAAAAGAAAAAAGCAAAAGAAAAGTGAAAAGAAAAGAAAAACGCAAAAGATAAATAAAGGGGGGCTTGCTCAGATTGAAAGGAATATCATATGCTTACACCCCATCCATTTGTGAGACACATTCCATAGTTTTTGGCACAGTTTGGATTGGTATGGGATAGTAAAGCATCATGGAACTCATCCAAGGTAACTCCTAAGTGATTTCACCAAGATCAAATTAATAGGTGTTTAATAATCAAACTTCCTAAGGTTTAATTTAAAATTTTCTTAAGTTAAAATTAAGTGGCAAGGGGAAATTATATTGGACAAATATTGAAGTTGGTCCTTCTCAATAGTGTTAAGGATGGCTACTTAACATTTTGGGATGATTTTTCACTCTGTTTGGGCCCCAGCTGATGGATATTTTTAAGAGGGCATATTTTCCAAAGGAGGATGATTTTGAGCATGATAGATCTTCTCATATGGCCCATTAAATTCAAAAAACCAACAAGGGAGTATACATTAGCATTCAACAACATTTTCATGTGTTAATTCGACATTTTGGGCCCTCTAGTGATCCATCCCAGCAAATGCACCCCACCTTGAGGGAAACTTGGGCATTTTGTAATTGTAAATATGTAATGAAATTTAAGAAATAATCCCAACCATTGATTGGCCTATTTTAACTTCTAATCTTAGCCTTCCATCCTTATGGATTAGGTATCTTGCTCTCTTCTAGTTTATAAAAGAGATGAGCTACATTTTGTAAATGGACTTTTGGAGCATTTGCTACAACAATACATATAAATCTTTCTCTATAGATTTTCTTGGTGAATCTAATGTTGTGGCTTTTGATTCTGTTTCTTGCTTTCCTCCTTGAACGAGTATATGGTAGTAGATTGATTTGAGGTAATATCCATTTTATTTTCATGCGTAAGATTGAATCTCTCAATAGTCAAGTGCACCTTGGGGTTTCTTGGTGAAAAAATTATTTATGAAATTATCTTTGCAATCTTGCTATTATTTTGTGGGTTTGTTTCTAGCTATTTACACATTTGCTTCCATGCTTGTCTGTTGGTTTATATGTTGGGTTTGTGATTTCAAAATGATTCACATTCATTATGTTTATTCTTGTCTTGCGGGTTGGAATAAAACTGGGAAAAGAAGGGTACTTCATCTCAATCACTTGGAGATATTGCTCACAAATCTCTCTACAAGCTAAGCTACCATTTACAAATTCATTTCTAGGAAGGGTGATCCAACTCCATTGCCCAACTAGGGAACCAGATCTGTCATTCTATTTGTTTGTGGTTGTTGTCCTCTATTAGCCAATTTGACTTCTACTTGTTCTCTTCCATTTCATACATTTGAAACAAGTGAAATTTATTATCGTTGAAACCTCTTGCATCCTAGGGAATAAATTTTAAATCTGAAATCAAAATCATACAAAAATCCTTAGGAAAAATGCACCGGTTAAATTTTGATTTACAATATTTCAATGTACTAGAAATTTCACTTGCTTCGCAGCTTTAGCTTGTTGTCATTTTGATTATGAATCTGATTTTTAAACCAGCAAGCTATTTTCATGTTGAGATATACGTTAAGAACAAACCAACATCTCAAACACACTTAAAACTTTCAAATATAAGCCTTAAAATCAATAATAACTAAAATTTAAAATAGAATCTATTACTGGAAATCATTTAGACTCAACATTATAACCTATTAGTGACCTAGACTTTAATTCCTAGGCAAAATTTTAACTTGTCTGTCTGGAAAACTCATTTCATCCATCTAAAACCACTACAAGGAAAACACCATGTAGCAGAGGTTTTTGCGAAGGTTGCTAGTGCTACAAGATTGGACAAAATCATCAAAAAAATCTCCACTACAACCTTTGCCATTGATACTGGATGGTTTGGCAAAGGTTTTTACGGAAATTTATTATAACTAAAAAAAACTTAATGGTCGAAGGTTATAACGAAAGATTTTTTCTGGTACGCTTTTATCAATAAGACGCATTGGTGCATATATAATTTTAATCGTACCAATGCATTTTAATGATAAGAAAAAACTAGTGCATACTATAATTTTGATACCATCAGTGCTTTATAACTTAATACGCATTGGTGCTTTATAAGTAAAATCACACCAGTGCTTATTACATTTTGTAACGCATCGGCGCTGATAGGAAATAAAAACACATTGGTGAAGTTGATGGCAACATTAACGATCATTGCATTTTTCAACATTACTACGTGGTTTCAATATATTGTTGCCCATGTGCTATTTGATCATAAAATCACCGAGGCGTACAATTAATAAAAAAGCATTGATGCATATACTTAATATATTGTTGTACCAATGCTATTTTATAGTAAAAGCACAAGTACGTACACTTAATAATAAAAGGCACCGAAGTGACATGAACATAAAAGCACTGGTACATCAAATAATTAAAATGCACATGTGTGGAAAATTTTGTGACCACCATTTACACGGTGCATGTGTAACGATTGTAAGCATTCGTGCACTTCAAACGATTAAACGCATTGGTGATCATTTGCTTTTTTATTTCCATTATTCATCATGAAATAATTTTTATAATAGTATTCATATTTGAATTTTAATTATTGTGTTTCGATATGATGTTTGCATTAATTTGTTATACCATCAAATTTCACATATATTCATTGTAATATTTAATCATCAATGTAACATTTCCCATCGACATTGGACAATGCAATAGAAAAAGAAAATTATTTTATTATATAGGAATAAGAGGCCATTTGTCAAACAAAATGGGACAACATTAAGGTCCACGCTAATCAAAATGTTAATATGTTATTGTTACACTTATTGGTAACTCGCGGTCTTCCAATTGGGACACTATATCCAATACATTATACAAAAAGTCTGGTTTTCACGGACAATTATTTAAAAACATAAAACAACTTGCATTAACATCGAATTATATTGATCGCCATTCTTCACTCTAATTGTTGTCAATGCTCGAGTTACTTGCATGAATTGGATTATTTGGCCGAATGTTTTGTTGATTGGCTTGATTATGTTCCTCCTCTTGAGCTTCCATACACAAACATAAAAATAAAGTGTAATGAGTGTATACACATTGATGGGCATAATGCAAAAATAGATAATATACATGATTATGTAAATCGAAAAGCGTACTATAGTAAGAATTGAGTCATAAACAATACACATTCTATCAAAGCCAAGTCTCATGTCGTCTCTCAACAACTCTTATGTTGGCTCCACTCCATAATTTGTTTACTGCAAGTTTTATAGCCCATCACAAATCATAGATTTAATATAAAGATGTTGTGTTGTTCCATTAATTATAAAACAAGAGAAGTAAAACAACATAACTACTTACAAATTCCACAATTAATTTTTTATACGCCAACATATACTCACAACCCATACTTAACCCAATGTCAATCAATTCTTATGGCTCTTCTTTGTATGTTAGCACTTGTTTGAAGAAATCCAAGGATGGGTGTAAAAAAATTAAAATATAAAGATCACAACCAAATTTAAAATATTAAGTTGTAAGGAAAACACAATTACTCACAGACTTTGCTATCAACCCTTTTCTTCCTTGTCATCCTGTCTTATGTACTAAATGGATTCCATTTTGTTTTCCTTCTGCAACAAAACAACTGAATTTTTTTTTTTTTTAATAGAAACAGGGTATTTTAAATATATATATAAAAGGCTGTGCACAGCCATTCAGTACAAAATTTGAGCCATAAATCCGCTTCAAAAAGAGGTAAATTGCAGATTTTACAAGGAGTTTGTCTCTGAAATTCTTTGCTCCTAATTATCCTAAAGCTTCTATTCATCCTACTGGGGTATACCCTTACATATTGACTGCATAGCAGAATACAAAAAAACATTCAGGAATAGATATTCTTTGAAAAACCTGCAGTGTGCATTCCAAAAATTCTGAGAAGATAAACTATCTGTAATTCTGCTGCAAGAAGGAGGCAGCTTCCCTCATTCCCTGGTTAACCGACGACGCTTCCTGCATCTGGCTGCCCTGAGTTTTGCTAATGAAAACTGAGAGGTCCTCCTTTATGCTGTTGACCTTCCCCAGGATCTCGATGGTGTTTCTTTCTATGTCGTCCAGGCGGGACTCAACACAGGAAAGACGTGAGTGCATGTATTTGAAGTCCGTGATTTGTTCCTTGTTCTGGTCTACTATGGAGCAAACCGCCGAGTATGTCCTGCTCAAATAAACTTTAACTTCAGATGTAACCTGACTGAGTGTAGCTATCGCATACCTGATCCCCTCCATTGTGCTACGGTGGACACAGCAAACACAATGATCCTCTTCTGGCTGCCGGGGCTCGAAGTCTGTTGCAGAAAGGCTGAGCTGCTGAAAGCCCGGCACAAGCGAAAGGCGATTATGCTGTTCCATGTAGAGAAGGGATCATCTATGACCGCCTTGCAGCAATAAATGCTGAGGCGTGGGAGCGTTGGAGTTAGGTGGAGAGCCACCTGTCTTATTACTCTCCACATGTTGAAAAACGCGGGCGTATGAGACCATAAGCCTTACACGAGATGAGAACCTCCAATTCCAACATTTCAAATTTGAATTCCTAACTTGTTCGATGAAGTCTATGGCATGATAGTTAGGGGATGAACTTGTGGCCCAAGACATTGTTTTGAAGAAGCTGGCCTTTCCTCAATGTGACTCCAATATTGGCAAGCCTGTCTGCTGCTGAGTTAAGGCTTCTAAGGACGTGAAAAAAGAGAATGTCGATTGGGAGGGGGAGGTTTTCAATCCTTTTTCGAAGATTTTGTCTCTTTGTTCCTTTCAAGCTGTTATTTTTCATGCTATGGATAACATGCCTGGAGTCTCCAATCACTTGTAACCTTGCGATGTTTAGAGATGCGGCTAGTTCAAGTGAATAATATATCACCAACCATTCTGCTTCATTGTTAGTTTGTGCACCTAGACCCCAGGAAAAGTCTGCAACTTTTCTTCCTCCGGGATCGTAAATAATCCCCCCTGCACCTGCCTCCCCTGGGTTTCCTTTGGAAGCCCCATCAAAAAAGATTGTGTATCTTTTTTTATTTCTCCACCAATTATTGAAAGTCTGTACATCTTTCCTTATCTCCCAGTCTTGTAGCAATGGAGGCATTTTGGACTGAAGTGAACTCTCTATTATAAAGTTTTTACACCATTGATATTCATGCCAATTTAAAGCTTCTTGCTGCTGGATTTTTATCCCTTTTGCTCGCAGGGATTCTGAAGTCATGGAAATGATCTTGTTGGCTATTCTATTTTCTGACTTGGCTTTTCCCTCAAAGACTCGTTGGTTCCTTTCCAGCCATAATTGCCAGCATATATTCATCGGGAGAAGCTTTAGTATTCTGTATAAAGTTGGTTTATTCTTTCGTGCACCCTGTATGCCATTAGACCACTTTTCTATCATTTGCTGGATTTGCTTGGGCATTGAAATGGCGTTTGAGAGAGGGCCAAGGACCACGTTCCAAACTTGCTTGGCATAGCTACAATCTAAAAAGATGTGTTGGGAGTTTTCCTCTGAATTTTGACATAGATGACACCTAGAGGGCCCTTCTATTCCTCGATGCTTTAGGTTGTCAGCAGTCAATTGTATGTTATGTGCCAGAATCCAGTAGAAATAGTTTATTTTTGGAATGCTATCAGAATTCCAGACCTTCTGCCAATTTTTTTGATTTGGAGAATGATTTATGGTGAGTAAGTCATATCCAACCTTGACAGTGTATCTTCCAGCTTTCCCCCATCCTCTAACATCTTTAGTCCTGACGTTGATTGGAGCTTTCCCATGTAGTAGCTGTAGGAAAACTTTGTAATTTTCCATAAGATTCTCCGGAGGTTCTATGATTTTCCAATCTTTCCACCTTCCGTTTGACGTCCAAGTTTCCATGTCTGACAGCTTCTGTATCCCTGAATCCTGTAGCCAAATCCTTATGCTTTGGATTTCATTGATTTCTCCTAAGGGATGTTCTCCTTTGATACTGTCTTTCCAAATGTTGATTTTTTCCCCATTGCCCGGGATCCAGTACAGTTGCTCTTTTATTAGCCCAGCTGAAGCATGAATTAATCTCCATATTGATGTTCCATTCTTCTTTTTCAGGTTGTTCAAGCATCTTTGTCGGGGTCCTCTTATATATTTTTTCCTTATGGCCTCCTTCCACCACTCTCTTTTGCCAGTTATCATTCTCCAAACTAATTTTGCTCCCAAAGCCTTGCTCATTGTTGTTGGGTCTCGTATTCCCAATCCCCCTCTTTTGCGCCTTTCTTTAACTGTTTTCCAGTTAACTAAATGAAACTTCTTGCCCTGCGTTTTCCCTCCTTGCCATAAAAACTTTCTAATTTCAAGACAGATTTCATTAGTAACTGACTTTGGTGCCATTAACATAGCTCCAGCAAAGATTGGGATTGATGCAAGCACGGCTTTGATTAAAATAACTTTACTTGAAAGATTTAACCAGCGAGTCCCCCAGGAGCTTATTTTATTTTTGATTTTTTCAAGGATGGGAGTCCAAGAGGACGAGGTTGTTTTTTTGAGGGAGATAGGGATGCCCAAATACTTGAAGTGGGTCCAATCGAAGCAGGGCTTACAGTCCAAGATGATGGCTAGGTTTCTGAGTTGGGGGATGTTACAGTTCCAACCATAAACATTGCATTTTTTATTGTTTGTTTTCCCCCCAGATGCCCGCAGGAAGATGGATAAAGTAAGTTTGAATCGAGAGGCAATTATAGGAGAGGCACTGCCTAGTAAAATAGTATCATCAGCAAATTGAGCATGGTTTATTGGTTGGACATTTTTGGCGATTTCAATTCCAGGAAGAGATCCAGACTCTTGAAGCCTATTTAGAGTTCTGCTAAGGGAGTCTGCCATGATGACAAAGAGACAGGGAGAGAGGGGGTATCCTTGCCTTAGGCCACGTGACATGCGAAGGAAGGGTGATGGTCTTCCATTTATGAGGGGTGCAATCCATGGTGATCCAATGCAGGCTTTTATCCAGCTTATGAATTCTTGCTCAAATCCAAAATTCCTCATTACTGAGAAGAGAAATTCATGTTTAACCCTATCAAAAGCATTTTCCATATCAAGTTTAATGGCCATACCTGAGTCCTTCCTTTGGATGCTTGAATGGATGGCTTCTTGCACAAGCAGTATGTTATCATAAATTTGGCGACCCGCGATGAAGCCTCCTTGATTTGGAGAGATGATTCGAGGAAGATGCCTTTTAATTCTGTTGGCAATGACCTTTGTGAGAATTTTGTACGAGGAATTGCAGAGCGAGATTGGCCGATATCTTCCTAAGGTAAGAGGGTTTTTATCTTTGGGGATTAAAGCAATGAATGAGGAGTTTGTAGCTTCCCCTATTCTTTCTCTTTTCCTGGTCCAGTTTAGCATTTTGATTAGATCTTTTTTTAACCAATGCCAACATTTCCTGTAGAAGCTTATTGTAAATCCGTCTGGTCCGGGGGCTTTGTCTGGGTGGAGTGACCAGATTGTCTTTCTAGTCTCACTTTCGGTGATCTGTTCCATTAGTTTTTTGTTGTCTTCCTCTGATATGAGATTGGGGATCTCCTTGCACATATACTCCATATCTTCTTGTGACACCACTTCATTGCTATTGTAAATCATTTCAAAGTGGGCTTTTGCTTCCTTTAAAATAGGCTCTTGACCCTCTATTTTCACTCCATCCTCCTTTATGATGCTTTCGATGTTGTTTCTCCTGTATCTCTCCTTACATTGTGCATGGAAAATTTTTGTATTTCTATCCCCTGCTTTCAACCAGAGGCTCCGAGACTTTAGCCTCCATTCTTCCTCCTCTTTTATGGCTGCTCTCTGGATTTTGTCTTCTATTTCTTTTTCCTCTCTAAGCATGACTTCAGTGAATGGATTTTGATCCATTTTGAGCTGAAGATTTGCCAAGTCTTTTTGCAGATTCTCATACTCCTCCCCAGGCTTTATATAATTCATTTTGGCCCAATTTTTTAAAGTGCTTTTCACTAGTTTCAGTTTTGATTCCCAAATAAACCTTGGTGATCCGGGAATGAATTGCCTCCACACAACTTTTACCTTATCCATGCATTCCTCATTTTCGAGCCAGGCAGGGTTATACCTGAAAGGAAGGGGGCCAAGATTTTCGGGGGACGAGAAGAATAAAGATATGGGTCTATGGTCCGAAGCTGCCGAGGCAAGAATGTTCGAATTAGGAAGCTTAGAACCGGAGAGAAAGAGGTTACTTATTAAGAACCTATCAAGTCTGGCAGCAATGTGGTTTGGTCCTATTCTTTTGTTGCTCCATGTGAAGGTACCTTGCTTAGGTTTAATGTCCACAAGATTCCAGGCTCCCATCAAGTCTTCCATTCGTTCTCCATATGGATCTTTGATTTTCGATCCCCCCTTTCTTTCATCAACTGAGATGGTGGCATTGAAGTCTCCCGCTAGAATGCAAGGGAGTCCTGCTAGCTTGTGGTTTAGACCTAATAACTGATCCCAAAATTGTTCCTTCTGTCCATAGACAGTGGGGCCGTAGATATTTCCTATCCAGAGCATCCTATTGCTTGCTATTTCTTCCATTTCAACAAAATTCCAATTTCTATAAGAAAACGAGGTTTTGCTTTGATACATACCCTTTTCCCACCAGGTGATGATTCCTCCAGAAGCCCCTGAGGAGCTCACAGCTGTTCCTTCTCCACTGGGCCAGATTTGTTTCATGAGGTTGAGACTTTCCTCCTCCTGCATTTTAGTCTCCTAGATCAGAAGAATTGTGAACTTTTCCATTCTTTTTATTCTTTTTATTGCTTCTGCTTTGTGTCGTCCTCCTAATCCTCTGCAGTTCCAGGAGACTATTTTCATTATTTCTTTGATGGTTGAGGACCTGCTCTGTCCTTTCTTTCCTCCTGTGCTCCTTGCTGTTGTTTCCCATTTAAGATTATCCTTACATGCTGGTCCAGGCTGGTTTGCTTACCCGCCGCCTTTTCTCTAGCTGCTTCTTGTTCTCTTATTACTTTATTGTATCTTCTTCCTCTTTTCACCGTTGGTTCCTGCTCCTCATCTTTGCTATCTGAAGTTTCTTCCTGAAAAAGCTTTGCTTTTGCCCGTGTTATTGATCCTCCTGAGTTTATTGAAGGTTCTTTTTCTACAGCTGGAGACTGGAGTGCAGCGGTGCAAGCTTCCTCGTTTCTGGTATTATCCTGTTCCTCTTTTTCTTGGACTTGTTCTGATTGTTTCTCTTTCTCCTGATCCTCACCTTCATCTTCTATTGTCAGTACTTGGAACTTGTTTGTGTTTTCTGCGTTTTTCACTGGGGTTTTGGATACTGGATTGGTTTTGTTCCCTTTTTTTCTTGTGACTTCGTTCCATTCCCCTCCTTGGGTTTCCTCTTCTTCTAAGGTTTTCCTTTTTGGACACAATCTAGCAAAATGACCATACTCATGGCAAGCCTTGCATTTGAATGGTATTTGCTCATAGTCGACTGTTTGTCTGTGGCTCCATCCATCCATAGATAGATTTATTGCTTCTGGTATCCCCCTTTCCAGATCGACTTCTACACATATTCTTGCACAAGAAAACATTGGAGGTTTTGGCTCAGACTTATCAATGTATTTTCCCAATGAGTTCCCTATGGCTCGAAGGTCCTCGTCATTCCAGCAATGCAGTGGAAGGTGAGGTAGTTTGACCCATACTGGAACCGCAGAAGGAATATATTTCTCTGGATCGAATGAGAGATCCCATTTGTTTAGATACATTCCTCTTGGCCCCATAAAGTAGGGGCCATTCCTGAAGATTAAATCCCTGTCCTCCTTCTTTTCAAAGTAAAAAACGAAGAACCCTTTACCACATAAAATTTGTTGCACTTCCCCTTGGATTAAGGGCCTCCAGTTTTTGTTGAGCCACGTTTCTATTGAGCGGGGCGATGGCCATAAGCCTGTGAAATGCCCAACCAAACCCTTGTCTGATAGAGCCACGACCTTGCATTTTGAAGCATTCGAAGTCAGCTTTACTTCCGGAACCTCAGCTTTTTTCACAAACTTGGATTCTTTTGTGGCAGCCGCTTTAGGATTAGCTGGTAGGGAAGCCACCAACGATTTGAAACGTTCTGTTAAAAAGAGATGTGCTTCATCCGGAGCCTCCAGACCCGGATCCGGAGGTGGATCCATGTCGAGAAAGACCCTCCCTTCAGAGACCTTCTAACGCTTAGACTCTGAAACCCTAACTCTTCGACCTGCGCTTGCACTGTGGAGTTCACAAAACAACTGAAATTAATATTTAATGCTAAATTAATTAATTATATGTACATAAAAGAAAAATCAACAACTACATACATTTGAAGCACGTTATTGTTGAGATGGCTCCTCTTGCTATGCAATTATGTCCATTTCTTTGACTATCTCCTTGTACACTTTTGTGGACATCCCTACTAGCATTTTTTGGATATCACCTCGTTCATCCTTTGGGATTTTCATAATCTTCCTTCAAAATTAAAATCGCATTAAGATATTTTTATATTGATATGAAAAGTAAATATAGCATAAATAATATTAATAAAGAAATGCTTTGTAGTGGTATATACATATTCTAGAAAAACATGTTTAGTAATATTACTTTTTCAATGACTTCTTTTGTTGTTGTATGTTTTTCCTATTACAATTATGACAAGTCTCATTGACCATTGCTCTGGAAACATTTCCTGTATTTTAAATATAATCTGATTCTTAGAGTCATTGGATTGATTTTTGTACTATAAGTGGAAAGTACGTCTACACGTTCTTTCCATTATATCCATCATAGTTTAATAAAAAATTCCCCTTTTTCATTAACTTCTAGCACCACTCCTTATGAGCTAAGGACCAATTCATCACCATTTACATATTTCATAATTTTTTAATTTTCTTAGGACGACATTCCCTTCCCTCGTTGTCAGTCCCTACAGAACATTCAACATATGTGAAATAGATGGTTTGAAATATGTTAGCGAATATTCTTAAGTACAATATTATTGAAAATGCAAAGAAAAAATTCATATTGATCACTTTTTTATTCACCTTATTCATCCCTGTGCAACTTTTCCATCAAGTTTTTACGCTCTCCTGAACTTGGATTGCAAAGAATTTTATCCACTTTCCTCATGTTTTGGCTCTGCATGACACACATTAACCAATACACATTCGTTAAACTTACATATAATTCAAACATATTAATTTTATTTTGAAATTGCAAAGAACTTGCCTAGATCTCTTTTTTTGGATGTGCTCTCATCATGTTGATCAAAATTATTGTCCTTGAACTCTTATTAGACATTTTCTATCAATAAACAACCCATACCATTAAATAAATAAGCTATTAAATATATTATACAAAAAAATTACATAACTTATAGCTAAAAAAGTAGTCTGACACACCAATGCATTGTAGGAATACAAACGCCCCAGTGCATCTACTGCATATATGCACAAGAGCATACAAAATATATACACACTAATACCGAAAAATATAAAAAAAAAAGCCACAGCTTTAGCGATGCGATATCTCTATATAAAAGCACTGATGCAAATTAATATATGTATCACACCAGACAATTTGTAATTTTTTTAAAAATATGTATAGCTAAACGATGCGCTTATATGTCCAGTGCATTAATGCATTCTACTGTACTATTCACACCAAAAATAACAAAAGCATTTTTTAGAAAAAATACTAACATGGACAGGGTTTGGGATCCAATGCAATAAGTGGTCCCATTGCATCAAATGCCCAATGTCTTATATATAGAAGCACAAACCCATTAAATACAAAATTCCTAAAAAGAAAAACCCTAATTGTGAAATAGCAGAGGGAGTTAAACCCTAATGTTAAATTTTGCAGCCACATAAAATAAAAGGAAGCAACAAGAAAGCAAGGGTTCCAGCATTGAAGCTAACCATGATTTTTTATTTTTTTTTTATTTTTCAAAATTTACTCTAACTCTTAATAGGAACATAAATAAATCATGCATTTAGACCAATAGTAAGAAGTTACATACATGAAATTTCTACTATGCAAAGTTTTGTGTGACTCACCATACCTTACAAATTCCAATCTTCAAAAAACTTTGGTTGCTCCAAAGTCTTCCCTGGTAAATCTCTCTTGCAAAACTCCCCCTCATAATTTTGGAAAAATAATTAAATACTAATTAGGTTTTCTTTTATAAAATCACTTTCTCAAACAATTTTTTTGAAAAAAAAATCTTGCTCCTTTTTTCGTTGGATATTTTAGCTCATGAGAAAAATGTGTGTGCTTTTTTCACATTTTCCGTAGCGCAGTGCGCTTTGATATATAAGGGCATATTGAAATGCACTGCGTATATTTTTAATTTTTTTAAAAGCAACAAATTCAATCTAAATTTGGATTCTCAATCCGCTAAAAGTTTAAATAAGAAGGTAAGAAAGACATCACTTGGACACTTGTGCGTCGAGGAGGCATGTTTGCCACGTACACGAGAAATGAAATTTTCCAACTGTTTTCAAAAATTCCAACACCATGTACTGTGTAAGGGACGAGAGAAATCCAACAACAATGTCATGGCACCGATGGTAGGGCACGTCAAGCAGTCAACTGCAGCACTATATTTCCGCTTGGTAATTTTTATTTTATCCTATTCTAGTGCACTTGAATACAATATGCACTAGTGTGTTTGCAAGACATAAACACATCGCATATGAATTAAAAAATTTAAAATATGTTTTTCCATTGATAATTTTTTTATTTTACCTTATTCTAGTGCCTATACACTTACGCACCGGGGTGTTAGTAATATATCAACGCACCCCTAATGAATATAAATATATAAATAATTTTTTTCGTCCAATAATTTTTTTTATTTACCCTTTTTCGGTGCTCACGATGCCAATACACACCAGTGCGTTCTTTAGATATAAAAACACCGCCAATACACACTAGTGCGTTCTTTAGATATAAACACACTGGCAATTAATATAAAAATATAAGCAATCGATTTTTTTGTCCGACAATTTTTTTATTTTAACCTATTTTGATGCTCCCTATACTTAGATGCACCGGTGTGTTAGTGAGATACAAACGCACCGAACATGAATATAAAAATATAAAAAATGGTTTTTCCGCCCGATAATGTTTTTATTTTACCCTATGTCGATGCTCCGGATTACCGCATTCACCAATGCCTTTGTAAGACATAAACACACCAGCAATGAATATAAAAATATAAAATATGGTTCTTCCGACCTGCAAATATATATATTTTATTTTACCCTATTCTAGTGTGCCATATATAAATACGCATCGGTGTGTTAGTAAGGTATCAACGTGACAGAAATGAATATAAAGATATACAAATGGTTTTTTCGTCTAACAATTTTTATTTTATTTTAGCATATGTCAATGCTCACAATTACCATATGCATCGATGCATTAGTAAGAGATAAATGCACCGCCAATGAATATAAAAATATAAAAATGGTTTTTCCATCCATATTTTTTATTTTTTATTTTACCCTATTTTGGTGCTCTCGATAACAATAAGCACCGATGTGTTTATGAATTTATAATGCACCCGTTGGTGTTGTTGGGGCTGTCACGTCCATTGTAATAAATCAGAGGGGGCCCACCTGAAGGGGCCTGTTACACCTAAAATCTTCCCATCATGAGATTCAGTGTATACACCCTTGGAGTTACCTTGACTAAGTGATTGACCTGGAAGGATTTGTACCCATTTGTACTAGGTTTTGAGAGGTCGTCGCAGGTTTCACTCATGCAGCATGCGACGTCGCAGCTTGCTCTATTGCAGGGTGCGTCGATGTCAGTTAATAGATAAAAATAGCCCTTCGAGCCCCTTCTCGAAGCTTGCTGACTTGGGACCCTATCCCTGACCTCTTGGGAGAGCTGGTACTCGATTCCTAACACCTTGGAAGGATCCCTTAAGTCTCTCCTATCATATATCAACCTATCCTATCCTTACCCTATCCACTTAGTCCTATTTAAATGAAGCTCACTCCCATCCCAAGGGAGGAAGTCTATGATACTCTTATGCTGGTGAAATCAAACCCAGATCTAACACTCTAGCTTGGGGAGCATCCACTTCTCTCTAAGAGCTTTGGCATGGCTTGTCGGAAGGAGCTTGCAGCGTTAAGGCAATGGTTGTAATCCTCTTTTCTATTGTACTTCTCCACTTTTCAATACAGTTAATATAATTGCTTTCCATAAATATTGTCTCCTTGATGATGTTTAGAGTTTTCCTCCTTAACTGTTAGCTTAGATATATCATATGAGATACATGCTTCAACTTCTCATGGTTTGTTACATGCTCAACAGGGTTTAGCTACCTGCGATCTGGCAGCGATGGAGCATTGGATCAACGGAGGAGAAAGGGATCTACAAATATAAGGTAAACGATCTACTCTTTCATTTGTATTTCTATATGATCTAGGAAAGTATTTTATGTTCTGTCTTATTTGTTTTAGACTTACATTAAGCTAGGGAGATCCGGCTCGCGTCCGCTCGAGTGGATTGTCCGTTAACAGGGCCACACCCCATTCACTCTGATTACGGAGCTAACCCGATGGGGACATCAAGTGAGGCCCTTATATAACAATGTATAGCCACCTGAGGATTTGATCCCGAGACCTTTTGCTCACAAATTACAACACTCAATCACTTGAGCTAGCCCACCGGGCTATATATATATTCCTGCATTAAACGAGAAATTTTGAATTCGGTGTGTGTCTAATATGTAAGCACACCACTACGCTTTATATATGTAAAAGCACCATTTAGAAAAATCCGCTAAAACTTTTGCACACCCGCCTCCTCTAGTGACCTCCACTATAAATGGATAATTGGGATCATTTTAGAGGAGATTCCCAAAAAAACTCCACTAGAAGGTGTTTTCCTTGTAGTGAACCTTAGGAGAGCCTTCTATTTTTGTTGCCCTGGTTCTTATTTAGTCACTTTAACATTTAAGTAGCTTTCCAGTCATTTCAAATCCTTAGCTACTTATTTCCTTGCTTGAGGGTTTATTTTAAAGGATTAATCTCAAACATCATTAGCATTCCTCCAAGGTGCCACAATATTCCCCTTTCTAATCTATAAGGCACTATGTATCCTACAAATTGGTCTTGTAAGTATTGTGGGAAAGCTAGTCTTTACTAGCAAGTACCCATAAAAGCTTGACCCAGGCCACCTCCTGTGATTAGTCCAGATCTACCCTAGTGGATTAGGGAGACCTAAAGAGAAAGGACCTTACCTACATGACACATAGGGATTATCATGAGGTTTCATTGGTTTAGTAGTTGGTTAATCCTTGCAATCATAATATTGCTAGATTGTGTGACAACAATACCGGAATAAATAAAATTTGGGAAAGTAATCATAACTTTTTCTTCACACATCAAATTTTAGATATGCCAAGATATTACAAAAATAAATTCTAGACTTAGGATCAAATAAAATTTGAAGATACATCGGTTACAATGTTGGCTTATAGAATGATGGTCTAAGTAGGACTTAAGAGGTATGCCAAATCATTTTTTTCATAATTTTTTATTGAAAATCCAATTGTGTTGACTTAAAATATATTAGGCAACGGAAGTCCAATAGAATATGTTGGTAAAATCATTGTAACCTTTTAATACCAAGCATAGTGAATACTCAATTGAGAAACACTTATACCATGGGTGGAAAGGATCACAATCAAACACCATGTAAACCACTTGATGAAAATAAATCAATAGAGGAAGCAAGGGAGTTGGCTACTAATATTGTAAATGAATTTTGAGAAAAGTTTAGGATGATATGGATTGGACGATTTTTTGATAACATACATACCTTAATCATTTTTTTTTAATAGACAATTAAAATCCCCAAGGTGACAAACCAAAATCAACAATAAATATTGTAGGCAAATCCATTTATGGAGAGACTTGTAATCACGTTTGGGTTCCTAAGGGTATATACATTCCAAGGGTGAAGAAAGAAAGTTTGATAGAATGGATGTCTTTCTTTGGGTGGACCAAATAGCTCAATAATTTGAACTACATAAGATTTCTTAGATAAACAATAGATTTTCATAGCCACTCTATATTTTGAGATAAAACCATATCAATAGTATCAATGGGTATTTAAAAATCAATCCCCCTTTCATTATTACACTTGAGATATATTTTTCAAGTACCTAGAAGAGCAATATAGTAAAGTTTTGGGAGAATAATACTACTTTAATCAATTGAAAAGAATCAAGCACTTGGGGTCTGTTGAGGATTTTATTTAGAATTTCAAGTTTTAGCCACAAGGGTGAATAACATGAATGATGAACATCTGTTGAAAGCTTACAGGTGTGGATTAAAAGAATACATTAAACATGGGATGGTTCTAAAAGTTCCAATGAATAGAATTTTGAAGCAATCCAATTTGCTCGTCATATTCAAGCCAAGAATATAGCTATGTGCAAGTCTATAACATGAACATATGTAGGACGTAGAGATAGAATCATTACTTGTAGGGAAATGACATCCCAACCCACCCAAATATCATACAAATAAATGGACAAAAGACTAACAAAAGGACTATGCTTTGGTTGTAATAGCCAATGTCCAAAGGGCATAAATGTCAAGAATTAAAATTGTTCACATTGGGAAATAATGAAGATGAGGAAATAGAGGCATTTCCACAAATAGAAAAGGAAGAATTTGTGAACCCAAAAGAGCAAGAAAGAGATGTAGAAATTATGCACAACATAGATCATGACGACAAGTGTAAATGTCAATGCAAAAATTATCATGTATCTCAATGCCTTGTCAAGTGGGTCTAGTTTGAGTGGTTGCGAGGAAAATTGTTATCCTCCCTACTTGGGTTTAAATTCCACATTGTGAAGTGATGCTCTTTGTGAGTTGTTGTTGAATATATTTATCATCATGAGATTGTTAACATAACATCTAGCTTTTTAGAATCTGGTTTAGGTACCCTATGTGCCATCCTTAGAATGAGGGGAAGTGCTTTATGGGATTCCCCGTGACATATATTCTGGGTTTAAAATTAATGTAACTCAAAGCCTTGACTCTCAATATAGAAGGATACATTAAGAACCAAATAGTCAAATTTCTTGTTGATTCAAGTAGCACCAATAATTTCATTAATAAAATTTTAGTAAAGTGTCTCAATTATTTTGTGTGCAATTGGAAAAATTTCAAATAATGGTTGTTAAGGGGGGGAGTATGGATTGTGGAGGAAAGTGCCATAACATCAAACCAAGTATGAGAGACATATATGTCATTCTTGTTGGAGTATATGTGGTTCCAAGGATTTAATGCTTGAGAACTTTGCATACATTTTCTAAAAACTATGGTCTGTAATGAATTATTCATGATATTCAAGTTAGATGAAAATGAATATATACTCAATGGTTTAAAATATTCACTCTCAGTATGTTATATGCACATAGATAATCATAAGTTCCTTAACAAGGATGATAAGGGAGTTATTGCTAGGATTTATTATATCAAATTTCAAAACAAGGATGATAATATTCCTTTAAAGCTAAAACATACTTTGGATAAAGATGGCAAGGTCTTCCAAGAAATTCCCAAAGGACTACCTCCTTATAGAAATCATCGACATACTTCCCAACATAAGACCTTACAGATGTCCATATCAACAAAAAAGTGAGATTGAGAAAATGGTACAAGATATTTTGGATGCAAGTATCATTGCATCAAGAAAAAATATTTTTAGTGTCAATGGTGATGGAAAATGGGAAAGATAATTATTGGCAAATGTGTTATGATTATATAGAATTGACCAAAATCATCATCAACGACATATTTACCATTCATAATATCATAATATTGATGATTTTTGGGATGAGCTTGATGGAGGAACATATTTCACAAAAATGGATCTTAAACCCTGTCACCATTACATCAGGTTGAGAAGAGGACATCTTCAAAACAATGCTCTTGGTCATACTTTTTTTATTAACCAATGCTTCTTCTACATTCCAAAACCTCATAGTATATTTAGATCCTTCCTTAGAAAGTTTTTCCTTGTCTTCTTTGATGGCATAATCCTCTATAGAAAGAATTGGGAAGCACACAACCAACATGTTGATAAAGTACTTCAAATTTGGACCACAACCAACTCCATGCAAAATGGTCTAAATGTGCTTTTGGCAAACACAAAGTGGGATATTTGGTACATATTGTGTCAGGTTAAGGGGTTAAGGTTCATCCTCAAAACATTCAAGCTATTGCAAAGATGAATATTCCCCAAAACATCAAAATTATTGAGGGATTCCAGCTTCATCTAACGAGATATTATGGAAAATTTGTTAAGTCAAACCCACCCACTCACATTTCTCTTGGAAAAAATTAATTTGCATGTAATGAAGAAGCTATAGTAGCATTCTCAAATTCAAATGATGTTATGATCTCTACCCTAGTTTTGGCAACACCGCGTTTTGGTAAAACCTTCCCAGTGAAATGTGATGCAATGGGGCAAGGAATTGGAGTTGCATTGATGCGGAAAGGGAGGCCATTGGCTTTTGAAAGTAGTTAAATAGAAGGAAAAGGTTTGGTGAATTCTACATTTGAAAAAGAAATGTCAACACTTCTACATGCAATCAAGAAATGGAGACAATATCTCATGGGAAGGCATTTTGAAGTCAAGATCGATGATGATATATTTTTTTCTTGAAAATACTTAATGGAGCAAAGGTTGTCTTCAAAAGAGAAATAGAGATGGGTATCCAAAATCAAATATGTTAATTTTAAATTTATGTACAAAAAATCAAAGGATAATGTGGTAATAGATGCCACTCAAGAATATAGGAAGAATCCACCTTATAAGTTATTACATATACCATTCCTATGTGGTTGGAAGAAGCACACCAAAAATGGAAAGAAGATCATAGAACTAGACATAATATAAAATGACTAAAAGAAGGAAATATCCCTATAAAACATTGGGATTGGAATAGAGACACATTGTGGTAAAGGGATAGAATATTTCTATGTCCCTGATCAAAGTTGAAACAACAAATATTAATGCAGTCTCACAACTCTCCCATTGAGGGACATTCATGGTTCCTTAAAACATATCAAAGTATCAATTTTTAGTGGGGAGGGAATGAAGAAAAATATTCAAAAAATTGTCAAAGAATGTTCGGTATACCAAACAAATAAAGGAGACACTGTGAAGGCTCGAGGGTTACTTCAACCCTTAAACATTCCTAATCAAAGATGGGAAGATAACTTGATGGATCACATCACAAGTCTATCAAAATTTTGTAGTAGTGGATAGACTTACAAAATATGCACATTCTCAAAATTTTGCAATAGTGGACAAACTCACAAAATATGCACATTCTTGTGGAATTCATAGTATATATATTGCAAGACAAGTAGTATAATTTTTTGTGAAATAAAGGAATGGGTTTCCTAAGGTAATAGTAAGTGATAGAGATTCAAAATTGACAAGTAATTTTTGGAAGGAATTGTGGAAGATAGCAAAAACAAACTTAGCCATGAGTTCAACATATCATAAAAAAATAGAGGGCCACACAAAAATAATGAATAAATGTTTGGAGGGATATCTTAATTGTTATTCTTTAGATAAACAATCATAGTGGGTTAAGTGGCTTTATTTTGCAGAATGGCAGTACATTACAACTTATCACTTACTAATAAGATGTCTCCATTCCAAGTTGTTTATGGATAAGTAGCTTCTAGCACCACATTTGATTTGCATAACCATTCTACATAGTAGGGAATGGACTCACATATTGAGAATACTCTAGAAACATTACAAATACTTAAAGACAACCTTCAAATGGCTGAAAATAGGATGAAGCAATGAGCATATCAACATCACAATGAAAGTAAATTTGATGTGAGGGATTAGGTATATCTAAGAATCCAACTCTACAAGTAAGTCACTCTAAGACAAAAGAAGAATACAAAAGTAGCTCCAAAATTGTATCGACCCTATAAGATCATTTGCAAGATCAGACAAGTGGGTTATGAATTGGAGTTGCTTTCTTCATGCATTCATCAAGTTTTTTCATGTCTCATGCCTAAAATAGGTTAGTGGATAAAACATTTCAATAGAGATTGAGCTTTTAGAGTTGGATGAAGAAGGGAAAGTGATTCTAGAACCAAAAGTAGTTGTTGATCATCGTTCTCTTCCTTTGAGGAATAGAACCATCACTAAGTCCCCGATTAAGTAGAAGAATATGCCTCCAAAATAATCCGCATGGGAATATGAGAATTTCATGAAGCAACACCATCAATTACAAAGTTTTGAGGGATGATTTTTTAAAGGAGATGGACTATGTTATGATCCACCCCACATTCATTATTATTAATATATTATAGTACGTCGACCTAATAGTAAATGATGTCTCATAAATCCTCTTTATCTCCTACATATAAATCAAGAAGATTCATTTGAATAAGCATCTCATCTTGTGTTGTGCATTTGAATATTCTTGTAACATGAAGTCACCTCCTTGAAAATACATATTTTCACTCCTTCACTCAAATTAGGTGTTTCGTTATTGATTTGGTGTTTCTTATGCTTATTTGTTGATTTGGTTGATAACCTTTGCATAAATATAAATGCAAAAAAAGGTCTCAAGATGCCAACAAACATACAATTCAATCCTTCGACCCACTGAACCATTTATAACTGTTTGAAAGTGATTTGCAATGTGGCTACATTGCTTGCTAAAAAATGAAAATAGTGAACACAAAGAAGTGAAAAACTAGTTTCTAATCCTTGGTTTTTACATAACAAACAAATGTATGATTTTTGAAAAACTCTCTTCTAAACAACAAATGTAAATTGAAATCCGTTTGCACACGTTTAGCACATTACATGAAAACAAATTTTCAAATGGTGAAGATGTAAAATCCAAAACCAACCATCTCTATCATTTCCTCTTACATAACATAAAAATACCTGGATATCCAAATGACTTTCTTCTAAACAACAAAAGTAAGGAGAAACTATATTACCTCTCTAAGTAGTTCAAACTTGCACAAATCATAGTTTGAAAACACACAGGATAATACATTTTATTTGGCTCCATAAATTGGGATAGAGACAATATATGTTATAATGGAAGGCGCAAACAACATTTTCGTGTAAATGATAAAAAATTAGAAACCCAAAACAAACAATTGAACCATGCATACATATACCACCAAAACCATTGTCCATCTAAACAAACATATGAATGTTCAAAGCCAAACTGACAAGTTTAATGTTGGGAAGAGTTCAATAATTACCTTGTTTGCATTGTCGTGAGGCCAAATTCAACTACAAGAAAACTTAATGGCAAGATACAAGGCATGTAGATTTGAACCCTGCAACTCAAGGCACCAATGAAAGACAACCTGATCCTTTGTTAACTTGGGCAACAACCTTGCAAAACAATGTCCCATTCTAAACAATGAAGCTATCATTTCCAACCCCAAAGCATTAGCAAGAACCATAAACATCAAAATCACCAACCCTAGAACCACCAAGACCCTTGCACAACAAATTCATAATGATGGGTGAGCTAAGAGGGCCAAACCAACAAAATGAGACTAATGACATAAGTGCAAGTGCACCAAAGCTATGGATGAATAAACAAATCGACACCAAAAATCCATGGCAATATAGAAATTAGTAAGCCCATTTACTCTTGCCACCAACCCATAGACCCATGCAATGACAAAGGAATTCACAACAATGGCGAGGAATATAATTGATTGTAGAGAATGACCTTATTCACCAAATGAAGCAACATAACCAAGGACAAGGGGACATATAGACACAAGGGATAGAGAAAACATTAATTCCTGCCACCAACCAAATTAACTCACGACTCCTCTTGTCACATGCGTAGGCCATGCACCATTTATTAAATTTCCCCTATTTTAGGAAGCACCCTCCTATCACCACCTCGAGCTATCAAGTTCAATGTAGGGAAAGGTTTGAAGGTTACCTTATTTGAGTTATTATAAAGTCAAATTGGATTACAAGAAAATTTGATGGTAGCATCCAAGACATGCCATCAAAACTACCAACACTGGAAACACTAAGACCCTTGCACCAAAAATTCATAACGACATGTGATTGAAGAAGGGTAAGCCATTTATAGTCATATAAAAAAAATGAGGCTAACAACACCAATGCAAGAGACACTTGGACCACATGAGCACATAGACCAAAGAGCCAAGGTGTTCAAAACAATGAAAAAGGTGCCAAGTCTTGATTGCAACCGCCAACCACACCCATGACATGAAGCAATGGAGTAGTGGTTGCACCAGCCAACTACATTCACCACACGAAGCAATAGAGCTAGACATTTTGAGTCATTGAAGAATGTAAGAATATGTAGTGAAAACTGAAGATGGCTCAACAATGAAAAAAGGATCCAAACCTCCATTCAACTTCACCACCAACATGACAATAAAAAACCTAGAGAATCTACAATCACCAACAAGCACCAAAACGACAATTGACAACTAGAACACCAACCCCAGGGAACCATATTCACCACAAGAAACAACAAAATAGTTTGCAAGAGACTGACACACACAACATACAATAGGGAAAACACGATATGGCACACCAACAAAAACCATGGGGCCAAACCTTTATTCAAACATGCCACCAACACCACAATTATAAAACCCCAAGAATCCACAACCAATAACATACTACCAACATCTAAACCATCAACACTAGGGATTGTATTTACTAGAGGAAGCAACAAAACCACCCTTTGCAAGGGAATGCTAAACACAATAACTAATAGTCCATATCAAAAAACCCTAAGAATCTATAGCCACGAACAACACACCAAAATGTCAATCAATACAAATACCTCCAACACAACAACAAAAACATTCACAACAAGAGTGATGAGGATGATTCATACTTGTGAACTACTGCATTCAACACACAAAGTGACAAAACTAGAGACATATGAAGAGACAAAGAGATGGATGTAGCAATGACAATATTAATTCCCACCACCATCAAAGTTAACTCGACATAACTCGTGCTACACATGGAGGCCATGCATAAGCAAACATATCTGAAAAATCCACCATTTTTCTGAGGCATGCTCTTGTCACCACCCCATGGAAGAAATAACTCATATCACTTCCTCTACACCAATGCAATGGATAAAGGTGTAGGATAATCTTTATCCAAAGTGACCAAGATTTTTCTCTTTTTTGATGAAATTTCAAGAAACAAATAGAGGAAAAAATGGAGGGGAATTGATTACAAAGATAGTCCCATAAATCAAAGTGCCAAGGAATAGTTCTTTTATGCCCCTAAAGGTTTTGAGGGTCTCTTAATGATCCATAACCTCCATAAATCTGTAAAAAACCTGCAAATATGCCAGATTTAAATTACTTGCAGTGAGAATAGCAACGTGCTCTACAATCTAATATGGGAGAGAAGTTGTAAAGTAACGTTATGTAGAGATTATTGTAACATTATGTAACTTTATCATCCCAAAATACAAAGCAATTAAAAAATTCATATACTCACAAATTACCACAAATGAAAAAAGTAATTAAAAAATATATATTAACTCATAATTTACCAAAATTAAAAAGTAATTAATTTTTTTTCCTGAACAAAATAAATTGGATCCGTGATAGTTTAAAATAAAATAAATCTATATTGATTTACGTGATGAACTTTGAAATTCACTGATTTTAGATTTTCCCATAAATTGGATCCGTGATAGTTTAAAATAAAATAAATCTATATTGATTTACTTGATGAACTTTGAAATTCACTGATTTTAGATTTTCCCTTTCAATATTCCCAAGACATTTCGTAGGACAAAGGATCCCGCGGACTAAGAAGGAAAAAAGGGACCAGCAATCGATTAAAATACACATATATCCACACTTCTTCTCTAGAAACATGGCTAGGATTCAGCTCCTTCAGCTACCTCAATTTAACTGTTCATCACTTGGGCCGAGACGCTGGACATATTCATCACTGGGGCCTAGGCAACGGAGCATAGGATTTTCATCCCCACATCAGATACGGAGGATAAATTTCTTGTGTTGTGCAGGAGAAAATACAGATAACGGAAGCAACTTCAGTCCGCCCGTGAGTTTTTGTTAATTCTTTTACAGTACTTGTTATCTATATGCCAAATATGATATGAGTATGATACTAATTTCAATCCGCACAAAAAACCGTGTTTCATTATCCACTCGGAGGACTAGTCCGAGAATTTGCTCTCAGCGCAGCAACTAGGCCTTCCATAGCTAGGTCAGCTACGAAAATTAACAAGGGAAACGGATTCACACGTTTGCTTTGCCTCGCACAAAAATGTGCTAAGGTTAGCTCTGGTAAAATTTGATTAAATTCAGTGTTTTTTTATGTTTAAAAACCTTGAATTTCACTCTATGAAATCAGGAACCCTCTTGAGCTACCAGTAAAAAACTCACCTTCGGATACTATAACAGAAAACCAAACTAACATACTAATTACTATGTTTCTAATAATTCGTATTCAATTGAAGGTATAGTCTTATCAGAGCATAAGCGTAGTATCTCATAATTTATAACAGAAATCATCCACATAACATTTTTTTCAAATCACATATGTAACTTGCACAAATTCATCCAAATCCATGTCTGTTATGCACCTCGAGGTTGTGATATTCGGAGTTGCATATCTCGAGTTCCAATGGCTGGTATGTCAGGCATTTGTGTGAACTCAAATGTGCATAATCGAGCTTCACAGGTTTGGAGCGGTTTCTGTTGGTTCCCATATTTAATGCACAGTACCACACATACAAATTCGAGTTGATGGATCACCCCTACCCCCACTGGGATGTGTAGTACCTTGCTTCTTTCTGTGCCATTAAAGTGGTTCATATTGAATTTCAACCAACAGTTATCTTCAAATGAAAATGTTGCACCAGAATGCTTCTGAACTGCTTTCCACTTGATCAATCAATGATCTCATCAAGAAAAGGTCACCCATAAGCAGAGGCAAAAATAATAAATAACAGGCCACTCGAGCCAGCCCAATATCTATTTCCCTGCCCAACAAGAAAATCTATCAACAAACTGAACTAACAAGGTTTAATGGCATGATTTCATGTCTCTACAATGGGTTGAACAAAACAAGAAGCCCTTGACAACAAACAAGCATCCCAGCCGTTTCACAAATCAAGGACCTGTTGAAAATAATATCGCCATAGCAAAGAATGGTTACCTGCTCCTACAACGAAGCACATAAAAGTGGGATGCTATTTCTGGAGATCATCTATCTCTTTTAGGAGGGGAATGCCATCATATCTAATGACCATGCATCGTTTCCCAAGAATAATTTGAACTGGGGAAGTCCAGGCTCCATGTTAGAAGGGCCAGCTTAAGATTTAAGAGGCATCTAAGGTTGTAGGCCAGTCATATAGTAAGGAAACCCAGGGTTAGTGTAAATTAAATAAATATATATTTCCAAAATAAAACCATTTAGCCCACATACAAATGATAAAGAAGCAAAAGTGGGAATACCAGCTATAAATAGGTTTTGTTTGTTTGTTAATTTTTGGTGATCTTGGGCTGTGATCAGTCAATTCAAGTCAAAATACTGTTGAGTCCTCTAAGTCATCCCAACTTTAAGAAATGCTGTATTTTCATCCATGCAAATTTCAAAGCCTCAAATGGGCTTAGTTGAATGAATGTGTAGTTGGTATTTCAGCCTTGGGTCTGAATACTTCAACCAGATCTGAAATCAACCCAAAGGGATGATGTCACCTAACCCTAGGATGAAGTCACCTCCTTTGGGGCACTATTAGAGCCAAAATTTGACTTTTTTGCAATATTTTTCAACTTTTTAGGATTTTTCCAATGTTTTCTCAAGGTCTGAAATTTATTACTGCAGTTAACTACGTCAGAAAATGAGAATTAAAATAACTAGAGCATAAAAATAAATATTTTTGGAATTTTTGCAAAAATATGAAATTTTTAGGGTTTTCACAATATTTGATTTTTTTTTGTAATTTTTTGCAATATATAGTACAAGAAATTGATAAAAGAGTTTGAGTGAAGATGAGGGAATAAGACCAAAGTCTTCTCCCTTCAAGGCCACTGAGAAATAGTGATTAGCGTTTCTCTCAAGAATTGACAATCCAATTTTGTATGAATTAGGGCAAAACCAAGAAACTCTAGGTTGTGTTGGTTTTGACCTAATTAGGAATAAGAGGTGCCAAAGGGCCAACAATAGAGACCTGTTATCACACAACTTGTAGTTGCCCTAAAGGTGATCCTATCTAGGACGGTAGAGGTGTTAGGCAACTAAAGAGGTGATCCAAGTGGACCTCGATTGCCAAGATGAACTGGTTGTCACGCCAATCGAGGCACTCTTCGCTTCTTGCTGTCCAAGCCCCAGATAACAAAGGGGGAGACCCTGATCTACTCTCAGAGAGAGAGAGATCCAAACCAAACACTAGATTGAGATATTCAAAAGGGATCTGTGGTGGAAGGTGATGAACCCTAGATTTAAGGAAATGAGTTTGTTATCACACAACTTGTAGTTGTCCCAAAAGGTGATCCTATCCAGGATGGTAGAGGTGTTGGGCAACTAAAGAGGTGACCCAAGAGAGCCACGATTCCCAAGGATAAATGGTTGTCACGCTACTCGAGGCACTCTTCACTTTAGATCAAGCAAATGCAAGACCAAGGGGGAGACCCTAGCTAACCAATGAAGGCTAGCGAACCTACTCAAGAACTCCTAGGGAAATGCGAAAGTGAAAAGAGAGAGATCAAGAGTGACTAGATCTAGATATAGGGAATATAAGTGGACAAATGGAGTTAGGGTTTGGTTGAGGAGGCTTATAGAAGGGACAAATGCTCAACCAAGGAATGAATATGCCACTTATGAGTTTAATTGAGTAGATCTAGATAGATCTAATGCCAATCAAGAAAACCCAAGTGGGGTCCACTCTTAAAATATGGAGAATGAGTAAAATGGGACCCACAAGGTAAAGTTAAAGTTGGAATGGCACTAGAAGGGTTGCTAAACTACAGATCTGATTATTTGATGAAGAACAAGCAACACCCAGATGATAGATCTGGAAAAATCCCAGTCACCCACAAGTGCGACCTCCCTTGGAGAGGTCCAGTGCCTTGGATCTAGGGGTAAATGGAGTCAGATTCCCACCAAATTTGGTCTCTAAGGTTTGTTAATTATTTGTGAGGTGGGTTTTAATTATTAAGCCCAGATGATCGCAAGATCTATCAGATCTAAAAATGAGGGTTTTAAGCTTATGAGGGTTTGAAGCAATGTTGCACAACTCGGACTCGGCAAATACTTGGTTGGCATATGACTCGTAGACTCGGGAAACACTCAGGAAAGACTCGGGACAGACTCGGCAAGACTCGGCAAATAGGAAAAAAAATAAAAATATTGTACATTTTTGGCACAAAAAAGAGTTTAAAAGCATTTCCAATCCATATAAGCTATAAAACTACAATTTATGCAATAATTCATAACATTGTCTCATAAACTATGATTATACGACATAACACAATCAATTTTTGTATGCAAAAATTTAAATAGTGATCATAAACCATAAAGTGATCATAAACCATAGTGTTCATAAACTGTAAATCATAACCATAAACACAAACCATACTGATTTAAAAATCAGATTGGTGCAAGTTCAAAATATAGTCTCATAACAGAAATAGAAAATCAAAATAGACAATGCCTCCATGTACTCAAGTCTCATGCCTAACCACGAGTACGCCTACAATAAGTCATCGAGGAGCTAGTGCCAACATCAACAGACTGAAGCAAATGTGAAGTAGGTGTATTTGGAGTTTCCATTTGAGATGGCAGACTAGAGGGATCCTGAGTCTCCTCATCAAGCCAAGCCAAATCATCAGGGGACTCCTCCTCCACAACCCACTCAGACTCTAAATCAATATCATCCAATAAAATTGGATCTAGGTCCTTCGGTTGCATTTGCTTTGTGAGCATCCGAAGGTTGTAGTAGATGAAAACCAACTTTTCCAACCTCTCATGCTCCAACCTGTTCCTCTTTTTGCTGTGGATGTGCTCAAATACCGACCAATTGCGCTCACATCCTGAAGCGCTGCAGGGTTGACTCATAACTCTGATGGCGAATTGTTGTAATCATGGTGCTTCAGAGCCACAATCTATCCACCAATGGGCTGTAAAAGTTAAAAACAACGATGATTACAAGTTTTGCAATGCCAAAATTGAAAAAGAGAACTAGCAAATTTACAAGCTAAGTTCTAAGTCTAACAATTTAGTTTTTACAAATTGAATCTTACATGGCATTTTCTTGTCCTTGAGTCATTGGGTTGAGCTGAATCCAAACATGCCAGCTGCTTCTTTGTACATATCACGTTGCATGTTCATTTTGTCCCGAATTCCTAGATTCGGGAACATCTTCTCAATGCATATCATGACACCTCTCATCACGTCCTGATCTCTTTGAATGCTAGAATCTGGATGATAGAATAAGCTTGGATTGAGATATGCTCCAACTGCATGCAATGGTGAATGTAGCTGCCTGTCCCACCTGGAATCAATAATTTGCCATATAGGGAGATATTTTGATGAATCCCCCTTGTAGAAAGTCTTGATGGCCTCTTTGGCCCTATCCATGCCCTCATAGATGTATCCCATTGCAGGTTTCTCTCCATCCATGATCCTCAAGAGTTTTACAAGTGGCTCAGTGAAGCTGACTATCTCAGTGACTTTCTCCCACAGACCATCTCCTAAGAGAGACAACTTCACAGCAACTGCATCTGGCTTTGTTCTATCTTTCCAAAATATCCATTCCTGGCTACAAACCATCCGTCTCAAAGCTTGGTACTCATTCAGAAGGCTTTGGAGGGAAAGAAAGGTTGTGGCAAACTGTGTGATAGTAGGGCGACTCAGTTCACCCTCTGTGTATCCCCTCATAAGGCTCAACACCCAAGCATGGTTATAAATGAATTTGGTTATTTGTTTGCACTCTTGCACAACTGCTTGCACCCATTCCATCTTCCCAATGTCCTCCAGCATCAAGTCTATGCAATGGGAAACACACAGAGTCCAAAAAATGGTGGGGTATTTTGCAGAAAGCAACCTTCCAGCTGCCACATAATTTGTAGCGTTGTCCGTGACTACCTGGACAACATTTGTTACCTCGACTTCGTCCACAACATCAGACAACAATGATAAAATTAGATTTGCATCCTTTACATGTGAGGATGCATCAATGGATCTTAGGAACATGGTTCCTTTAGGGCAAGCTATAACAAAATTGATGATTGTTCTGCCCCTTTGATCTGTCCACCCATTAGACAAAATTGTGCAACCTGTAAACTTCCATGAGTTTTTAATGCTCTCCAATTGTTCCTTAACACACTCGAGCTCCTCATCTAGCTCTTCCCCTCCTAAGTGCATTATAGGAGGGGGCTTTGTATCCAGGGCCAGCAGCTGCAATGGCATCTACCATGTGCTGATAAAAATAAGACTTTGCATAGTTAAGTGAAAGGTTGTTATGGTACCAAAACCTCCTCACTGCCATATCTGCCTCTTTCCTTTTCTTTTCATTGAAGCTCTCCAAGGATGGCTGAGATCCTGGAGTTGTGCGAGGAAGGAAGAAAGAAAAAGTTACACTTCTATTCACTGCAGCAGCTAAAGTGGACCCTCCTGTACTTGGACTTGCATTTGGTGGTGCCATGGTAGATCTACCTATCATGGAAGTTTCAAACTTGTATCTTGCCCTCTTTTCACTCTGTTCTCTAATGGCATCCAAAGCAGCTACCATTTCTGCTGTGACTTCATCGGGGCATTTCTCACAAGCCGCCACATCTTTGTAAACAATTCTTGCTAGATGATATTTCATCCTGTTTATGCCCCCAGACATTTGAGAGGAGCAAAAGTTGCAAATGACCCTGTGGTCTTCATTGGGATTCACCCTGACACAATATTTCCATGCCGGATTAAGAGGCCTTCTAACCTTAGGTGCCATGGAATCTGGATTGCAAAAAAAAATGTGCTATATTAAATTTTAATGTTCAAAATTTAGATTTTATTGTTTTTAAATTGTTCAATGAATTTTAGAAAAAAAAATGTCCATGTGGGGTGAGTATCTCAGCCACACAGTGGACTGTGGGTTGAGATACTCAGCCATAGGGCCTGTGGGCTGAGTAGAGAACTGAGGGTTTAGTCCTCTACTCATCCCACAGTGTCAGTGTGGTTGACACAGTGGACTGTGGGCTGAGCTACTCAGCCATAGGGCCTGTGGGCTAAGTAGAGGATTGAGATACTCAGCCAGAGGGCCTGTGGGCTGAGTAGAGGACTGAACCCTCAGTCCTCTACTCAGTCCACAGGCCCTATGGCTGAGTATCTCAACCCACAGTCCACTGTGTGGCTGAGATACTTAGCCACAGGGAATTTGCCCATAAAAAAATCAGTAATCACCAATTTAAAATTAAAATTTAAAAGTTTAAAAAATTAAAACTAAATTTAATTTTAATTTTAAACTAAAAACAAACTGCTCTTGGTGTTATTAGATGGATTTTTGCATAACTGCTCTGTTTTTAGTTTATAACATTAATTTTTTTTTTTATTATTGTTTAACCAAATTTTAAAAAAAAAATGGCCCTGTGGCCCATGGGATGAGATACTGTGTGGCTGAGTATCTTAGCCCACGGGCCACAGGGCCAATTTTTAAAAAAATTTCGTTGAACAATATAAAAACAAAATCATTAAACAATAAAAAAAATTTGAAATTTGATACTTAATCACTGATTGTTTTTAAATTTCAATTTTTAGTTTTTAGTTTGATTTTTTTTTTAAATTTTAAGTGCTTTTTTTATGGGCAAAATCCCCCGTGGCTGAGATACTCAGCCCACAGTCAACTGTGTGGCTGAGTATCTCAGCCACGGGCATTGGCATTTGCCCATAAAAAACACTAAAAAAACAAACTAAAAAACTAAAAACTAATGTTATAAACTAAAAACAAACTAAAAAAAACTATAAACTAAAAACAAACTATAAAGTATAAACTAAAAACGAATGTATAAACTAAAAAACAAATGTAACAAAGTTTAACAGTTAACTTATACGTAAAAATAAAATAAAAAACAAATGGACCAACCTGGGAGTTGAAGTCCGAAGCAGAACCACGACCCAACAGAACTCGACCAGCAGGTTGCACGAACACGACCAGCAGGCTGCAGAACTCACACGACCACGACCAGGACCTAGCAGGCTCGAACACGACCAACAGAGCTCGAACACGACCAACAGAGCTCGAACATGAGAGAGATGCCTGACTGAATGAAGGTCGACAACTTTAATAATTCTCCGGCGTCATTTTTTCCCGCCGTTTTTCCTCTACATCTGCGGGGTCCAATCTACGGCCGATTCTGTAGCCGAGTGTGACGAGTGGGCCGAGTCTGCAGCCGAGTGTGATGAGTGGAGCGAGTTCGAGGCAGGTGGCGAGTTCGTGGACAAGTTTTCCGCGATTACGCAGGCTGGGGTTCCACTCGCGCAGACTCGCGAGTCATGCGCGAGTCGTGCTTCACTGGTTTGAAGTGACCAATGGGTAAAATGCATGAAAATAGATACGTACCTTGTAGATCTTACCTCTAAAGCTTGCAGCTACCTTGCAAATTGATAATCCTTCCCAAGTGAGACAATCAAGAGTGAGATCCAACTTCCCCAAGTGAAATTGCTATCCCTCCAGAGTGACAAGTGCGCCCTTCCCTGCATGAAACGATCTATATGAGAATCAATCAAGCATGAAAATGACTATACGGAAGAAAAGATGAAACAAGTAGCATCAAATATGTCACGCAGATACAATAATGATACTCCTTGAGACAAAGATCGATCCAAAGGTAAGATATGGGGTTTCCCCACAATAGCATCCCCTCAAGTCGTCCTCCTCTTCTACAACACGGCCTCACTGCAGAGAAAACGTTTGAAGAGCTATATCCACAATGATAACACAGAGAAAAGATTGTATATTCAACTTGCAAGAGCAGCCATCAAATCCAAAGAAGTAGATCTCCAAAAATAGTATTTTATTCCAAGAGTTAAGAGCCCAAAGGTGCCTTTACAATAGGGGGGTCTCTTCCTTAAATAGGAATGAGAGAGACCAAAACCCTAACCACTTTATGAACGAGTGGTGGAGATCAAAAGATAAACATAATACAATCAACGGCTATGATGAGACAGAACAACATCACATGGATCAACTCACGAAGAGGGGTGCACACTCTCTAAAAGAGGCCCTAGGGGGGTCGCACCACATAAAAGTGACTAGGACAAGTGTAAGGAGAAAATGGTGGGGCTAAGAGGTATTAATATCCTTCACTAGCATCACCCCATGGCACAATAACATAAGATATGACTCAATAACATGTCAAAGTGACCAAATGACCAAATCGTGGCCCCCCTCAATGAGAGAATAATACATCAAATAACAACCTAGAGAGTGTGTGGACCCCATTGAATGCTGCAAGCTGATCTGGAAGGAGTGGGATACATTACAAATTACCTCTGAACAAACCTCATGCCAAAACCTTGCCTCAATTGCCTAAATTGATTTCCTTAATGACCTTTTTATCCCATTTTTATTCCACCTGAAAATCATCAAAATGCCTGTAGCTCACTGCCTGGTGTCCTAGACACAAAATCTGACTGCACCAACATGTCTGGAGATGGGGTAATATGGAAATAACAAGTGGCTGGACCCCCCATCTCCTCTGTAGCGCCCTAGGAGAGCGTGCTAGATCAATGCAACTGCTGGACAGGCCATTTCTGCATGGCAAAACTGGATAAAAGTGGAAATCTGACCATATCATCATTGGGAGTGCTTGTAACTGATAACTGAGTGTCTCAATGGACTCAAAAAGTCCAAATCTACTAGAGATGAGTACCCATACACCCTCTAGCAACCTGTATAATCATCTGTAGCCTTAACCATACTTGGACAATATAAAAATAATAGTTTGGAAATAATAATAACCATAAAAGTACATCAACCATCATATGAAACCTGTGTCCACTGTATGGAATCATCAAAGGTGTATCATAGAACCATAAATCATCATCATATAACATCACTGGTCCAACTCATCACAGATCCCAAGGTTGACTTGGTCAAACTAAGTTTGACTAGGTCAAAACTGATCAAAATTTGACCCAGGCTAGAAATGCCTGAAGTTGTAGGTGCAAATGGTTAAAGCATGCTCTGTTAATCATTCTGATAGCAAGACTTAAAGTATTAAGCATCATTTCACTGGCATTTAATAGATAATTATACCAAGTACAAGTTTAAATAATCATTTACTCAAAATATAACCTCAGGAATATACTCATTCTATAGACATGAACATTTTGCTAGCAAAGGGTGAGGGTGAGGAATGCAAGGCTAGGATAAGGGGATGACTTGACTGACTCAACACCGTGATACTTTGGATAAGGGAAAGGGAATACACACTTAAGCATATGTCGGATAATAAACACACAGGGAATGGCAGTGTCTCACAAATGGAATAAGTTGTTCAGAGAAGTGCTTATTCAGGATCTTTTCTAGAAATGCCATGGATGGGTGCCCGGCTAACCGTAACTTGAGGTTGTAGGGGACACTTAGAATTCGCTGCCCCTTACTCCATCTCACATCACAACCCGTAGGCTCCGTGAGGAATTAATCATTACATTTAATTTCTGGTCAACAGTCTTTGGATTTAGCATATATTTAGCCACTGCTTTTTAGGCCTTTATGACCCTTTTTGGATTTTGCATGTGCTTAGAAGCACAACTAATCGTAGCTCACATCCAGGGTGCTTTAACATTTCAGTTTCCAAAGCCCTCTTTCATTGTGCTAGGAAGCACAGTTTTATTTGTTTCCATGGGCTTGCATAAAAGATAATATAATAGTTTCCATATGCATGTAATGATGGTAGTACAATTTGCTTCAGGTTTTTGCCAACACAACTCAAGCAACTAGGGGGGTTCTCCACAATCAGGACCAAACATCGGGGCAACCGACTAGAGTGATCAAGGTATCAAATCCAACTCACCTAAGCTTAGGAACCAACACCAGCGGGTACTCCTAGCCCAGAAGGATCAAGGCTTCGGTAAGTTCTGTTGCCAAATCAGAGCCGAGACACAAACTAACAGGGATATTATCCAACATAGAGGCAAAAGTGGGGAGGTCCTCCATATCACAGGCTGAGGTGTAAGTCGGTGTAAAAACCAACAAGGGAGAGATAATGGATGGATGGAGAAAGTGAAGGTGATGCCTAAGCTAGCAAGCCATACAGGTGGGAATGCTCATGTCCACACTCCTAAGAGGGTAAAACCAGTGAGTATAAAACAAGAGCTTCAAATTATGAGTAATAAAACCATTTAGATAATCAATAATAACCATATCCATGTCATACATATATATACTACCGGATCATGATCACTATATACTAAGTCAAGCTACCAAAATGACCAAAAGAGCAAGATAATCAAAACCAATGCACACCATATACTTGCTGGGCCATATACCTGTACCTGCTATCTGGAACATCTGTAACCACTGAAAACACTGTTGCTGAAACTTTGGGCACTGCACTGCTCTGTATGCGATGAAAGGTCACATCGGTCATCAAATATGAGGTCAAGAGGCTCAGTCTTGGCATAAGGTTTACTGCATGTCTGATATGGGGCTACTCTGATATGTGAGTGATCATAAAAGGTATTGCTCATTGTTACCAACTATTTTGTACAATAGTTGAACTTCTATTGAGCCTCCAGTTTTATGAACATGATACATGATCTTCAGAGTTGAGAAGTAATTTTTTAGGGCAATTTTGCCTCATTTGTAATAAATGCATGTTCACACCCCCTTGGGGGAATTGTAAAAGGTTGGTCTAAGCATGGTCCTTTTATAAAAGACTTGGCCTTTCTTAGGTTTAACTATCAGGGTGATACTCTAGAGTTTTTTTTCTTTGGGAATTATGCCTTACTCTTTAATGAAGTATAATTCTCGAGTTTTTCACTCACACCTCCAAAGCTGGAGTATTTACCATGGTGGTCGAACCTAAGGTGGTTATTAGAGTCTTGTGTCTAGGATTTTTTACATGCTAGCCATCTATATTTAATCGCATGGACATGCACTGGTCCCCTAGAAGTTTGAGTCGATTCCGACAATATATATATATATATATATATATATATATATTTATTTTTTATTTTTATTTTTTCCGTAAATTAGACCATTTTTTAATGGTTTAATTGGAAAATTTCAAAATGTAATAAAAGTGTTGTCTGGAGGCGGATTTCGCTGTGGGGAGGCTCGTTTTGACGTTCAGAGCGTCCTCTTTACCCTAGTGCCCACTTTCTTCAGGTTTCGGGCGATTATGTCGCCTCTGGGAGCAGTTTTGCTAAGGATGCTACAAATCAACATTTAATTGCTAAAGTAGCACAAATTGCACCAAGTCCAAAAAATAAAAAATATGATTGAAAAATACTTTGGAAAGGGTGGCTAATTATTTTCCTAGGGTGTACGACCATACCCAATGAAAAAAGCACATGCCAAATCTCAACTTAGGATATACGAATTGATTAGAAGGATGACGTGAGCATGTTGTGCGTGGGCCTCCCTCACGTGGATTAGCTCACGGGTTTGTTTAGGCGATTACTGCAAGGAGATGGCGTGAGTTACAATGTGAGAGGGGCGCCCCTCTTGTGAGGTGGTTGCCACCTCTACCAATCACAACTACCAAGCTTCAATTCAACGCTCCAAGCTTCAATTCGAATGCTCCAAGCTCTCTATCAAGAGCTCTCGCTCTCCTCTCTTAACCTATTCGCATCCTTTCATTGTTGGCTATAAAAGCTAGGCTCTGCTCCATTATTCGGCGTGGATGACAAGAGACCTATGCTGACATTTGTAACATTATGTGCTTACATATTTTGGAATAAAGATCAAGACTTTGGAGGTCTATGTGTGCAAAGAATCATATGGTGAATGCTTGTTTATTGTGTTGAGGTGACATCTTTCTTAACCCTTCTCCTCTTATGCAAGTGCATTGTTTTATTCTAGCTTAAGAAGACTGTCATTTAAGTCCCGTTATCACACAACTTGTAGTTGTCCCAAAAGGTATCTCATCCGGGATGTTAGAGGAGACGGACAACTAAAGAGGTGACCCAAGAGATGCAACGGTTCCCAATGCAAGCTGGGAGTCATGATAACCGAGGCACTCTTCACTTTAGATCAAGATAAAATCAAGACCAAGGGGGAGACTCTGGCCAATCAATGAAGATTAACTAACCCAAAGGTTCCTAGGGAAACGTGTAAATTGAGTTACAAAAACCAATGAGTGAGGATTAAGTGGACCAAAGAATTTAAGTGTGGTTGAAGAGGCTTAAGAGGTGACAAGTGTTTCAACCAATAAATGACTAAGGCCACTTATGAAGCTCAAATGGGTAGATCTAGTACCATGAAAATACACAAATGGGGCCCACTTCCTTAAAAAGTGGAAAATGGTTCAAATAGGGCCCACTTGATTAGATTAGGGGTGAGATGGCACTAAGTGGATGAAATGTTGTAGATCTATGGATCTAAGATGAGATAGACAACACCCATATATGGGATATAGCAAAGGGCCACTAACCCAAGGAGTGTGAATTGCCCAAGGGAGACTAGTGCTTTGAGATGAAGTGGCAAATGGAGTCCAAATTATGCTAAAATGTAGATCGGGGTAGATTAGGCAATTATCAAGGTGGGTTTAAGATGGCATGCCCCAATATGAACTAGATCTCCATAGATCTAAGAAAGAAAATGCATCACCAAGTGACCCAAGTGGGGCTCAATCCCTCAAAATGAGGAATGGGGCCCACAAGGTGAAAATCAACAAGGTGAAGCACTAGGGGTAGGTAATCAAGGTGGATCTATGCAAATCAAGTGGGATCTCACCTACCCATGTCAAGGATCTAGCCCAACTAGCCTTCCTCAAGGAGTGCAAATTGCCTCAAGGAGGGCTAGGTGCCTTGTAAAGTGTGTCAAATGGAAGCCAATCACCACCAAACTATAGATCCGAATTGCCGTGGATGCTATAGAGGTGGGTTATTTAAATTATCCCCAAAGCAAAGCTAGATCCAAGTAGATCTAGAAAAATGTGAAAACAAGGGTTTTGATTTTAATGGTTTTTGTGACCAATAGGATGGAGAACAAGCGAAATAGATGCGTACCTTGTAGATCTTACCTCAAAGCTTGTGGCCTCTTAGCATATGGATGATTCTTGCCCTAGTTACAATTCCAAGCTTGATCCAAGTGTCCTCAACCCAAATCATCCAAGCCCTAGGAGGAGAGATGTCCCATGAAACATGTAAATCAAGCTACAAGAAGTTAGATTTCATCCACAAATCAATGATATCTAAGCATGTCATGTCAAAGAAGCAATCAATGGACAAAGCACAATTGAAAAACTCCCTCAAGATGAAGACGTCTTGCCCATGGGGGATGTGAGCAACCCCTACAATCTTCCCATCAAGCAAAATGTGCTCTAGCTTCAAGCAATTCGGCCTCCCTCTCTTGATGTCGATTTCACCTGAAAAACAAACAATGTCTAGAAGTAAGAGATGCAAGAACATATACAAGAGTAACCCAATCAAAGCCAAGAAGTAGATCTCCAAAATAATATTTTCATTCCAAGTTTTCCAGAGCCCAAAGGTGCTTTTACAATAGGGGGGTCTCCTCCTTATATAGGATAATAAAGACCAAAACCCTAAACCACAAAACCACTTTTTGAAATGAGTGGTTGAGATTAAAAGATCTCACAATCTAATCAACGACTAAGATGAGCCAATACATAATATCACATGGATCATTCAAAAGAGAGATGATGTCATAGATAAAAGTGACTAAGTGAGGGTGATGTCATCCTCCAAAAGGGGTAAGATACATGGGCCCACCAAATATGACATGGACATGACTCAAGACACACATGGTGGGGCTAGGAGGTATCAATCCTTCACTAGCTCATCCCCATGGCACAATAATATAAAATAATGGGACTATGACATGTCCAAATAACACAAATGATCAAAATCCTGTCTCCAAAACTGAGAGAGACATGCAGTAAAAGGCCTCCTGTGGCCACTGTGGACCCCATTGACTGATGCCAACTAATCTGGAAGATGGGGGGGTTCACCCTAGAAGACCTCCGAGAAGACCAAGTGCCAAAACCTTGCTTCAATTGCCCAAATCGAATTCCTCAGTGACCCTTTTATTCCATTTTTAATCCTCCTGAAAAACCCTGAAACTGCTCAAACTGCCCCCCAGGGTACCCGCGCTGTCAAACTGAGGGCACCAGGCTATCTGGAAGGGGGGTATAATGGTATAATCAAGTGGCTGGACCACCCCCTTCCTACATAGCGCCCTAGGCAACGACTGGCCTCCAAGCCTCTGCTGGATAGGCTGGGTCAGCATGCCCAAAACTGGTCAATAGGTGGATAACTGCATCTGTCACTGTCAGAAGTGTCAAGAACTGAAAGATAAGTGTCTCAATGGATCCAGAAGACCCAAATTTACTAGAAATGTGTACTCATACACCATGGGTTGACTTGAGGGGTCAACTGTAGGGTCCACCATACCTGGACAGTGTAAAATCTGATGATCTGGAAATAATAATAAAACTGCTCAACTGCATCAATCATCATCTGAATCATATGTCCATCATATGGAATCATCAACAAGGAGTATGTGGGACCATCAATCATCATCCATAAGCATACATGGCTCAGCTCATCACGGATCCCAAGAATGACCATGGTCAAACTATGTTTGACTAGGTCAAAATATAACCAAGGACAAGATTATAACAATATAGTAAGACATGTTCCTTTAATCACACTCATACGTTAACCTAAAGTATAAACATCAATCCATGGCAGTTAATACATATATATATATATATTTAATGTTATTTATACTTTACTGGCACAAAAGCTCTAAAGACAAACTCACCCATTGGACATGGCCTAACTGCTAGCTAAGGATGAAGGCTAAGGACAAGGCTAGGCAAAGGGGGTGACTCGACCAAACTCAACTAAATGACACTTTGGACGGGGAAAGGGGGAGCTACACTCTGTGCTGGACAAAATAACAAAGGGAAGGGTTGTGCCTCACAAATGGATAAGTTGTTTAGAGAGTGTTTATTCAACTTAGGAATCATGTCTACATCAAGTTGATCCAGGTTCATTAGGATCATTCATTTCATTTCCATGGCCTTTTTGGCCTACATGACCCCTTTGGGATTTCACATGTGCTAAGAAGCACAACTAATCGCAGCTTGCATCTGGGGCATGTTCATATATACAAGGTCAACAATAATAGATATTACTTTGAGTAACCATTTCCTTTTGGACCTTTTCTATACCCTTCGAGGGGTATTTTAGCAGTTCATCGCTATAGCCTTTATTCACGTGTGTTAAGAAACACATTCTAGAATTTTAAGTTCACAGGCTTTCATAATACATTTCCAATACAAGTAGTACATGAGCTTTCAGTTTTAGACAACAACAACTCAAGTGACTAGGGGGACTTCTGCACAGTGCCAAACATCGGGACAATCGACCATAATGATTTAGGCATACAATCCAACTCACCAAAGGCAAGTTCTATCACCAACTCAGAGCCGAGACACAAAACAAACATGGATGCGGTCCAACACAGAGGTAGAAATGGGGAAGTCCTCAGTATCAAGAAGTCAAGAAGGCAAGTCAAGGGTGAAAGCCAAATTAGAAAGGTCATGGATGGATGGAGTCAAATGAATGTGGTGCCTAAGCTAGCAGACAAGGATGTCAGGAAGACCATATCTATGCTCATAGGAGGGCAATGAAACCGATAAGTATTGTCAGAAAACCTAATTGTGCAAGTAATACATCCATTTTATATTTATAACATCATCCAAGATATTTCATTTTATTTTAAATAGTACTGCCACATCATGAATCATATACCAAGTCAATGCTATGAAGATGACTAAAACAACAAGACAATAATCCAAAACCAATAATCAGAAGTCCATAGGTCACATCATATCATAATAATCATCAATAAACATCTGAAACACTGTTGCAATAATATCACTGGGCATTGAACTGAAACTGTATGGAACAAAGGGTCACATCGGTCATCAAATCTAAGCTCTCAAGGCTCAGCCTTGGCACAAGGTCTAATAAAAGTCTGATACAATATACTGCTCTCATCCATAAGTGATCTCAAATAACAAGCTCATCATAGCTGATCTCTGTAAAAGCAAAGCTCTGAAATGTGCAGATATCTGCTTAGCAAGAATAGTAGCCCAGCTACTATGGTGTGATAAAAAGTCCATAAGGGTAATCATTTGTAGGCTTCAAATTGATTACTTATGTGATATTTTCCAAGGTTTTAATGAGCAAAATGTAATTCAGTTGTAATTATGTTGATTGAATCTTGGTTTATTTAGCATACTAGTTGTTTGATCTCACTTGCTTTGAGTGTGTTACCGGGCAAATTCCCAGTAAGCAAAAATAAGATCAGTGACCCAATGTCACCTCGGTCACCGTTCTAACTTCTTCGGAAGTCGAGACTTCCAAGGAGAAGTATCCTTATGGAATCCTGTAGAACACTAAGACAACCACAAAACGTATTCTGTATGCAATCATGTAGTTAGACCATTGCCTAATGGAGTCAAATGTATTGCACTTTAACCAATAATACTGAGTTCTTTCAATGAAAGGTAAGAACATGTACACACGCACTATGATATGTTAGGAACCCATGTCTTTACTTTGTTAGTATATTGTTGTTTGACGCATATGCTTTGTAAGTTGTCCCGTAGTATTTGTTAATCAATAGTTTATGTTATTGTTGTTGGCACATATGCTTTGTAAGTTGCCCGTAGTATTGTTGATCCATAGTTTGTAGTGGCCCATGGTTTTGACCCATAGTATTGGCGCCTAGACTTAGTATATAAGTGTGTGTTGAGACCTATGAAGGCACTGTGAAGTTATTTGTATTGAGCTTGCTCATAGGAGGTTGCCCCCTCGAAGTGGCCTGTGATCAATATAAAAGTGATTCTGAGTTCTGTCATTTCTGCTATTTCACATATTTTTATTAATTAATTGTTGCAGGTGCATCACATTTGGTATCAGAGCCTCCACCCAGGTTCAAGTCACAGAGCGGGTGGCAACGCCGGCATTGCAGTGTTCACCCGGGGCTCGTACGGCGCAAAGGGGACACCACCGTACGGGCGCACATCCAGCCCAGAGTCTGGATTGCGGAGCGTGGTGGGATGTTAAGATCCTAGTGGGCGGCCTTCACTAACATCTCAAGGTTTTGGTGTAACGATTCGTATCATCTGGTATCAGAGCACTTTCTTGGGCTCGCTGGGTGAAATTTTAGCCAAATTTTTTTTTCGCATCTGTTGCAGGTTCGGATTTGGGAATAATCCCCATTCGCTTAACTATGGGAAGTACTTGGGCATAAACCCTAAAACTCATTGTGAGGAGTACCACAGGAACCCCGAAGTAGCTGGCCCATTGAGAGGACCTGCCAGCGAAAAGGGCAACGACCCCTACCTGATTGACTAGTTCCCACCCGTGAGGTAAACCAAGAGCTGTTGTTTGTGGCAAAGCGGTTATCAGTTTTACCTGAGCCGTGGAGTGAGGGGTACTGCCCCAATACGCAAGCCGTCAGACAGCATTGGTGGCCGAGTGAAACCCTTGAACTGTTAGGAAGCCGCACATACCTGGGGTCCATATCTATTTTCAACTGAACTATTGTCGATCGTTGCTGCGCCGTTTTAGATCCAGTCGTTCAGATCCATTTTGCAAGCTGTTCCAGATCCAACCATTTTCAATCCATTCGGCACCGTTTCAGATCCCTTCCGAGCCGTAGCCGCTCCAGTCTGATAAAAAAAAAAAAAAAAAAAAGAAAAAAAAAAAGAAAAAGAAAAAGAAAAAAAGACTCCTGGTTATGGTTGTCACCCGTGCAGGAGCAAAAACCATGGAGGACGCACTTGCAGCCATCCAAGCCAAACTCCAGGATCTGGATGAAAAATTTCTCGGCGTCCATCTTGAACATTCAGCTATGAAAAACAAACGACAGTTCGAGTCTTCATCAGACAATGGGTTCTCTTCTTCCAGCAATTTCCGTGGTCCGAAGCTTGATTTTCCTCGCTTCAATGGTACCGATCCAACTGGATGGATCTATCGTGCAGAACAATATTTCAGTCTGCATATTACTTTTGATGTCAACAAAGTTCTGCTGGCATCCTTTCATTTGGAACAGGAAGCTCTTCAATGGTACCGTTGGTACATCAAGGTTCATCCAGAGCCCAAATGGCCAGACTTTTGCCAGCTCCTTTTGCAACGATTTGGTCCTAGTGCTTTTGATGACTTCACAGGAGCCCTCACTAAACTTCGCCAAATTGGCACTATGAGAGAGTATCAAACCGAATTTGAGAATCTAGCCAACCACACCGAAGGATTGTCTGATGACTTTTACCGGAGTTGTTTTATCAGTGGTCTAAAGGATGCCATCCGCTCTGAGGTCAAAATGTTCTGTCCCAACACAATGATGGAATCCCTAGGGTTGGCTAAGTTGGCAGAAGACAAGATTGCAGCCCAACAACGCTCCAAGCGCACTTTTGTTCCCTTCCGAAATATGGGTTCTCAACGACCACCTATACCGCAGGCTCCTCGACCAACTCCTATCAAGCGTTTGTCTGAAACAGAGCTGCAAGCACGTAGAGAAAATGGGCTTTGCTATAATTGTGATGAGAAATTCACTCGGGGACAGAGATGTGTTCAGCAAAAGCTCTATCTCTTGGATGTGGATTCTCCGCCTGCCTCTGAAATTGGTGACGAAGATCCGGAAACACTTGATGCTCCGGTCGACATTCAGGAACCGCCTATTGACCCTCCGTCTCAGGATGACCAGCCAAAGATGTCTCTCCATGCTTTAGCTGGAATCACCACCCCCCAAACAATGCGGGTCAGGGGTTACTTCAAGAAGCTTCCTCTTACAATACTCATTGATTCTGGTAGCACTCATAATTTCATTGACCCTCGGATCGCCAAACAAGTTGATTGTTTTATCCATTCTTGCTCCAACTTTGAAGTCATGGTTGCCAATGGGGGCACCTTACCTTGCAAAGGGAAGTGTCGAAATGTGCGTATCTCTATGGGAGATTATACCTTGCGCTCTGACATGTTTGCCTTGACCTTAGGCGGATGTGATGTGGTTTTGGGCGCTCAATGGCTACGCACACTTGGTCCTATCTTATGGGATTTTGCTGAACTTTGGATGCAGTTTTTCCTCAATGGCCAAAAACACACCTTGACAGGATTACAACTAGATTCTCTCAGCATCATCAGTTCACATCGCATGGAAAAACTCCTCAAGAAGAATTCACATGGTGTCATCGCTCAGCTCCATTCCATTCAGATGCAACCTTCAGCGGTCTCCACTACTCCTTTGGATCTACAACAAATTCTGGATCGATATACAGGTGTTTTTGTTGAACTAGTGGGATTGCCACCTTCCAGGCCAGAAGACCATCGTATTCAGCTCCTTCCTGGCAGCGTTCCTCCCAACATCAGGCCCTATTGCTACCCATTTCACCAAAAAACGGAGATTGAAATGCTCGTTCGGGACTTATTAAAGCAAGGTATTATTCGCCCAAGCACTAGTTCCTTTTCTTCTCCAGTTATTCTTGTCCGCAAAAAAGATGGGTCATGGCGCCTCTGCATTGACTTCCGAGCACTTAATCACCTCACCATCAAGGATAAGTTTCCAATTCCTGTTGTTGATGAGCTTCTTGATGAGCTTCATGGGGCTCACTTTTTCTCCAAGTTGGATCTTCGTTCTGGGTATCATCAAATTCGGGTTCATGAGGATGATATCCCTAAAACAGCTTTCTGCACACATGATGGCCATTATGAGTTTTTGGTTATGCCTTTTGGCCTCACTAATGCTCCTTCCACATTCCAGGCATTAATGAATAAAATATTTCGACCCTACTTGCGGAAATTCATTTTGGTATTCTTTGATGATATCCTCATCTACAGTAAAACATGGGATGAACATCTCCAGCATCTGGATCTTGTCATGCAACTTTTCTCTGACCATCATCTCCATGCCAAGCAGTCTAAATGTGTTTTTGGACAGAAGGAAGTTGAGTATCTCGGGCACATTGTCTCAGCACAAGGGGTTCGCGTGGATCCTGGCAGTATCGATGCCATGAACAATTGGCCGCATCCTCAGACACTCAAGAGCCTTCGTGGTTTTTTGGGGTTGACTGGCTACTACCGCAAGTTTGTCAAGGATTATGGGAAGATTGCAGCTCCATTAACTGCTCTATTGAAAAAGGATGCTTTTACATGGACACATGCTGCTCAGTGTGCATTTGACAAACTAAAACAAGCTATGTGTACTACACCTGTTCTAGCTATGCTCGATTTTTCCAAGCCCTTCACTATTGAGAGTGATGCTTGCGGCACTGGACTTGGTGCTGTTCTCCTTCAAGATGAACACCCCATTGCGTTTACCAGCAAAGCCCTTTCAGGTAAGAATTTAGCTGCCTCTACCTATGAGAAGGAAATGATGGCTATTTTGCATGCAGTACAGAAGTGGCGCCCATACCTATTAGGGAATCATTTCTGCATCAAGACTGATCACCAGAGTTTGAAATATTTCTTGGAACAGCGTGTCTCCTCCCCGGCACAACAGAAATGGGTTAGCAAACTCATGGGTTATGACTATGAGATCACTTATAAGAAGGGTAAAGACAATATTGTGGCAGATGCTCTTTCTCGCACATTTGATGCCCAAGGTTCTCTTTCAGCTATTTCTATGCTTGCTCCAAATTGGTTGCAATCTGTTCAACAGGGTTATGTCTATGACTCTTCCTTATCTCAAATCATCCAACGCTTGACCAACAACCCTTCTGCTGTACCACATTACTTTTGGGATGGTGCTTCTCTAAGATACAAGGGTCGTCTGGTGCTTCCCCAGAGCACAGATCTTCAACAGGCTGTCTTCTATGAACTCCATGCTTCTCCATCGGCAGGGCACACTGGGTTCCTCAAAACGTATGAACGGGCACGGCGTAACTTCTTTTGGCAGGGCATGAAAATGACAATTCAACAGATGGTGGCCGAATGTGATACTTGCCAGCGCAATAAGGGTGAAACAACACTCCTTCCAGGATTGCTCGAACCCTTGCCCATACCTACACGGATTTGGACAGATATTTCTATGGATTTCATTGAAGGGCTCCCTAAATCTGGCGGGAAGACAGTGATTCTCGTTGTGGTTGATCGCCTCTCCAAATATAGTCATTTTTGTGCTCTCAGCCATCCCTATACAGCCTCTTCAGTCGGTCAAATTTTCCTGGACCAGATCTTTCGTCTTCATGGCATCCCTTCTTCCATTGTCTCGGATCGTGATGCGACTTTCACCAGTCATTTTTGGACTGAACTATTTTGCCACACTGGCACCAAACTGAAGATGAGTTCAGGGTATCACCCACAAACAGATGGTCAGACTGAAATTATCAATAAATGCTTGGAAACTTATCTTCGTTGCTTCACCTCTGAACAACAACATCACTGGGCAAAGTGGCTCCCTGTCGCTGAATGGTGGTACAATACCTCTTACCACACTGCCTCTAAAATGACCCCATATGAAGCAGTCTATGGTCAGGCACCTCCAGTTCTTCTTCCATACACCCCCACCAGTTCACCAGTTCAGGAAGTTGACACGGTCCTTCGAAACTGTGATCAGATTCTTCGCATTTTGCAGGACAATCTTCACATGGCAAGAAATCGCATGAAGCAACAAGCTGATCACCATCGTTCTGAGCGCACTTTTCAAGTCGGCGATATGGTTTTTCTTCGTCTCCAGCCGTACAAGTAGTCTTCCCTGAAACTCAAAGGGCGTCATAAGCTCGCTCCAAAGTTCTATGGGCCATATCGGATTCTTCAGAAGATTAGGTCTGTTGCTTATAAGTTGGAACTTCCTCCTTCTTCCCGCATTCGTCCAGTCTTTCATGTCTCTTGTCTGAAGAAAGTTCTTGGCACCAACATCAGTGGACAAACGATTTTACCCGAACTGGATAATGAAAGATCCATCCTTTTGGAGCCGAAGGCCATCCTCAATCGGTGCATTCGTCAGCTTCGCTCTCGCTCTATCACAGAGGTCTTAATCCAGTGGCACGGAATGCAACCAGAGGATGCTACATGGGAACCACTCCTTCAGATTCAACAACAATTTCCACATCTAAAGCTTTGAGGACAAAGCTTTTTTTAAGGGGGAGGGGATGTTAGGAACCCATGTCTTTACTTTGTTAGTATATTGTTGTTGGACGCATATGCTTTGTAAGTCGTCCCGTAGTATTTGTTGATCAATAGTTTATGTTATTGTTGTTGGCGCATATGCTTTGTAAGTCGCCCGTAGTATTGTTGATCCATAATTTGTAGTGGCCCATGGTTTTGACCCATAGTATTGGCGCCTAGAATTAGTATATAAGTGCGTGTTGAGACTTATGAAGGCACCGTGAAGTTATTTGTATTGAGCTTGCTCATAGGAGGTTGCCCCCTCGAAGTGGCCTGTGATCAATATAAAAGTGATTCTGAGTTCTGTCATTTCTGCTATTTCGCATATTTTTATTAATTAATTGTTGCAGGTGCATCACATGATAATCAATATTGGATCAAAAGACTATATTGTCAATAAATCTCAACAATTAACCAAAAATGCATATTAGGTTGTGTTCCCGATCTCTGTATCAAATTATAGTAGCAGCAGACAACACCTTGAAAAGTAGAAAAATCAGACCTAATAAACTATGTATATAGAAGATCACTCTATTCTACCAATAATCATCAATAAGCAGCATAAAATTCTGATCTGCGTGTATTTTCTGCAGTAAGCTTACACAGTAGATAAATGCAAATGTATCTAAGTCAGAAAACAATTCAATAGGGAGCTATCTTGGAGAATGTATTTACTATTAACTATCACTAATAACAAATTACCAATAAGAAATCTCAAGCATTCAATAGATAACGTAGTTGCCAAGTACACATTCAATTAGAGCCTTACGTAATCTTCAGATCTATAGCAGTAACTTAATCATTTACCATATCAGATATGTATCATCAATGTAGTTAACTGTCTATCTAGATGTGTGCAAGTAGCTGTAACATTAAACAACATTTATAACCTAGACAAATAACCAACCAAACTTCTGTAAGCTATCGAATTAACTGAGTTACATAGTAAGTATATTAGTACTAAATGCTCTCTAACCAACGTCAATCCAATAGAAAATAACCAGCATTAATCATTTAAGAGACCAAAGAGTATTCCAATTCCAAATGCAATCTTCAGATCTGTATGTCACCACACAGTGCAGTAGAGAATGCAACCTTGTATTCAACCAACTTCACCATGCGTCAAGACACCCCAAGTACTGGTTATTTATGACAGTCAAAGTAGATTATGTTCCAGTTTACACACCCAACTAATTATCAATAGTATGCATGAGAAAATAATAGTTTCAAATTGTGAACCTCAGGAAATGTCGCATAAAGATTCATACATAACCAGCTATATGTCATCAGATGTTTCGAGAGATTATTAAACAAGATTTATCATATAAGTGTACATTCAATAACTAAGCCTAAACATAAAGCCAATTAATCAACAACTTACAGATCTGTAATTGACCTACAGTATAGCAGAAATTACCCACAGAAAATCAGATCTATAAAAAAAAGAACTAACTTGCTCGAAGGAGACTTTTCTCCAACTAGCTAACACCTTCAGTTAAGTTTTCTGTCTGTGTTGGCAGAGAAGGGCAGCAAGGAGAAACACACAAGGTCTGTAAAATTTGCAGACCTGTGTTAAGGTAAAGGAAAGGCTCGGTAATGAAGAGGAAGAAGTGGAAGGTAGGGCATCAATGAAGGTGGCAAAGGGTAGAAGGAAGGAATGGAAAGGGAGTGGTAAGAGAGGTAGGGATAAGGAGGTAAAATAGATTTTAGGTCTGCGTTTTAGGGCTTTTACACAGTAATTCAGACTTTAAAAATTGTAAAAAGATACATACATTTAATGCGGTAAAATTACAACTAACTCAGAAAATCAAGTAATCAAAGCTAATATATACAAAAAGACAAGACTCAGAAATTAGGATTTTTTTTTAGGGAGTTTTTGATAATTTTGGGATTTTTAGGGCTCCTAAAATTTCGCCCTAGGGTTTTTAGGGACAAATAGGGCAAGTCGAAATTATAGGAGGAAGGGCCAAAATTTTAGGGAGGCCAAAAAATGCAAAAAAAATAATTTTTAAATTTTTAGGGTTTTTATCATAAAACTTCAGACCTAATTATAACCCTAAATAATAATTACAAATGTACAAAACTCATAAATTAAGTTTAGATGGATGAACAACCTAGGGTTTCAAAGAAAACTATCTACCAAACCCTAGGGCATCAATGAGAGGAGCTACCCTCCTTGAGATGGTACTTGGCAAGCTTGGCAACTAGGGTTAACCTCAACAATCTCTGGGATTCATTGAGGATACCTAGCCTAGCAAAACTTGAAGACCTAAAGCTCAAGCTTGAATGCAAGGGTGATCAAAGATAAAAATGAAATGCTAATCAAGACAAAATGAAGCAACAATGGTTTCCATTCAACCCTAACAAGCATCACTTTCACACAAATTGACTAAAGAGACATCAAACCAAAAGTATAGATACCTCCAAGTGCATGTGTTAAGCAAACAACTCTAGCCTCAGCTTAGTAATGGTATGAACAATAGTAAAACTTCCAAGAAATGCTTCAAACTTGCAAAATAAACTCCATCAAGGAGTGCACCCCTTCAAAGGGCCCTAGTTAGGGAAAATAGCAGACATAATGATCTTATCCCAAAAGTTGATGTCTAAAAATGAAGTGAGGAGATCTTATTTATATGATCTCACACTCACTTTTCACAAAATAAGGTAAATTTAACATTAAAAATGTCAACTTAAAATTAGAATTAAAATAATATAAAAAGAATCAAAGTAGTGGGTAAATTGGGTGTTTTCCCCCTATTTGACCCCTACTTGAGCAAAAATGGCTAAACAAGGCCAAATTTGATGAAACAAAAGGCCAGACTGTACGGGGGGGGGGGGGGGTTGTCATGCCCCAACTAACCCCAACAGTGATGAAAACCCTCAATGTCCCCCCCCTTTTAGCAATCAACAGTCTGCCAGGAGGATGATGTCATCCTCTAAAGGAGGGCCTAGAGGGAGGGCGCTGCTGAACTGGAGGACTAGGAGGGTGTTGGATGTGCTCCAGAAGATAATAATGAGTCTTAGTGCTGGAACAACTGCCGCTGGAGTGTTGAAACAAGGTGGGGGGCATGTGACCCAATGACCCACCCTTAGAAGACCCGGACACCAACCTTAGGGTTTCAAACCCTTTCATGAGGTAGTCAACGATGCCATTAAGCCATAGTACTTCCAGAAGAGAAGCTAGAGGGTCTGGCCACGCCCCTACCTCAGAATGAGCTGGCTAAACACCCCTCCGGGTCAGAAAAAAGACACCCTCTCCCTGGGGCACCTCCGCATGTATGCTGGTGCTAGTACCATCGTAACACTAGCTCCAACTGCGGGATGAGTACTCCTCCTGAGGGTGCTTGAGAATCCAAGAATCATCTGAGTACCTGTAGACCTACACACACATCAAATGACCGAGGACATCAAAATACCCAGAGGCAGACGCTTCCGTCCTGCCTTGTTCGTCGAATAAGACTAAATGCAAAAAAACAAACGACTAACCTATGACGACATGAAAAACGTCAAATGCAATGCATGGATAACAGTATATGCCTAACCTACCTACCTATGCTAACATAAGAGACACAAAATACTAGGTAAAATCATACCACCAATGCAACCACTTGAGTAAGCAATTCATACCTGTTGCCTTACCTTTGTCTTTGGACAAAATCCATGATAAAACTTGATCGATCACGAAGCAAATACATACCAAGATCTCTGCCATGACACTAGATGAGGATTTGGTGGCTACGAGAATCTGAGAGCTGAAGTATTGCTGCCATGGTGAAGAATCTCTTTTACAAGCTCCATTTATCCAAGCTTCCACCGGACTAATGTATGGACCATTTGACTGATATATTGGCATTGAAGAAAAAATTTGCTTTATAATTGCTTGGTTGTCCATTCGAGAAAGCATTTGTGAAGGTGGGCCTTGCAAATCTTCACATATCAGCTGTAACGTGTTTGGACAATCCCTTGGAAATACATGCATATTGTTTTTCTTTATAATTACTATGTTAGTATCCCTAACGATCTTTATCATTTCAAAATTGTCAACTACATAACTACAGCCTTCACATTTCAATCGAAAAGATAAACAATATAAATCATGACAATGTGAAAATAAGATCATACCTATCCATATATCTGTAATGTCTTCATTGGAAAGTATTGTTGACCACTTACCGATATTGGACAAGAGGGGCTGAACACTTCTTGTAGAATGTAGTTGATTTGGGCTTACCGTGAACTGAGAGATACCGTAGAAATTTTGCACAAGAGCATTGTCAACAGGTACCACAACTTGCACCACTGCACCTTTTAGCAAAGAAAAGGGGTTGATCCATTCTTCATCGGAGGTAGAGCAAGCTTCTCCATCCATATGTATGCTCAGGGGACGGTCTATTATAATGCTGCAAAGCCTTGAGGAATTGTACATCGGTGGACCAATGAACTTCCAATAATCATCGTTTTCTGCATACCTGTAGCTTTCTTCCAAGAGAGCCAACATATCATAAGAAACTGTAACTTGAGGATATGAGGCACTTACCATTTCTGTACATTCTTCAGTTTCTTCAACTGAGGCCTCTTGTTCTTCATCTTCTGGGATCACTTCATTTTGATCTTCTTGTAAATCTTCCGAGAATTGATCTTCATTGATTTCTTCTCTGAACAAGTCCTTGCCTGTTCAACACAAGGCATCCATTTGTTGCAGTGCTCAGAACCCCAGTAGCTACATAAGACTTCCATCAATTGCGCAAACGATGATATTGTCGCTTTTTCTAGGTTCACGAACCAAGCCAGAGCCTTTCCTTCGAGGTGATGAACGAATGATCTCATGTAAATGCTTTCTTCCTTTTCGACATGATTTTCTTCAGCCATCGTCATGAACCAATCGATATGGAGCCAAACGTAACCACGATCGCCATTGAATGGGCGCCAAAACGACTCTGGTAGCTCATCTAAATGTTGTGGAAACTTTGATAAATTAAGAGGAGCAAAAGCCATCTCCTTTTCTGCATCTGTAGGATACTCAGGATCCTTAAATTCAAATGGAATATCTTCTTTGCAAGAAGAATCCATGTCACCCCGGTTTCCTTGTCTCTGTATAGTACTTTTGTTATTTTTCTTCAGTTGGAGTCACCAGGAGAGACCTGCCAAGTTAGCTTAACAAACCTCACCAAAATACCAAGAACAAGGACGTACCTGAGATGATCGGGACTGAGTTCTGAATCGACCAGTGGAGTCGCTTTAAATGTGTGGAGTCGCCAGGTAAGATCTGCAAGATTAGTCCTTAACAATATTTTCAAAATACTACTCAAAGACTTACCTCAATCTTCTTACCAAATGTCGTTTTGCCAAGGATGTCAATGACTCCGGATAAACCACTTCAATTTACGAAACGTCCCCGGCAACGGCGCCAAAAATGTTACCGGGCAAATTAGCAGGGCTAATTCCCAGTAAAAGTAAAAATAAGATCAGTGACCCAATGTCACCTCGGTCACCGTTCTAACTTCTTCGGAAGTCGAGACCTCCAAGGAGAAGTATCCTTATGGAATCCTATAGAACACTAAGACAACCACAAAACGTATTCTCTATGCAATCATGTAGTTAGAGTCTAGACTAGTGCCTAATGGAGTCAATTGTATTGCGCTTTAACCAATAATGCTTAGTTCATTCAATGAAAGGTAAGAACGTGTACACATGCACTATGATAATCAATATTGGATCAAAAGACTATATTGCCAATAAATCTCAACCATTAACCAAAAATGCATATTAGGTTGTGTTCCCGATCTCTGTATCAAATTATAGTAGCAGCAGACAACACCTTGAAAAGTAGAAAAATCAGACCTAATAAACTATGTATCTAGAACATCACTCTATTCTACCAATAATCATCACTAAGCAGCATAAAATTCTGATCTGCATGTATTTTCTGCAGTAAGCTCACACAGTAGATAAATGCAAATGTATCTAAGTCAGAAAACAATTCAATAGGGAGCTATCTTGGAGAATGTATTTACTATTAACTATCACCAATAACAAATTACCAATAAGAAATCTCAAGCATTCAATAGATAACGTAGTTGCCAAGTACACATTCAATTAGAGCCTTACGTAATCTTCGTAACTTAATCATTTACCATATTAGATATGTATCATCAATGTAGTTAATTGTCTATCTAGATGTGTGCAAATAGGTGTAACATTAAACAGCATTTATAACCTAGACAAATAACCAACCAAACTTCTGTAAACTATCGAATTAACTGATTTACATAGTAAGTATATCAGTACTAAATGCTCTTTAACCAACGTCAATCCAACAGAAAATAACCAGCATTAATCATTTAAGAGACCAAAGAATATTCCAATTCCAAATGCAATCTTCAGATCTGTATGTCACCACACAGTACAGTAGAGAATGCAACCTTGTATTCAACCAACTTCACCATGTGTCAAGACACCCCAAGTACTGGTTATTTATGACAGTCAAAGTAGATTATGTTCCAGTTTACACACCCAACTAATTATCAATAATATGCATGAGAAAATAATAGTTTCAAATTGTGAACCTCAGGAAATGTCGCATAAAGATTCATACATAACCAGCTATATGTCATCAGATGTTTCGAGAGATTATTAAACAAGATTGATCATCTTAGTGTACATTCAATAACTAAGCCTAAACATAAAGCCAATTAATCAACAACTTACAGATTTGTAATTGACCTACAGTATAGCAGAAATTACCCACAGAAAATCAGATCTATAAAAAAAAGAACTAACCTGCTCGAAGGAGACCTTTCTCCAACTAGCTAACACCTTCAGTTAAGTTTTCTGTCTGTGTTGGCAGGGAAGGGCAGCAAGCAGAAACACACAAGGTCTGCAAAATTTGCAGACCTATGTTAAGGTAAAGGAAAGGCTCGGTAATGAAGAGGAAGAAGTGGAAGGTAGGGCAGCATTGAAGGTGGAAAAGGGTAGAAGGAAGGAATGGAAAGGGAGTGGTAAGAGAGGTAGGGAAAAGGAGGTAAAGTAGATTTTAGGTCTGCGTTTTAGGGCTTTTACACAGTAATTCAGACTTTAAAAATTGTAAAAAGATACATACATTTAACGTAGTAAAATTACAACTAACTCAGAAAATCAAGTAATCAAAGCTAATATATACAAAAAGACAAAACTCAGAAATTAGGGTTTTTTTTGGGAGTTTTTGATAATTTTGGGATTTTTAGGGCTCCTAAAATTTCGCCCTAGGGTTTTTAGGGACAAATAGGGCAAGCCGAAATTATAGGAGGAAGGGCCGGAATTTTAGGGAGGCCAAAAAATGCAAAAAAAATAATTTTTAAATTTTTATGGTTTTTATCATAAAACTTTAGACCTAATTATAACTCTAAATAATAATTACAAATGTACAAAACTTATAAATTAAGTTTAGATGGATGAACAACCTAGGGTTTCAAAGAAAACTATCTACCAAACCCTAGGGCATCAATGAGAGGAGCTACCCTCCTTGAGATGGTACTTGGCAAGCTTGGCAACTAGGGCTAACCTCAATAGTCTCTAGGATTCATTGATGATACCTAGCCTAGCAAAACTTGAAGACCTAAAGCTCAAGCTTCAATGCAAGGGTGATCAAAGATAAAAATGAAATGCTAATCAAGACAAAATGAAGCAACAATGGCTTCCATTCAACCCTAACAAGTATCACTTTCATACAAATTGACTAAAGGGACATCAAACCAAAAGTATAGATACCTCCAAGTGCATGTGTTAAGCAAACAACTCTAGCCTCACCTTAGCAATGGCATGAACAATAGTAAAACTTCCAAGAAATGCTTCAAACTTGCAAAATAACCTCCATCAAGGAGTGCATCCCTTCAAAGAGCCCTAGTTAGGGCAAATAGCAGACATAATGATCTTATCCCAAAAGTTGATGTCTAAAAATTAAGTGAGGAGATCATATTTATATGATCTCACACTTACTTTTCACAAAATAAGGTAAATTTAACATTAAAAATGTCAACTTAAAATTATAATTAAAATAATATAAAAATAATCAAAGTAGTGGGTAAATTGGGTGTTTTCTGCCTATTTGACCCCTACTTGAGCAAAAATGGCTAAACAAGGCCAAATTTGACGAAACGAAAGGCCAGACTATACAGGGGGGGGGGTTGTCATGCCCCAACTAACCCCAACAGTGATGAAAACCCTCAATGTCCCCCCCCTTTTAGCAATCAACAGTCTGCCAGGATGATGATGTCATCCTCTGAAGGAGGGCCCAGAGGGAGGGCACTGCTGAACTGGAGGACCAGGAGGGTGCTGGATGTGCTCCAGAAGATAATAATGAGTCTCAGTGCTGGAACAACTGCCGCTGGAGTGTTGAAACAAGGTGGGGGGCATGTGACCCAATGACCCACCCCTGGAAGACCTAGACACCAACCTTAGGGTTTCAAACCCTTTCATGAGGCAGTCAGCGATGCCATTAAGCCATAGTACTTTCAGACGAGAAGCTAGAGGGTCTGGCCATGCCCCCACCTCAGAATGAGCTGGCTAAACACCCCTCTGGGTCAGAAAAAAGACACCCTCTCCCTGGGGCACCTCCGTAGGTATGCTGGTGCTAGTACCATCATAACAGAGTGTTTTGTGGTTGTGCAGAAGTTACTAAAGGTGAAGACAAGCTTGAGCTCAGCTGCATCTTGCTTGCCTTCACAACAAAAAACATTTTTTGAAACTAATATCTTTGTGTCTGCAGGATTTCCGAATCTCTTCTTACTACCTCCAGAATTGAGCCTAAATTGCTCCTTCTTCACTCCTTTTGAAAATTTAAATCAAACACTCTTTTCCTTTCAAGTTGGTTACTCAAGCGAATCTCATTGTTAAAAGCTCATTCTTTCAAGTATTCATATCCCTCGTCTATACACTTTGGGCATGCATTAGGTCTTTTATCAGTTTTCAAAGGTCTCATCTTGCTGGCCTGTTTGCATCTGTTGTCCATTAAAAGAGTGCATTGACTGCTGTCCCTAGAGTGCATTGATTGTCCAAAGAGTGCTTTTACTGCTGTCTTTTCAAGTGCATTGACTGTTCGAAGAGTGCATTTACTGCTGTCCAAAGAGTGCTTTAACTGCTGTCTTTTCAAGTGCATTGACTGTCCAAAAGAGTGCATTCGCTGTCCCTTAAGAACACTTGCTTATCTTACATGCATGTAGATTAAAAATTATGATTTTCAAAGTTTTATGCTTGCTTGCTTGATTACTCCTAGATCTTAGTTACTTAAAGTTTGCATCTTTCTTCTTGCAAGATCTAGTTTGTATTTGTATGTTTTTATTGTTTATATACTAATCTTCTAATCATTCTTTGTCTTGAGCTCTTACCTACAGGGAAACAAGAATGTCAAACCAAGAAATCCCAAAGGCTAAAGCAAAACCAAAAGAGCAAAGAGCAAACTCCGAAAAGCACATAATACTCTATTCCTCCCTCTTCTTCATCCCCACTTCTAACCTTGTGCTTTCAAGGAGTTCAACACCAATACATTGTACACAAAAATTAATAAAGAGCAAGTGGGATAAAGGCTCCCACACCTTACTTCCCCAATTTGGGGGAAGCTTGTATCGTCCTTTTTGTCCTTTGTTTGCTTTGTACCTGCAAGTAGAGTAGGGAAGTTAGAGTAGTTTCATTTTTTGAACAAATTGCTAGATCTCTGAATTGGTAGCTTTAGTTTTATCTATTTTTTAGTTTTCTTACCTAGTTTCCATTTCATATAAACTGTTAAAAGGAACATAAAGATTCTTGAATCTCACTGAAAAGTGGATCAAGAGCATTCTCTGTCGGAGAGTTTATTGCTTTAAGTTGTTTAGTTTTATTTCATTTTAGCATTTTACCTTTTCATAAATCTCTTGAATCTTGCCATAAGGCGAATCAAGAGTGCTCTCTATCAGAGAGTCTATGGTTCTTGCTTCCATCACATAATAAAATTGGAAAGAACATTTACTACACTGTGTATGCTCTACCCACTTGTGGGATACCTAGAAGCGGTGTAGATTGCTTAATCCTTCTCACATCTAATTCTACTTCAACCTTAATAAAATTCATTCCCGAGAAAACCAATGAAAATCCGACGTTGATCGCTATAATCGAAAGTGGGCAAATTTTGCCTGGGGACATGGGAACCAGTGGGATGAGACCTGAGAGCACCAGTTAGACTACATCCTTGTTGGTGTAGTGTTGAACACCGCTCTAGAGACTCCGACCAACCCACATGTCCTTGTACGGAGCCACTTAGATTGTAATCCGGACATATGTCCTGTATCGCAAGGTATATCTTGGAGATCCCCTTTCCCATAATAATCCACCTCACCTCAAAAAATTACAATAAAATTCACCAAGAGACATTTGCAAAACATCTACAAACACTCAAGCACTCCCAGCATTTCAAGACATTGACTCCATTTTGGCATTGGTCATTCTACAAAGCAACAATTGTTCAGTATTTCATTTGCTTATTATCTATTTGAAAGTTGTTGTTATTTGTTATCATATTATGCTGTGGATGTTTCATTTATAAGTTATCATCATATTGTGGATGTAATCTATCTTGCAAAAGTTATACTTGGACACAATTTTATTGCAAATTACCTAAAACTCCTAAAATAACACCCATCCTAATCCATTAAAACATTTAAAACACTTAAGAGCCTTAGAAACTCTTTGTTAGGGTCTACCTCCCTTGGCTTCGTTAGGAGTTTGCCTAAACGGAGGAGTTGAGATCGGGTGATAGCACCTGACTCTTTGCTTGCCCCCAAGGCCACACATTCCCAAAGCAGCTTCGAAAGATTTCCGCTGCTATGTGCACATCAACGGGAAACACTCATCATAGGCTTATTTCATCAAAACTATGTAAAGGCCAAGCTCAAAAATATACAATGAAATGCTCTGCAAATCATGGTAACCCGGCTACTATGGATGTGATAGCAGAGTTACTGTAGAGGCTTAGGGGATATGAGATATAGGCGTTAATTAGATCAATTACAGTAACTCGAGATTAAGAATGAATCTAGGAAAGCGATGCTAGGGTAAAAGATCAAAATCAATTACCTTGGGAAATGTGTACTTAAAAGATGGAAAGTGGTCCCAAGGAGTAGATCTGAAAGGAAAGGGGCTTCCTAGCAAGGTGTTGTCCTCCGAAATGGCATGCGTGTCGTTTTAAAAGCCCAAAATGCAACACACCAGCCGAAATGACAACTCTCTCAGGAGAGAGGCCAATGTCACCACACTCCTCTCCTCTTCGCTTCAGGTTGGCTCTTCTCCAACACTAGGGGGGTATCCCTAAAATAGGATCGCTAAGGCAGGTACAGTAACGGGCAAGGTGAATGGAAGAGGTTGCCTTAGAGAAACGGATGTAACAAAAGATAGTTTTTAAATGGGTGATGGAAAAGAAGGGAAGATCAATCCTCAGGGAAAGACCAGTGCCAGTACCAGAAGGGGAAATGGAGTCAAAAGAGGGCTCATGGAGGCCTTATGCTTCATAAAAGTGAAACGAATCTAGAATGCATAAACAATCAGATCTTAATCAACATTTCGTACAACCGAATACTGATGTCCATTGAAAAAACTAATTGTTCAAGCATAATGAACCAACTTAATCCTAAATGGCTAATCTATTGTGCTTGAAAAAGCCCTCACAAGCTAGATTCATTCTACAACTTGAAATACATCACACAACCACATGAAAGATGCTCAATCTGTCCACAAACCCAGCTGATATTTTCATTAAAGCTCAACAGGGAGAGAAAACCCCAAAAATTTTCCATCCTGTTTACAATGAAGGAGGCTGGCTTTTATAGGCCCAAAAAGCTCTCCAATAAAATAATGAAAAAAGTGCAGATCCACTTTTTTCTCCCCTCGAATACATGACAAGTCTAGTTATTAAAAAGAACTGCTACTTGGCAATGGTTCTCAACTTAATCGAGCCCAGCAAAATGTAGACTTATCAAGAGTGCAACTGACAGCTACTTGACACATGGATCTGATCCCACAGGTGCTAATCAAGCTAACTGCTTTGATGGTGAAGACAGACGTTGCGTAAGTAACATGCCCAATTTAGACTCATACTTACGGTTCATCCAAAATTAAAAAACACTTGCTGCAATGGTCAGAGCTCCAATCCTCCGATTCCAACTGAGAGCTGAGCCTCGCGTCTATCATTAAACCGAGACTCACAAGTGGATCCCCCGATTTACTTTGCTATGCCGATCTATTTGAACTCGGCTGCCAACAAAGAAAAAATGCCAAACTCCACGCGATTGGCATCCATCAACGCTGAAGCCGGAATCGATCACAGGCTGCTGCGTGTTTTAATTGGCGTGAAAAGGTGGAGGGATTACCACTTGTTAATTCATGTGGCTGCTCAGCTATCAAAACACGCGATCCGGGGGAGTCAACAGTTGTTCCAATTTCCAATCGACAGTGAAATGAACCATGACGGCGACTCACTGCTCTGTCGCATACTCAGAAATTCTGGCGTAATTCCTGACGAGTGATGACCCATGATTTGTCTGCACACTCGCTGCGCTGATTTATCGCCAAAAACCCGAGCTCTGTCATCGAGATTATCTCTCTGCGAGCCAACTGTCAAACGTTGAAGAGTTTTATGCACACGACAGTTGAAGGGCCCAAGCTTCACGCTGTCAAATAACTCGTAACAGCTGCCCATTCATCACCACAAGTCGAGGACGCCGACTGAGAGGAATGCTGCCATGATTTTGAAAGAGAAAAGGTGAAAAAATCGCGTGGTAGATGGACTTGACCGCCAATGCAATCCAACTTCTTCGGAATAGTTTGAGTTAGGGTTCTGCTGCGTCCTTCATAACATTCTGTATTGTAAAAGATGCTGAGGTAAACTCATCGATGGTTTCTTGACGGCAGAAGACTGTTATGAAGATCTCATCATCAATATCATCATTTGGCTATGTACCGGTAGTGCTTTGAGGTTCTCGTGCAAAAGAAATTTTCAAGACTACGCTTGGAAATGAATTCTTTTGCAATGCCGGCAACAATATTCGGCTGTGTATCGCATAGCTGCAAATTCAAAATCGCATATTTCCTCTGGTTTACAATGAATCCTGCTGGCAAATCAACTTTAGCAAAACGATGCTGCATACCCTCAGACTTCTATATATATATATATTTTTTTATGCCATGGCTTTTGGTTGACGTATACATCAACATCTCCAATGCTTTCTGATGGGCATTTATCCCTTGCTGCCACATTTAAATGCCAGGAGCTCCTTGTTTGCGCAAAGATCTTCCCCTTAAATCATGATCGTGTAACTTTCCACACAACAACGCTTCCATTGCCATGTTATGCAACCAGCGAGCAACATTCACACCTTGAAGTGTAATGAAGTAGTTTATAGCATCCCCAGCCAATCCTTTCCACATTCTGTAAATGGTAACCCTGGTGGATAATCACACTCCTGTGTGCCACAGCCACTATTTCATAAGCGGTAATCCTCGGAATCCATATCCAATAATTGAGTTTTCACACCATAGCTGTTCTGTAGACACAGGAAGCCTCATATTTATCTCTGCCAGATTTAATTTGTGCTGTGCTTGATCAGGAGCACCATTAATCTTTTAAAATTTTATCAGAAAACTGTTCCTGAGGGCATGATCCCTGTAGGTGACAGCCACAAGAGTAGCTCTTAATAATGGAAATCAAAGACCACTTTAGCAATTTCTTATCTTCCACAGCCCTCTACACTCTCTCACAGCAGCATTTTCTTACCCTGTCATCAAGTGACCATCCATGTAAAAATGGGAGGTAACACAAGGCTTGATGATAGATCTGACAGTGTTTAAGCTCACAAGCCAAAAATGAGACTCAAACAACCGAGAAAAGGGGCAAAACCAAGGAGGGCGCAATAGCTAGAGACCAGTGCCTAGGGGTTAGGGTAGATGGAGTCTCCCAAGGGTGACACCCTTGAGGAGCCACTTGGGGCTAGGCCTCAAGTGAAAAACCCAGAAATCATTCGCCCAAATTCCAAGTTGAAAGAGCTAGGAAATTTTTATAAGGTTTTGCTAGTTAGGGTTTGAATAAAATTGATAGATGGGTAAGCTAAGGAGCCAAATATGCACCTTGTGAGCGTACCTAGATGATGAAGATGAATGCCGGTATGACGAGGATTACTCCCGCAAAGATCAAATGAAAGCTTGGTCACTTCTCTTGCTCCAACGAATTGCCCAAATCCACAAGTGCGTCCTCCTCTCTCTGCAAAACCAAGGAACCAAAGTTCAATCAACAAACAAAGATGAAGGTAGATGCAAGCTAGAAGTAAAAGATAGAGAATATTTGGTACAAAGACAAAATTACTCCTTGTGTAAACCAAGATCTGACAGAAAGTAGCAGGGTGGGTCTCCCCAACCAATGCGCCCATCTCCCAAATCGCCTCCTTCACCTGCAAATCGAAATAGTGGAACAAAATATGCAAGATAGCTACCAATATCTTTCAGTGCAATGGAAAAGTAGTTTCAATCACCATAGCCAAGCATCCAACCCAAGATCACAAGAATTCTCACAAAATATTTCTTTGTATTCCAAAAGCCAAGTGCCAAAAGTTCCTTTACAATGAGGGGTTCTCTTCCTTAAATAAGAATGAGAGAGACCAAAACCCTATCCACTTTTTAAATAAGTGGTGGAGATCAAAAGATATAACAATAATAATCAATGGCTAAGATGAGCCGGAAATACAATACATGGATCAACTCACAAATAGAGGGGGGCGCACTCACTAAAACGTCCAGGGGAGACACACCACATGATAAGTGACTAGACACATGACATAAGCACATGGTGGGGCTAGGAGGTGTAACATATCCTTCACTAGCATGGCTCCATTGCACAATAACGAATAATATGACAATATAACATCATAAAGTGACCATATGACCAAATCGTGCCTCCCTTAAAGACACAATAAAATATCCAAAATGACGAATATTGGGATGTGTGGACCCCACTGATGCCAGAACAAGTGCTAGAAGAAGGCATGGACATCATCATCAAAGTATCCTGAACCAATCTCATGCCATTTCCTTGCCCCACTAAGCCAAATTGATTTCCTCAATGAGCCTGTTATCACACAACTTGTAGTTGCCCCAAGAGGTATCCCATCCAGGATGGTAGAGGAGACAGGCAACTAAAGAGGTGACCCAAGAGATGCCACGGTTCCCAATGCAATGTGGGAGTCACGTCAACCAAGGCACTCTTCGCTTTAAGTCAAAGTGTAACTTAGACCAAGGGGGAGACCCTATACCCCAATCACAGTTGATTGGATCCAAACAAAGGTTTCTAAGGGTAGGTAAGTGATGAGTTACGGAAACCAATGCAAGGCTAAGTGGACCTAGGAGTTAAGGTATGGTTGAGGGTGGTGTAAGAGATTGTTAGTGTTTCAACCTATGTATGGTTTAGGCCACATGATGGGGTATGATAACTAGGTGTAGTACCATAAGTTTACACAAGTGGGTCTAGTGTTCTTGGGAAGTGTGAAATGATTCTAGGTAGGCCCACAAGATGAAGTTAGGTGTGAAGTTGGTACTATAGGTTAGATATAGGCTAGATCTATGAGTTTAGGTTTATTATAGGAGTACCCATGTACTAGATCTAGGGTTTGACACAAATCCCAAGGAGTGCGACTTGCTTGGAGAAGGACTAGTGCCTTGTTGGATGGGTTAATGGGGTCAAAAAGTATGTCAAAGCGTAGATCGGGACACCTAGAAACCAATTCAAGTGGGTTGAATGAGATCCAATGGTTGGATCTTACTAGATCTAGGTTTTTAAGTGATGACCTTAAGTGGACCACAATCCCTTGAAACAAGGAATGCAACCCCCAAGGCGGATCGTGACAAAAAGACAGTATAGACCTAGGTTTCAAGGCATGGGCATTCCGAATCCACGAAAATCTCAAACACCCACCTCCTATAAGTGGACAAACTCAAATTTTCAAGGGGGTGCGACTTGCTCAAGGAAGGCCAAAAAGTGGGTTTGGTGGACCAAATCAAGTCCAATGGCCACCAAAATGTAGATCCTAGATGCTAGTACCTCGATCTATGTATGTCCAAAAGATCAAGTCAATCCAAGGGCTAGATCTTAGTAGATCTGAGTTTTAAGGTGCTAAGAAAATCAAAAGGGGGTTTTAACCCCTTAAAACATGGAGAGATGTCCACAAGGTAGTTTTCACCAAAGTAAGAATCTGGGGCTAGGTTATCAAGTGTTTAGAATGCAAATCAAGTGAGATCTCACCTACCCATGTGCTAGATCTAACCAAACAAGCCTCTCTCTAGGAAGTGCGATTTGGGTCAAGGAGGGCTTTTTTTGCCTTGAAAAGTGGGTCAATTTTTAGCCAATCACCACCAAACTATAGATCCAACCAGGGGTGGATGCTATAGAGGTGGGTTTTCAATATCTTTTCAAAAGCAAGGCTAGATCTAAGTAGATCTAAGAAAAACCAAAACAAGGGTTTTAAATTTGATTAGGGTTTTTATGATCTAGAAATCATGGAAGATTCAAGGAAGTAGAAGATCATACCTTTTGGAACATACCTGGATGAAGAGATGAATGCTAGTTGAGACGAGGATTACTTTGCCAAAGATCAAATGGAGAATTGTTTAAGTCCTCTTGCCAAATCGATTTTTCCAAGCCACATGTGATTCCTTCTAACCTGTCAAGCCAAGGAGCAAAGCATCAATCAGTTTAACATGTTGAAGGTAGATACAAGCAAGAGAGAGAGAGAAACATAGAATAGTTGACACAAAGGCAAAACTACTCCCTGTCAAACCAAAGCGACTTCTTCCAAGATTGAAGGGCAAGCCTCCCCACCAATTCGCCCTTGTCCAAAATCGCCCTCTTAACCTGTAAATAAAATATGGCAAATATGCAAGATAGCTACAATAGATCCTCCAGTGCAATGGACAATAGCATTTACAATCGAAACAACCAACATCCACTCCAATCCAAGCATGTACTCCAAAAGATAGAAATTTTATTCCAAGAGCCAAGAGCCAAAAATCTCTAGATGAATTTTACAATGAGAGGCTCCCTCCTTAAATAGGATGGGGAGAGAGTACAATCCTAACCACTTTTTACATGAGTGGCTAAGATTAAAAGATCTCAAGATCTAATCAATGGCTAACAATAAATCATAACAATACATCACATGGATCACCCAATATAATGATAGCGCCCCCACTAAATGGTACAATAAGAGGGTGACGTCATCCACTAGAGAAACATAAGTACCAAAATCCACCTCATGGTGACTAGGACATGACAATATAAGCTCATGGTGGGGCTAGGAGGTATCAATCCTTACTAGCTCATCCCCAAGGCACAATAAAATAATAAAATATGTCCCATATAATATAAATGACCAAAACTGTCCTCAGAATCCATGACAGTCAAGCAGTAAATGTCCTCCTGTGATCAATCTGGGCATACCCACATGGTGAAAACTGACTGGAAGATAGTGATACCTACCCTTAGAAACCTTTGTTTGGATCCAATCAACTGTGATTGGGGTATAGGGTCTCCCCCTTGGTCTAAGTTACACTTTGACTTAAAGCGAAGAGTGCCTTGGTTGACGTGACTCCCACATTGCATTGGGAACCGTGGCATCTCTTGGGTCACCTCTTTAGTTGCCTGTCTCCTCTACCGTCCCGGATGGGATACCTCTTGGGGCAACTACAAGTTGTGTGATAACAGAGCCATTTCTCTGTCGGAAAACCACCTCTGAAAGTACAAAAATGCCTATAACTCACTGCCAAGTGTCCCAGACACAAATATGACTGTCCCAAAATGTCTGGGGATGGGGTAAAATGGTAGTGACGACTAGCTGGACCCCTATTTCCCTCTGTAGCAACCTAGGAGAACGTGCTAGCTCAATGCAAGTGTTGGATAGGCCATTTCTGCATGGCAAACTAGAGAAAAGTGGCAATATGACCATATCATCACTTGTAAGTGCTCGAAACTGATAACTGAGTGCACCCATGAGCTCAGAATGCTCAAATCCACTAGGAATGAGTACTCATACACCATGTGACCATCAAAAGATATCTCTGTAAGCTCATCCATGCTCGGAATAATAAAATTAATGGTCCATAAATAATAATAATCATAAAAAAAATCCATCAAACCATCACCTGAAACTACTATCTGAGGCATGGAACCATCTATTGGACACATATGGGCCATGGATAATGCATCTCGAACACTGTCTGCCCAAACTCGTCTTGGACTCTGAGGTTGACTTGGTCAAACTGGGTTGACCAGGTCAAGAATGATCAAAATAATGAACTAGATCATGAATAACTGCTGCTGCAAGTACAAATGGTTATGATATGCTCCTTCAATTATATCAGTAGCTAGACCAAAGCATAGAATGATGTTTAACTGGCGTAAGCATGTAAATAATATAAATAAGATAAGTCTAGATCAAAGTAACTAGCTACTAAAAACAAGATTTTCAAGTGTATACTCGTTTACCGACTTAAACAATTTGCTAACCATGGGTGAAGGTGGAAAACAAAGGCTAGGCTAGGGAAAGGACTCAATAACCTCAACACTACAATCTCTCGGATGAAGGAACCAGGGGGACCATCTACACATATACTAGATAGAGAATAACACGAGGAATGGCGGTGTCTCACAAATGGGTAGAGTGATGAGAATGCTTCCAATACACTCTAGACAAGCAACCTTTTAGCAATTTATTATTTGTCAACTTTTTGATGTTATCACATCTATGTTAGCTGGAGCTACCATACTGCAAACTGTGCGGCCGAGGACCGCACAGTACTTTTTTTTCCAGATTGGAGATCAACTGCCTTCAGACGAGGCATTTTTGTTTGGATTGCCCCTAGCAGACATATCAGAGGGGACAGACAGTTGGACAGTCTCTGTCATGTCCCAAATTTGGTATTGGGTCAAAATGGCCTAATCACATTGGCCCTATTCATTAGAGTTTGTCAAATTGATGCTAAAGGTCAAATAATTGCCAAGGAGGAAAATTACTAGTTTCCTAGGTTTGGGGTGGAAGCTTTGGGATTTGGAATAATGGGGATAATAAATGATGTTTGAACATTAGAATGACATAAATATTTAATAAAGGAGATAAATAAATATATACAAGTGAAAATCAAAGTGGAATTTCATCATGAAGACACATGGAGGAAGTGGGACCCACATATGGCTAGATTTCCCCACTACACTTGGCATCATTCTCTCACCAATTCGAATTCAAGGTGAATGGTAACATACTTGGGGGAGTCCAAAAGGTATTATTCATTGCATGACTCATCCAAGGTCGAAATATAGAGGAAGAGTAACTCCCATGGAAGAGGAAGAGGCAATTTGGAGCTAGTGAGACACTTGGGCTAGATTCCCTAGCTCTATGACAACAATGATGAAGATGCTATGACACCTATGACACAAATCAGACCTGAAGGCTGACATATGACATATATGACATGTCAGGGCTAAAAATAGACTCCAAGAGGGCGCTCAAGGGTGTTAGGGCAGCTAAGATGCTTCCACATGTAATTTGGTGGAAGTGGGAGACTAGGAATTGTTGTACAAGTGGCGTACTTTGGAATCTCTTCCCAACTTGAGTTGGCATGAGTCTCTTGGAAGGAATTCGACCCATGGAGGACATTAGAAGTTTATAAATGTCAATAACAAAGAATGAAACCAGCTTTTGATCATTTGTAGAATTTGCAATTGCATTTGTGAAGAGGGAGAGCTAGTGGATGACTAGTTTCTTGCCTTAGCCAATTTCGAGGGTGAAAGATTCCCATCCAAGTTGGCAATTGGAAAGGCCATTAAGACCTTTCATTTGGAGCTTCAATGGAGTCTTTATTTGCAGGTGTAAGCTACAGGGCAGGTCATGGTTTCTTCTATTGCAGCTCGCTCCTTCAACCATTTCCAGTTTTGATGGCATATTCTTGATCCTTGAGGGAGGGCGTTTTTGGTGAGCTATTGTACTCTTTGGGGGAGCTTCTAATGCCCCATTTCTTTTTTAATATGAAGTAAATACTCTGTTCTTCATCTACAGAAAGTTTCAGGTCGAAATTCCAAGTAGAAGTGTATAAATCTCATTTTTAATGGAAGAACAATGCCATTTCCCCACTACCTTGTTGTGAACCAATGTATTGATGAGGATTTCGAATGAATGGATGATTATATGATGCATTTGTGATTAATGGACTGCCATGGATTTGTTTTACAAGTTTCATGTACTGTACTTGAGCATTTGAAGTATTTTTACTCAGTTTAATTGCATTGGGAGAAGAAATAGTGCCATTTCCCCAAGGGTCGAATTGGTGATTTTTGCAGTTGAATGGGAGAGGGTGAGAACAGTTGTAATAAACCATTAATGGTGAATATGAGACCTTAATAACATACTCAACACATTACATACCTCTGTTCATAAATTTGAGTGGGTTTGGAGGCATTTGGGAAGCCATTTTCAGTACTTACCTTAGGGGGATTTGAACCCCAAATTACTAGTAAAATTGCATACTTGGTCCAGAATCTTAAGAGAGTTTGAAGAGGTATTTTGGTGGCCATATGTTATCCCTGAACATCATATTCAATTCATAATATCATTCATACACCTTCCTTGAAGATTTGAAGGCATTTGGAGTCAATTTGGGACCTAGAGATTGAAACTAGTCAAAGGTCGAACTAAGGAAAAAAGTGGAAAATTGCAATTTTAATAAAATTCCTAACAAGGGACATTACAGTCTCACACACATTGTCACTTACCATCTACCACAGGGTCACCTTTCCTTGCCAGGCTTTGACACAAGCCCATTTGAGACAATTGCCTAGTCTTGTTCTGATCGAGACTATCACAGTACATTGCTGGTTTATTATATGCCCGGATTCAACAGAGATCCAACTCAGAGGCAGGTTCAGTAGCAGTAGGTATATGGTGCAGCAGGTATTGCATTTGATGATTATTGCTCATGTTGTAGATTAGACTTATTTATACTTGTTAGTACACTAACTTTGCATGAGATGATATATTTGGTGATCTAGCTATGGTATGATGTGATTGGGCCCTTGATGATGTTAGTCCACCCCTCCGGTTAGACTTATGTATATGCACGCTGAGTCATGTCCTCTACACTCGGCATAGACTTGATCACTTAGTCCCTCTCGGTAGCTGACTTCAGCTCCATTATCACTTTCCCCACTCATCCGACTCATCCATGACACTTGTTCCTCGACCTGGATTCTGATTTGTGATCCCGAGGACCCCTTTCCCCATTGACCTCTGAGTTTGCCATGACTCCCTGTTTATTGTGCCTCGACTCTTTAGTGTGTGAGATACACGGTTAGACCTGGGATTTGCTCCTGTCGGTTGCCCTCGTTGTTGCAATGCAGTTAGGATTGTGTAGCCTCACCGGGTGTTCCCCATTGGTCATCGAAGCATGTATTGCTCACCCCCATTACCTTTGCAGTATGAGCACCATGTTTATATCTTTTGAGATATGTATGTAGTCCAAGAGGGCCTTGATGTAAATGAAGAAATGAAATGTAAATCAGGCTAAAAGGGCCATTATGTTGTAAATGTAAAATCTAGCCAAAAAGGGCTAAGTATGAAACTCATTGTAAAATCCATGCAATGTGTTTATGAACACACATGGATTCTGGTCAGCCATACATGTCAGCATTTGTAGTGGTTATTCCTCACCTAGTCACGCGGGACAAGGAGGTGAGAAGGAGCAAGGGACAAGTTCAAGATTGCCCCCTAGAGTCTCAAGTTACGGTTTGTCGGACACCCAATTTGGTGGCTCTAGGAAAGAACCTCATGGAGTCTTCGAATACGGATGTGAGTTGTGGGATACTTGTTAGATGACTAGTGGTGGTTTCCTTGCACTATACCCATTTGTGAGGCACCGCCCTTCCCCGTGTTCTGTCATGGCATACTTACCTCAGTGGACCCCGCTTTCCTGAGTTGTCCAAAGGGTCACATGATCTTCATCCTTGTCTTCCCGTGTCCTTGCCTTGTTGTCCACATCACCTAAAGTCAGCAAAGTGGTCAATTCTATAGATGTGCATAGCATTTTAGTATTTTGGAGGTGGTGGGCCCACTTCACCGGGGCCTTGTATTATCTCGGGATTTAATGTATTTTTGATCACCATGTTATCATTATATTGCTTAGTAATGTACTAACTCGTATAATTGAGCCTTGTCACTTCATGCTTGCATACAGGTATTCAGCTAGCACTATTGTTGACCAGATTTGACATGGTCAAACTGGGTTGACTAGGCAAAAAATGGGCCCGAAAAAATGTTGCGATTGAAATTTCGATTTTGATCAATTATTATCTATAGGGATCCCATATAAGCATGCAAGTGTCGGAATTGCAAAATACTGAAGCGTTTGAGAAAATTTTAATTATTATTGGTCAACTTTGACCTGTTTTAATTAAAAATTATGGATTTGGGGCAAATAATGCTAAAGTGATGGATCGGGGTCGTTCGAGTGGTCATCCCTACTACTTTTGGGGTCCACGATCGCATTGCAGCAGACGGTTCGGCAATCCGGGCAATAAAAGTGGGTCAAAAGCCCAATTTTCAGCTTCAGCCATATAAACCAGCAAAAATTACATGGAAAATCAGAATTTGACTAAGGCAACTATAGGCAAATGGCAAAATCAATGGTTGGCAAAGGTAAAGGTGATTTCTAAAGGTAAAATGGTAATGTTTGATGTGATATTTGCACATTGTGGGGCCCTCTCCATGGCAGCTCATCACTTGAGGTCGAATTGGCCCATAGGGTCATTTTTTCTCCACCTAGGGGAATTCGATTTGCATGTTATTTGTATGTGGGGCCTTGTTGTATTAGTTGGGGGGATAAAACATCCCATAGACACCCCCCAACCATGGTGTATATGTTGTATGGACCCCACATGGGTCCCCTCTCCTCCACAAGTGCGCTCTCCTTGGGCAATTCGCACCCCCACCTAGAGACAATCTCCACCACTCGATTTTGATGGTTGGGGATTGATCTCAACCCTCCATTTTGGGGGGGAACCTATTTTGAGTTTGAGCCATCTCTATAAGAGAATGGACTCTCTCCATTGTAGGTCTCTTGGCATTTTTTGGAGTTGAATAGAAGAGAAAACGTTATTGCTCTACTTGGCTCTTGTGTAATAGCTTCTTGATATTGTTGATTGCCATACTATCTTGATGCACTAGTTGTAGTTGGTGTATGTTTCCAGCATTGTTTTACTCACCATTGTTTGCAGCAAGCTCAAAGTCTTGGAGGAGGGCGCACCATTTGGCTTCCACTGCTGCTCCACTCTCCGGATTGACCACAAAAGGGAAGCGTTTTTGCTATTTTCAGTCAAGCATTTCTCTCATCTTTATTTGTGCTGTTGTAGATTTCATTTGTTTGCCAATACTGATCTGATTTATTGTCTATTGGTGTTTGCAGGCAGAGCGGACGAGTTGGTGGGGAGAGAGCAAGTCGATTTCAGCTGGGACTTCTCCAACTGCTTCAATTTGATCTTCGGGACGTATAAACCTCTTCAAAATCAGAAATATCAGCTATTCCCAAGTAGGTGTAACTTCTTCTTCTCCCACATTTCAATTTCTAATTTTTGTTGAAGAGAGAAAACTCACCAAAACCCCTAAAAATTAAAATCTACAAAATCCACCGTTAGAATTAGTTTATTTTGTAAACCCACAAATGATTTATGCTTAAAAGCCTATATACCAAATTTCATTTGATTTAGACTCCATTTGCCCACCTAATCAGCACTGGTCTACTTGGCAAAAACGCCCCCCTGAGGCGTTTTTCTGTTTCAGCCTGTTTGGGTTAGTTTGGGGTTCTGGGTACTTGATAATCGGTTTCAAAACGTCTTTTTACCTCAAAATATCAAGTATCGTTGGCTGGAAGTGAATATAAATGCCTATTTTTCTATGCCCTAGGTCCATTTTTCCACTGTTTAACTCATTCCCCTAGGGCAGTTTCACTCCACTTCTTGCTGATCTGTTTTTTTGTTCTAAATCAGCCAATTAATCAACTTATAATTGCTGAAGATGTGTTTCAATTACTTATCCATCGCTGCCATGTATTGATAAATCATAACGAGCTTCATCTCCCATAGGCAGGGTCCCCAACCACTCTTCTAGTAAATTTCTGTTTGTTGATTTAATTTCCAGCCTTCTAATCTTTCATAGAATTCATCATTTACATGTGTAATCAGATCTGAATTTGCTTCATCTAGTATACTTTCCCATCCAGAATCTCGATTCCACTAGGCTGGAAGAAATCTCACACTTAGTCATCCATCTTGTCTCTCACTTTGCTTATCTTTTGGGTTTGGGTGTCTGATTGTTGAGTCTCAACCATCACTGGTTGAGTGGGGTCTCCCCCTGACTTGGCTACGTGCCTCGTCTAAAGTGACTGTAGCCTTGTTCGGTGTGACTTCTGTCCCTTGGACGGAGGACCTGGCTACTGTTGGTTACACCTACCTTTCTGTTCACCTCTACCGTCCCTATTGGGATACCTACCACCAACAGCTAGAGTTTGTGTGATAACATTCACATTTAAGATTTAACATTTATTTCACTTTACAGATTTTCACTGGCCAGCCTCCAAGAGTAGGTGCCCTGAATAGCCTGGCGAGCCTCAGATAATGACTCGGTATGACCTCTATTTCCCGCCACTGTCCATAGGTGCGATGGAGTGACTACCCTGTTTCTCTGTAGGGGCAAACGACCTTACTGTTTATGTATATGTAACTTCGGAATGTATTTCATCTATGTATTTTATTGTACTCCTATAGAGATGTATTATTCTTCTATACGGAAGTGTCGTCATTTGTATTGACAAGTGTCGCAAGTGGTGTAACTTGCTGATGGGTTATTAGACCACCTAGTAGAGGGGTCGGCCTGGATTATGTAACCTGGGGTTATTAGGTTGAGTTAGACAAGTCGGCCCTATAGGTTTATTAGGCTACTCATAACAAGTATAAATAGAGAGTGGGATCTCTCTATTTGATCATCTCATTATTCACTTGTACATCACTCGGAAAGTGGCGCACTAGTTGAGGAGGAGGAGGAGCTGCTAGTAGAAGACTATCTCTTGTACTTTGGTTGGACTTTGGTTGTATCATTGCTCTTTCTATCTCTGAGGAAGTTGTGGGGTTTTTCACCTTTATAGTTTCCCCAAGTGAAACTCTATGTGTCTATTGTCTCATGTGATTGCTTGGTGTGATTGATATGCATTGTTATACTTGATATGCTGTACATGTTATTCTCTCAGTAAAGATCCTAGAGTATATTGAATTAATGCTCAAAATTAACATGGTATTAGAGTTTCCCTGAGAAGAAGACATTGTGCAGTGGCGGAAACTAGGGTTTCTTGTTTATTGGGTTTCTCTCCACAGATTTTGGAAAAGCAGTAAGGTAGATTGACTCTACTCATCAAGGAGAATCTATCTGTCCAATTAGAATTTAATTCTGAGCACTTTCAGTTTTGGCCCTAAAAATTAGGGTTTCCTCAAAAATAGGAATTTCTGAAATCTAAAGACATAGCTGGAAGCTCCTTGGAAAAATCGAAGTTTAGAGCTTTGGATCGAGATTTTTGGTTGCATGAAGCTCCGGGAAACTCAAACCCTAATTCAGGGTCCTCCCTAGTGAATCCGGGAGATTGAAAAGCATTTTTGAAGGGTGAATCTTTGCAGTTTTCAAATTCTGAATATACCAGGCTGATCAGCTCATCAAGGTGCATTTTTCTATCTTTCCATAATTTTGAAATTCACATTTTGAATTTTTAGGGTTTCTCTGACAAACCCTAATCCGGGACCAAATCCAGTTTTCAGCAAATCAAGTGGTAAGATCCAAATCTTTCTATTTCCATTTGAAGTACTCTTTAAAGATGTCTCACCACACCAAGATTGAAGATAAGCTTGAAGGGGCTGATAACTTCCGAGCATGGAAGTATAGGATTGGGTTAATCCTGGAAGAAAATGAGTTGGACTCTTACATAAGCTATGAGGTCCCTATCCCAGAGGGAGAAGAGGCTAAATCTCTTCACAAGAAGAACTTGGTCAAAGCAAAGAGGATCATTGCTGATTCTATCAAGGACCATCTCATCCCACATGTGGCATCTCTGAAGACACCCAAAGAGATGTTTGATTCCTTGACCAAGCTATTTGAAGGGAAGAACATAAATCGAAAGATGACCTTGTGGAACCAATTGAAAGGGGTAAAACTTCAGAATGGAGAGACCATTCAATCTTATTTCTCTAAGGTCTCTCAGATCAAGGAACAACTCGAAGCTGTGGACGAGGTAGATAATGGTGAAGTTGTTATGACCACATTGAATGGCCTACCTAGGTCATGGGATTCTTTTATCCAATGAATCTATGCAAGAAAGAAACTAATCTCCTTCAGTAGACTATGGGAAGAATGCTCTCAAGAAGAAGCAAGGCTTGTGGCACGAGAAGAAAAGATGGGGAATGAAGATCAAGCTCTCACAGCTCACACCAAGAAAGGGAGGCCCAAGAGAGAGCCATCTCACTTCAAGAAATCTCCACACCACCACAAAGAAAGGAGAATATGTTTCACCTCAATGAGAAGGGACACATTTTTATAAATTGTCCCAAGAACAAAAAGGACAACAACAACTTCAACAAGAAAAAGAAGAACAACAAAAGGAGATATCATGCTCATGCTGCCGAGGATGACGAACCTCCCAAGAAGAAGGCTAGAGCAGAAAGTGATGATTCATCAAGTGAAGATGAATATGTTTCTAATATCCGCTCTCACAGGTACTATCTCTCCTGGATGTAATGATTGGTTAATTGACAGTGGGGCTTCTAAACACATGACCGGGTTTAAAGAATCTTTTGTAAATCTGTCTGAACATGAATCACCCCATAAGGTGAAACTTGGGAATGATTATCAATACCCTATCAAAGGAAGTGGGGAAGCCTCCTACAACCTAGACTCTGGAAAGTCTTTAAAGATGAAAGATGTGTTATTTGTACCTGGGCTCAAGAAGAACTTACTCTCCATATTTGCATTAGATGCAAAAGGCATGAGGGTTGCATTTGTAGATCACCAAGTTCTAATGTGGCCAAAGGGTAAAACTATTGATGATGCAGTAGTGATTGGAGAACAAGAGGGAGGATTGTACAAATTGAAGGGACAACCTGAACATGCCATGGTACATGAATCCATGGAGCCAAGTGAACTTTGGCATAGGAGGCTTGCACATGTACACTACAGAGCACTACCAATTGCAAGCAAAGCTGTAGAACGTCTTCCTGAAATCAAGACCAAGCATGAAGGTGTTTGCAAAGGCTGTGCAAAAGGAAAGAACATAAAGAAGGCATTTCCAAGCAATGAAAGCAAATCAAAAGGAATCTTATAAATTATCCACTCCGATGTATGTGGTCCGATGTCATCCAGTTCTCTGAGTGGGTATGTTTACTATGTCTCTTTCATTGATGACTTCTCCAGGAAGACTTGGGTTTATTTCTTGAAGAACAAAGATGAAGTGTTTGATAAGTTCAAGGAATTCAAAGCCTTGATGGAAAATCAAACTGATAAGAAAATAAAGACATTCAGATCAGACAACGGCGGAGAATTCACTTCAGTTGACTTCAAGAAGCTATGCAGTGATTCAGGGATTAAGAGGGAGTTGACTGCTCCCTACAATCCACAACAGAATGGAGTTGCAGAAAGGAAGAATAGAACAATCATGGAAGCAGCACGGGCAATGCTGCATGACTAGGATCTTCCTATGCATCTATGGGCAGAAGCAGCTAGGACATCTGTATATGTGTAGAACAGAACACCTCACAAGATATTGGACAACAAGACACCAGAAGAAGTATTCCCTGGTAAGAAGCCTGAAGTCGGCCATCTCAAAATATTTGGTTGTCTAGTATACACTCATGTTCCAAAGGAAAAGAGGACAAAGCTAGATCCTTCAGGAAAGAAGGGCATCTTTGTGGGGTACAGTGAAAGCTCGAAGGCTTACAGAATATACTTTCCAGGGTTCAAGAAGATTGATGTCAGCAGGGATGTAACTTTTGATGAAAACTCAGCCTTCATCAAATCAAGAAAGACACCTGTTGAAGATCATGAAGAACCAAAGGAAAACAGATTTCAAGACATCACCATGACTGAATCAATTCCAGAAGCAGATCGTAAAGTTGAAGATCCACAAATACCTGTAGATCCACCTTGTGAGAATAACTCTCACAAGAGGAAACCTGCATGGGCTATAGAGCTCATTTAAGATGCAGAAAAATATGGCATTCCAGAAGAAGAACATAGAGCAAAGAAGAGAACTAGATCACATACCAGCTATGTTGCTTTACTTTGTTATATTATGAACAAAGAACCTTCCAGTTATGAAGAAGCAGCGGAAAAGAAAGAATGGAAGGATGCCATGGTCGAAGAATACCAGTCGATCATGAAGAATGATGTTTGGGATGTAGTCCCAAGACTTGAAGGGAAGTCAGTGGTGAATTCCAAGTGGATCTACAAGATCAAGCATGCTGCAGATGGCAGTGTAGAGAAATAGAAAGCGAGATTTGTGGTTCGTGGCTTCTCCCAGAAAGAAGGGATTGGCTATGAAGAGACTTTTGCTCTTGTGGCCAGATACCCTTCCATTAGATCAGTACTTGCTCTGGCTGCAGTGATGAAATGGAAGATCCACCAAATGGATGTTAAGACAGCTTTCTTGAATGGTGTAGTCGAGGAGGAAGTGTATGTGGAGCAACCACTTGGTTTTGAGACACATGACAAGGATTCATATGTGTGCAGACTGAAGAAAGCCTTGTATGGCTTGAAGCAAGCTCCTAGGACTTGGTATGGTAGGATGGATAGTTTTCTATCCAGTTTGGGCTTTACCAAGAGTAAAGCAGATTCCAACCTTTACTACAAGGTTGAGGAAGGCAATCCTGTGATACTACTTCTGTATGTGGATGACCTGTTTGTTACAGGAGAAGATAGTTTGATTGTTGATACCAAGAGGAAGCTTGCTATCGAGTTCGAGATGAAGGACTTGGCGATGATGCACTATTTTCTAGCCATGGAGGTGTGGCAGAGTGCAGATGGGATCTTCCTTGGACAAGGGAAATATGCAGTAGAGATCCTTAAGAGGTTTGGGATGATGGACTGCAAGGCCATGGCCACACCTATGGCATCGAACCTAAAGCTTCTGTGTGATGCTTCATCTGATCCGGTTGATGTCACTGTGTATCGTCAGATGATTGGGTCCTTGATGTACCTGACGAACACGAGACGAGATATTTGCTTTACAGTGAACACATTGAGCCAGTTCCTGACAGATCCGAGGAGTGTTCACCTGGTTGCTGTAAAGCATATTCTGAGGTACCTAAAGGGTACGATTGATTATGGGCTCAAGTATGATGTGAATCAAAAGTTTAACCTGCAGGGTTATGTTGATTCAGATTGGGCAGGCAGTGCTGCAGATAGGAAGAGCACATCTGGGTGTTGCTTCAGTATGGGATCAGGTGTGATCTCTTGGTTTAGCAGGAAGCAGTCCTGCGTAGCACTGAGTACAGCAGAAGCAGAATATGTTGCAGCTTGTTCGGCCAGTTGTGAGGCAGTATGGCTCCGGAAGCTACTGTCTAAGTTATTTGATCTCCCGTTGGAGGCTACTGGTATCTTTTGTGACAACCAGAGTTGTGTGAAGCTGTCTGAGAACCCGGTGTTCCACGACAGGTCGAAGCACATTGAGATCAAATATCACTATATCAGGGATATGGTGCAGAGAGGAGCAATGAAGCTCCTGTATGTTGAAACAGAATAGCAGGTTGCATGTGTGACGAAGCCTCTAGCCAGAGTGAAGTTCGAGTACTTCAGAGAGAGGTTTGGTGTTCTTCAGATTGATGACACTTCGAGGAAGAAGTGATGGACACATTTGCTGAACCCATTCCAAGCATGGTGAGAGGAGGATCCTTCACATGGCTATGGATGTAAGCGCTGGATGATGAGCATAAGGACGATGCTCCAGTTACTGCTCTGTATATGCATCATGTTGGATGCTTGGTATGATCAGTTGGGTCATGTATATGTATATGCATCATGTTGGATGCTTGTTATGATCAGATGGATCATTTATTTATGTATGTATCAGGTGGATACATTGTATGATCAGGTAGATCATGTATGATATGTATCAGGTATGCATTAGGTGGATGCACTGTATCATCAGGATGATCATGGATGACGAGCTTCAGGATGTTGCTCTAGATGATATGTATCAGGATGTTGCTATGATGATGATCAGGATGATCATGTGTTGATGTACATCAGGATGATGTGAGAGTATCAGGATGATACTCTATGGCCGTGGACAGGTTGTGCAGATAAACATATAATCCAGCCTTGGGAGGTTTGCAGATAGTCTTTCGAGGTTTTGCCTATGGCATGTAATGTGGCCCTGGGATATCTGGCAAATGCTCTTTCGAGGTTTTGCTTTGGGAGGACATATAATCCAGCCCTGGGAAATCCGACAGGTAGAGCTGTGTGCTCGTAACAGCCTGGGATGCTCTTTCGAGGTTTTGTCCTATGGCATGTAATGTGCTCCTGGGAGATCCGACAGGTAGAGCTGAGTGCTTGTAACGGCCTGGGATGCTACAGCCAGGTTTTGCCATGACCACATGTAATATGCTCCTGGGAGATCCGACAGGTAGAGCTGAGTGCTCGTAACAGCCTGGGATGCTACAGCTAGGTTTTGTGGTGAGATCACATGTAATGTGCTCTTGGGAGATCCGACAGGTAGAGCTGAGTGCTTGTAACAGCCTGGGATGCTACAGCCAGGTTTTGTGATGGGGTCACATGTAATGTGCTCCTGGGAGATCCGACAGGTAGAGCTGTGTGCTCGTAACAGCCTGGGATGCTGCAGCCAAGTTTTGTGACGCACGTAATAAGTCCTGAGGATTCCACAGTATGGCCAGTGATGATGAAAACGTGCAGGTGGTGGGCTTACATCCAGTATGAAAAAGGACTGGCTCTGTAGAACTTCCTATGACGAGTAGATTGGAGATTGATTGAGATAGCAGCAGCAGTGACAATGACGATGATTCGAGGATGATGATTCGCTGATGATGATCCAAAGATGAAGACTTGTACTAGCAGATCTGTGTCGAGAAATACCTTCTTAGTTAAGAGGGAGTGTTGATGTATATGTAACTTCGGAATGTATTTCATCTATGTATTTTATTGTACTCCTATAGAGATGTATTATTCCTCTATACGGAAGTGTCGTAATTTGTATTGACAAGTGTCGCAAGTGGTGTAACTTGCTGATGGGTTATTAGACCACCTAGTAGAGGGGTTGGCCCGGATTATGTAACCTGGGGTTATTAGGCTGAGTTAGACAAGTCGGCCCCATAGGTTTATTAGGCTACTCAGAACAAGTATAAATAGAGAGTGGGATCTCTCTATTTGATCATCTCATTATTCACTTGTACATCACTCGGAAAGTGGCGCACTAGTTGAGGAGGAGGAGCTGCTAGTAGAAGACTATCTCTTGTACTTTGGTTGTATCATTGCTCTTTCCATCTCCGAGGAGGTTGTGGGGTTTTTCACCTTTATGGTTTTCCCCAGTGAAACTCCGTGTGTCTATTGTCTCATGTGATTGCTTGGTGTGATTGATATGCATTGTTATACTTGATATGCTGTACATGTTATTCTCTCAGTAAAGATCCTAGAGTATATTGAATTAATGCTAAAAAATTAACACTTACATCATACAAAGGATGAGTGTGCGTCCCTTGGCCATTGACTAGCTAATATAGATATGCATAGCTAGTGTTTAGCAACACTATTTTTGCTGACTAAGCATCCCTTAGATATAGCATTTAAGATCCAATGGTTTAGTGTTTAGCAACACTGTTTGCACGAATACTTGGTTTCGAGGACTAGAGGAGAACAACCACCTTGCCTAAAATCACACATTCTAGAGCCGAGACACAATGCAAACTGGGAATTTATCCAACACAAAGGTCTAGGTGGGGGAAGTCCTCGTGATCACTGGCTAAGGTGTGAGTCGAGATAAAACCAAAACTGGAAGATAATGGATGGATGAAGAAAATAACTAATGGTGCCATGGATAGCAAAGTCCCTAAAATAAGGAAATGGACAAGTCAGTACTTCATGGAGTAAAGGTATTGTTATCACATATATAGTAGTCGGGCTACCATACACTATTTTTCAGATTCCAGTACACTTTTCAGCCAGTTCCCTTACACTGAGATGCTGAGATGAGCATCTATTATGGATCATGATTATTATATGGACAACAGTTTTGTTCCCCATGCCATGACTGAGTTTCAGGACACTCGGATAGATGACCGATGTAGCCATTTAGCCATTTATACAAAGCAGTCAGTATTGACCAGAGTTACAGCAGCAGTTTCAGAGAACAGATGTTGGTTCATATTATGTACATTCAGGTATATGACTCAGCAAGTATATTCTGGTGTTATGGTCATATTGCTTTTATATTCATTCTTGTAGCATGTCTTAGCATTTAGTATCATGATCTGGCGATCATATAGATATGTGGACCTGGTTGTATCTTTATATATATTATATTGTCCCCACTCAAACTTAGAAGTTCACTACCCATACTCATTGGTTTTACCCTCCCTAGGGAGAATAGAGGTGATCATTCCCACCATACTTTGGCTTGCTAGTGTTGGTCTCATTATTCACTGTCTTCACCCATCCATTACCTACCAGTTTGTTTATTACCCTGACTTACTACTTGACTAGTGGCATGGAGGACCTTCCCCCGCTTTAGCCTCTGTGTTGGATGAGCTTCCCTGTTTCTTGTGTCTCGGCTCTGAGTTGGTGACAGAACTTACCTTTGGTGAGTTGGATTGTAGTCCTAAATCATTCTGGTCGGTTGTCCCGATGTTTGGCACTAGTACGAAGTCCCCCTAGTCACTTAAGATGTGTTGGCTAAAACTGAAAGCTCATGTACTACTTATGGAAACTTATGTAAATTCGCCCATGGAAATTATAAACTCTAGAATGTGTTTCTCTACACACGAGTAAAGGGCAAGAGCAATGAACCACTATAAATACTCCTTGAAGAGTATAAGAAAGGTCCAAAAAGCAATGGTTCTTAAACTCTATATCTAAACGATTGTTGACCTTATGTATATGTATGAACATGCCCCGGATGCAAGTTGCAATTAGTTGTGCTTCTTAGCACACCTGAGATCCGAAGGGTTATGTAGGCCAAAAAGGCCATAAAGTGAAATCAATGGATCCTAATGAACTTGGATCATCTTTAATAAAAGTAGACATGGTGCCTAAGTTGAATAAGCACTCTTTGAACAACTTACCCATCCGTGAGACACTGCCATCCCCCGTGTTATTGCTTGTCCAGCATATGTTAGAGTGTGTATTCCCTTTCCATTTCCAAAGTGTCACAATGTCAAGTCAGTAGTCAACCCTTGGCCTAGCCTTTTAAATTTTAGCCCTCACCCTTCATTAGCAAATTGATCACAACTATGAAGTGAGTATGGTCTTGAAAGTCTAGTCTGAGTCATAGTAAATCTTGAAAGCCTTATATATTTGGTTTTAGATTGCTAGTAAATGATTACTCCTTGTTATAATTGTTACTTGAATGTTTGTAGAGCATGTTTTAACATTTGGCACCTTGCAGCAGTTTTGATGATAGCCTGAGTTGTATTTTGGGTCATGTTGACTTGGCCAGACCCAGTTTGACCAAAAGTCAACCACAAGACATGAGGTGGCAGACCTCAGATGATGTAGAGATATGTCATATGGTATATTACATGTCACCAGATAGTTCTATGCAGTGGTTTCAGTCTTATGATGATGATTTGTGCTTTTCAACACTTTTACAGATTATTATTATTTGGTATGTCGGGTATGTTGGATATTTATTATGATCATGCAGAGATGTATATGGTGTATGAGTACACATCTTTGATGGATTTGGGCTCTCTGAGTCCAATGAGACAGTCTGTTTTCAGTTCTGGGCAGTTACAGTGATTATTAGCCTCAGTTGGCTATCTTAGTGCAGTTTTGGCTTGTCAGATGGCCTGTCAGGGCAGAGGTGAGATTTGATTGGTTCACCTAGGGAGCTGTGCATGGAGGGGGTGGTCCAGCCACTTGTTATTACCATATTACCCCCCTCCCACAGAGCCTGGTGGGCTTATCTTGACAGCGTAGGCATTCCAGGAGGCAGTTTGGACAGTTTCACACTTCCCAAGGCAGATTAAAAATGGTAAAAATGGCTATTGAGGGATTCGATTTGAGCTACTGAGGCAAGGGATTGGCATGGGGTGACTTTTGATGATGAGTGGGATGTCTTCCACACCTTCTCCAACAGTTTCAGCTTTCAGTGGGGCCTACATTCATCACTCCAACATTTTTTATGGATTTCTGGAGCCTCCTAAGGCTCACGAAATCCATAGAGGCACGATTTGATGCTTAGATTTATATTTTGATGCTATTGTGCCATGGGGATTGACTAGGAGTGTTAGAAATTGCCCCTTGGACCCACCATGAGCTAGATCTTATATTTTATCATTGACATTTGGTGGGATCCCCTCTTCTAGGGCGATTTGGTCCATTGATGTATTATTTTATTATTGATTTCTAGAGAGGCACGATTTGGTGCTTAGATTTATATTTTGATGCTATTGTGCCATGGGGATTGACCAAGGGTGTTAGAAATTGCCCCTTGGACCCACCATGAGCTAGATCTTATATTTTATCATTGACATTTGGTGGGATCCCCTCTCCTAGGGCGGTTTGGTCCATTGATGTATTATTTTATTATTGATCCATGTACTTTTATGTTGAGCTCATCTCAACCATTGATTAGATCACTTTGATCTTTTAATGTTAGCCATCCATTCAAAAAGTGGTTAGGGTTTTGGTGTCTCTCCATCCTATTTAAAGGAGAGAGCTCCTCATTGTAAAGGGACTTTTGGCTCTGGATTATTGGAATAGAAAATTATTATTGCATTTACTTGTCTTGTGGTGGTGAATGCTTTTGGAGTTCGACTGTTTGTTCTTCCTTTGCACTGGGTTATTGGAGATTATCTTGCTATCTTTTGTTCCATGTATTTTTCATCTACAGGTGGAGGCCGATTTGCTTCAAGGAGGTCGCATTAGTAGGGGAGACTCTCCCTGCCTCTTCTTTGAGGTTTCTTCGTCGGTAACAGGGAGTATTACTATCTTTGTACCTTCTACTTCATGTTATCATTTGCTTAGGCTTGTATTTCCTCCATTCTTGATCTCACTGATTGAATCGATTTCCTTGGTTTGACATGAAGAGGAGGGCGCACATGTGGACTAGGGCATCATATCGGAGCAAGAAAAATCAATAATCTCTCATTTGATCTCTGTAGGAACATTCCTCAACAACATGGCAACCTCATCCATCACTCAGGTATGATCTCAAGGTAAGTTTCTCATTCCATTGAACTATCCATTTGTCTAAGTCATTTAAACCTTCATTTAAAATCAACTAAAATTCTATTGATCAAATCCCTTGGTCGATTGGCAAATCCTTTCTGGGTATTGTAGATTGGGCACATTGTGAAGTGGGTTCTCAAAAACATCTTACTTGGGTGACTCCATAGGCCCAAACCCCAAGGCACTGATCTCTCCAAGCCCTCACGACTTTCCTGGGTTGTCCAATCCGACTCCAATTTCCCTGTGGGTTGATCCCTGTTTGGTTGCTTGCACACTTAGACATTGTCATATCCCTTCATCAAGCATAGCTAGAAAGCCCTAACTGTCAGATCTACATTTTGGGACACTTTCCCTGTTTTAAGGGTCACGTTTCCCAAGGCAGTTGATTTTGGCCATTTTAAACTAGCTTGAATCCTGGAATCATACATAATCATAGAATCACTGTGTGTTATCTTTCCTTATCATATCATACCTTTCCTAAGCCTCCACAGTGGTCCTAACTCCTCAATTCTAGGGTTCCATACCTGTCACCCTACGTACTTCATCTGATTGATTTGATTTGGTGATTGGGTTGATCTCTCCTATCGGGAGTAGATCTGGGTCTCCCCCTTGCTATCTTGGCTTTGATAGCTAAAGCGAAGAGTGCCTTGGTTGGCGTGACAACCATCCTTTTGGGAACTAGGGCTCTCTTGGTTCACCACTTTAGTTGCCTGTCCCCTCTACCATCCACCTTGGATCCATCTGTAGGGGCAACTACAAGATTGGTGATAACAGGTATGACCAACAAGTATATTCAAGAACCTCCTGTTAATAGTAACCAACCACTTCTATTGTAAACGGAAAGTAAGCATCAAATAAGATAGACACAACAACCATCATAATACAGCCAGTCATAAACTATCTAGATAAGAGGAAAAGCACGTCAACATCCCATATGTACCAAAATATACCTGCTGGATCAAGTACCTGAGTCCCTAATCTGAAATACCTGAATCATACTGAAACACCGCATCTGAATATAACATGGGCACTGTCATCAATCTGCTCTGGGTGATAGAAGAATGGATATCTCAGTCACCGACCTGGGGTCCTGGTGCTCAATCCTGGCATGAGACTGTAACTGTGCAAACTCTGGATCCACTGGATATATGCGAGTGATCATCAAAATGCTGCTCATCATAGGCTAATCTCATAAAAATGTGTAAAGGACTGGCTCAAAAATATTCAGGAAACTGACCTGCAATCATGGTAGCCCAGCTACTATGGATGTGATAACATCTGGCTCCAGCTGGGACAAGTGCTCTAAGGGAGAGAGTGCTTGAGAACCTCAGAAATCTCTTCTCCCCAACACTCACTGCATCAATCATCAATCCTGCATCCGATTGATCTGCTTCATCCTCAAAATGTACCTGTTCCTGCGCACACGAAAGCAGACACTACCCGAGCTGCATGTATGGTATAAAAAATAAACTACTGGAGCTGAAATAAAATTCTAATCTAAGACAGAAGATCAAATTCTGTTACATTATTAAATGTTGAAAGAGGATGCATGAAATAAAATGCTGATCTAACAACTAACAAGTTTTATTTTGATGCAGGAAATAAAGAAAGCTTAGGAAAACAGAAAGACAACAAGGGCCAGACTCAATGGCGAAGAAAACAAGATCCCAGACTCAATGGCAGAAAATACTAACTCCTAAGGAAGCGCACCACATAAGCATCAATTCAAGGTCTAGTAATCCATGAGTAAGCTATCTCCAATGCATTTGTCCATCATGTCACAACATACAACCAAGGGTGGTCAACATACGATGCACCCCACATCTCATGAAGTACCTCAAGCATGGTGTAAACACTTTTGGAGTAACCCCAGAAGCTAACATGATGAGCTACAGGGTTTAAACCTTGGTCCAATTTTAATCACTTATTGTAAATAATTTGTTTATTTTTCCCAAAGTTCTTAGAATTGGAAATGGAATTGGCTGCGGGTTAGACTGTGACTGAACCGGAGTTGTCTGACAAATCGAGCTTGTGAACTGGTCTACTAAAAAGTACATAAAATTTGCAAAATTTAACACACACACACAAATAAATAAATAAATAAATAAATAAATAAATCCAAACCATTAGACGACACCAAATATGCAAAGTTTACTCATGTTTAGCATGTTAGGGTGAATATAGCAAAATGATATCGATTGCGATACATATCTGAAACAAAATACTTGAACATCGAGGCTCTAAATGGCCTCTAGAGTCCAAAAATCATCAAGCTATAGCCCACAGGATACATCAACTAACTGCATATCATCAAACTCATCCCCCATCATGGGCTCCTCATCATCCACAGCACGCTCTGCCTCCTCCTCATTCTCTGTTTCGATCCTCTGGGAACATCTCTGAATGCTTAATGAGAGATGTGTGAGAAAAATAGACAGTGGTCTCATTATAACTTTATTTTAGGGTTTGGGAGGGAGTGGGGGGTTTATTTTTTCCCCTTATATTTTTGTCCCCACTGTCACTGGTCCTATAAATTGGTTCACAACGGGACCATGGCTGAACCGGCCAGTTCGATACTGAACCACCACTGGTTCAGGGGCTGAAGGGTCTAGACCGTCTGGTCTTGACGACACCGAATTTTACACAATGGTTGTTTTGAATGTCCTCATGTACAAAATATTATATTAGAAAATAAGTCTATTTTAGGAGTTGAAGATAAGCTTGATCTTCAAGGTTTATCATCATGGTAATCTTTATCGTTAGGATAAAATTCATCCCCAAATTCTAATTTGTCACGAACTTGTATTATAAATACATACTCATGGGTAATACATAAGGACATATTTTATCTTGCTTTCTCTCGTTTCCACTTTGTACTTATATCAAGCTTTTAGGCTTCAAATAATGTCATATTATGCTAGTGAATTTAATATTGTTTAGGCAAGCATTTATTCTGCCGGTGGTACATCCAGCCAGATCTTGTGTATTTGGGTTGACTCTAGGATTTCTATCATGTTATACTCACCTCACTCCATCCCTGGCCCATACAATCCTTTCAGAAAGAGAATATGTTTGATACATCCCTTTGATCAGTTTTATGCAACTCTGGATATGCTTTAAGAATAATTATCTGATTAAAAGCTTAGATAAGATTAAATCAGTTTGAATTTTGGTTTCATCAAATAAAAAAATAATTCCCAAAACATTACTTCAAAGAGCATTCGTCAAGGTGCTATGGTACTAGAAACTTGACCAGGAGATCCATTTCTCATAATATTCCCATTCTCATTCCCATTCCTGTCTTCACACTACATTAATACATTACGAATAAACTGTATATGCATAATATACATTGGAAGGAGGTAGGTTCACTTTTCTTATTTCTTAAAACCCTCTAGCCTTGTTTCTATTGCCATTCCTGTTTCCCGTTTCTGGTAACATAGTCAAGATGTGTTGACATAATCTTTATGGGCTTGTTTTTTCACTATTTAACTGAGCTTAAGACCTTAGATACGTAGAAAACTTAATTGGTTTCCAATAATATAAGATAAGATAATATATGTTTTTAATGTCCAACGAATGACCACAAAAGTTGGTCAATGGGACGAAAAGGATAAAACCAGTATAAGTACAATGTGGGAGTGCAAATGCAACCCCTAGGAAAAGCTAGAACTAATATCTATGACAATTAAGGATTCTGGATTCTGCAGTCATCAATGTGAAAGAGAGGAGAACTTGACTACTTCCATCTGGTTATATTTCATGATAACATCAATTTAAGGATGTACTATTTTTTTCCTGCACAGAAAGTCACCCAGAATACTTTAACTAATTCTCTATTTTTCTTCTTGAAATGTTTTAGGAGGATATATCATATGTTTGGAAACTAGCATCAGGATGCATTGCTGGTGGTATTGTCGTTAAATATGGCAGCATCTTTCTTCCAGGCATTACAAGGCCAAATCTTGTCCAAGCTCTTTTAATGATCGGAATCCCTGTATTGACAAGCATCCTATTGCTACTAAGGGCGAGTGGCAAGCAGAAACCCCAATCCTGATGATCCTCTTTGGCAAAATATGGATGGGTACAATAGACGCCTGAACATTGAGGATTTCTTGTCTACTTCCATTGATCATTTCTTTTCTTTGTCCACTGTTGGAAAGATTCTCTCTATTGGCAGAAATATAATAATGTAATACTTTAAAGATCAGTGTGAATGGCTGCTGCACTTTTCTGCTCTGTTACCAGAAACTTGACCAGGAGACCCAATTTTTCATTCCGTTCCCAGTCCAGTTCCTGTTCCCATTCCCATTAAAACATTACTAATCAATTTTATATTCATAATACACTAATCAATTTCGTATGCATAATATTATGTTGTTTCACATTTCTTATCCCTCAAAATCCTCCAGCCCCGTTTCTTGTGTCATTCCTGTTTCCCGTTTCTGATAGCATAGCCTTTCTATTATCTTATTGAAATATACTCGGGATGTGACTTTGTATTTATGAACGGTAAATTCATTATCTACCTTAGCTGTTCTGTTTTATATAAATGCTCCGTTTGAATTTGCACCAGCGTGATACCATATTGATGAACAATGAATTATTTGATCATATATTTATCCACTGTTCTTGCTACGTGCATGCTTTTAAGTTTTAAGTCCTTGTACTTGAGTACGAAATTAAACTTGTGTATTCCCTAGCCTCTTTAAGAATAAGGAGATGGATGACTGAAAAAATTGTTTATTATTTTGAAGAAAATTCCAGTAAGCACCAGACTTATTCCATAGCCTGAAATATAAGTTCAATCTATTCCTGACGAAGTCCAAGAGATGCAACAAAGGAAATACTAAACACAACACATTTGGCTTGTATTCCATTTATATGTTTATGGAATTATTAAAATATAAATCCTGGAAACAGGCTCAGCACAGATATGTAAATTTGGAATCCTGGGTGTGCACCATGTCAAATTGGTTGTACGTAACCATCCTGTCTCTTTTCGCATACTATCTGAATTAGCATTGAAGTACTGTGTTGTTAGTTGGGTTGTGCTCTAGTGGTCAATTAGTAGAGGTTTACAGCAGCTAGCCCAGGTTCGATTTTGAATGCACTCCCTCCCAACAAAGGGTTCTACATGAGAATCACTAAAGCAACATGCTTGAATAGTTGCAACCTTCTCTGGTCAACAAAAGGGGTTTACTTATCCCACCCTTCTGGAGACTCCTGCCAAAAAAACAAAACCATAAAAAACTTTGTCAACCCAAGTTAACTTTATTGGTAAACAAACTTTCAAGTAAAACTCATATAACATGAAATAGAGCAAGATAATCAATAAACAAAAGAAAAGAGCAATACATTTGCCGGTATTTTCATGAAATATATGAAAGTAAATGAAAATTAAGTGTAGCCTTTGGGACAAGCCAAAGACTGGTGTCTTACACAAACTTCTTTGCTTACACTAGGTATGATACTCATGGTATTTGCTTTCATATACTTGCCCATGGGTCGCTTCATAATATTTTATATCCCTCAACTAGTGATACTCAATTTGCAGTCATTGACATTTGCACATAATTCCAATTATCGTACTTGGTTAATGTAAGTCATTGTAGTCAAGTGGCTAAATCAAATAAGTTTTAGTGCCGGGACCCACTTTCATACCCTCTGAAGGCATGCTTCTGTGTTGATGCAGCCAAGAGAGAGAACTACATACCCTAGACTGGGCAAAAATCCCATTGACCTTGTCAACCCACAAATGTGGCCTATCTCAATTGGGTGGAAGTCCTAGTGACCTTGTCGGTCCACAGATGCAATGTCTCACAATGAATGAGGCCGGGTGCAAGCCATAGGCAAAGTTGGTGGAATACATACCTTACCAACCAAAATAGTACATACTACAATACCCTGGCAAAATAGTAGAGACGTATACACAGTAGTATGGATGTTTGCACAATTATTGCAGTTTGCATTTAGCAATTGTTAGATTTTCATACAATTATAGTAGTGTAATTCAATTGCATAAGATCAACATGATCACTAGAAGAAATACAAAGCACGTAAACACAATACACACGAATTTATCCTGGGAAACCCAATAGGGAGAAAACCCAACAACCTTCATATAGAGATGAACAATTCTGAGAACATAGTACAATGATGAAAGAGAGAAAGTAGAAGAACTCTCCAAGTAGAAACCCCCAAAATATGCTTCTCCTAGCTGCAGATGCGAATCTCTCTCCAAGTGATGCGAACTTGCTTGGTTGAGTGAATGACCAAATGAGGTAAACTTCCTCTCTATTTATACACATACCAAATTGGATTTGTGTTTTTACTGGGCCGACTTGTCAAACTGACTGGGCCGACTAGTCTTGGGGGAATATAAAAATACATTTAATAATTCTTTTCTTTATTTGATTTTCTCCCCAAGGTTTACATTGATTCTTTCAAGGGTTTACATGATTAAATACATCAATATAATCTCCCGTAGGAGGTACAAATCAATATAATAAGATTAACTTCCGAAGTTGCACAAATTCCAACACTTCCTCTCAACAAAAAAGGTATTCTTCGGATAGGGTCATCATCAACATCACGATCATCTGGGTTTCATTTGTACATCTATACTGTCTCAATCATCTCTATACATACTAAAGGTTGTCAACACAGTCTCAGTCCTTCGAGAAGTGTCATCATGCATCAACTCAACCAGTCCTTTGGTGAGTCCAAGAGTAGCCTCTCCATCCTACTTGGATGTCCGAGAAATAATCTTTACCATTTGCTACCTGTCTGCCTCATCTGCTGATGGGATCCTCCCATACCTGGCTGAGAACTTGGACGAGCAACGGTGCACGATCATCTACTACCTGTTCATCTCATCTGCCGATGGGATCCTCCCATACCTGGATGAGAACTTGAATGAGTAGAGGTACTTGTGCAAGCTTCACACAACCATCTACTACCTGTCCGTCTCATCTGTCGATGGGATCCTCCCATACTTGGTTGAGAACCTGGACGAGTAGAGGTACCAGTGCAAGCTTCACACGGGCATCTACTACCTGTACGTCTCATTTGCCGATGGGATCCTCCCATACCTTAATGAGAACCTGGACGAGTAGAGGCACCTATGTGGAACCAAACTTCACCTGACCATTTACTACTTGTCCGTCTCATCTGTCAATGGGATCCTCCCATACCTGGCTGAGAACCTGGATGAGTAGAGGTACCTGGGTGTAACCAAACTTCACCCGACCATCTACTACCTGTCCGTTTCATTTGTCGATGGGATACTCCCATACCTGGCTGAGAACCTGGACGAGTAGAGGTACCTGGGTGTGTTATCACCAATCTTGTAGTTGCCCCTAAATGATGGATCCTATACAGGATGGTAGAGGGGATAGGCAACTAAAGTGGTGAACCATGAGAGCCTCGACTCCCAAAAGGATTGGTTGTCACGCCAATCGAGGCTCCCTTCACTTTACACTATCAAAGCCAAAGATAGTATAGGGGGAGACCCTGATCTACTCCCGACAGGAGAGATCAAACCCAATCACCAGATCAAGCTATCAAAGTAGGGTACATAAGGTAACAGGTATGGAACCCTATATTTAAGGAAATGAAACCACTGTGGAGGCTTAGGAAAGATGTGACTCGGGAAAGATTAATTACACACAGTGATTCAATAATTAGATATGATTCCATGAATCAGGTGCTAGTTCAAATGATCAAATTCAACTGCCTTGGGAAACGTGACCCTTAAAACAGGGAAAGTGTCCCAAGGAGTGGATCTGAGAATTAGGGCTTTCTAGCACAGCTTGGTAGATGGATGTGACAATGTCAAAGCACACAAGCTCAACAAGAAGGATCAAACAACAGGTAAATTGACTCTCTTAGGGAATGCATAAGGGTTCAAGAGATCTAGTGCCTTGGGATTCGGGCCAATGGAGTCCTCCAAGTATGATGCCTTGGAGAACCCACCTAGGGATTTGCAAAAGGCCAAAAACCCATAAATGGTTTTCCAGTAAACCAAATCATTTAAGCCAGAGAATTTTCCGATTAATTTTAATGAGGGTTTTGAAATTAAATGAAGATGGCCAATGGATTGGAACCCAAAAATAACTGAAATACAAGTAGATCTTACCCGGATATTCTTGCAGATACCTTGATAATGATGATCTATGCCTTCTCGATCAATTTGAGGTGTTTTGAGTGAGTGTCCAATGAGAATCGATTTACCCAAGGAAGCCAATGCGCCCTCCCTTCCTGCACAAGGAACTACCTAAGTTAGATTCGAAGCATCAAGGAAAAATGACTAATGCAACAAGAGACATATCAAGATGAAATCATAGATCACAATGCAGCTAATGAAAACCCCTTGATATAAACGAATCCAAGTGAAGCGAGTTGAGGATGCCCAACAAAAACGCCTAAGTGAAGTTGCCCTCCTGTTGACAAAAAACTGTTTTCCAAAAATATATGAATCCACCACAAAATCTCAAATGCTAGGTGACAATAGACTTTCCAATCAACATCGAAGAATATCAAGAATATCACAAGAAAGAAAGATTCGGATGTGTCTGCAAATAATTCTTTTATTACCAAATTCTAAGAGCCAAAGGTCCCTTTACAATGAGAGGGTCTCTCCTTTAAATAGGAATAGGAGTGACCAAAACCCTAACCACCTTTTAAATGGATGGCTAAAATTAAAAGATACATAAGTTATAATCTATGTTTGAGATGAGCTCAACAAATAAAGTACATGGATCAACTCCAAAACGTAACATACCCACTAGTCAAATCGCCCTAGGGAGGACGTCCTCATAAAGTGACTAGGAAAACATAACATGAAGCGCATGGTGGGTCTAGGGGGCAATGCATATCCTCCCTAGTGTGTCCCCATGGTACAATAACATCAAAGTGTAAAATCATGCCCACTAGGAAAAGTTGTGAGCCTCCAAAAGCACCATGAAACCATAAAAATATGCCGGAGAAGGATGTGAGGGCACCACTGACTGCTGCAACTGCTCTGGAGGGTGTGGGAGACATCATACTCATCATCAAAACCATTCCTATGCCATTTCCTTGCCTCAGTAGCCCAAATCGATTTCCTTTGTAGCCAATTTTACCATTTTTTATGCCTGTGTAAATCACATGAAAAGTATAAAAATGTTTGTAACTCACTGCCTGGTCACCCGGGGCTAAATCTGACTGCACCAACATGTCTAGGAGTATTGCAGTATAGTAAAAACAAGTGGCTACACTCCGTACTCCCTCTGTAGCGCTATAGGTGAACCAATCAAATCATGGAACTGCTATGACAGACCATTTTTAATGGCAAATCTGCACTGAAGTGATAAATTGAGACAAATCCCAACTGAAATTGTCCAGAACTGAAAACAAGCTATCCCGATGGACTCAAAGAGCCCAAATACACTAAAGGTGCATACTCATACACCACATGGATGACTGCATAATCATATAATATCAACACCATGCCCGGACATAATAAAAATAATAATAATCTGTAAATGATCAAAATCATTAAACTACCACAGATCACTATTTGAGCCTGTAAATGCTGCATGGAACCATCTAGTGACCAATACTAGTCTACATATCATAGGTAGCTATCATCCATGGTCTAACTCATCTCATGTCCTGTGGTTGACTTTGGTCAAACTGGGTTTGACCAAGTCAAATTGACCCATAATATGATCCAAACAATAAACATCAAGGTGTTGCAACTGTAACTGGTTAAGACATGCTTCATTAATCATTCCAATAGCAATATAAACATAAAGTAATCATTTCACTGGCGATCTAAAACAAGATACTCAGGTTTTCAATGATAATAATAATAGCTCAGACTAGAACCTCAAGACTATGTTCACTTCATGGCTGTGATCAATTTACTAGTGATGGGTGAGGGTGGATAAATGCAAGGCTAGGCTAAGGGATGACTGTACCGACTTAACACTGTGACACTTTGGAAGTGGGAAAGGGGATACACACTAAAGCTTATTCAACCTTGACAGATGTCTACAACTCACATCCAAGCTGATACAGCTCCGTGAGGATCTTTTCTAGAGCCGCTATGACCAGGTGCCAAGCAACCATAACTCAAGATTCTAGGAGACACTTAGAATTAGTTGTCCCATGCTCCATCTCATATCACAACCCGTAGGCTAATGAGGGATAAATCATTACAATATAAGGCCAACAAATCATTAGATATAGCATACATTTAACCACTGCTTTTTGGGCCTTTCATTCATTTCCATAGCCTTGATTCGTATGTGTTGAAAAACACATTCTTGGATTTACATTTATTAGGCTTTTTGATCCGTGTGTGTTGAAAAACACATTCTTGGATTTACATTCATTTCACATGCCTTTCATTCACGTGTGTTGAAAAACACATTCTAGAATGGGCTTTCATTTAAAATATACAATAAAGTTTCAAGATACATGTAATGATGGTAGTACTATCTGTTTCAGGTCTAGCCAACACAACTTAGGAAACTCAGAGCCGAGACACAATACAACATGAAAACTCATCCTACAAAGAGGATAGAGTGGGGGAAAGTCCTCCATGTCACAAGTCAAGTAGTAAGTCAAAGTAAAACAATAATTGGAAGGTAACGGATGGATGGAGATAGTGAGAATGATGCCAACACTTAGCAAGCCAAACAATGGTGGGAATGATCACATCCATTCTCCTAGGAGGGTGAAATCAATGAGTATAGACAAGAACCTCTATCATCTGAGCATGACACTAGATAAATAAATAATACCAACCAAGTCCAATATATATATATATATATATATGATCGTCAAATCATGATACTAAATGCCTAAACTTGATACTAGAATAACTAGAACAACAATATAAACCAATACACAAGATAATACCTGCTGGATCATATACCTGTGCAAACCATCTGAACAATCATCTGTCTACTGGGAACCTGCTCCTGCAACTTTGGGCAAGGCATACTGCTTTGTATGGCAAAATGGCTACATCGATCATCAAATCTGAGTTTCCTAAGACCCAGTCATGGAAAAGGAATATACTGGCTGCTCATAATCGTAGGAGTGATCCAAAAATAGATGCTCATCTCAAGTATCTTAGTGTAAAGGACTGGCTGAAAAATATACTGGAATCTGGAATAAATATATGGTAGCCCCAGCTACTATAAATGTGATAACAGGGTGAAAGCAAGGTAAACATCTCCATGTCATCTTTCCCTCTCAAGGAGGACACGTTCTCTTCCAGCCCAAGTCTTCCACGGAAGTATTCAAACTTTATCCCGGGAAGAGGCTTGGTAAGAACATCTGTAGTCTGGTCATTTGTCGGAACATATTGTAACTCGACTGCACCTTTCAGCATCATATCACGAATGAAGTGATACCGAATCTCTATATGCTTCGACTTGTTATGGAATACATGATTCACTGACATCTGCACACAGCTTTGGTTATCACAGTTGGCCCTGGAATCTGGCCAAACAATCTTGCATAGAGTTTCCAAATCCATACAGCTTATCGAGATGCCGTATTAGCAACCATATAACCGGCCTCTGCAGTACTAAGTGCTACTGAGGTCTGCTTCCTGCTACACCAGGAAATCACCGCAGAACCTAAATTGAAGCAACATCTGGAAGTACTCTTCCTATCTGCAGCACATCCGTCCCAATCTGAGTATGAAAACCCCTGCAATCTCAAGTCACACTCGAATCATATCTCAGGCCATATCCCACAGTGCCACGCAAGTACCTGAGCACATGTTTTGCAGCAACCCAGTGAATCTGCCTCGGTTCACACATGAACTGACTGAGAGCATTCACAGCAAAACATATATCTGGTCTGGTGTTCGTCAGGTACATCAAAGATCCAATCAGCTGGCGATACATAGTGGGATCAATCAAATTTGAATCTGAAGTAGAGTCCCTCAGCTTCTTCAGATTTGCATCCATCGGTGTGGCCATGGACTTGCAGTTCAACATTTCGAATCTCTTCAGAATATCAATGGTGTATTTCCTTAGACTTAGAAAGATTTCCTTTTGCCTCTGCCATACTTCTAATCCTAAGAAGTAATGCATCAATCCAAGATCTTTCATTTCAAACTCAGAGGCAAGTTTCTTCTTACACCATACAATAAACTTCTCATTCCCTGTGAGAAACAGGTTATCAACATAAAGAACCAAAATCAATGGCTCATCATTCACAACCTTGTAGTAAAGGTTGGGGTCTGCATCACTCTTGGTGAATCTCAAGCTCACCAAGTATCCGTCTATCCGTCCATACCAAGCACGAGGTGCTTGCTTGAGTTCATATAAGTCTTTTTCCATCCTACATACATGAGACTCCTTTCCATGGACAACAAACCCTTCTGGTTGTTCAATATATACTTCTTCCTCGATAACACCATTTATGAAGGCGGTCTTGACTTCCATCTGATGTAACTTCCATCCCATAGCTGAAGTAATAGCAATAATCGACCTAATGGAAGTATATCAAACCATAGGAGCAAATGTCTCATCATAATCAACTCCCTTTGTGCTGGAGTCTCCTGCTCCCTCTGTATCTGAGCATCCTGCTCCCTCTCTAGAACTATCCATCCTCCATCCTGGTGACGACCAGGTACATCAAGGATCCTCTCAACTGGCAGTCTGAATCTATCAACAACGCTATGCTGGACCTGCTTAGGATCTCAACTGTGATCTTCCTTATCCTAGGAAGATCTCAACACATCATTAATAGGCCAAGATCCTCAATTCAAGGGCTAACTCCCTCTGAACTTCTAGAGGGGGAGATGATCTCATCTCCTTATGATCTATCAACTTCTCATCCTCGATCTTCAGATTGGATCTTCTGGTCCTGTGAGTTATGTTAGGTCCTTGTCTGTTTGCATGAGTTCCATCTAACTGCTTTGTCTAGGAGTCATCCTTCTAGGCTGAGAGCCATGCTCCTAGAAGCTTCCCGCTTTAGATTAATTTGAACATCAACGGGATTCATGTGTCCATCACTTGTTCATCGGAACAAGTCTCATCATCTTTCTCTTGTAGGCCATATCATATCCCTACAAGTCAAATCTTGTTAGATGATTAGTGACATTGCATATTTAAATTTTATATTGTTGATGTATATGTAACTTCGGAATGTATTTCATATATGTATATTGTACTCCTATAGAGATGGTATTATTCCTCTATACGGAAGTATTTGTATTCCTATAGAGATGTTATTAATCCTCTATATGGAAGTGTCGTCATTTATATTGTAAGTGTCGTAACTTATACTTGATGGGTTATTAGACCACTCTATTGGGGGTCGACCATGTGGGTCAAAGGGTTATTAGGCCACCCTATTGGGTGTCGGCCCAATCAACATTATGTTATGTGGTTAAGTTAAGGCCGACCTAGTAAAGGTTATTAGGCAAGTCAAGTCAAGTATAAATAGAGTGCGGGATGCACTCTATTTCATCATTCTATTCTCTCTCACACTCTCGGGAGAGTGGTGCACTTGTGGAGGAGAAGCTGCTGCTAGGAGATGTCTATCTCTTATGCTTGGGTTGTATCATTGCTCTATCTATCTTTGAGGAAGTTATTGGGGTTTTTCACCTTTATGGTTTTCCCTAAGTAAACTCTGTGTCTCTTGTGTGCTTGCATTATTGTGTCCATGATTGATATGCTGTAGATATGCTGTACATGTTGTTCTCTCAGTTAATATCCTAGATCAGATTGAAGTAAATTATGAAAAATTAACATGGTATGAGAGCTAGCCAGAAAGAAGGCATGGTATGGCATTTATGACACTTGTTGCAATTGCGAAGCGAGGGCTTGATATAGCAAAAACTAGCCATCGTAGCACTTTCGCTATAAATAAATTTCGGCGAGGTTTCAGGGTCTGAAAATCTTATAGGGCGAAGCTAACATCCCCGTGTACCTTGTGTCCAAAGGACAACCTCTATTTTGTTGTACTTTGTCATTTATGATCTGTACAATATAGGGTTTCTGCCTCTTCCAGATCTCAGTCATAAACAGGTAACCTTGGCAAAAAGGTCATAACTTGGGCTAGGAAGCTCCAAATGAAATTTCATAAAAAGTGACCGGTAGTTTACGGACTGTACTTTCTCAGGTAACTTTTTCACAGGCCGAAACTGAACCAGTGACATGTGGCATGCTGTACAAGTTCGCTCTCATGTTTTATCCCATAAACAGGTCACGTTGTGACACTTAGCATAACTCTCTCTCAGATAATCCATTTGAGGTCAGACCTATGGGGTTGGAAATATGACAGGTTGGGCTATCACAGGAAAAGTTTTTAGACCCTGTGGATCGAAAAGTTCGGAGTTACACCAGAAACAATCAGGTACATATTTCTATCAAAACAGAATTATTTTTGAGCACCTTCATTCATGGCTTCCGGAATTTAGGGTTTCAGAGAAAGTTGGAATTTTTGTAATCGGAGACTACGGCTAAATGCTACTCATCAAAATCAAAATTTAGAGACCAAGATCAGAATTTTTGGTTGGGCAAAAGGCCGGGCTTGATCAAACTCTAGTTCGGGACTTTGATCGGAAAAGTGAAAAATTATGGCTTCTGCAAAAATGAGAATTTTTGAAATCTGTGACCACGGTTGGAAGCTCCCCAGAAAACTAGAAGTTTAGAGCTTTGGATTGAACCTTTTGATTGGGTAGAAGGGTGGGCTTTATCAAACCCTAGTTCGGGGTCATGTCTAGTGAATCCGGAAGTTTCAAAGGCAAATTTGAGGGGTGAAACTTTGCAGTTTTCAAATTCTGAGTATACCAGCTTGATTAGCTCATCAAGGCGCATATTTCTATCCTTTCGGAAGTTTGAAATTCAAAGTTTAAATTTTTAGGGTTTCTCTGACAAACCCTAATCCAGCCCCAGATCCAGTTCCTGCAAATCAAGTGGATTGGGTTAATCCTATAAGAGAATGGATTGGTCACCTACATAAGTGAAGAAGTTCCTGTTTCAGAGGGAGATGAGGCTAAGGCCTTACATAAGAAGATTACAAACAATCTCGACAGGTATGACTCATCCAGGTATGTTTTGAGATTTGTTCATGATTAAGTTTATGGTATGTTTGTCTTCATGTTATTACGGTTAGTACAATCTTGATTAAATTTAGACTTGTCGTATCACCTTAATAAAATTATGAATGCATGATAGAAGGTATTCATTGATTATGGTGTTGACACTTATGATTGTACTAATGCATTATGGTGTTGTATGAGGTTTATGTTGTCCGCTAACATGAAAGGTACACCAAGAAAGACAAATCATGTTCCAGTTCAAGAACATATGATCATGATGACATGAGGACAAAGAGTCATCCATTGTCATGAATCACTTAGAAGATCTATTTGCGAGGTATGTATAACTTGGTTCTATAATGGTTAATCTATGAGATATGCAGGTTACTAGCACAAGTCATTGAAGAGAACAAGAAGACATCATGTGGGTATGTTAGACATAACTAGCTAACATACCAATCCAGGTATGTTTTTCCTATATCAAGTTAGAATTCTACCTTGTGTTAGGATCCCTTATATAAGTATATTTGGTATGATTGGTTATGTTTATTCATAAAGTTAGAAATGTAAGTAATCAAGGGTTTATGCATTTTATGTCTCTTATCTTGATTGATGATTTAACTAACCAGAAGAGTCCTATGATCAAATAAGAATATGCATGAGTAAAAGAAGACTTCCCTGAAACCTTGAATACTAATGTTTATTATCTGTGTTTGAAATGATCATGACTATACATGTTTAAGATTATACTAATGAATGTGTGATTATGTATGAGACCTCGAGGATAACACAATGATGATACTAATAAGCATGCATAGTGATGGATATAAGTTCAAGGATAGGTAATCCAGGAAGCAAAGATCAAGAGGGATCACACTCCAGTTGTTCCTGCAAGGAAGCAAAGATCAAGAGGGAGCACACTCCAGTTGTTTCTGCAAGGAAGCAAAGATCAAGAGGGAGCACACTCCAATTCTTCCTGCAAGGAAGCAAAGATCAAGAAGGAGCACACTTCAGTAGTTTCTGCAAGGATGCAGATATTCAGAGGGAGTTGACCACTTCTCACAATCCACATCAGAATGGAGTTGCAGAAAAGAAGCAAAGACTGAGAGGGAGTCAACCCAACAAACAAACAAAGATAAGTATTTGAATTATCATTCCTTGCATATTTTATTGTTTAAATAATACTGTTCAATAATGTATATACTCATGTTCCTAGAATTAGGTTGTGTATTATGCATATTAGAATAGTTGCATTGATGAACAGTATACTACTAATATACATGGGTAAGTGGCCTATGGCACTGTACAACATTCCATTGCTACTTATTTAGAATGAAACCTCTTTGCTGACATGTTGGGAGTTGTATACAGTCTTAACAATGTTCTAGTAGAGATTGGAAGGCATCTAGAAAGTTACGGGATATGGATAAATGTTGTATTGAAGCATTGGCTAAGATAATTGCATGACTGTATGACATATTTCTTTATGTGTAAGAATTTGTTTTGAAAACTATGAGATGTTTTCTAATCATGCAATTTAACTTGTTGTGTAGGAAAGATCATATACCATCACCTACAAAAGAAGGACTACAACATTTGTTTAGCAACAAAGTTATCTATTGAAAATATTGAAGTTCCCAGGATCTGGGAAGAATGCCATGATCGAGGAGTACCAGTCGATCATGAAGATGTTTGGGATGCAGTCCCAAGACTTGAAGGGGAGTCTGTAGTAACTTCCAAGAGGATTTACAAGATCAAGCATGCTGCAGGTGGTAGCATAGAGACTTTTACTCCTGTAGCCAGATACACTTCCATTAGATCCGTACTTGCTCTGGCTGCAGTGATGAAAGGGAAGATACACCAAATGGATTTCAAGACAACTTTCTTGAATGGTGTAGTTGAAGAAGAAGTGTATGTGGAGTAGCCACTTGGTTCTAAGACACATGACAGGGAGTCATATATGTGCAGAACTTGGTATGGTAGGATAGACAGTTTTCTATCCAGTTTGGGCTTTACCAAGAGTAAAGCAGATTCCAACCTTTACTACAAGGTTGAGGAAGGCAATCCAGTGATATTACTTTTGTATATGGATGACATGTTTATTACAGGTGAAGATAGATTGATTGCCGACACGCAGCGGAAGCTTGCTGCCGAGTTCGAGATGAAGAACTGGTGGATGATGCACTATTTTCTAGGTATGGAGGTGTGGCAGAGTGCAAATGGAATCTTCCTTGGACAAGGGAAGTATGCAGTAGAGATCCTGAAGAGGTTCGGGATGATGGACTGCAAGGCCATGGCCACACCTATGGCATCAAACTTGAAGCTTCTGTGTGATGCTTCATCTGAGTCGGTTGATGTCTCTATGTATCGTCAGATGATTGGGTCCTTGATGTACCTGACGAACACAAGACCAGATATTTGCTTTGCGGTGAACACATTGGGCCAGTTCCTGATGGGTCCAGGGAGTGTTCACCTGGTTGCTGTAAAGCATATTCTGAGGTACCTGAAGGGTGTAGTTGATTATGGGCTCAAATATGATGCGAATCAAAAGTTTAACCTACAGGGTTATGTTGATTCAGATTGGGCAGGCAGTGCTGTAGATAGGAAGAGCACTTCTGGGTGCTGCTTCAGTATGGGATCAGGTGTGATCTCTTGGTTTAGCAGGAAGCAGTCCTGTGTAGCACTGAGTACAGCCGAAGTAGAGTATGTTGCAGCTTGTTCGGCTAGTTGTGTGGCAGTATGGATTTAGAAGCTACTGTCTGAGTTATTTGATCTACCGCTGAAGGCTACTGGTATATTTTGTGACAACCAGAGTTGTGTGAAGCTGTTTGAGAACCCGGTGTTCCACGACAGGTCGAAACACATAGAGATCAAATATCACTATATCAGGGATATGGTGCAGAGAAGAGCAGTGAAGCTCCTGTATGTTGCGATGGATGAGTAGATTGCAGATGTATTGATGCAGCCACTAGTCAGAGTGAAGTTCGAGTACTTCAGAGAGAGGCTTGGTGTTCTTCAGATCGACGACACTTCAAGGAAGAAGTGATGGAGACATTTGCTGTAGCCATTCCTAGCATGGTGAAAGGGGGATCCTTCACACGGCTGTGGATATAAGCGTTGGATGATGAGCATCAGGACGATACTCCAGTTACTGCTCTGTATATGCATCATGTTGGATGCTGGATATGATCAGTTGGATCATTTATATGTATATGTATGTACGCATCATGTTGGATGCTGGATATGATCAGTTGGATCATGTGTATGTATCTGTAGATGTATCAGGTGGATACATTGTATGATCAGGTATATCATGTATGATTAGGTGGATCATATATGTTGATATGTATCAGGTATGATCAGGTGGATCATGTATTTGTATATGTATCAGGTGGATACATTGTATGATCAGGTAGATCATGTATGATGATATGTATCAGGAAGATATTGTGTATGCATCAGGTGGATGCATTGTATGATCAGGATGATCACAGATGATGAGCTTCAGGATGTTGCTCCAGATGACATGCATCAGGTTGATGCTATGATGATGATCAGGATGATCACATATGATGAGCTGCAGGATGTTGCTCCAAATGATATGCATCAGGTTGATGCTATGATGATGATCAGGATGATCACAGATGACTAGCTGCAGGATGTTGCTCTAGATGATATGCATCGGGTCGATGCTATGATGATGATCAGGTTGATCATGTGATGATGTACATCAGGATGATGTATGGTGAGTATCGGTTTGATACTCTGTGGCCGTGGACAGGTTGTGCAGGTAGCATAGAAAAGATCATGGGAGATCCTATAGTTTGCACTAGGATGCGCTTTCGAGGTTTTGCTACAGGTAGCATAGAAAATATCCTTTAAAAACCGGACAGGTAGAGCAGTGTTCTTGTAACATCCTGGGTTGCTCTATCGAGATCCTATAGTCTGCGCTAGGATGCTTTGAGTAGGTTTTGCTACAGTTTCGCATAGAAAAGATCCTTTAAAAATCGGACAGGTAGAGCAGTGTGCTCGTAACATCCTGGGTTGCTCTATCGAGATCCTATAGTCTGCGCTAGGATGCTCTGAGTAGGTTTTGCGAAAGTTCACATAGAAAAGATCCTTTAAAATCCGGATAGATAGAGCGGTGTGCTCGTAACATCCTGGGATGCTCTGAGTAGGTTTTGTGAAGGTCAACATGTAAAAGAACCTATAGTCTGTGCTAGGTTTTGTTGACGCACGTAATCGGTCCTGGGATCCACAGTATGGCCATTGATGATGAAGACCTGCAGGTGGTGGGCCTACATCCAGTATGAAAAAGGACTGGCTCTGTAGAACTTCCTATGACGAGTTGATTCAGAGATTGATTGAGATAGCAGCAGCAGTGACGATGACGATGACTCGATGACGATTATCCAGTGACGACGATCTAGAGAAGATGACTTGTGCTAGAAGACCTATGTCGAGAAATACTTTCCTAGTTAAGAGGGAGTGTTGATGTATATGTAACTTCGGAATGTATTTCATATATGTATATTGTACTCCTATAGAGATGGTATTATTCCTCTATACGGAAGTGTTTGTATTCCTATAGAGATGTTATTATTCCTCTATACGGAAGTGTCGTCATTTATATTGTAAGTGTCGTAACTTATACTTGATGGGTTATTAGACCACCCTATTGGGGGTCGGCCATGTGGGTCAAAGGGTTATTAGACCACCCTATTGGGTGTCGGCCCAGTCAGCATTATGTTATGTGGTTAAGTTAAGGCCGACCTAGTAAAGGTTATTAGGCAAGTCAAGTCAAGTATAAATAGAGTGCGAGAGGCACTCTATTTCATCATTCTATTCTCTCTCACACTCTCGGGAGAGTGGCGCACTTGTGGAGGAGGAGAAGTTGCTGCTAGGAGATGTCTATCTCTTATGCTTGGGTTGTATCATTGCTCTATCTATCTCTGAGGAAGTTATTGGGGTTTTTTACCTTTATGGTTTTCCCCAAGTAAACTCTGTGTCTCTTGTGTGCTTGCATTATTGTGTCCATGATTGATATGCTGTAGATATGCTGTACATGTTGTTCTCTTAGTTAAGATCCTAGATCAGATTGAAGTAAATTATGAAAAATTAACATATATAATTCTATTTCTATGTAATGGCAATAGTTTACACTAGGCATCTTGGCTAATGCTTCAGCACAACAATCATAAACATGTCTCCCAAACACATATGGTGACTATTTAGATGTCTGCTATCTCCACTAGAACGTGCCATCAAGAGTGTGCACTACTCTAAGCATGTAAGAAGCTAATATCATCTAAACTAGCTCCATCAGGTGTTCATGGAATGTTGTGTAGCTCATATGCATAACAAATACAACAAGAGCTTATGGTAGATCAATAAATAAACTATATCAAATGCTCAACACACTTCCTGATAGATCTGCATATAATTTGATATGAATAAGAGAAAACATATCTATGTGAGCAATAAAACCAAATACTTATCTTTTATTGTTTTTGTGCGTGGGCTCCCACTGCCTTATTGTGGGAACAACCATGAGACACCTCCGTTCTTCATTTTCTTGCTGGGAGCCCATCACAGCCTGGATCTTCATATCATCACCTCAACACAAGGAACACTAGAAGAAGAAATACGAACGATCATCATTCCTTGACTTCTTGTAAGGAGTGTCTTCATCAACATCAGCAGTTGAGGCTTCATGCTTCCTTTTGTTTGAGCTCGGACAATTGTTGGCATAATGACCATAGGTTTTTCATCTGAAGCATTGTATGTTTGAGAGATCCTTCTTCTTTTTCTCCTGATCTGGAGGAGGGCTTGATCTCCTACCTTGATACTTGTGATTGTGAAACTTTCTTCCTTTTCCCTTTCCTTTCTTGGCATGGGCCATGAATGCTTGATTCTCTTCAGGTGCCATCAAGTTTTTGTCTTGCTGCAATCCTCATCTCATCCTGAGTACAATCTGCCGATAACCTGTCAAATTTGGGCAGCTTGGTTCGACCACTTATGCTTTGAATTAATGACTCCCAATATGGTGGGAGACCATTTCGAGTAGTAATAACAAGCTCCTTATCATCAATGGGATCTCCACTAGTACTTAGCTTGTCCCTTAGTTCTGTGATCCTCATGAAGTATGGGGCAATTGATTATGACTTGGACATCTTCATATTCGATAGTTGGTTCCTCAAATGTCAGGGGCACATTGATACTACTATGTTCAAATAGCTTCTTTAGGGTTTTGAACATCTTTCTAGCAGTCTTCTTTCCTAATATTTGAGGAACCAAATGGTCTCTAACTGAGTCCACCAAAATCCTTCTTGCTTTGGCATCATTCTTCCTCCAGTGAGATTTGTCTTCTTCAACTTCTGGTTCTGGGACCTTCTCATTGAAAAACTTCAAGAGACATTTTCTTCTAATAAGAGAAGAACCCTAGACTTCCAAGAGATGAAATTGGTAGCCCCATCCAGACGATCTTCAACCTTCATTCATCTTGGCTGCAGATCTGAAGCAGAAACCCTAGCAAGAGCTAGGTCAAAAACGAAAGTTGGATTCTTGAGAAGCTGACTCCACAGGAAGATGCGCCCTAGAAAGGCGAGTTGAGAAGAGGTAAGGTTGAGCCAATTATGTGGAATAAATAGGGCAAAACTTGAAACCCTAATTTCTTCTACAGTTGTAGAATTAGGTCAAAAAATGAAACTTCTCAGAATTTGATTCCGCCTTCACCAAAAGATGCACCCTCCCTAGAGTGAAATTTCCAAGGCTCTTTTTCCGCTAAATTGATGAGGGAAGGCCTCAAAAGATGAAACCCTAGCTTCCGGCAATGGCTTCTTCTAGTATTGATTTGAAACCATGTTAGATTTTCATACAATTATAGTAGTGTAATTCAATTGCATAAGATCAATAGGATCACTAGAAGAAAGACAAAGCACAAAAACACAGTACACAAGAATTTATCCTGGGAAACCCAATAGGGAGAAAACCCAACAACCTTCGTATAGAGATGAACAATTCTGAGAACATAGTACAATGATGAAAGAGAGAAAGTAGAAGAACTCTCTAAGTAGAAACCCCAAAAATATGCTTCTCCTAGCTGCAGAGGCGAATCTCTCTTCAAGTGATGCGAACTTGCTTGGTTGAGTGAATGACCAAATGAGGTAAACTTCCTCTCTATTTATACACATGCCAAATTGGCTTTTTTTTTTTTAACTCAACCGACTTGTTTAACTGATTGGGTCCACTGTCTTGTGGGAATATAAAAATACATTTAATAATTCTTTTCTTTATTTGATTTTCTCCCCAAGCTTTACATTGATTCTTTTAAGAGTTTATATGATTAAATACATCAATATAATCTCTCGTAGGAGGTACAAATCAATACAATAAAATATAATAAGACTAACTTCCGAAGTTGCACAAATTCCAACAACAATTACGAGGAAAGGTCAACATTTTTGAAGAATTTTACTACTACACATGCAATTAATGACTTGTAGGTTGCATAAGTTCCCATACCTGGTTCCTTTTCCCTGCATCTATGGACTTGCAACTTGTCTTTATTATCTGCAAATATTTGTATCTTTGTACATGTGGTACCATGATATGCCATGTTGAAACTCAAAACATCTTACACTTTGGTTATGGATTGTTACCTAAAGAGCAAACCAAGGTCTTCGACAAGGCACCCATGATCATTATTTTGGTCATCGTTATGATTGCTTGGGTAATATACTTGCTATGGACCATGGTGTAGAAACACATTTGAGTCATAAATATTGAACAAAAAACATCTACAGTTTGCATTTATTTCTCTACAACCTATGACAATGACGAGGGTTGATTGTGAGCTTACAATTAGGGCTAGATTTGACCAAAAAATTGCATTTATTATGAGGCTGATTTTTTGCACCTTGTTTTGTGGAAAATCCTTATTGTGGTTTCCCTTTTTTGAAAGCTGTAGTCTAAATGTTCCATTAATTGGCTATTTTTCGACGGCTCAAAATAACAGGAAGGGAAACTGATATTTTTGGCCTGAAATTTGGCAAGAATAATTTTATATTGATGGAATAACAAATATCAATCATTAACATTGCAATATTAGGTTGCAGTGGGGGTATTCAAGGACGCTGAATCCATTTTTGCATTAAAAGCAATGAATTCCACAATCCAAAATTGCAGTTTCAGGAAAGATTTTATGGTCGAATTCTGGTGATGACAAACTAGAAAATATTGAAATCGTAGAATGTTTAGCCACCTTTTTGACAAATTTGTACTTTGAAAGACTGACATGATGTGGAAACTAGGACAGAGAAACTTAATACAAGGTTTGATTCCATTTTGTGAATCTTCTTCCCCAATTGTAGGACTAGTTTGAATTTCTCTACCTAAAGACCTTGTGTGCAGAGGAATAGTTTTTAACTTGTGCAAATTTGCCAAATCACTTAGAAATTTACTCATGAAGGGAAAAGTTCTAATCTCTTCGGTTTGGGTGATTTAAAACAAAAAAGGGGAAAAAGGGCTTGACATTACACTTCAATGCCTTAAACCCATGAGGGCATACTTGACCTTCTGCACAGTAATGAGTGGGCTAACTATCTGTGTCAAAAAGCAAATAAATTCAAACCCACACATGTTAAATGAAAATGAACAAGATAAACAACTTACATTTTATTAATAAAACATAAAACAAAGAAATGACTTATTGAAAATATATTTCCATTGAAATTTCGTTAGAAGATCGAGGCCACAACTCTTCTATTCAGAGTTTTGAGTAGTCCATGATCAAAATTGTTTAACCAATTGAGGTTCATCATTGGAAATTCTCTAATGAGGCTGATAGGAAACATAGGCACTCATGAGTCAAGAAGCATCCATTTCTTTTATAAAAGTGTCATTTGTAAAGCTAAACTAAAATTGTGCAAACAATAGAATTCCTAGTACATACATGTGGGCATCACTAAAAAAATTCCAAATGTTAAAATGAAAAGTAAAATCATTTAAGATCACATCATTGTATCTATGTTTTACATGTGAATGATGATATCTTAATTGTTACACTGTATGCGGATGATTACATGTGAATGATGATATCATAAGTACTGCAGTAGTCATTACTGGAGGTAGTGCTATTATGAAAAGAGTAGGTCTGATGGACTTGGCATTGTACAAGGCTAGAATCCTACTAGAGAGTTCTTTCCTTCCTTTGAGAAATCGACCAAAGGCGGGGCCCAAATGAAGACTATCCCTTCCCGAATGGATATAGCTGAAACCGAAATGGAGGAACACTTCCCACAGGCAACGATTCTCGCCTTGGCTGGGAAGATCCCCTTCATTTTGGGTTTGAAGAAACAATTAACATAAAGTTTGAGTTGATCAACCTTGATTTGTTACATTTCTTTCTAGGCATTCAAATTTTGTAGATGGATGACGATATCTTTATTTCTCAACCTAAATATGTGTTGGATCTATTATAGAAGTTCAAGATGGAAAGTTATAATTACACCATATTAGTTAGGAACTTAGGAGTGAGGCTAACTTAAGGAGTGCAATTATCTGAAAGTTGATGCTACTATGTATAGGCAACTTATTGATAGCCTTATTTATTAAACTCATAGTTGATTTGATATACAAGTTGTGGTTAGTGCAGTGTCCAAGTTCATGCAGTATTTGAAAGAGAGCCACTTGAAGGCCCCAAAAATGATTATTTGCTATATCAAAGGAACTTATTAGCTTCATATAAAGTATTGGAGTAATAGTGTGAATTAGTTGGTTGCTTTTACTGATTTTGATTACGTTGGAGAGATAGATGACTAAAATTTGACCGCGAGTTGTGTTTCATCTTGGATATAGACACACAACGTAGTCTTATAAGAGGTAGGAGGTTGTTTTCCTATTGATCATAGAAGTTGAATATGGAGGAGCAGTTAATGCTATCATAGAGGTAGTGTGGATTCACAACCTAATGCATGAGCTTGAATTCCCCTTTGAGGAATCGACTGTCGTGTATTTATGACAATGAAAGTGCAATACAAGTAGTTGATAACCTTGTTGGTCATAGTAAAATGAAGCATGTCATGCTTCATGGCCATTATTTGAGATAGTTGATCCTTGAAAATGGCATCGCTTGTTTATTGCAAGATAAAGGATCAAATCATTGATATCTTTATAAAGCCATTAACATAAGCTAAATTTGTGAAACTTTAGACTATGCTTGGGCTTCAGAAATTTCAATTACAGGGGGGTGTACATGAATAATCCGCCTCCTGAATCTGTCAAGTCCCACTAGCACAATTGGTATTTGAGGGGTTCCGTTTGTTAGGTGGCCCAGGTTTCGAAACTTAGCTGTGGTGGGAGGAGACACCAAAAAATTCCAGCCATGCTAAGGGTTGGTGTGGTCCAGGCCAGGTGTCACGTCCCCTCCCATCGTTCCAAACCACAGAGGGAACATGACCAACATACCGGGCTTATTAGCAATCTCAGCCCCATACATTACTTCAAAGATTCATGGATAAATAAAACTTCTGTGTGCAAATACATACTCAATATAAACACAGCGGAATTAAATCATATTTGCACACACACAAACAGAAATGCATCAGCATATCTATCACAGGCATGTGATGAATCAACATGTAGAGAATTCAATCTAGTTCTCATGCTATGCACAGACTTCATGTCAATTTCATTAAGATAATCATTTTAGTTCATTAACATGGACAATTAGCATTCAGAACAAAACACATAATGATCATAATTTAAACCACAGAGTCTACTTATCTTTGAGATGAAGCTGTCCAAACAATTGGTTATGTGAGAGCAACGTTCCACCCAACCATAGATCTCTGTCCAACCTATATTCTTTCAGCTGAGAGATTACCCCCGAACTGGGTTGTGTATCCACTAAGGAGGAACTAAACAGGCTCACTCACAGCCATGGTTTTGCACAAATAGTCATGCTAAGCCAACACACAATTGGGTTTATGAATCATGCAGAGACAAATGAGGAGGATGCTAAGCCAGTGAGCTCAACCACAAAGCTACAGGCATATCAAATGAACTCAACAGTCATGACACCCACAATACCTACCACACCCAACACAAGGAAGGTCCCATTCTCTGCTGCACAGTCCCTCAGGCGTCCCTTCCCTCCAGTGCTTTTCAGGGTGGGCATAGAAAGGTCCAACTGCTAATTCCTTGAGATTCTAACCTTCACTGGGTTTATCAAACAATCCCAACCTCTGCTCAATCATTCACACTTGGATTTGTCACAATTCTGTCATCAATTAACTCAATCCCATCACTGGATTTCTGGGCTATAAAAACTGGGTTTTTCTATGGATTTCGGGGTATCTAATGCTCTCAAATTCGCCCCAAGGTTCATATCTATGGATCCCCCATTGGATTTTACTGTCAATACCAAATTCTGGGCGTTTATGGCTCTTCAAAACGTGGGTTCTTGCAAAGTTGCGATTTCTGGTTTTTCTCACTGCTGGGAATTCGTAATGGATGAAAACTGATGCTGGGATTTTCAACCATGGAATGAGAATGAGGAAGAACCCATTCCCATGAAGTAGAGTGAATTGTGGTATAAGAAAAACAGAGCCCATACCTTCCATACGAATTTCTGGGCTACCCATGCTCCATTGAAGCCATGGACTGAATTCTTCAACAACTTCCTTACAACAGAATTAAATGTCAGCAAGGAAAGTCAAATGGGTTCTCACAATGACATTTGGCAGCATATGGTTCATCCCCACAACCCCCTCACCACTCTTTAGTGGATACACATGGCCCCTTCTCATTCGTTGTTTCCATAACCAGTTTTGGTATTTTATTGAAATATTAATATTTACATCAATTACAATATTCCATGGCTTAATAGCACATGGGTAACAAAATATCAAATGCTTGTCCATTTTAAATAAAATCCGAACATACACTAGTGGGGCCTTGGCCTTGAGCTCCACGCTAGGGAAACATACATCGCATGTATACAATATTTATATTAAAAGCCAATATTTCATAAAGGTCAAAATTGGGGTATTACACCAGGTGCGATCCCCGAGATCCTCGAGTGATTTTGACGGCTTAAAAGCCCTTGGGTTGTGGTTTCTTAGACCGCATGACACTCCTGCAAGTTAGGGAGATTCGTGCAAAAAAAGAAATTCCACCTCTTGAATCTCTAGAACGATGTTAAGAATTAGAGCGGAAAAGAACTGGGCGGAAAATGCTTTAAGCCATCTTCAACACATATATTCATCTGATGATATCAATTTATAGTTATGGATTAGACCACCTCTAGATCTAGATGTCACTGACAACTCATCAGTGGATAGGGATGACACCTTATTCATCGATAAGGATTACATGATCTCAAATATTGTGATTGTCTAAGAACTCACAATATAACATTCCACCCCTCCCTCCCCCCCTCAATTATCACAAGTTTGAATAATTATGCTAGTAAGACATCATGAACTAGTTTATAAATAGTATAATCTTCAATATGAAACTTATGAATTGAACTTTGATGAAGATATGCCTTAAAAACACCAATTTTGGGTGTTGAATGTTTCATTTAAAATGAACTTTGAAAGAGGGCATGAATTTTGGAAGTGAACAACTGCCATGTTTGAACACTCCTCGATTTATTGACAATTTGATAATTTGCCAAGTAGTTTTGCTAGAATAAGTTGGTGTTTTCTATTAATAGGTGAACAAATATGATCACCATTTTGTTTCCAGTGAACAAATAGAATCATTGAATCGTTCTATGAATTTAGACACAATTCGGTGTTGAACAACATCCCATCAATAGTTGATTTGATGTAGATAGTTTGTTTAGGAGACTAGTTGCCATGCTGGAATTCCCAAATGCTGATTGAATTTTGATTGATAAGACTTTGACACTTGAAGCCAAACTATCATCATTGATATACCCCCTTTGTCAGGTGCAAGGTGAGAAGAATGCGAAAGGGATCCAAGCTTGAGCTTTGGATTCTCTCTTTTTCAATAACTCTTTCATCATTGAACTTGATACCATGTATTAGGTGGTTTTGGTTGACCACTAACTAATTTGAAATTGATGCCATGTATCTAATGGTTTTGGTTGGCCACTAACCAATTTTAACAATGTGGTGGTTTTGGTTGGCCACTAACCATTTTCACTTGATCAATGTCTATGGTGGTTTTTGGTTTACCACTAACATTTTCACAATATACTCCCTCCCTTTATAGTAAACGAGAGTTCAATTTTGTCTTCATTTGTGTACTCCTCCCTTTGAGGTACAAGAGAGTACCATTTTATTTCATTTGTGCACTTCCCTCCTTTAAGGTACAAGGGAGTATCAATTTAGAATGGGCCATAGTCATGTCCAAAATCATCATCTGGAATAATTGATTGAAATTTTTTTATTTTTGTAATTTCACCATCCAAATGTATCTTTACCTGTATATGAACTTGAATGTAAGACTTATGCAAATTCTTGACTTGTTGATTCTATTGCCAAGAACTTATCCAACCGTCATGCACTATTCTTTTTTGAACATTTTTTTTGACATTTGTTTGAAATATGATTTGTCTTCCACAATGAAGACAAGGATGAGATCAAAACCGTCTTCTTCAAATGACCAACTCTATGACAATGTTGACATTCATTAAGAAGTTTCTCAATTTTATCATCATCCCCTTCATCAACTTGTTAAATATTTGTTTTTTGCCTCTTCAAATTTTTGACAAGAAATCCTACACTGTGGAAGTGAATTGGTTTGGAGTAGCCAAGAATATGAAAAGTAACTTCCTTATCATATCCAAGTCTTGTTCTATGTTTGTTGTTGTAGATTTCTTCCAAGGTTTGATGATAGGCTTACAAATATTACTTTGAACTTTTATCTTGAAAGCATGTGGAAGTTGATTTACTACATGTTGCTACACCATTGAAAGGTTTTCACCAGTGGACTCTTGAAATTCAGGTTCTTGTATAACTTTAGCTTCATTTGAATCTTCATATGTAGTTGCATTATTGTGTACTTGATCCCATGTTGACTCTTGATTGTAATCAAGAATTTGAAATTGATGGATAACTTGATCTTGTGTTGACTCTTGATTGGAATCAAGAATATGAAATTGATGGATATCAAATTTGAATATGGGATTGTTGTGAACAAAGACTAGTTCAAAATGTTGTAGAAATTGTTAATTTTGACTTGTATTTCATCATGGAGTTATGACCGAGTCTGAAAAAGTTCAACTTTGGCTTGCAAAACTTGCAAACAAGTTAGAATAGATTGAAGAGTTTATTTGTGGATTGTGATTGTGTTGCCTTAAAGAGTGAGTATTCGAATGTTTAGTAACTGTAATAATTTTGGCTTCGAGCCATTTTTAGAGATTGAATGACGTCTCCTTGTGCAAGTAGGTCCCCTTTTACAAATTAATGACATGACACCATTATTATTCAATAACACAACCAAATCTTGATTCAAAGAAATGATTTACAATTTGAAACTCAATAACTTAGACTGATATCGTGTCACTAAATTTCACTTTCAAAAACTTGAAGTTATGGTGGCCTTAAAATATTTTGTGTGTATGTTGCTTTTAAATGACAAATTACAAGTATGATTTGAACAAGTCAAAACTTGATACCAAGTAACCATCAAGCATTCAAGAAATCATTCATCACATACAAACACCAAGTATACCTTAGATTCCCTTACTCAAATTTTGGGTGGATTTGACACATGCACCTACAAAACTGATGATTTTATTAATTGATGTGGTATACAAATCCTTCAAATAAATTTACTTCTCATTATTTTTCAAAGAAGTCTCTTTCGTTACTTATTTATTGTCACTCTTTTTCAAAGAAATCTCTTTCGTTTCAAACGAGAATGATATGGAATGAATTGTGAAATCTCAAGCTATAAGTGTCGGTCTAGATACGAGTAAACATGAGCGTTCTACTTTTTTTTTTCAAACTAGGAATCCTCCACACCCGAAGGATAGGTCTATAACCTAGGCTAGGGCCAACCCCAAATTGAATGAAAGAACTATCTGACCACTAGGAAGATGTTGTCACCGGGTTTGTATAAAGATGATGACCATCCTAGACACCCCTTGGGTCAGTTTAATACCCTTATGGGTGTCTTCTTTCCTCAACCCCTAACCCACAATAATTGAATAGGTGACCTATGGTGACTTAACCTCCACAATTTCCATCTTCCCTACCACTGCAGGATAAAACATGAGCGTTCACCTATGCCTGATGAAGTGGACAATCATGGGATGAATGTGGGATAAAAATGAACTTGTCCATGCCAAAACATTAAACATGTTAACTTTTTTTCTTTAGATAGGTGGATGATGGCTGGTTCTTCCACCAATGTGTGGACTCATTCAAGACTAGTGCATTGTCTAAAGAGTCCACTGAGTGGATTTAGTTGAGTCATACACATGATTATCATGTCAAAGAAGCCTATTGATGTAGAACAAATAACTTGATTGAGCATGGTATAATTACACCAATAGGTATTTATATCTTAGAATTTGGGGTGCATTAACGTCTATGCTTTTCCTATATTGCATGAGGATGAGACCAGTGTACTGTCTAGATTGATTTATGGCAATCGTTCCAAATTTGAAATAAACAATTATAAAAAAAGAATATAAAAAATAACTGGTAGCTATGCATGGATAACTAGCAGCTGATGCATGCATAAATTGTAGCTCATGCATGGATAACTGGCAGTGCAACTACGCATGGAGAACAAGTAACTTGTTCGTGGAACTTAAACTATGACCTATTAGTGTTCATTGGCCACAAGTTAAGTGGCAAGTGCTAGTTATAAAAACCTCAAATTTGTTGGTGAGCTAATGGGACTTCGATCTTGAAAAGAAAACCCTAGAATGGTTGATCCAGAATCATGGGAGGAGACAAATACCCAACCTTCGCATTCTTTTGTTCCCACAATATTGATGCATTCAAAATTGAACACAAATGCTCCATCATTTACACTTAATCTCTATGGATATTATTGCCAAACCAAGTATTTTTAGGGAGAAGGTAACATTTCTGTACAACAATTATCAACTTTAATATAGAACGTTGTATTCCTAAAAAATTCACTATTTTTCGTGGACTCAAGGCTCCTCCAAAATATCTTTGTTGAGAGCTCAGTTGATTGGCTATTTTCAAATATATTTACACACTATCTATTTTCTGTGTAGATTTGTGGTGTAAGGTAGATCCCTTCTTGGATGAGTATATCAATTCTTAGGAACGATATAAAGTTAGAAACTTGGTTGTTTTGGCTCTTTTTCTGATATCTTGACAACACATTCACCTTTGAGTGGTGCTCTGGGATTTATCCCATACATATTAGAGAGATGGATGAGATTCCAATTTATGGAATGCCATGTTTTTCATAGAAATAGAGTTAGATGCATGTAGCCACCAAACTAGATACATAGAACTTCGAAAGGGCATTGGTGGAGTTTTCGATGAAAATTTTCGAGGCCAAATCGCTGATGTAAACTGTAGATTGTGGATCAGTTTACTACAAATTTATCATGCGCCACACCTGTGGATGATAGAATGCCACTTGTAATGAACCTAATCCATATAAACCATATACTAATTTCTTTTCCCTTGTTAAGTTGATCACAGCTTGACACTAAAGTAAGATTTGTTTCTTATCTATATATAACTATAACTAAAGTGTGCTTTGTATTGAGGGTTATTGTTTCTTTCCTAGTGTTTTCCATATTTTCTTATAATGTTAGTTCTTTATATAGACTTATTAGGTTAACAAATTCCAAATCCCGGGTTACCAACATTTGTTTATATATGATATTACAAAATTAATTTGTGATTTTTTTCTTTCTAACTTTGGATATAATATCATTCAACCCTAGCTATCTTATAACTTTAAGCTCCACAAATAATGAATACTGCAAAACCTTAATTCGAGTTTGTAAATAGGTTATCTAACCTTAACTTAAGTTTAGAGAGTAAGTGAAAAGGTATTATGGTTAACAATATATTTCATACCTGTGGTATGGTGTTTTTTTTTGAAATGCATACATATACTCCAACTTATTTATGGTATTTACATTTTAAAATGCACAAATATATATTTCGTTGTATGTGAGTTTAATGAAACTTATGTAATTTCATATGGTATTTACATTTTAAAATGCACAAATATATATTTCGTTGTATGTGAGTTTAATGAAACTTATGTAATTTCATATCATTGAATGCTATGGCGTTTATATCCACAACATCTAGATTCTGGAACCATCGAGGCACAAGGGTATTACACATCTCATAGACATGTGTCCCTTCATTGTGCATTCTTGGCGGTATTGGAAACTATATGAAAGTCATCTGCCCCTAGTTTTTGTATCTCTTGAAAGTTGTATCTTGGATTGGGTAAAACATGGTAATTTTCATTTCAAAGACTACCTGGAAGAAAACTTGGCCATGTGTTTACTTGACCGGTACTGGTTGGTTGGTTCAACTCTGTCCATTTGACTTGGTTTTGATTCTTTTACCACTGGGTGGTTTCTAGTTACAAAGCACTGGCTTGCCTAGAGTTTCACATTAGTTACATGTGAGTAACCTTATGCTTTATCTTGCTTTACAATAAATTCTGTAATTAAAATTATGCCCATATTTGTAGATAATTTATGGTCTTAAGGCGTTGAACTATCGAGCTTAGTTATGAGTCGAATCTATGAATCTTTCTAGCTTGAAGAAGTTTATATTTATGTTCATAATCTACCATAGTTAAACACTAAGATTTGTGTCCAATTTTGTATAAAGATTTGAGTTAGAATTGCCCAGTCTTACGAATTTTAGTTATTCGATCGTGCTCTTGTTTGTATGCATAGGATTGCTAAGTTCTCATGTTTAGATTTTCCCTTTCATTTAACTAGGGTTTCAATTGATGTTTGGTATAAACTTAAGGATAAATGAAAATAGGACAATAAAATCAAGGAGGTTTATGGATAAGTTATACTATCATCATAAGGTATAGGTTATTCCCCCATTAGACTCCCTTACCTTCCCCCTGGTGGACTCATAGCCCCATCAGTGTCCTCCCCATCAATAAACCTTGGAACCTTTCATCAATATTACAATGATCATGTTTATCGGTGTTCATAATCACCATGGCATTTACCTCCTGGTGTTAAGCAACACACAATAAATAAAAACATAATTAAGTATAAACAAGGTCATGCTTGAATGGTCAAATACAGGGTATTACATTCCCCTTCCCCTTGGAATAACATCGTTCTCAGTGTTCTTTTCTTTTTAGCAAGGTTCCGAGTCTTCATTTTTTTAGTTGCACATACAATGCCTTCTCTTCAAGGACACTTTGTCTTGTTGCTGGTTATCTTGGAAAGCAATGTAAATCATTCCTTTGTACTACCTTGGAACACTACCATGGCCTCTAACATTTTAGCATATGCCTATAACAAGTAGTGAAGGAAAACATGCATATCATAGCCATTATAAGAAACAAATATCTTTTTCATAAGAATTCAAGTTTCATAATTGAAGCATATATGTTCACAAAACAAGATAAAACATGTAAATTAACCCTATGTATGACCATAGCTCTTCTCGGCCATATGGCTGTCACGGGCGAGACTGGGATGACTATCTTCTTTAGCACATCCACACACATATATAATGGCTTCTTGATCCCATCTAGTTTATAGCACGAATCTATCACAATAGATTCATTCAAGTTGCATATTCCTTGCAGTCACTCACCATCCAGGCTCAAGCATCCCCTTCTCTGCTCAATGGTTCCTCAGGCGATCCGTCATTTTCCAAGGCTTTCTTGCACATGAAGAGCGCAAACTTACAGTCTTACTGCCATGCCATCCTGCTAGAAATATCTAATAAACATAGCTCATGGCGACCAAAGTATATCATAGGGTTCTAGTATCAATATAGTAGCATACTCCCCTTTGCTTGTAAGGTTTAAGCAACCATTATTTGTCCTCACTAGACATATCTATCATCTCACCTGTATTATACATATACTTTTACCATGATATCATCATATAATTTTAATATATAGTTTTTTTCAAATATGTTTCATACAAAAACTAGAGTTTAGAAGTATGAGATCCTTCTCATAATGTTTGGCCTTTGCATGAGGTGGCATCTAGTTTTCATATGGACTTATACTAATTGCCATATCCAAAATAATTCTACCTGCAATTTTGTCCTTATTGACTACATCTCTTTAAAAACAACCCAACAATTTATCAATATTCATGCATATAATTTGTTCTTTAGTGTTTCTCAAAAAGATCATTTGGGTTATTTGTAGGGTTGGCCTTTATCTTGAAAAGAAAAATATCTTTATTGAGTTAAGTATGATTCCTGGTTTAGTGTCTTAGTGCTAGAGGGGCACTAGATGTAGTATAAAAACAAAAATTCTACACAAGGGCCTTAGGCCTATGTGCTTAGTTGTAGAATTGTTTTGTTGAAAATGCTTTGCATTGTGTTGTATTCTTGATATAGTGAGAGAGAATTTAACTCATACGATTAATGAAATTGGCATGATCTCCATGTGATCGTGTTCAATTAAAATAATAATAATAATAATAATTTCCATACCGCTGCCATTAATGCACATTTAGATCAATAAACTCATATTTTTACTATTTGGTATGAAGGTACTTTACAAAGTGGTATCAAAGTTGCAGGTTACAACACTTGGACCTATTGGGTTTAGAGATAATGATAAAATTAGTTGAGCTAACAAAATTCTTTTTTGAAAACAGATATATGAGACATTATGGAGGAAGTACCTAGTCAACAAGGAGTAATAAATCAATAGAAACCCGAGGAAAAAAATTGGGTGGAATTAAATGATAAAAGAGAGCCTGAAACTCCCTCAGAAATGTTAGAAACTATGAGAAGTCTTAGAACAAAATTACAAAGTTTCAAGGATAATAATGGTAAAGGCTCAAGAAGAACAACAAGAGTTAAATGCAGTCCTATTACACAATTTATTTGAAATAAAGAAAAATAAACATCAGGGATAGTCTTCCAATCATACTGGTAGGACTCGTAAAATTCAAGATCCTAGTTCATATGATGAATTAGATTCTACAGACGAATCTTTTAATGATAAAGAAGCTACCACAAAAAGTTCTAAGTATCAAATTTCATCTAAAAAAAATAAAGAAACGGAAAATTACAGGTGAGATAGAAGGCGAATTTAAGAAAATCAAACCACCTACGTTTGATGGTGAAATGAAAACAAACGAAAATGTGGAGACATCGTTATTTCCATGAGCAAATGCTTCCAGTTATATAATTACCCTAGTAATTTAAAGGCGAAAATGACAATTTATGATTTGAATGGAAATGCTTCCATTTGGTGGAAGGATCTTAAAGTTGAGTTAAATATGTTAGTGAAAGAAAAGTTAACTAGAAGCAGTTTAAGAAACACTTTAAAAGAAAACATATGTTTGTAATGTATTATGACAAAAAAATTAAGGAGTTTCATGAATTGAAACTAGGACAAATGATTATGGAATATTTTGTTAATACAATCATAGAGATGATGAGGTATGTTCCTTATATTTGAGAGAAAGATTAAGATACATAGGTTTCTAAGCTGTTTACGGGCCCAATCGTGTAGGTATATAATAGAATTTGATGAGCCAAAGATCTTAGATGAAACTATCAGGATGGCCAAGTATTGGTATGACCATTATAGGCAACAAGATGGACATCCCAAAGCTTGGAAAGAAAAGAAGAAGGAAAAGTCAGATCAAAGGAGGGAGGGATTTAAACCTCCCCAGTTTAAAAATCAATCAAAAAGATTTCAAGGTAACAATTTTGGGAGGAATAATAATCAACTAAATCCATAAGATCAAAGTGGGATAAAACCTATTGGTTATGTTAACAAAAAATTTAATGGATAAACTCAGGGAGGATTGAAATGTTGGGGCTGTGTTGAACCTCATTTTTTCAGGGACCACACGTAGAAAATGGTGAATTCTAAATATTGTCCATAATTTGCAGAAAGATTCAAGAACTGATGATATAACAAGAAATATTCCTAGAATAAATGTAGCTTTGGAAGACCAACAAGTCGATCATTAGTCCTCCATGGTTGAAGTGGAAGTCAAAATTGTTGAAAAGGCCGTATCTATTTTAGTTGATCCTAGATCTAGCTTAATTTATATTTCTCCTACTATTGTTGAATCATACATATTAAATAAATTCAAACACAGAAAGGCATGTCCAGTACAACTAGCTACAAGAATTAAGAGGAAAGTGATATAATTAGTAAAAGATTGCCCCTTAGGAATGAATGGATTGATGAGTAAAATAAATCTGAATATATTGCCTTTAGGTTTCTGTGATGTACTCATAAGCATGGACTAGTTAGAATCCCACATGGTGATTTTAAATTTTTTTGACAAAACATTCACTTGCATGGGTGATGGGGGTAATTTTAGAACAATGATAATCGTGCCTAGAGCAGTCTGATGTGTTAGATATATTCTAGGAATGCAAATGAAAATATATGCTACAAAGTGTTGCAAAATTTATATTGTAGTTCAATTAATAAGTTCCTTAGATGAAAATGAGTCCTATCTTGAAGATTTTTCAATTCTTAGGGAATTTCGAGATGTATTTCTCGATGAAGATCTGGGGCTGCCACCAAAATCAGATATTGATTTTCCATATACTTTATACCTGGATCTGCACTAGTATCTAAAGAACCCTATAGGATGAGTGTTCCTGAATTAACACAATTAAAGATGCAATTACAATAATTAGTAGACAAGAATTATGTCTGACCTAGTGTATCTCCTTGGGGAGCATTGGTCTTATTTGTGAAAAAGAAAGATAGAACTTTAATTCTATGTATAGATTATGGACAATTAAATAAAGTGACAATCAAGATCAAGTATCCTTTGCTTAGGATCGATGATCTATTTGATGAAATCACAGGGGCGAAGGCGTTTTCAAAGATAGACTTAAGGTTCAGGTACCATCATGTGAGAATAAAATATGAGTACATTCATAAAACAAATTCATAACTAGATATGGCCATTGCGAGCTTGTGGTTATTCCCTTTGGTCTTACAAATGCCCCAACCGCGTTCATGTGTATGATGAACAACATTTTCAGTAAGTACTTAAATAAATTTGTACTTGTATTCATAGATGATATACTCATCTATTCCAAATATGAAGTAGAGCATGAAAACCATTTGAGGATAGTGTTACAAACACTTAGAGAACACCATCTCTATGTTAAGTTCAACAAGTGTGATTTCTATAAAAAGCAGGTGTAGTACTTAGGACATATAATTTCGGAAGAAGGGATAGCTGTAGATCCAGATAAAATAAAAGCTATAACAAAGTGGCATACTCCTAAAGATGTAGTAGATATAAGATCATTTATGTGGCTAACTTAGTATTATAGGAGGTTCATTGAAGGGTTTTCAAAACTGGCCTACCCCATAATTTCTTTATAGAAGAAAGGAACCCAATTTTTTTGGTCCTAGAGGTGTGAAGAAAGTTTTCAGTGATTATAATACTTATTGACTACATCACCTATCTTAAAAATTTCCAATCCTTACAAAGATTTTGTAGTTTGCACTGATGCTTTCGAGAAATGATTGGGTGGAGTACTAATTCTTCAGAACAATCACGTGATTTGTTATGAATCTAGAAAGTTGAAAGAACATGAACAGAACTATGCCACATATGACCTTGAATTGATTGCCATAATCTATGCTTTAAAGGTTTGGCACCATTATTTGGTAGGAAGAAGGTTTCTTCTTATGACTGATAACATTGGATTAAAATATTTATATGATCAGCCAAATCCTAATGCCATGCAAGCCGGGCGGTTAGCTTTTCTAAGTAATACAATTTTTATTAAACATATAAAATGAAAGGAAAATAGAGTAGTTGATGCTTAGATAAGCATAATTATTCACCTAATTTATACAACATCTGCTAGTAATTATCAATCTGATCTGAAAAATATACTCAAATCGACCCTTGAAAATAATGTATTTTATGGATAGATGGTGGAAAAATTGAAAACATAAGAAGTTGTTTATAAATTTGAAAATTACAGCACACATATACTCCAACTTATTTATGGTATTTAGATTTTAAAATGCACAAATATATATTTCGTCGTATGTGAGTTTAATGAAACTTCTTATGTAATTTCATACCATTCAATGCTATGGGGTTTATATCCACAATATCCAAATTCTGGAACCATTGAGGCACAAAATTCAGTTGCCCCTATTTTTTGTATCTCTTGAAAGCTGTATCTTGGATTGGGTAAAACATGGTAATTTTCATTTCAAAAACTACCTGGAAAGAAAACTTGGCCATGTCTTTGCCTGACCTGTACTGGTTTGTTGGTTCGACTATGTCCATTTGACTTGGTTTTGATTCTTTTACCAATGGGTGGTTTCTAGTTACAAAACACTGGCTTGCCTAGAGTTTCACATTAGTTACATGTGAGTAACCTCATGCTTTATCTTGCTTTACAATAAATCCTATAATTAAAATTATGCCCATAATTGTAAATAATTTATGGTCTTAAGGAGTTGAACTATCGAGCTTAGTTATGAGTCGAATCTATGAATCTTTCTAGCTTGAAGAAGTTTATATTTATGTTCATAATCTACCATAGTTAAACACTAAGCTTTGTGTTCAATTATGTATAAATATTTGAGTTAGAATTGTCCAGTCTTACGAATTTTAGTTATTCGATCGTGCTCTTGTTTGTATGCATATGATTGCTAAATTCTCATGTTTAGATTTCCCCTTTCATTTAACTAGGGTTTCAATTGATGTTTGGGATAAACTTAAAGATAAATGAAAATAGGACAATAAAATCAAGGAGGTTTATGGGTAAGTTAAACTATCATCATAAGGTATAGGTTATTCCCCCCTTAGACCACCTTATCTTTCCCTATGGTGGACTTATAGCCCCATCAGTTTCCTCCCCATCAATAAACCTTGGAACCTTTCATCAAGATTACAACGATCATGTTTATCAGTGTTCGTAATCACCATGGAATTTACCTCATGGTGTTAAGCAACACTTAATAAATAAAAAACATAATTAAATATAAACAAGATCACGCTTAAATGGCCAAAACTGGGTTATTACATTCCCTTTCCCCTTAGAATAACATCGTCCTCGATGTTCTTTTCATTTTGGCAAGGTTCCGAGTCTTCATTCTTTTAGTTGCACATGCAATGCCTTCTCTTCAAGGACACTTTGTCTTGTTGTTGGTTATCTTGGAAAGCAATGTCAATCATTCCTTTGTACTACCTTAGAACACCACCAAGGCATCTAACATTTTAGCATATGCCTATAACACGTAGCGAAGGAAAACATGCATGTCATAGCCATTATAAGAAAGAAATATCTTTTTCATAAGAATTCAAGTTTCATAATTGAAGCATATATGTTCATAACACAAGATAAAGCATGTAAATTAACACACCCCCCCACACACACACACACACATATATAATGCCCTGATCCCATCTACTTTATAACATGAATCTATCACAATAGATTCATTCAAGTTGCCTCTTCCTTGCAGTGACTCACCATCTAGGCTCAAATCCTAGAGGATTGGTCAAAGAACTGAAACAATGATAAGCCTGAGAAGTGTAATATTGAGCAGTTGAGTTGTAAAAACAATAGAAGGTAGCCACATCAACACTGGACAATTTAGTTGCAGCAACATTAGTAGGAAACCACGCCAATGTTGAACAATTTGGTTGCAACAATAGTAGTAGGAAACCATACCAACATTGGATAGTTGAGTCACAACATAAGCATAAGGAAACCACAACAGAAGCACAAGGAAACCACCACAACATTGGACAATTGAATTGCAACATCAATAATAGGTAGCTACAACAACATTGGACAATTGGGTTGCAGCAACAACGTTGGATAGTTGGTTTATAGCAGCAATATGAGGTAGTGAGAACAATGTTGGACAATCATATGAGCTTCTTACTAAAGGTTGAGTTGTAGAAACAATAGGAGGCAACGCAAACAACATGGGAATTCAAGAAGCAATGCTTGGTAGAATTGGGGTAGAGACATTTTTGTCCAAAGGTAGTTTGGACAATAGACAATTGTAGAATGATTCTAGCAGTGGCACTGTGAATTGGTTGAAGGAGTTGCTCACAAATGGATGTAGGAGTTTGAGAAACAAACTTTGGAGGAAAACAAAATTCTTGGATATTTTTAATTCCAGTAAAAAGCTTCCATAATCTTGGATATGTTGCTGAGGATGAAAACAAGTTTCAATGGGGGAGGATGCAAGGTCCTTTCCTTGGAGATGAAAATGGGCACATCCAACCATCCATTGGGATGATGATTGGTAATATTTGGTTGGTTGTGATGGTAGATTGCAAGTCTAGATGAGCATGCCTTAGGCAATCTTGTATGCTGGAAAAACATGCATAAGTGCCATATAGCTCGGCAAATAAATTTGAATAAGTATGGAAATAATATGAGAGTTGTCATTTGTGGTTCTTATAGAGGCCATGTGATGACTTCGGTAGTGGAAATTCTTTGGTTCACGGGCATTGAAGCATTGATTCCTTGACTTGGAGTGCAACACCTTAGTCCATGAGTAAGAGTACCTAGGAAGTTGGATGCAAATTGCAAGATGGGTAGAGGGATGCATGACATGATATGAAACACAAGGAATGGAACATAATGCCTTGGAACTCATTCTAGAAAGACAATTGGACCATCATAAGAACAAGACTATTGGAATGCTTGGGCAAGAGGGAATGATCCATTGGACGTGCAAACCCAAGGGCTCAAAGATTTGGTGGATTGCATGTTGGGTCCACTTTGGATGTGGAGTGAATTACAAGTCACCTTCTAAGAATGCAATGAAAATAAATCATCCACTATATAAGGAGGATACCTACATTGTGGAAAGTCATTTAGGATATCATTATTAGTAATTTAAATAAAAAGTGGACAATGAGTTTTGAGGTGAAATTTTTTTGGCACTATGAATTACTTGGATGTTGACTAATTCTTAGATACTATTCATAGGGGACTTAGACACAATGGAAAGTGTTTAAGGCATTACAAAGCTAGATTGAGACTATAGTAAGTGAGGAAAGGGAGTTCCGAGAGGTAGATCCATGGATGCTTTCAAGGTTGATTATGAAAGCATTTTGGGCAATGGGAAGTGATGCCTTGAGTTATTTGTATGTTTGTAAAAGGGTCATTGGAAAAATCCCGCACTCCCTTGTTGTATCTTTGTATCATTTTTTATACTAATAAAGTTAAGGAATCCACTTTAGTTCCAAAAGTGATTTTTTTGGGTAGACTATAGGTCCGTGACATGCAATCGTCTTCCTAACTCTCATATTTTCCCTAAAAGTAAACTAACACTATCAAAAAACTAATTTAGTCTTTTATTTTAAATGAAAAATAAACCCAATGACAAGTGATACATATGAGTCACTTTGCTTTAAAATACATATTGGATTTGGATGTTTGAATACGATTATGATCAAATGAAAATGCCAAATTGTAATAAGGTGTTGTTATTATACACATGAATTGATTTGAAAGGTGAAGAAACATCTCCATGTTGCTGCACATGTTTGGTTAGGCATCTAAGATTTGCTCGCTTTGCTCTACTCCCTGTCATCACTTTTCATTGTTGCAATAAGTTTTCAATAAAGAAGACAAGTTCTCTATATAGTTTCTCATTTTCCCCATATATTTTTAAATTTTAATTTGACACATTCCTTGTGTGGATGTTTTCTTTGGTTGCGTAAATGAACGAAATAAATTCTATTAACTACTCCAACCCTCTCTCTAGTGAGGGGAAATGGTTAAAGATGGAACCAATATAGTGATAGAATGGAATCATATTAAATATAATGAGTGATTAAGATCCAGTTAATTTGAGGACCAATGCATTCTAGGTTATCTAAGTCTTTTTCTTTTGATAGCTTGTAATAGGGTATAGAACTAAATCCATGTTTTGGTTTTAAAAAAAGTTGGCTTTTCCACTACAAATAGTTTGAATGTGATGAAGTTCCATGATTGTAAATAAGCTAAATCCTAGTTACCAAGGATATCTATATATTTGTAAATTATTTCGGATATTATGTCCTTCACAAACAACATATTGCATGTGAGGTTGACACTTACTAGTTAGTTCAATTCTAGGGCAGCATGTATTTATTGTGCAATTTTTTGAATAGAGCACTCATTTATACTACCATTATAGTGAGGGCTTATACCTCAAATTGGAGGCTACTCCAAAGGAAAATATGTGCTACCATTGAAGGGATACTGGAGGTTTCGTTGCACTGGTACGGGGTCTACATATACATCTAAGCTAACAACAATAAATAAAAGTTTTGGACTTTCCTAATCTCTTCCAAAACGATTGTAATGTGGGTTTGTGCACTGAGATTAGAAGGAAACAATGATGCAGTGGGAAATAGTGACAAAATAGTACAGAAGAACACCATACTTATATTAATGGTTGGAATGTGTGTCATCTATGTATATATATCAGGTCATTTTTATATTTAAAATATGTGTTGTGATATATCACATATGAATAGTATATTTTCCAACGATTAATATATGTCATTAAAAAATGATGATTACACAATAGATACATCATACACAAAAAATGAAGTATCAATGATGGTTGATTTTTTTGGAAAGGTTAATGCCTTTTGTGCATTTTTTATTATCAACGATGTTATACTCCATTTGCAAAAAGAACCAAGTTATCAAAATCTATAAATTGCACATCATGATCCGCCAATTACCAAGAGCCATTTTGAAAAGGGTCCCGTAACTATATAAATTGAACAATGTTGTCACGTCCCATTCCATCAATCCGACTTAAGGGAAGGAACATGAACTATATTCGGGCTTCCAAATTTCACCCCATAAGAGTATTACAAATTTATAAAAAATAATTTATGTGTGCATATGCATAATACAAATAAATAGCGGAAACAAACTCCATCCACACACACACACACAACATGCATAAACAAACATAATAATCACATGCATCACTTAAAGACAACCAATGTAAGTATTTATTCCATTCAACACTTGAATAACTAATGAATTGAAAACAACAAATCTATTATTGAATACTTATCTTGAAATGAAGCTGTCCCGAGCAACTGGATATGCAATTGCAACGTTCCACCCAACCATAGGCCAACTGTGCTCATCAATCTCTCAACACAGCTGCCACCCCCGAGCTGGGCATGATTTCCACAAGGAAAATGGAACAAAAAATTCACACATAGCCAAGTATATGCCGCATCTCAGCCAAGCCAGTCCATAGTTGGGTTTATCAGGTTGCCAAGGCAATTGAAACGAAGAAATTGCTGTAATGCTCGCCTCGGTACTTTAATTGATTAGACTAATGAGGACACTAGTTTTGAAGTGACCCGGTTTTATAAAACTTAGATCATGGAAATTGCTTTGAAAATTATCATGTGAAATGGAAATGATTAGATGAATGATGAAAATACTTTATAATGAAAATGATGAATGCTCGACTGACTCAGAAATGATGAAGAATGATGAAAATGCTTTATAATAAAAATGATGAATGCTTGACTGACTGAGAAATGATGAAAATGCTTTATAATGAAAATGATGAATGCTCGACTGACTGAGAAATGATGAAGAATGATGAACATACTTTATAATGAAAATGATGAAGAATGATGAACATACTTTATAATGAAAATGATGAATGCTCGACTGAATGAGAAATGATGATGAATGATGAAAATGCTTTATAATGAAAATGATGAATGCTAGACTAACTGAGAAATGATGAAGAATGATGAAAATGATTTAGAATGAAAATGATGAATGCTCGACTGACTGAGAAATGATGAAGAATGATGAAAATGTTTTATAATGAAAATGATGAATGCTCGACTGACTGAGAAATGATGAAAATGCTTTATAATGAAAATGATAAATGCTCGACTGACTGAGAAATGATGAAGAATGATGAAAATGCTTTATAATGAAAATGATGAATGCTCGTCTGATTGAGAAATGATGATGAATGATGAAAATGCTTTATAATGAAAATGATGAATGTTCAACTGACTGAGACATGATGATAAATGATGAATGTTCAACTGACTGAGACATGACGATAAATGATGAATAATTTGTATGCTCGACTGACTGAGATACTAGAATGAATGATGAAAATATTTTATAGTGCAGCGCTACTAATGTGCGCTTGAGTGTGTGTAGTGGTAGGTATGACGATTTACCGACTGACCCACAATGGAATTATAGGGGTCGTAAGAACGGAAAGAACACATAGGAGTACGACGAAAGACTGTCGACCCTGAAATAGCAATCCATGCATGGGTAGGAAGCCGTTTCAGCTCACTCGAGGAAGCGTGTGCCATACAGGAAAGGCCATAACAACTTGGTCGCGTACGATGAGTTGGGGAGCATGCGAGAGGAGGACTTTATCCTTCAGCAGCCCTTAGTCTCCAAGAAAGCGTAGTTGGAAGGTCGCGGTAAAGATTCCCGATCGCTACGCAGTACTCTCCATAAGAAGAAAGAAACAAAACTGTCGGAAGGGCCCGCCGAAGAGGTACCTAGACAAGGACCAAAGGGAGAAACTAATCAAATGTATAAATGGAAATTTCACATAAGATTTAAGAAATACTTTATTCCATTTTGTTTTATTTTACTAATTTGAAAGAGGAAAAGAAATAGAAATAAAGTAGAAAATAAATAATAGAACTATTTATTTAAATATTTAATTCTATTAACATTATTATCTTTGAAAAAGAATTATAAATGAAGTGGAATAAAAGTACAAGAACCATTTATTCAAATCTTGATTTTTATTTAATATTATAAACTTTGAAAAAGAATTGGAATTAAAGTAGAATATTAATAAAAGAAATTTCTTTTATTTTCATTTTATTAATTGGGAAAGAGAGAAAATAGAAAACATCTTGTGGGCTATTAAAAGTTTTATTAAAAATGTTTCTTGAATAAAATTAGTTGGCAAACCACTACACCTACCTGGCACCAATTTAGGAAATTAGGTGCACACTTAAGACAAGAAGAGACACTTGTAACTTGAGTATAAATATTAATAAAATATTAAATTAAATAAATTATGTGCATGTGAGGACACATGGCACACATACTTTTTGTTATAAAAGAATGGAGGAGAAGGAGAAAATGATATCTCTTGCTCCCTAGCGCTGGATGGGCATCGGAATCAAGAGTTGATTTTATGGTTCTTGTGAGTTGGGTTTAGCTTAACCGGGGATTGGGAGATCCAAGCGGGAAGCTTGCTAGTGTGTTCTTACGACCCCATTAGCTCGGGGGTTCGGGGTGAAGGAGAGTAACCCTGATACGGTAGGGTGGTCAACCGAGGGGTCCCTTGGTAAAATTGGTAAGGCTAGAAGCGACTCGGGGAAGATCGACGACCGTACATACAAGGACTTCGTCAACAGAGTGCTCAACTACTGTCGAAAGGTATAATGTTCCATTTTTATGTACACGTTGAGTTCATTTATGGTTTTATATTTGATTTTCAAGTTTTTTTAATTTTCATATGATGTTAGTTCTATTTTGGAAGTCTTTTTGGGGGACCCGAAATGGGGGTCTCTACAATTGCTAAGCTATTGAGTTCAACCATAGAGATATCAATACCTCTACAAGATTTATCCATCTTGGCCCCCACAATACCTACACACCCAACACAAGGAAGTATCATCTTCACTGCTCTATAGTCCCTTATGCCATACCTTCCCTTTTAGTGCTTTTCAGGGTGTGCATAGAAAGGTAGCTAAAGGCCTATCATTTCAGGTGAGGTTACACTCTTCACTAGGTTTATTAAGCCAATTCTAAATCCTCTTCTACTCCTGGTTGCTTACACACAAGTTCAAGCCAAAACAAGGGATACATATAATCCAATTCATAGAAAATCTCCCACACACAGCAAGGCACAATTATTAGGCTTAGAAAATGATTTTTTAAGAGGGGAAAATCAACCGTTGGGGAACAAAATGAGTTTCCAATAGGTATATAGGAATTCAAAAGGAAAAAAAACCTGTATGAACCCCCAACTCGAAATTCCCTTCCTCCCAATCATTCTACAACACCAAAAGCGACTTTCCCAGTTAGAAAATGGAGGAAAACTCAACAAATTCGTAGAGGAAAATGCCCAACCAACAATAGGGACGTGAGGGAGCAAGACTGATGAATGAATGATGGATTGTGAAGCAAATTCGTGGTTCTTTTCTTGCCTAGGAAACCAAACACATTTTCCAAAATGATGGCTTGCTCATGCACGAAATTTTGGACAACCATACTCTCCATTTCCCAAAATAATAACTACTTCAACCACCTCTTGGAATAATTAAATGATTGGATGCAGAAGTCAACATGGGTAGTTAAGGGTTCATGGGTTCTCTCATTGACACTTGGCTTGAAATTATTGGCTTCAAGGGTTTGAATATTTCCCTTCCTATTGCTTGTAAAAGCCATGCCCCCATACTGTCGTTGCCTTGCATAGCTAGTTGTGGGGATTTTTATTAAAATACATTTACATCATATTTACGATTTCCATTGTGCCATGCTAGCACGCGATCTACATGCATCGATTTTTAATTGCCGATATAATAACGATAAATCAATGGTTGGGTCTTGGCTTTGAGCTCCTCACCACGATTTTATAATGATATTACATCATTTACATCTTTAATGCGATGGGATCAAAATCAAGGTGTTACACATACTCATACAACAATGCTATGATCAAGCTTCCAACAAGATATCATTGTAAACCAATGAACCAAAACAAAGGATCAAGTCACCAAACCAACTTTGCCATCGCCAAACCAATTGTGAGAATGTACCAGGTCATTTCATGTTGCCAAATATAATTTCTATCAATATTTTGATATTTAATAGACAAAGTAATTTGTGGGAACCAAGATCAACAAAGTAGGATAATACATGTTTTGAACAAATGGTAAAATGATTTGGTAGGATATTATTAAAATATATATATCCACGAGTTAATGTAGTAAGGTAAAGACTTTCTATGTATCAAAGTTATTTTAAAAATAAATGTTGGAAGTTTGATATACAAAATCCATTTAAAATTGTAATGCTTTACAATTTTATATTATTTCATCATTTTAAATATCAATAAAATCTAACTTCACCCAATCATCAAGTCGTATGTTCCCATTCATCTTAACATTGTAAGGTGAAATCTTCACTTTAGTTTATGCTTTGAGATAGGAATTTAGATTTTGCATCGAATCTCCTCTAATACTAGTCCATTTCATTCACGTGTTGCACATAAAGCATCGTTATTGGGTGGCATACTATAATTTTGTAATAGAGGATGTCAAGGATTGTAGCAAGTGGGTTATTTATTCCTTCATATACCTATTTTTGAGTTAGATTGTAAACGTTGACTTAGAGCATTTCAACGTGACATCAAAATTCATACTTTGTTTCTTTCTTCATTTGAGAGAGAGCCTTATTCATACTTTGTTTCCTTATCATTTGAGAGAGACGCTTCACCATAAACAATATTCAATATTTATGTACAAAATGATGCCTTATCTATTTTGATCCAAATCAATTGCTTAGTGGAATTAATGTAACCATAAAAGTATTTATTGGGACTTTATGTTCATAATGATGTTATGCTTGCTTTTGGTATTCCAGAAAAACAAATCTTGATTGAGCCCATATTTACTCAGTGGATACAATCTGTTCATGGTAAGACCTTATTGAAATAACTTTCCAATTTGTTGATGGATAAACCATTTAGGATCAAGGAAGTTTTTAGCTCCCCTCATTACAAGCAATGTATGTGAGAGATGGACATCATGTGTTGCCATGTGTTCAAAAAAATGTTTTATTTAACTTGAATACATAATGAATAGATTATGAAAAGCTAAATATTGAATCAGTCACATGAATATAAATCAATTTATCTCTAGGGTTTAGTTCAATTGATAGTTGCCAATGTTGTTGGGCATTTGGCTAATTTCATGCCAACAAGTACTCAATTCAAATTCCCTTGGGTGAGGCACACTAGTCTTTACTGATGGGTTTACTAGAGATGCCATCTATGAATGAGGGGAAGCATCCCTTGGGTTTTTCCCTTAAGTTTACTTAAGAGAATAAAATAAAATTGAAGTCATAGAATATTCACACACATTTACATAAAAATTTGGATATAATATCAATCCCTAATTATCATTAAATGAGTAAGTGTACAACACACACATCAACATCATTAAGTTTATAGTAGTATAAGTATCAACCTCATAGCCACCAACCATTAACACCTACAAACTAAAGTAATCTCATTACAGTACAAATTCAAAGTATAAATAATATAGTCGAAAGGAATATAAAGAATTTTGCATCTTGTTTCTTCATATCTAATATTAGATTAGTGTAAATTTGGGAAAGATAAAGAGGCAAAGATAAAAGAATATGATGATTCTTTATGCCTATTAAGATCGAACCTTCATAATCATTCTTGTGTTTACCATCCACATTAAAACACTTACATCAAATTTAGTTGTGTTCATCTATAACCATAAAATGATTTTAAATAACACAACAAATTTATATACAATAAAAAATTGAGTTAATGTAACTAAATCACTACATTATAATTTTATGACAAGATATAAACATGCACATACACTACTACTACATTTGGGTCCAAGTTTGATGTTTTTTTTACGTCCAGTACGTAGAATAGTAATCTAGTCAACATATTTTTAACGTCGAAGAATATGCATGGAATATTTGATGTTTTAACATCAAACAAACATCGCTTCAATGATGTTAGTTGGACATTAAGAATGTCTCTTAAGCGATGTTTATTAGATGTTAGAAATGTTGCTTGATGGACATTTGTTGGATGTTAAATTTTTTTCTTAAGATTCATTATTTTGACATTAAAAGTTAATGGTACGTCTCTTAATAGATGTACATTTGATGTTTCTCTTATAATTGAAACACTTGACAAGTTAGTTAAGCAACACATGTTTAATTAAAAAAATGATGTTTCTTTTGGTTTCACACATCAACGTTGTTTCAACAATACAACATCATGAGCTAATGCAACGTCGTTTGATTCTAAACTACTTCCAATTACATAATTATGAGTCTCCTTTGTCTCTTCTAGAAACATTGATTGAAAATAGACATTGAGACTACTCACCATCGCAACTAAATTGGGTTTTAGTCCTTCCACTTTCTTTTAACAAAATAATTATAATGCGTCATTATAATACCTTTATGATGGGATTAGAAATGTCGAAGAAATTTGAAATAAATTGTTAGAAAAACAGGATCGCAGAGCAATAACAATAAACAAGATGCAAATATAAATCACATAAAACACATTACAAGAGAGACACCAATATAACGTGGTTCACCCAAGATGGGCTACGTCCACACAGAAATTGCCAATCCTTATTATTATACTATCCAACAAAATTAAGGGATATAACCTGCAACACATCCACTGTAAATTCCTCTTCACTCTCTCACAGTCTCTCTTTCACAATCATAGATCTTTTCAATGCTACAATACATTACATAGCCGTATTACAATGTCTTCCTTTTAAAGGGGAATTACCATGGGAAAATACCACGAAATATCCAAAACCATGGGCCTGTAATCTGTTGGCTAACAAAACAACCCAAAAATTTATTTTAGGGGCTTCACCCCCGAACCCCCTTTCTCTGGGGGGCTACTCTCGAACCCCCGCCGGGGGACTGTTGGCCCCCGGACCCCCTAGTCGGGGGGGGGTCCACATCGAACCCTTGTGGGGGGGAAATTCCCCCCCACACCCTATCGCACACCCCCCCGATGGGGTGAGTGTACAGTTCACCTGCATATCATATAAAACTAGGGTACAAAGACGGTTGAAACAAAAACATCTTTGAATCAGGAAGATCATGCTCCACAACCAACAATCTCCCACTTGGAGACCGATCACAGCAACTGCACCGTTGCTGCACTTGTTGGACTATGCTCTAAGTCTTGGAGTTGGAAAATTTCTCATCTTCACCTTCATGCTAGAAGGCCAACTGAAACCGAGTAGGAACTCAGTTTCTCTCTGGTTACTACCTTTCTCAACATGTCTGCATGATTCTGGCTAGTGTGTATCTTTTCCAGCTTCAACAGTTCATCTTCCAGAACAGAGCGTATGGAATGGTACTTGAGCTATATATGTTTAGTCTTAGAATGGAAGGCTGAGTTCTTTGCAAGATGAATGACACTCTGGCTATCACTATACAACCTACTATCCTCTTTCTTCTTACCCAATTCCTCCATGAGCCTCTGCAACCAAATCATCTCTTTACTAGCCTTTGTAGCAACAACATACTCTACTTCTGTTGTTGAAAGTGAAACAACCTTTTGCAGCTTCGAAATCCAACTTAATGTTGTTCCACCTACAATAAACACATACCCTGTGGTGCTCCTTCTGATATCTTTATCACCTACCATATCTGCATCAACATATCCTTGTAGAACAATGTCTGAACCTCCAAAATATAATGCATGAGTGGTAGTACCTCTCAAATACCTGAGAATCCACTGTACTACCTTCTAATGTTCTTTACCTGGATTGTTCATATACCTACTCACAACTCCCACTGCATGTGCAATATATGGTCATGTGCACACCATGGCATACAACAAGATGCCAAATGTTGATGAATAGGGAACCTTGGACATGTAATCTATCTATTCCCATATCTTGGGACACATCTCCTTACTTAGTTTGAAATGGATGGCCAAAGGTGTACTAACTAGTTTTTCATTCTGTAATGTCCCCATTTTGACCCCCTTTGTATTAAATCGTAAATGATGTAAATATTGTAATTTAATCATGGTGAGGAGTTCAAGGCCAAGGCCCCACTATTGATTTAGCGTTTCATGTATCGGAAATTAAAAATAGATGCCTATGGTTCTTGTGCTAGATAGGCACAATGTAAATGAAACATCATGTAAATACGAATTTTAATGAAAAATACCCACAACTAGCTATGTAATGCAACAAAGAGATGGGGGCATGATTCTACAAGGAATAGGGAGGGAAATTATTTAAACCCTTGAGCCAATGGTGTAATCCATGTGTCAATGAGAAAACCCATAAACCACCAACTACCCATTTTGGGTTATGGACCCAATCATTTAATTCTTCCAGAAATTGGTTGAGGCAGTTAATGCCTTGGGAATGAAGAGGTATGGCAGCCAATTTCGTGCATGGGCAAGCCATCAACCTGGAAAATCGTGTTTTGTCTCCTTGGGCAAGAAAACACCCACGAAATGGTGCCCAAAGCCATTCTGAACAGGGAGTCTTTTCCCTCTCACGGAGTCTGAGCTAGCTAGGTCTTTCCCTACACGTTTTTCATCCATTTTCTGCATTTTTCCATGCCTGGGAGCTCGTTTTTTCATTGTACAGTAGCTGGGAGGGAAGGGCCACGATTTGGGACTGTGATGGAGGTCGTTTTTGCCCCAAAATGTCCATGGACGTTTTTCTGAAAACGATTTCTGCTCTCCAGGGTTGTTCCCCAATTGCCATTTTCGTTTTTGGGCTTTCCCATGTTTTTCTAAAATTGGTAGAAACCCCCTCTTTGGACATCCCACTGAAGAAACGTTTTTATCATGCCCAATAATTGTGGTTCAGCTGTTATGTGCTTCCTTGTTTTGGTTTGAATCTGTGAGCAGGAAAAATAGAGTGGTAGTGGACATAATTGGTTGGATAAACCTAGTGGAGGGAGTAACCTCCCAAGAAGATCAAGAGGGCTTTGGCTACTTTTCTATGCACACCTTGAGAACACTAGAGAGGAAGGTATGGCTTGAGGGACTGTGTGGCAGTGAAGATGATACTTCCTTGTGTTGGGTTTGTAGGCATTGTGAGTGCCAAGCTGAATAGATATGGGAGGGGTATCCATAGCTCTGTGGTTGAGCTCACTAGCTTAGCAATTCTTTCTTTCCATTTCCTAGCAGCATGATAAACCCAATTGTAGATTGGATTGGCTCATCTTAGTGTATGCTTGGCTATGTGTGAGTCTGCTGTTCCCTGATTCCTTGTAGAGATCATGCCCAGCTTGGGGGTGGCAATTTTATCAAGAGGATGATAAGCACAACTGGCCTATGGTTGGGTGGAACGTTGTAGTTGCATAGCCAATTGCTTGGGACTACTTTGTATAAGATAAGTATTCTCCGGTGTTAACTTGCAATTATTTATTTGATGAAATCTTGAATGTATGATGGATGTGTTGTTGATATTATTCCGCTGTGTTTTTCTTATAATTATACATTCTATATGTTTTTTTTTATATTATGTGAATGCTTAGTACACAGTTCATGGGGCTAGATGCCCAATTCTAGCACCACGTCCTCTCTATCATGCTGGTATGATAGGAGGGGACGTTACACATTATGCATTATGAACCTCTCCAACACCTTTTGTATGTACTCACCTTGAGACAATGTCAATTTGCGATTTTTCTGTCTCTTGTTATTCTCATACAAAGTATTTTCTTCGCAGCACCCAAATCCTTCATCTCAAGTGAATTAGTTAACTTCTTTTTGAGCACATTTATATCCTGCATATTAAACCCTGCAACAAGCATGTCATCCACATACAATAAAAAGATAATATATCTTCCATTCTCTAGCCTCTTGAGATAAACAGAGTGGTTAGAATGACATATACTATAACCTTGTTCTGTCACAAACCTGTCAAATTTCAAATACCACTACCTTGGAGCTTACTTCAGGCCATACAAGCTCTTCTTAAACCTGCATACCAAATTATCCTTTCCTTTGAACTCATACCCCCATGGTTGCTGTATATAAATACCTTCCTCCAAATCCCTGTGGAGAAAGGTTGTTTTTACATCTAATTGTTCAATATGAAAATCTTTTACCGCCACTAGACTTAAAATAGTTCTAATTGAAGTCATTTTAACAACATGAGGAAATATTTCATCAAAATATATACCTTTCTTCTATGCAAACCCCTTTACAAAAAGTCTGGCCTTGTACCGCTTCTTTCCTCTATCTTCTTCCTTCAACCTGTAAACCCATTTATTCTGCAATGCTCTTTTATCTGAAGGAAAATGAACCAAATCTCAAGTCTGGTTTCTTACCAATGAGTCCATTTCCTCATTCATGCCTTGCTCCCACTTCTTTCTAGTTTCCACCTGCATTGATTCTTCATAACATTCTGGTTCACCACCATCAGTCATCAATAAATAATACAGTAAAGGAGAAAATCGTTCAGGGGTCTACTTAACTTGGTAGATCTTCCAACACTTGCAGGAGTTTGAGGTACCTGCTGCTATTCTTGATTTTCCGGCACCTTTGGAACTTCATTTTCTTTTATTTCATCAAACACTATGTACTCTATGTTTTCCTTTTCATGTTTCTTTCCATGCAATTGATCTTTATACATGACCTTTTCATTGAATACCACATCTCTACTCCTAATGATTTTTTTTATTTTCATAATCCTATAAACGATAACCAAAATCATCAACCCTGTGCAAACCCCTTTACAACAAGTCTGGCCTTGTACTGTTTCTTTCCTCCATATTCTTCCTTCAATGTGTAAACCCATTTATTCTACAATGCTCTTTTATCTGTAGGAAAATGAACCAAATCTCAAGTCTGGTTTCTTACCAATGAGTCCATCTCCTCATTCATGCCTTGCTCCCACTTCTTTCTAGTTTTCGCCTGCATTGATTCTTCATAACATTCTGGTTCACCAGAATCAGTCATCAATAAATAATACAGTGAAGGAGAAAATCATTCAGGGGGTCTACTTAACTTGGTAGATCTTCTAACACTTGCAGGAGTTTGAGGTACCTGCTGCTGTTCTTGATTTTCCGGCACCTTTGGAACTTCATTTTCTTTTATTTCATCAAGCACTATGTACTCTGTGTTTTCCTTTTCCCATTTCTTTCCATGCAATTGATCTTTATACATGAGCTTTTCATTGAATACCACATCTCTACTCCTAATGATTTTTTTTTATTTTCATAATACTATAAACGATAACCAAAATCATCAACCCTGTATCCATTAAAGGTACATTTCTTGGATTTAGCTTCAAGCTTTGTTCTATTTTCTTTATCAATATGGACAAATGCTTCACAACCAAAAGTTCTAAAAAAAGAGTAGTTTACCTTTTTACTTGTCCATGTCTCCTTTGGAATACCACAATCAAAAGCACTCGAAGGCCCTCTGTTTATTAAGTAAACAACGGTATCTACAACATCTTCCCAAAACTGTAAGGGCAACCCTGCATGCAATCTCATACACCTCGCACGCTCCATGATTGTTCTGTTCATCCTTTCTGACACACTATTTTCTTGTGGTGTTCCCGAGACTGTCTTCTCTCTACGAATCCTATGGTATGAACATTAACTATGAAACTCCTTGCGGTAGTATTCACCTCCATTGTCAGATTCGAGACACTTAAACTTTTTTTCGGTCTCATTCTCAACCAAAGCATTCCATTTCTTAAAAGTAGCAAACACGTCAGATTTATGTCTAATGCAATAAACCCAAGTTTTCCCAGTTGCATCATCAATAAATGTAACATAATAATGAGAGCCACCAAGATATTGTACCTGAGCCGGTCCCCATATATCTGTATGCACAAGATCCAACTTTTCACTCTTCTTCTGTTTCCTGACCATGAGAATCTGAATCTCTTATGTTTTCCATAAACACAGTTCTCACAGAATTCCAAACTCACCTGCTTCAGATATGGCAGCAACTTCCTTGAGTGGAGAATCTGCATCCTCTTCTCACTCATGTGGCCAAGCATATGATGCCACAATGTTGTATATGTTCCCGTGGAAGCTAAAGAGATAGAATAGTCAGTATTATGAGGACATAAATACAACGTACCTATCTTGTATCCTTTTGTTATCACCATCGATCTTTTTGTGATCTTCCACCACGTCTCTCCAAATGTAGATAAACAACCACCATCTCCCAACTGCCCTGTTGAGATCGGATTTCTTTTCATAGCAAGAATATGCCTTACATCTTTCAGCAACCATTCGCCATTCTTTAACTTTATCTGTACCTTACCCATTCCAACAATTTTACATGAAGCCCTTAAATCTACTACCCTGTAATCACTAGTATTATCTAATGCAAGAATCAAAGCATATTGTAGCACATCAGCTGTTACATTTGCTTCCCGAGTAGTCTCCCGCTGTCCATCTCTTTTCATTTTTAGAGATCTACATTCTTTCCTCAGATGTCCTTTCTTTTCACAGTTCCAACACTCTATATTTTCCAGTTTGGACTTGGATCTTCCCTTTTCAGACTTGCTGCGATTACCTGGGCTCTTTCCTCTCTCCCTTTGTCTTCCCCTGCTCTCCATGGTCAACGCATTACCTGATGTCTCACCTGTGCTTTCCCTTCGCATTTCTTCGCTAAGAATAACACCAACAACATCATCAAATTTTAAAGTGTTTGAACGAGAGACAGAGTTACTTACAACCATGACCAAGCCATTCCAACTTTCTAGAAATGAACACAATATTAGAAGATCCCTAACCTCTTCATCAAAGTTCACTTTTACAGAACTTAGCTGATTTGTAATCATATTAAATTCATTTAAATGATCAACAACAAATCCGCCTTTTAACATCTTCATATTAAACAAACGTTTCATTAGAAATACCTTTTTGTAGGCCGAGTGTTTTTCATACAGCTTACCCAATGCATTCATCAGACCCTCCGTTGTCTTTTATTTTGAGACATTGAAATCCACCGACGAAGCTAGGCACAACCGTATTGTTCCTAGTGCCTTTCTGTCAAGAACCTCCCATTCTTCATACTTCATAGTTGTCGGATTTTTTGATTTTCTTTTGTTTTCCATAAACACAGTTCTCACAAAATTCCAAACTCACCTGCTTCAGATATGGCAACAACTTCCTTGAGTGGAGAATCTGCATCCCCTTTTCACTCATGTGGCCAAGCCTATGATGCCACAATGTTGTATATGTTCCTGTGGAAGCTAAAGAGATAGAATAGTCAGTATTATGAGGACATAAATACAACGTACTTATCTTGTCTCCTTTTGCTATCATCATCGATCCTTTTGTGATCTTCCACCACGTCTCTCCAAATGTAGATAAACAACCACCATCTCCCAACTGCCATGTTGAGATTGGATTTCTTTTCATAGCAAGAATATGTCTTACATCTTTCAGCAGCCATTCACCATTCTTTAACTTTATCTTTACCTTACCCATTCCAACAATTTTACATGGCTCATCATCACCCAATAAAACATGTCCAAAATCACCTAGAACATAATCATGAAATAATTTCCTATGGGGTGTAGCATGACATGAAGCCCCTAAATCTACTACCCTGTAATCACTAGCATTATCTAATGCATGAATCAAAGCATATTGTAACACATCAGCTTCTACATTTGCTTCTCGAGTAGTCTCCTGCTGTCCATCTCCTTTCTTTTTTAGAGATCTACATTCTTTCTTCAGATGTCCTTTCTTTCCACAGTTCCAACACTCTATATTTCCCAGTTTGGACTTGGATCTGCCCTTTTTAGACTTGCTGCGATTACCTGGGCTCTTTCCTCTCTCCCTTTGTCTTCCCCTGCTCTCCATGGTCAACGCATTACCTAATGTCTCACCTGTTCTTTTCCTTCGCATTTCTTTGCTAAGAATAACACCAACAACATCATCAAATTTTAAAGTGTTTGAACCAGAGACAGAGTTACTTACAACCATAACCAAGCTATTCCAACTTTCTAGAAATGAACACATTAGAAGATCCCTAACCTCTTCATCAAAGTTCACTTTTACAGAACTTAGCTGATTTGTAATCATATTAAATTCATTTAAATGATCAACAACAAATCCGCCTTTAACATCTTCATATTAAACAAACGTTTCATTAGAAATACCTTTTTGTAGGCCGAGTGTTTTTCATACAGCTTACCCAATGCATTCATCAGACCCTCCGTTGTTTTTTATTTTGAGACATTGAAATCCACCGACGAAGCTAGGCACAACCGTATTGTTCCTAGTGCCTTTCTGTCAAGAACCTCCCATTCTTCGTCCTTCATAGTTGTCGGCTTTTTTGCTTTTCTTTTATTTTCCATAAACACAGTTCTCACAGAATTCCAAACTTACCTACTTCAGATATGGCAGCAACTTCCTTAAGTGGAGAATCTGCATCCCCTTCTCACTCATGTGGCCAAGCTTATGATGCCACAATGTTGTATATGTTCCCGTGGAAGCTAAAGAGATAGAATAGTCAGTATTATGAGAACATAAATACAACGTACCTATCTTGTCTCTCCTTTTGCTATCACCATCGATCCTTTTGTGATCTTCCACCACATCTCTCCAAATGTAGATAAACAACCACCATTTCCCAACTGCCCTGTTGAGATCGGATTTCTTTTCATAGCAAGAATATGCCTTACATCTTTCAACAGCCATTCACCATTCTTTAACTTTATCTGTACCTTACCCATTCCAATAATTTTACATGGCTCATCATCACCCAATAAAACATGTCCAAAATCACTTGGAACATAATCATGAAATAATTTCCTATGGGGTGTAGCATGACATGAAGCCCTTAAATCTTCTACCCTGTAATCACTAGTATTATCTAATGCAAGAATCAAAGCATATTGTAACACATCAACTGCTACATTTGCTTCCCGAGTAGTCTCCCGCTGTCCATCTCCTTTCTTTTTTAGAGATCTACATTCTTTCTTCAGATGTCCTTTCTTTCCATAGTTCCAACACTCTATATTTCCCAGTTTGGACTTGGATCTGCCCTTTTCAGACTTGGTGCGATTACCTGGGCTCTTTCCTCTCTCCCTTTGTCTTCCCCTGCTCTCCATGGTCAACGCATTACCTGATGTCTCACCTATGCATTTCCTTCACATTTCTTCGCTAAGAATAACACCAACAACATCATCAAATTTTAAAGTGTTTGAACCAGAGACAGAGTTACTTACAACCATGACCAAGCCATTCCAGCTTTCTGGAAATGAACACAATATTAGAAGATCCCTAACCTCTTCATCAAAGTTCACTTTTACAGAACTTAGCTGATTTGTAATCAGATTAAATTCATTTAAATGATCAACAACAGATCTTCCTTCTAACATCTTCATATTAAACAAATGCTTCATTAGAAATACCTTGTTGTAGGCCGAGGGTTTTTCATACAGCTTACCCAATGCATTCATCAGACCCTCCGTTGTCTTTTATTTTGAGATATTGAAATCCACCGATAAAGCTAGGCACAACCGTATTGTTCCTGGTGCATTTCTGTCAAGAACCTCCCATTCTTCGTCCTTCATAGTTGTCGGCTTTTTTTCTTTTACTTTGTTTTCCATAAAAACAATTCTGACAGAATTCCAAACTCACTTGCTTCAGATATGGCAACAACTTCCTTGAGTGGAGAATCTGCATCCCTTTCACACTCATGTGACCAAGCCTATGATGCCACAATGTTGTATATATTCTCGTGGAAGTTAAAGAGATAGAATAGTCAGTATTATGAGGACATAAATATAATGTACCTATCTTGTCTCCTTTTGCTAACACCATCGATCCTTTTGTGATCTTCCACCACGTCTCTCCAAATGTAGATAAGCAACCACCATCTCCCAACTGCCATGTTGAGATCGGATTTCTTTTCATAGCAAGAATATGCCTTACATCTTTCAGCAACCATTCACCATTCTTTAACTTTATCTGTACCTTAAATCTACTACCCTGTAATCACTAGTATTATCTAATGCAAGAATCAAAGCATATTGTAACACATAAACGGCTACATTTGCTTCCCGAGTAGTCTCCTGCTGTCCATCTCCTTTCTATTTTAGAGATCTACATTCTTTCTTCAGATGTCCTTTCTTTCCACAGTTCCAACACTCTATATTTTCCAGTTTGGACTTGGATCTTCCCTTTTCAGACTTGCTGCGATTACCTGGGCTCTTTTCTAGCTCCCTTTGTCTTTCCCTACTCTCCATGGTCAACGCATTACCTGATGTCTCACCTGTGCTTTTCCTTCGCATTTCTTCGCTAAGAATAACACCAACAACATCATCAAATTTTAAAGTGTTTGAACCAGAGACAGAGTTACTTACAACCATGACCAAGCCATTCCAGCTTTCTGGAAATAAACACAATATTAGAAGATCCCTAACCTCTTCATCAAAGTTCACTTTTACAGAACTTAGCTGATTTGTAATCATATTAAATTCATTTAAATGATCAACAACATATCCGCCTTCTAACATCTTCATATTAAACAAACGCTTCATTAGAAATACCTTGTTGTAGGCTAAGTGTTTTTCATACAGCTTACCCAATGCATTCATCAGACCCTTCGTTGTCTTTTATTTTGAGATATTGAAATCCACCGACGAAGCTAAGCACAACCGTATTGTTCCTAGTGCCTTTTTGTCAAGAACCTCCCATTCTTCGTCCTTCATAGTTGTCGGCTTTTTTGCTTTTATTTTGTTTTCCATAAACACAGTTCTCACAGAATACCAAACTCACCTGCGTTTGATATGGCAGCAACTTCCTTGAGTGGAAAATCTGCATCCCCTTCTCACTCATGTGGCCAACCCTATGATGCCACAATGTTGTATATGTTCCCGTGGAAGTTAAAGTGATAGAATAGTCAGTATTATGAGGACATAAATACAATGTACCTATCTTGTCTCCTTTTGCTATCACCATCGATCCTTTTGTGATCTTCCACCACGTCTCTCCAAATGTACGTAAACAACCACCATCTCCCAACTTCCATGTTGAGATCGGATTTCTTTTCATAGCAAGAATATGCCTTACATATTTTAGCAACCATTCACCATTCTTTAACTTTATCTGTACCTTACCCATTCCAACAATTTTACATGGCTCATCATCACCCAATAAAACATGTCCAAAATCACCTGGAACATAATCATGAAATAATTTCCAATGGGGTGTAGCATGACATGAAGCCCCTAAATCGACTACCCTGGAATCACTAGGATTATCTAATGTAAGAATCAAAGCATATTGTAACACATCAGCAGCTACATTTGCTTCCTGAGTAGTCTCCTGCTGTCCATCTTCTTTCTTTTTTAGAGATCTACATTCTTTCTTCAGATATCCTTTCTTTCCACAGTTCCAACACTCTATATTTCCCAGTTTGGACTTGGATCTGCCCTTTTTAGACTTGCTGCGATTACCTGGGCTCTTTCCTCTCTCCCTTTGTCTTCCCTTGCTCTCCATGGTCAATGCATTACCTGATGTCTCACCTGTGCTTTTCCTTCGCATTTCGTCGCTAAGAATAACACCAACAACATCATAAAATTTTAAAGTGTTTGAACCAGAGACAGAGTTAGTTACAACCATCATCAAGCCATTCCAGCTTTCTGGAAATGAACACAATATTATAAGATCCCTAACCTCTTCATCAAAGTTCACTTTTATAGAACTTAGCTGATTTGTAATCAGATTAAATTCATTTAAATGATCAACAACAGATCGGCATTCTAACATCTTCATATTAAACAAACGCTTCATTAGAAATACCTTGTTGTAGGCTGAGTGTTTTTCATACAGCTTACCCAATGCATTCATCAGACCCTCCGTTGTCTTTTATTTTGAGATATTGAAATCCACCGACGAAGCTAGGCACAACCATATTGTTCCTAGTGCCTTTTTTTCAAGAACCTCCCATTCTTCATCCTTCATATTTGTTGGCTTTTTTGCTTTTATTTTGTTTTCCATAAACACAGTTCTCACAGAATTCCAAACTCACCTGCTTCAGATATGGCAACAACTTCCTTGAGTAGATAATCTGCATCCCCTTCTCACTCATGTGGCAAAGCCTATGATGCCACAATGTTGTATATGTTCCCATCGAAGCTAAAGAGATAGAATAGTCAGTATTATGAGGACATAAATACAACGTACCTATCTTGTCTCCTTTTTCTACCACCATCGATCCTTTTGTGATCTTCCACCACGTTTCTCCAAATGTGGATAAACAATCACCATCTCCCAAATGCCCTGTTGAGATCAGATTTCTTTTCATAGCAAGAATATGCCTTACATCTCTCAGCAGCCATTCACCATTCTTTAACTTTATCTTTACCTTACCCATTCCAACAATTTTACATGGCTCATCATTACTCAATAAAACATGTCCAAAATCACTTGGAACATAATCATGAAATAATTTCCTATGGGGTGTAGCATGACATGAAGCCCCTAAATCTACTACCCTGTAATCTCTAGTATTATCTAATGCAAGAATAAAAGCATATTGTAACACATCAACTGCTACATTTTCTTCCCGAGTAGTCTCTTGTTGTCCATCTCCTTTCTTATTTAGAGATCTACATTCTTTCTTCAGATGTCCTTTCTTTCCACAGTTCCAACACTCTATATTTCCCAGTTTGGACTTGGATCTTCCCTTTTTAGACTTTCTGCGATTACCTGGGCTCTTTCCTCTCTCCTTTTGTATTCCCCTGCTCTCCATGGTCAACGCATTACCTGATGTCTCATCTATGCTTTTCCTTCGCATTTCTTCGCTAAGAATAACACCAACAACATCATCAAATTTTAAAGTGTTTGAACCAGAGACAGAGTTACTTACAACCATGACCAAGCCATTCCAGCTTTCTGGAAATGAACACAATATTAGAAGATCCTTAACCTCTTCATCAAAGTTCACTTTTACAGAACTTAGTTGATTTGTAATCATATTAAATTCATTTAAATGATCAACAACAAATCCGCCTTTAACATTTTCATATTAAACAAATGCTTCATTAGAAATACCTTGTTGTAGGCCGAGTGTTTTTCATACAGCTTACCCAATGCATTCATCGGACCCTTCGTTGTCTTTTATTTTGAGATATTGAAATCCACCAACGAAGCTAGGCACAACCGTATTGTTCCTAGTGCCTTTCTGTCAAGAACCTCCCATTCTTCGTCCTTCATAGTTGTCGGCTTTTTTTCTTTTCTTTTGTTTTCCATAAACACAGTTCTCACAGAATTCCAAACTCACCTGCTTCAGATATGGCAACAACTTCCTTGAGTGGAGAATCTGCATCCCCTTCTCACTCATGTGGCCAAGCCTATGATGCCACAATGTTATTTATGTTCCCGTGGAAGTTAAAGAGATAGAATAGTCAGTATTATGAGGACATAAATACAACGTACCTATCTTGTCTCCTTTTGCTATCACCATTGATCCTTTTGTGATCTTCCACCATGTCTCTCCAAATGTAGATAAACAACCACCATCTCCCAACTGCCATGTTGAGATCGGATTTCTTTTCATAGCAAGAATATGCCTTACATCTTTCAACAGTGATTCACCATTCTTTAACTTTATCTGTACCTTATCTATTCCAACAATTTTACATGGCTCATCATCACCCAATAAAACATGTCCAAAATCACCTGGAACATAATCATGAAATAATTTCCTATGGGGTGTAGCATTACATGAAGCCCCTAAATCTACTACCCTGTAATCACTAGTATTATTTAATGCAAAAATCAAAGCATATTGTAATACATCAGCTGCTACATTTGCTTCCCGAGTAGTCTCCTGCTGTCCATCTCCTTTCTTTTTTATAGATCTACATTCTTTCTTCAGATGTACTTTCTTTCCATAGTTCCAGCACTCTATATTTGCCGGTTTGGACTTGGATCTGCCCTTTTTAGACTTGCTGCTATTACCTGAGCTCTTTCCTCTCTCCCTTTGTCTTCCCCTGCTCTCCATTGTCAATGCATTACGTGATGTCTCACCTGTGCTTTTCCTTTGCATTTCTTCGCTAATAATAACACCAACAACATCATCAAATTTTAAAGTGTTTGAACCAGAGACAGAGTTACTTATAACCATGACCAAGCCATTCCAGCTTTCTGGAAATGAACACAATATTAGAAGATCCCTAACCTCTTCATCAAAGTTCACTTTGATAGAACTTAGCTGATTTGTAATCATATTAAATTCATTTAAATGATCAACAACATATCCGCCTTCAACATTTTCATATTAAACAAACGCTTCATTAGAAATACCTTGTTGTAGGCTAAGTGTTTTTCATACAGCTTACCCAATGCATTCATCAGACTCTTCGTTGTCTTTTATTTTGAGATATTGAAATCCACCGACGAAGCTAAGCACAACCGTATTGTTCCTAGTGACTTTCTATCAAGAACCTCCCATTCTTCGTCCTTCATAGTTGTCGGCTTTTTTGCTTTTCCTCCCAACGGTAGGAATAGATCCTTCTGATATAGATAGTCCTCCATTTGCATCTTCCATAACTGGTAGTTTTGGCCATTAAATTTCTCGACCTTAAACTTTCCTTCTTCCGCCATTGCTCCCACTCGAACTAGGAACCCTTCTTTCCTGCAAGTTTATATGCCAAATAGACATTTGGATCTGATACCAATTGTTAAAAAAACATGATCGCATAGCAATAACAATAAACAAGATGCAAATATAAATGACATAAAACACATTACAAGAGAGACACCAATATAACGTGGTTCACCCAAGATGGGCTACGTCCACACAGAAATTGCTAGTCCGTATTATTATATCACCCAACAAATGAAGGGATACAATTTGCAGCACATCCATTGCAACTTCCTCTTCACTCTCTCATAGTCTCTCTGACACAATCATAGATCTTTTCAATGCTACAATACATTACACAGCCGTATTACAATGTCTTCATTTTAAAGGGGAATTACCACGAGCTATCCAAAACCCCCCAATTGGGGTGAATGTAAAGTCCACTTGCATATCATATAAAACTGCGATACAAACACGACTGAAACAACATCTCTGAATCAGGAAGATCAGGCTCCACAACCAACATAAATGAGGTACAAAGTTGGAGATGATCATAGGTTACCTTTCTTGGACCTTATTGTAAAGGGTACTCTAGCCTATTGATGGGCCACAAATAAAGATAACATATTAAGCTAGGACAAAGTATAATCTACAAATAATCCATAGGATTGTGCACCTTCCTCAATTTAAATTACAATATGTGTCCTTATTGGGTGGTGAACATAATGAGTTCCATTACCAAGGAAATAAGGATCATGTGATCCATATAGACAATTGTACAAATAAATGGCCTATAGAGGGGATTCTTGAAGACTCACAGGTGCATGATTTTTGTATACCTTAGATCCAATCCCAAGGTGATATGGTATTTTCATGATGTTTACCAAAGATACAAATAACACTAGAATATGGTCTAGGAGCACTTGTGTTTTCCATTCTCTTGCAGTGGTAATACTCCTAAAATCAAAACTCCATTGCATGCCATTAAACATCTATTTATATATAAGTTGTAGAGCAATTTTAGTGCTTGGTTGTTTCTATCTCACTAGCAGCTTCTAAAATTTAGGGCACTATGGAAAGGACCAAAATATTTCATATGTTGCCAAAAATTAGGGCAAAATGGGAATGATAAAAGTGACCTAAAATGGTTGTGAAAACTCTCTTAATAATCCCACGTAGACTATACATAAGATACAAAATTGACAATAAATTCACATGCCAATATCCTCAATTTTTTCATATGTATTAGAAATTAGGTTCTAAACTTTGCATCCTTTGTGGCAGGTTGTCCAATATAACCTAGAAATTAGTATACATGAATGTGCTAAAATATTCAATAAAATCCTTCATGAGAGGGAAATGCTTGTTTATAAGTATCTAATCAACAATGTAAGTATATTTCCCCTTATGATCAACCTTTTGAATTCCTAGATATTCAAAGCTTGGGGATTGGTAGAGTAAGGTCTATTAAAGGATTTCAAATAAAACAAATACAATTTAACTTAATAAATTATGGCTCATACGGCCCCTCTCCACCCCCCACTGTACATCACTCTCATCTCTCTCTCTTTTTCATTTTTTTCTCTTGAGCATCCTCAATTAGTGTAATCCACTCTTTTAGGAGAATTGGTCCAAAGTGCTCATAATTGGGGTAGTGACTGAGATTAGTGCGGTAATTGTCTTACACTAATTTCAAGTAGTCCATTTCCATGGTATGAACCAACTTTTGGTTGAATACATGACCAAACAATGTGGTCATGTGTTTGGCATCAACTCTTTTTTCAATTTTTTGTTTTGGTATTTGTAACTTGTTCTAATTGTTGGTGCAAAAAGAGAAAATCCCTTTTCTTGTAATGCTTGATAGAACAAGTTAATATTTGGCATTGCAATCATATATTATGATTAGATATATAATATCAACATAAAAATATTCTTCGTTGTATAAAATGAAAATATGTAGATGGATTAGTAATTTCCATGGAGTTTTAATCCCTTTGCTGGGACCAAGTCATGGTCCATCTATAAAGAAACTGGTAACTTTCCAGTGCTCTTGATGACAACACTTGGTGTCCTAGGACTCATATCAACATTTGATGAAGGAGGGACATGAGTAGAGGTAGGTTTATTTGTAGCTGGGGCCGAAGAAGATGGGATGACACCAACACTAGGTGCAGAATCAAGTGTACTAGGAGTAAAGGCATCTGTAACATGTGCAATAGGAGTAGAGGCTCTAGCAACATATGCATGTCTAATACTACCAATACTTGGGGCATCCATTCTCAAGGACTATAAAAATACTACTTTATTTCGGGCACTTGGATTCATCAAAAACAATATGTCATATGCATTAAAGCAATTGATTGAATCTAATTTCAAAAGTGCATATGTTGAACTGCTAGATTACTAAAATCAAGAATTTTATTATTTGATCATTTTCTAGAGTGACTTCAGCCACCATCAAGCCCTTAAATTCAAGAACCGATTCATTAACCCGTTTTCTAGTAGAACCAAGGGGGTTGGGATCATTAAAGGAGTCTAAATTGTCATAATCTTGATGATGCGATGTGTGAACCTACAAAGAATCAAAACACATAACATCGATAAATAACAATAAACATTGGATTAGGAAATCAATAAACATTAATAATAAATAACATGTAAATGGTTGTATATTATTCAATCTGCTTGTTTCACATGATTAGCATGTAACATAAAGAATAATATGTTAACTAGATAAAATATGCATATATTCAAATATGTATAAATGCTTTCAATTCCATGCATTCCCATTCTGTAAACTACATTTTAAGGAAAACATTAGGTTAAAAACAGTTAGGGTCCTACCCTAACCTGCCTTACTTTGGAAGTCAGTCACATATATTTGTACGGCCGTATATTTGAAATAAGGTTGAGTAAGTTAGTGTTCATCAATCAATGTAAAGAGGGTCTCTTTATTAATTAAGACTCACTAGCAAGTTGTATTTCTTAATTATTTGACCATGCCAAGTAGTTAGGGTTTTGGATATGAGAAACCTATTTAAAGAGATACAAGTCTATGGAGAGTTTTGTGAGCTATGCTCAAGTGAAATATCACCTACCTCAATAGGCCCATAGACAATGCTTCCATAAGTTTTCTCTTAATATAAAGCTCATATTCTGCCATCTTTATCTTTCGATTATTTAATATTTCTTGTTCTACTATGTAATTTATTGTTTATTACATCTTAAGCTCTGTATATCCCATGTTGTTTTAAGTTACAGGGATAAAGAACACCACAAGCGGTATCAGGGATACCTTCCTAAGCCATCTAGCTTCAACGATTTTATATAATTTTGTATAGGCTAGAGATGTGTTCCAACGTTTATAAATAACTGCAGAGATCTGTCATGTAGTGATTAAACCAATGGCTAGGAAACACTACACATAATGAATACAATCATGTTGTACCCTTGGTTGGTGCAATTGTTGGAGACCACTAACTCATGTTGGTACCCATTCAAGTAGTACTGCATTAGACAACACCTACGTGCATGGAATCACTTCCACGTACCCTAAGGTATATCATAAGGCCCCTTAGGTCACATGAAACCATCCAATGACCGTATATTATTGTAGTGGAATGAAGCACAACACTTAAGAATATACTCTTGCACACATGGGTAGTCGAGTAGTAATACTAAGGGCACTATTGAGCCTCCTTAGTTAGCACCCCGAGAGATTGTATCGAGTACTATTGTTGGACTCCACACATATATAAGAGAGCTATAATGCATGAAATCCCTTGTCTTTAAAACCCTAGAAAACTTGAAAACCCTCATCTTTGCAAATTGTTTGTGAAATTTCTTCATTCTATCACAACAACAATTAGATTCACTATGGGTGGTCACATGGAATTCCTACATCTTTGAATCTAGCAGGAATTTTGGATTTTTTGTTAGTGCAGTAACATCCAACTAGGCGTCATAGTCACACCGAAGTTAAATTTTTTTTTGGGGGTCCCCGAAACCCTTATTTGTGGCCCGCCTCACTAGAATCCTTGCATTATGATGATTGTTTTGATATATATCTCTCATCACTTTTTTTCAGGTGTTCCTAGAAATCATTATCTATGACCTACCTCCAAAGACTCTTGCATCATGTTGATCACTTTAATATATATCTCTCACAACCCTATTTTGGAAGACCCGACCCCTATTCCTTTGCAGTTCATAATTTTCTGCTTCAATGGTACACACCCACAACCAAGCCAATAGGGAGAATACCAACTATCCACCCCAACCAATTCCGAACCAACCCACTCCGCCTCTCGACCTTCAAACCTAGGCATTTTTACTTATGAAACTCGATCAACGACAAACCACCCATGACCAAAAGTTTGACCAAAAGCTGACCAACTGGGACATTTTTCTAACTGCTATTGCCCAACATGTTGGATATGATCCACCATTCGACACTCTAACCCATGAAGCTATAGCCATTGAAGACCAGGGATCTTACTCTCTATTCTTGGAAAACCAACCTTACTCCTTTGAAGATAAAACTTCATGGCACTGCTTTTCGAAGATTTACATGTGCTAATTTGATGGTTTTGACCCCTCGAGTTGGTGAACCAAATGAAACATTATTTTTCTCTCCATGGAATTAAATATAATATACAAAAGTTGAAAATTAGGGTTTTATATTTAGATTCTGAATGATATCAATGGTGGAAATGGTACCAATTTTGTTATCACCATTATGTCCCTTGGACCCAATTTGTGAAGATCCTTCATGAACTTTTTGACTGCAACACACTATATTTTGGGAAGGTTGACCAAATTATGTCAAACTAGCTATGTTCTAGATTATATTACAACATTTGAGCAGTTGGTCATATGCATAAAATACCTCTCCGATTCTTTTTTAAGGAATGTTTGATTAGTGGCCTCAATGAGGAAATTCATGCACATGTCCTTATGCAACATTCCTCCACTTGGTTGGAAGCTTGTGATAGAGCTTGCAAATATGGTTTGGTGATCAATGCCCAACCCAAGTGCCATTCGTTTCCCACTCGCAACGTGTCTCCCATGAATTCTCCTCCCAACACCTCCATCAACCCACTGCTACAAATCCATAAGTTGACCCTAGATGCCATGGATGAGCATCACTGCCTAGGCCTTTGCTATAACTGTGATGAAAATTATTTCAGAGGGCATAATGCAAATAACACAAATTATTCTAAATCGAGTGAATCCCCTTGAGGTCCGATAGGATCACACCTTGTAAGCTCAGCCTGAACTAGAAGTAAACGATCAAATGCCACCCCTCGAATATACTCCTGATATTCCAGTTCCTGATGAGCAACCCCCAAATTTACTCCATTCTTTATCATGATTTTCCACACGTCGAACACTAGAATTGATTGGCTCTATCTAACACAAAAAAGCATTGTATTAATTTACAGTGGTAGTACTCATACTTCATCCATCAGTGTGTGGATGAAGACACCCATTGCTATATCCAAACCATCTCCAATTTCTAAATTATGATATCCAATTGGTCTACAATGAAATTTGGTGTCCAGTGTGAAAATGTCAAACTCCAAATGGGGGACTACCATCTCAAAACCCATATGTTCGTGATTGACGTGGGTGGTTGTGATATAGTATTAGGGGTCGAATGGATCAAAACCTTAGGTCCTATCACAATCAATTTCATGGAAATATCTCTTAGATTTACTTAGTCCAGGCACACACACAACCTTCATGGAATTACACCATTTTTTTATAAATTATCTCATCCCACCACATGGAGAAATTTTTCAAGAAAGGCCAATCCAATGCCATTGCTTAGTTCCATGCCATCCAAGTTATGGGAACACTCGTATAAGGTATTCACCCCGACTTGCAATAGGTTTTTGAGGAACCCAAGGGTTTACCCCCATCTTTTGGGGAACATGAGCATGGCATTCCTTTAATTCCAAGTAGTCAACCCCCCAATCCTTTACCTTACCACCACCCTTTTGTGCAAAATAATGAAATTGAAAAAAAACTTCAAGAATTATTGGTAGTTGGTGTTATTCATCCTTGCACAAGCCCTTATTCCTTGCTAGTGGTTATGGTCCTAAAAAAGGAAGGGGATTGTCACATGTGTCCTGATTTATAAGCTCTCAACAAATTAACCATCAAAGATAAATTCTCCATTCCTTTCATTGATGATCTCTTAGACGAGTTGCATGGAGTGAAATTCTTAACCAAACTTGACCTCCATTTAGGATACCATCAAATTAGGATGAAAGAGACAGATATACCTAAAATTTCTTTCCACCCTTATGAGGTTCATTATGAGTTCTTAGTCATGCCCTTTCCTTTGCAATGCCCCCTCCAATTTTCAAATCCTTGTGAATAATATTTTCCACCCCTTCCTCCACCATTTTGTCTTGGTTTTCTTTGATGATATATTCGTTTACAACCCCACGTGGGAAAGCAACCTCAAACATGTTTCTCATTCCTTAAGGGTATTACATGACCAACAATAATTTATGGAATGCTCAAAATTTTCTTTTGGGGTGATTGAGGTTAATTACTAGGGTCATATTGAGAGTCAATATGGGGTAAGGGTGGATCCCAAGAAAGTGGAAGCTATGAAGAACTAGGCCCACACCAAAAATCTCAAGAGGTTGAGAGGGTTCCTTGGATTTATTGGCTAGTACCATAATTTTGTGCCAAACTATGGAAATATTGTCAGAAGGATGCACATTGGCCTTCACCAATAAGCAATTCTGTGATCGAAAGTTGGGAAAATCCACCTATGAGAAATAAATGATGGCTATCCTTCATGCAGTTGAGACATCGAGACCATATTTAGTAGGATGAAATTTCCAAATCAAGACCAACCATAATAGTCTCAAGTATTTTCTGGAACAGTGATTGTCCTCACCCAAGAAACATAAACAGGTCTCTAAGATGTTGGGTTATGATTATGAAATCATATATAAGAAGGTTCGTGACAATGTGGTGGCATATGCTTCATTCACTCTTTGCATTATCTTACCTGTCCTAGGATGGATCAACAAAGCACAACAAGAATGGTTGGACCAAGACACAGTTAGATACCACACCAAAAGGATACAAAAATACCTAAACCCTCGCTTGGGTATACATGGAACCACAATATTTTGAGGTATAAGTAGCACATATTTATCACCTTATACTCAACCTTGAAACTAGGAACCTTAGAGGATTTACATTCATTTCCCATAGTAGGCCACTTCGTATTTCATAAAACCTACAAAAGAATTAAGCACTCTTTCTTCTAGGAAGACGAAAAAAAGATATCCACAAGTTTGTTGCACCTTGTGACACTTGCCAATGACATAAGGTTGAAACAATGAAATCACTAGGTTCTTTGTAGACACTTCCCATTCCCAACCATATATGGACATACATCTTTATGGATTTCATTATGGGGTTTCCTAAGGCAGGTAATAAAACAATCATTATAGTGGTAGTCGATCACCTGACAAAATATGCCCAGTTTTGTGCCTTACCACCAACTCTTACACCCTCATTGGTGGCACAAGTCTTCTGGATCAAATTTTCAAGCTCCATGGCATACCCACTTCTATTGTCCCTGATTGTGACCCCACTTTTAATAGCAAGTTTTTGACACTCAGTTGAATCTTAGCACAACATATCACCACCAAATGGATGGTTAAACAAAAGAAGTCAATAAATTCTTGGAAACCTACTTGCAATGCTTTGCATCGGACATGCCACACCATTGGGACCAATGGCTCCCTTTGGATGAATGGTGGTATAATACCACTTATCATGGATCCATAAGGATGACACCATATGAAGCAGCGTATGACCAATAATGCTTATCAATGATTTCCTATATACCAGGTACCTCTTGGGTTAAGGTAGTGAACAACATAATCCACACCTCCGAAGCAAACATTCTCCAAATCCTTAAAGACAATATGGTTCTGGATCAAAATAGAGTGAAATAATAGATTGAACAACATCACTCCAAACGCTCCTTTGAAGTTGGGGATCATGTGTTTCTTCAACTCCAACCTTCTAAACAAACATACCTCAAGACCTATCTCCATTAGAAGCTCGCTTTGAGGTTTTATGGACCCTACACCATCCTCTAGTGCATTTAAAACTGAACGAGGAATAATATCTGATGGAAGATCACCATCTATTCACCTAGTGTCAGCTCCGTAGTTTGGCATGGACACTTCCAAACCTACACTAAAATTCCATGTACAATTCCAAATCTCTAGTATCTCTTCATGGGTATAGAACACTGCCAGAGATGTCAACAAATCGTCATCTCCAAACGTTCCAAAGTCAAGGGGTTCCTCCTTAGGGACCATGATGTGATAGGAGGAGGATTAGGTTAAGGATTCATAGACCCTATCCCTAACCATCAGAGACCATAGAGACCCTAGGATTCTTATTTTGGTTGTTGTATCAAAGGTGGTCATTATATACACCTTATAGATTCAACACACACACACACACACACGAAATAAAAAATAAAAAAAATTAATGTTATCTCTATATACACCTTATTGTGGCAGTATATACACACCCACACACCCACACACCCACAATAAGGTGTATATAGAGATAACCTTAATAAAAAAACATATTTTGAGACATGTACGATTCCTTACGCCAACTTAAAGGACGAAGACTATGATCCAAATATAATATTGCATTGTTTGTTGCCTTGAATCCTAAAACTAATTCCTTTGCTATGGATATGGCTTCAAATCCAAAGTCAAGGGGTTCCTCCTTAGGGACCATGATGTGATAGGAGGAGGATTAGGCTAAGGATTCATAGACCCTATCCCTAACCATCAGAGGCCATAGAGACCCTAGGATTCTTATTTTGGAACAGAATTGGATATGATGTCTGCATATGACTCTCCAATTCCCAGGTTGCTTCATCTAGACTAAGGTGCTTCCATTGCACCTTTACCTGTCCAATGGTGTGATTCCAGAGTAAAATTTCTCTCCTGTCGAGGATACAATCTGGTTCCACTTGAAAATATCCTTCTGGTTCCACCTGTATGCCATTCCAATCGATTACATGAGTAGCATTATGTACATACTTTTTCAAAATAGAAATATGAAATACATTATGTATTTTCAGATTAGGTGGCAAATCTAACTGATAAGCCATTGGTCCAATTCTTGATAGTATTTCAAATGGTCCACAATACCTAGGTGCTAATTTAGCACAACTCCCCAACTTAAATGAGCTCTTTTTGGGTTTTACCTTGACAAACACGTGCTCACCTACTTGGAATTCTTTCTCAGTTCTTTTTAGATCTGCATGACTCTTTTGTCTGTCTTGTGCAATTTTCAAATTGCTTTGTACCTGCTTCACTGTTAGTTCCATCTCCAAAGTCAAGGGGTTCCTCCTTAGGGACCATGATGTGATAGGAGGAGGATTAGGCTAAGGATTCATAAACCCTATCCCTAACCATCAGAAACCATAGAGACCCTAGGATTCTTATTTTGGTTGTTGTATCAAAGGTGGTCATTATATACACCTTATAGATTCAAGACACACACACAAAAAAAATTAATGTTATCTCTATATACACTTTATTGTGGTAGTATATACACACTCACACACCCTCAATAAGGTGCATATAGAGATAAATTAATAAAAAAACATATTTTGAGACATGTACGATTCCTTACGCTAGCTTAAAGGACGAAGACTATGATCCAAATATAATATTGCATTCTTTGTTGCCTTAAATCCTAAAACTAATTCCTTTGCTATAAATATGGCTTCCAATCCAAATGTATATTCAATCAATATGCTTTGGCATGAATATAATATGATTAGTAGAAAATAAAACTAATTAATTTGCTATGGATATGGCTTCAACTCCAAATGGATATTCATTCAACATGCTTTGACATGAATTAATATGATTAGTAGCAAATAATAATGTTCCGTTATCAAATATATCAATACAACATCAATACAAAAAAATTCCCTCTCATACACAAGAAAGGAGCCATAAGCCACAATATTGGGGCCATTACTTTGTATGTTAGAGTGCCACATTGATAGTGATAATGCTTTGATACATAGAACCTATAGAATTCATATAGATATATGGATTACTTTTGAGTAGTATGTAGCTCAATGTTCATGCCAGTTAATTATGTCATAATAGAAAATACAATATACTTCAAGATATAAAAATATGAAGAAGAGCATCATGTGCCACTATGATAATCTAACAACTCATATTAAATGAACCAATGAAATATATGTGTCCCTCTCATTTCAGATATGTCACACATGTGACAACCATGGTTATGCTCATTTCATAAGAGAATATGAGTTAATTCGTATTTTCATATAAGATGAGCATGAGACTTATGCTATGTAACATTAACACATATATAGAAGGAGATCCAATTCTAGGTTGGTTGTGATCATCATTAAAACAACAACATTCTCCACTTGGTTAAGCCAATAAAGATGTTGGATATCTCCTTCCCTTGAATCCTAAATCTAATTCCTTTGCTATGGAGAATACACCCTATAACTATAAGCAAAGTAAAGCCTTGGAAGACTATTTCCCATATTATTAATGATATTTCCCATAGACATTATTTGGTTCAAAGACTAATGTAATTGAACTCTATCTCTCTATATACTTATCTCTAGTTTTTTCTTTGTATGGAACCATTATGGGAAAGGTAAAACTTGTTTAATTACTTACATGCAAAACACTATTGATGTTAAAACAAGGATTCCCATTGTATCATTTAAAACTTAAGTCATAAATGTTGGTAACAAACAATTTGGACACACACACAGACAGACACACACATATATATAATCAAAACAACCTATTAAAAGTGGATGGTCAAGCATGTATAGGATCAAGACATGAGCAACAATATAACAAGAAGTAAATTCGTAGGTTCATATGCCACAAACAAGGTCTTAAACTAGAAAATTTATAAGGGTAAGCACTAGTATATTAGGGCCTAAAAGATTTTAGGGCTGATGGGATATACATAGGGTCCCAAATCATCACGTAGGCCATATATATTGAATATTTTTCCCTCATGTAACATGAGTACTCATACAAGATTTTGATTTTGGTTTTGCATAGAAAGGATGGGTCTTGAGGCCATGTCCATGTTTTAAGATTGAAAAAAATATCTTACTTCTTAAAAGAATATTTTAGGGCCCATGGGCCATGCTTAATGTCATAAACCATCACACAAGGATTGTTTAGGGGATTTTTTTGACACGAGTGATATGGATGCTATTATAAGTTGTGTGCATACCATATGGGTATGAGGGCCCTAACCATGGTCAAATGATAAGATTTAACATTTTAGATCCTAAAAGAAACTTTTAGGGCCCACGGGCCATGCACCTAGCCTCAAATCACCAAAAAATATTGTACATGGAAATATTCTTTGGAAGTGTAATATCATTGCTATTACAATGTTGTTCACATGAAAATGGGTCTCAAGGAATTATCTACTGTACAAGGAGGAACACCAAAGACATATCACCTAAAATATGATTCTAGGGCTCATGGTCCATGCATAGGTCCCAAACCACCACACATGCATTGTAGAGAGGTAATTTGCCTATGCATGTAATATGAAAACTGTTATGAGGTTTTGTTTGCTAGGGATCATTCTTGGGGCCTTAACCATGGTCCAAGGATGAAAATAAATGTCTTAAGGCCTAAAATGTTGGATTTTGTGCAACTTCGGAAGATATTATTATTGTATTTTATTGTACTTGATTGTACCTCCTAAGGGAGATGAACTTGATGTAATTAATTATGTAAATCCTTGAAAGAATCAATGTAAACCTTGGGATGAAAGGCAAGAAAAAGAAAAATTAAAATTAAATTATTTATTGCTCCCCAAGAGAAGTCGGCCCAGTTATGCAAAATTCCAGTTTGGCACTTGTATAAATAAGAGGTGAGTTCACCTCATTATTCACTCATCCACTTCACACAAGTTCGCATCACTTGAAGAGATAAGTTCGCACCTGTAGAAGGAGAAGACTATTTTGTGGTTTCTATCTTTGGAAAGCATTTCCATCTTTTCTCTCTCATCATTGTACTCTGTTCTCAGAATTATCATCTCTATACAAAGGTTGTTGGGTTTTCTCCCGTTTGGGTTTCCTAGGATAAACTCTTGTGTTATTGTTTTGTGCTTTGACTTTCTTCTAGTGATCCTATTTATGCATTTGAATTATTATGCTATGAATGTATGAAAAATATAACATGGTATCAGAGTGATACTAGAAGAAACCATTGCCGGAACACTGCCGGAACTAGGGTTTCATCTTCCTAAGTCTTCACTCAACGTTTTGGAAGAAAAAGAGCATTGGGAATTTTTCTCTAAGGAGGGCGCATCTTTTGGTGAAGACAGAATTCAATTCTGAGAATTTTCAATTTTTGACCTAATTCTGCAGCTGCAGCAGAAATTAGGCTTTCAGTTTTTGACCCACTTCCTCCACAGTTTTGTCTCAGCCCCACCTCCACTCAACTCGCCTTGCTAGGGTGCATTTACCTGTGGAGTCAGTTTTCCAAAATTCCAACTTTCATTTTTTACCCAGCTCCTACTAGGGTTTCTGGTCCATATCTGCAGTCAAGATGATTGGAATGAAGGTTGAAGATCGCTTGGAAGGGGCCTCCAACTTCATCTATTGGAAGTCTAGAGTTCTTCTTCTATTAGAAGAAAATGATCTCTTACAGTTTGTAAATGAGAAGGTCCCATAACCAGAAGCCGAAGAAGACAAATCTCATTGGAGGAAGAATGATGCCAAAGCAAGAAGGATTTTGGTGGATTCAGTTAGAGACCGGCTTGGTTCCTCAAATCTCAGGTAAGAAGACTGCTAGAAAAATGTTCAAGACCATAAAGAAGCTATTTGAATATGAGTAGTATCAATGTGACACTTACATTGAGGAACCAACTATCAAATATGAAGATTTCCAAGTCAGAATCCATTGCCTCATATTTCATGAGGATCACAGAACTAAGGGACAAGCTTAGTGCCAGTGGAGATCCCATTGATGAAAAGGAGATTTTCATCACTACATTAAATGGTCTCCCACCATCTTGGGAGTCTTTCATCCAGAGTATAAGTGGTAGATCCAAACTACCCAAATTTGATAAGCTATGGTAAGATTGCACTCAGGAAGAGACAAGACTAACAACACGACAAAGACTTCATGGCACTCAACCTGAGGAGAATCAAGCATTCGTATCCCATGCTAAGAAAGACAAGGGCAGGGGAAGGAAGTTCCACAAACACAAGCACCAAGATAGGATATCTAGTCCTCATCCATATCAGAAGAATGAGACGAAGGATTTGTCTCAGATACAATGCTATAGGTGCAAGGCATATGGTCATTATGCCAGTAATTGTCGAAGTTCAAACAAAAGGAAGCATGAAGCCTCAACTGCTGATGTAGAAGAAGACCATCATCACAAGAAGTCAAGGGATGATGATCGTTCAGAGTTCTTCTTTTAGCTCTCCATATGTTGAGGAGATATGAAGATCCAGATTGCAAGAACAGATATCTCTCATGGTTCCCACAAGAAGGCAATGGGATCCCACACACAAAAACAATAAGAGATAAGTATTTAGTTCTTGCTTACATAGATTTGTTTTGTCTTATATGTCTTAATTATATACAGATCTATCATGAAGCGTATTGAGCAGTTGATATAGTTTACCTTGTTATATTTATTTGATCTACACAACATTTCATGAACACATGTTGGAGCTAGTCTAGATGATATCTCCTTCCTGCATGCTTAGAGTAGTGCACACTCTAGAGGGCATGCTCTAGTGGAGATAGCAAACATCTAGATAGTTCCCATATGTGTTTGGAAGACATGTTATGATTGTTGTGCTAAATTATTAGCCAAGATGCCTGTGTAAACAATTATCATTCCATAGAAATAGAAATTGGTTAAATTTGATTATGCAATATCATTGTTCATCATTTGATATTTGACTTGTAGGGAAAGACCATGTGATATGGCCTATAAGAGAAGGATGATGAGACTTGTTCTGATGAACAAGTGATGGACACATGAATCCCGTTGATGTTCAGGAGAAAGCTTCCAGGAGTACGACTCTCAGCCTAGAAGGATGACCTCGGAGGAAGCTTTCACAAGAGTAAAACCAGAAGTGGGCCACCTTCAGATATTTGGTTGTCCAGTCTACATACATGTTCCCAAGAAGAAAAAGACGAAGTTACAACCTTCAATCAAGAAGGGAAATTTTGTTGGATACAGTGAGTCTTCAAAGCTTATAAAATCTACATCCCAAGATCCAGACAGATTGAAGTCAGCAGGGATGTGACCTTTGAAGAAGAGATGGCTGTCAGGAAAGGCAGAGGATCAAACATGGAGATCGATGATGAAGAAATGCTATAACCAAAGGAGATGAGATCATCTCCCCCTCCATTTCAGAGGGAGATAGAAGAAAATGATGAACCTATCGATCCTATTGATCCAGTTGATGTTCCCAGAGATATTGCAGTAGGTCGGAATAGGCCTAGATGGGCACAATAGACATTGCAGGATGCAGAGGGGCATGAAGCTCCACATGGTGCTTTCCGAGAAAGCCAAAGACCTCATAGGTTCTCCAACTATGTAGCATTGATGAGTAACATCATCGACTCAGAACAAACCACTTATGAAGAAGCATCCAGACACCAAGTTTGGGAGGATTCCATGGTGGAAGAATACCAATCCATCATGAAGAATGACATGTGGGAGGTTGTGCCGAGACCTGATGGGAAGTCAGTGGTGACTTCCAAGTGGTTATACAAAATCAAGCATGGAGTATATGGGAGTGTTGAAAAACACAAGGATAGATTTATTGCCAGAGGGTTCTCTCAGAAAAAGGGAGTCGATTATGATGAGACATTTGCTCCTGTGGCTCGATATACTTCCATTAGATTGATCATTGCTATTGCTTCAACTATGGGATGGAAGTTGCATCAAATGGATGTTAAGACAACCTTTCTTAATGGTGTTATTGAGGAAGAAGTATACATTGAGCAACCATAAGGGTTTATTGTCCATGGAAAGGAGTCTCATGTATGCAGATTGAAAGAGGAACTATATGGACTCAAGCAAGCACCCCATGCTTGGTATGGACGGATAAACGGATTCCTGGTGAGCTTGGGATTCACCAAGAGTGATGCAGACCCCAAACTTTACTACGAGGTTGTGTATGATGAGCCATTGATTTTGGTACTATATGTTGATGACTTGTTTCTCTCTGGAAATGAGAAACTTATCATATGGTGTAAGAAGAAACTCGCCTCTGAGTTCGAAATGAAGGATCTCGGATTGATGCATTACTTCTTGGGATTAGAAGTGTGGCAGAGGCAGAAGGAGATTTTCCTAGGTCAAGGAAAATACACCATAGATATTCTGAAGAGATTCAGAATGTTGGACTGCAAGTCCATGACTACTTCGATGGATGCAAATTTGAAGAAGCTGAGAGATTCTGCTTCAGATTCAGACTTGATTCATCCTACTATGTATCACCAACTGATTGGATCATTGATGTATTTGATGAACACGAGACCAGATATATGTTTTGTTGTGAATGCTCTCAGTCAGTTTATGTGTGAGCCGAGGCAGATTCACTGGATTGCTGCAAAACATGTGCTTAGATACTTGCGTGGCACTGTGGGATATGGTTTGAGATATGCTTCAGAATGTGACCTGAGATTGCAAGGGTTTACAGACTTAGATTGGGCCGGATGCACTGCAGATAGGAAGAGCACTTCCGGATGTTGCTTCAGTTTGGGTTCTGTAGTGATTTCCTGGTGCAACAGGAAGCAAAACTCAGTAGCACTCAGTATTGCATAGGTTGAGTATATGGATGCTAGTACAACAGCCCGAGAAGCAGTATGGCTTCGTAAACTCCTTGCATGATTGTTTGGCCAGATTCCAGAGCCAACCATGATTCATTGTGATAACCATAGCTATGTGTAGATGTCAGTGAATCTTGTATTTCACGACAGGTCGAAGCATATAGAGATTCGGTATCACTTCATTCGTGATATGGTGCAGAAAGGTGCAGTCGAGTTAAAATATATTCTGACATATGACTAGACTGCAGATGTTCTCACCAAGCCTCTTTCCAGGATGAAGTTCGAATACTTTCACGAAATACTTGGAGTAGAAGAGAACGTGTCCCTCCATGAGAGGGAGATATGACATAGAGATGTTTACCTTGCTTTCACCTAGGTGCCTCTACTCGTCCAGGTGCTCAACCAGGTATGGGAGAAACCCCATCGGCAGATGAGTTGGACAGGCAGTAGAATGGTCGGGTTCACCTAGGTGCCTCTACTCGTCCAGGTGCTCATCTAGGTATGGGAGAAATCCCATCGGCAGATGAGTCGGACATGCAGTAGATGGTCGGGTTCACATAGGTGCCTCTGCTCGTCTAGGTTCTCATCTAGGTATGGGATAAATCCCATCGGCATATGAGACAGATAGGTAGTAGATGGCCATGTGATGATTGCATAGGTACCTCTACTTGTTCAGGTTCTCAGCCAGGTATGGGAGTACCCCATCGGCAGATGAGACGAACAGGTAGTAGATGGTCGTGCACATTTGCTCATCCAGGTTCTCAGCTAGGTATGGGAGAAATCCCATCGGCAGATGAGATGGACATGTAGTAGATGGCTATGTGATGATTGCACAAGTACCTCTACTTGTTCAGGTTCTCATCCACGTATGGGAGTACCCCATCGACAGATGAGATGAACAGGTAGTAGATGGTCGTGCACATTTGCTCGTCTAGGTTCCCATCCAGGTATGGGAGGATCCCATCGGTAGCTGAGATGGACAGGTAGCAGATGGTAAAGCCTATCTCTTAGACATCCAAGTAGGATGGAGAGACTCTCGTGGACTCGCCGAAGGACTGGTGGAGTTGATGCATTATGACACTTCTCGAAGGACTGAGACTGTGTTGGCGAACTTCAGTATGTATAGAGATGATGGAGACATTATAGATGTACATATGAAACCCAGATGATCGTGATGCTGATGAAGACCGAAGAATACCTTCCTTGTTGAGAGGGAGTGTTGGATTTTGTGCAACTTCGGAAGATATTATTATTGTATTTTATTGTACCTCCTAAGGGAGATGAACTTGATGTAATTAATTATGTAAACCCTTGAAAGAATCAATGTAAACCTTGGGATGAAAATCAAGCAAAAGAAAAATTAAAATTAAATTATTTATTGCTCCCCAAGAGAAGTCGACCTAGTTAGGAAAAATTCCAGTTTGGCACTTGTATAAATAAGAGGTGAGCTCACCTCATTATTCACTCATCCACTTCACACAAGTTCGCATCACTTGAAGAGAGAAGCTCGCACTTGCAGAAGGAGAATACTATTTTGGGGTTTCTATCTTTGGAAATAATTTCCATCTTTTCTCTCTCATCATTGTACTCTGTTCTCAAAATTATCATCTCTATACAAAGGTTGCTGGGTTTTCTCCCATTTGGGTTTCCCACGATAAACTCTTGTGTTATTGTTTTGTGCTTTGTCTTTCTTCTAGTGATCCTATTTATGCATTTGAATTATTATGCTATGAATGTATGCAAAATCTAACATAAAATACACTTAAAAAGAACATATGATGTGTAAGGTCCCAAACCACTGCACAAATGCATATAAAGGGAGTCTTTGGCTTATGATTGTAATATTGGTGCCATTATAAGTTTTTTCACACCAAATATGGGTCTTAAGGCCATGTTCTAAGGATGTAAGCAAATGTATTAGGGACCAAAAGGTGCATTTAGGCTTCATAGGTTATGGATAGGGCTCAAAACCACTACATGAGACCTATAAATGTATTGTTTTTTGCCACAAGTGAAATATGGTGCAAATATGACTTTTTTCTCGCCACATATGGATTAACATTATTCTCCTCGGTTAGGAATGGGAACCAAGGTCATATGATCTAAATTATCTTTCACCATGGCTAATGGGCCATGCATAGGGACCAAATAATGTTATGTATGTGCTATAAATAGAATCATTAACATGCATGTGGGATATGCGTGCCGTTACTATTTTTTTTTGCTAGAGTGTTAGGCACTAAATAAATCTTCTAGGGCTCATTAACAATGACCATGAACTTGAATGATAGACATTATAAAAGAAATGTTTTCCTACAAGCGTCATATATATGCAATTACAAGGTTTGGCATAGTGTTGATAGGCCTTCTAAGCCTAATGATGGAATGAGGATGAAAAACATCATTGGCCATAAATGTAGATGATTATAAGGATTACAGATGATGGTCAAAGCATAAACCAAGAACCCACCATATGATTCTAACTCCTCATCATCCAAGCAAAAAAAAAGCTTGTTCAACAACTATATTAATGCAACATGAGAGATTACAATGGGCTTGGAAGGCCATCAATAAAATGATCTACAAGACATGTAGCGAAAAAGATGAGACTGAAACTACTTTAAAACACCCCAAACATGTGTATGTACTCACATTTTTTATATAAAAATATTGTATATAGATGTAGTCCCTAAAAAATTGTCATGGGAAAATATACATGCACCAACAATGACTTTGAAAGTATAAAAATATGAACTTTAACAATAATACAATCTTTGAAAACACAAAAATCAACAAGTCATACATACATAGACAATGACATGTCGATTTTGGTGTCATATGAGTCTCTTGTTATCTCTATCACATGGGCTCCCCTTGTCATCTTTGTCTCGCCTTGTTCTGAGGGTGCGGTGGGTGTAGGTTCGAGTAGATCCCCTTTCTTGTCTTTGTTTCGTCTGGATATGAGGGCTTGGGCTCCACAGTGTGGTGGGTGATGGTGGGTGCAAGCTATTTGGGTGCGAGTGTAAGCTCCCCCTCTCTCATATCTCCAAATGAATTGTAGTGTAGGTCGATGTGAAGGCCACTTGTGGGATGTGGGCACAAGGTTGGACTTCACCTCTCCCAAAATCCAAATGTTACACTGTTGGGAATTAGTTGCACGGGATGTGAGCATGGGTGCGGGCATGGACTCTCCCTCTCCCAAACTCCACATTTTGCAATGTTGGGCATGAGTTGTGGGGCATGGGCTCCCACTCTCTCAAATCTCTAAATGTTGCATCGTGGGTATGATCTATATAATGTGGGCAATATATATATAGTTAAATCGTAACGTGTCTCTATCTTTAAAAGTTAAAATATCTCCCCTCAAATCTACACTTTCCACTGTAGCACACCATATTTGTCATACAATATAATATACAATGTTAATCTAAAACTATAATATAAGACAACCTTTGTAAATCTAAAACTATATAATATCAAATACAGCACTCATTAAAACCATGTAAATTATATAATATAACATATAAGTCAAGTTGAAACCATGCACAGAAAAAATAAGTTATTATCTCCAAACATCTAACATGATGAGAAAAAAAAAGTTTCTTATCTCTTCAAACATCTAACCTTATGAGAAAAAGAAAGTTTATTACCTCTTAACTGCAGTTCTTACAACAATTTCATATTAGCACAGTATTCAAGATTTAGCTTTTTGGAAAGAAACCCACTGTTGCAGGTGCGGTGTTGGAGACAACTGCTCTTTTCATCATCATCGCCTTAACTTGCTTATGGACAGGCACGTATCCTACTATATTTAGCAACACATGGCACGATATACTAGTGGATTCTAAAATCCTGAAGGTCTTTCAAGTGTTTGGGTCTCCCTCCATGGTCAAATCACCCAATCCATATCCGAGTTAATTTCAGTAGAAGATATTCCAACGGGAGATCGCACAGGTTTCTCAGGTTTAACAGAGGAATTGAAGGGCAAGGGAGGACTAGTCACATCGTCTCCATTTCCTTCTAACATTTGAACCACCCTGTTCATACATGGACGATCTTTGTAGTTGTATTGGATGCAGCATAGCCCAATTTTAGTGAGCCTCCTTGCCTTCTCCGCATCTTCTACTTCGATTACTCTTCCTCCTCTTCTCAATTTCATCTCCAACTCATCACTCTCAAGCACCTTGCAAGCCCACTCAGGAAAGTAAAACTGACTGGAACGGGGCTGGCTTTCCAGTCGAAATTCATTCTCCCCCCAACAATCTCTAGCAAAAGCATTCCAAAACTATAGACATCTGATTTATTAGTAACAAGACCCACATCTTTGTCACACACCTCTGGTGCAACATATCCCGGAGTCCCTCTCGCAGCAGTCATTGATATATGGTCATCCTCCTTTCCACAAAGTTTTGCCAGACCAAATTCAGCAACTTTCGGTGTGAACCCAGAATCCAGCAATATATTGTGGGGTTTGATATCAAAGTGTATGATGCGCTTCTCTCAATCCTGGTGTAAATATGCAATTCCACGAGCAGCACCCAGAGCTATTGAATACAATTGCTCCCACCTTAAGATTTGCCCCTCAGTAAATATAAACTTCTCCAGAGATCCATTACCCATGTACTCATATAACAGTGCGCTTGTAGGGCTTTCGAAACAATATCCCAACAGACGAACCAAATTGACGTGATGGACCCGTCCAATGGTGGCAGCTTCATTCATGAATTGGGTCTCGCTGTGTCTATGTCTATCAAGAAGCTTAACAGCCACTAGAACGCCATTCCCAAGCTTTCCTTTATACACCACGCCAAAACCCCCCCTCCCAAATTTTCTGCAAAGTTGTTTGTCATCTTCTTTAGGTCAGATTGTGAGTATCTGGTTGGCATTTCATAAGCGTAGTCCTTCAGGAATTTCTCCACCTTTGAAATAGAGCTACGAGAAGGAAGTGGAGGAAGCTGCTTTCTCCTCTTCTTATAAAACGTCAAGAACAGTAATACCGCTATTGCTATCAGCCCAGACCCTCCAGCTGAACAGCCTGAGGTGGAATGAAAATATTGATATCAATGTGATCTTGGTACATGCCCAGAGATAATATTAATGGAAACAAAATGCAAATTCCACTTTAAGTTAATAAATCTGAGATACTGAACTGCGAGAAATCATATTTACCTATCATAATCGCTGACATGATTTGACCTCCTCTTTGTTGAGTACATGCAAGGATCCATAGCTTTTGGTATGAGAATGCATATTTGACATATAAGAAAACACGCAACATAACATGATTTTCTCAACATAACATGATTTTACAGAGAGTAGCTAAGTGCTCTGTAGCGTAGTATGGGAGATGTTGTAATAACCAGGCAGTATCTAATTTTTTAAGGTATAAATTTTATTTAGTTAAAATATAATTTATATTTGAAAAAATTGAATCCTTTAGTATTTGATAGATCTGAATTTAAGATAAATGAATCTGAGATGGATCTATACAGATTAAAAAGACAAAATTGGATCTTCTAGATAGTTAATAGATCAGAGTTTAAAATGGATTTATACTAATTAAGAAACACAGGTAGAGTGAAGTTATAATAACAGTATTTGATAAATCAGAATTTAAGATAAATCTATATTAATTAAAAAACACAGTTAAAATAAAAATGAAAATGAACTTATAGCAAGGCAAGAGCAAGGGCAATGAGTAAACCTACTATGACAATTGTCTGGATGCGATGTGCCATCGGGACAATAGCAATGAAATGTTAAACCTGCTTCTGAATTGTTATAACCACAAAGCCCGTGACTGTTCGAACAAGCAATAACAGAGTCTAGCTAAACTGGTGCCACAGAACTACTGTTTTAATGGACAGATTTCAGAATCTTTCTATTGCTATACCTACAGAAAAAACAATGCAATGGCAGATGCATTATCGAAGTTAGCCATTGATGGAGATCCAGGTACCTTTCTATGGGAAGAATGGGTGGACGAACAACAAGAATCTTTTGGTCACTGCTCAAAGTTTCTCTTTGAAAGCTTTTAAAGACTCTTCTAGGTTGTTATGGTGCTATATGATCATGTTTTTTTGTTAAAAAGATCCTCTGTTATTTTGCATATGTATTTGACAACATTCTGATGATGTGTGGCATGTATCTGAACTGTTTGAAATAGATCTAGATGCTGAAGTTTTTGACAGACAGGTTTAGACCTCTAAAGTTTATGTACTTTTTGATTTCAATGAAATAACAAAAATACGATTTTTTCTTCGGATTGACCTGCCTCAAAGCCCGGGCGAGCATAGCTGTCTGGTTAAGAGTCAACAGAGAGTCAAAGGAGAGATGTTCTTGTCAATTGGTAGTTGATAGGCGTTACAGTAAGTTGCCCCCACTAAGTTTATATCTGCATTCAAACTGTAGTACCAATCATGGCCACAAAAACTCAAATTTCCATAGATGTTATCAGAAAATTGAATGCAGTGCTGCCAAAGCGTGAGATTAGTGCATGTATTGCTGATCTGAAAAGGAGAGTCGGACCGCCAGAATTGAGAATAGTTGCATGAAAGATTGCATTTACCGCCCCACAGATTGTCTCTAACAATTTCCATTCTTTGATCGTCAACATTCGCCGAGAAAGAGGACTCTACTATGTGATATTCATTTCCACCGATATTAAATAGAGGATGGCCTCCCTCGTCGCAGTGAATCTGAAAGTCAGGGTCACCGGAGCCTCTGCCACTTTTCCCAAAAGGGTACTCGAATTTAACGTCCCCACATTTAGATGTATGTGGAAGACAGTCCTGCCACTGAGTGCCGAGACATGATGTTGACGACCAGAGGAGGCGGAGAAGAGTAGATCCAACAAGGAGGCAAAGATGAACATTGAGAGGCGTTAGATCGGGAAAAAGAAGAACACCTATTTTCATGTTTTTTTTGTTGGAGACAAAATTGAACAAGAGGTGGTTTCAATTTAACAGAAAATCTGGTTAAGGCATTCTTTGCTTAAGGTCATTTCTTTGAATCTCAGTAGGTACAGAAAAGCCAAACGACAACAAATTTAATAAAAAGGGTTCTTCTTCAAATACAAGGACAGCCAATGTAAGAAAAAGGGTTCGTCAAATACAGCCAGGAGAAGAAAGGTGATAGGCCACATTAGAGTTAAAGGGCATGGAATTGCAGTGGGAAGACTACAAAGTCAGCAGACCAATTAGACTTTGCTTGACTTATAACCGGGAAAATCTACTTTGGTTGTCATTTAATATCCTCACACGAAGTTTCGTTGTTGCTTCTGGTGTCCATGAAATACAGAGTAAATTCCACAGTCCTCCATGAAGACTTGAAGACTTACGTGAAAGGGAGGCTGGACGGACTTTCCAGTCGTAGACGAACTTAATACGGCTGAACAATAGAGGATTTACGTGAAAAGGGCGGGTGGGCAGACTTTTCAAGTTTCCAACTCTTAGACGAATATAATACGGCTGATTTTGACCTTGATCATCACTGTTACATCGATATTCTTATTTTCAAGTGAAGTTTTGTTACGGGATATCATTTTTTATATTATTTTCTGTCTTTTATTCGGAAGAGAATATACATAGGGAACAGTACAACGAATAACCAAAACCTTTTAGTGGTCGGAATCGGGCAAATCTAGAATTATTCAAATTGCAATTTTTGTTGCTCAAATCATGATTTTGACGATTATATTGGAATTGGTTAATAAGCCACAGAAAAAAGAGGTGTTTTAGTTTGTTTTTATCCTAATCGAATCGGTATATGTAGCTTTTAATATCCACCCAGCAGCATTGGGGTTGGGATATCAACTGTGTGATTGAGAGTTGAATCAAATCCAATGGTTGATATCTTTACAACCACATTTTTAGACGTTGAGTTGCCAAGTGGATATTAACGTATATATAATATCTCAATAGCCTCAACATTAAATGATGCATTGGTATTAGAGGGTGTTGAATTTATTTATAAATTTAAAAACACAATTTAAACACTTCCAAATTTAAATTTTACCAAATTTATTTTACCTGATTCCTACCAAAACTCACCATAAAATAAATAAACTACACTGATTTATTACAAATTACTTTTCTCTTTAGGTTTAGATCATCTTTTAAAAATAATATTTTTAAAAAAACCACATCATTGGAGTTTTGTGAAGGAGTCAAGTTCCTGGAGTTTTGTGAAAGAGTCAAGTTCCTCTTTGCTGGAGCTCATCTTTTTAAAAATAAAGGAACCAAATCAAAACTAAAGCACTAAAGTTTTGTGGAGGAACCTGGAGTAAACTGCTCTCCCACTAAACGGATTCTGCTCTCCTAATTCAGAGTAAGTTAGTATGGCTACTACGTCATAAGAGTGACAAAAAGTTAGAAAGAACAAAGAGAAAAAGAGAAAGTTCCAATAATATTTTATAAATGGTAAAAATTGAATTGTACATGACAGGCACTGCACTTTGATGTGCTTATATTTTCATTTATGTATATTGTGTTTTGAGTATTTAGTAAATGTGATTTTTATTTTATAATAGAATAAAAATTATGTTTTTATATATATATATATATATATTTGTTTTTATTTTTCTAACATGGTATGGAATATATTTATAATAGAACAATTTCAATTTCTAATAACAAAGTTAGAATTTGAAAAACAATATCTATTAATAATTTTATAAATAGCTATAAATATTTTGGCATTTTATCCATTAAATTCCATTACTCACTAAATATGTCTCTAAATATTGTACTTACCTTTTTTATCCAAACATGTTGTACTTACATTTTGTTTTTTTTAATGTTTTACTTACTGTTTGACTTTTAGATGCCCTAGCATGATATGGAATGACTTTTTGGCTTTTAAGTGCCTTAGTAAACGATGATATAGAATGCACTTATTTCTTGTGATAATTTTGTGTGTTGTGAACTGTATATATGATAATAATAAAAAATTGTGTTGCTAACATAATATATTGTATTGAGAGGAATGCATTGTTGTATGAGACTATTTTGTTGTTGTGGATATGTGAACACCATATATGATATAAGAGTTATAGAATTGATTTTCAAAGATTCATCTTTAAATTTACAATAAGAAATAAATAAAAAATAAAGTTTGTTCTTAATCTTTAATTTCATTCTTTTGGATAATGAAATTTCTTATTCCATAAGATGAATTATTTTGGATACTTTCTCCTTAAAACACACACACAAAAAATCACTTTACATAACAATGTGGTACTAAACCACATAATAATAATCCATGTTTGAGTAAAAAGGATAGAAGATTGACATTTGTTTAATACATGACCTGCTCTTTATCTTATTTATTATTATTTGGTTTATGTAAAATCAAACACTCAAATATCACAACGGAAAACCTTGCTTGACCTCTATTTACATTTAATTTCTTTAACCCTAATATCATTGACTTTGATGAAGTCAATGAAGCGACATAAGAGATGGCCTTTGTTTTTTTGTTTCGAGGCAATAATCCTAAAAGGAATTAAATGGTCTAGGGTTGATGAAGTCAATGAAGCAACATAAGAGATGGCCTTTTTTGTTTCGACACTTTGGCCATAATCTTAAAAGTAATTAAATGGTCGTGTATATAGAGTATGATCCTATTTTTTTTCATCTTTAAAGAGATTTCAATGATGAGAAGGTTAACCATTCTACATTTTTTACCCTCTCTTGTTTACCATTGTCAAAATCCAACAAAATCCAATTATACAATATTGGTCATAATTGCAATTTTGGATTTAGTAAACTAATGTTTTTAAATTCTATTTTTTATTATTATTTATGAGATAAATTAGATGATTTGTCATTATCACTCTCGTGCATGAAGCAAAGTAGTTTGTGTAATTATCACCCTCTATGTAGAATAGGCTAAAATAATATTAAAGACTTTTTCTTATGGCTTTAACTATTAGACTCAGTTTGAATTCGTTGTTACCTATAGAAAAGTGAAAGAAACAAAGTTACACATAACATATAATGCATACTTTAATGGATAAATTTCTAAGCTTTAATTAGTTGTTATCTATAAACCAGGAAGGTTGCATAGCATCAAATCCATGCTTTTAGTTTTTGTTTCTATTGGCTAAAGAAATGAGTTTTTAGTGAGAACCAAGGGCCCACTCCTAGAACTTTATGTTGCATAACCTAAGGGTTTGTGTAAGATTAAAGTTTGTCACATGGTGATAAAAAAAGTGTCAATAAATAAGAGGAAAGTGCAAATTTATAGGCTAAACTAAGTTTTAAAGCTATAAAATATTTAAGAAAACAACCTGTTGTTGTAAGGAGAATTAAAAGTCTTCTCCAGGATAGTGCTCTCACTATTATGGTGCTATTCCTTGGCTGTAACATAGTCACTAGAATGCTATATCTGAGCTTCATAGTCTGGTCATGAGTCATTTCACTATTTGAACTAATGTATTTTGAGATTTGTATAGTCCTATAATAGATATAAGCTCTTATAGGACCTCTTGTCTCATTTAATCTAGTTTAAGATATAGTTGGCCTCAAATCCTAAGGGTGTTGATACCATTAAATCATTAAGAAGGCTAAAAAATTTGAGTCTAAGGAAAATAAGGAAAACTTGGGAATTCCAAATGTATATCATGTACAACATTTACAGACTAAGGAACTAGTTGTTGCTTATGAACAAAAGGAAATGCTAATTGATGAGAAAGATGAGCTAAAGGAAATTATGTTGTCTTGTATTATCCCAATACAAATATCAAATTTATTAACTCATTTGAAACCTCCAAAAACCATTAGAACCGAAACTATGAAAACTAGTGCAAATTTTGGCCCTAAAAACACTATTTTTCCTAAAAAATCCAAACAGCTCCTAACCCCTTCGAATTCTCGCAAACATTCCCAAAATAACTCAAATACATCTAAATCAAACCAAATGGCCCATTAAAATACTTCAAAAGGTTCTCATGAAAGTTTTACAGAAGAATACCTATGATTTTAACAACCCATTGATGCAGATTTTTAACATAGAAAACTAGTGCTTGAATACTGAACACCACATGGAGAAAATATTGAGGATTTTTATTATGAAATGGAAAACATTAGAGAGTACATATATGGTTGCTACAATAGCTGCAAAATCACAGAGAAAAATGCTATGAATAGAGGGGATATGACTGTCATAAAACCAAAAGAAGAAGAAGAGGAAAATGTTGCTCCAAATGTCAAATATGCTCCAATGGTGCGCCTTCCTTCTGCATATTTAGACCCAAACTTTCAGATCTTCCTCCTACAATGCTCCTCCATCATAAATGGAAGATATACAGCCCTCATGAGATCTCCACATCAACCGGTGTGCCCTGCTCAAGCAAAAACTACCAACACTCAATATTCAATTTGGAAAAACATCAACAATTTGGACTGCTAGAAAATGGGATCCCAAACACTTCAACTTGAACTCAAACCAGCAACTGAACACCGTCAAAACCTCATCTCATTGAATCTCTATATAGAAATCAGGTTGATTCCTCCTTGTATGCTATCTAGGGTGAAATATTTCATCATCAAAACTAGTTACAATGGCAAGGGGTGCATCTCCCAAGCTCGAGATGCTCACTGTAGCTCTCCAATTCGAATTGAAAATCATCAAAAATATTTAATTCATGGGAATACAACCTTTTTCTAAACTTCATGGAGGCTTCCTGCCATCATTCTAGAATTCTCTCATAAAAATAAAATAAAATTCAAATTAATGGAGAGGATCACTATTCATGACACATCAACTCACTTCTAATGTTACTTGGACCAAATAGGACCTTAGACACCTTTAGTAATTCGAATTAGGGGACCTCTTCCTTGATTTATGGGAGTTACAAATGAATTGTGGTCCCATTCTCCCCTCATGCGCCCTACTTGGCTAAATTTAGGACCTGAAGTTGTCATAGTTTGTCATAGGTTGTCATAGAATCTGTCATAGGCTGTCATAGATTCCTTTGGGGGTTCCACTTCACTATGTTCCCTCCTTGGCTATTTTTATCCTGATTCCTCTTCATGAGATTCCTTGGGAGTTACTCTTCCCCTAGTGCGCCCTTCTTTGGCTATTTTTAGCAAGGGGGATTATAACTCATGAGATTCCCTCTTGTTGGGGTTCCTTCCAACTTGGATGGGAGTTACACCTCCAAAGGGGCCCATTCATCCTCCTATGCGCTCTCCTTGGATGATTAGACCATTTCCACCTCATTTATGAATTTATTGCCATTATAATTGCAAATTTATGACCCATGTCACCCCATCTTCATTTACATTGGAATTTACATAGTGACTATATGGGTGTGTGCAAGAAGATGAGGGTCACTTTAGATGCAATCCTACTTTTTCAAAACTCGTTCCTGATACATAAAAACATAACGCGTTTCTGATACTTAGCACCTGCCATGGTAAGACCCGAGCCTGACATGTCACTGGACATGTAGGATAGGTAACCATAATGCGTACGCGTTATAGAACTACAAAATGCGTACACGTTATGTAGTTACAAAACGCGTACACGTTATTGAAATCTAAAATCAATTTAAAAACACAGTCCCGACCACCCCTGACCACCCGCGACGCTCTTCACGCATCAGAAACGCGAAATAGAGGTTGGACGAGGACGGTTTGTGTGCCCTAGAGTATCGGTGGAGCTCGATTTAGCTGGAGGGGAGGAAAATTCACCAGTGGATTGTCATCTAATCAGGTAATTCATTCACCCATACCATTTTTTTGTCATTTCTTAACCTAAATTACTATTTTTTTATTGTTTAAAACAACCTAGTTTTGTAATATTGATAATAACCCAATCTCTAATTAAATTCACATCTCCCTCAACCAAGATGAGAGAATAATTAAAATGAATCCCTTTTCAAAAACTCAAAAATTCCTAATCCAACCAAAAATTGAAAAAAATAGAACTCCCCCCTTTCTACAATGTATCCATCTAAGTCACCTGACACGAGGACATGGGACACGGTGAACCCTGGAATTAGGACACGTTTTATATACATACATATATATATATATATATATATATATATATTAAAATATATTAAAATTTAAAAATATAGACATATAAATCCAATAAAATTTAACATTTACAATTACAAATATTCAATAGAAATTACATTTACAATTACAAATATGAAATATTCAATAGAAATTAGATCATTCACAAATCACAACACATTTGTCATTCACAATCACAAATCACAACGAGACATTGAGACACATAGATACATGTCAGAGACTCGGAACCATATTTCTCATTAAGTCATCAAAATCAAAATGTATTACATAGATGTCGGAATGCCACTGGGCACTGGCAAATTCCAAATAGACTAATAGTCTGATAGTAAATACAAAAAATGAGTGGATCAAGATGGAAGAATGCCATCTGTCAATGACTCAATAGTCCTCCTCCATGCCTGAATCAACAAACTCATCACTGCCTTGATCCTCCTCCTCCTCCTCCTCTCTGCCAATCTGACTAACTACATCTGCTGGTGTGGAGGATGACCCCTCCATACGATCATCCTCATCAAAAGTGACCGGCTCTAGCACTGGATCATTAAGATCCATGTTGGCTAATGCCAACTCAGTATTGTTGTCCAAACCCATCTCATCAGGAAAGACATCCCTCAAGGCTATCTTTTGTAGAAGAGGGCATGTTGCCCCATGAGTTGTCCACCAAACAAGGGGTTTCTTAACCCCCATGTATCTAACCACCTCATATCCTCCAAATCTCCCAGTGCCACTAGAAAACTCATAAAATTCCTCCTCCACCACCTCAAGGTGGTCTCTATCCTGAAGTAGCCATCTAAATGCTATCTTCCTCCCCTCTGAGATCTCTCCATCCATGTGAGGAGGGACTCTGGATGAGGGCCCCGACCCACCACTGAGCCAATCCTAAGCGTAGAACCCGGGGTTCAATGAGTGGACCAAGCAATGCAAAGGTGTGCAAACTCATACATATCCATTTCATTCCATGCCACTTTGTCCTCCCCTCCAACCACAAGGTGTAATATGTTGAAATCAATAAATTTAATGTTAGCTTATGAAGTTGATGGAAATATTGTTTTCTGCAATGGACGTAAAGGCCAAAACATGTCAAAATAACACTCCTAAATTCTAAGAAGTTTAAACCCAAGTTTGCATGGAAAAGTCACCAATGAGGGTTAAGAAGTGCCTTAACTTCTAGAAAGAAGTTGAAAGAAACTTACTTTTTAATTGTTAAATGTTTAATTTTAAGTTTTAAATGTATGTAAGTGAATGCCATTAAATTGCTTACTTGAGTTTGATTTAATACATTTTCAATTTTGAAGAGACGTCATTATATACCATGTATATGTTTCTAATGAATTTTGTATTGATGTCTTTATTGCAGTTGCGGCTATGGACACCAATGCCGAGATACTGATTGAGCATGCCCACTTGAGGGGCATTAGTGCAGCTTTTAGTGGTGGTGACAGGATTCGTTGCCCGCTTGCATCAACTTTGGATGCAATTGTTGACACCATTTCACAGTCTAGCAATGTACTATATGATATTACATCATATAGAGAAAGAAAAAGACAACAATATGCTGATGGGCTAGACTACAATGCAATAGAAAAGTTGAAAATATCCAAAGAGCTCATATTTGCATTGTTTAGGGAGCCTCGGATGTGGGAAATCCCAAATGTAAACAGGCCGCATATCTCCATTGAGTGGTGCACGTTTCAACCATTTGTTGATAAATGGATGGACAGATGGTACATGGTTTTTGATATGCCACCACACAACAACAAGGAAATTCCCTTGTATTTCCTTGGAAAGATGTACATAGAGTTCGTGTTACATAAACACGTAAAGTATTTTGACATCTTGCAGTTTCAGGGGATCGGTGGGGGGATGCCCCAAAACCGACCCAATGCGAGGCTTCGAGACCAGGATCGCCCTATCCCTGCACCTCGCAGGCAGTTGCCTGGGCCAGATGTCCCACCTGCACATCGTATTATTCCACAGACACGGGATGCATTTTTGAGTTTCGCATGGGCGGTTATTCGCCATGGCACTATGGTTCAGCATATGGGTGAGGAAGGGACATCTGTCCCTGGTGTGGTACATACACTAGCTCGTCACCATGCAGGACCATCAACTAGTGCAGGACCATCAGGACCATCCACTAGTGCAGGACCATCGACACATCCCCATCCTAGTACTGATCCTCACGAGTGCACATCATATGGTCGTCCCTGCTATGTTCTTGCCTCAGATGTTTCCTTCAGTGGATTTTTGAGAGAGGTATGTTGATGGTTAATTGTAATAAATTCTTCATTTATTTTCGTCTTTGTACACATATATATAGTTTGAGCTAATATATTAATTTTGTGAACTTGCAGTTGATGCTTTATGCCAGCAGCAACGCCCCAAAGCCAGATGTTCCAGAATCTACAGGGGGGCATGATGCTACCCATTTGGTAGGCCCATCTTATATAGCACCTATTGCCGTATCTCACACCAAGGTAAACATTTTAAAATTTCAGTTTTTTAATATTTGTTAATTTGTTAATTTCCACATACTTTACATTTTAGTTCACTAATGCTATCTACGGTCTAATATTTACAATTATTAAACTTGCAGATGGCAGATCCTTCACTGGGGAAAGGTAATGTGGAGGTAGCACCCATGGTCGTACCGTCCCATGAAACATCTGGGCTCCAGGTAAACAATTAAAAATGACATTTTTTAAATACATGTTTGTTTGTTGAATCATGCATGTCTAACTACATGAACACTTGCTGATTGTAGGCACCATCCGAGACATCTGGACCATTGCCTGGATTTGTATCTCCCTCTAGGCCATTCATGAACAAGGGTCGTGTGTATGTGAGGCATTCTACTCCTAGAAAGACTCCAGCTGCCCACAACCATGGGCTTACTCACACCATGGTAATGTATATCCTTCGATGATATTTGTTGTTTAACTTGAAATCCAATGTATAAATCGTTTTTGTTAATGTTTGAATTGCATGTTTACTGCATCAGGAACCTGATTTGTCTACTGAAAACCTAGCATCGATGGTTGATGCAGCAGTCAGTGCCGCATCTGCAATGGCAACTGATCACACACAGGTATGTAACTATTTCAACATTATCTTTACATAGTTTATTATTGTTGTCTATTGTTTATTCATGTATTTCTAACTATTTCAACATTTTTTCATTGTAGCCACCACCAGTAGGAGCAGTTCCTGGCCCCCCTAGTTCGACCATCCTGGATGTTCAACCAACGGCTCCATCTGCTACACAAGCAACGCAATGTCCTTTGTCAGTTGAGGTGAGATGTCCTTCAGTGACCAAGTGTTTCATGCACTTTCCATGCACCAGTTGATAATTGTTGAGCTAATGTATTAGTGTACATAGTTCGTTGAATTTAACAATTGATATTTAATTTGCAGGATCCAGAGACGCACACTGATCCTAGAGATGTGCCTAGAGGATCAACGTCGGGAAAGAACAAGAGGAAGATTGAGTTTTGATGTGTCTTATGGGATATATGTACATTTGGATACATGTACATGTGGCTTTGATAGTTTTGGATAGTTTTGGACACATGTGCTTTTGGATACTTTTTTGTATATATATGTACTTTTCGATACATTCACTTTTGGAGACATGTACATTGACTTTATTGTGCATGTACTTTTGGAGACATGTACATTGACTTCATTGAATACATGTACTTTTGGATATACATGTACTTTTGGAGACATGCACTTTTGGATACTTTTGGATATATATGTACTTTTGGATACATGTACTTTTGGAGACATGCACATTGACATTTCATTTATAAATGAATGATACATTTCACTTTGTATTTGTTCTTCGGTTTCCACGTGTTCTTGTGTCAATCTAATGTGTTGATTTGTGTGGATTATCTATTACTCATGAATGCGCTATGTCAAAAGAACAAAATATTATATTTAAAGGTTTCAAGAACTCACTACATGTGTGCACTAATTGGTATCTAATTAAAATTTGTGATTTTGGATGATCATTACAAGTTATGTCAAAGTTTTTGCTCGTGTAATTTAATCAAACTAAATGCAATACAATGTTTTTCAAGGTTTCAACGAACTCACTCATGCACACTAATTGGATAGGTGTAATTAAAATTTGTGAGTTTGGATGATTAAATTACAAGTTAAGTCAATGTTCAAGTGTAATTTAATAAAACTAAGTGCAATACATGCTACACATTTCATCAACACCCAATATTTGATTGTACAATTAGATTCAACACTACATATGAGTAACTACATACAAGTACTCAAAGCAACATTGGTGAAAGGAACAAACGTTACCTCGGGATTCGAGAAATAAAGTGCCTTCTAATGTTGGTTGGGAAGGATATGCTTGGTTATCCTTATGGCTTGGAGGTCATCTTCATGTAGATAAGTACTCTTTTTGTCATGTGTCATTAAGGTTTTTTCATGTGGTAAAACCCTTCAGGGTCAGGGTTTGTTCATGGTTTCATTGTACTTGATTTCTAAACATATAATTATTCTAAGAAAGGTTGCTAGGTTTTCTTCCCCATGAGGGTTTCCTGGGATAAAATGTTGTGTCTCTTGTCCCTGAACAACATTTTCATGCGACTTGCATCTCGACATAGCCTAGAAACTGGACGTCGGACCGATGAACTGTCGACTCCGTTGGTCCCCTGGCATGCGATTACCTCTAGGGGGCCCTCTCTCTCGTCTCCCCATGGCCCCGTGGCTTCATTGTGCATTCATTTCGTAAACTAGGGTTTTGCTCAATTTCATTGCATGCAATCTTGCATTAGTGGGTCAACTCTGCAAAAACCTCCCCCGAGCCAGTGTTGGCAGTGTTCCCACATCGGCATTTCCCACACACACTTAAAGGAGCCAACAACACGCAATCTTCCTACTCCGTTTGATTTTTGGCTCCCGGGCGGAAATTCACCAAGTGTCCCTGAACGACATTTTCATGCGACTTGCAGCTCGACATAACTTGGAAATCGGGGTGCCCCTCCCCTCCGGCCTGGTGGCCCATGTGCCACCTTGCAGGTCCATCTTGGAAACTAGGGTTTTGCAGGTCCATGATGAAGATTTTCATGATGATGATGATGGTGATGATGATGATGGCTTGGTCTAAGGTGGTGCTCTCAAATAGCTAATTCATTATGAAATATTTAACAAGACATGAATTAAATTTAATATAAGTGTATTGTTTAATATAGTGAGCATGAATTGAATTAATTTTGTTGGGTGAAGCCAATAACCAACATGATGCACATAATATAATTTTAAGGTTTACTGATCATATGTAAAAAATGGCATATTCATAAACTTGACATACAAGAGAACTTTTGGCATATTTATAAACAACGTAAACATAAATTTGGCATATCAAGAACACAAAATTGACATATTCATATGAAACATACATGTGAAAATTGAGCATATATCAATATTCAATTACAAATAGTATAAATAGTATAGTATTAAAAGTATGTAACGTACCTCATTATGCTAGATCCCACCTCATACAACCAAGCCCTCTGGATCATCTCTTATACTGATGGTCTCCATTAGTCTATCGTGCTCTGTATCCGGTAAGAAGTAGCGTACCTTCGATGTATTTTGACTAGGCATTGTTCGTACTTGAAGGTTTGTGCCAATGATTAAGTTGGTAAAGTGATACACACTTGCACCTCGTTTGTAATCCCTGTAAACATATCCACCCTTCTTTCTTCCATTGCTGTCCCATGTTAAGTATTCACCTTTAACAACCATAGACCCAGTTGGAAAGTGGTTGTTTTCATCGTCAGTCATGGACATAATGAGGGTTTTCTTTCCATCTATACAGCGTGCCAACCAGTATTCATCACCCCATTCAGTATCTTTTGAGGCAACCACTGTGTATATGTGCCCTGCATTATATGATTGTAGGTATATGATCAAAATATTTTTCGTGCGATACAAGGCCATTAATGTGCATTTGAAGACTACGTAAACAAACAAAAAATGTTAAGGAAATGCATCATACCGGGTTGTACAAGGTCTGAGACATGATCAAAATATGCAGAAATAGATGATTGGTCTTCTTCCAACGGAGTTAACTCAACAATTGCATGCTGATCAAGTGGAAGTGATATGCGATCTCATCCATCAACCCAATCCAATGATTTACACCCATCCCAGTCACCATCACAACAAGGCGGGCAAAAACAAGTGAGTTTTCTGGACCAAATTTCAAATACTGGGTTATCAGAGCTTCGAACCAAATGAAAGCCATGAGTCCCAGGCACAGTCTTGCATTCCCATGCATGTGAACGATCTATGTCTACCACCTCCCAAAAAAATCTCTCCACATGTCTCTTTCTTGTGGATTCTACTCGCATAGTTGATTCCTCTCCCATTGCTGATGTGCACCACCTGACTGTAGATTGAGCATTTAGAATAGTAGATTCTGTAGATACTTTCAATTCCTCTCTTCGTAGGGATTTTTTGCACATGCTCCGACTCCATCATGCTCTCCTTTACCATGCCCAGTCTCAAAATAGTTCCACATATGTGGCACTTTGTAGTTTTTATGCAATGAACACAACCACTGAAATATGCATGCATTTTTGAATTGACCAGCACACCCATCAGACCAAATCCAGTGTCGATCCATCTGTATGTTCCTTCCCTTCAAGTGATCATAGAACATGATGAAGCAATGACGTACATAGTGGAAGTCGTGGCACCTATCATCACTTATGTAGAAGTGATATTCCTTCAGAATTTCTCTTTGCTCTTCAGTGCTATTTGGGCCATGCTTATATGTGATATGGACCACCAAGGAAACCTGCTCAGAGTGATAATACTGACTTTGGATCTCATTTTGAGGTTGCAGAGTGTAGTTCTCGGCAAAATCAACAACTGAAAGTATAGTACCAAGGGGAAATGTATCTCTGCATATTCTAAACTTCTCATCCTGCCATCGTGCCACGTGGACATGCTGAACATATTGATGTGTCTTTTCAATAAATTCCTTGATGAAGTCACTAACTTGTACTTAGTGACACAAAATGATCTCAATGTCAGCTTTTTGTTGTAAGTAAGGATTGAAATGTAACCGTTACAACATAATTTTATAGATATAAATGCATACCTGAGATGTCACCAATTGTATTTTTTTGCTTTCTTTCCCTGGGACTATTTCATAGTTGATATATTTGAAACTTTTCATGTCTGTAACCATTTTCCCAAATTCACTGTCTCCATTCTCATGCATACATTGGCTCAATAATGCCATTCCATCACAGTTGGAGCATGTTCCATCCAAACAAGATTTTGCATAGTATGTTTGCCCCTCAGGCCTATTGCACATGATGTTATGAATGAATTCTCTTGATGAAATCGGTGGTATTGTCATGGAGCAATCTTGCACATGGTTAGTATGCAACACACGACGAATGTACAAAAATGTTTCATAGTAATATTCATATTCTACATGGTATCTACAACAACAAGTGTTACGAAGAGTATTTATTCTAACATACCATGGCTTACATTTCTCAAAAGATCTTTGCCCCAAGTTCAATTGTCTATGCTCAATCCTAAATTTCTCATAAAGTTCTGTCTGTGTTATATCAAGAAGATGCTTAGTATGTGGTTCACGATCCTTTGAACCCCTTCTCAGTTTTAGTACATCCTTTCGGTTTGAAGAAGGCCTTGTGTGATCATGCCAAAAACCGTGCACTAGTCCCTTTACTGCATCAACTAGCTTCATGTCACAACGTGGCAACCGACCAACAAAGGCCCAAAAATCTGTCTGATTGGTTGTGTCAAGATGTTCTCTTCTAATAGAATACCTACGGAGGGTTTTTACATTCAAATTAACTAGTTTGGATGTAGGCCTGAGAATACGAAGGGCCCTAGTGTTCTTATTTGCAATTGCTTGTGACAACACACGATGAGCAGCATTGCGGTCCTTTGAACGTGTGTTCTTACCAATTTTACCAAATGCATCTACTAGGATTTTAACTATATGAGAACTTGGTTCAGAATTCTTTATCATCTTTATCCCTAACTTTTTCCTAACAACATTCATGCTCCTAGATTTTAACAAAGATAAAAATAATCTACATTTATCTCCATCACATTTAGAAACAAAATATTTATCAAGTATCTGTTGAGTTTGATAAGCAATACTACGTTTAGATAGCGTACCTTTAATGGAATTGATGAGGCTTTCATCAACTTGTATACGCTTCGGAGTTCTTCGATGTTTGCTTGCTAATGGAGGTAAGGGGGTTCGAATTGTACCATGTAGCGCATCACCAAGACGCTCTGGCGTTTCAGTAGTAGCTTGGTGTCCTTCATTATCTTCCTGGTAGTTGGATGGTGGAAGTCCAACATCCTCATCGATGGTCTGTGGAAGTCCAACATCCCCTTGTGGAAGTCCAACATCCTCATCGATGGTGTGGATAACATTCTCTTTTTCAACAGTAGGCAAAATGTCCAACGCCTCTCTAACTTCATCGCTTGTATAATCACAACCGGATAGCAAATTTTGTGTTTCTTCGTGAGCTTCATCTTGAGATGGTAACTTATCACTTTGACTTGAAGTGGGAATTGAAACATCCCCTAATGAGCACCTACGTTTTGCTTCTTGATTACTTCCATGGGGTGCTTGTTCAACAACTATTGTGGAAATTGAAGGTCCCTCTTGTCGTGGATTAATAGGGTGAACCGTGGTATCCTCTACAATTGGATTTGGATTAGTTTCCAAAGAAAGCCTCCGATTCATCATGTATATTCTTTTCTTTTCTTTCTCTTCTTCAATGACTTCTTGAGGTCTCTTCTTCCTTGTTGATTTGTTTACTCGGTTACGTGCATTCCCCATCACCACAATGATCAATTCAATATATTTTGTTTTTGTTGCTCCTCAATTACAAGCTCTTTAATAATAAGCAAATGGAAGTTAAATCATAAATTGTTTGGGCTCTTTGATTCTCTTGTACACTTGTGTATCTCCACCATCACCATGAAATGGTCTTGAAGCTTGATATCTTATCTTGTGTGCTCCTCAAATATAGGCAAAATGAATCTTTCAAAGGCCTTATCTTTGGTGTTATTCAATTGGAGATTCTTCAAGCTTGCTGATTATCTTCTTCAAATATGGCCATATAACCCAACACCACACTGAGCAACCATGAAAGATGTCCTCAATGTTGCACCTGCATAAAAAAAAATAATGATGGAGTTGGTGTAGAGTGTGAGAATTTCCAATGGCGGGCTCGTGTTGTTCGAAAAATCGTGGGAGTGTTGTTTTGGCTTGGACAGAGTGAAGCTGCTCTCGGACAGGGACAGTCCACTGTTTATGGAGTTACAAAACGCGCACGCGTTATATAAATAAAAAATGCGTGCGCGATATGTAGTGCAAAAACGTGTACATGATATTGTCAAGCACAATAAATAGGTTAGGTGCACGGCTAGGGCAACGAACAAAATCAAAAGAAAACTAATAATTTATATGGTTACATACAAAACAAATGTTTTTAGTGTGGGGACAAATGTTTTGTATGGTTTAATACCCCCTAGCTCTCTCCCAATAATACCTAGATACCCCCTATTTCTTTATAAATATATGTCCCTCATTCTCCCTACATCCCTCCCTACATGTTTCTTTCATGTTTCTTTCTCTCCCTTACTCCAGCCATGTCCCTACCACCCCACTCTCCATCTCTCCACCTTCTCTTTATCTTCATCATTATCCCTCCCTATAGCACTCTCTCCCTTTTTCTCCCTTAATCACTAACCCTCTACGCCTTTATCCCTCCCCCCTGCCCTCTCTGTCTTACCTTGTTCCTAGAGCCCCTCCCGCATAAAGGCCTTTAGACCCTCTTCTAAACATTAATCCCTAAGTGCATAAGTGCACAAGATGATGATGAGGAGGAGGGTGATGACAATGAAGATGATCATGATGCAGATGAAGATGATAAAGATGATGATGAGGAGGAGGGTGATGACAATGAAGATGATCATGATGCAGATGAAGATGATAAAGATGATGATGTTGATGAAGATGATGGTGGTGATGATGAATATGTTGATGATGATGGTGATGGTGATGTTCGGATGATGATGATGGTGACATGATGGAGATGTTGATCTGATGAGGAAGATGATGATGATGATGGTGATGATGATGAAGATGTTGATGATGATGGTGATGGTGATGTTCGGATGATGATGATAATGATGATGGTGACATGATGGAGATGTTGATCTGATGAGGAAGATGATGATGATGATGGTGATGATGATGAAGATGTTGATGATGATGATGATGGTGATGAAGATGATGATGATGAAGATGATGATGATGATGGAGATGTTGTGTTGATGGGGAACCTAGAGATGACAATGATGATGAAGATGGTGATGGTGATGGTGATGGTGATGACGATGAAGATTTTGATGATGATGCTGATGGTGATGATGATGATGATGATGTTGATGGTGATGATGATGAAGATGTTGACGATGATGGTGATGGTGATGTTCAAATGGTGATGATGATGATGATGGAGATGTTGATGAGGAAGGGGGAGATGACAATGATGATGAAGATGTTTATGGTCATGAAGATGATGATGATGGTGATGGTGATGATGATGGAGATGTTGAAAATGATGGAGATGGCGATGAAGATGATGATGATGATGATGGTGAAGATGATGAAGAAGATGATGATGAAGATGTTGATGCTGATGCTGATGGTGATGAAGATGATGATGATGGAGAAGATGATGATGATGGAGATGTTGATGAGGAACCTACAAATTCCAATGATGATGATGATGATGGTGATGATGATGAAGATGTTGATGATGATGGTGATAATAATGATGATGAAGATGTTGATGATGATGGTGATGGTGATGGTGATGTTCAGATGATGATGATGATGATGAAGAAGATGATGGTGACATGGTGGAGATGTTGATATGATTCAAGGAAGATGATGATGATGATGGTGATGATGATGAAGATGTTGATGATGATGATGATGGTGATGAAGATGATGATGATGAAGAAGATGATGATGATGGAGATGTTGATGTTGATGGGGAACCTAGAGATGACAATGATGATGAAGATGGTGATGGTGATGGTGATGGTGATGATGATGAATATTTTGATGATGATGGTGATGGTGATGATGATGAAGATGTTGATGATGATGGTGATGGTGATGTTTAGATGATGATCATGATGATGTTCATAAGATGATGATCATGATGATGGAGATGTTGATTTGATGAGGAATATGATGATGATGATGATGATGATGGTGATGATGATGAAGATGTTGATGATGACTATGATGGTCATGAAGATGATGATGATGACTATGATGGTCATGAAGATGATGACGATGAAGAATATGATGCTGATGGAAAATATGATGCTCACAATTCCCTCTAGTCTCTCTCTCCCCAACCATCAATCTCTCTCTCTCTCTCTCTCTCTCAAACACACACACATACACAGACATTATGTCGCTTTCCATTCTCAAACCCATCCCCCTTCCTTCCATATCTATCTCCACCTTTCTCCCTCCATCCCTCACCCTACCTTCTCTCCCTCCCTCTCTCATCGCCTGTCTCTCTCTCACCTTCTATCCCTCCCTCATGTTATCTTTACCTCAACCTATCCCAATCTCTCCATCACTCCCTCTCTCTCACACACTTTATGTCCCTTCCCCCTCCTATCATATTCTCTCTCTCTCTCTCTCCATCGCCACCACTCCCTGCATGTCTCCCACCAACACTTTCTGTCCCTCCCTTCCCATTTCTTTATTTCATTCTATCCCCATCTATCTCTCACTCCCTCCAAATCCATTCCTCCCCATTGTCCCTCTCCCTCCCTCGCTCTATGTATCCCCCCCTTGTATTCTTTATTTCTCTCTCACATACCCCTTGCCTCCATCCATTCCCCCTTGTCACTCAAGTCTCACTTTCAACTTATAACCCTATACCTCTTCAGAACCTATTCTACTCCTAATAGTGCTCTCAAGCTCCACTTCCCTTCACCCCCTGTAGCCCATCATGTTCTCATTCCCTTCATCTCTCCCCACTCAAGCTTCCAACATCCTTCTAAGCCCTTGACCCTTTCCCACCCCTATTAAATATTAACCATAGATTCCCTTGACCCTTCCCCACCCCTTCTCAAATATTAAACAAAAATTCCCTTGAGTCTTCCACACCCCCTCTTTCTCAAGTATTAAACATGTATTTTATGATTTGCATAACGCGAGCGCGTTTTTTTAACTATATAACGCATACGTGTTATGTAGTTATATAACGCATACGCGTTATGTAGTTATATAACGCGAGCGCGTTATGCACATCTAAAAGCGCGGCAATATTTTTGAATTTAAACAGAACGCGCTCGTGTTTTGTGGAGCCTAAACCAGGACGAGTCACATGCTCACATGTCAACAATAATCCTATGTGTATGCTTTGGAGTTTTCTTCGATAATTCCAAACTTGTGCTATGTTAATGAAAAACCAAAGCTAATTGGGTATTTCTTCCAGTTTCTAGAGAAGCCTGTGCTTAGCCACTCGTTACAATATGCTACACAGAGTCATTTTTGACGAAATCTTAGACACAAATAGCATTTTTTCTGCAGATTCCAAATATGTAACTTTTATTTTGAAATATTAATTTTTCCTATTTTCTTTCAATTTCTTTTCTGTCCTACCTCCTTAACTCGTGAAACACACTGTTAGTGTTTCTTCCATAACTTTTTCAATTCTCAATCATTTCAAAAAAAAATTGTATGGTGCACAAGAGGACACTAACCTCCATGTTCTATGAAAAACCTATTTCAATATTTTTGCATTAAGACCTTCAAAGGCTCTACCCACAAAAGAGGTACTATTTTCAAGGTTTGATCACTTAGACAATTATAAAAAAATTATAAAATTACTAATTTAATTTTTGAAAAATAATGGCGCACAAGTGCTATGTGTTCTCTACATGCATGCCGATTTTTGTAGGTTGATTCCATCATTTAGGCCCTCAAAGGCTCTACCCACAAAAACATATACCTTATCATTTGCCTGAAAAATAAAAAGTGTCTGTTAGGAAAAATGAAACTTGACATAGCTATGCAAATTTTCAATACATAAAAGTTATATATTCAGAAACGTGATTTAATTTCCTACATTTCATCTGTTTTACTCAATGCAAGATATTTTGCGTAAGTAGCTCAAAAAATCCAAGTAAGTTGAGGGATGCCTGCTTTTTCAGTTTTCTATTGCATCTAACGCGCCAAAAGTGACCCTCATTAGCTTGCACTGACCCATATGCAAATTACTTACCTAGTCAAATTTAATTCCACTTGAAGTCTTGAACCTATGGGGATTAGATAGGTTAGTGGAATGTCCCATGGTACCATCATGGATGGGGCATTACATGTCTTTAGGTAATCCTTATTGTCACTTCCTATATAAGTGAGAAGAAGTCAATTAAAATTGAAATCTATTTTTTATGTTATTTAGGTCCCTAAGTCCTTAATGATCAATGAGAAATATGAAGGAAGAACCACGTGATTTTCAAGCATAAGGTAGTTGTATTCATAGAGTGAGGATTTTTTTAACCTTTTTTTATATGGGAGGTATCACTCAAGCACAAAATGCCATATCTGAGCTTCATAGTCTGGTTGTGAGTTGTTTCACTATTTGCACTAATGTCTTTTGAGATTCATGTAGTCCTATAGTAGCTATAAGTTCCTACATGACATCTTGTCTCATTTAATCTAGTTTAAGCTAATGTTGTCCTCTAATCCTAAATATGTCGAAACCATTAAATCATTAATAAGGATACATTTTTTTATACTAAGGAAAAGAAGGAAAATTTGGGAATTCCAAATGTAGACCATGTACAGACTAAGGAAATAGTTGTTGCTTATGAACAAAAGGAAATGCTAATTGACGAGAATGATGAGCTAAAGGAGCGTTGTCATTAGATAAGCCTTATTGTCACTTCATTTATAAGTGAGAAGAATTCAATTGAAATCGAAATCTACTTTTTAATGTTATTCAGGTCCCTAAGTCCTTACTGATCAATGGACAATATGAAGGAAGAACCACATGAGTGTCGAGCATAAGGTAGTTGTATTCATAGGGTGAGGATATTGTTAACCTTTTTTATATGAGAGGTATCACTCAAGCAAATAAACTATGAGAAGACATGCTCAATGATTAAATAGTTTACAAGACTCTCTTTAAAACCAAAATGACCCATCAATCAAACATCGATAAAAATTTGCTACTGCTCAGTGACCAAACTAATAGAAGCCTCACTCTAGTATCGAGCAAAGAGACAAAACGTTCAATTGAGAAAATGAATTGCTTATCGTGCATTATTTGGGAGGTAAGGTGTTTCTTGAGAAAGGAAAAAATAGGTGGCCATAGGCATGTGATAGTTGATGGAGGGGGAGGAATTAGTTTATTGGCAACTACTTTGGCTACAAAAAACATGCAATTGAAGATCCAGTGAAAACAAACAAAACTCCTAGAATTCTAGAACAAGTTTGGTATATGTAGCCCGTTTTCTACGTACTCATTAGTGGCATATTGTCGTTTGGAGCTATTTCCATTGAGCTATTTTTCATCCTGCCTTCTATATGGTTGAATCGATTCTACTGCATCTTTGGGTTTTTGTTTATAGTCTTTGTTATCCTGCTCATCACTTGTGCATAGATCACCATTGTTCTCTACTACTTGCAGCTACGCAATGAAGACTATCACTGGTGTTGGAGAGCATATCTAACTTCAGGCTCTTTATCACTCTCCTTGTTTCTATGCGTAATATTTTAATTCTTCATGAAACTTGATATTACTAAACTTGCTTCTGGCATTTTGTACTTTGGCTATATGACGATCATTTCATATGCTTTCTTTGTATTGATGGTACTATCAGCTTATATGCATGATTTTGGTTTTCCTGGTGATCTGAAATGGATCAATATATAATTTGTCACCTACATGGAGCTTTCGGGTCATAATATTGGGTTAATTGACTTGTAGGGCCCATTTTATGGGCATGTCTCATTTTGCAGATTTGGGGTCCAAAACCTTATAAGGATTGTTTGAGGGTCTCAATGATGTTTTTTCGTGTCAAATGTTCATGTTTAGCACTATTCCTCTTCACATGATTCTACACTCCGAGACCTTTCCAATGGTCCAAAAATCGGCTATGCAAAAGTTATGTCTCTCGCAAGTTGACCTATGTAGTTGACTACCATGGTACCAAGTGGATTCCATGTCAACTCTCATTTCTCACACACGTGGAGATAGTCACGTGTGGACCTTCAAGAACACTCTAGAATGACCAAAACCCTAACCCTAATAGAGAGTTGGGGCATGCAAAACCCTAAAATTAAACCTAGACAGCTATCGGGCTATGCTAAATACCAGGTTGTTAGGAGAAGAAGAGGGTTCCATCCTTTTGATGTATCGCATTGTTCCATATTTGAGAAACATCATGAGAGTGGATGTAAACTAGAACAAAGGAGATATGAGATCATGTAGTATCCATTCTGGCTACAGAGTCATAGGTAACTCTATAGAGAGTACCATTTCCTTTGTATTTGCATTTTGACATAAAGAGCAAGGCATAGTCTTCATTTGTGGCTAGGTTTTTACCCATAGTGGATTTTCCAAGGGTATATCTTGTGCTATTGTGTGTATTGTGTACTTATTTCTCTAGTTATTCTTGTTTCAGTTCTAGTTATTTGGCATACAATAAAATAAGCTAATAAAAAATAACTAAGTTATAAGATCCATTGAGACAAATTGTTATATTGGAATACCCACGATAGTTTATGGATCATCCGATATGGCTAGTTTTTTTCGCAAAATCAATAATAGTATGGTCAATGGAAAGGAAGCAGAGAATAGCAATGTAACATCCCAAAAATCGCAAAAATAAATTTTTTTTTTCTATGTGACAATAAACGTTTTTTAAAATGTGGAATTATAACAATGCATGAAATATAATCTATAATTAACTATGTTGTTACATATTAATTCTGCTGTTGCGTATGGCTGTTGAAATAATTGTTTAACTAAGGTACTTTTGTTGGTTGAAGAAGCGGTTCTTGGACGCCCTGAGGCTTACTTAGCATTCGTGCTAAACTATGTGAACTCGTACTTGTGACAGATTGACAGGTAAGAGATAAGAGTTGCGAAAGAGAATCCACAGTTATCAAGAAGAACTATAATGTCTATATCGCAGTATAGTACCCAGATCTATTTGGTCTCCGTCATGTTTTCTATATGTAATTGTTCACTTTCTATCTCAATGATGAATCGTGCAAATTCACGTTCAACTATTTGTTAAATAGTCTAGACTCTACAACATGCGATGATAGTATCGTTTTGAAATGTTTCCTCTTGCACCATTCATTAACAGGTGTGTAAGTGTATGTGTTGAGATCTCTTCATCATGTATAACTTTTAAGATCTGTCTTACCATTGTTTATAGGGTTATTATTTACTGTCGTGAACATGTTTTGTTACCATTCTATCAAATATCACATAGGTGAAATGTGAGTTGTGAATAACTTAATATCCTAAGCGGCACTTATGTGTTCATACGACACTATATGTGCAATATGGTTCCTGTGCAACTATAGGTCATATATGCATCATAGAGATTTTATTTTATTTAGTACACTAACATCTTCTAGCTATTATGTGAAAGGTCTGAGTTGAGTACGACCTTATTGTCTATGTGTATCTTATATGGAACTATGTACACATCTATGTATTAGATGTTACCTTGTACTACTTGGTGATATGTAAAAACTTCATTGCAATGTATGGTATGTGAGAACATTCATACAAGGTGATGCTTAAATGCATACAAGCCTTGTAATATCGTGCAATGGTTAAATATATATATACAAACTATACTATATTGTGTTATATTCAAACCTTGATGAATTTATTTACTAACTTAGGGTCTTGACAGGTTACATTATGTCGACAATACCCAAGCGATCCAAGGTGTATTAATTGTTTTATGATGGATATCCACGTGACCGGTTGGAAAGTAAGATCGTAATCCTTAGTATTTAATGCACACGGCTAACAAGATAATGGAAATCCACTGTGGATGATACCGTAGACTTGGTGCACATGCTGGTTTCCAATAACAACCTTAGAATGCTGAGTTGTAAGCTGACACGAAGGCATTTGCTGTAGAGTTGGCTCCTTCGTGGTTTTGGTAATGATGGCTCATTTAATATGATTGACTGTTGTAAATTTCGTAACCTCTGCCTAAGATCTGCACCGTCGATCTTGTGAGGGTTTTGATGTAGTGGTTAAACCCTACTTGGTTTGGAATATAGTGTTTATTGTATCGTTGTTGTTTGATGGTAGAGGCTTTGCACTGGCCAACAGGCCGCTGGTTTTTAGCCTCGTTGTTCTGCTTGCAACTTCTGAGTTTTGAATTGGTAACCTCGTAAAATGACAGAGTCGAGTTCTTATCCCTTCATGCAGTAGTTATTGGTTTAAGTCACCCGTTGAGTTTGTAACTTTTGAGAGATTCGATGGTTAGACCTATTGGTTCTTGGAAGTTAGCTTTATGTGAGAAATCAACCCTTTACTTTGGTTGTTACAGGTCTTGATGTTGTGAAATGTTTAGAGTCGATGGTTGGGTGTTGGCTCCAATTACTTCAACATTAACGTGGTAGGGTTCGTTGCAGTGGCTACAGACTTGGCGTTCGTTGGTCTTACAACTAACAATCTGCGAGGTAATGTGTTCTCCTTCCTTCATTGTAATATTTCCACAAAATGCTTAATAGTTTATCAACCTTCTAATATTGAAGTTATTTTTTATTCAGATACTATTTTTAATCCCTGGCAATGGTTGTTGTAGGTATAGCTAAGGAATGGCTACTCGAATCTGGTGTCTGAATCTTGGAAAGCTATACCAACCGGTAAGCCTTTGGTGGTTGCCTTGGAAACCCTGTAGAGAAGATGATGGCCGTCTTGTTTGGCAGTTTTGTGTATCGTGTTTTTGAAAAACTCTTAGGGTTTTATGGTTTGGGTTTTGTGAATATTGCTGTAAGTAGGGGAGGATATCCATCGACCCATATGGTAACTGTTGGTTTTGGTTTTTAATGTAATAGTATTAAGACAGGGTTCGCCCTCATAATTTAATGAAGTAATGTTTGATGTTTCAATACTATGGCTATCGTGTTCTTTGTAATGGCTAGATAGAATGTAATAATTTTTAAATATATAACACGATATGTCTGTTACTACCATCTAGATGGTGTAGGCTTAAGACCTATGTGAAATCTTGTTTATTTTGTAATTCTGTAGGTTAGGTTTTCGAACTCCTTCAAATGAAATATATTTAGAATTTACACTACTGTAATCGTGTCTGTTTATTGATTTGTGTTGGGTCTGTATACACTGGTTGTGACTCGTTAAAGATATGGGAAATAAGTAATGTTTTAAACGACTATTGCATTTATCTTGGTTACCGATCTATGAATGGATGTTTTGGTGCAACGATAATACAATTGTTTGTTTTAAAGGATAATGGATGAATGAAATTGTTGTTAAGGCTTAAAGCCTGTATGTGCTTCATTTTTGGTTTATAAAACTGTTGCTGTACTTTGAACGAATAGGAGAGTGTTTCCTGTGCTAGGGTTTAGTTCTTACCTTTGAAAATAAAAAGCTTTAACTAAGCTCTGAGATAAGTTCTCGGTATAAACCTGTTGTTCATTAAATTGTTTGTAAATATGTAATGGGCTTCGGCCAATGCCTCCATTTTGATTGTGTTAATGTTTAAGTAGTGCAACTAGGAATCTATCAAGGTTTAGGTTTTAGGTAAGTTTAAAATGTATGGAGTGATGATGGCTATTGAGATATCAATAAAATTGTGTGTTCTGTTTGAGTTTACTCGTACAGTCATATAATCTTTAAACCTTTTGAGATGATGTTTTAAATCCATCTATTCGATCTACAGTAATGATGTTTAAATTAAAATGTTTACTATAGGCTAGTGAATGATAACTCTGTTAGGGTTTTGACAGGGATAACAACTGTCTTGATTTTCAATGTGTAGTTATATTATAAAATAATGTATGAATTATACATGTAATAAATGGAAATACTTAATGTCTATAGAAGAATATCATTCTGCTATATTTGATAGTAAATCTTTATTTATCTAGTATAAATAAGAGCATTTAAACTGTTGAGTAAGGATAAAATAAATCCTATATTGTTAGAACAAAAACAAAATATATTTGAAAAGCAGAGATAATTATAAACAAAAGTATTGTATATAAATTATGAATATAGCTAACTAAAATAATTAATGATAAGGGTATTGTAATGTAAATGCAGGAATTAAACAAAAATAGAAACTTGAGAAATTTATAATAGTTTAATCTTCTCATTCACTTGGCTACTTGCCTATCAGACTTATCTATTTTAATCTATCTCTGTACTGGAGTACGATGTTGTTCCTTTTGCATGGGGAAAAAGGCAGAGATCATTTATTCAATCATTTCGATTTATGCAGAATCATTAAAATATTCAGAATAACTGAAATGAACTTTATGAAATAAACAGTAAAATTTAGTAGATGACAGAACTTTAAATACACATAAATAAATGACAGAACTTGTAAATAAAAGTAGATAAGACAATAAAACCTGTAAAAGACAATAGGATGACCAACACCCAAGGAGGACTATTCCTCCCAACCTGCTCCAGAAGAAGCAGCTCAACTGCTGACTTCTAATGAACCCCTGAGCCTGATTATTGATCCAGTAAGTGGGTGGAAACTGTGTAGAAGCAAGGCACTAAAAATACCTTCTCCACTCGGTATCAACCTCTTGAAAAATGCCTTCTCCACTCAGCATCAACCTCCTAAACTCAATAAGAGTTTTGACAGACTCACAACATGATCAACAACAGCATATCCCCTCATCAAATCTCTTGGGTGCAAACATAGCAAAACCCCAAGGTAAATTTCCTCGTCAGGAAAAGTGATTGAACCTCAATTCAATATTTGATGGCTATTATATAGACTGCCTAGGTCTTTTAGTGGTCAGTTTAGAATAAATGAGACTCAAGCTCCAGTCCCATCTTTCAGGGCACTATGACCACATTTCAAGGGAGTTGTCCCATACCAATAGCTAGTTAGTTGAATCATGATGCTGCCACTTGTCCATTGCCTTCTACCACAGATTCCATTCCACCTAGTGGATCGGTAAGCATTCCTTCAACAGTCCTCTTAGGTGTTTGTCTCCTAATTTATTTATTAAATAATAATATATTGTGCAAATTACAGTCATCCTTGGACACCTGTCCAATACAAACTTTATAATAAAAGTTATCACAATGTTTCTGAACATAAAATGTGTTCCAGCTTAAAGGGTATGTTGCAAGCAAAGAATACTTATAATGTCTTGTGTACCATATGTTAGTAGAGTAGGAAGTTTAATGTATGTGATGGTACGTACAAAACCAAATATTTCACATGAAGTTGGTGTTGTCAGTATATGCATGGAAAAAATAGGTAGAGAGCATTCGCTAGTAGAAAAATATAAATTTATGGCTAAAAAAACAACTAAAATTTTCATATAAATGACTAATTTTGGTCACATGACTATTAGTAGTTTATTGGAAGCCACTTGTAGCATGACTAAATTTATGAGTAAAAAAAATTAGTCATTTATTGGTTGTTCAAATTCGTCAACTTGGTAGTATAGTTAGTAGTTTTCTTAGTCATTTATTTAGTAGTTGTAGTAATTAATTGTCGTTAACTGGTCATTTATTTAGTAGTTGTAGTCATTGATTGTCGTAAACAAGTAGTATATTTAGCCATTTTAATCCTTAATTCCAGTCAACTGGTAGTATATTTAGTTTTTTTTATTCATTGATTTCTTTCATTTGGTAGTATATTTAATCATTTTTATTCACTAATTTTCGTTAATTGGTAGCATATTTACAAAAATATGATGCAATATCATTTCCTAATTTATGGTAGGGCATGGAGGAATTGAACCACCAACCTCTTTCCTATAAGGTAGATGCTCTTCCATTGATATAGCACCCTTTAAGAATTACGGAGATGAGCAATATTAACACCCAAATTTCATCAATTGTAATTCTAGCTGCCAATTCCAACATTCAAACTTGCACTTTATAGTTGGATACTGGTAACTAAATTAGGTTGTGGAAGTATTTGTGATGGGCTTTGTTGGGCATATCTTGAAAGCACTAAGATTTGAATAAAATTATACTCATCTTGTTTATTTTTCACTTGCATGAGAAATTTCAATACATAAAGAGAAAGCATACGAAACAACGATACATTATAAAGACAATGCACATAGGGGAAACAAAAAAGAGTAACCACAAAGATTGTTTTCACAACACCAAATATGAAAACATAATCTTCAACAAATATACCCATTATGACCCAAAAATTGGAAACCACCAAAGGTCCAATCCATGCAAAGAAAAGGCACTAGGAGATAAGTTGATTGTTTCATTTTAGATTCAATGACTTGGGTTTCATTTCAGATTCAATGACTTGAGATATAATTAATCTAAAACTCATAAAGAGAAACATTAGAGACTTATGAGAAAGAGCTGAAAGCTAAGCCAACAGTTGGGTCATGATTTTTTAGTGGTTTTGTGCGACTTGAATTGCACATATCTAAGGGTTATGCGTGATCAAGGTCACTCTTATTGAGGGATTAAGTGCGACCTAGGTTATGAAGGATTTTTTTTAGGATTAGCTTTCACTTTTGGGCTTTTTAATTGACTTTCCAAGGTCCAATGGACATGAATGATCTGTCATGATGACATATGAAGGTGATTGAGATGGTGACATGGCAAGTGAACAAATTTTAATTGTTGACAAATTTCCCTTTGATGTGTGAGGTTAGGATCTCATTGTATGGCCGACATACATCATAGTATTTTTCACAGTGGGAGATATGTGTGACGGTGGCGTGCAGAATGAAGACCGATTCAGAGAGAACTCGCCTTCAATAGGGGCTACATAATCCTTTTCCTACAAATATAATTGTGCATATGATCTCAAATATATATGGACGAGGCAGGCATACCCATGCTTATGTCAATGTATCAAACAATAAAAGGGGATATGGATCTAGAGGGGATCAGATCGATACATGAATAATCACTTTGTACATCAAAAGGGGAAATCCAGGCCTAGTGGGGATTGGTCAATACAAGAAGAATCATTGTGTACATCATAAGGGACTTAGGAATATATAAGGGTATGGTCCAATCCTATATGATCTAGAGAACTGATGGCGGAACAATGACATTCTGGAAGAATGATTGATCATGGTAATTAATGCTCTGCTGAAACTGAAAAGGGTTCAACAATTTAGGATGACTCATATAACTATAAATATGGAGTCATCATGCTTTGGGAACTGCATTTGTAACTGGATACGAAATGGAACCTGTAACTAGGGTTACCATAACATTGTCGCCTAATGCAACTCAGATATCTCAAAGATACACAATTGAATAGTACACTCCATCAAGAGTAGGAGTCAAGGGATATCTAGGGTCTTTGACCAAATAATGAAAGGGCCAACATCTTGTATGAATCTCAACAGTGTGATAAGTGGTTTGACATCGAGCACGTGAGAAACAACCAAACTAAAGGGCACTAATGTCTCCCTTTAGTTGGTCCATCTGGGGTCTTTGACCAAATAATGAAAGGGCCAACATATTGTATGAATCTCAACAGTGCGATAAGTGGTTTGACATCGAGCACGTGCCAAACAACCAAACTAAAGGGCACTAATGTCTCCCAAGGGAATCAAGGTGCTACAAAGGAAAAAGAAAAATAGGTATATAGTTAATGTATTTGATTGTGATTTATAATAAAAATGATGGGCATTTACAACACATCTACCTTATGTTGCCACATCTACCTATAGATAACATGTTGTTGGGATGGAAGTGATTTGTTCTCCATTGTACCATCATTTACTGTATAAAAATAGTTCAAGCATTATGTAAAATATTGGGATAGGACTATAAGATAAGCTTGAAATAGTCAAACATTATGGATACTATAAAAAATCTGCAATTCATGTAAGGAAATAAAAAGTAAGAAAACTGCGCATAATACACTTTTCATATATTAGGAATGATTGAAAAACATAAAATCATATATATATATATATATATCAGAATCTTTCAGTGAAAGAACAATCTTTGTGAGCTTTTTTAGCTTCAAAGTGAACTCATATGCAATGCATCTTTGTCTGTGTTGAAAATATAGAAGATGATCCAATAATGGCATAGAAATTTCAACCTGCATAGAATCCAAAGTTATAAAGGCTAATTTTTATTTCCAAAACAAAATTTCCCAAAGTATAATTTAGGATGAATATTACCTCTCTTAAACTTAGATCTTTGTGGAAATTGAGGAAGATTTGTTGCATCAATGCCATATTTTTGAAATAGTATTCAGTTTCCAATATCTAGATTGCATTGTTCTCCTTAAATTCCAATTCTCCAAATTGATTCGTATCTTTACTAGATTCAATTTTAGAGGTTGTATATTGCGATTCTTTCTCAAGTAAATGAGTCACATTGAACCGGTGTTGTAGAAACCAATTGCTTGCTATATAAATGCGACCTATAGATGGAACATATCATTTTTGTAAAACAATCAGAATTAATTGAATAGAACACAAAAGGATAGAAAGCATAAAAAACCTCTTAGTAGTACTAGTTTCCATGTATTCATTCTGACCTGGATATTTCTCTAAACAAATCTCACTCTCACTATCTCGTTATTTAAAAACAAGAGAATCAATATTTTTTGCACCAATTTTAATCGATTCTTGATTGAGTATTTCCATGACATGTTGTTGCAAAATATCCTTCATTGAATCAATAAATAATTCTAACAATTCAATTGCAAATTCACAATCTATTGTTGTTTTTGTTGTGACAGTAGAAAGAACACCTCTAGTAAAAGTTGGTCATATTTTCTTCAACTAGATTGATGTGAGCTAAGAATACACAAGTGATCATGTTGTCGGACTTTGGAGTTTACACTGTGTTGGAAAAATAGAACAGTCAATGTTTTGAACCTCCAGAGAGGTTCATCATCAGTACAAAGACGGTCCTGATGATAAGCCTCAATGGAGGGTTCTAAACAATTTCCTGTCAGAATAAATCTTATACTTTCCTTAAAGCTCCTGCATTTATAATAATAATTTTTGACCATCATAACATGTTAATTTTAAGTTTTAACTTTTAGGATTGTCCTTGTAAGATTTTTTGGATTTAAAATTAATATAAGCAATTTAATTACAAAATCCAAGGGTTCCTAAATGATCAAAATGGTTGCTATTCACTAATGTCATTAGATGGATGAAATCCATGAGAGAAGATTATGTAGAAACATTAAATATAACCGTTGTAATTAAATGAAGAAACAACAAACCATTAGACACATAATTTCATGGGGAAAACCCTTCTTAAAGAAAGACACTAACATTAGTAATATTCAACAAGCTCCTTTTAGCTTGGCTCTCTAGACCAAATCAGACCTACAATATGCACTCTAGGACTACATTGGCCACCCAAGCCTACTACCAATATGACAACTCCCAAGGCCTATTCTATGAAGCTCATCTCACTATAGGGCATTAAATATGTTTCATTACAAATAATAGCATGGGTAAATTATGAACAATAAACCCATCATTGATTATATCAAGCTTATTGTTGGTTGCTTTTTGGACAGACCCGGCTTTTAATGAGGCGTATCAACAAAACCCCTTGGCGCACTGGCCCTCTCGGCAACGAGCTGCGCAGCAGCTCGAGGTCTCACCCGAAGTGGCTATGGGGGGCTAAGGAATCAGGCTTCCTTAACCTAGGCGACGCGGAGACTGCGATCTTCTCCCTTCCTTCCTCGAGGATTCCTTAAGCGGAGCGTCTTACTCTTCCACCGACTTCTCAGTGCAACTGCGCTGAAGTTCACACTTACCAGCCTAGCTACGCGGTATATCTGCTTTTGCGCACAAGGTAAGTACCCTCTGCGTCGGTACTATATGTATCGTTTCTGCTTGCGCCCCCAGCGCGATAACGCATTCCTACGCGCTGCGGCGATAGTACTCCTATCGACTCCTTCGATAGTGCGTGAATATAACTTCTAAGGGAATTTACAGGACTTGCTTTATATACTCATTCATAAAGACAATGAAACATTCATGGAAACACAGATAGAAAACTAAAACATACATTCACGCAACACAGCATCATAACACGAGAATTATGTAGTTCACCTCCACGGGAAAACCACGTCCACGGGAAGTATATCTTATATTAATCTGAAATGGAATTACACAATATGCTGCGCACACAGCTGCAGCCTTAGATCTTTCCAGGAAACTCCACGCACACAGCTGGGAGCCCTTCTCTCGATCTAGTCTCTTCCTCTACAGAGATTACAATAGTTCAGACGTCAACTCAGACTGTCTGCAACTCGGGGATTAGCCTCACAGCTATCCAGTTCTAACTCTTGTCTTCTAACACACAATAGAAAACAATCAACAACCAACCCTTCTCCCTTATCAATTATACATATATATAGGTGGCCTTGATGGTCGCACCTTTACAAAACTGTGGGCCTTTCCCAGCAGTATTCCCCAAAAACCCTAACCACGGACATGGCTAGGTGTACTGTAGGTGCCGCTTGCAGTCACGTCGCCGTTTCCTGCAGGTTCCATGACTTTCGGCACAGATTGCGGGTATGGGCGTCGCTTCTTCATTCACTGCTCTTTGTCCTTTGCCTTCAATACTTTGGTCTGTTGCTCTTCCTTGATCAGAGCAACCATAACTTCTGTACTTAGCCTTAATGAGGGTAGCTGAGCCCTCTATTCCGTCGCTTCATTTATTGTGGTAGCTGAGCTCTCTACTCGGCCACATTCATTCTCCTTTGATGTGTGCGCGTGAGCTCCGCGATTTCGGGTCCGTAATCTATGTTGAGCTCGTCCATCTGGCACCGTACTGCGCACCGTTTACTTTTGCACAAAAATTGGTACTTACTCAAAATTAGCACTTCTTCCCTTTGACACTTAGTGCTTTTTCCTCAAAATTCGCAGCTTTGCTATAGCTGCGGCCTAGGCTCCAACAGGCCCCTAACACTTACTTGTGGCTCGTCCTCGAACCACTCGCACTAGCGTGTGGTCGCTTTACTTGCGCATCTGCTTTTGCCTGGGTCTCATGAAATGTTTTCTTCCACTGCACAATAGCGGAGTCCATTTCATCGACGCACTCCACAGCTGTCTGCACCATTTCTGCAGTGGCTTCCTCTTCAGTTATGCCATCAACCATCTGTTGAGATTCTGCAATTTCTTTGATCTTTGCCTCAACTTGGGAAGCAAGGTCAGCATACTCATCCATAAATGGCTGAATGCTGTTGGTGAGTTTAGCATCTTCATTTCTGAGCTTGTGCAGTTGCTGCTGTACTCTGCGCACTGCACTCATTTTCCTCATTTTTGCTAAGCCTTCTAAGGCCTTAGCTTCTTCAGTCAGAACCGTTAGGGACTGTTCTGTTGCTTGTACTTGTTCTAAAAGACCAACTTTGAAAGGGAGCTTCTCAAGCTCAGTCCAAGCCTCCATAGCTTAGGTCATCAGGGTCTCGGCTTCAGCTGCTCTGCTCTTCATTTGTGTGGAAGTTCTGCGCAGCGCCTCAAATTGTTCATGCCTATCAACTGTAGGATGCGCTGCAACACGAGCTTCCAACTCGGCGATCTGCGTTCTATGGTCTTCAGCCATAGAAACTATTTCCTGCTCTAGGGATTTCGCCCTTCCACCAACAATTTGAACTTTCTCAACCAGAGGAAGGTCTGGTTGAATCTCGCAGGCCGGCAGCTCCTGGGCGATTTCATCAATTACATTTCTTATCCCAGTGTCTTGTGCCTCATAAAGTGCAAGTTTCTCAGAGATGTTCTTATAGCCTGCCTTCAGCTCTATCTCCTGCGATTGCAGTCTTTGGTTTGCATGGAATGTGGAGAGCTCTCTAGCTCTCAACTCAACAGAAACTTTCTCTTGCACTAGCTGCAAGGTTTCTATAGGAATCAAAGACAAATTTATTTCAACGGGCCCAACTGCGCTTACCTGCAGTGCGTCCAAAGGATCCGGAAGTGTCATGCTTGTAGGCGGAATGTGCACGACAGTATGCCTCTCTGCAAGTACTTCAACTCGCTCGGTACTTGTAGTTGCTTGTGGCGCTTGCGAAGTAGATGCTGGCGCATGGGTCTGCGCAACTCTTCCTGCGAGACCTTTTAATTCTACGAACTGTAGGTCCAGAGCACTTCTGAGGTGAGCGTGCGCAGTCCGCAGCTCGCGAAATTTCTCTTTCAAGTACTGGTCGATCCCCGAGGCAATGGTCTCAGAGGGATACGACACCTTTTGTTTCTTGGTCACTGGTTCTGTTGAACCTTCATCACTTCTTTGCTCAGGCGCTTCCTTGCCCTTATCCTTCTCTTGCGCCGCAGGAGGTGGCATCGTGGATGCGATTTCGGCGGCCTCCCTCCATTCATCCGACCAAGACTTGATAGTTTCTTCAACATCTTCAGTGGTCATCCTGTAAAGGCCTACGGCCCATTCTTCCTGAATTCCGCAAGGGCGGAGGTAAATTTCATGCAAGTTGGCAGAAAAGACAAACTTCCCTTCATATATTTTTGCTGTCTCCTCACTCAGCCTCGGCATTTCCTGAATGGTATCTTTGAGGAGATTGTAGTATTCACAAAATACAGCGCGATTCATCTTGCGCTTCGCGGGATTATTACAATCCCAGAGGTTGACATAGCGCACTCCTGCAACCTCTCCTACGCAGTGCGAAAGGAACTGAGTATTCGGGGGATCCTTCCACCCAACCAAGGCGCATAAAATTAAAAGCCACGAAAAATGGAACTGACCGGGGTTGTCTTGGACGTTCCGGCAGTCTTCCAAGAAAGAATTGAGGAGGAAGAGAGACCAGTTGTACTGCTCTCCCTTCGCAGCTGCGATAGCGAGCTCCACAACAGCTCCAGTAACTTCTTTGGGTCTGCACTTTGTGAGAAATCTGCCTGCAAGCAGACTGCCGGTGAATCTCAGTGCTTCATCCTCAACTATAGTGAGGTCATAAGCCCGACCTCCTCTTGTCAATTTGTATTTCTGCACCAACTGTGCAGCTAACTTTCTGTCTTTGTCCTTTCCAACAAAATGAATATTGGGGTCCTTACCAACCTTAGATAGGCCGGTAATACGATGAATCAAGTCGACATTTAAATCGATTGACCTCCTCAGCCAAAGGTAACCACCATGAACGCAGGATAGCAGTGCCTTAACAACTACATTGACTTCATTGCTACGCTCGAAGTGCGGTAGCTTCAACAAGTTTAATAATCCCGGTTTCTCTAAGTTTGCTGCAAATTCCTTCGGGACGAATTCATCAACCTTTTTGGTGGGATTGTGGACTACCGTCAGATAGCGATCTGGCACAAACTGAGGATATGTTCTGTAGTCACCCAAGTTGAAATCAGAAAAATTAACCAGTGGAAGGTGTCCAAGCAGGGACCTTTCTTGTCGCACGCCTTCCGGCAGTGGTGGCAGCGGAATCAGATACTTTGCATTCTTCGAAATATGCACCTCTGGTGCATCATCTGGACGCGGCGGAATGTAATTCACCATAGTGGCCAACGGCTCTGGAACGGGCTCGTCCGGCTGCTGCTGTTGAGACGCCCTCGTTCCTGGAGATTGTCTGGGATCAGTCCAACCAGGGTGCGTGTAAGTCGAGGTCGTCACCGGGGTAGTCATGCCGAAATCTAAGCCTCTGTGCTTAAATTGATGAACAATTTCTTCAGTGGACAGGTTCTCCGTCGTGAACCGGTATAGACAACAAGGACTTGAACAGACAAATGGCGGAACCGTGTAGGATACGTACGCTGAAAACAAAGGAAGCAGTCTGCACAACTCGGCTCTGAAAACAATAACTTAGATTCTCAAACAAGACTATGCAACTCGAGAAAAGTAACCCGAAAATATACAAGTGCGGGGTATTTATAGCTAAAGGCGATAGTAAATGTGGACAAGTGGGGTTACTAGCCATAGATTCCTATGCATGAGTTGACAAGACCCCTACCCTCGCGCTTCCGCGGTGCATTAATTGTGATGGACGGGCTCTGACAGCCTTCCGGGAGAAGCTAAAGCTTTCGGCGCATGACATAAATGCGGATCTTGGGGAGATCAAGCCGACTCTGTCAGAGCGGATACAATTAAATGGCGAACTTATCCTTCATTAATATTCAAAGCGGCTATAGGATGACTGTAATTCAAGTTTTTCGGCGGGTCATTTCAGTATAGGTAATTGTGCATATAGAGGGGTCCACAACGAGAACTCCTCAAGCGGAAACTTGACACAGGGAACTCCGCAAGAGCGACGGTTTGACAATCCGGAAAAACTTCGCAAGAGCGCAAAATAGGGTCGCTCCAAACAAACTGTATTGACATGCGCGGATGTTTCAAGGAACTGCGCGGGAAGCCGGAGACTGAAAGTGTCTCGCAACTTCCGTGTAGACTGAATACGATGCCTCTTTCAACTACACTGGACATCTGCATTCCTTTAGCAATGTATTAAGTCGACAGGGCGGAGTGGCCGTCGCGATAAAGCTTGAGCCGACTCCCGTTGATCATTCTGGGAAGCAATTCTCCTTCTTCAAAGTGTTTATTCTTAATATGCTTGTCATGCCAAGCTTTCTGTCTTGCCTTCTGTACTTGTTGATGGAATCCGGCTAAAAGTTTGTCTTCTTCTAAGGCAAGCAATTGTGAGAGTCTTTCACTCATAGTATCAGTATCTGCCATTTCTGTAATTTGCGCAATTCTGAGACTGGGAACGATGTATTCCATGGGCATAACTGCTTCTTGTCCATACACCAAACTGAAAGGTGTGTGACCCGTTAATTTTTTGCATGTGGTTCTGTAAGCCCATAATACAGCTGTGACTCTAAGGTCCCAATCATCTCTTTGTTGATTACAGATCTTCGTCAGGGCATTCTCGAGAATCTTATTGAATGCCTCCACCGTACCATTAGCTTGAGGGTGGTAGGGTGTACTCTTATGGTGACTAATGTGGAATTCTTCAGTAAGGGCCTCTATAGTTTCATTCAGGAAATGTGTACCTTGATCACTCATTAGAATTAGTGGACATCCAAATCTAGTGATAATGTTCTCAAAAATGAACTGCGCGGCAGTGACATCGTCGCAGTTCTTAACTGGCTTCGCCTCAGCCCATCTGGTGAGGTATTCAGTAGCTGTAATGATGTATCTCGCGCCGGTTCTTTTTCCTGGTGGGTTGATAGGTCCTATAAAATCAATGCCCCATTTATCAAAAGCACGCAGTGTTATCTGGGGCTTTAGTGGCATTTCATCTCTCCTTGAAGTTTTTCCTGTTCGCTGGCACACATCACAACATCTGCAGAATTCCTTAGTATCCTTGTGTAATGTTGGCCACCAAAGACCTGTGGCTAAGATCTTCTGCGCAGTTGGCTTTCCTGTGAAATGGCCTCCTGCGGTTCCTGAGTGCGCTTCTGCGATGATGGAGTTCTTCTCATGCGGTAGGATACATCTGCGCAAGACTTCGTCGGGGCCCAACTTATAGAGATGGCCTGCTATCAAAGTGAAGTCTGCGGCTTTGACAACAAGTTGCTTCTTCTGCTGGATTGTAAACTCAACTGGCGCTTGCCCGGTAGTGAGAAACTCAAGAATATCAGAATAATATTCATCTGCTGCTTGAATAGAAAATAGCTGCGCATCAGGCAGATTATCCTCTAGATTTGTAGGTTCCTCCCCTGACTCTATCCTAGATAAGTGGTCAGGTCCTGCATTCAATCTACCTGGCTTTACAATAACCTCAAAATCATACTCTTGGAAGAGCAGTATCCATCTGCAAATTCTTCCCCCTAACACTGGCTTATTGACCAAGTATTTCAAAGCATGATGGTCAGTATACATTTTAAAATGTGCGCCCAATAGGTAGTGTCTGAACTTCTGTAGGGCATACACCATAGCTAGTCCTTCTCTTTCTGTAGTGGTGTAGTTCTTCTCGGCTGTGGACAGCTTTCTGCCGGAGTAAGCAATGGGGTGATCAATACCTCCTTCTCCCGGTTGTGTAAGCACAACCCCCAATGCTATGGAAGAAGCATCTACATGAACATGAAAGGGTTTTCTCCAGTCTGGAAAAACTAGAATAGGCGCAGTGATCATCTTTTCTTTAAGTGTATCCAAGCTCTGTTGGCATTCTTCTGTCCATTGGAACTTCGAATCCTTTTTCAGCAATCTTTCCATAGGTGCAGTGATATTTGCATAACCTTTGATAAATTTTCTGTAGTACCCTGTATGTCCCAATGTAGTGCGCAATTGTTTGACTGAGTTGGGCGCAGGTAAATTAGCAATGATGGAAACCTTCGCAGGATCCATCAGGAGTCCGTGTCTGCATACAATATGACCCAACAAAATACCAAAAGGAGCACAGAAGATACATTTTTTCAAGTTTAGGGAAATCTGATACTGTCTACATTTTTCTAACATCATGCGCAGATTCCCTATATGGTTCTTTAGTAAACCAAACACAGTCCAGTCATCAAAATAGACCTCTAAAAACTTATGAATGAATTCTTTAAATACAGCAACAACGACTCGAGAGAATATAGCGGGAGCGTTTTTAAGACCAAAGGGCATTACCGTATACTGGAATGAGCCCCATTTAGTTGCAAAAGTGGTCTTATGGTGATCTTCGGGATGGATTCTAATCTGATGGTATCCCGAAAAGCCATCAGTGAAGGAGTAAGCCTCTTGTCCTCCGACATTATCAAGCACCTCGTCTGTAAAGGGAGTAGGAAATGGATCATGCGCTGATGCGTCATTCAGCTTGCGCAAGTCCACGCAGATTCTTATTTCACCTTTTGTCTTCTTCTCTTTTACCACCATAGGACTAATCCAATCACTTTCCTCTACTGGCTCAATAATACCTGCTGCAAGCATTTTATCAATTTCTTCTCTAACCTTTTCTTTATATCGCAGGTTCAATCTGTACGGGCGCTATTTTACTGGCTTGGCGTCTGCTTTCAGAGGTATGCGCATCACTCCTAAATCTCCTAGGATGCCTTTCATTTCTGTGAACTTAGTAGGAAAGATATCCTGGTAGTCACGTAATAAATCTGAAATATGCCCCACAGTTTCATCATCCCAATAATCTCCTATAGAAGCAAACTTGGGTTCGGCTTCTGTACCAATGTTAATCTTTTTGAGCTTGATGTGTTCTGCAATGGTAGGGATATCAAGCTGAGGACCTTCAATATTGCACGTCCCTTCTGATTCTGGAATATTGATGTTGCGAGGATCATCTTCCTCTTCTCCAGTAGTGAAATTATAGCATTCCAGGGCATGTTCTATCTGGACAGCCCAATCTGGTTGGGAATATTCTGGTAATGGACATTGTTCAAATACCTTCTTTTTAATACACTTTAAAGCGTGGTCGATGCTCGGATGTTCTGACTCAAAGCTGAAGGTAAGTTGAAAACTTTCTATCATAAGAGGCCAAGTGGCAGTGCCTCTGCGCAATTCTGTTTCAGTGTACTAGTTCCTTGGAACTGTATCCAATGTGTGGATGAATAGGTGAACCCACTCATCTTCTGGAATATTTGACCATTGCTGAATACATACTTCAACGTGTGACCTGGGGTCACTCTGTCCATCATATTTACGTGACACTTCTGCTGTAGTTTCCTGAAATCTGCGCAGTATCAATCTGCGACAGTCTTGCCATGTGTGAATATTCTCTTTATGCGCACCCCACCATCTTGCGGGTGTAGCGCACAGTGCTACATCCAAAGCTAGTATGCGCTGCTCATCTGGAATCTGTTGTTCATAGGTATGTATGAATTCACTTACTTCAGTTAAACCATCAAAAATTGGAGTGTCATTCAATTCTGTGCCAATCCATCGAATGGATTTAGTCATCCTGGCGCAACGCCTTGCAGAAACCTCATGTAAGCGATTCTTCCAGTTTTCCAATCCTGCGTCTGAATCTAATGTGCACGAGCTATCGCATCGCCAGCTGATATGGACGTCTGCTGTGGGATTGACATAGTCATTATGACTAGCAGTCATTTGATACAAACTTTCCATGTGGCGCACTTCTTCTTCTGCTCGAATGGGTTCAATATACCTTGGTCCTTGAATGGGATCAAGCGGTGCAATGACCCTAATCTGGTCATCCTCAAAGGTCATCTGTCTTTTCTTCAAATTAATGACAGCCAAATTATCAAATGCCCAGTCTATGCCTAAAAGTGCTGGGTAAGGTCTACTATCATCCAGAATTTTGATTACTTCAAAGTCTGCAGAACTTCTTACTCCCTCAATATCAATAGGTACATTGGGTAATCTACCCAATGGAGAGACTCGTTGCTGATTCGCAAGTCTTAGCTGGATAGGAGATCTTGTAAGCTGAGGGCTACCCATTTGTTCCCATGTCTGCATGGTGAGAACATTAACTTCTGAGCCCAAATCTAAAATGACTTCGTCCATTTCAAATGCTCCAATTTGCGCTGTGAGCCTCATCTCTTTTCCAGTTCTAGTATGACTCCCAATCTGGTGAATAGCACGCTGCGGTGTGTTCATCGAAGCAGATTGTTGACACTTATCCAATAGGTGTTGAAGTTCCATAGTTGCTTTTTCATTGTGCAACAACTTTAAGCAGTTTCTCAGGAAAGCATGGACACTGCCTAGTGTATCTTCATCGTCAAGCCTTCCAGATGTAGTGGCTTGTTCTTGCACCAGGTTCTCTTGTCTTAGCACTTGCGATCTGGTATCATTATGCGAAATTGCGACAGAACTTGAAGCTCTCGGATCTGAGAAGTACTCTTGAGCTTGCTTGAATGCTTCTTTTTGCTTCTGCAGGTCAAGCGGGGCTGGTTTAATATTAGCGCGGCGCACCCATTGCGTCGCTTGCTTTCCAGTTCCCATCTCTGGCGCACCAGTGGTTGCTCCACTGCGCGTTACTATATTAACTGTAGGATCTGGTTCTCTTTTTTCTGCTCCAATCAACTGAATATTCTGATTAACCTATGGTGTCTTTGCTTTCATCTTAGCCATCAACTGAGGGCATTCTTCAATGACATGATCATAAGATTTACAGTATCTGCAGATGGTTGTAGGATTTTGTCAATCCCTTGCAAAATGACCTTGAGCTCCGCAATTATAACAAGTGATCTGTCCTCTTCCTCGACCAAAACCTACTGCGCGTCCGCGGCCCCTATAATTTCCTGCTCGACCGTCGCGAGTTTGGTCATACTGTGGACCTGTTGTGGGTCCTTGTGCCTCTGACTGTACTCTATAAACATCATGTTTTCTTTCCATCATAAGATCATATGCTATGCAATTGTTCTCATCATGGCCTACTGATTTACAGAAATTGCAATATAGATTCTTTGGAGTTTGTACGTATTTCTGTAACAAGTGACATTCTTGTGGTCTGTGACCTCTAGTTCTACAGATTTCACACCAAGGCCCCTGAGCCTGTGATAAAGGGTTAGGTGCTCCAGTTGCAATATACTCTATGAAAACGGGATAATGGTCCTTTGAATGACCTTGCGCTTTACATTTTGTACACCAAATTTCTTCTTTAACTTCCTTGCCTTTCTTAATATCATGCACTTGCAAGGTTAAGTTTGCTAACTGGTTCTGCAACTGCGCAACATCGTTGCTTGTTCCAGCAATTGGTGAAGCTTCTAGTTTCATAGCCATCTCTAGAGCTTGTTCCTGAGTAGTGAGATTCTGTTGCATCAAAGGAAGTCTGATGTGTGGAAGCAGCACAGCAATGAACCATTCCTTATGCTGCTGCGGTGCAAACTCAAAGCTTACTTGATCTATCAAGGCTTTGAAATTCTGGTCAAAGTCCCATACTGACTCTGTAGGTAATTGTTTTATGTCTTTGAGCTCTGTTATACACTGTGATTCTGATTTAGGTTTCTTGAATTCTCTAATCATAACATTTCTGACATCAGCAAGCGTCCTATTCTGTGCTGCTGAGTATTTCATGAACCAAGTTAAGGCTCTTTCTCTTAGTGTGGTTGCTAACTGAACCAGTTTAACAGCATCATCATTAATTTGCTTAATTGTCCAAATGGCTTCACATAGGAACCAGTGCTGCTAAGGGTCTTCTATCCCTGTTCCTCTAAAAGTTGGTAGCTTCATGTCATCACCCATCCTTCTTGCGCTAGGTTGAGGTGGAGGTGTTGTAGCAGTGCCTCCGGGATGGTTAGACAAAGGTGGTACTGAGGTACTAGAAGTACCATGCGGGATACTAGAAGGTGTTACTGCGGGGTTATACTGAGCCCCGTCTGGATTTTGCAGTGTAAAAGGGTGATAAGGGATATGAGCACTCCCTTGTCTCTCTATATGGCTCGCTCTAGGAACTTGACGATCTTCTGGGCTAAACTCAAAAGAATGCTGGTCAAGGCCTACTTTATACCGTTTTCCACTACGAGTGCAACCAATAAGTTCAAGATCACTATCAGAATCTGTGGACATTACTTGTCTATGCTATTCATCGGAAGCTATGCATAGTTTTCCTTTTTCATACAGAAGCATTTTAATCCATAAGTTCAGAGAATTTAAGAACTTACCTCTGTGTGCTCTGAAGAAAATCCTCTCAGCTTTGCTGAAACTCTTTCTTGTATCTACTGCAAACTCGGTGATGAATCCTTCCAGCAGATTGTTCAACCAAAATTCTACTGCGCGGGACACAGAATTATCTACCCGCTTCAAAATACTGAATAGCTCAGGCGTCCAAGCGACGGGTCGATCAACATGCACAAATGGTCTAGTATCTGCTAGCTTAGCCACCCACGCATTCAACTCAAGTGCAAATGTGACAAAGAAAATTTCGTGAAGTTCAGTATAAATATACTTCTGCAACCAATCTTCTGTCTGAATCCTAGAGCTTCTATTTTCTCGTTCAGCAAACTCTTTAGCCTTTAAATCAAACTAGTCTTGAATTTCTTTAGCTGTAGGATTCCAGCACTGCATTGCCTTCAAAATAATAGGGTTAAAGCCGACGACAGAACCATTTGTTGGCTGAGCCGATCTCAAGGCAACGGAACCATTTGTTGGCTCCTTCTTTCTCTAGGTTTCGCATCAATCTCGCGCGTCGCCGAAATAACAAGACTCACAGTAACAAGTCGCAAGGCAACGGAACCATTTGTTGGCTGCTTTTTGGATAGACCCGGGTTTTAATGAGGCGCAGCAACAAAAACCCTTGGCGCACTGGCCCTCTCAGCAACGAGCTACGCAGCAGCTTGAGGTCTCACCCGAAGTGGCTATGGGGGGCTAAGGAATCAGGCTTTCTTAACCTAGGCGACGCGGAGACTGCGATCTTCTCCCTTCCTTCCTCGAGGATTCCTTAAGCAGAACGTCTTACTCTTCCGCCGACTTCTCAATGCAACTGCGCTGAAGTTCGCACTTACCAGCCTAGCTGCGCGGTATCTCTGCTTTTGCGCACAAGGTAAGTACCCTCTGCGTCGGTACTCTATGTATCGTTTCTGCTTGCGCCCCCATCGCGATAACGCATTCCTACGCGCTGCGGCGATAGTACTCCTATCGACTCCTTCGATAGTGCGCGAATATAACTTCTAAGGGAATTTCCAGGACTTGCTTTATATACTCATTCATAAAGACAATGAAACATTCATGGAAACACAAATAGAAAACTAAAACATACATTCATGCAACACAACATCATAACACGAGAATTATGTAGTTCACCTCCACGGGAAAACCACGTCCACGGGAAGTATATCTTATATTAATCTGAAATGGAATTACACAATATGCTGTGCACACAGCCGCAGCCTTAGATCTTTCCAGGAAACTCCACGCACACAGCTGGGAGCCCTTCTCTCGATCTAGTCTCTTCCTCTACAGAGATTACAATAGTTCAGACGTCAACTCATACTATCTGCAACTCGGGGATTAGCCTCACAGCTATCCAGTTCTAACTCTTGTCTTCTAACACACAATAGAAAATAATCAACAACCAACCCTTCTCCCTTATCAATTATACATATATATAAGTGGCCTTGACGGTCGCACCTTTACAGAACTGTGGGCCTTTCCCAGCAATATTCCCCAAAAACCCTAACCACGGACATGGCTAGGTGTACTGTAGGCGCCGCTTGCAGTCACGTCGCCGTTTCCTGCAGGTTCCGTGACTTTCAACGCAGATTGCGGGTATGGGCGCCACTTCTTCATTCACTGCTCTTTGTCCTTTGCCTTCAATACTTTGGTCCGTTGCTCTTCCTTGATCAGAGAAACCATAACTTCTGTACTTAGCCTTAATGAGGGTAGTTGAGCCCTCTATTCCATCGCTTCATTTATTGTGGTAGCTGAGCTCTCTACTCGGCCACATTCATTCTCCTTTGACGTGTGCGCGTGAGCTCCGCGATTTCCGGTCCGTAATCTGCGCTGAGCTCGTCCATCTGGCACCGTACTGCGCACCGTTTACTTTTGCACAAAAATTGGTACTTACTCAAAATTAGCACTTCTTCCCTTTGACACTTAGTGCTTTTTCCTCAAAATTCGCAGCTTTGCTATAGTTGCGGCCTAGGCTCCAACACTTATCCTAACTACTCTATGATTGAGTCATAATTAATCCAACAATATGGACATAAGTCATATGTAAAAACAAAGGTAATGGGATTTCCAAGGCCATGATATGTAAGGCACTTGTACTAGTTATCTAGGTTGAGTCAACTCCTTACTCATCATGTGTGAAAAGTGGTGCTTGAGAGCATATTGATGCTCTTGTAAAAGTGGTGCTTGAGAGCACTAATGATAAATAGGAGGAAATGGAAGATATTGCTCATTCTCAATGAATAATGTATCATGGAACGTCCAAGGGTTAAGTGACTATGGGAGAAAATATGTCGTTTGCTAATTTCTATCTACACTTGGAGAGGTTGATTTGTTACTTTTAAAAGAAGTCAAAATTATTGATTTCATGTCTTGAATGGCCTTATTTTTTATCTCGTTGATTTTTGAAATGCTTGTTTTTAATCACATGGAAGGAAAGGGTGGGCTCTCCATTCTTATTGGCCCCTACCTTTTCAAGAATGTAATTAACTTAGGGGAAAACCCTCTTTATCAATTTCTCTAGGGTCTTATTCAATTTGTATGGCGAGAGAGTCCTCCTGGCCAATATTTACACTTCGAATGACATAGGGGAAAGAGTTGCATGGTGGCACTAGTTAGTGGATGGGCTATGGGATGCCACATAGCTCTTTTGTGGATATTTCAATAGGGTAGAATACCAAAAAGATAAAGAGGGTATTATGTCAAGCATAACACCATGTGATAAAAGGAAGTGGCATTCTCTCTAAGAGCCAAACATGCATCGCATGACGTTGGAACTATTCTTGGCATTATAACTAAATGGCAATCTTCTTAAGTTCAAATAATTTTCATTGGGGGGAGTAATTTTGTTTACAAAGGCTTAACCCTTTTTGCAATAAAAATTCCTTTTATGTTGATGCCCCTAATAGACATAAGTGGCCTTAGTGGTTACCTGACCTCTCTTGTGGACCACCTACCAATATGGTTCTAAATTTCTTAGGAAGTGTAAAAAAGCATATGCAAAGAACCAATTACATTATGAATACCTCTAACTTGCAAAGTGCATGCTACATGGTTGTATCAAAACAATTTTGACCTTATCCCTCAGCCTGGTGAGGAGAAGGGATGGATTGCATGGTTGGCTAATGTCATTTTTCACACTATGGCATTAAATATGAGAGGATATGGGAAACAAATTGCTTCTAAATTTACCATAACCACAACATGGCAATGCAAAAATAATTTGAGGAGATCTCCTAGGATTTGCAATATAATCACTTAATTTTTGGGTAGCCAGGGAGCACCACTCATTGAATGTGGTAGAGTAGAGTAAACCCTTGGGAACTTATATCTAACCTAGATTGCATTGTCTTTGCGCTAGAGATTGGAATATGAAGGATTTCCTTAAATCTCTAGAAATCAAGGAGGCTTGAGAGTAGCAAAAAACACTCGAATTGGAGCAAGGTAAAGACCTTGCAAGTATCAAAATCGTTCGTAGAACAAAATTGCTAGAGTTGCTATACAAATACTATCTAAAATTGTAACTCTTTCGAATTTGGATATGCATTGATCATTTTAAAGATCAATCACATCTAACTTCAACAAATCATCAATTCACAAGCATCCATCTTAACATAGTAGGGTGAAATCTCCACATATTGTAATGTTGGGATAAAGGATGTCAAGCTCTGTAGCAAATGGGTGATGTTTATCAATTAATCTAGATTGACAACTTTGGCTTAGAGCATTTCAATGTGAAATCCTTAACCATTAACTATGTATTTAGTAATTATGCACAAAACTAGGCCTTGACACTATTTAATTATGCTTGATTGTCTAGTGGAATTAGTGCAGCCACAAAAATTATCGTATTAAAGTATTAACTTGAATATATAGGAAATAGATTGTGGAAAGCCAAATATTTAAGCAATATAGATAGTAATAAATTCATAGAATATACATACACATTGGCATGAAAAATTGGGTAGAATATTAATTTCTAATTGTTATTATATGAATAAGTATATGGCAAAAATATTAATTTTTTTTTATATTTATATAATTATTAATCCATTAACCACTTATGACTAATACCTACAAACTAAATTAATTTGGTTATGATAAAAATTCACAAAGTATAAATAAGATATTTTAAGGGATGAAGAAGAATTTCACATTTTGTCTCTCAATATCTAAGAATATATTAGCCCATAAGAATTTCACATTTTGTCTATATAAGAATATATTAGTCAATAAATTTAGAAAGTTGAAGAAATATAAAATTGAAGAAATATAGAGAAAGAATAAGATGATTTGTTATGCCTATTAAACTTCCTTCAAAATTGTTTATTGTGTTTTCCATTTACATCAACAAAACTTCATATATGTTTGTCATCCATATCAACAAACTTACACCAGTTTTAATTATATCATTTGTACAATCAAATACCCATAAAGTTAAGTAAAGTAAAACTATAAACACTACCACCAAATATAAACATACCCATAAAAAACTGTTAAATTGTTACATAACCTATAGTACACATATTTAAACAAAATTATAAATTAAACATATACATATATTTAAACAAAATTATAAATTAAACACATTTTTCTTTAGTCCTAATCATTTAATCATAAATTTAGATCATCTACCTTTACTTAAAATGATCAACCAACCAACAAACAATGATTCTATCACTCTTTTTTAACTACATTAAGAGTTTCTTATTTCAAACCTGCATTTTACAGTTTCTTATTTCTAACCTGCATTTTACATCTTTCGATACAGTACAGATTTTATTCACTAAGAAAATAGCTCACTAACACTTGAAATTAAAACTAAAGATTCAGGTGCTTGGTGCTCAAGTCACCCAATCCATATTGAGTTAGGCATTGAATAATCTGGTCTCCAATCTAATTTCAGGAGAAGATGTGAAACCGGAAGGTTTCTCAGGTTCAGCAGAGGAATTGCAGGGCAAGGGAGGACTGGTCACATCGTCTCCATTTCCTTCTAACATTTGAACCACCCTACTCATACATGGACGATATGTGTAGTTGTACTGAATACACCACGGCCCAACTTTAATGACTATCCTTGCCTTTTCTTCATCTTCTACTTTCATTTCTCTTCCTCCTCCCAATCTCAGCCCCAACTCATCCCTCTCAAGTAGCTTGAAAGCCCACTCAGGAAAATAAAACTGACTGGAACGACTGGCCTTCCAATCGAAATTCTTTCTTCCCCCAACAATCTCTAGCAAAGCATTCCAAAACTATAGACATCAGATTTATCAGTAACAGGACCAACATCTTTGTCACAAACCTCTGGTGCAACATATCCCGGCGTCCCTCTTGCAGCAGTCATTGATATATGGTCATCTCCCTTCCCACATAATTTTGCGAGACCAAAATCACAAACTTTCGGTGTGAATTCAGAGTCATGTGCCATCGGGACAATAGCAAAGAAATGTTGAACCTGGTTCTGAATTGTTATAACAACAAAGCCCACCACTTTCCACACAAGCGTCACATCTCAGAGATCTGTTCGGGTTGACCTGCCATGTTACCTCAAAACCCTGCCTGAGTATAGTCGTAGTAAATGTCAGCGGAGAGAAGTTCTTATTAATGGGTAGTTGATATGCTTGCAGGAGGTTGCCCCTTCTAAGTTTATGTCTTCTTTCAAACTGTAGTACCATTCATGGCCACAAAAACTTAAATTTCCATAAATGTTCTCAGAAATTTCATCGCAGTGCTGCCAAAGCGTGAGAATAGGGTATGTATTGTTGACCTGAAAAGGAGAGTCGGACCCCAGAATTGAGAGTAGTTACCTGAAAGATTGCATTTATCCTTCCACAGATTGTCGTTAACGATTACCATGCTGCCATTATCCCCATAGAAAGAGGACTCCATTATGTGATATTCATTTCCACCAATATTAATCAAAGGATGGCTTTGGGAACCACATGATTGTAGCTGTAAGTCAGGGTCACCACAGCCACTGCCACTATTCCCAAAAGGATACCAGAATTCAACGTCCCCGCATGTAACTTTATTTGAAAGACAATCCTGATATTGAGTGCCAAGACATGATATTGAGTGCCAAGACATGATGTTGAGGAAGAGAAGAAGAGCAAGGCAGCAAAGATGAACAGTGAGAGACATTGGATTGGGAACAAGCATAACACCTATTCTCATGCTGTTCTATTGGAGATAAAGAAAAGGGTTGTGTGATTATATTGAGAGGATCAAGGACATGGAATTGGAGCAGAGGGAAACTACATGGAATCGCAGTTGGAAGACTGCAAAGTCAAAAGGCTTTGCTATTCGCATTGGCGACAAAACATCATCCAGCCGTAAACTCCACGTTTGCCTGTTATTGACTTGAAGGCTTTGCTATTCGCATTGGCGACAAAACATCATCCAGCCGTAAACTCCACGTTTGCCTGTTATTGACTTGAACTTTTAAGGTTTGTATTTATACCACGGTTGCCTGTTATTGATTTGAACTTGTAAGGTTTGTATTTACACCAAAACTTGTAAATAATCCATAATATAATGGTAAACATTTAAAACCAATCTATGTTGACTTGTTATTCACTTGAACTTGTAAGGTTTGTATTTATATCAAAACTTAAAAATATTGATAAATATTTAAAACCAATCACAAAGTCTTGAAGTGTGTTTTTGACTTGAACTGTGGATTGGTAGGCACAGATGGGATTATTATTGCACGATACTTCAAGAGAACTGTGTTTTTGCGCGTAGGATAAAGACAACCAAAACGTTTTTTTTCGGTAATTTTGGGTTCAAAACTGGTTAAATTTTATGTTGGAAATTGTTTCTTACGCATTTTTGTAATTTCAGTAATTGAGATTGCCTGTTTTAAACTAATTGCCCAATTTTAAAACTACCCAGATCATCAAAATTTCGATCTCAGCACTCCAAATTGTGATTTTGGTAAAAATTGCTCTGCCGAATTCCGACCAGTCGGGGATGTTTTGGTTAACCCTTATACAACTCCGTGTTTTTTACTTGAACTATGGATTAGTAGGTACAGATGGGACTATTATTGCTAACGTATAACTCCGTATTTTTTATTAGAAGTTTTTATCATTTATTTTTTTGGAATCAAAATTACAGGTATACATTGTTGAAATTGTATAATAAGAGTGTTCAAAAGTTTTGGTATAACAGGGATGTTAAGAAGTTTAGAGGTGCTAAATTCATTTTTATAATAAAAAATATAATTTTAGCAATGAAAATTTACAATTTCAACAATGAAATGATTAGTTATTGAAAATGCAAAATTCCAATTATTACTAACTTCAATTACAACATACAAAATATTCACAATAATTTGAATTTTTTATAATCTTTAAATTTTTTTAATTCATAGTGCTTTTTTAATTAAAAAAAGGTTTTATTTTTATATAATCCTTGAATTTTTCTAATTCATAGTGTTTTTTTAATAAAAAAAGGTTTACAATATTTGTGTATTTAGTGATACAATTTTTAGTTATACCATTAAATATAAATAAATTCAATCAAATCGAGTTGTTAATGATTTGTAATTTAGATAAAAAAATAAAATTAAGTCGAATTGTCGTGATATGTAAGAGGAGAGACTTCTAATTCTACGAAACGACTGACTATTTGGAATCATTATCCTATTTCTTTTGTGAGAGAGGCAGTCGTTGACAAACTACTTTGATAAAAATCAATATTTTCCACTTCCATTTACCCACCATGGATTTAAACTAAAACAAAATAAATTTTGAAGTCCACAACGCACATACTTGGATCGTTTTGAATTTTTATAATGTATGTCAAAGCACATGGTTTCATGGAGTCTATTTCAACTTAGTACGAAGATTTACCAACCAAAAATAATAGTGATTGGGTGAAGGTATGCGTTTCGGTTAATATGATAACAAACATGTTCAAATATGATGATGATAGTTATTATTATTGAGGCCAATTTTGGTTTGTCAAATAGATATGTATATCCGGCTTATGGAGCAAAATGTGACTCATCTTACAAATCAAAATCATACAACAAACATAATATAGTATGTTTAGCAGAGATTAAAGTTCAATGCACAACACACTTAGAATTAATATTAATATGCAACAAAATATTTAATAATTATTTTATCTAAAAGAATGAAAGTGAAAAGATTGTATATAAGCTATTTCATCTTAGTATTAACTCCTATTCTTCTCCATTTGTCAAGTCACTTGGGACACATGTCTTGATTGTCGCACTCTTCCCAACTTGATTGTGAAAGATAATTTCCTCATTCTAGTGATTGATGATCTCTTAGATGAACTATATGGAGCATGGTTCTTTACCAAACTTGATCTTCACTTTGGCTATCACTAAATTCACATGAAGGAAGTTGATATTGGGTGGGCGCACGAAGATGGTAACCAAATCCGTTGCAATGGGGACGTGCTAGCGGCGAAAAAAATGATGTGTATGCACCTAAGGCAGCGCGCACGCGCTGCTAGGTTCGGTACCGAACCGAGGCACGTGTGCACAACGGTGGCACGCACGCGCCTCTGTGAAAAAAATAAAATAACAGAGCACAATTTCTCCATTCTGCTATTTGGCCGAGTGCGACCTCCACCCCCGCATGTGCATCGATTCAACCACCAAAGGAGGCAAAATCCACTCCAAAACCACCCAAGAACACCCACAAACTCATCAACACATCAATTGATAGGTAAATATCAAGTTGTTTTTTCATTTTATTCATTCTTTGTGTCAATTTTTTGATTTTTTTTGTTTATTTAATTGTTAATAATTCCCAAATTTTGAAAACAATGAACCAATTTTTAATTGCAGATTGTAAATTGAGACAATGAGTGAATAAGATGTTAACCCCGAGTCCGGTGGAAAACAATAAAACCCAAACCTTGGACCCAATGCCGAAGAAAACTGTGAACAAAATCCAAATGCCGAACAAAACCAAAACCCCCAACCAAACTTTGAACAAGATGACCTTAACCATTATGTAAATGAAATGCGAGTGCACACTCGCGAACTAAGAAACCCGGGGGAACCATCTCGATTATCTCTTGCCACGTCAATTGAGAACTCAATTGACTCCCTCATCCATGCACACCAGCAATTGACCGACATGATTGAATTTAGAGCTAGGATGCGGGAGTATTATTCCACGGGAATCTCCAAGGAAGCAATAAAAGATTTGAACATTACAAAAGCCCAATTATACAGTATGTTCACGGATCCAAAAACAAACGAACCACTGAACACTAGAAAGCCACGTGTCTGCATGGATTGGTGTCATTACCAACCGTGGAGGGACAATTGGATGCAGAGGTGGTTCATGGTGTACGATAAACCTCCCTGCAATAATAGGGAGGTTCCACAGTACTTCCTTCGATAGTTGTGGGTCAAGTTTTGCCTCGGTTTACATGTCAACTATTTTGACATAACCGAGTTCCAGGGTGTTGGGCGTGGCTCTGCCCAAGATCGACCTACTTCCAGGAGGAACCCACTGAGAGGGCCACCAGCTCCTAGGCGTGACCCCAACCCCTCTCCCCAGCCACCTCAGTTACCCCACAAGCTTGATCAGATCGAGGAGGCAATGAGGAATGTTGCACGTGGACTCCTCAGACACACCTCCTTTGTAGCAGCGACTACAGTGGAGAGGTCGGGTGACCTTGATAGAGATCCAGGTGCAAGGCCTTTATGACAGGGTCAGGATAGACCCGTGACCGATGGTAGCCATGTTGGGCATTCCAGTTCGACGGGGACAGTGCCACATCTTTGTCTCCATTGCAGGCACACTTGCCTTGGCCCGATTGAGGGTTGTTATATGGATCAGATCAATAATTTTTTTAATGTGTTTTCAATCATCACTTGATAACTTGTAAAGTATTTTTGTTTGACTTAAACTATTATTTCAATGTACAGTTATTTAGAGCTGATACACCAACATGAGAGAATGTAGGATCTCCCAACCTGGATGCAGCAATGGCAGGTGCGACTGAAATTGCAGCACCTCACATGGAGGTATTTTCAGTACCTCACACAATATTGTTATTACTTATGTCATTTATATTACTTAAGTATTTATATTTATGGCATACACGTTGATAGTTCGTACAATGTTTTTGAATATCTTGATTGCCTAAATAATTACTTGTTTAACATGTTCATAACATGCATACATTTTGGTGACCACATGTGTTCCATGACTACGGTGATCAACCATCCCCGCCAGGGATTAGCAGATCACCATATACACATGTACAATGTGTAGTTAAAAGCACGCTTTTAATTTGAATTGTTACGACTTACTATGGTTTAATTTATTGTTTGTTTACTAAATTGTGATATTACAAATGTATATGTAGGTGCCACCAAGAGCTGCAGGTGCCCATTTTAGTCCTGTGTTTCCACCCTCTCACATGAGTCCCCCCCCCTCGCTTCCATCTAGACCCCTCCCTCCGTCCAAACCCTCCCTTCCATCCATCCCCCCCTCCCCGACCATACTCCCCCCTCCATCCATCCTCCCCCACTCGTCCACGCCCCCCTGTATATACATCCTCCCCAATTTATCCATGCCCCCATGTCTATCCATCCTCCCCCATTCGTCCATGCCCCCCCTTCCTTCCACCTTCCCTTCTTCGTCCACAACCTCCCATTCCTCCATCATCCTCCCTCCATGCAGGACTGCCCTCCCATGCACCATCCCTCAACATCCCCCCTAGTCATTTTCGTTCGATACCCTCTATCGTACAACCGACAGGGGTTCATCATCCATGACGTTCTCCTCCACCCCATACCACCATGTCTTCTGCCACCATATCATCCCCACTTCCCGCCACTATTGTGGCATCTACTCTCCCAGTACCCTCATATGTACCTCCAGTGGTTGTACCTGTAGTGGCTTCCACTACATCTGCACCCCGCCCCCATGACTGCATCGGAGCTAGTTGTCCAGCCATCTGCTCCACCTACTAGCCCAGAAGCCCAGCCATGTCCATCATCGGAGGTGTTCACGGTGAGAATCAAGCTAATTTATGAAAATATTTTGATGCATTAACAAAAATTAATTTAAGCAATTATTACTTTTCAATCAAATGATTATTGTAAATGTTGTAGGCTGGAGTTGCTAAGAGGCTCAGCAGATCCAGGACACCTGCCTCACGTTTCCCACTCACATCAGAGGTGATTTATTTAAGATTCGAATTCTACATTTGTTTTATAAATGTGGTAAATGTTGCAAATGCTTGAAAATGACAGTATCTTATATCATTTGTTCCAGAGCCCGGAGAGACTATCTACTCCTAGACGGAGCAAGACTCGAGGCACCAGTAGCTCGAAGAGTAGGAAGATCAACTTTGGAGATGCGCCTGGGAGTGACGGGGGTGGTCACAATGCTTGACACACCATGTTATGTACATTAGCTTTGATGTGGCACTTTTGTGCACCAGTTTCCATGTACTTTGTATATACAGCACGAGTTGCCATGTATTTTGGATCTATGGCATGAGTTGTCGCATTTTCTATAGGGCACGAGTTGCCATTGTATGTACATTGGGAACCATGTTCCACTATTTTCCAGGAATTGTATATGTTTGGATGAGTTTTGTCGCCTTGATGTACATGGATTTTCAGTTATGTGATTTATATATCTCGTTGTCTAATTTTCTTGTCTCATGTTGTGTGTATCATGATGTGATGTTGTCTAAATTTGGGTTTTACCTAGATCTTAGAAAAGAAGTTGGATATCATAGTTCAGCTTGGTTTATCTTTCCACATGTAAAAGCATCTAATGGTATCTATGTTAAGAAAACATTGTAATCATAGGCTAACTCAAACAAAATCACGTGTGAGAATTACTCTAAAAACAAACGGAATAAATGGATGGACAAATCACACCTCATGGCACATAAGATATATATTGGGAACTTGAGTACTAGGAAAAGAATACTTAAAAATAGAAAATGTCCATTGTCATCACTAGTATTTATTTTGACCATTTTTTCCACTTAAGATAATGCAACAAATTAATAACCAAGTTATGGAATCACTTCTTAATCAATTGTCACCATACAAATAGGACAACCTTGAGCACGATGTATAGCTAGCTCATTAATTCTCACTCATGGATATCCACCTTTGATTTGATGACCATCACATCCACTACCATTTACAATTAGGACTTCCTTAATTTATCATCATGTGATAGCGATCTAATTTTATGTAGACACATTGACTTAAACACATGTATAGTTGACATTACAATAAATGACTACTCTGAGGTGTATTTTTGAGGCTATATCAACCTCAACACACCAACTTGTTACCCCAATACCCCAAATGTTGTAGAAATTTTGTCTGGAAGGGATTGATGGGTATTAGGACATCATAATTAATCTATTGGACACTCAGACACTTGTTAAAGACATTTATGACAAGTGCATTACATCAATGGAGTCACAAATATACCCTCATCAAGTTGCATGCATCCATTAGTGCGTCATCAACACTAGAACATGTAAGCATTACTACATGTTGGACCAAGCTTTACTAATGTTAGGATAATATTAGGTTTTCCATCCATTGATAAGGTTGCCATAGGTGTTCATATCCACCATATAAAAATCTTCATGGTACAACCAATTTCAAACCATTAGGTTTCTAAATTAGGTAACTGGTGCTAGGTACAACGGTTTTCTAGTTGTATGCACCCTTTCTATATAGATGAGAAACTATGCATATATGTGTAGAGTGATTTGGATTCAAATATATGCACATTAATATATATGTACAATGAAAATGATTTAATCTTTATATGTATTATAATTTAGGGCTAGATCTTAGGCTACATAATAGGTTTTCATTGTGATTAGAATACCAACTAGGGTTTTTAGGCTAGGCTCTCGTGTTTCTAGGCTAGGATCCAAGCTCTAGGGTCACCATCTTAATGTTTAATTCCACTATCATGACATCATTCTCACCAATACCATGCCCACTACTACAATCACCATCAAGCCTCTCAATCCCACTTTGAACATTTCCCATACTTCCAAGTTAAAATTGATAGGTCTTGTTGCTAAAATCTTTTCACTTATCTATTCACATAGACAAATCCACTCCTGTAAAAGATTTGTTGTAGCTTGGTACGTGCAAATTCACATGCAATAATACTTGAGAGATCATTTTACCCCATGATCCATGGAATATTCATTGGAGTCATATGAACCCCATTGTCATCACCTCAACCATGGTCAAGACGCCAAGATCCATCCTTAGTAGATAAAACCTCATGTTGGCACCCATACCACACTCAAAGATCAAAAATTCTTTGAAAGGGCATGTTTGGGGGTTGAGAGAATCTTGATTTTTTTATAATCACACATGAGAGGTTCTTAGAGTCAAATACATTAGATATAAATAAATTCCCCGAGATAAATAAAACATGACCATAGAAGAATATTGAAATTTGAGGTCAAAACTCATTAATGAAGGTATAATGAACTTGGATAGATAGATTGGGAAAATTTTAGATGAATGCCTAGAGCTCTGCACACAAGTTAAAGAAAAAAAAGAAGAAAAACTCCTAACATTGGGAACAAATAGCCAAAACCAACAATGCAACTAGAACACAATGACCAAGGGAACTTCAAAATGCAACACCACTCCACAAAAGAAGTTGCTTTAGACCTACCTCATTCATGACTCATGTCAATGCTTGATTTTTTGGAGGAGGACCTCCCACACCACATGTCCTCTTCAAAAAAATTTGTTCTCTTGGTTTTGTAGCCACCCAAACTTTTTTCATGCTTTGGGTACCTTGAGGTATATCCCCAACACAAAAAAATCTTATATTATGTTGATTATGTTGGTTATTGGCTTCACCCAACCAAATTATATTTAACAATACACATATTCATAGACTATGTTCCCCATGCTCAATGCTCGCTATATTTAACAATACACTTACATCTTAAATTTAATTCATGTCTTGTTAAAATTTTCATAATGAAATATCTATTTGAGAGCACCTCCTTAGACCAATGCACACCATTAATATTCAATGTACATCACCATCTTCATCATCATCAATGTCTTCATCATCATCACCATCATCATCACCATCATCATCATCATCACCATCTTCATCATCATTGACATCTCTAGGTTCCTCATCAAAATCTTCATCATCTTCATCATCTTCATCATCATCAACATCTCCATCATCATCAACAACATCTCCATCATCATCATCTTGATCATCATCATCATCATCATCTTCATCACCATAACCATCATCATCAACGCCTTCATCATCATCACCATCTTCATCATCATCGCCATCTTCATCATCATTCTCATCTCTAGGTCCCTCATCATCATCACCATCTTCATCATCATTGTCATCTCTAGGTCCCTCGTCACCATCTCCATCATCATCACCATCTTCATCATCATCATCATCATCATCTTCATCACCATCGCCATCATCATCAACGCCTTCATCATCATCACCATCTTCATCATCATTGTCATCTCTAGGTCCCTCATCACCATCTTCATCATTATTGTCATCTCTAGGTCCCTCATCACCATCTCCATCATCATCACCATCTTCATCATCATCATCATCATCTTCTTCATCACCATCGCCATCATCATCAATGCCTTCATCATCATCACCATCTTCATCATCATCACCATCTTCATCATGGTCATCTCTAGGTCCCTCATCACTATCTCCATCATCATCACCATCTTCATCATCATCATATTCATCACCATCACCATCATCATCAACGCCTTCATCATCATCACCATCTTCATCATCATCACCATCTTCATCATCATTGTCATCTGTAGGTCCCTCATCACCATCTCCATCATCATCACCATCTTCATCATCATCATCATCTTCATCACCATTGCCATCATCATCAACGCCTTCATCATCATCACCATCTTCGTCATCATGGTCATCTCTAGGTCCCTCATCACCATCTCCATCATCATCACCATCTTCACCATCACCATCATCATCATCATCATCATCATCATCATCGCCATCATCATCAACGCCTTCATCATCACCACCATCTTCATCATTATCACCATCTTCGTCATCATGGTCATCTCTAGGTCCCTCAACACCATCTCCATCATCATCACCATCTTCATCATCATCATCATCATCATCATCATCATCTTCTTCATCACCATCGCCATCATCATCAATGCCTTCATCATCATCACCATCTTCATCATCATTGTCATCTGTAGGTCCCTCATCACCGTTTCCATCATCATCACCATCTTCATCATCTTCATCATCATCTTCATCACCATCGACATCATCATCAATGCCTTCATCATCATCACCATCTTCATCACCATCACCATCACCATCACCATCACCATCACCATCACCATCACCATCAACTTCACCACCATCACCATCATCATCAACGTCACCATCTTCATCATCATCACCATCTCCACCTTTTCGATGCAAGACGAAACAATCACCATCTTCATCATCATCACCATCTCCACCTTTTCGATGCAAGACGGAACAATCACCATCTTCATCATCACCATCACCATCACCATCACCATCAAATTCACCACCATCACCATCTTCATCATAATCACCATCTCCATCTTTTGGATGCGAGATGGAACCATCACCATCTTTTGGATGCGAGATGGAACCATCACCATCTTCATCATCACCATCACCATCACCATCAACTTCATCACCATCACCATCATCATCAACGTCACCATCTTCATCATCATCACCATCTTCATCATCATCACCATCTCCATCTTTTGGATGCGAGACAGAACCATCACCATCACCATCACCATCAACTTCACCATCTTCATCATCATCACCATCTTCATCATCATCACCATCTCTAGGCTCCTCATCAACATCTCCATCATCATCATCACCATCATCATCATCATCATATTTGTCACCATCACCATTACCATCATCATCACCATCACCATCATCATCATCATCACCACAAGTGCTCGGTGGACGATTTTGCAAATTTGACCCCATTGTGCAAAAATTGCACACTCCCTCACTGAGCAAAACCCTAGTTTCCAAGATGGACCTACAAGGTGACACTGGGGCCACGCGATCGGAGGAGAGGGGTACCCTTAGCACTATCCCGACGTCCGGAATCCAACAGAGTCGATGGTTTGTCGATCGGAGCCACGGTCGTCATTCTATGGCTCGTTCCGTATCGCATCCAAAAGGCCTTCAGGGACACCTGCTGGATAACTGTCGGAGGCATAGAAATCCAACCGTGCAGAAAAACCTGGTTTCGGGGAGTCCTGCAAGTGTGTCTAGGGAGGTTCCGGCTGGGAACGCTAGCCATAAGTGGCCAGTGGACGATTTTGCAAATTTGACCCCATTGTGCAAAAATTGCACACTCCCTCATTGAGCAAAACCCTAGTTTCCAAGATGGACCTACAAGGTGACATCGAAGCCACGGGACCGGAGGAGAGGGGTACCCCTAGCACTATCCCGACGTCCTGAATCCAACGGAGTCGATGGTTTGTCGATCGGACCCACGGTCGTCATTCTATGGCTCGTTCTGTCTCGCATCCAAAAGGCCTTCAGGGACACCTACTGGATACCTGTTGTGGGCATAGAACTCAAACCGTGTAGCAAAACATAGTTCCAGGGAGTCCTGCAAGTGTGTCTAGGGAGGTTTCAGCTGGGAACGCTAGCCATAAGCGCCCGATGGATGATTTTCCAAAGTTGACCCCAATGTGCAAAAATTGCACACTCCCTTACTGAGCAAAACCCTAGTTTCCAAGATGGACGTACAAGATGACACCGGGGCCACCGGACCAGAGGAGAGGGGCACCCCTAGCACTATGCCGGCGTCCTAAATCCAACAGAGTCAACGATTTGTCGATCCGAGCCACAGTCGTCATTCTATGGCTCGTTCCATCTCGCATCCAAAAGGCCTTCAGGGACATTTGCTGGATACCTTCCAGGGGCATAGAACTCCAACCGTGCAATAAAACCGGGTTCCGGGGATTCATGCAAGTGTGTCTAGGTAGGTTCTGACTGGGAACGCTATCCATAAGTTCCCAGTGGATGATTTTCCAAAGTTGACCCTCGTGTGCAAAAATTGCACACTCCCTGACTGAGCAAAACCCTAGTTTCCAAGATGGACGTACAAGATGACACCGGAGCCACCGGACCGAAGGAGACGGTCACCCCTAGCACTATCCCGATGTCTTGAATCCAACAAAGTCTATGGTTTGTCTATCCGAGCCACGATCGTCATTCTATGGCTCGTTCCATCTCGCATCCAAAAGGCCTTCAGGGACACTTGTTAGATACCTGCCGGGGGCATAGAACTCCAAGCGTGCAACAAAACTGGGTTCCGGGGAGTCATGAAAGTGTGTCTAGGTAGGTTCCAGCTAGGAACGCTAGCCATAAGTTCCCAGTGGATGATTTTCCAAAGTTGACCCCCATTTGCAAAAATTGCACACTCCCTCATTGAGCAAAACCCTAGTTTCCAAGATGGACCTACAAGGTGACACCGAGGCCATGAGACTGGAGGAGAGGGGAACCCCTAGCATTATCCCGGCCTCCTGAATCCAATGGAGTCAACGGTTTGTCGATCCGAGCCATGGTCGTTATTCTATGGCTTGTTTCGTCTCGTATCCAAAATGCCTTCAGGGACACCTGTTGGATACCTGTCGGGGGAATAGAACTCCAACCGTGCAACAAAACTGGGTTTCGGGGAGTCATGCAAGTGTGTCTAGGTAGGTTCCGGCTAGGAACGCTAGCCATAAGTGCCTGGTGGATGATTTTCCAAAGTTGACCCCCATGTGTAAAAATTGCACACTCCCTTACTAAGCAAAACCTTATTTTCCAAGATGGATGTACAAGATGACACCGGGGCCACCGGACTGGAGTCGAGGGGCACCCCTAGCACTATCCCGACGTCTTGAATCCAACAGAGTTGACAGTTTGTCGATCCGAGCCACGATCTTCATTCTATGGCTTGTTCCATCTCATATCCAAAAGGCCTTCAGGGACACCTGTTGGATACCTGTCGGGGGCACAAAACTCCAATCGTGCAACAAAACCGTGTTCTAGAGAGTCCTGCAAGTGTGTCTAGGTAGGTTTCGGCTGGGAACACTAGCCATACCTTCCCGGTCGACGCTTTTGCAAATTTGACCCCAATGTGAAGGCCATCCAAATTCGCTAAAGGGGTGCATTTCTCGTCCGGAGGCCCCTGAGCGTGCGTGGCCACTGTGGACAGGTCCACAATGGCCATGTGGACCTGTGGGAGTCGATCGAATCCTATTCCGCTCGTCGATTTGGGTTACGTGGCCCCAGAGCAAATCCCCAAAGTGTCCCTGAATGGCCCCGAGGTGCCCAACTAGAATGCCCGTAGCGCCCGAATCGTTGCTCGGTTCGTGAATCCATCGATTCCGGTGGGTCCAGGACGTCGGGTTTCAGCTAGGGGACCCCCCATAGCGTCCCTTGAAGACCCGGAAGCGGTGCCAATGGGCCATTTCTGGAGATAGGGTTTTGCTTAGTGAGATCCATTCCAAATTTGCTCAAGGGGGCCATTTCTCGTCCGGAGGCCCTCGGGTATGCATGGCCACCGTGGACGGGTCCACAATGGCCACGTGGACCTGTGGGAGCCGACAGAATCCAAGTCCGCTCGCCGGTTTGGGTTTCGTGGCCCCAAAGCAAATCCCCAAAGTGTCCCTGAATGGCCCCGGGGTTCCCGACTAGAATGCCCGTAGCAGCCAAACTGTGGCTCAGTTCAAGAATCCGTTGATTCCGGTGGGTCCGGGATGCCGGGTTTCAGCTAGGGTCCCCCCCACAGCGTGCCTTGAAGACCCAGAAGCAGTGCCAATGGGCCATCTTCGGAGCTAGGGTTTTGATTAGTGATGGCCATTCCAAATTCGCTAAAGGGGTGCATTTCTCGTTCGGAGGCCCCTAGGCGTGAGTGGTCACCGTGGACTTGTGGGAGCCGACGAAATCCAATTCTACTCGTCGGTTTGGGGTCTGTGGCCCCGGAGAAAAATCCCTAAAGTGTCCCTGAATGGCCATCATTGAGCAAAACCCTTGCTCGGGAGATGGCCCATTGGCATCACTTCCGGGTCTTCAAGGCATGCTGTGGGCAATCCCCTAGCTGAAACCCGGCGTCCCGGACCCACCGGAATCGACAGATTCACAAACCGAGCCACGGTTCGAGCGCTGCGAGAATTCTAATCGGGCACCCCGGGGCTATTCAGGGACACTTTGGGGATTTCCTCTGGGGCCACGGAACCCAAACCGGCGAGCGGACTTGGATTTCGTCGCCTCCCACAATTCCACGTGGCCATTGTGGACCTGTCCAGGGTGGACACGCACGCCCGGGGGCCTCCGGACGAGAAATGCACCCCTTTAGCGAATTTGGAATGGTCATCATTGAGCAAAACCCTAGCTCCAGAGATGGCCCATTGGCACCGCTTCCGGTCTTCAAGGCACGCTGTGTGGGGTCCCTTCGTTGAAACCCGACGTCCCGGACCCACCAGAATCGATGGATTCTCGAACCGAGCCACGATTTGGCTGCTACGGGCATTCTAGTCGGGCACCCCAAGGCCATTCAGGGACACTTTGGGGATTTGCTCCGGGGCCACGAAACCCAAACCGACGAGCAGACTTGGATTCCATCGGCTCCCACAGGTCCATGTGGCCATTGTGGACCTATCCACGGTGGCCACGCATGCCCGGGGGCCTCCATATGAGAAATGGCCCTCTTAAGCAAATTTGGAATGGCTCTCACTAAGCAAAACCCTAGCTCCGGAGATGGCCCATTGGCACTTCTTTCGGGTCTTCAAGGGACGTTGTGGGGGGTCCCCTAGCTGAAACCTAGTGTCCTGGACCCACCGAAATTGACGAATTCGTGAACCGAGCCATGGTACGGGCACTACGGGCATTCTATTTGGGCACCCCGGGGCCATTCAGGGACACTTTGGGGATTTTCTTCGGGGCCATGGAACCCAAACCGGCGAGCGGACTTGGATTCCGTCAGCTCCCACAGGTCCACATGGAAATTGTGGACCTGTCCACGGTGGCCATGCATGCCCGGAAGCCTCTAGACAAGAAATGCACCCCTTTAGCGAATTTGGAATGGCCATCACTGAGCAAAACCCTAGCTCCGTAGATGGCCCATTGGCACTACTTTCGGGTCTTCAAGGGACGCTGTGGGGGGTCCCCTAGCTGAAACCCGACGTCTTGGACCCAACGGAATCGACGGATTCACGAACCAAGCCACAGTTCGGGCGCTGTGGGCATTCTAGTTGGGCACCCCGGGGCCATTCTAGTGGTGATAACAAGTTTACTGTCTGCTGAGTCTAATACTACATCCAGGAGCCGCTCAACAAACTTTGAGATAGAAATCTCTATAATTTTAGGATACTGATTCAACCACTCATACAGTTTCTCACCTTCTCGAGGATCTAAATTTATAATTTCCTTCTAGGTAGATTCAGGCATCCTCGAGGATTTAAATTTATAATTGCCTTTTGGGTAGATTCAGGCACGGAATAATATTTGGCGGCACTTTCAAGCTCCAGAGACGATTTGGTTAGCCACAATATGTGCGACTCCTTTGACGAAGATAAATTCTGGTGTGGACGGCAGCATTTGATACATTAGCCAAATCTGTGTTGTTGGAAGAACTTACATATTTCAACAAAGGAGCATTTTGCAGGTGACTTGAAAATGCCTTCCAATTTTCAGAAATAAAACAAAGAAGTTCAATGTATAGATTTTTAGGCAAGCTTGTCAACCAATCAGACAACCGAATACAGGGAGATAACCACGCCCAAAAAATTCAAGCTATTATAAAACTCTTGTTTATCAAGATAAGGATGGACTATGTGTACATTACGAGAATATAGATGAATGAAGTCACTTTGATGAACTTGTCCTCTTGCTTTCTCCAAAATGCGTTTAAAAGCAGGGAGTATTGTCCGAGCTTCTGTTGGTTTACATAAACGTTTATTCCCAAATCTGACGTCACATAAAACCACTTCCTTTTCAATTGGGTATGAATGGCATCTCTAACTTGTGTTAGCTGTGGATAACGAGGAATATGAAAGGGAAGGTACCTATATACCCAAGTTTTCGATGATAGAGGTGAATTACCACTTATCAGAGCACGAAATGCTGAACAAAAGGCTAATGGAACAAAACGAAGGATTCCCTAGTTCCACTTGTTATTGAAAATGATACTTTCTCTTGACGAAACCAGTAAAAAATCTGCCTATATTATAAATGGAAATCCTATTACAATTTCTGTCGGAAGAAAAGCATAGATACCTACAGGCGCCATATTTCCTTCTGTAAACCGCTTGCCCATCGGAAAAGCTAATGTAATAGCCCATTTCCAAACATCTTTCCTCTGCTCAACCCTACTCTCGTTTTCCACGGGAAACCACTACCTCCACATGTAATAACTACATTGTTTTGTTGAAAATTGATCTTCTTTTGCTAAAAAATGCAAAATGAAGGATTCATTGTCATTGCTACGAGAAGTTCTAAGGTCAGTTTCTCGTAAAACAGAGATTGTATAAATCCTGTTAAGATCGATATGTTCCAGCTGGAACCTCCCTAGACACACTTGCAGGACTCCCCGGAACCAGGTTTTGCTGCATGTTTGGATTTCTATGCCCCTGGCAGGTATCCAACAGGTGTCCCCGAAGGCCTTTTGGATGCGAGACGGAACGAGCCATAGAATGAAGATCGTGGCTCCGATCGACGAATCATCGACTCCGTTGGATTCAGGACTTCGGGATAGTGCTAGGGGTGCCCCTCTCCTCTGGTCCCGTGGCCCAAGTGTCACCTTGTAGGTCCATCTTGGAAACTAGGGTTTTGCTCAGTGAGGGAGTGTGCAATTTTTGCACAATGGGGTCAAATTTGCAAAATCATCCACCGGGCACTTATCGCTAGCGTTCCCAGCCGGAACCTACCTAGACACACTTGCATGACTCCTCGAAACCCAGTTTTGTTGCACGGTTGGAGTTCTATGCCCCCGGCAGGTATCTAGCAGGTGTCCCTGAAGGCCTTTTGGATGCGAGACGAAACGAGCCATAGAATGATGACCGTGGCTCTAATAGACGAACCGTCGACTCCGTTGGATTCAAGACATCCGGATAGTGCTAGGGGTGCCCCTCTCCTTCGGTCCCGTGGCCCCAGTGTCACCTTGTAGGTACATCTTGGAAACTAGGGTTTTTCTCAGTGAGGGAGTGTGCAATTTTTGCACAATGGGATCAAATTTGCAAAATCGTCCACCGGGCACTTTTGGATAGCATTCCCAACCGGAACCTCCCTAGACACACTTGCAGAACTCCCCGAAACCAGGTTTTGATGCACGGTTGGAGTTCTATGCCCCCGGAAGGTATCCAGTAGGTGTCCCTGAAGGCCTTTTGGATGAGAGACGGAACGATCCATAGAATGAAGACTGTGGCTCTGATCGACGAATCATCAACTCCGTTGGATTCAGTACGTCCGGATAGTGCTAGGGGTGCCCCTCTCCTCTAGTCCCGTGGCCCCGGTGTCACCTTGTAGGTCCATCTTGGAAACTAGGGTTTTGCTCAGTGAGGGAGTGTGCAATTTTTGCACAATGGGGTCAAATTTGCAAAATCGTCCACGCTAGCCATAAGTGCCTGGTGGATGATTTTCCAAAGTTGACCCCCATGTGTAAAAATTGCACACTCCCTTACTAAGCAAAACCTTATTTTCCAAGATGGATGTACAAGATGACACCGGGGCCACCGGACTGGAGTCGAGGGGCACCCCTAGCACTATCCCGACGTCTTGAATCCAACAGAGTTGACAGTTTGTCGATCCGAGCCACGATCTTCATTCTATGGCTTGTTCCATCTCATATCCAAAAGGCCTTCAGGGACACCTGTTGGATACCTGTCGGGGGCACAAAACTCCAATCGTGCAACAAAACCGTGTTCTAGAGAGTCCTGCAAGTGTGTCTAGGTAGGTTTCGGCTGGGAACACTAGCCATACCTTCCCGGTCGACGCTTTTGCAAATTTGACCCCAATGTGAAGGCCATCCAAATTCGCTAAAGGGGTGCATTTCTCGTCCGGAGGCCCCTGAGCGTGCGTGGCCACTGTGGACAGGTCCACAATGGCCATGTGGACCTGTGGGAGTCGATCGAATCCTATTCCGCTCGTCGATTTGGGTTACGTGGCCCCAGAGCAAATCCCCAAAGTGTCCCTGAATGGCCCCGAGGTGCCCAACTAGAATGCCCGTAGCGCCCGAATCGTTGCTCGGTTCGTGAATCCATCGATTCCGGTGGGTCCAGGACGTCGGGTTTCAGCTAGGGGACCCCCCATAGCGTCCCTTGAAGACCCGGAAGCGGTGCCAATGGGCCATTTCTGGAGATAGGGTTTTGCTTAGTGAGATCCATTCCAAATTTGCTCAAGGGGGCCATTTCTCGTCCGGAGGCCCTCGGGTATGCATGGCCACCGTGGACGGGTCCACAATGGCCACGTGGACCTGTGGGAGCCGACAGAATCCAAGTCCGCTCGCCGGTTTGGGTTTCGTGGCCCCAAAGCAAATCCCCAAAGTGTCCCTGAATGGCCCCGGGGTTCCCGACTAGAATGCCCGTAGCAGCCAAACTGTGGCTCAGTTCAAGAATCCGTTGATTCCGGTGGGTCCGGGATGCCGGGTTTCAGCTAGGGTCCCCCCCACAGCGTGCCTTGAAGACCCAGAAGCAGTGCCAATGGGCCATCTTCGGAGCTAGGGTTTTGATTAGTGATGGCCATTCCAAATTCGCTAAAGGGGTGCATTTCTCGTTCGGAGGCCCCTAGGCGTGAGTGGTCACCGTGGACTTGTGGGAGCCGACGAAATCCAATTCTACTCGTCGGTTTGGGGTCTGTGGCCCCGGAGAAAATCCCTAAAGTGTCCCTGAATGGCCATCATTGAGCAAAACCCTTGCTCGGGAGATGGCCCATTGGCATCACTTCCGGGTCTTCAAGGCATGCTGTGGGCAATCCCCTAGCTGAAACCCGGCGTCCCGGACCCACCGGAATCGACAGATTCACAAACCGAGCCACGGTTCGAGCGCTGCGAGAATTCTAATTGGGCACCCCGGGGCTATTCAGGGACACTTTGGGGATTTCCTCTGGGGCCACGGAACCCAAACCGGCGAGCGGACTTGGATTTCGTCGCCTCCCACAATTCCACGTGGCCATTGTGGACCTGTCCAGGGTGGACACGCACGCCCGGGGGCCTCCGGACGAGAAATGCACCCCTTTAGCGAATTTGGAATGGTCATCATTGAGCAAAACCCTAGCTCCAGAGATGGCCCATTGGCACCGCTTCCGGTCTTCAAGGCACGCTGTGTGGGGTCCCTTCGTTGAAACCCGACGTCCCGGACCCACCAGAATCGATGGATTCTCGAACCGAGCCACGATTTGGCTGCTACGGGCATTCTAGTCGGGCACCCCAAGGCCATTCAGGGACACTTTGGGGATTTGCTCCGGGGCCACGAAACCCAAACCGGCGAGCAGACTTGGATTCCATCGGCTCCCACAGGTCCATGTGGCCATTGTGGACCTATCCACGGTGGCCACGCATGCCCGGGGGCCTCCATATGAGAAATGGCCCTCTTAAGCAAATTTGGAATGGCTCTCACTAAGCAAAACCCTAGCTCCGGAGATGGCCCATTGGCACTTCTTTCGGGTCTTCAAGGGACGTTGTGGGGGGTCCCCTAGCTGAAACCTAGTGTCCTGGACCCACCGAAGTGGATGAAGGCAATGAAGAACCAAATCAAGAAGCCATTGAAGAAGAATCATAGCTCCCAAATGATCCTCATATTCATCCAAGTACTAGAACAATATTGAAACAATTCCTAAAGCTCCAAATGGAGAGAGTGGTAGAGAAAATGGGGGCAATATCCAGATTTGGGTGTTGTGGGAATCTTGGTAAGACCTAGGGTTTGAGGATCGAAATTCCAAGATAGACATGTAGACTTGGATTCTATAAGTTTAGTTCTCTAATGGTGTACTTGTGTGACGTGACAAACCCTTCTAATAGTGATCCTATCCCACTTGGAATCCAAATACCCCCTATTGAGGGTACGTGTGGTGGTTCACGGATTCTAGGGCTAGATTAGGTTAATAGTGCTAGATTAGGTTTCTAGGATTCTAGATTAGTTTCTAAGGGTTAGATTAGTGTTTCTAGGGTTAGTTTAGCTTTCTAGGATTTCTAGGGCTAGATTATGTTTATAGGATTCTAGATTAGTTTCTGAGGGTTAGATTAGTGTTTCTAGGGTTAGTTTAGCTTTCTAGGATTTCTAGGGCTAGATTATGTTTGTAGGGTTATATTAGTGCTTCTAGGGTTAATCATGCATGAATAAACAATCACATGGCTATAAATCATAACTTAATCATAACTCAGACATCAAATAAACGATATAAGATAAGAATATCAAATAAACTATCTAACATGAATAACATTAATCGTGCATGAATAAACAATCACATGGCTATACTATGTACCTCATTCAATTAGGCCTTCTGGATCCTCTTGGTTTTTAATTGTCTCAAACAACCTCTCATGCTCCGCATGAGGTAGTAAGTAGCGTACCTTGTTTGATGACTTCGTTGACATTGTTTGTAGTTGGATGTTTGTACCCACGATCAAGTGCATAAAGTGATACACCCGCGACCCTGGTCTATAATCCGTGTATGTGTAGCCATTGCTCTTTGGTCCCTTTCCATCTACTATAAGATATTCCCCCTGAACAACCATCGAGCCAGTTGGAAAGGTAATGCCTTCACTATCCGTTAATGATACGAGGAGGGTTTGCTTCCCCTGGATGCATCGTTCCAACCAATAATTCATCCCAATTGCATTGTCTGTCGGGGCGACAACTGCATAGATGTGTCCTGCAAAAATGCATTTTAAGGTCATATTCCAACAATTAGTGTTTTGATAACTTAGATAATTACAAAAACAAGGAGGGAACTGGGATATGCATGCAGAAATGTTTACCTGGCTATACAAGATCAGATATATGATCATATTCATTTGAAATAGAGGACTAGCCTTCCTCTAACTAGATTGTTTCAACAACTGCACGTGGGTCCACTGTAAGTGATACATGATCCCATTCATCAACCCAATCCATTCATTCGTACTCATCCCACTCACAACTGCTGCAAGACCCATAAAAGCAAGCAAGTTTTCGCTTCCATATTTCAAATAAGGGGTTGGTTGAGCTTCGAACCGAATGAAATCCATGAGTGCCTTGCACAGTACTACAACTATAAGAACGCGAGCGATCTATATCGACTACATTCCAGAAATTTCTGACAACATGTCCTCTACCTGTTGGTATGTGTTGCTCCGTGGTTCGATCTGACATTTTTTCTTTGCACCATCGAACTGTGGATTCAGCATTCCAAATATGAGGGCCTCCCATGCACCTCATATCCTCCCTTCGTAGGGTAGTTTTGAGACATGCTCCAACCCCGTCGTGCTCTCCTTTTCCATGCCCGGTCTCAAAATAGTTCCATACATGCAACACAACATAAGTCTTGTGCAAAATACTCAACCATTGGAAAACACGTGCATTTTTGAACTGGCCTGCACAACCATCTGATGATATCCAATGTTGATCCATATGTATACCTCTCTCCTTCAGTTGATCATAGAAAATTTTGAAGCAATGTTGTACATAATGCAGGTCGTGGCACCTGTCATCACTGATGTAGAAGTTGGTCTCTTTCAATATTATCTTCATGTCGTTGCTGCTCTCTGGCGCGTGCCTATACGTGATATGGACCATTATGCTAACTTGGTTTGAATGGTAGTATTGACTTTGAATCTCATTCTGTGGCTATATGGTGTAGTTTTCTGCAAAGTCCACAACCGACAATATTGTGCCCTTGGGAAAGGTGTCCCTGCACTGTCTGTACTGTTCATCCTGCCATCGTGCTACATGGACGTGTTGTACATAATGCTCGGTCTTTTGGTAGAATTCCTTCATGAATTTGCAAATTTGTACCTGGTGCCACAAAACCAAGGGCATTAATACAAAGTGACATTTTCAATTTGAATATATATGTACAAATTCAACATGTACAGTATGAAAGTATGCAAACTTAGATTACCTGTGATTTCACCAATGCAATTTTTTTGCTTTCCTTCGAACTATCTACTTGATATGTTATGTATTGGAAGTTTTGCATTTCTACTGACATCCTCCCAAATTCATGCTCCACGGTTGCGTGGATGCATTGGCTCAATAATGCAAATCCACTGCAACTGGAACATGTCCCATATAAACATGATCTTTTATAATATTTTTGTCCTTCAGGTCTTGGACACATTATGCTATGTATAAATTCTCTAGATGCATTCGGTGGTTATAACAATGGGAAATCCTGCACAATGTTAGTATGCAAACCACAAAATATATGTCTATATGTATCATAATAGTACTCAAATTCTACATGGTATCTACAACAACATGTATTGAGATCAATGCAAATTCTAACATACCAGGGTTTGCATTTTTCAAAGTACCTCTGGCCCAAGTTCAATTGTGTGTGCTCATTCTTGAACCTCTCATAGAGTTCTGTTTGTGTCGTGTCAAGGAAGTGCTTGACATGGGGTTCAACCCCCCCAACACCTTTTCTCAACTTTAAAACATCTCTTTGATTCGATGACGGTCTAGTGTTATCATGCCAAAACTTTTGCACTAGTTCTTTAACAACATCAATGAACTTCATGTCTGAACGAGGTAACCTACCAACAAAGGCCCAACAATTTTTTTGGCCTGGGGTCTCAAGTTTTTCTCTAATGGTAGAATACTTTTGAAGAGTCTTTCTATCTACTTTAAAGATTTTACATGTGTGTGACAGTAGGCGATGTTTCCGTGTGGATTTGTCTACAATCAATTCCGACAGTACACGACGGGCCGCATTAAAATCTTTTGTACGAGAAGTTTTTCCAATCAAATTAAATGCAGATTGTAGATTTCTAACAACATGATTGCTGGCCTCTGAAATTCTAACTACCTTTATGCCCAAAATTCTCCTAACATGAGCTAGACAATGTGATTTTAACAAAGCAAGAAACAATTGACATTTTGCTGCATCGGTTTTGGATTCAAAAAAATCTTTGATTATCTTGCTACAATGGAAATCAATAGTGCGTTTGGGAATCTTACCTTGAAGTCCTAAAAATGAACTTTCATCCACATGAATACGTCTGGGAGTTCTTCGTCGCCCGGTTGATAGTCGAGGCAAGGGAGTCGGCAAGGAAATACAAGTCTCGTCAACAGTTTGTTGTGGCCCTTCGTTCACAAATTGGTCCTGCAAAGGAGTGTGTTCGCCATGTGTGTGCTCTTCTTGGGGAGGTTGCCAGTTAAGAACTTGTTCAACATCCATCCCTTCAGAATCGACATCAGGAAAGATTTGATTGACTTAAACCACTTCGTCATTGCTTGTTGATGGATCTAAGGCACTAACATTTTGATTTCTATGGTTTTGCATGTACAACCTGGCATTTTCTCTTATCTCATGTTCCTTTTCAGGGGGCAGCCGCATCCTTCTAGAATTTCTTTTATTATTACATTTGTTGCCCATATTCAATGCGTTTTTTGGAAAAACAAAAATATCACCCCTGCAAGAATGAACAACAAACAAGATATTAAAACTCGATGTGCATGATTATTAAAGCTCGATGTAGCAATTGATTATGTACAACAACATCTAGTGAGAATGTTTTCATATAATCTTAAAAGCTCATACTCACTTCATTTTCATGGTATGGATGAGGGAAAATAGCCCCAAAAGACTAAGAATTTTTAATTGTTTAGGTGTTTGTGTGAGTTGTTGTAGTGAAACCATGAGGAATTCAACAAATGTTTGTCTAATAGATGGAGGAATGTGATTATGAAATGTTATTGGTGGTGATGCAAGTAATTTTTTTTTATTATCTTCATGAAAGGTTGAAAGCATTGCTTGGTGCATGTTGTAGTTTTTTTTTGGTAAGATGTTTTTATTGTCTATGTTGAAGATTAAGAAGACTAAAATAGATCTATCATACAATTCATTAGGAAAAAACAAAATAGATGCCATTCAAACAAGTGAATGAAGACTAAAATACATTTAACAATATAAAATTGTCACCATACCTCAAGGATTATGATTGCTCTTTGCTTCAAATGTAGAATGCTCCTTTGATGTGTCCATTATATGTAAGAAGAGTTCATGTGTGTCCAAGTAGCATGAGAATTCAATCCAAGGAGCCAAATAGAGTCCAACTATTGTGTATTCACTCAAATGATCCAAATAGAGCCCAATAGGTGTGTATTCAATCCAAATAGCCAAATAGAGCCCCAAATATTGTGTATTCTATCCAAATGGTCAAGGAAGCACCAAATGGTGATTGAATTCAACATAAAATGGTGATCTTGTCGGACTGTGCATGAAAAGAGCCAACAAAACGCAATGAAGCAGGGAGAAATTGCGGGTGTTTTTCTAAATTTCATCTTTAGCAGGGACGTGCACGTGCTAAGGAGCGCGTGTGCACTTCTAGCGCATGCATGCCTCTGCTGAACGTTGTATAGTTCGTTGGGTAATGTTCACTGCATTAATTACCCAACAAATGTAAATGTGTTGGTTTATTCCTAGAGCCCCTCCCCCATAAAATCCTTTAGGCCCTATTCTAACCCATAAACCTAAGTGCATTTAAGTGCTTCTAGATGTTTAGGGGTGATGATGGAAATGTTGATGAGGAAGGGGGATATGACAATGAAGATGAGGAGGATGATGCAGATGATGATGATGATGGTGAATATGATGATGATGATGATGATGACGATGGTGATGAGGACATGGTGATGATGATGATGAAGATGATGATGATGATGGAAATGATGATGAGGAAGGGGGAGATGACAATGAGGATGAGGAGGATGATGTAGATGATGATGATGATGGTGAAGATAATGATGATGATGATGATGATGATGATGAATATGTCAAGATGATGATGACGATGGTGATGATGATGACGATGGTGATGATGATGATGAAGATGATTCTGATGATGATGATGGAGATGTTGATGAGGAAGGGGGAGATGACAATGAAGATGAGGAGGATGATGCAGATGATGATGATGATGATGATGGTGAAGATGATGATGAATATGTCAAGATGATGATGACGATGGTGATGAGTACATGGTGATGATGATGAGGAGGAAGGGGGAGATGACAATGAAGATGAGGAGGATGATGCAGATGATGATGAATATGTCAAGATGATGATGAGGACATGGTGATGATGATGATGATGGAGATGTTGATGAGGAAGGGAGAGACGACAATGATGATGAAGAGGAGAATGATGACGATGATGAGGAGGAGGATAATGATGATGATGGTGAGGATGATGATGATGATGGTGATGATGAAGAAGAGGACTATGATGATGATGATGAGGATGATGGTAATGAGGAAGATGATGGTGATGGTGATGGTGATGATGATGATGATGATGAAGATGTTGATGATGATGATCGTGATCATCATCATCATCATCATCATCTTCATCACCATCATCATCATCATCCTCATCACCATCATCCTCATCTCCATCATCATCATCTTGTTCATCATCATCACCATCATGATCGTGATCATCATCATCACCATGTTCATCACCATCATCATCATCATCATCCTCATCACCATCATCCTCCTCTCCATCATCATAATCATCCTCATGATGCTGATGATGATGATGATGAATATGGTGATGATGATGATTACGACACTGATGATGCTGATGATGATGATGATGAATATGGTGGTGATGATGATGATGATGATGGTGATGATGATGATGGTGATGATGATGAAGATCATGATGATGATGATGATGAATATGGTGATAATTATGATGATGATGAAGATGATGATGAAGAGGAGGACGATGATGATGATGAGGATGATGGTGATGATGATGATGGTGTGAAGATGATGATGATGATGACGAATATGATCATCATCGGCATCGTCATCATCATATTCGTCGTCGTCATCATCATCATTTGATTCATCATCATTTTCATCATCATCATGATCATCAACATCTTCGTCATCATCATCATCATCAAAATCATCTTCATCGTCATCATCATCTTCATTAAAGTCATCATCATCACCATCATCACCATCACCATCTTCATCATCATCATCATCATCATATGATCATGGTCACGATCATCATCATCATCATGAAGATCATGATGAAGATGGTGATGATGATGATGGTGATGATGATGATGGTGATGATGATGATGATGAAGATGATCATGATGATGACGATGATGATGAAGATGATCAGGATGATTATGACTAATGGAGATGATGATGATGATGATGATGATGAAGATGATGATGAATATGAAACACATCATCCTCATCATCATGATCATCTTCATCATCATCTTCATCATCATCCACAACATGATCATCATCACCATCTTCATCGTCGTCATCATCATCATCAGCAGCAGCAGCAGCATCAGCATCATCCTCATCATCATGATCATCTTCATCATCATCTTCATCATCATCACCATCATCATCGTCATCATCATCATCATCATTGTGAGGACGAGGATGATGATGATGATGTTGATGATGAAGATGATGACGAATATGTAGCACATCATCCTCATCATCATGATCATCTTCATCATCATATTCATCATCATCAACAATATGATCATCATCATCAACTTCATCATCATCATCATCGTCATCATCATTGTGAGGACGAGGATGATGATGATGATGGTGATGATGATGATGATGACGATGGTGGATGATGATGACTATGAGTATGATGATGATGATGATGATGATGACGATGGTGGATGATGATGACTATGAGTACGATGATGAAGATGATGATGATGATGACGAATATGATCATCATCAAAATCATCATATTCGTCATCATCATCTTCATTAGTCATCATCATCATCATATGATCATGGCCATGATCATCATTGTCTTCGTCATCATACTCTTCATCGCCATCTTCCTCATAATCATCATCATCATTGACATCTTGGTCATCATCTTCATATCATCATCATCATCATCATCATCATCTTCATCATCATCATTGATGATGATGATGATGATGATGATGAAGATGTTGTTGATGATGATGAGGAGGAGGAAGAGGGTGATGATGATGATGATGTTCATGTTGATGATAAAGATGATGACGAATATGCATCATCATCAGCATCATGATCATGATCATCATCTTTGTCTTCGTATTCATCATCATCATCATCATCATCATCATCATCATCTTCTTCTTCATGATGATGATGATGATGATGATGGTGGTGGTGGATGATGATGAATTTGAGTACGATGATGATGATGATGATGATGATGATGGTGGTGGTGGATGATGATGAATTTGAGTACGATGATGATGATGATGATGATGATGATGAAGATGATGAAGATGATGAGGGATATGCAACACATCATCATCATCTTCATCATCATCAACAACATGATCATCATCATCAACTTCATTATCATCATCATTGTGAGGACGAGGTTGATGATGAAGATGATGACGAATATGCATCACATCATCTTCATCATCATCATCTTCATCATCATCATCATCATCATCATTGTGAGGATGAGGATGATGATGATGATGATGATGATGATGGTGGTGGTGGTGGATGATGATGAATATGAGTACGATGATGAAGATGATGATGATGATGACGAATATGATCATCATCATCAAAATCATCATATTCGTCATCATCATCTTCATTATTCATCATCATCGCCATCTTCATCATCCTCAACATCATCATCATCATTATATGATCATGGTCACGATCATCATTGCCTTAGTCATCATAATCGTCGTCTTCATCATCCTCATCATACTCGTCATCGCCATCTTCTTCTTCATCATCATCATCATCATCATCATCATTGACATCTTCGTCATCATCTTTGTATCGTCATCATCATCATTGATGATGACGAATATGTTGTTGTTGATGATGATGAGGAAGAGGGTGATGACAAAGATGATGATGATGATGTTGATGATGGTGGATGATGATGAATATGAGTATGATGATGAAGACGATGATGATATTGATGATCATCGTACTCATCATCAACATCATCATCATCACCATCAATGGTGATGATCAGGATGATAATGATGATGATGATGACATTGACGATGAAGATGATGACCTAGATGTTGATGATGATGAGGAAGAATGGGGTGGTGACGATGATGATGATGGTGTTGATGATGACGATGATGATGATGACGAAGATGATGATGACGATGATGATGATGACGAAGATGATGATGATGATGGTGATGAGGATGAAGAAGATGATGACATGATGGAGATGAAGATGTTGATGATGATGACGATGGTGATGAAGATGATGATGATGATGATGATGAATATGGTGATGATGAAGAAGATGGCGATGATGGATATGTTGATGAGGAAGGGGGAGATGACAATGATGATGAAGATGTTGATGATGATGGTGATGATGATGATGATTAGATGACGATGATGAAGATGATGATCATGAAGATTATGATGATGATCATCATCATCATCTTCATCATCATCATCATCATCATCATCATCATCATCTTCATCACCATCATCATCATCATCCTCATCACCATCATGATCATGATCATCATCACCATCATCCTCATCATCCTCATTATCATCTTCATCACCATTGTAATCATCATCAAAATCTTCATCATCATCACCATCACCATCATCTCATCATCATCATCATCATCATCATCATCAACATCTTCATCATCATTGTCATCTCCCCCTTCCTTATCAACATCTCCATCATCGCCATCTTCTTCATCATCACATCTTCATCAACTTTATGTATCCCCTTGACAAAGGAAATTAAATGAACCATATAAAGGGCTACACTAATGCGTGCGCGCCTTTAGGAGCGCGTATGCGCACCTAAGCGTGCGCGTGATCAGGTACGTGTGCGCACATTTGCGCATGCGCTTATTGTTAATTTTTTAGCATTAATTCAATATACTCTAGGATCTTTACTGAGAGAATAACATGTACAACATATCAAGCATAACAATGCATATCAATCACACCAAGCAAACACATCAGACAATAGACATACAGAGTTTCACTGGGGAAAACCATAAAGGTGAAAAACCCCACAACTTCCTCAAAGATAGAAAGAGAAAAGATACAACCAAGGTACAACCAAAGTACAAGAGATAGTCTTCTACTAGCGGCTCCTCCTCCTCCTCAACTAGTGTGCCACTTTTTGAGTGATGTACAAGTGAATAATGAGATGATCAAATAGAGAGATCCCACTCTCTATTTATACTTGTTCTGAGCAGCCTAATAAACCTATGGGGCCGACTTGTCTAACTCAGCCTAATAACCCCAGGTTACATAATTCGGGCCGACCCCTCTACTAGGTGGTCTAATAACCCATCATCAAGTTACACCACTTGCGACACTTGTCAATACAAATGATGACACTTCCGTATAGAGGAATAATACATCTCTATAGGAGTACAATAAAATACATAGATGAAATACATTCTGAATTTACATATACATCAACACTCCCTATTAACTAGGAAGGTATTTCTCGACACAGATCTGCTAGCACAAGTCTTCTTCTCTGGATCATCATCAACGAATCATCATCCTCGAATCATCGTCATCGTCACTGCTGCTGCTATCTCGATCAATCTCCAATCTACTCATCATAGGAAGTTCTACAGAGCCAATCCTTTTTCATACTTGATGTAGGCCCACCATCTGTAGGTCTTCATCATCACTGGCCATACTGTGGAATCCTCAGGACTTATTACGTGTGTCACAAAACCTGTTTGTAGCATCCCAGGCTGTTACGAGCACACAGCTCTACCTGTCGGATCTCCCAGGAGCACATTACACGTGACCCCATCACAAAACCTGGCTGTAGCATCCCAGGCTATTACGAGCACACAGCTCTACCTGTTGGATCTCCCAGGAGCACATTACATGTGATATCACCACAAAACTTGGCTGTAGAATCCCAGGCTATTACGAGCACTCAGCTCTACCTATCGGATCTCCCAGGAGCATATTACATGTGGTCATGGCAAAACCTGGTTATAGCATCCCAGGCTGTTATGAGCACTCGGCTCTACTTGTCGGATCTCCTAGGAGCACATTACATGCCATAAGACAAAACCTTGAAAGAGCATCCCAGGATATTACGAGCACACATCTCTACTTGTCGGATCTCCGAAGGCGAGATTATATGTCCTCCCAAAGCAAAACCTCGAAAGAGCGTTTGCCAGATATCCCAGGGCCACATTACATGCCATAGGAAAAACCTCAAAAGACTATATGCAAACCTCCCAGGGCTGGATTATATGCTTATCTGCACAACTTGTCCACGGCCATAGAGTATCATCCTGATACTCTCCATACATCATCCTGATGTACATCAACACATGATTATCCTGATCATCATCATAGCATCATCCTGATACATATCATCTGGAGCAACATCCTGAAGCTCGTCATCCATGATCATCCTGATCATACAGTGCATCCACTTGATGCATACCTGATACATATCATACATGATCTACCTGATCATACAATGTATCCACTTGATACATACATAAATAAATGATCCATCTGATCATAACAAGCATCCAACATGATGCATATACATATACATTATCTAACTAATCATAAAAAGCATCCAACATGATACATATACATATACATGATCCAACTAATCATACCAAGCATCCAACATGATGCATATATAGAGCAGTAACTGGAGCATCATCCTGATGCTCATCATCCAGCGCTTACATCCATATCCATGTGAAGGATCCTCCTCTCACCATGCTTGGAATGGCTTCAACAAATGTGTCCATCACTTCTTCCTCGAAGTGTCATCAATCTGAAGAACACCAAGCCTCTCTCTGAAGTACTTGAACTTCACTCTCGCTAGTGGCTTCATCAACACATCTGCAACCTGCTCATCTGTTGCAACATATAGGAGCTTCACTGCTCCTCTCTGCACCATATCCCTGATATAGTGATATTTGATCTCGATGTACTTCGACCTGTCGTGGAACATCGGGTTCTCAGATAGCTTCACATAGCTCTGGTTGTCACAAAAGATACCAATAGCCTCCAACAGGATATCAAATAACTCAGACAGTGGCTTCTGGAGCCATACCGCCTCACAACTAGCCAAACAAGCTGCAACATACTCTGCTTCGGTTGTACTCAATGCTACGCAGGACTGCTTCCTGCTAAACCAAGAGATCACACCTGATCCCATACTGAAGCAACACCCAGATGTGCTCTTCCTGTCTGCAGCACTGCCTGCCCAATCTGAATCAACATAACCCTGCAGGTTAAACTTTTGATTCACATCATACTTGAGCCCATAATCAACCGTACCCTTCAGGTACCTCAGAATATGCTTTACAGCAACCAGGTGAACACTCCTCGGATCTATCAGGAACTGGCTCAATGTGTTCACCGCAAAGCAAATATCTGTTCTTGTGTTCATCAGGTACATCAAGGACCCAATCATCTGACGATACATAGTGACATCAACCGGCTCAGATGAAGCATCACACAGAAGCTTCAGGTTTGATTCCATAGGTGTGGCCATGGCCTTGCAGTCCATCATCCCGAACCTCTTCAGGATGTCTACTGCATACTTCCCTTGTCCAAGGAAGATCCCATCTATACTCTGTCACACCTCCATGCCTAGAAAATAGTGCATCATCCCCAAGTCCTTCATCTCGAACTCGGCAGCAAGCTTCCTCTTGGTATCAGCAATCAAACTATCTTCTCCTGTAACAAACAGGTCATCCACATACAGAAGTAGTATCACAGGATTGCCTTCATCAACCTTGTAGTAAAGGTTGGAATCTGCTTTACTCTTGGTAAATCCCAAACTAGATAGAAAACTTTCCATCCTACCATACCAAGTCCTAGGAGCTTGCTTCAAGCCATACAAGGCTTTCTTCAGTCTGCACACATATGACTCCCTGTCATGTGTCTCAAAACCAAGTGGCTGCTCCACATACACTTCCTCCTCGACTACACCATTCAAGAAAGTTGTCTTGACATCCATTTCATCACTGCAACCAGAGCAAGTACTGATCTAATGGAAGTGTATCTGGCCACAGGAGCAAAAGTCTCTTCATAGTCAATCCCTTCTTTCTGGGAGAAGCCACGAGCCACAAATCTCGCTTTGTATTTCTCTATGCTGCCATCTGCAGCATGCTTGATCTTGTAGATCCACTTGGAAGTCACCACTGACTTCCCTTCAGGTCTTGGGACTACATCCCAAACATCATTCTTCATGATCGACTGGTATTCTTCGACCATGGCATCCTTCCATTCTTTCTTTTTCGCTGCTTCTTCATAACTGGAAGGTTCTTTGTTCATAATATCACAGAGTAAAGAACATAGCTGGTATGTGATCTAGTTCTCTTCTTTTCTCTATGTTCTTCTTCTGGAATGCCATATATTTCTGCATCTTGAATGAGCTCTCTAGCCCATGCAAGTTTCCTCTTGTGAGAGTTATTCTCACGAGGTGGATCTACAGGTATTTGTGGATCTTCAACTTCACGATCTGCTTCTGGAATTGATTTAGTCATGGTAGTATCTTGAAATTTGTTTTCCTTTGGTTCTTCATGATCTTCAACAGGTGTCTTTCTTGATTTGATGAAGGATGAGCTTTCATCAAATGTTACATCCCTGTTGACATCAATCTTCTTGAACCCTGGAAAGTATATTCTGTAAGCCTTCGAGCTTTCACTGTACCCCACAAAGATGCCCTTCTTTCCTGAAGGATCTAGCTTTGTCCTCTTTTCCTTTGGAACATGAGTGTATACTGGACAACCAAATATTCTGAGATGGCTAATTTCAGGTTTCTTACCAAAGAATACCTCTTCTGGTGTCTTGTTGTCCAATATCTTGTGAGGTGTTCTGTTCTGCACATATACAGTTGTCCTAGCTGCTTTTGCCCATAGATGCATAGGAAGATCCTGGTCATGCAGCATTGCCCATGCTGCTTCCATAATTGTTCTATTCTTCCTTTCTGCAACTCCATTCTGTTGTGGATTGTAGGGAGCAGTCAACTCCCTCTTAATCCCTGAATCACTGCATAGCTTCTTGAAGTCACCTGAAGTGAATTCTCCACCATTATCTAATCTGAATGTCTTGATTTTCTTATCAGTTTGATTTTCCATCAAGGCTTTGAATTCCTTAAACTTATCAAACACTTCATCTTTGTTCTTCAAGAAATAAACCCCAAGTCTTCCTAGAGAAGTCATCAATGAAAGAGACATAGTAAACATACCCACTCAGAGAACTAGATGACATCGGACCGCATACATCGGAGTGGATAATTTCCAAGATTCCTTTTGATTTGCTTTCACTTCTTGGAAATGCCTTCTTTATGTTCTTTCCTTTTGCACAGCCTTTGCAAACACCTTCATGCTTGGTCTTGACTTCAGGAAGACCTTCTACAGCTTTGCTTGCAATTGGTAGTGCTCTGTAGTGTACACGTGCAAGCCTTCTATGCAAAAGTTCACTTGGCTCCATGGATTCATGTACCATGGCATGTTCAGGTTGTCCCTTTAGTTTGTACAATCCTCCCTTTGTTCTCCAATTACTACTGCATCATCAATAGTTTTACCCTTTGGCCACATTAGAACTTGGCCATCTACAAATGCAACCCTCATTCCTTTTGCATCTAATGCAGATATGGAGAGTAAGTTCTTCTTGATCCCAGGTACAAATAACACATCTTTCATCTTTAAAGACTTTCCAAAATCTAGGTTGTAGGAGGCTTCCCCACTTCCTTTGATAGGGTATTAATAATCATCCCCAAGTTTCACCTTATGGGGTGATTCATGTTCAGATAGATTTACAAAAGATTCTTTAAACCCATTCATGTGTTTAGAAGCCCCACTGTCAATTAACCAATCATTACATCCAGGAGAGATAGTACCTGTGAGAGCGGATATTAGAACATATTCATCTTCACTTGATGAATCATCACTTTTTGCTCTAGCCTTCTTCTTGGGAGGTTCATCATCCTTAGCAACATGAGCATGATATCTCCTTTTGTTGTTCTTCTTTTTCTTGTTGAAGTTGTTGTTGTCCTTTTTGTTCTTGGGACAATTTATAGCATGTGTCCCTTCTCATTGCAGGTGAAACATATTCTCCTTTCTTTGTGGTGGTGTGGAGATTTCTTGAAGTGAGATGGCTCTCTCTTGGGCTTCCCTTTCTTGGTGTGAGCTGTGAGAGCTTGATCTTAATTCCCCATCTTTTCTTCTCATGGCACAAGCCTTGCTTCTTTTTTAGGGCATTCCTCCCGCAGTCTGTTGAAGGAGATCAACTTCCTTCTTGCACAGATTCCTTGAATAAAGGAATCCCATGACCTAGGTAGGCCATTCAGAGTGGTCATGACAATTTCACCATTCTCCACCATTTCATCCACCGCTTCAAGTTGTTCCTTGATCTAGGAGACCCTAGAAAAATAAGATTGAATGGTTTCTCCATTCTGAAGCTTTACCCCTTTCAATTGGTTCCACAGGGTCATCTTCCGATTGATGTTCTTCCCTTCAAATAGCTTGGTCAGGGAATCAAACATCTCTTTGGGTGTCTTTAGAGATGACATATGTGGGATGAGATGGTCCTTGATAGAATCAACAATGATCCTCTATGACTTGACCAAGTTCTTCTTGTGGAGGGCTTTAGCCTCTTCTTCCTCTGGGACAGGGACCCCTTCCCTTATGTAAGTATCCAATTCATTTTCTTCTAGGATTAACCCAATCCTATACTTCCATACTCGGAAGTTATCAACCCCTTCAAGCTCATCTTCAAGATTGGTGTGGTGAGACATCTTTAAAGAGTACTTCAAATGGAAATAGAAAAGATATAGGTCTTACCACTTGATTTGTTGAAAACTGGATCTGGTCCCGGATTACGGTTTGTTAGAGAAACCCTAAAAATTCAAAATGTGAATTTCAAAATTCTAGAAGGATAGAAAGATGCGCCTTGATGAGCTGATCATCCTGGTATATTCAGAATTTGAAAAATGCAAAGATTCACCCTTCAGAAATGCTTTTCAATCTCCTGGAGTCACTAGGGAGGACCCTGAATTAGGGTTTGAGTTTCCTGGAGCTTCACCCAACCAAAAATCTCGATCCAAAGATCTAAACTTCGATTTTTCCAAGGAGCGTCCAGATATGTCTTCAGATTTCAGAAATTCCTATTTTTGAGGAAACCCTAATTTTTAGGGCCAAAACTGAAAGTGCTCAAACTTGAATTCTGATTGGACAGATAGATTCTCCTTGACGCGTAGAGTCAATCTACCTTACTGCTTTTCCAAAATCTATGGAGAGAAACCCAATAAACAAGAAACCCTAGTTTCCGCCACTGCACAATGTCTTCTTCTCAGGGAAGCTCTGATACCATGTTAATTTTTTAGCATTAATTCAATATACTCTAGGATCTTTACTAAGAGAATAACATGTACAGCATAACAATGCATATCAATCACACCAAGCAAACACATCTGACAATAGACACACAGAGTTTCACTGGGGAAAACCATAAAGGTGAAAAACCCCACAACTTCCTTAGAGATAGAAAGAGCAAAGATACAACCAAGGTACAACCAAAGTACAAGAGATAGTCTTCTACTAGCAGCTCCTCCTCCTCCTCAACTAGTGTGCCACTTTCCGAGTGATGTACAAGTGAATAATGAGATGATCAAATAGAGAGATCCCGCTATCTATTTATACTTGTTATGAGCAGCCTAATAAACCTATGGGGCCGACTTGTCTAACTCAGCCTAATAATCCTAGGTTACATAATCCGGGCCGACCCCTCTACTAGGTGGTCTAATAACCCATCAGCAAGTTACACCACTTGCGACACTTGTCAATACAAATGACGACACTTCTGTATAGAGGACTAATACATCTCTATAGGAGTACAATAAAATACATAGATGAAATACATTATGAAGTTACATATACATCAACATGTATGTTCGCGCATGCGTGTTGGAATTCAAATTGTTTTTGGCGCCCTTGTAGGCTTGGAATTAGCTTCGGATTGCACCTTTAGGCTCGGTCTGATTTATCTGTGATTTATGGCAAAACACATCAAATGTTGTAACTTTCTGTTTTTCACAACTAGTTCCGGATATGCTCCACGAGTGCACTGCAGATGAAATTGCACACACTTGTCGAGCTCTGTGTGTAGATTCTAAATATAAAATTTTTAAATAGATATGTTGTTGTTTTCTATTTTTAATTCATTTTTAACTGCACTCATGTCAAATTTGTAAAAAAAATAGGTCGTTTATTTGGCCTGTAACTTTTGATTGGCTTACCTATTTCGAAAACGGAAAAACACCCGCACAAGAGCACGAAAATACCTACAACCTGAATGAAAAAAAAAAAAAGGTCGTTTATTTGGCCTATAACTTTTGATTGGCTTACCTATTTCGAAAACAGAAAAAAAACCCGCACAAGAGCACGAAAATACCTACAACCTAAAAAAAAAAAAAAATTGATTATTTTTAGACCATGATATGGTGGCTCAACACTTGACCATGTCGTTTTAAGGCTTCATTGACTTCAGTAATTTAAAAAAAATATAAAATTGACTTTTAAAATTTTTGAAAAATATCCCTGCACAAGATTCACTTGTTGCCTACGCCTCTACATATTTGTTTTCTTGTAAAATAAAAATTTACATAGAAAATAGGTGGCTGAACAAAAACATGTGCATTATGTTTGAGAAAAAAAATAACATACCAATCTTCAAATAATAACATTTTGGGGTGGTTATACCACTTTTCCATAAATAAAAGTTATATATTCCGGAAGGTCATCCGTTTTTCTACGTTTCATCTTTTTACACCTAATCCGAAAAAGTTTTGTAGGTACCTCTAATAATTCATTTTAATGATAATATTTATGTTTTTCCAGAATGTCATTGCAACTAACGTGTCATAATTGGATATCATTACCTTGCATCAGCCCTATTCCCAAAATTGCTTTTTGCACTCATGAGAGTTATTATGAGTTTTCGGATTGGGATTCCTCATTTAAATCTAAAGTGTTATACATGAATTACACTACTCTCCCACAACAAGTCATTATGGGCTTCAAAAACATATGAAATGGTTCAGAATTCATTCTTTTGGGAAGGCATGAAGAAGGAAATCCACACCTTTTGGAAGAATGTGATACCTTCCAGCAACACAAAAGGAAAATTATAAAGCCTCCAAGCGCCTTACAACTCTTACCCATTCTTGCTACTATGTGTACTAATATTTCCATGAATTTCATTATGGATTTACCCAAATTAAGAAACAAATCAATTATAATGGTAGTTGTTGATCGCCTTTCCAAATATTCTCACTTCTGTTCCTTACAACACTCATTCAAGTCCTCCACAATTGCACAAGTCTTCATGGATAATATTTTAAACTAGAAGGCATGCCAAAATCCTTCTTTAATGATCGTGATCCCACATTCACAAGGAATGTCTGGCAGCAGATATTTCAACTTTAAGGTACCCCTAAATTGAATCTCGGTACACGACATCACCCCCAAACTAATGGCTAGACAAAAGCAGTCAACAAAATTTTGGAAGCTTATTTACATTGTTTTTCTTTGAGATGACAATCCCAACGGGTTTAGTGGTTACCCCTTGCTTAATGGTGGTCCAATACCACCTATAATGGTGTTATTGAAATGAGACAATATGTGGGAAACCTTCCTTGTAAGTGATCTTGTACTTTCCAAGCCTTTATAAGGTGCACAACAATCTGAGAGCCTATGCTAACATGATTCATACCCTCAAAGATAATTTGGTATTGGCTTGGAATCACGTGAAATAACAAGTTGATCAACATGATCACTCCAAATGTCATTTTAATGGAGTGGATTAGGTGTTCTTGAATCTCCAATACTATAAAAAACCTCACTAAAAGAGAAGAGCCATCACAAGTTAGCTCCTAATTTTTTTGGACCCTATATTATCCTCAAACGTATAGGTCCAGTGGATTACAAATTGGCTCTACCCAACGATTCTAAAATCCACCCTATATTTCATGTGTGATTCTTGAAAAAAGTGTTTGGGTCCAATTGCAAAGTTCAAATAAGCCTTCTAAAATTGGACAAGGTGGATTCCATTTCAATGTAGCCTAAGATTGTTTTGGACAAAATGAACATAATCTTCACCAGTTCAATATCCAAGAAGTTTTGATCCAATGGAAGGATGCACATCTTGAAGATGCTACATGGGAACCAACATAGATTCTCCATTAAATTCCTCATCTCCAACCTTAAGGACAAGGCTTCTTTGTGATATGAAGGAATGTTAGCGTCCCAACCAAAATCCCCTAGTGAGTGGAATAAATTCTTACTTAATGTATTGTTTGTCATCTTTATTAAATAATCCTCCCATAAGTTACTAGCGTTTAAAATCAATAAACGCAAGTGGAGTCATTAAAGAAGATCGAGTAATTAGTGATTTAGTCCTCATTAATGGAGTCCACTAGGTGGTTAGGGTTTTGAGATCAATTATATAATACATATAGTATTAGAATCTATGTAATCAATTATCAAGTGAATATTATTGTATTTGGATATTTACTCATGTTGGAGGTTTCCCCATCAAAGAGGAAAGCGAACATTGCAGATCTAGTTTTTAATATCAATAAGGGTTTTCTTACTGTCGTTATTTTCTAAATCCAATTCTATTTATTTTCTTCCCACAGCTGCAATTTTTTCAATCTTGCTTTATTTATTTTCTTTCCATATATATATTCTATCCATTTTTCTCTTAAAATTTTGTTTCAGATAACAAGGAAAACCACTTTGTTTGGTGAGAAAAAATCCCCTACAATTTTGGGTTAGCCATAAATACATAGTCACTCTAAATAATGATCTTTATAGATAAAAACTACAAGTGCCTCCTGCACTTATTCACCATATAGGGTCTAATGGTGTAATATTGATTCAAGAGTGGCAACATTTGTTAACTTTGTTTGCAAAATATTGTATCTCTTGTGCTTCAGTGTTGGATTTATTGTCGAGTCTGTATTAACCTCCTCATTGATTTGGTTGGTACTATCTATGTTATTCACATGTTGGTTGTGATTTAGTGATATATAATCTACCTGTATTTCTTGGATAGCGAGATATTTTCTCTTCTACGAATTGCTATGCAGATATGGTAAAAAATGGCCACATAATCCTCTTGAAAGAAACCAAATATCCCAAAGAGTAAAATTTTTATGAAGGCCTACTTCACAAATAAATGTATCCATTTTTGAAATTTGTCGTCAACATCATGTCCCTCTTATTATGTCCCCGAAGGGGATTATATATGGATCGCTAAGGTAGGATTAATTTGTCCGTACAATACCATTTTTTTAAAGTATAGTTAAAACATTTGTCTTTTAATTTATTTAATTAAAAATATTTTCAAAAGTGTAATTATCTTGCATTTCATTGGGCCAGACAGCATGACTTCTACTTCGATTTTCCCTTCCAAGAGGGGGCGACTTGCAGACGTCATGGGTGCCAGACTTGCTGGTGTGCTTTAAATGCTAACCAGTCCGATTAGACATGAGTTAGGGTGACGAATGCCATTTTTTAAATGCTAATCAGCCATATTATAACCTTGAGATTAAAACTAGGACCTGCCATCTCTCATTTACTGCAGTGGATGGAGCACTGCAGAGCTCAAAGCATGGCTATCTGCATGCATGTTTCTAGCATCTGCAGGCTGCATGTCCTCCTCAGAGCTCAGAGCGTGGATATCTGCATGTGTGTTGGCACATGCATGTCCTCTAGGATTTAGCTGTAACACAAACAACAAAGCATTTGATTTTTTGTTGACACCTAGAGCCCCATGTATAAGCAACGAAGATCCCCCACAAAGATGAGTTGATAGTGATAAGGAACCTTTCCATCTTTGAGATAATATTTCCCCGAAAAGACAAACTCAAGGAGTGTTTAAGGAGAGTGGAAACTAATATTTCCCTTCTGACCACTCCCGGGCTCAATGTTTGCGACTTCGATTACTCAAAGGTGAGTGGTTTAGGTTTCCATGCATGTTTTTGTTTAATTTTTGAGAATTTGTGGTACGAGCTTATAACAATCGTGTTTTGTTCAATGTATTATACTTCATTCTAGGCCAAATGCGATAGTCAAAATGCCTGCTTATATCACCCCTGAGGTTTTGTCCAGTAAAGAATATGATGGTAAGCTAGGGATCGATCCCATACATTTATCCTATTTAAAAAACATTCATAAACGCATTTCAATTTTTGCACACATGGAATCTATTGTGTGTTGTTTCTTTTCTAGGTTACAGATTAAATCACAAAGATATTCTTTGCGTTCCCCAACAAATATCTAAGTTCTTCACCTAGCACGCTTCTTTAATTTAATCTCTTCTTATAAACCAGCTTCCTCTTGTTTAGCTTCCTCTCTACCTTTGAAGTGCTTCCAGACTCCTTTCATTTCAACACTTCACTTCCTAGGGTTACCGTTGAATAGTTACAGAGATCTTAAATCATAGATCTTACTGCTATTACAGTATGGTAGGCTTCGTTGGTTTGGGAGGACATTAAAATACACCTTTGCTTGTGAGTATGAACTAGTACTGCAATCATTGTCATGACTCTCCTTCTGTGGAAGCAAAGGGTATGGAGGAGATTTATGTTCTCCAGCCAGTTCAAGAATGGAAGTGCCCAACAAGGAACGGGTAGAGATGTTCTCCTGCTTGAATATGAAGCACCTCTGTTGCTCATATGATTTTTTGCATTTTCCTTGTAGGTCAGTTCATGTGCATCTACAGGCATTGACCAAGATATGATAATGTATATCTCTCAGTTCTCAGTATCGATGTCAATGATTCGATCAATGCAATCGGTGTATTTGTTTGTTGAAGTGGTTAGCTCTTGTCTGGGGAAGACTCCTCATCCGGTGCCTCCTAATAAATTTATCGGTGTCTTTGTTTGGCGAAGTGGTTGGTTTTCTCTAGTTTTGCGAAGCTGATTAATCAATCAATATCTCAATAAATCGATGCTCTTGTCGATCTCAGGGTTAAGCCACGGTCTTAGTGGATTGTGTAGGTCGCAAGGGCTATGAGGTATAGAGAGAGAATCGATCAGGATGGGGGAAACTGTGCCTGAGGTGCTGGAGGTCCTGGCAGAGGACAATTAAAAGTAGAATAAGTATTTTGGTTATGATGGGGCACCAAAAGAGGTGTCAGCACCATATGATGTGGATGCACCACCACAAAAAGGACCATTACACGAAGCACCATGCACATAAGTGTGTGCCTGGGGCCTAGAATAAGTAAAGAGATCTTTCTTGATTTATGATATTATGCAATTTCTATTATAGCCAATTCAATTCATAGGCTAGCCAAAATACAACCACTAACTAGTGTAACTAGTGTAAGACAGACGTGTGGTACGAATTCGAGAATCGAGGAGCAGAACCATGAGTTTTTTAATTTTCTTTTTTGTCCTTATTTTGTAGGTAAATATGTTGAGGGAAATCTACTAGGAATTTCTCCTCATTATGAGGATGGTATCTCAAAATCCAAAGTAAAAATAAAATAAGAAATATCACAAATATGATATCCATTTCATAATAAAGTAAGGGATTTTATTCAACTCCCAACAAAATCACCTAAGATCACCCCCTTAATTGAACTCATAAACTTATTTGATACTTAAATAATGTCAACAACAATAATATCCTCTTTTGATTAATATTTCGAAATCAATATCAATGTATCATAACATTCTTGAAGCCCTGGTATCCAACTACAAATTCTTATCAGAAAATAATCCTAACAAATTCCTAATATCAACAAAAATACATTAGCCAAACTCAAATGCATCCATTCATCTTAGTTCTCAACTTGTGTATGGATCAATTGTCTAATATTTTTTATCTATGTTTTGGAAGCCAGGTCAATGCTCTCCTATTATCAAATAATCAAAACTTGTGAGATAAAATTGCAAGCCCTCTCTCGAGCTATTCCAAGATTCTAACTATTGAACTACTCTAAGCTAGTTGTTGTTGAGATACTCAAAGAAACCAACTATTGAGCTACTCAAAGATGGCTTCAAATGAATTCAAATGCTCCCTTTATAGGCCTTGCAAAATATTGAACTACTTCAAGATGTTTTCAAATGAATTCAACTGATCCTTTTATAGGCCTTTGACCTCATAGAGTTCATTGATCATAGTTAGCCATGTCAACTAGATCAACATCATCACTAGTTTTATCATAGTTTCCCATGTCAACTATGTCCACATATTCACTAATATTTGATTGCATGTATAATATTAAGGTCTTAGGACCAAGTCAATAGTTAACAGTTGGCTCATGAAGAGAGCAATCATGTCACAAAGTAGGGAATTGGTCATGAAGAGAGTGAGCATGTCACAGAGTGGGATTTAAATCCAGACAGGGGAGGATAACAACGTCTTGGGAACTTCTCACAAGTGAAACAATTGATGAATATATAATATATCACTCATAACCAATCAACTCACTAAGAACAAACATTTCACAGTGTGAGATTTTAACCAAGGCAAGGAGGGTGACAACTTTTCCTCACAACCACTCAAGCTACATACCATTGGCAATATTATTTATAATGCTCTATATGTTTGTACTATTTTTATAAAGAAAAGGAAAATAAATAATTTTTTTTAGAAGCTTGGTTTAAATTTAAAGAAAACCAAATATAAAAAAATTGAATATTAAAATAAAAATACAATAAAAATCTCTTTCTTAATGAAGAACCTCTTGAAATAAGACTATTTGAACGCTTGATGAGTTTTATAATTTGCAAATAATGAGAAATATAGAATGCAATATCCATTGCATGGGTAGGTGTAGTTTCTCCTTCATCTCATGCTACTATATCCTCACCAGTACTTAAAGTTTCATATCCCAGTATCGTAGATTTTTCTCCCTCATAGGATGATGTGAATCTCATAGAATTTGTCACAAATACAAGTGTATCCACTTCTTCTTTAGTTTTTACTTTCTCTAAACCAATTCCAAAATATTCATATCCTAATATCATATTTTTTGGGTGCTCCCTCTTATAAAGAACCTTAATTACAACAAGATTTGTTGTGTCCTTGGACCATTCCTCCTCTAATATTTGAGCCTCCCCCAAAGGGAAGGGAACTACTTTCCAAATACTCAGAGATATACTTTTCTTATTTTGCAAAAGGAACCTCCTATGTGGGAGTCATGGTACTAGGTGATGTTTCTCAATGGTGCATTCCACAAAGTGGGCCTGCATATGGTAGGATATTGCCACATGCCTAACATTAAAACATGGTCTACACCAAAGAGTCTGAATACTATGTATGATTTTTTTGTTTTCAACCTTTTAATACCAAAATTTAACCAAAGTTTGAATATTATGTATAATTATGTTGTTTTCAACCTTTTAATTACAAAATTTAATGTTTTTGTTTTTAAAAAATTGTGTATCTTGAGTTACGAATGCCTGCTAACACCCATTGCACAGTGATGGATGATAGTCCGAGTTCTACAAAAGATTATATCAACTAGGTGGAATTTTTACCCGGATTTAACGCATGTCAGAACCAACCAATAGTTACTAACACAGAGCATAACCCATTGAATACCCGTTGGCAAGAGCAAAGGTTCTATGTGAACTCTGCAATCTTTTTTTCTAACAATTGAACATGTGCCAAGGATTAAGATGCATTAATGATATAATTTAGAGTTTTACTTTTTAAATAATGATGCAATAATTCTATTTTTCAATATCTTTGGTTGGTAGGCAGTTCTAATATTACGTCTATGATTTCCTCCTTGAATTCTTTGATTTTGGTTTATTGATTCATTTGAATTTTCTAACATGATTCTTAGCTCACGGTTGTTACTTTACAGTTTATTTCTTAGCAATTCTTCTCATCATATTTCCTTCTTTTTCACAAGCCTAGCGACGTCTTTTTCCCGAAAATATAATTGGAGGTTAAATATTGGTAATAACACTTTTGGATTGAAAGAAAGGAGGAAGTAAATATCAAAATAAAATAAAAGAGAATAAATTAGGATAGTGGGAAATTATAACGTATTAATTTTGTTATTCATCTTTTTACTACTTTGTTTGATTTTCTTTGTCTAGTCTCTTTAAGGGAGGGATTCCATAAATACTCCTACATTGTCATGGTTGTTTGATGTACTTTTAAGTTTTATTGATTTAATTTAATTTTCTAACATTAATATGAATCTTTTAGTTTTTTAAACAAAACAATGCAGCTTAAAAACTACTTGCTACTTGACAATGTTAATGCACAATGTAAAATTAATAGACAAAAGCCTATCATAATAAAAGTGTGTTTTTTTAACCAAATAAGAAAAGAAACATGTAGTCTTTGGTCTAATGTCTGTTACAATATTATGCACAGTCAGATAAAAACTTAAATTTGTTTTTGGTTGGTTTTATTAATCTGATAAATGGATTTAACAGGTCAACTGTCTTCATCTATTGCAGCTCTAATCTGCTTGGTTTCTACTTAGAGTGCATTATATAACGAATCCTGACAATAAAATACATATGGGTGCTCCGAAAGCTTCTTCCAACGATTTCAGGTTCACACTTTAGGTGCTAGGTCTATGTAATTATTAAGAAATGGCACAGCCCCAACGCCAGATTCAATTGTGTATTTATTTGCAATTAGAGATGTAGATGGGTAAGGTGAAGACTGTCGAATATCTACAATTTATTATTATTGGAACTTAAAGAAATTTGAATGCTTTTAGATATAAGTGTCTATATTGCACTTACTGGGAATAGTGCTTGCCGGATTGCTAGAAATATGGGAGGTCTGTTTCGAAATTATGCTTGGAGATTGCTCTATATTTGGTTACCATTTCTTATGCTTATCGGTTCTTCATTGGCTCTTCCAATGTGTACTGATTTAAGTGAGTACAAGCTCTTGCTGGAGTAGAATTAGTTATTTTGTTGTCATCGTGATGATTTTGAAGTCAAATTCCTAAATGTTCAGAAAATGTTCCTTAGTAGGAACAATCTGACATGGGTTTAATTTTTGGGTATCTATAATATCTTTAAGCATTGTCATTTCTTGACCTGATGGTCGGGTTTTTGAGAAGGAGCTCCAATTCCTTCAAAGTCACCGTTGGGTTTCCGTTCGAATAAATCCTACAAGGATAATGGGTGTTGTGACAGAAAAGCTGACAGTGACATCCAGTCCACTTTCCGGTCCATGAATGTGTTTGATACTAAATGTGTTGAAGTCTTGAAAGAGATTTTATGTAGTGTAAGTCTACCATAATCCCTTCTATTTCTTTTCCAAAACTATTCGATGACTGCATCATACAGCTTGGTTTGATATATTGTACATATATTGTGATAGGAAGACAAAATGTGTAACTTTACCTCCCAGTGACGATCAGAATTGTTTTTGAATGAGAGTGTGAAAACCTATAGGTGGGTTTCTCTAATATTCCATATAGGCTAATAAAATGTCTCTGGAATAAAGTTGACAGGAAACTACATTAAGAGTTATGCATGTTTATAGACCATACTAAAGATGATACCAAAGACAATTCTGATGTTGTCAAAAAATATAAATGAAAGATTAAAACAGATTTTTAATAAAGACACTCGAAAATGTTTTATATTTTGTTTGTAATGATTCTGACAAGTAAATATTTGTAAAAAATAATTGTGAATGATTCGCAGTTATAAGTGTACGACTTTTGAACGAATTAATGCAATAGATTTACAAGTTTTGAAATTTGCTTGTTCTAAGGATTTAATTTATACACTAATTTTTATGACAGATCAACAATGACATTACATTAAAATAAATTCAAAGCCATCTAGATACTGATTTGGAGAATATAATGAGCCATTTAAAAGAACTTGTGAAATGCGAAAAGTATATTTATGAAAATTAACAAACAAGGGATAAATGACCCAGTTGCTCGTCTACATAACAATTTCATAAACCACTGCTGCACCACAAACGCCTACGGATCGTATTTCATTAATTTGGCGGTCACATTTGCATTTCAATCAAATATCTAATATATTTCAATCTAGGTATCAAATTTCGATGGGTGTCCACATTCCATTTTCTCTCTAATACGTTAAAGCAAGATACATCGTAAATGGTCATCCATTCTCATATACGTTAAAAGGAGATACATCGTATTGAACAAAAAATCTTCTTGAAAAGTAAAGAAAAGAGACTCTCTCAGTTAAACCATCACCAATAATAATAATTACATTAATTTCTAATGCATTCCCTGGTCATGCAAAATCTCTTTTTAAAAAGATTAGATTAATCTGTTTTGTAATCAATTTGTTCAAATATACAAATATTTTTGTTCATCAGGCGTTTATGAGTTCAAATGGTTCAATTTGATGTATTTTTGTGTGATGTGCATCACTTGTACGGGTATGCACTTTTGTTATTATAATGCTTAATACGTTTTTGGGGAATCCAACATTTCAAATTGGTGGTCTATGCTTTAACAATGCCTCATTATTGTTTTATTGTTGTTTCTTCTTTTTTGTAAGTTGCAGAGGAAAATTTAATAAACATATCCAAAAAATATGGCGAAAATTACATATGTATCAGAAGAGTCTAGCGTTGACTGGCGAGGCCTCAGGTGATGAAGCCACCAATATCCCAGTCGCTCAAAAATACTAAAATGTCTATCATTATACAAAATTAAGACCTCTTGGGAGAGGCATGCCTAGAAAAAAAACTGGGTCTTTTTCCAAAAAAATATGTCATAATGTCTGGGAGTTCTAGATAGCAGACTGTAAAAGTTGTAAAAACAAAAAAACTGAACATTACAAAAATAACCCGGAGTTGGAGCGGCCCATCTAGGGGCGTGCTTATGCAAACGGCGCATTTGGTTCCTCCTCAAGGATGGGACAACCTGCATAGTAATCTTCAAACGTCCCCGGAGAGGGGAGAATAGGGGAAGAGGGTCCAGGAGTACCGTGTCCATCCTGCACTGCATGGTTGGCTAGCGTTGCAGATGACAGAGCCGCGTCCATTCTCACCGTAGCATTCACCTTGGCTGGGCCATCTCCATGAGCCGTAGGTTCGTTGTCCTCTGCTTCTTTTCCCCAGGAGCTGCTAAGGGTTTCCAATTCATGGTTGTTCCCAAGAGAGGAGATGTCCCAAGTCATGTTAGCATCCATTGTGCTCAGGAATTCAGTGTCGTTTGTCAAACTGTTTTTTATGTTCCGAAGGGTGCTAGTGTTAGCCTGCCAGTTAGCCTCCATTTCCTCTACCAAGGCACTCATCATATTTTTAATCATCCAATAGTGGTTGATAGTTCCTCCATTGCTTCCGGAGGCCAGGAGAGTTGCGACCCTGTGAGCTTCCCATCCGTCAATGAGACTGTGGGTTCGAGCCTAAATACTCTCTGCGTAACCATCCATTATCGTCCAATCCGTAGCATGCTTGGGACGCCTGCCAAATCCTGAACCTTTTCTGCTTCTACCACGATGGGGGGTGCCTCTTGTTCTTGTCATGGTGTGAATTTCCAGAGAGCGGCCAAGAACAGGATCGTAGGGACGGCCACAGGGAATAACTAGGAATAAATCAGGGCAACAAAACACTTAGGCATGTTGACGTTTGGCTTTAAGGAGCCAAGCCAACACAAATCCATCCCACAGGGGTAATAAATGTTGGAGGCTGTCATCCTTGGAAAAGATGGCGGAGTTAATGTTGTAGGTGCCTTCCAGCACCTTCGTCCATCGTCACGACGTTGTTGGCATGCAGCTGAGTGCAGGCCAAGTCTTGGAGTGCATCCTCCGTTCTTAAATCCTTGTCGTTGCCGTGGGGAGTGTGCTGGAAGGTGGAGGGCCTCTAGGTCGGGATGGTACCCTCTGTCACATGGAACGAGTTGGTGCTGGTGCCATGTGGAGGGTGGCCCGTGTGAGCGTGGCTAACACCCGGATACAGGGGTTTTATTGTTGTTTCTTATAGTTCATTGTGTTATGGGTTAGTTGTTGATAAACTAACATAAATAATAGTGTCGAGTGTATGCTAACAAGAGTTCAAAAGACTCATTAATTCCACATGACAAAATCTAGATATATCATATATTTTGTCTTTCTTTTTCTAGTTTTCTTATAGTTGTTCTTGTACCTAAAGCATATACTTGTATTCAACCAGCAAAGTAAGGATTGGTAAAAGTCTATTCCTTTTGTTATAAATATTTATCTTCTAGTTTCTTGCTAGTTAAAGGTAAAGTGTTGTTAGTTGAGAGTTGAGTTAGTAAGAGTTATAGCAGTTATATTTCTATACATAGATGTTAATGTCTAGATGCATAAACAACATACAAACAAAATTTCCTTACTCCGATGATAGACATTTGTGTCCATTTTTTTAGCTTGAATGTGTTTGTTGACAAAAAAAAATCCAATGCAGGTGCAATGTCGAGGACATTGCCACCTCGTGGCTCTTGTTTATCATTCGATAGGTTTTATTCACTCTTCAAAAAGTAAGAAAATTCATCATCATCTATTATATTTAGTGGATGCCTATTTGAAACCTAAATTGGATGCTTATCTACAAGTAATATGCCTTTTTCATCAATTCTTTAATGAACTCATTTTAAAACTCAGAATCCAACCCTAAAGAATACAACCAAGTATAAGATAAAACCGATCTAGCTTGAAAAGATCAACCCCTCCATTCTCTTCTCATTGTATCAAGAAGGTCTAAATAGAGTACAAGAAGGTCTGAATAGAGTACAAGGATAGATTCAAGTAGAGATTTTACTATGAATAACATGTTTTCATTAGAGTGTACCATGGGATACTTGTTTATCAACATTCAAAATCCGTAGAACATGCATTTACAAATCTTCTGGAACTCCTCCTCACTCATTTATTTCTAATTTGTAAGCCACAACATCACAAATACACATTGTCTTGGCACGGTATCCAAGTATTTTTCACAAGGTCTATCTTGTTCTAAGATGAAATTTCAATCTCAACATTGATAACAATATAATCCCTAAATTATGTCACAATAGGATCTTGAACCACAATTAAAGAAGGCCAAAATGTCTAAAGCCTTCAACCCTTAGAATGAGTATTCATTCACAAAGTGAATTAAACCCTTGTGTAGAGAAACTATTTGTTGTGTCTATAAAGTATCTACTACCCACACATATTCAAAACCATATATGTAGGTTCAATTTTATGTTAACTCAAAAGATCCATATATCTGGGTTTGACATCCAACTTTAAGCAGCTAGACACATGACATGAAATTTGAAATCAAAATTGCATTGTGGATTCACATATACAATATGAAACAATTTCCATATTATCCAAGCCATCACAATCATATTTGCAAGTAGCAACATTATTTTTGACTTGATCTACATTTCCATTACTAGTAACCAAATATAGTTTTATCATTAACACATAGGGATTACAAGAAATTTCTAGAACATAGATAAAAGACTTATCTTATCAATTAATTGAACCAAGCAAGTGACTGAGTATGAGCACTTTTCCACCCAACCGTAGGTACTCCTCTATGGATGCCACCCCCTAGCTAGGCTATGAGACCACTAGGATGAACAAAAAATGTTTCAAGACTCTAGGGTCACTCATCCTGTCCCAAAACCATCTAATGTCAACCAAGAAATTCATTGCATAACTCTATTCTCAATCTTCAAGACATACCAGCTATGACACTCTCTATTGTCCCATACAACATAAGAAGATACCCACTTCTAATCTCCAAAACACCTCAAGAATAATCCTCTTCTTATATCTTCAATATGGATAACATGAGTCCAAACCACTATCTACTGTTAGATTTAACTCTAGCAGAAATTTTTTTATTCGACATTAATGATCAACAATCTATAAGTCATGGAGGTGACTTTTTACTTAGCATGGTCTCTATATTGCTACACTACAATATCATTTACAATATCCATGTGATTCTACCTTACTTGTATTATGCTTCACAAAATTCTATTGGTTTCTTTCATGGTAACAATAATCTATGATAGTAGTGCTCATGCCTCCACTCAAGATTGCCACTTTCCTATTTGAATTTCCCTTTTACATCAGTAATGAGAGGGATAGAGAGAGTGATATTCAAACTCCTATTGATTGAATTAATGTAGGGAGATGGTTATGTTCTCCAAAAGGGATGGATTCTTTCCACCCCTCACATCCTTCACTTTCATATTTCCATTAAACTAAAAGTAGGCCTTCTAACTAACCATCATCGCCATTAAGAAAGAGAGGGGTTAAGATATGTAAATGAAAATTACGTTGAGGAAATGTTATGAGATATAGGTATCTAGGCTTACAATAATCTCCTTGGGTCCCCTTACATATTCCCCTCTAGTGGACTCGTAGCCACTCAGGTGCTCTTTCTCAACCATCCTTGGACCATTGTTTTAATTATTGAAAATACGTGTTTAGACATTTACTGCTTGAGTCTTAATGTTAATCTTCACATCAAGAATTTATAGAATACATATCTATCTATTACATATGGAGTCATTTATAACTAGATTCCTATTAATATATACATAATTCAGTCAAATACATCCAAAGGGTCAAAATATGGGCATTACAATACTCTCCTAATTGAAAAAAGTTCAGTATGCTACTCAAAATGTTATTAATTAATTAACAATTGATGAATGTTTGGTGTTCATATTTATTTTCTTCTCCTATCCCACACTCTTCTCCACTTTACTCTTCTTTTTCTACATCTATTAACCACATCTTCCCTATTTTTCTCTATACTTTTGAAATGTAGGAAACACACATTCCCACCTTTAACTTTTTCATTTTTTTCTCCAACCTTGTTAACTTATTTGCAACCCATTCCCACATTTTAATGGGGGTCACTACCTCAACTGCTCTCACTGAATGGTGCTTACTTCCTCCCCATTCTCCTTTTTTTACACCATCACCATTGTTTCAATATCCACAACTAATCCATGTTTCTTAAGAATCTACCCATTTTGTTCTTATTGTATTGCAACGACTCCTCTACAACATTCACTCACTACTACAACATCTTTTAACCTCTTCTTGCATATATTTGTTTTTAACACCTAATTCCTCATGACCTCTACCCAATGCTCTTCAACAATGGAGTTGTATCTCCTCTTACAACATCTACCCAATCCAACCATTGGAGGCATGCTTCACTACTCATTTAGATAACTCTATCCAACATCACACTCTTGCTAAATTCATTTACACTTCTCATCTCTCTTTGCAACACCTCTACAGCCAGAGTCATCTATGTACTCACTTTCCATGTCCACTTTTAGGTGCACCTATTCATATTCTTTTCTCTCTAGCATCAATTTTTATTTCTACAATTGCTTCTCCATCATGAACACATAATGTGTTCTTTTCATCTTCAAATTTTCAGTGTTATTTTGGTGCATTATTATTGTGCATATCCACCTCATCATCTTCTTCACTTTGGTAACATCCTTGCTACATCTTTTTTTTTTTCGATCTACTTTTATAGTTCTTCAAGAAAATTGAGGCTTTCTTTGTTGAATATTGTAACTTCTAAGAATATTATATTTGTACTTTATTATTCCAGAGATGTTTCATTCCTCCGTGAAGATCTTATTGTATATCCGGAGATGTTTATTCCTCCGTCGGATTGTGGTAACTTGGTTTATTAGACTTCCCTAGTGGGGGTCGACCCTGTATGTGTTATGTGGGTCAAAGGGTTATCAGACTACCCTAGAGGGGTTGGCCCAGTCAGTTGTAATGGGGTGTTTAACCCAGTAATTAAGTTGGGGCCGACCTAGCTTGTGTAAAAATCAGTCGGGAAACAAGTATAAGTAGAGGAGGATGTTCCTCACTTATCTCACTCATTCATCCACTTGTGATTGGCGCACTTGTGTGAGAGAGGTCTGCATTGAAGGAGGAGGAGCTCTTGTCTAGGGTTTACATCTTTGTATTTGCTAGTCATCTATATTGAGGAAGCTTTGCTGGGTTTTCTACCCCATGAGGGTTTCCCAGGATAAATCTGTGTCTCTTGTGTTTATGCTGTGCTTGTTGTTTCTTCAGTGATCATGTATATGCTATTGTTGTGAAATGGAATGTAATGCTGGTATTTTATGTCTTAGCATATTGAATTTTAACATTCTTCACCTATAAACACACCAAAACTTAACAATTATGGGAGTCAACATTTCCCATTTGCATATATTCCACTATTACATATTAGATAACATCATCTCTTTATAACTCCATTGTTGTAAGACCAACCTTTGTAACACAATTTTTTTCTCATGTAAGGTACATCATACTTAGTGTTATGTCTACATCATCTTCCCCTCTTTCTATGCAAGTTGTCTCACTTGGAATTATGTTGGCATCATCTTCCCGTATTCCTTATGCAGGTTTCTTCACTCGACATTATGTCTACATGATTTTCTCCTCTTTTTTATGTGTGTTTCCTCACTTGAATTCTACCTACATATTCACTTCTCCATAAAATAAAATTATTAGGCATACCTTCAACTATCTCCCTCATCTTGTAGAATCTTGGCTTTGCAATGCATTCTCTTGCATATTTATTCATTTCTAATGACATATTTGTCTTCAATCAACATCTTCTTCACCTTTAGTGGCTCCCTTTCATCACCTTTATGCTCCTCCTAGTGTTGTTGCTAGTTTTGATACCATTTTATGCAACATGAAGTGACACCCCTTGCAAATCAAGGTCACACAATGGAAACATAATATCATACACTCAATAGAGAATAAAGTTCAAAATGCAACAAAGAACACGCAGAGAATTAATGCAATACACAACAAAACTTCCCGCAACTAATTTAATAGAGTTTTATTACAATCCATTGGCCAATGTTATCAGGCCTACTTACAATATAATAGAGATCCAAATGCCACTATTACATCAATTTCCAAGGAATTTTAACTATGGAGTTGTGACTGTTCAGTTCCGAAGTCTTTTCATTTCTTTGGATAATCCAATCATTTATTCAAATAATACATGTTTAATATTTTTCTTCTTCAACTTTCAAATACAACCTAAATGTCAAAGTTTGAATATTTAAAATTAATTTTGAAAACTAAGCACGTAGAAGAAATTATGGGTTTTCCTATTACGCTTTGTATTTTGACTTGGGCACCCACCTTAAACTTAATATTTTTTTATGAAACTTTGAAGGAAGATATAGAATGGTGTTGCCTCCAACATATTATATGCATTTCATACCTAAATCCCAATATTCAATGTGTGCAAGGCAAAACCCCAAATCCTTGTTTTTATAGAATTTTGGAAAAACTAGGCATGTTATTCAAGATATTTGTGCCACATCAAAACTCAGTGACTTTTGTTGAAAATCAGTGAGCACATAGAAAAATGTGTCCTTCATATTGTATCCAAATTTCAGGCCTTAATTCCAAGTAATAAGACCGTGGTGGTGAAAATACTAGGCGTCTATTAGTTCAAAAATAAAATATAGAAATCAATATGCACTAGTTATGAACTATGCATGGATTGGAAAAGTACTTAAAATCAATCAATTTTAATGTAGTTTGGTGAGACTCTAGTGAAAAAATGTCTTCCACAATGTATCCAAGTTTCATATCACAACTCCAAAATATGAAAGCATGTCAATTAAAATACCAACCCTTTATTACTGCATAAATAAAATCTGAAAATCTATATATATTGGTTTTGGACTTAGTACATAGTCGGAAGTCTATATCTACTTTTGAGATTTGATAGGAATATAAAAATAAGATATCATCTACAATATTTCCAGAATTCACTATCATGTGTACAAAAAAAAATTGAAACATTGTTTTAAAAATAAAAAAAATGAGACATTGTTTTATTAAAAAAAATATAAAATACTTGAAACAAAATTTAAAATATTTTATAAATTTACAAAATTAGCAAAGCCACAAAGATATCCATACAACAATCCCAAAAATAAATATAGATATTCATACATCAATCCCAAAAATAAATATGTACTAAATAATAGCATCTTTTCTCTTCTTCCATTCTTCATTTTATATTAGTGTTTTGTGATTTTCTCCATTATTTAACATATATTTACTAAAAATGAACTTTACATTTTATGTCCTCACATGTCCTTTAGCCGACTAGTAAGGCCCACGTTGTAACAATGTTTAACCTAAAAAATTCGAGATCCAATAGATTATAATTTAAAATAGAGACAAGTTTTGATTATATAGTATAATGCAATTTAATTTGGACATTTTTTGTTTTCTATGTTGATTTACCATAAAATTGTAAATATGTAATTTTTTACAAATGGTGAACTACTATTTAAATAAATAAATAAATATATGTAATTTTTTACAAATTATGATTTTTAATGTGGAAAATATATATAGATTGATTGCGTGGTCAAGAAGTTGAATATTTAAATATTGAGATTCTGATACTAAATGCAAAATAGATTTTTTAATTTTCAAAGTTGCTCTATTACTCCAATGGAATGCTCAAAATGTCATATACAACAAATAGATTGATGACTAAAGAATTTCGCCTGTGAGTCATAATAAAAGTGTGGCTATCCCAAAGGAAACTCGAACCACATATTAAACAAAATATTGGCATTCCAAGTTCTATTAGCCAAATGAAGTTTGTAAACAATAGTAACTATAAACCTAGATAAATAAGCCATAACCTGAATATATCTATGATAGTCAAAGAGATAAAACTAAAGAAAGGTAGCTTTAGTCTGCAACATGAATAAGATGTCTATAAGTGGTTGGGACCTCCTTCTCAGTGGTGTTTGGCGGGCTTGCTATTGCAAAATCCAACCCTGTGGTGGCCTTATAGAGAGCATTTAGCTTAGTTTCGAATCTCTGATTCTGGGCAAGAATTCTTTGGTTTTGTTCAATGAACTCTTCCATCATTAGCACTAGTTCATTTCGTTCCTCTCTAGTATCCAATAAAACCTTTCCTGACAACATTTTAATCTTTGATTAGAGTGCCATAGTCTTGAAATGCTTTGTATCTCGGGCTTTGGTGTTCCCTGGATCAGGAATAAAAGGGCCCATGTTTTTCTAGATGTCTACATCCTGGGTACAATCTTGTTCAACTTTCAACTACTCCTCAATGTTGTCAAGATCCCTTTGAATACGAGTTGGAGTAAGTATGAAATAAGTGGTTTTTAGATCTTCAATTTCCTTCTAAATTCTTGGTTCAGACACTGGACTCTTTCCTTTATGTGGGTCTCTTCCTCGAGGATTTATTGCTATGTTTAGAACATGGGAACCAAATTGGATGGAGGGGGGTTTTGTTTGAGGTGCAAAGGAGTGAGAGACCAGACATGGTACTAAAGGTGGGATCATATGATAGCAGAGCGAGTCCCTTAATAATATGGAGGCTAAGGATAAACCCCTTAATAGACCCAAGGCCAAAGTCGAACGCCTTAATAGACCCAAGGCCAAATCCGAACCTCTTAATAGTATATAGGACAAAGTTAAAGCCCTTAATAGTGTAAGGGATGAAACTGAATCCCTTGATAGAGTCAAGCTCAAACCCCTTAACAGTATCGAGGTTGAAGTTGAATGTCTTGTAGAACATAGAGGTGGAGCTATGGTGGAGTTTAAACTAAAGACCAAATAGATAATAAACCTACTATGATGATAACGATGACTCAATATCACTTGAACTAGAGTGAAGGATGAAGCATAAACCAAGGAACATAAACCAACATGCTTATAACTTGAAGTTGTTGCCATGGAGATGAACTAAATGCTTGATGTTTCAAGATGCATTAGCCTTGAGTTTATGTGCCTATCGACACCATGATTTCTTACACATTATGTTTTAATGATGCGAATCCTAACCTAGATTTCATCTACAAACTGACCAGGGACTAATTTCATTGCACGGGGGGGAGAACCTCACCTATATTGGCCTAATCTTGCATGTGGGTGGTTAATGCTCATCCTGAGGGTCGACATTTGGCTTTCGAGATGTCCCCTTAGCACGATCCTTAATACCCTCCACTCATACCTTGCAAATAGACACCTGATATGGGTTATCAAAATATCTTTTAAATACTTTTATTTATAAGATTCTTTAAAATTAAACAACTTACTAATTTCTAGGACTTAAATTATATCACGTTAATTTAATTATTTAGGAGGAATTTGGTTAAACTAAGTATATTTTTCATTTATATTTATTTTTGAGTTAAACATCATTTTCTTTAATACATGTGGATGGTTAAATTGTAAACTCTACTTTAATAGCATTTGTTTTTTCAAAAAACCGTACTTTTGTTATTTCTGAGAAATCAAAAGATACATATCATGAACCGAGGTAGAAACCGGTTCCCTTACAAACTGATCAAAAGCATATATGATCATTACTGGACTACATAAGCATAAAAACATACATTCTTAAATTGAGGCCACACTTCAAAGTGCCAAAATAACCAAAACTATCCATCAGAAAAGAAAGAAAACCAGGAACCTGAGAGAGATAGTTGATTATCAGCCCATTCTTCACATAATAATAAACTAGGATCTCCATCAAGTGCTTCTTTTGAAATCCATCAGCTTGATCGTTGTTTTCCCTATAAATATGCTCAATAGAAAGATTTGCAAATATTTCCATCAGGTTCTTTACTCTTTTGCCCCAGTGAAAAAATTGACATTTATAAGACGAGCACGATCATTGGCCCAATTTACAATGATCAACGAATCACCAAATATTATGATAGAGCTCAAACCAAAGAGACATGCTACTTTTAAGATACCCCAAAGACTGATAAGTTCAGCTCTATTATTGGTCCCCAATCCACAATTAAGTCTGAACTTTAGAGTGAGCTCCTTACCACATTTTACGAGAAATCCAGCACCATAGAGGTTGTTTGTCGACGCTCCATCAAAGTAAACGCATACCTGATCTAAAACATCTAAATTATAAAACAGTCTGCGTGGAGTTTTTTCTCTCAGATGTTCCTTTGAATACAGATGATGCAGATTCCAAAACATAAGCAAGCACTGATTAACTGAGGGTTTTATATTTTGGAAAATAAAAGAGTTTCGTGCTTTCCACACAATCCATGCAACTAACCTTGGCATCAAATTAAGGGCTGAATGATTCTTTACCCATAATTAATAAGCAGATTTGAAATCCAAACCGAACTAATCGTCTGCAATATTAAGTTCTTTGCATATCAATTTCCATAAATTTGAAGAAAAACTGCAATGAAAGAAAAGGTGGCTTACATTTTCCTCACCCCTTCCACACAGGTAGCAGCAATTTGGGCCAATAAAACCATGACATCTCAAGTTCTCCCAAGTTAATATTATGTTGTTTAAAACTAACCAAATAAAACATTGAATTTTAAGTGGGATTTTCCATCTCCACAAGCAAGTTATCCACCATTTATGAGGTGCTTCTACTTGACATTCCACCATAACTTGATAGGCGGTTTTTGCAGTGACCTGACCATCCATTTTATTTTGTGACCAAGACAAAACATCTGGAGCCCTTGAAAGTCTAATGCCAGCTGGATTTAGATTCTTTGTATATTGCAGCCATTCGTCCTTCCATCTTCCTGCTAGACCCAGATCTGAAGGTGTCAACCAATATGAAGGATCAAGGACTAAATAACTCACGCATTTGAATTGGTTGAGTGTAAAAATTCCATAGCTCCCAAAGCAATTTCTCAAGTCCTGAGATAATATTCCATCAGAATATACACCTAGAATAGGCTCCACACCCACCATAACATTACTTCCCCTTCCCACCTGCCAGGCCAGAGAAGAACCAATCCACGGATAGATTTTATTAAATCCTTTCCATACAACTAATGCATTACTAATTATGGTTGGTCGCTGCCTCACCCAGTTTATCAAATCTATTTTGATATATTTGTTATGTAAAACAATAGACCATAGATTATTCCCCACCAATCCTCACGAGAGACTTTTTAGTGAGAGGGCCGAATTGAACCAGAATGGATTTTTAATGTTCCATCCTCTAATCTTCTTTAGTAAAGCTAAATTCTCCCATTTTGTAAGATGAAACTTTCCCCCCTCAGAGCTGCCAGACCATAAAAAATAAAATATGAGACTCCTTAATTTATGGAGGATAGAACGAGGAATCTGTGCAAGTAAAGCCCAATACACCGGTAAACTACTCAATAACTCCTTGAGGAGGATAAGATGCCCCCCAAGCTCAAAAATTTCATACACCAAACATTTATCCTTTTTTCAAATCTCCCTATCATCCATCTCCAGTCACGAACTCCATACTTATTTGGTTTTATAAAAAACCCCAAATAATTTATACCTTCTTCCAAAGGAGAGCAGTTGTAAGGCATGAAATTTAGAACTTCAAACAATGTTGGATTGACCTCCATCGAACTGATGAACCCCGATTTTCTTTGACTAACTTGCATTTCAGAAGCCATACATAAACTATTCAGAATATGCAAATAAACCCTCCATTCCTCTACTGAGTCAGAGCCAAATCTGATAACATCATCCACAAAGAGTAAGTGGGTAATGGATAAATCCTTTGAAAATTTTATGCCTTCAATATTCTTTTTAGATCTCGCATCCCCAATCAGAAGGCTGAGACCCTCAATAACCAATAAGAATAACAACGACGATAATGGACAGCCATGTCTGAGCCCTCTGAAAATTTTGAAAAACGGAGTCGGGTTACAATTTATGAGAACTGAAAAATTTGCAGTCGTCACACAAACCATTATCCATTTGATCACATTCCAAGGCATTCCAATCTGAATTAGGATCAATTTCAAGAAGTCCCAATTTACTTGGTCATATGCTTTTACCAGATCAATTTTCAGGATTAAGGACTTTAGCTTCTTTGACTTGACCGTATGTGGAGCTTCTTGAGTAATGCCCACCGTATCAAGAATCTTTCTATCCTCTAGGAAACCAAACTGTTCCCTAGTAACTATAAACCTAGATAAATAAGCCATAACCTGAATATATCTATGATAGTCAAAGAGATAAAACTAAAGAAAGGTAGCTTTAGTCTGCAACATGAATACTATGTCTATAAGTGGTTGGGACCTCCTTCTCAGCGGTGTTTGGTGGGCTTGCTATTGCAAAATCCAACCCTGTGGTGGCCTTATAGAGAGCATTTAGCTTAGTTTTGAATCTCTGATTCTGGGCAAGAATTCTCTAGTTTTGTTCAATGAACTCTTCCATCATTAGCACTAGTTCATTTCGTTCCTCTCTAATATCCAATAAAACCTTTCCTAACAACATTTTAATCTTTGAGTAGAGTGCCATAGTCTTGAAATGCTTTGTATCTCGGGCTTTGGTGTTCCCTGGATCAGGAATAAAAGGGCCCATGTTTTTCTAGATCTTTGCATCCTGGGCACAATCTTGTTCAACTTTCAACTACTCCTCAATGTTGTCAAGATCCCTTTGAATACGAGTTGGAGTAAGTATGAAATAAGTGGTCTTTAGATCTTCAATTTCCTTCTAAATTCTTGGTTTAGACACTGGATTCTTTCCTTTACGCGAGTCTCTTCCTCGAGGATTTATTGCTATGTTTAGAACATGGGAACCAAATTGGATGGAGGAGGGTTTTGTTTGAGGTGCAAAGGAGTGAGAGACCAAACATGGTACTAAAGGTGGGATCATATGATAGCAGAGCGGGTCCCTTAATAATATGGAGGCTAAGGCTAAACCCCTTAATAGACCCAAGGCCAAAGTCAAACGCCTTAATAGACCCAAGGCCAAATCCAAACCTCTTAATAGTATATAGGACAAAGTTGAAGCCCTTAATAGTGTAAGGGATGAAAATGAATCCCTTGATAGAGTCAAGCTCAAACCCCTTAACAATATCGAGGTTGAAGTTGAATGTCTTATAGAACAGAGAGGTGGAGCTATGGTGGAGTTTAAACTAAAGACCAAATAGATAATAAACCTACTATGATGATAACCATGACTCAATATCACTTGAACTAGAGTGAAGGATGAAGCATAAACCAAGGAACATAAACCAACATGCTTATAACTTGAAGTTGCTGCCATGGAGATGAACTAAATGCTTGATGTTTCCAGATGCATTAGCCTTGAGTTTATGTGCCTATCGACACCATGATTTCTTACACATTATGTTTTAATGATGCGAATCCTAACCTAGATTTCATCTACAAACTGACCAGGGACTAATTTCATTGTACGGGGGGAAGAACCTCACCTATATTGGCCTAATCTTGCATTTGGGTGGTTAATGCTCATCCTGAGGGTCGACATTTGGATTTTGAGATGTCCCCTTGGCACGATCCTTAATACCCTCCACTCATACCTTTCAAATAGACACCTGATATGGGGTATCAAAATATCTTTTAAATACTTTTATATATAAGATTCTTTAAAATTAAACAACTTACTAATTTCTAGGACTTAAATTATGTCACGTTAATTTAATTATTTAGGAGGAATTTGGTTAAACTAAGTATATTTTTCATTTATATTTATTTTTGAGTTAAACATCATTTTCTTTAATACATGTGGATGATTAAATTGTAAATTCTACTTTAATAGCATTTGTTTTTTCAAAAAACCGTACTTTTGTTATTTCTGAGAAATCAAAAGGTACATATCATGAACCGAGGTAGAAACCAGTTCCCTTACAAACTGATCAAAAGCATATATGATCATTACTGGACTACATAAGCAGAAAAACATACATTCTTAAATTCTTTAAAACCTTCCTCCACTAAGTTGAAAGTAACTGTTCATGCCACACTTCAAAGTGCCAAAATAACCAAAACTATCCATCAGAAAAGAAAGAAAACCAGGAACCTGAGAGAGATAGTTGATTATCAGCCCATTCTTCACATAATAATAAACTAGGATCTCCATCAAGTGCTTCTTTTGAAATCCCATCAGCCTGATCGTTGTTTTCCCTGTAAATATGCTCAATAGAAAGATTTGCAAATATTTCCATCAGGTTCTTTACTCTTTTGCCCCAGTGAAAAAATTGACATTTATAAGACGAGCACGATCATTGGCCCAATTTACAATGATCAACGAATCACCAAATATTCTGATAGAGCTCAAACCAAAGAGCCATGCTACTTTTTTAAGATACCCCAAAGACTGATAAGTTCAGCTCTGTTATTGGTCCCCAATCCACAATTAAGTCTGAACTTTAGAGTGAGCTCCTTACCACATTTTAAGAGAAATCCAGCACCACAGAGGTTGTTTGTCGACGCTCCATCAAAGTAACCGCATACCTGATATGAAACATCTAAATTATAAAACAGTCTGCGTGGAGTTTTTTCTCTCAGATGTTCCTTTGAATACAGATGATGCAGATTCCAAAACATAAGCAAGCACTAATTAACTGAGGGTTTTATATTTTGGAAAATAAAAGAGTTTCGTGCTTTCCACACAATCCAGGCCACTAACCCTGGCATCGAATTAAGGGCTGAATGATTCTTTACCCATAATTAATAAGCAGATTTGAAATCCAAACGCAGCCAATCGTTTGCAATATTAAGTTCTTTGCAAATCAATTTCCATAAATTTGAAGAAAAACCGCAATGAAAGAAAAGGTGGCTTACATTTTCCTCACCCCTTCCACACAGGTAGCAGCAATTTGGGCCAATAAAACCATGACATCTCAAGTTCTCCCAAGTTAATATTATGTTGTTTAAAACTAACCAAATAAAACATTGAATTTTAAGTGGGATATTCCATCTCCACAAGCAAGTTATCCACCATTTATGAGGCGCTTCTACTTGACATTCCACCATAACTTGATAAGCGGTTTTTGCAGTGACCTGACCATCCATTTTATTTTTTGACCAAGACAAAACATCTGGAGCCCTTGAAAGTCTAATGCCAACTAGATTTAGATTCTTTGTATATTGTAGCCATTCGTCCTTCCATCTTCCTGCTAGACCCAGATCTGAAGGTGTCAACCAATATGAAGGATCAAGGACTAAATAACTCACGCGTTTGAATTGGTTGAGTGTAAAAATTCCATAGCTCCCAAAGAAATTTCGCAAGTCTTGAGATAATATTCCATCAGAATTTACATCTAGAATAGGCTCCACACCCACCATAACATTACTTCCCCTTCCCACCTGCCAGGCTAGAGAAGAACCAATCCACGGATAGATTTTATTAAATCCTTTCCATATAACTAATGCATTACTAATTGTGGTTGGTCGCTGCCTCACCCAGTTTATCAAATCTATTTTGATATATTTGTTATGTAAAACAATAGACCATAGATTATTCCCCACCAATCCTCACGAGAGACTTTTTAGTGAGAGGGCCGAATTGAACCAGAATGGATTTTTAATGTTCCATCCTCCAATCTTCTTTAGTAAAGCTAAATTCTCCCATTTTGTAAGATGAAACTTTCCCCCCTCATAGCTGCCAGACCATAAAAAAATAAAATATGAGACTCCTTAATTTGTGGAGGATAGAGCGAGGAATCTGTGCAAGTAAAGCCCAATACACCGGTAAACTACTCAATAACTCCTTAAGGAGGATAAGATGCCCCCAAAGCTCAAAAATTTCATACACCAAACATTTATCCTTTTTTCAAATCTCCCTATCATCCATCTCCAGTCACGAACTCCATACTTATTTGGTTTTATAAAAAAACCCGAATAATTTATACCTTCTTCCAAAGGAGAGCATTTGTAAGGCATGAAATTTAGAACTTCAAACAATGTTGGATTGACCTCCATCGAACTGATGAACCCCGATTTTCTTTGACTAACTTGCATTCCAGAAGCCATACATAAACTATTCAGAATATGCAAATAAACCCTCCATTCCTCTACTGAGTCAGAGCCAAACATGATAACTTCATCCACAAAGAGTAAGTGGGTAATGGATAAATCCTTTGAAAATTTTATGCCTTCACTATTCTTTTTAGATCTCGCATCCCCAATCAGAAGGTTGAGAGCCTCAATAACCAATAAGAATAACAACGACGATAATGGACAGCCATGTGTGAGCCCTCTGAAACTTTTGAAAAACGGAGTCGGGTTACAATTTATGAGAACTGAAAAATTTGCAGTCGTCACACAAACCATTATCCATTTGATCACATTCCAAGGCATTCCAATCTGAATTAGGATCAATTTCAAGAAGTCCCAATTTACTTGGTCATATGCTTTTACCAGATCAATTTTCAGGATTAAGGACTTTAGCTTCTTTGACTTGACCGTATGTAGAGCTTCTTGAGTAATGCCCACCGTATCAAGAATCTTTCTATCCTCTAGGAAACCAAACTGTTCCCTAGACATCTCTTTGGATAAATAGGGCTTGATCCTGTTTGCAATGATCTCCGATCCACTAGTTTATAGATCAGATTGCACAAAGCAATAGGTCTAAAATCTTCAAAGGAGTCTGGCTTGTTCGTTTTGGGGATGAGGGTCAAAAAATTCAAATTCAGCCCTCCATATATCCACCCTTCAATTCTAGTGAATTTGACCATGTTCATTAAATCTACATTCATAATATCCCAAAATGCAATAAAGAGTTCAACCGACCAACCATCTGGTCCATGACTCTTTTCCTTCTTAAAATATTTTAAAACCTTCTCAACTTCTTCTAACCGCCATCCCTTCATCAACCGCAATTATCCCTTCATAATATCCCAAAATGCAATAAAGAGTTCAACCAACCAACCATCTGGTCCAGGACTCTTTTCCTTCTTAAAAGATTTTAAAACCTTCTCAACTTCTTCTAACCGCCATCCCTTCATCTAGTTTTCCAACCGCCATCCTTTCATCAACATTAAAGAAGGAGGGATAATTTCTTAAAACCTACATCTGAGCCTCAATTGGATCAGCATAATGATTATTAAAATGACAAAAAACAAGCTCTTCAATTAACTTTTGGTCACTGACCTCCTTGCCTTGTAAATCATTGATAGACCAGATAGAGTTCACATTCCTCCTGTGCAAGGCAAAATTATGGAAAAACCTCGTGTTATTGTCACCAAGCTCAACCCACAAGGCACAACTTTTAAGTCTCCATGTACTTTCTTCTATTTTTATTATTTCATCCAAGTTAGTCTAAGGCTCCTTAATTCAATACAATCTTCCTCAGAAAATAAACCATCCACATGTAGCTTGTGGAGACTTTTTAATTTTAAACTTAATAACATTTTATATTCATAATTTTTTTAATTTAATCATAATATTATTAATTTATATAAATAAAATTTGAAAAACATTACAAATACAAATATTAGATCGTGATTTTTTTACACAGAAAAAATAAATGTCAAATTTTGGGTGACATAATGTATAAGTGAACTTCATATACATCACATATCATGCCATCTAAATTAAATCAACCACCATTAATAAATGACAATTATATGTATCCACCATTAATAAAAGTATATGGACATTTTGATAACTAGTTAATCTCAAATTTTTAAGTTATACATTATGTTTTTTTTATATGTAGCCACCATTAATAAAAGTATATGGACATTTTGATAACTAGTTAATCTCAAATTTTTAAGTTATACATTATGTTTTTGTTTTTCACGTGTATGAATATTTTATATATTATTAATTAATAATTTTTATATTATTAATTAGGTGTAACTTGAATGATTGTAAAGAACTATTATTTATTTTATATAGATTTAAATTTTATTTTGTAATATATTTATTGTTGAGTAACTAATTGTTGATGAATTATATATGATATTTTCATAAACTATTGACATATTTTGTTTGTGTTAAATATCATTCTCAAAATAAAATATTAAAAAAAAATATTTTTACATTAAAAATACAATTTATATATAATAATTAAATCTTTATAAAAAAAATAGAATAAACTATATATCAATAATTAAATCTTTATAAAAAAAAAATAATATGTTGATGTATAGGTAGTTTTGCTAAGGCATAATCAAACGATCCTCAAAAATTTAAACAAAAAAGGGTTAAGGAGAATTTTTCCAAAACCTTAAAAGATACTCTATATATTAATAATTAAATAGTTTTAAAAAATAAAAATATATAGAAGTTAGACCATCCTTAGTGCATACAAGTGGTACATAGTAAAACTAAGGCATACGCGCCCATGTTCACCTTGAAGTCAGAGTATACCAAGTATTCGACGACAATAAACAATGTATATCTTTTTAACTAAACAGATTAGTATACTAATAACATCATGATGACCGACCAAACTATTTAAAGTATTATATTTATAGAGGGTTTATAGTGAAGTACTCAGCGTTCCATCTAATGTGCATTATGGTGTTTTCAATTTAATTAAAAGGTTTTTAAATTTAAAATATATTAGTAATTTTAATATTTTGTAATTTTTTTATGTAGATAGGTGTATTTATTTCAACATTCCGTGGGGTTTCATAATTTTTAATTTTTTTTCTAAATAGTTAAAAATGTTGGAATATTCTTCGTAGTATTTAAAAATAATGAATTAACTTTAGGGTATATTTGAAGAATTTCTAATGATTATTAAAATTATTTAAGAGTTATTTTAATAGTTTTAATTATCGTACGACTAATCCAAACCCTGACAGAGAATGATATAGAACAGGTGAGACAGGACCGCACCCTGGTATTGAGGAAGACTAGACCTACGAAGGACAATTCACTCAAGGCCGAGAGAGAAGTGCTGAGAAACATAAGGAGCAATGGAGATATCGTTGTGCTCAAAGTGGACAAAGGTGGGACCATAGTTCTTTTGAATAGCGAGGACTATGTAGTAAAGATGTTGGAGCATCTCAACCATAGTGGGAGCTACAAAAAGTTATGAAACAACCCGATCTCAAGGGTTATTAGGGAAATAAAATGAGTGATCAAAGAATCCACTCTTGAAGATAGAACAAAGAGAGCTCTTATTCCAGTAAATGAGAAATCACCCCCAGAATTTATGGATTACCCAAGATCCATAAGGAGGGTGTCCCCTTGAGACCGATCGTGAACACTACAGGATCCCCAACTTACGAACTTGCAAAGTTTGTAGCAAAGCATCTCATCCCTCTTGTAGGTCACACAAAATCATTTATAAAATATTCAAGTGAGTTTGTCAAGCTAATAAGAAATGAGAAGGTAGGACCGAAAGACACCATAATAAGTTTTGATGTACTTTCATTATACACTAAGATACCTTTAGATGAAGCAATAGAAGTCATTAAGGAGGTTGTCGACCCTGAAACAATAAAACTAGAAGAAGTTTGTCTACGTTTCACTTTCTTCAGCTTCCAGAATGAATTTTATGAACAAATTAGCAGGGGTAGCCATGGGTTCACCCTTATCCCCAATCATCGCAAACCTCTTCATGGAGAATTTCGAAAAGAATACTCTTGAATATTACCCCCTCAGACCTAGGAGATGGAAAAGGTTTGTTGATGATACTAATGTAATATGGCCACATGGCAAAGAGGAGCTCAACAAATTCTTCAATCACCCGAATAGCCAATCTAAGGACATCCAAATCATTATGGAAATGGAAGCATTCCATTTCTAAATGTTCTAATCAAAAGGAAGGATGATGGCACTCTTGGACATCAAGTTTTTAGGAATAAAACCCACACATACATCTTTCTACATGGGGACTCCCATCACCATCTTGCTTAGAAAATTGGAGTCATCAACACGCTTGCCATGAGAGCTGTTAGGATCTGTGACAAAGAACATCCTAAACATGAGCAAAACCATCTTATGAAAGTTTTTGGGAACATTGGCTATAATAAAGGTGACACCATGAAGACCATAAGGAAGGCACAAAGAGCTAATGATGAACCTCATACATGTAGCAAAGAAACCAATTATAAGAAAGCATATCTTCCTTACTTACAAGGTGTCACAGACAGGATTGCCAGGGTCTTGAGGAAGAAGGATCTTCTAACCTTGTTCAAGCTCCTTGAGACTATAAGTCATAAGATGAGGTCTGTTAAAGACAAAACTGATGAACAACAACACAAATACATCTATAAGGCTACTTGCTCATGTGGCTACAATTGCATAGGGGAAACATGATGCTCCTTCAAAGTTAGGATTAGAGAACATGTCACAGATATCCAAAACCATCGTACTCCCACCTCAGCTTTAGCAGAACACTCTGAAAAGACCAAGCACTATATACCTTTAGAAAACACCTCCATCCTTGCTAACGAGAACCACTATTACAAATGTTGTTTTAGGGAAGCCATAGAAATCATTAAGCACCCAAAAAACCTAAGGGATGGTGGATTTGAGGTAAGCGAGAACTAGGTTCTATTGATTAACCAAATTAACCAACGTAAACCCTAAATTTATTCCAATAATTAAATAAAATAATTTAATTATAAACCTAAATTTACCTTAGATCAATTTTAAGGTTTTATTTATATTATTATAAAAATGTTACAAATAGATTTTATAAATATATCAAAAGGTCATATAAATATAAAAAATAATTAATTAATTCCAAAATTTAGAAGTAAAATTTTATATATCATATATAGATAATTAATTGAGAGTATAAATTAGGATTAAAAATTATAACAAATTATCATTAATTTTCAACCTAACTAATTTAAAATGAAATAAAAATAAAATAAAATAAAAAAGAAATGAATAATAAAAATAACAAAAGAAAATGAACTAAATAAAATTAAAATGAAATATAATACAAAGTATTAACTAAGCCTACAGTATTATTGAAATATCCATTGAACTAATAACCTATAAACCCATACCTATTAATTAAACCATTGAGGCAGCCTTCCAATCTTGACTTCTCGTCTTGATGATGGTTCCTTATTAGGAATCAAAACATCAACAAAGAAATATGTCTACTGTTAATCCAACAACGCAACCAACCACAGGAATTTGAAAAATGTAATCCAATCATTTTTGGGTTTTAATTAAGATTCATGAGATCTAGATAAAAAATATTTTACCAATAGTTTTTTGAATTGTACATAATATATTCCTTTTTTTAACAGTTTTTTGAATATGATTTTTGCAGGTAATCGATTTCAACATGCAAAAGATCCTAGATTTTTCAAAATGCATTGCAGAGGTTTGATGGAAGCTCATACGCCTAAATTAACATAGACCTTGTGAAGTGTAGGTAGAATTGATGTTCAATGTGTATTGATTTCCGATGCAATATCCATAGGTATTACATTATTGTGGGAATATTTAGTAATTATTAGTCCCGCCCGGAGGCAGTGCAAAGACTATAGAAATCGTTTTGAATAAATTCTATTATCTTGACACGGTCCCTATAGCATTATAACCTAAGCTGTTTAGCATATATTCTATTATGTTTAATGAAGGAATTCAAATCCTTATTTGAGCTCAAATCAAAGTCGGGCCATTTTTTATTGTAATTATAACGAGCGCGTCCTTCCACTTATTTTTATTGAGAACGTACAACTAAGGACTGTAGAGGTGGGATAAATGGAGGGGAAGCACATTAGGGCTACGGTAGAGGTGAGCAGAAGCGGGGGTCATGGCGTTAGGGTTAGGGATGTCGGGCGATGGAGGCATTAGATTTGGAACATTTTGGGCGTGGAAACTGGTCATGGCCGCCATGGGTTGTCAATATTACCGGTAAATTATTTTTCTGATATTTCTCAACTTTATAGTTTTTTACACGGCTGTTGGAGTTTTGGTTCTTGATGTGAACTGGCGTCTTCGTCTTCCCATGATTATTCACTTACTCGGTTATCATGGACTGGGGTAGCGATCAGGGCTGGAATTTGACGGGCAAAATGCCCGTCATGGACCATTTTGCCCGTCAAATACTGCCTACATTTTTAACTAACCGTCATAAAAAACAAAGAAACCTGTAAAACGTGCGTATATATTGTCGAAACCGTCATTTTTGACGGGTGGGATTTTTCCCAAATTCCTACCCTGGTAGCGATAACACCTATCTGACAGAATTATATTGACCCGGTTTAAACGGTGCTTTGGTCTTTGGGTTCTACATTTACCGGCCCGAAAATAGTTCTATCGGCTTTTGTTATCAGTTGACAGTGATGATGTTTTCCGGGTAACTGGGTTTTACATTTCGGGTGGCTCATCATATCTGTCTTTTTCCATATACTGACAGCTCTCATGTGGTGTTTGGTGACTCGAGTTGTGGGTTAACTAGGGTTTGATTCCTAGTGGATTCGACCGGTCTTTTTGGCGGGGGAATGATAACATTCATCTGACGGGTTATTGATCTGGTAACCGGTGTAATTTTATCTAGGTTCAACATACTCTTCCTGGTTCTTGTTTTTTTGTATTTACCATTTGTTGACTGTGCTGCTGTTTTCCCCGGTTATCTGGGTAATACATTTCCGAAGCTCGACATATTTGGTTTTTATTTTGGGGCCGTTGCTCCTGTGGTGTGGTCGACATGGGGCTTGTGGTAACTCGGTTCTGGCAACACGACTGCTTGTGTGTCACGGTCATGGCTGCTACCACATCACTGATGGGGGATAAGGTGGGGAATGCACAACTCCTGGCGGACAATCCAATGACTGCCTCAGATTATAAATTGAGGAAGCCGGTTTATTTCAACTGGACTCTTACTCCACGGAAAGAGACTACTTGCCTTGGGTAGCCATCAAAAAGCGCCCCGTGCCAAGCAGGGGGCTAAAAAAGGGCACCTTCCTTTGTATGGGGCTCCATAGACCATGTCTGGCTCTAACCCATTAGTCGAGAGTGTTAGGGCCTCACCGAGTCGTGCGTAGGGGAAAAAGCCTCTGTATGCATCACGGGTTGCTCAGCGTTTGGGTGAGAAGTTTTGGTGCCGCCCTGGAGAGGTCTGGCTCACTATGGGACGGGATCTTGGATTAGAAGAGCTTGTGGACTTCAATTGTATTGTCTTAGTAAGTTTTCATACTATGCAATGAATCGCAAAGACATTGTTGGATGGATCACGGAAAAATGGAAACCCATTGTGGGTTACGCGCCCCAGGCTTTTGCTATGGCGCGTGGGTGGTATGGGTTCAAATTTGAGCAGGAGGCTCATTGCACATCTATCTTAAACAAGCTATGGCTATACGGTGCAGGCAGCCTTATGTTACAAAAATGGCACATTGATTTTGACCCTGATACGGCTACCGTGAGACTCCACGATTTGTGGGTTCTCATACCTGGACTTCCCCTTGCTCTATGGAATAGGGGGGCTTTCGAAGCCATTGGCAATAGTTTGGGTCGGTTTCTACATGTGGAAGATGAGCACTTGTTTGGATTCGATCGCCGCATGGGGCGGCTTTTGGTTGAGGTAGATATCTCTTTGGGCCTTATTGATGTCCTCCACATCAACTGGCGTGGTCGCAGGCTGGACTTGGTTATTGATTACTGGGGTATCCCCTTCCACTGTTCAAACTGCAAACAGGTGGGTCATATTTGGCGGCAATGCAAGGAGAGATTTTCATCTGGATGACCGGTGGGGACAGATCCTTTTTGGTCCTCGGACGACGGTAGCGACAAAGAACTAGATACAACTGGCGGTCTGGATGGATTCTCTAACAGGGGACGTCTCCAGCCACGGGCCTATTGGGTAATTTGAAATCAAATGACCCTACTCTTTATCATTCTTTGAATGAGTTGGACATTAAATTCATTAATGCTCTGGAGCTAAATAATGGTAACAATGGGAACTATCTTAGCCGGGTATATCCAATGCTGCCCATCTCTTCTGGGTTTGAAAAAGAACCCCTTGACCTGTCTAACCATTCATCTCCCCCTTCAGATGACCCACTACCTGTATCGATCCCCTCCCCTGTTTCTGTGGACACCTTAGTCACTCCCACTTCACCGGTTGCGTCGGCATCTAGGACCAGCCCTACCATTATTTTATCCTCGGATCATGATGCGCCGGTGATCGATACCGGGCATAATAGGGGTGGGGCGAGCTCATCTGAACCTCTGCCCGTGGTTACTCCCCTTAGCACACGGAAGAACTGTGACACAACTACTCGGGAACCGGTACTACTCATTCCATCATATTCTGAAATGGTTAAAAAAACTACCCTCCCCATTTTCTTCAAGAACCGTGTGTTTGTCGAGGGTGACCCCGGTTTTCCATTGGTTGACAATGCCACTGGCCTTGCGGCATCGGCCCAAGTTAAGGGAGATACAAAAAATCATGTTTCTGTCACTATGGGAGATCTTTGCATTGAGAAGGGGGCGCGGCTGGGGGGTTTGGCTCCGGAATTTTCTCCCTTGAAGACGAGAAGTGCTAGGAAAAACCAGAAGGTCGTTTCATAGGGGGGAAATGATCAATTAAATATTATTGTTACCCCGTCTCACCTGATACCCAGGCTCTTAGACGAATCAAAGCCCTTGCCAGGGCTCAATAATGATCTTTCTCTCTTTGAACATCAGGGGGGTGGGGGGCTTGCCTAAACAATTGGCCCTGAAAATATTATTTCATGTTGTCAATCCTCATTTGGTCTTTTTACAAGAAACTATGGTGTGTGGGGAGAAGGCGCGCATATTCTTCAATAAAATTAAGTCGGGCTGGGGCATGTGCTCGGTTGATGTTGTGGGTCTTTCTAGAGGACTCTTGGCGGCCTGGAACCCTGGGGTTCTTAGGCTAAAACCATATATTATTACTCTGGGTATTCTTCTATCTGGTAATATCAGAGGATTAGAGAAAGAAATGAATATTATAAACTGCTATGGTCCTTATTGTAACAGGGAAGATTTCTGGAACCAGGCATGTGTGGGGCACTTATTGGAACTGGAAAATTTGATCCTTGCAGGTGACTTGAATTTCTTTTGGGGGCCTGAGGAAATATGGGGTCGGGCGACCAGAAGTGACCCGCTTGGGTCATACTTCAGGAATCTCATCGACACATACTCACTGATTGATGTGGAGCCGCGGCCATTAGCTCCTACTTGGACAAATGGCAAAAGAGATGATAATTTGATCTCCAAATGTATTGACCGATTTTTTATTTCTGTGCCCCTTTTAAACTCTTTCCAGACTTATAGAACTTGGATTCAACATTCCCATATCAGTGATCATCTTCCCATTATTCTACAATTTGAATCAGAAGTTACTCATCGTGTGTACCCCTTTAAATTCAACTCTATATGGCTTAAAGATCAGGAATATGATGTGGGGGTGCGTACACTGTGGGAGAACACTGATGTATCTGGGGAAAGGTCGGCTATGGATAAGCTGGCTGTGAAATTAAAATCCTTAAAAGATTATACTATCTTGTGGGAACGATCCAAAAAAGCTGAACTGAATGCCGAACTCATCGAGTTGGAAAAGGAAATTGATATTCTTATGGATCACTCTTTGAGGGGTGGGATATCCCATATGGGTCGAACAAGACTATCTGTTTTGGAGGAAAGGAAGCTCAAAATCCTCCTCATCAATGAGGAAACATGGCGTTTAAAGAGTCGAGCAATTTGGCTCAGTGCTGGTGATTTAAACACAAAATTCTTTCATCGCTTTGCAGACTCCCGCAAAATTCAAAACAACATCTGGGATCTTAATGATCATGCTGGGCGGCGGATTCGAGGTGATAAGGACCTGATGTTTGAGGCATCATTACATTTTCAAGATTATTTCACTGATCCTAATACTACCTCTTTACCCGAACAATTCAAGATCATCAAAGAATATCCTCGGATGTTCTCTGATTTGGAGGGTGACAATATTTTTGAGGCCATTTCTTTATTGGATGTTCAGCATATGCTACAGGGGTTTGCCAAAGATAAATCTCCTGGACCGGATGGGTGGACTGTAGAACTGTTTTCACATTTCTTTGATATTATGGGAAATGATCTTAGGGATGCTATGGATGAATCGAGGATTATGGGCATGGTCTCTGGAGCTCTAAATACTACCTATTTGGCACTTATTCCTAAATCATCACATCCTGAGAACTTCAATGATTTCCGACCTATTGCCTTATGCAATCTGGTTTACAAGATCATATCTAAGATTATTTCTATGCACATCAGGCCGATCCTGTCAAAGTATATATCTATTGAACAATATGGGTTTTTGGAGGGACGACAAATCCACAATGTGGTTGGGGTGGCACAGGAGGTATTTCATAGCATTAATCATAAGAAACTTGATGCTCTCATCCTGCAACTTGATTTGGTAAAAGCATATGACCGAGTCAACTGGACTTTGCTCAAATTAATTCTTATACAAATTGGTCTGCCATGGAAGGTTATGAAGTGGATTATGGCCTATGTCACCTCTGTAAACTTTGTTGTTCTTATCAATGGTCAACCGACAGAATACTTCAAGGCTTTCAGGGGACTTCGTCAGGGGTGTCCACTCTCGCCTCTTTTATTCCTCCTTGTCATCGAAGGTTTGAGTCTTTCTATTCATAAAGCCAAATGTGAGGGATCTATTGTGGGCATCAAGGTCTCTAATGGTATTTCTGTAACACATTCCCTCTTCGTGGATGATGCAATGCTCTTTGGTATGGCTATATTGGCTGAATGGCTTCAGTATAATAAAATTCTTGATTTCTTCTGTTCAGTTTCGGGTATGCTAATTAGCCTGGTAAAATCTTTTTTCTTGAAGCACTCATTGGAGGAGAACATGGAATGTTCGATCCGGGCGGTTTTACCTTTGGAATTCAAAGAATTATCAAAAGGCTCGAAATACCTTGGGTACTTCATCAAACCATCAAACTACCGAAAAAATGATTGGTCTTGGCTTATCAAACGTTTTGATGTGCGTATTGGACATTGGAGCATGCGGTACCTATCATTGGGTGGTAGACTTACACTGGCCAATGCTGTGCTACAGAACCTGAGAGTTTACTGGTTCTCCCTGTGCAAAATACCAATGCCCATTATGCGCATTATCCGCTGTAAATTCTTCAGATTCTTATGGTCTGGTGGGGGAGACAAAGACAAATTTCATCTACTAAAGTGGAAAACTTTGGCTCAACCATATGATATGGGGGGATGGAATGTGAAAAATTTGGAACTGTTCATAAGGGCTCTTCATGCAAAGAGCCTGTGGAGGGCCTTATTTGTCAATTCTGTGTGGGGAAAGATCATTCGGGCCAAATGCCTTAGAAATGATTCGGTTGCCATCTGGTTTCGTAAAGGTTGACGTTCTGTTTCTGGGGCCTCTAATATATGGAACAGATTGATGGGATCTTTCTCCATCATTGCTCAGTGGCTAACTTGGAAGTCGGGAAATGGCCGTGATATCAGACTTGGTATCGACCTTGTACTGGGGGGTACTCCATCTTACCACTTATCTCCTGGACTTCTTGCACATCTCCGGGCCAGAGGGCTTTGCAACCTTGCTCATGCGGTTTCATTCAATAATGGCAGTTGGATTACTGCTTATCAGCTGGGCATTCGTGGTGCTTTGGGGGAGGAACGGTATGATTATATTATGCACCTTTATTTGGAAAATATTCAATTAAAGGATTCTTCGGACGGGTTGGTGTGGTCATGGGATGTTTCGAAAGGTGTGGTTACTTCAAAGCTTGCATATGATGCCTTATTTGCTGACAGACAGCCTGGGAATATTTGGTGGCACAATATTATTTGGAAACTTACTCTCCCTCCGAGGATTAAATGTTTCATATGGTTGGCTCTGGGTAATAAGATCCTCACTTGGGATAATCTATGCCACCGTGGTTTCTGCGGCCCTGGATGGTGCCCATTATGCTGCACTCATTTAGAATCGGTTGATCACCTTTTCTCAAAATGTGTGGCCATCCGTGAACTCTGGCATCTTATTTCTTCTACCCTCGGCATTCATATTGTTTGGCTTTCAACCTCGCTGATCGATGGTATTGGACTATGGTTTAGAAATCCTCAATCCTCTCCATGGTTGGAACTTCCATGCTATATGCTGTGGGAAATATGGAAGGCTCGCAATCGTCGTGTATTTGAGGACTTTCTACCACATCTGGGATGGATATGCAGTCGCACTATTGCTTCTTTCAGGGAGTACACTTCGTTGACCGATCCTCCTGGGGGCAATCATAATAATATTATTATTTGACTTGGTTATCAGCTTGCTCCTCCGGTGCTGGTGTATCCTTGTGGTTTTTTCGATGGGGCTGTTGTTGGGGGTCGTGGTGTGGGTGGGGCTGGTGTGGTGCTTCACCTTACCAATTCTGTCTTCTATCGCCTTCATTTAAATTTGGGAGCAGGAACTAATACACGCAGTGAACTATGTGCACTCTGGCTCCTCTTATATTTTGCCTGACTTAAGCAGGTTACGTCCATCCTGGTTATGGGTGATTCCTCTTCCATCATTTCTTGGGCTTCGGGGGTCTCTCCTATTAGTGTGATGCTTCTTTCGCATTGGTTGGATGCGGTCAGGAAGTTCATTAATGAATTTGAGCACATCCATTTTCCCCATGTTTACTGGGAGGTTAATCTGGAGGCGGACTATCTGTCAAAGCAGGCCTTGCAGTCTTTGACTGGGATCATCTATTGGGAGGAGTGGCATGGGGACCTCATTTCTTCTTGGGGATCGATTGACTTACATTGGACTTGATACTTGTGGGTTGGCTCTTTTTGTGGTTCTTGCTGATCATCATGTTATTATATGGTTATATTATGCGGCTTTATTTTTGCAAGTTCATAGTCTTATCCTACCAACAACTTGTTGGGTTTTTGATACTTCATTTTTGCGGCTTATATTCTGCTGATGTCTATATGATATTAGCGTCCAGGCCACTGGCTGTTTTGGACTATAACTTATGTATTTAAAACCTTTTATTTTGTATTTTATGTCTTTGAGGGTTGTGATCATATGACATTGGGCCCGGATTTGATGGGGTGGTCGCCTACTTGGTGATAGTGGCACTGATACGTCAACTATCTGCTACTTTTGTTTGACATGTTATTAGAACTATTATCTGTCGTTGATGTTGTGGGCTATTTCATGCTCAGGATTGGTATGGCACACATACTCTTTTACTATGATGGTTTGATGTAATTGACCTATTTACTATTTCGATATTAATAGTAAGTTATATTTTTCGATGGAAAAAAAAGGACTGTAGAGGTGAAGGTAACTACAGTTATATTCTGGCTCTCATAGAATAGACACAAATTTATTTTCAGTGTACCTTCATGTTTGAAGCAATGAATTATTGATATATACAACTTAACGACTCTATATCGGATGCTTTCTCAGGAGAAATGAAATTTTTGTGTTGTACATAATAAATGAAATATACTTTTATTATATCCTTGTAAGCTTTCCCATTATGTGGTTATTTTTCTATCTTTCCCACTAAGCAAGCAGGCAGCTAGATTAGTTAGAGATGTCTTAGAGTTTGTCTAAATCGTTTACATTTGAGATTGTAGTAGCTAGATTTATTTTGAGTGCATGTATATCTCTCTTTCATATTGGACGTAAGATATTTTCTTGCGTTTACCCGAGTTGTTCCCAAATGATAACTATATGTATTGACACAGGAGCCTTATCTATATAGGTATTGACATATGAGTCTTATCTAGATTGTTCTTCATCTGATTGATTTCAAATGTATGAAACAATAGAATCCTATCTTAATAAAGAATAAATTGAAGCTTTGAGAAAAGGGAAATCATGGCATTATGTGAATTGAACTCAGTTGTCAACTACATTGAAACAAACTTCTAGTGTCTCAATCCAAAAATCAAGCCCTGAAAATAATAAGCAGATCTAACAACAGAGTTAGGTAAAATCTAGGTATGTAAAGTCTAGACAAATCTAAGAAGATCAATGGACAAGTTAAGGAAGACCAAATAATTTAAATCTTATAGCATCGAGAATGGTCATATTTTTACGTTGTAAGGCATTTTCTTTATGTGAATGCTATGTTTCTTTTTTCTTCTTAGGAAGATTATGACCCATTGATTTGGGTTAGATGACATGGGAGAATCACAACAGTTGATTGATCCATAACAGGTGGATGGATCATGTATGGAGATGGATGACGTTTGGGATTGGCTTGCTTTCAATGCAGCAGAGTAACCTCCTTCAATGCGCCAACCTTTTGTCTGCTCAGTGCAGAGAACACCGTATATACTCCGCAATAACCTTTAACGCTTGTTCTCATCCTTCTTCAATCAAGTCTATTCCCATTTTCCTCCCAAACCCAAAACATAGGATTTCCTTGATTCCCTCAAATCTCCAGTCACCGGACCCATTAAGACCATAGTCGTTTTGGTCTTGGAGAATCGGTCATTTGATCACATGCTGGGTTGAATGAAGAGATTGAATTCAGAAATTGATGGAGTTGTTAAGAATTGTAACCTCACTTGTCATTAGTGCATTACTTAGTAGTTGACTAGTTAGTTGGTTAGCTTCACTAGGACACCTTGATGTCCCATAGTAGTTTATGTTCCATGGTATTGACCCATGGTTTATGGTGTGATGTAATCCTATATATTCTTGTGGTTAATAATGAGAAGGAAACAAATATGCCCACTTGTGTTCCATCATTTTCTGTCTTATAAAATTTATCATGGTATCAGAGCGCATGGATTGATCCATACCTGTTGTATTTGGGTAAGCCTTTTCACATAGTGGAAAGCACACACACAAGACAGGAACACATCAGCGTGGATGCGTGAAGATCCTTCACAACATTGGGCCGTATTTCTTTTTAATTTTTCTCTCTATAGACGATCGACGCACCCATTGTTCAGGAGAAGCGAGCCATTGATGCACTTGTTGTTAAGGAGAAGCGAGCCGAGAGACGCACCCGTTGTTCAGGAGAAGTGGTCCATCGACAAACCTGTTATTTAGGTGAAGCGAGACGATTGATGCACCTGTTGTTCAAGAGAAGCGAGCCATCGATGCACCAGTTTCTTAGGAGAACCAAGTCGCAACACAGTCTTTGCACAGAAGAAGCGCGACATTGACGAAGTTTTTGTTCAGGAAAAGTGCATCGATCACGCTTCACTTATATGGATTTTGGCCCGAAAGCACTGTGTTAGCAAGACAGAGTGTGGTACTGTGTTTCAAAGATAGTGATACAAAATGGATAATACTAGTTCAAGAACTTCAAGTTTGAAGCAGATCTCTGGACCAATGTTGACCAACACCAACTATGAGTTTTGGTCAATCAAGATGCAGACATTTTTCCAACTCAACAAATGTTGGGATATGGTTGAAAACGAGTTCACAGAACCAAATGCAACCGCTCTGGCCACTATGTCTAATGCTCAGAAGAAATCCCTTGAAGAAAGCCGAGAAAGAAATCTTTTTGCAAAATGGTTGATCAAGAGTTGCATTGAGGAGTCCATTTTCCCACGGATCTCAAGAGCCACCACCGCACATCAAGCCTGGAATCTCCTTGCATCTGTATACAAAGGTACATACAGAGTAAAAATGGTAAGACTCCAGACCCTTCGACTTCAGTTTGAAAGTATTAAGATGAAGGAAACATAAAATGTAGATCGGATTATGACTCGGGTCTTAGGCATTATGACTCAATTCCAAACTTATGGTGAAGATTTGGAACGAAAAGTTGTTGTCCAAAATATTCTCAGGTGTCTCACTAAGAAATTTGCTATGGTTGTTACTGCTATAGAAGAATCTAAGGATCTGTCCAAGTTTACCCTAGAAGAGCTAACAGGGTCCCTTCTGTCCCACGAAGCTCGACTCAGTCAAGAAGAAGAGTCTTTGACAAATGTATTCAGCACTCAGGATTCCCTCAGTAGAGGTCAAGGAAAAGGAGGTAGAGGATGAGGTAGAAGAGGAAGAGGTTCTCATTCTACAGAGGATAGAACCACCCATGAGCATTCAAAACACTGTGATCACTCTCACAACTCTCAAAACTAGAGAGGGAGAGGCAAGAGATGGACTAATAGGTCCAACATACAGTGCAACTACTGCAAGAAGTATGGCCACTATGAACGAGATTGTAGAAAGAAGCAAGCAGACCAGAACAGTGGCAAATCCCATGTCTCCAATGTTGAAGAAAGCTCATTTGAAGTCATGTTTCTCTCATGTTAAGTGATTGAATAAGAATATCATTCAGATGTATGGTTTTTGGACATCGGCAATATTGTTGTATGGTTGTATGGCTGCAACAATCATATGACAGGTAACAAATTGTTATTTTCTACTCTAGATATGTTTGTCAATACAAAAATCAAGCTTGGTGATCATTATCTAGTTCCTGCTAAAGGCAAAGGCATTATTCTTGTTCTTACTAAGAAGAATGAGAAGAAGTTGTTCCTAATCTGAAAGTCAATCTGATCAGTGTGGGTCAACTGATTCGGAACAAGTATGATGATGTTCCTAATCTGAAAGTCAATCTGATCAGTGTGGGTCAATTGATTCAGAACAAGTATGATGCCAGGTTTATTGATACTTATTGTGTTGTCTATGATAAAGCCCCCAGTAGAAGACTCTTAGCCAAAATAGAAATGACCAAGAATAGAATATTCCCAATCAGTCTTAGAAGTGCCATTTTGTCACAGTCATATGCACATACTGTTTCGCGTCTAGATGAAACTTGGTTGTGGCACTGTAGGTATGGTAATCTACCCTTCTAGAGTCTTAGTCTTATGCAAAAACAGTCCATGGTCAAGGGGTTACTAGTCATTAATGAACGGTCCAGTTCTTGTGAAGACTGTATCTTAGGGAAACATCAAAGGGACAATTTCCCCACTTCCACATCCCGAGCCAAAGAACACCTTGAGTTCACACAAGCCTATGTGGACCCATGCAAACCCAATACATAGGAGGTCGTCTTTATTTTTTGACATTTATTGATGATTATAGCAGGAAAGTCTAGGTCTACTTTCTTAGAAATAAATCAGATTCCTTCTCCAAGTTTAAAGAATTCAAGGCATTGACTGAAAAGTAGTAAGGTAAATCCATCAAAGTGCTCACGTCAGATGGTGGAGGTGAATATGATTCACATGATTTTGCAGAGTTTTGTAAACAACATGGCATCCAGCACCAGTTCACTACTAGATACACTCCACATCAGAATGGAGTTGTTGAACGGAAGAACTAGACCATCATGAACATGGCCTGAAGCATGCTGTCATATAAGAAGCTATTAGATGATTATTGGGCTGAAGCTGTTGCATGTTCAGTTTACTTATTGAACAAATCTCCTATTGTGAGTGTTAAAGACAAGATTCCTGAAGAAGCATGGAGTGGCACTAAGATTAGTGTCTCACATATCATAGTTTTTGGATGTGTAGCATTTGCACATGTACCTAATGAATTGAGAAAAAGTTGGACAAAAAGAGTGAGAAATGTATCTTCACTGATTATAGTGAACATCACAAGGATTACAAGCTATATAACCCTATCACCAAAAAGGTTGTGGTGAGCAGATATGTCAAGTTTCTTGAAGATAAATGTTGGAGTGATTCTCAAAATGCTTCAACAGATATTCAACAGAAAGAAAGTCTAGTTCCACCATAACTACCACTCATAATGCGAAGATTGGAGGTACAACAACAGCAACAAGAAGCAACACCAACAGACAATCCACCACAGAACCAAAGAACTAGAAGTTTGAGGGAGATATATGATCAAACCCCTGTTATTGATTAGCAACTACAGTATGCTATGTTTTCCTGTCATCCCACTTCTTTTGATGAAGAAGTAAAGGATGCACAGTGGGTACAAGAAATGAATGAAGAGATTGATGCTATAGAATATTAGAAAGGAATCAAACTTGGGATATAGTTTATCTTCCACCAAACAAAATCAGTATTGGAGTCAAATGGGTCTATAAGCCAAACTGAATGAAAAAGAAGAGATAGAGAAGCACAAAGCCAGGTTGGTTGCCAAAGGTTTTGCTCAGCAATATGGTGTGGATTATGCTGAAACCTTTGCTCTAGTAGCACGGATGGACACCATCAAAGCTGTACTTGCAATAACAGCTCATAATCAATGGCTTGTTTATCAAATGGATGTGAAATCTGCCTTTCTCAATGGTATACTTGAGGAAGAAGTTTATGTAGACCAACCACCTGGATATGAAATCAAGGGTCAATAAGACAAAGTGTGCAAGCTGAAAAAAGCCTTGTATGGTCTAAAACAAGCTCCCAGAGCTTGGTACAACATAATTGATTCCTACCTCATCAAAAATGGTTTCAAAAGGAGCAGTAATGAGCCCACTCTGTATGTCAAAACAAATATGCAAGGTAACATTTTGATTGTATGTCTTTATGTTGATGATATGATTTACACTGGAAATCTGATGTTGGAACAATTTAAGATAGTCATGAAAAAGGAGTTTGAAATGACTGATCTTGGCCTTATGAAGTACTTCCTTGGTCTGGAATTTAACCAAAGTGAACATGGCATCTTCATCAGCTAGCATAAATATGATAGACATTTTGCAGAGATTCATAATGGATAAATGCAAACCAGCATAAACCCCCATTGCTACAGGCACCAATTTAAGCAAGAATGATGATGGACCAACAATGAACTCTACAATTTACAAAATATTGGTAGGCAGTTTAATGTATTTGAATGCAACTAGATCCATTTCGATGTATGTTGTCAGATTGATTTCTAGGTTTATGGAGTCTCCCAAAGACTCTCACTAGAAAGTTGGTAAAATAATTCTGAGATATGTTGCATGCATAGTTGGTTATGGACTTTGGTACTCTCATTCACCAGACAATACTCTTACAGGGTACAATAACAGTGATTTTGTAGGCAGTGTTGATGATAGGAAAAGCACATCTGGTTATGCTTTCCATTTGGGTACCAATCTGATTTCATGGGGCTCTAAAAAACAACCCATTGTCAGCATGTCTTCTACAGAAGCATAATATGTAGCAGCAACTACATCAGCATGCCATGCAATTTGGCTGAGAAGAATTTTGAAGGATATGGGAAACAGAGAAAAAGAACCAACTCCTATTTTTTGTGACAATAGTTCTGCAATAGCATTGTCCAAACATAATGTCTTTCACAGAAAGAGTAAACATACTGACACTCGCTATCATTTCATTCGTGAGCTAGTCAATAATGGAGAGATCTTTTTACTGTTTTGTGGCTCTAAGGAGCAATTGGGTGATATGTTTAACAAACCATTGGGCACACTTTCATTTGAGTTTTAGAGAAAGCACTTAGGCATTAATAGTGCTAAGAATATTGTCCCAGTTGAGATTAAGGAGGTTTGTTAAGAATTGCAATCTCACTGGTCATTAGTGCATTAATTAATAGTTGACTAGTTAGTTGGTTAGCTTCACTAGGACACTTTGATGTCCCATAGTATTTTCTGTTCCATGGTATTGACCTGTGGTTTATGGTGTGATGTAATCCTATATATTCTTGTGGTTAATAATGAGAAGGCAACGAATATTCCCACTTGTGTTCCATCCTTTTCTGTCTTATAAACTTTATCAATATTTACAGGCCAAGAATGGAACCCAATCAATACTTATGAGAATATGTCCTTATTGGAACGAAATGCTTTTGATAATTAATTATGATGAACATGGAGGATTTTATGATCATGTTCCTACTGGGACCGTTCTAGAATATGATGAAGGGACCTGTAAAAGAATATCTTATTAGAAGGGAAACCATTACTTTAGGCTAGAAGAGACTGCTAATAATGGAGAGGATGAGAGAGTTGTTGTGCATTCAAATGAGGCTTTTGAACATTAATTAAATGCATACACCAAGGGACACAACATACAAATCTTCGATGTGGAAGAATAGAAAAGTGTAGTCTAAAAATTCTACGAATTGAGTTGGAATAGATGAATTTTCTAGGCATGATTTTGAAAAAATCCGGCTGTAATTTTTCAAAACCAGGTTACAGCTGTAAAATTCTAGAATTTTGGGAGCCTCAAGGGGTTTTGAGGGTGCTGAATCCATTTATACCATAAATAATACCAATAAAACACTGCTAAATTTTGATTTTGCAAAATAAAAAAATGCCAAATTCTGGCTAAAAATGGCCGTTCAATCCAAATCGTTGAATTTTTAGACAACTCCGGATAGAAAGCTTCTGTTAGGGCCCTCGAGATTACCGATTGTGGGAGCCTAGGAGTGCTAGGAACCATGCCTCGTGCCTCGTGAAACCAAAGAATTTATTTTATGTAAAAGGGTTTAGAGGTAAAACAGATATGTTAAATGTTCAAGTTTTTGGTTGTTCGCATATTTTAGGAGTTGGGATTGACTGTGTTGGAAGACAATGTGAACTAGTTGCCAACTTATCATGGTTTATGATCAATTGACATTGGTTGAGGTTAAGATAGTTGATATTGTGTTAAAATTTTAAAAGATTGTAATTCTTGACCAAAACTCTAATTTTATTCAGCATTTGAAAATTCGGTAAAAGAGTAAATTTAAAAAAAAAAAAATTGAAGGATTTCTTTAAGATATATTGGGGACACAGTTGCCACATAAATTCTTTATTGTTGTTTAGATGTTGGAATTGTTTGGGTATAAGGATCCCAATGTTTTTTCACTGTTAAGATACATTTATGAATTGCAATTAAATTGCTCGAGAATTGAAAAGGCTTTTTGTTGGGAAAAGTTATATTTTTGGAAAAGAAACCAGCCTAGAATTCCTATTTACAAATAATATGCTACATAGGCTCAATCTATAACAAAATCCTTGAAAAAGTCTTGGTCAATAGGCATCGAAATAGTGCTCTATAGATTTTATCACTATATGTGGATATGTATGGGTGTTCTTTCCACCGACATAGTCATTGAGTTCGATGTTCCCTTTTCATTGTTCATGTACAGTAATTTGTAGTCTGTAGCAGAGTTGTTTGCTCATATATTGTCAATTGTGGCAGTGATTAATGGCAAAAACAAATACTATAGTGTTTTCCAAGATAACACATGTTTTGCCTACGATTGTTTTATTTAACATAAATGGAAATTCACCATAAAGACACTTAAGGGCAATCTGATTATAAATTGTGAAAAATGAATGAACATGTGGCTTGTACTCAGAGCATTACCTTTCATTGCCTAGGTTCTCTAATTAATTTTGAAGAGGAGGGATAGTTAATTAAGGGGATCTTTTGTCCATCGGTGCCTTTGTTTACACAATTATACAATTTTTTATTTAATTATATCATATCCATGCCTTCTTAGCTGTGGAAACTTTCCTTTCCCACAATTCATTCTATTTTTTATTGCATAGAAGACTTTTGCAGCTTCGTTTCCTTTATATGACTCAGAATATTATCAAGAAGGATTATCAGGACAAAGGTCTATGAAGCACTTGCAGATCAACTAATTGGCATACAAGCCAAATTTATATAAAAAAGTGGAATACAAGTCCAATTTCATGTCATCGGCCTTAATTTACAGGCATTTGGCAGAACAAGAGAGTGACCTACCTGAGGGTCCTTCAATTTGATGATTTGATCACAAATCTCAAGCATGTGGATGTCACTAGGCTTCCAGGAAGAAGTTTATTCCTCTTGATGTTGAAGAGGGCTTATACAGTACTTTAGTGCAAAGTGTAAGAAGGTTGTATGATCCCCATTGAGGACATCAATCATGCTAGCTGTTATAGAAACCTAGCTATGATTAAGGAGCAAGAGCTAATTTTTTGGAGAGAATAGAGAAAGTGAAGAGCCATGGAAGGGTAATGATTGTAACTTTGAGTGATAGAATCAAATAGTTGGACAACTTGAAGAAACATGAGAAGTAAACTCCAAAATCTAAAGGGGAGCCAATTGGAGATTTGGAGAAGTATGCATTATTTTAGTCTTTGAGTCTAGAATATTAAGTCTACAATCTACTTTAAACAGTTGACTATTTTGATATCTCATTGGTGACAGATATATGACTTAGTAAATAATTCATAATTTTGCATATCTATATGATGTTTGGTTTGCATTTGACACTTTGTTGTTGCTTTCTACCTTGAATGATTGAATGTGTGAATGCTATTTTTTTTCTATATTGATTTATTTTAATGTTTGAAGTATTTCTTTGGCCCTTTGCTTCACTTGTTGAAATCCTATGGTAATTAGCATAGTCAGAGTTGATACCAATTGGATAGTGGACATGAAGCATGGAACAACTAAAACTGTGTTTCAGTGTTAGAATAAATATTTTCAGCGGTTGTGTTGACACTTGACAGGTATAGGGTTTCAAAAATGTCATTTGCTGGATGAATGTGTGAAATATACGCTGATCACATCTCAATATGGAATCTTTTCCCTAGATTCTATTCTTAACATGTACCTAACAAGGAATTGATTTGTGGAAACTTGAAAATCAACAGCCTGGATAATGATGCAGTAGTTTTGAATCATCTCATTGTTCTGGATATTTTCAGCAGAAAAAGAAAACATTTGATACTTATTGGTTCTTGTTTCCATCTCCTTTGATGGTAAATATATAGCTATTGTAATTTGTTCACATAAACATAAGTGTCAATTGTTTATTTGCAGGAATTTTTTGTGGAAGTTACATAACTGAAGGACAAGTCTATAAAATTGCCAAATGCTAAAAGATAGATGAAATTACCTAGTTTTAAAGTTTGATTGCATAGATTGTTTTATTGTTGTTATTCAATGGACGGTCTATAGGCTTCTTATTGAGGTAATTAAGAATGGTATATATTATGTACACTAGTGGGTGGATTTACATTGTTCTCTATGAATTTGGAAGTAATTTCAGATTTTCTATAGCCTATGAGATATAGTTGATGTCTTCTTCTTCATGCAGTATTTGCAAGGCATTAGGTTAGTTATTATAAGGGAAAACTAGTGTAATGTAAAAGCATGATAATGATGATCTTGATTCATGCTAGTAGATGGGATTTGTGCTATGAAACTGATTAAAATTGTCTCATGCCCAGGCAGAATATACATTGAGAAGAGATTGTTTTGTACAATGGCACCTAAATATATTCAAAGGTTATGCCAAATACATGCAATCTTATTTGGGATGTTTTTCCTGATTTGTATTTGTTGGTTAGTTCTCAAATTTTTGTAGGTGGTAGTTGGTATATATACTAGAGACTTTCAATGGGGTGAGGATTTGCCAATTTTTTGGCAAATTTATGATTTTTCAAACTTTTTTGATATAAAATGTTGAAGTGGTTTGGATTTTGTAACAGGAGCAATAATTATCCACTTGAAGCCAATTTTGAATTATAGTGGAGTGTCAGAAGGCCCAATAGATTTAAGCAGTTAACCTTAAGATGAGTTCAAAGTCAAACAAGAATTTTACTAAGAGATAATGTTTACCAAGGGGCCGCCAATGGTGATTTCACCTGAAATTGGTGTGCATTTCTAACTGCTTAACCTACATTAGATGATTAGTTATTCATTTCATCTCATCTGATTATGTGTTTTTCATTCTGGTTGTTGCTAGTGATAATAATATTCAAACCAAATAAGGCTGGTTGTTGCTAGTGATAATAATATTCAAACCAAATAAGGCTAGTTGTGGCATACTTTATGGTCACTGCAGTACAATTTGAACTGAAGGAAAGCTATGGGATACATGAAAGTATCATAGAAAAATAAATGACAATTTATTTGAACACTGGTATATTGTGGCATTTTGTAATTGCAATGCATGTAATACTTGACATAAATATAAAAAAATGGAAGTGCGTCAAGACCTTTGGCAAGGGATTGGTTTGATTGAAGAACTCCTTGAAGTGATTTAAGGGATCTGCATGTGTAGGTGTGGTAAATGTTTATAGTTTTTATGAATTGAAAGTGACGATTGCATATATTCAGCTGTAATTAAGAAATTATGTAAAGTGTAGCTCCATTGAGATTCAATGACTATGAAGTGCAAATATACTAGTCTCTGTAGTAACTTGGAGATCCTCTATATGTGATGAATTTCTAATACATTTGTTAGTTACTATTTGGATATCAATTATGAATGTACTCATCTGGGTAAAGATGTTGTGCCTTGGTTTAGAAGTTACTCTGAAAGCAGCTAGGAAAGTTTTGTGTTAACTTAATCTCTTGGTCTCTTTAAAACCACCAGAATCTATGTACATGGTTATCAATATTCACATAAAACATCAAGGGAATTCTATTTATATAATCTACTTCTAGATTTGTTGTCTTGGAATTGTAGGATGCGGATTGTTCCAAATTCAAGAGAAGAAACAGAAGCTTGTGTTGAGAAAGAGCATCAAGAACGACATCTTCAACTTGTGAATGACTGTGAGAAAAAAGGTTTAAGTTGTCATTTCTATTTTATTTGCAATTATTTCGGGTTGGGTAACATACTGAATATCAATGATATTATATTTAGAAACAGATAGCTCAATATATGGAGAATCGAGGAGGATGGACATGGAATATATGTTGTGTTGTAACACAGAGCTGAGCTACCATTTCAGACATTTTGGTCAGTTGCATAGGCCATCATGTTCAGTTGCATAGGTCATCATGTCATACCTAGCTCATGGATTTCCTCCTTGGAATGTACCCAATTGTTTGCTCTATTTGTGTACGAAGTTGATCAGATCTCACAGTTGAAGAGACAAAACATACAGCTCCAAAATGAGCTACGAATATTGCATGAGATAGTAAATGCTCTATTATATAGGGAGGGGATCACAGTAACTGGGCCTCGTGGGTCACACTAGGTTTAGATTTGGATGGCTCTGACAAACTAGAGACTTTTGATTTTCAACGAAATCCTTTATGCTTTACTCTTAACAGTGTATAAAATTAACTATGTATAGAGGATACCTTTTATATGTATATATGTGATTTGAACGAAATGTGCTTATTTTTTTTCATGTATTGTTTTGATTTTTGCACTAGTCAAGAAAGAAGTAACATTAGTATGTATACAATAGATACCAGATTTCAGATTTGTTGCATTTCTTTTTTCGCATCCCTCTCTATACTCAGAATCACAACAATATTTTATGGCTTCAAGGTTTGTCATTAATGTATTCAACAAGTTTGACAGGGAAATAAAAACAAAGAACAGAGTGAGTAAAAAACATAGATTTTAATACTATAGTAACACCAATAGTGAATAGTAGAAGCAACAATGTTTGTATTCAAGAATTTGCCAAATATCAGTGAAATCACAACAAACCTAGAAATGTAAAATGCAGAGAGTAACATTGATTTTTTTTTTTTTTTAAGAAAACCCTCTTTGTGTATAAAATTTCCATTGCCAACAAAAATAGTCTGTTTTATTAAAGAGTAATAACTACTGCAATGTTTTCTTGTAAATATGCACACCTTTGCTATCAAAAAGGCCGGCTGGTGGGGTGCGATGGTTGGGTAGTGGGTGAAAGTGCTTGCAACGAAGGATGGGAAGTTGGAAAACAGCTTTGTTGGCTAAGGGAGAAGTGCAGGGAGGAGAGAGGAGGTCATCCTTATTATAGGAAAAAAATAGGGAGGGAAATCACAGCCTGATGTTGTAGGAGACTCAAGACTATATTTGTTTTCATAGTAGCGAGGGGCGTTGTGAATTTGGGATTAGGGTGAACAATGAAGATACAAATGCCCACCTTCACCCAATCCTTTTGTGGAAAGGTGGAGGGAAGAAATTCATCGATATATTTATTAAATTTAGATGTGTACATATGTTTTCTTAACTAACTGCCTCATTACCATTCCCAAACCCTAAACAATGTTCTTACAACATGACATTCTTTTGAATCAAATTGAATGAAAATTTTCCAATATACCAAAAGAAAATGAAAATTTGTAACAATTTTTTGTTCAACATTAAAGTGAAACTTAAGAAGTGGCCACTAGTCATTGTTATGCAATGCCACTAGCAATAATTCTACATGCAAAATTTAGTTTTGATAAAACAAAAATAATGAGCCTGTAAAAAAACGTAGTGTAGTTTTGAGTAAAATAGAAATGGTGAGCTTGTAAAGATGTTGGGACAACATTCTAGTTTTGAGTATTAATTGATTGAATTAATATGATATCATTTAATGTGAACCCTTTTTCATAGATTTAATGTGATGCCTTTATCATGCATCATATTAATATTCATTTTATATACTTCATATTTTGCCTGCTCTTAAGTATTTATTGCATTTGTTATAATTTCTAGAAAATTCATAGATTTTGCAAAGTATTCATAAAATTGTTGTTTCACTTATAGTGTGTTTAGTGTCTCTTTTCCTATAGTAGTTTTTATCACCCAAATTAACCCCCTAGGTTGTGGAAAAGGCAATTCGGGGTAACCACTAACCAATCTTTAGCCTGTGCTACTGATCCAACACAAACAGAGAGGGCTCTTTCTATAAGCTCACAGAATACTGGAAATCATCAAGATTGTCAATAATGAAGAAAACATACCAGCATTCATCATAAAGAATATTCAATTACAACAATACAGAAGATCAGCTTTCTGTTGGGAAACAAATGATTTAAACATCATCGACTGAAACATATGAATCTCTCTTTAGGGCAGTGGAGTCACGTCAGACAAAACTCGGGAAAAACTTATTCACAAGGGCTTCACAAATGCATTAACACAGGGGCGAGATAATAAACAGCTCATAGTCGAAGTGAATTTAATTGATGAGACAGAGGAGAAAGAAACAACACATTGACGTAAGGCATATAATAATGGATCCTACATCAATTTTAGTAGAGAAAATAATGGTGAAATACTCGGAAAAGATAAGCAGAGCATACTTTCATGAATTCTACTTAAATATCACACTGCTCCAAGCACTGAAAAATGTTACATAATGGAAATAACAATGAGGGATACACAATTAACATAGAAGAGGAAAAACAGACTACAAGACCAGTTGCACAAGAATCCCTGTAAACATTAGCTCGGCTCTGCAAGTTCTATTCAAAATATAACTCAGAAATGTCTTACAGAACAATACAAAATTCCCATAAAGGTTTTCAACAAGATTTTTCAACCCTTCTGTCTTTAATTACAATGAATTTATAGAGGCCCCTGGAGCTCTAGGCTCGGCTCTCTTCTAAACGGAAAACAGTTGTAATTACTTGACAGCTAACTAAGGCATTTCTCCGTTACAACTTAAAAACAAACATAGGTGGTATAGGCCTAACCGCTTTATTACATTCATTGGCCTATTTTACTATATGACTAACTACTTTAACAAACAACTAAACAGACAATTGACAGCTCCAGCTTTGCGGCCTCCATCACTTGCCATTCCCGTGGCTGACGTCTTTGAACCTTTTAATCTGCCATTTTCCACGCTGGCTCTCCAAAAATGGGCTTGCAAGACATCTGAATCTCTTCAAAACTTAGAAACCAGGAGTATATTTGTATAGTCGAGAATACTGACTTGCCGAATAGTGGGATGCAAAAGATGTAAGAGTGCCGCCACCCTATTTGTGAGCTCTCACTTGATCATACCGGCTGAGGAAATCACCCGTGTCGGAGGGAACATTTGTTCGGGTTTCCTTGGGTGGAGAAACAAGGGGCACCTCTTCAGTAGGGAGGATCCAGTCTTGGATTATATCTTCATCAGAGGGGATTTTCTGCTCCTCTTCCTCATGAAATTTTCCTCATTTCTGTTGCAGCAAATTCCAACACCCCTGTTGTGTCTCGGGCTCTTCCGACTCTCTGGCAGAACCCTCCTCCACTTGGCCGGAAAACATAAGAGGTGGGAGAGTATACTCCTCCACTTGGTTGGAAAACATAAGAGGTGGGAGAGTATACTCCTCCCCTATCTCGGACAGCACAGGTTCTGGTGCAAATATTCTCTCGGTACCTTGATCTCTCTCCATGTCTATGATACTGCCTGCAAAAAAAATCAAACAGATGAACTCACCACCCTTTGGAATTCGACGTAAGATGCAGGCCCGAAGAATCAGGCTTATAATGACCAATAACGATGGTGTCTCCATGCGAATTATGCTGTCATGATTCTTTGACTTAATCCTTTCAAATGATTTATCATGATGACTGAGGATAGGACTAACGCCATGCACGTTCGATCGTGTGTTTCGGATCACACAGAAAGGACCCCTAACGACGCTGAGGTGGCTTAGCCCATGTGGCCATCATTAACCTCTGGAGGAGACGCCCTTTTCTCGCGTGGGAGAAGGTGATCGGATCAGGACCGCAGCTTTTCTGTTTCCGTGGCTTCCCATTTTTCCACACATAGTTCCAAATCTGACCGTTGGATGGAACGTCCCTACCGACTGTGGTGATTTTGGGCTTGGTTAACCTGCGGGCGATAAAAATCACTGCCACTATCTTGGACCCTTGATCCATTTCTGATAGATCTGAGCCGTTGCAAAGAGCACAATGTTTAACCCACTCGCGGTGATCTTGAATACGGCTTTTCTCCGTGTATGTTGGATTTGCGCTACCCTTTCCTCATCGTATATTTAAGTTCCCGCTTCTCTCTGCCATTGATTTGTTGCGGACTTTGCCCACAGGTTAACAACTTCTCCGCTTTTGCAATATTCATGTTTAGTTTCTTGCGCCAAAGACTCAAGGCCATGGATCTATGGGGGTGACTAACTCTGTGTCGTTCCCTTATACCTCTGTCTGCTGTCGGCCTATTTGCCTGCCTTTAATCCCCCAAATGCCCTGGAAGACTGGGTCTCTGAATACTCCTTCTCTCTTTGCGAAAGATTTCCTCTAAGGCCTAGCACAATTCTGGTCCTAACAGTAGTATTCCTTATGCAACATTTTAAGAACTCATGCAATCAAGAATGGTTGATACACAATGTCTCCAAGTTACAAAGGCTTAACAAGAGGAGTCTTCCAACATCTAATATAAATACATTTACACCTTTTCATACACTACTTCCTCTCATATTTAGTACTTTTCTTGCATTTGCCTTTTGTTTACTTCCAATAACTTCACGTATTCTACTTCTCAAATTCTCTCATAACTACATCATTTCCACTTAACCACCTTATTACAATGTACTTTTTGCACAGTAAGTGCAATGGTTAGTTATCTTTATGCAAAGTTAACGCACTTGTCTAACTTGCCTTCAAAGATTTCTCCCCAGATAAGAGACACAATCAATAATATTAAATAGTGAAAACTAAAAAATTAAATTAAACTATTTTAGATTTTATTAAATTATAATATATATTATAATGGTATTTTGAATTGGTTTATACATATTTAATTGTTTGCAATAGTTTGTTATACAAAATTGGTCTTTACTTCATAAAAGCCATATAAAATAATGAATTATCAAGTTAGAGATTAATTTTTTTTTTATAAATTTTATAGATTTGAAAATCAAATCTACTATTTATAAAATATTTAGTTTAATTTAAATTTTTAATGAAGAATGTCTATCAATGCATACGACACTTCAATCAAGTGTGTAAAATTATCAAAAACAAGAGCTGCGAACAGCTTAGTCCCTGCCATTTGAATCGATGCATCTTAACCTTATATGTTTATGATACATTTAAAGTTAAGAGGTATAAAAAAACTTAAGAGTACCAATTTCAATGTTTTCTGCACTTAGAATCTCAATGTTCAAAAAAATGATATTTGCATCTCAAGTTTTGTGATACCTTTCAACACAATCAAATATATGGAGTTGTTGAGGCCTTGGTTGTGCAGGTTAGATGCAAAGGTGCTGGAATGGTTCCAAGGCTCCCAATAGAGGAAGAAAACCCAAGTTGAAAGGCTTCGAAAGACCCTGCACAAGGGCAGTTCTATCTCCAACCTATTTGGTATGGTAATCCCCCATGGATATTCAGCGTCGGCTGGCACTCTAAGAGTCGGTGATTTGACCAATTAGGTCAGTTTTCCAATCAAGGAAAACAAGGGTGTGAAAATGGTAAAACTAAGCTAACCTAACCTATTTCAGAAGAGGAAACTAATCTAAGTTAGTCCTATTCTAAAAATAAAGCTTGATATTGTGTAGATTGACCTTGAGGTGTGATGAATAAGTAAATTACAACCTTTCACAGAAACGCTTTTAGTTGTTTCACTTATTAACTTAAATCACTATCCATTAATGAAAATTAAAAGACAATAATTCAAGTACTTAAGCCTGTTCAAGATAAATCTATAATCACTTTGCTAATTGAAAAATTAACAATGATTATTGTGTTGTGAATCACTTGCAGAAATTGATAAAGAAAGTATTTAAATTGAATAAACTCAATAAAACACTTTTCAGCATAAATCAATCATATAGGGAAACCAATATAATAGATCCATACATTTAAACATATGCAAAAGATATCATGCATTGTAGATGACAATCTGAAGTATAAAATCAGTAATTCTCAAAGAAACTTGAGGAATAATAGAAGACAGATCAAAAGATAACTTTACTGTATTAAAAGAGGTCTTGTACAGAAATTACAAAAGGCTCTGCTAAACAGAGTATCTCCAGTCCTGTCTCTTGCTGACTTGCAACTCCAAAATTAGCAACCCCTAACTACGAGAGGTCCTCCTCTTTAAATAGGAAATTACAGCAAAATAGAAAGATAAAGATTTCCCAACATAGGGATTACAAAATCGGATCAAATTATCAATCCAAGAAATCCCGCCATTTCTCATAAATCTCTAACAACTCATCTATATTGGGGAAATTGACAGATTCTAAGGCTAACTGAGCATTGCATGTATTATTTTCCATGTCATGTTTAGCCAACTTGTTCCAAGTGCGAAGGTAAATGCGAATCCTGCCTTCCACGATGACCGGTTCTCTCACTAGACAATCCACATCATCGATGTTGACTTGACCAAGATCCCGAATTTTCTGTGCCAACTCTATACACCTGTTTTCGAGCTCCGCAAGTTTGCATTTTGGCGACAAAGCATCCAGAATGGGCTCCATAAACAGCAGTTTCAAAACCTCCATAATATTTTCAACTGCATACCAGCGTCTGGTGCAGAGGTCTTTAGACTTGTTGATAATTTCCTCAGCTATTTCATTGAAATCAAGCCAAGTGTTTAGAGAGGCTTTCCCTTTCTTCATTTGAAAACTGTTGAGGATCGGTATGTCTTCTGGAGCATTCTTTATATACAACTGCCATTGACTAATTTCTTCCTCAGCTTTAGAATCTTGAAGTCTCTTAGCCTTTTGTTCTTCTAGAGTAGTATTCATCTTGGAAAAATTAATCAAGTTCTCCCTGATCTCATCAAGGGCGAGGTAAACCTTCTCCAACAATTTGTGATGGTCCTGATTAACTTTAAGGGCCAAATTCTTAAAATCAGATGAGGAAAACTTGAAAGAACTTGAGGAGGTTGCACTTGCAGTTGCATCCTCAACTTGCTTTTCCAAAGAAGCTATCCTTTCTGCATCTGTGGCATGTTGAGATTGCGAAAGACGAAGTTCATTGAGAAGTGTATCATTCCTTTGCTCCAGGTCTTGAACCTTATCTGCCCAAGTTTTTCTGAGGTCAGCCACATAAGTCACATGCTATGCCTTAATTTTAGCCAACTTTGCTCTCAGGCTTCTGATTTTATTCTCCTTCAGGTCAACTTCTTTGTCCAGAACTTGAACTGAACCCCCATTGGCACTTGCAAAAGCCCCTAAAGCTGCAGCAGTTTCTACAGCTTCAAGTCGTGGGTTGTTGGTCCTTGGAGCCCATATCACCTGATCTGGGACAGTTTATTCTAACCCACCCCGATCTTTGCTCCTCTTCCTGGTTCTTCTCATCACTGCCTTATCGTCATGACAATAGAAGTAGTCACCAAGGGGAACTACATCCTGATCTGCATACTTAGTCACGTCCCCTACAGAAGTAGAAGTAACACTTACTGTTGCAACCAAAGGGGGTCTTTGAATGAATACTGTATTAGGTATAGGCAAAGTGACTTGTGGGATAACCTGAGGTATGGAAGTGACTTCGGTAGCTGATAAGACTTTGATTGGTGAAGGTACTGAGACAAAAGCTTCAGAAAGTGGAACTTGGTTGTCAACATTGGCTTCTGGAAGTGGCAATTGCTTATCAGTCTCGATGGGTGATGATGGAGGGGAAACCTTGGAAGATTCATCAACAATAGTTGACAATAAGTTAATTATGGGTGACTGCAAAGGGGCAGTCAAAGACTGGAATTCTACAACCATGGATGATGAAATAGAAAAAGGGACTAGGTGTTCTGGCAATGAAGTGATGCTATCAGTGAGAGTGTTAAATACCTGAGACAAGGAAAATGGAAGTGTCACTCCTAAAGGTGCAGTGGAGGTTTGTTGGACAGATGGTAGGACAAATGCTGAAGATGCAATGCCTGGGGCAGCATTAAATTCCAACATTTATTGATCTGGGAAAGAATGATCCATGTCAATAGTATCCAGCAAATCAGTGACAGTCTTAGGATCTTCAATGAATGCTTCTGTCACTGATACCGGAGGATGAGGCACAATTTCTTCATCACAATCAATTATGTTGATTATGGACACCTATGATTTAGAAACCATAACTTTCTACCTCTTTGCTGGATTACCTCCAGTAATGATCAGGTCGTCATCTTCATGAGTCTCTGTAGCAGGCAGTTGAATTTTGATAGAAGGTCGAGGAGGTTCTAGCAATTGAGTATTAATCATTGATGACAACTGTGTCATCTCTTGCTTGAAATTCCGAGTTGTCTGTAATAACACTTTAGCTGTTTCAGCAATTTTCTCTCGTGGAGGTTCCTGTAGAGGATCTTTACCTTTATCCCCATCAGGATATGTGATCATTAAGGGAACTTTAGCTTTATGGGCTTCCTTTTCCTCTCTGTCTCTCCTTGCCTGTTCAATTAAGTTCAACTACATAGCCTTGTAGCTCAAAACTATAACTTTGAGTTCTTTCTGGTATTTCAAAATATCATGTTGTTCCTGTGAGTCTTTGGCTCTGGAAAGGACTTGACAAAATGTGTCCACCCCTTGGTATATAAAATCATCTGGGCGAACCTCATGTGCATAATCCATTTTTACATGTATCTGTTTGAAGTGTGCATCTAGGAATTCTTTGGGGTTATGTTTCCTCTTCTCAGCAGTTCCCAATTTCAAGGCAGCTATTTGGTCACCGAAAACTGCAGCCCAATTTGAGGTAGGGATAACCAGCTGGCCAAGGTTGAGAGAAAATTTTGGCCAACCTTTCTTCCTGGGACTTGTAAGTTTCCTTTACATGCCATCAGTCACTGTCTGGAATGAAACCTCCTGTAGAACTAGCCTGTCTGGGACTATTCTAGGTAGAAGTTGCACTATTTCACTTCCACAGATTTTGATGTATGAGAAGTATTCAAACACGTACCAATCACCCATGGTATTAATGAAGTCTTTGGCATCTTCTTAAAATGCAGGTGCCTCCTGCTTGAAAATCTTAAAATAGATGGTACCCATAAAACTATCACAGATATCATACAATAGAGGCACAAAATTGTCTTCCCACAATGCTGAATGGTAAATGTGTACAAGGGGGTCTGCATGGGTCCAACTCCAACCTAAGTTAGGATACTGGAATTCTGCACAGAAAACATCAAGGACATATGCAAAAAAGAAGAAATGTGGCTTCTTATGAGCAGGATCCTTCTGATAATTCTCTATTGCATTCTTCAATTCCGACGACAGGATGGACACCCATGGGAAGGACTCATCGGTGGTTAACACATGGTGTGCTATAGGTGCCCATTCGGCTTTGAAAAGAGAACAGTTGGGAAGACCAAAAATCCTGCAAAGCATGGCTGCCAGCAGAGAGTAGGGTTCTTTGAATCATATAATTGGATAGAGGTTGTCAGTCTTAGGCACAAAGGTGTTGGGCTTGACCATCCATGACTTTATCATCTCAGCGAAATTATACTGGGTCTTTGAGGACTGAATAAATTCAGAAGAAAGGGTCTGTTTAGGGGGTTTAAGAGCGAAAGCTCGAACGAAGACCTACGGGTGAAAATGTGTCAATTGAACATCGGAGGTATCATTGAAACTGCGGTCTTTGACACTGGCATTTTCAATAATACATTTCACTGCATCAGTGTAAGGTAGGACAGCAGGACATGCAGTAATGGCGTGGATTTGGGAAGCCCTAATCCTTTCGTACATAGGTTTATCATTCTCAATATGGGAAAGGTCGTCGTTGTCAAATATAACATAAATTTTGGACCAATCCACCTGATACGTTTCAGTGACCTTCCCACTGGTATCCGAGAGGATGCCAAAATTAGGGTCCTTAGTCAAGAGATCTCTGTGTGCCGTTTTGGATCGTGTATTTTTCGACATGGTGAAAAGCTTGCAGTTTCTGATAAATAAAGAAATAAAATCAAAATTCAATCCAAAATAGCAGAATTGGAAAACCAAAAATAGAAAATATGGCAACAAACTTACCCGAAATAACTGAAGAACTGATAAAAACGACACCTTAACAGGAATCTGCAGTAAAATCCAAGCAAAGAGGTAATTTCGAACAGTAAAAATGACGAAATTAAAATAGAAAAAAACCCTACTTATTACATTTACTAGATTAAAACGTGACCATGGGATCAAAACAAATGAGTGGCCGAGATGAACCGGAGTGGGATGCAGGATCAGATTCATAATTTATTTCAAGAGTTTATTTAAGAATCCCGAAAGCTGAAACCCGAAAGTGTCGGGTTGCGGGTTTTTAGATTGCAAGAAAACAAAAGCGCAAAGAATTCCCAAAACCCAAAACCCGAAAGTGTCAGGGTGCGGGTTTTGGGAATGGGAAACAAACTCACAATCGAAAACTTTTCCCGAAAGCCGCAACCCGACACTATCGGGTTGCGGGTTTCGGGAACACGCAACAAAATCAAACTTAAAAAGAGATTCTCGAAAGCCGAAAGTCGCGATTGCGGGTTTCGGGATAAAATTTCCCGATATTATTTACAAAGAAAACCCGCAACCCGCAACTGTCGGGTTGCGGGTTTCGGGATGAGAAAAATCATAAGTTGCAAAATAAAATCCCGCAACCTGCAACTATTGGGTTGCGGGTTTCAGGTTTCTTAAATCCACGGCAAACAAACAAATCCCGTAACTCGCAACTGTCGGGTTGCGAATGTCAGGTTTCGGGTTGCTAAAAGTAGATGATAAAATGCTAAAAAATTGAAGCTTCCTGCAAACCCAAAATCCTTAGAAATTTTTCGATCAAAAAGAAAACACACAGAACAAAAGTATGGGTAAGGGATCTTAGGGATAAAAACCAAAATCTCATATTTACAAGAAAAGTCACCCAATTACCTTTGTGTTTATTAGGGATGGGGCTCTCGTGCTTCAGCTAAGCATGGGATCTATTGTAGCCATAAAAAATGGCGATTCGCTGGGATGAACCAGTTATCTCTGCAATGAATTCAGCTAAAGAGAATATGTCAACCAACCAATATTTTCAACTTGAATTTTAGAAAATGCTCAACAGAAGGACAGTTAACGAGCAAGAAACATAGGATTAATATATACCCAGACATGACCATTTTAAGGATAATGCCAATCTGATAAGAGGGTACAGGAAACAACTAGGGTTCTTTACCTTAATGTAGTCATGGAAACCAGCTTGTGTTGAACCTTGAAATAAACTTAGAACCGCACATGGATATCCCAATTACACATCACCTTGGTTTGTTGAAATTTTATTAATGTACAACCATTTATTCAGCTATATACAACAATCCTTGTTTTTTTTTTTTAAATTAAAAAAGATCTTGCATATATAAGACCACTGCCCTAACTTGGTGATCAGATATCAGCAGTGCCATTCACAAACCTAATCCAGAACCTGATCAAGCTAGCTTGGTAAGGAGATCCCTTGTCTTCCAGTTGAAATACTGAAAGCAACTACCGTGGCTTGGTGAGCACACTATGGTAGTTTCAGTCCAAATCAAGCCCATGATCATGGCAAGGATGGCTTGTGATAAGACCCCCCCGTTCTTATATACAACATGGATCTTACTAAAAAGATTTTATTGAATTGTAAATTACAAAGGCACTACCATGGCTTGGTAACCATATGTTAGTATTGTCACTCACTAGTGCTTTGCAGATCATGAATGGACCGACCTGTGATAGGATCTTCCAACTCCCAGTAAAACTGAAAGCCATCTTCCAAGTGCGGTGGCTTGATGTGAAGATGTCATTCCACTAAGCACCTATGAACCTAATGGGCTGGCTTGATAGCAAGATCCCCCCACCTTGCAATTTACATTTATTAAGGGATTTTATTACCAAGGTGATTGAAAAAGGATCCCGAGCAGAACAAGCTATGCAGGCTATTATAATATGTTGATTGAACCATGAAACATGAGATCAGAAAACTTGGTTATCACCCAAACCTCAATTAAACAAAAGAGACATGTATAAGATAATGATCATGATGGAAAGGTATCAATCCAGGTCCTGCAATCATTGACTGTGTGTCCTTTATTGAAGAAATTTTGACATAGGTCGAGGAAACTGTGGCTTGGCATAAACTTCTAAAACCTCAGCTGAAATCATCTGTGAGAAAAAATGATTATTAATCATCACCAAATGGGAAGAATTTTAACAACAGAATGAACAAAAGAAAACAATCTAAATCATGAAAACTAAGAAAAACAGAAATAAAGAAACCAAAACTATATACAAGTGCATCAGCCTGATTAGACGAAATACTTTTTGAGGAGTGAAACATTCATTGGATAAGTGTCTACAACTCCTTTCAGTGTCTGTAATCGAACAGTACCAGGACCCATCTTTTCTGTAATAATGAAAGGTCCCATCCAGAGGCGCTGAAACTTGGTATACTGGTTCTTATCTTTGTGTTGTTTGTCCCATCTTAAAACCAAGTCTCCAATAGAAAATTCCCTGTCAGATGAATATTTTTCATCAAACCACCTTTTTCACCATCTGTTGATGATGATATAACTTGTTTCTAGTCGTTTCCCTATCTTCCTCTAGTTTAAGTAGAGTGCCAATTCTCTGTTGGAGGGGAGAAGAATCATCTTCTTGGACAGATTGGGCTAACTGTAGTGAAGGGATGGTAAGATTAGAAGGAAGAATGGCTTTTTTGCCATACACTAGACAGTAGGGAGAATTTCCAATTGCTGCCTTTGGAGTAATTTGATTTTCCCAAAAAGCATTATTGAGCTGTGTATGCCAATCTCTATGGTGAGAGGCTACAGTTTTCTTTAGAATGTTGATCAAATTTTTGTTTGAAGACTCAACCAACCCATTACCCTGTGGATAATAATTGGCTGAAAATTTGAGTTTCATCCCCTTTTCAAAAGCATACTCAGTTATGTCAATCGAGGAAAAATAGGATGCATTATCAAAGACTAGGTACTTTGGAGTGCGAAACTGTGAGAGTATCTGGCTGTCTAGGAAAGAAATCACTTGGTTGGCATTACATTGCTTAAGTGGGACTGCCTCCACCCATCTGGTGAAATAGTTAGTCATTGTGAGAATGTATTTTTGTTGGAGGGATGAGGTAGGATTTATTGGTCCAACAAAATCCAGCCCCCATTGCTGAAATGGAAACTGAATGGTGACTAGTTGCAAAGAGAAAGCAAGTTTCTTAAACTTCCCTGTGCATTTCTGGCATGGTTCACACCTCCTTACATAGGCATAAGCATCTTTAAACAATGTAGGAAAGTAATACCCAGCTTTAAGAATCTTATGAGCTATTGTCTCGCCCAAAAAATGACCTCCAGCTGGTCCTGCATGAAATTGAAAAAGGATGTCATCAGTCTGGTCCTTTTCAAGACATCTAAGGAAAGCACCATCATAATTTTTTCTAAATAGAACTTCATTTATAAACTGGTAAGGAGCAGCCTTTAATCTTAAAGCCCTGCATTTCTTAAAGTCCAAGGTTTCAGGGGCAAACCCATGGTTTAGAAAAAATTTGATGTGGTCATACCATTCCGATGTTGGGGTATCAATAGCATGGACAAAACCTGTTGGAGGATCTTCCTCTTGCTCCCATTCAGTTTGCTGCTGTACAAGGTCATTGGATTGGGTAGTAAGAAGACAAAGGCCTTGTCCTTTGACAATTTTGGCTGGTCTTATTTCCAAATCATACTCCTGCAGCGCAGTCATCCAATGGGCCCTTTTTTCTCCCAACTCCTTCTGGATCAACACGTTTCTAATAGCAGAATATGGGACAATGACCTTTGTTCGACATCTTAACAAATAAGGCCTGTAATGTTTGACAGACTTGTAAACTGCATAGGCTTGTTTGTCAATTTGCGAATAATTGAGCTATGTGCCTGTTATCACATATATAGTAGCCGGGCTACCATACATTATTTTTCTGATTCCAGTACACTATTCAGCCAGTTCCCTTACATTTGAGATGCTGAGATGAGCATCTATATTGGATCACTATCAGATTGTGGACAGCAGTTGTATTCCCCATGCCATGACTGAGTCTCAGGACACTCAGAGAGATGACCGATGTAGCCATTATACCATTGGTACAGAGCAGTCAGTAGTGCCCAGAGTTGCAGCAGCAGTTTCAGAGGACAGATGATGGTACAGGTTGATGAGCTTTCAGGTATATGACTCAGCAGGTATATCATGGTGTTATGGTTAGATTGCTTTTATACTTATTCTTATAGCATGTCTTAGCACTTAGTGTCATGATCTGGCGATCGTATAGATATGTGGACCTGGTTGATCTATTATGTATATTATATTGTCCCTACTCAGACTTAGAAGTTCACTATTCATACTCATTGGTCTTACCCTCCCTAGGGAGAATAGAGGTGATCATTCAACCATACCTTGGCTTGCTAGTGTTGGTTCCATCATTCATTGTCTCCATTCATCCATGGCCTACCTTTTAGATTATCACCCTGACTTACGACTTGACTAGTGGCATGGAGGACCTTTCCCCGCTGTAGCCTCTGTATTGGATGAGCTTCCTTGTTTATTGTGTCTCGGCTCTGAGTTGGTGACAAAACTTACCTATGGTGAGTTGGAGTTCCTTGGAATTCCCCCTAGTCACTAAAGTTGTGTTGGCTAAACCTGAAACTTTTAGTGCTACCATGAATACAAAATCTGGAAAAAATGAAATGCTATATCTTGTATGAAAAGCCCATTCATGCAATGTGTTTCTAAACACACATGAATGAGAAGGATGCCAAATGAACATGGCAATGAAAATAAAATGTTATATCTTTTGGAAAATAAATACCTAGGTAAACAAGCTGTCCATGACACACCTAGAAGTGCTCAGGTAAACAAGTGCCTTAAAAACACACCTGCAGCAGAAATCCTAAAGAAAAAATGTGAATCTATGCAATGTGTTTATAAACACACATAGATCAAGGCTATGGAAACTTCAGGCCCAAAAAGCAATAGAACTTAAATGCTATATCTAAACAATTGCTGGCCTTATTTGTATTATGGATTGTGCGCATCTGTGAAGGTGAATAAACCCTCTTTAAACAACTCATCCATTTGTGAGACACCGCCATTCCCTGTGTTATTGCTCATTCAGTATATACTATGGTGTATCCCCTTTCCCTTGCCAAAGTGTCACAAAGTCAAGTCAGTCAAGTCATCCCTTGGCCTAGCCAGTTAATTTAGCCTTCACCCTTCACTAGCAAATCGATCACAACTATGAAGTGAGTATGATCCTGAAAGTCTAGTCTGAGTAATAATAATAATTAACGACATTATATATTTGGATTTAGATCGTCAGTTATGATTACTCTGTGTTATAATTGTTATTTGAATAAGTTGTAGAGCATGTATTAACCTTGACACTTTGCAGCAGCCTTGGATGATGGTCTGAGTTATATTTGGTCTTGGTTAGACCCAGTTTGACCATGGAGGACCATGGGACATGAGATGTTAGACCTTATGATGATATGGATAGATGATATATGGTCTATGTATACATACATGATGATTCTATGCAGCAGCTACAGGGTTATGATGATGATTCTTGGGTTACAGCAGTGTTTGGTCATTTACAGATCATTATTATTGGCCTTGTTCCGGTATATTGATATTTATTTTGATCATGCAGAGACTCATATGGTGTATGAGTACACATCTTGGATGGATTTGGACCTTCTGAGTCCAATGGGACAGTTTGTTTTCAGTTCCGGGCACTTACAGTGATGATTGAGCCTCAGTAGGCTGTCCCAGTGCAGTTTTGGTCTGTCGGAGGCTCTGTCAGAGCAGATGAGATTTTTATCCGGTTGACCTAGGGCGCTGTTGATGGAGGGGGTGGTCCAGCCACTTGTTTTTACCATATTACCCCCCTCCCGGACACATTGGTGCCCTCACCTTGACAGCGCAGGCACTCCAGGAGGCTGTTTGGGGCAGTTTCACACTTCCCGAGGCATTTCAGGATTGGTAGAAATGGCTATTGAAGAAATCGATTTGGGCTACTGAGGCAAAGTTATGGCATGGGATGATCAGTGATGATAGATCGGGGCCTTCCACACCTTCTCCAAGCAGTTTCAGCTTCATCGGGGCCCGCATCCATCACTTATGGCACTGTCTGTGGATTTCTGAGGTCTTTTTGAGGCCCACGACTTGACCATGGAGGCACGATTTGGTACTTTGGTGATTATTTTATATGTATTGTGCTATGGGGATTGACCAAGGAGGGATAAAATTACCCCTTGGACCCACCATAAGCCTCTTATGATATTTTGTCATCATGATTTGGTGGGATTCCCCTCTTCTAGGGCGATTTTGTCCACTTACATTATATTTTATTAGTGATCCATGTATTTTATTGTTGAGCTCATCTCAACCATTGATTAGACATTTGTATCTTTTAATCTTAGCCACTCATTCAAAAAGTGGTTAGGGTTTTGGTGCCTCTCCTTCCTATTTAAAGGAGAGAGCCTCTCATTGTAAAAGGGACTTTTGGCTCTGGATTATTGGAATAGAAAATTATTATTGCATCTATCTCCAGTGTTGTGGTGAATGTTTTTGGTGTTCGTTCGTTGGTTCTTCCTTTGCACTGAGTTATTGGAGATTTTGTTTGCCATATCTTTTGTACCACGATTTTTGCATCTACAGGTGGAGGCCGATTTGTTTTGAGGAGGAGGTATTGGTAGGGGAAGACTCTCCCTACTTCTTCTTTGGAGCTCTTCGTTGGTAACATGGAGTATTACTGTCCTAGGACCTTCTATTTCATGTTACTATTGCATTTCTCTTGTATTTCTTCCATACTTGATCTTACTGATTGAATCGCTATTCCTTGGTTTGACAGGTAGAGGAGGTCGCACTTGTGGGCTAGGGCATCAAATTGGCAAGCAAATCAACAATTTCTCATTTGATCTCTGCGGGAATCTTCCTCAACATCAAGACATCTCATTCACATCACTCAGGTATGATCTCAAGGTAAGTTCTATCTCCATGATCTATCCAATTGTCAAGAAACATTTAAAACCCTAATTAATTAAAACCCCATTTTACATTTTCTCAGATCTACTTAGATCTAGTGGGTTGTTGGGTATAATATTGAAAACCCACCTCTATAGCATCCACGGCATCCCGGATCTATAGTTTGGTGAGGATTGGCTTCCGTTTGACCCACCTCCCATGCCAACTTAGCTCCTCCCAAGCAAAGCGCACTTCCTAGTTTGAGCAAGTTGACTTAGATCTAGGTGGTGGGTGTTTGAGATCCCGATTGATCCATAATCTACACATCAAATAACATACACCCAGATTGTTACTTTTCTGAAATTGACCTTGTGGGCCCTATTCCACATTTTAAGGGATTTAATCCCCATTTTGGACCACTTGGAACACTTAAACTCAGATCTACTAAGATCTAGCCGTTGGATTGCCACGAAATTACAGATCCACACTCCTACTTGACTAACCTACCCGGATCTAAAGTTTGGATGCCATCCGACTTGTCTTGACCTACCTAACCCTCATTTTTTGCTTCCTTGGGCAAAGTCGCACCACCTTGGAGAAGTGAGTTGACTCACTTCTAGGACATGGGTACTTGAGATTTTTGGAGATTTGGAACCGGAATAATTCAAAACCTAGGTCTAGACTATCACTTTGTCAAATCTTGCCTTGGGGATAGCATTCCTTGTTTTAAGGGATTGTGGTCCACTTGGGTCAAACCTAGATCTAGATACATTCATCCATCAAGACCTCTATTGCCTACTTGTCCCATGTACTAGGAGTCCTAAACCACAAGTCAACCCTACTTTGACTCCACTTCCCAATTCCCAAGGCACTGGTTTCTCTCCAAGTTAATTCGACTTTCCTAGATTGTTGGATTGACTTGTGGATTGACCTATGCATGGTGAACTAAACCCTTGAAGCTATCATGTATCATGGTCAAGCTTGTCATCTGTACTAGTTAGCCCCAATACAACCCTTAACTACCCTGCATTGGACACGGTTCCCAAGGCAGTGGATCTTCTGACATTGAACTAGTACACTAGCCCTAGATCTCACTACAAACATTATAAGTCACTCTTACATCAACTATGAACCAAAGCTACACCTATTGAACCCCTCACTTGGCTTGTGACTTCATCCTTAGGTCTAGGATAAACCATACACCTAACTTCACTTAGAAATACCCTGATTTGGTGTCTTGGTTTTGATCTCTCCTGTCGGGAGTAGATCGAGTCTCCCCCTTTGTTGTCTGGGCTAGATAACATAAAGCGAAGGTTGCCTCGACTGGCGTGACAACCATACATTGGAGGTCGAGGTGATCGTGGTTGCACCTTTTGAGTTGCCCTTCCCTATTGCCATCCATGACTGCATACATCCATAGGGGTAACTACAGTTTAGGTGATAACAGTGCCCTTGAAGGTTGAGCTCATAAAAGAGATTGGAATCTCTGTATCACTGTCCTGTTTCTGTGTCAAAATAGCTGCATAGGAAAAATCAGTGGCGAAAGTGTAGAGAATAAAATCTTTATCAAAATCTGGGGACATAAGGGTGGGAACTTCAGCAATGGCCTTACGAATTTCAACGAATGCATCCTTTTGTTCTTATGACCAGGTGAACTGTACATCTTTCTTAACTAAATGCTGTAAAGGCTTAACTATCTAAGCAAAGTTAGGTACAAACCTGCATACAAAGTTGATCTTACCCAAGAAGGACTGCATTGCTTTACGCGAATCTGGTAAGCCAATTTTTGAAATAGCGTCTGTGCGTTCGGGGTCGATGATCATACCGTCTTTTGAAACAATGAAGCCCAGAATGTTTCCCTTTTGTAACTACAAAAATGGATTTCTTGGGGTTCAGGGAGATGCCAAATTTCCTACAACGTTCGAAAACCTGTTTCAGGGAAAATGGATGTTCATGTCGTCTCTTTGAATATACCATAATATCATCTAAATAGACCACGACAGAATTATGCATCAGACCTTGGAAAGCTATGTCCATAGCTCTCTAAAAAGTGCCCCCTGCATTGATCAAACCAAAAGGCATTCGCCTGTAGGCGAATGTGCCCCAAGGGGTTTTGAATGTTGTTTTTAATTGGTTATCTGGGACGACCATAACTTGGTTGTACCCTGAAAAACCATCCAGGAGAGAGAACATTTCTGACCTTGCTATTCTTTGGAGAATCTATTTCATTGGTGGAATAGGGTAGTTATCTTTTTCGGAAGCCCGATTCAGATTCCTGAAATCGACACACAATCGGATTTCACCACTTTTCTTGCGTACAGGCACCAAATTGGCTATCCATTGTGTATGCCTCATCGGAAAAATAATTTGGGCTGTGAGTAGCTTTTCCAGTTCTTTTTTCACAGAAGGCTCTAAACTGGGATGCATTTTCTGCAGTTTCTGTTGAAAAGGTTTCACTTCCGGCTTCATAGGTATGTTATGGTAGATGACGCTTGTGTCAAAAGTTTTCAATTCGTCATAGGTCCAGGCAAAGACATCTTTACATTCTTTACACAGTTTAATGATAGCTCGCCTTTCTTCTGGAGTACAATCAATTCCTAAATTGATAAAACGGGGTTCTTGCTCGGTCCCTAAATTGACTTGCTTGTATTTCAGTGAAGAGCTCTGTGTTTTACAATTCCTTTTGTGTCTGAATTTTTCTTGCAGATCGTAGAACTTTTCCAAATTGATCATAGACTTTGGGATGACATTCGAGGAATCAGAGAGAGACTTTTCATGTTCATCCTCGTCTATAGCCATATCCTGGAATGTATCCCGGGCTGTCAAAAAATCAAGTATCTGCTGATCATCATCGAACACTTTCCAGTTTGTCACATTATCTGGTATGGAAGGCCTATACATCAGTTCTATTGAGAATGTTTGAGGGGACAGGGCCTCTGGAGGAATCAAACTAGAAGCTGTATTTTCCAACAAGTCAGCATTGAAATTCTGAGACCTAGGGACTGAATTTATATTAAATGCAGTAAAGGAGCTGGTAAAATCTCTTACCAATTTCTGATAATTCAACAGGCGTGGGGACAAGCAGTGAATCTTATTCCTCACCTGTTTCACAATAATTTCTGAATCTCCAAAGCAATGGATGATCTGTACTTTCAAGTCAACAGCTTTCTTAAGTCCCTGTATCAGGGCCTCATACTCAGCCACATTGTTAGTACAATCAAACTCTAATCTGCATGCAATCATAGTTTTTGTCCCTTTCGGATCTATGATAACACATCCTGCACCAGATCCATCCTTAGATTTAGAGCCGTCAAAAAACAATGTCCAAGCAATAGGGTCTAATCTAAAATTTGTATTTACATTAAAAACAATATGTGCAATGTCCCCTGAGAATGACATAGAAGTAAGATGAGTTACCAGAGATTCATTCTGTGCATTCTCTTGTGGTGAAATGTCAACTCGTATATCCCCGAAGAAGGTGTCAAAGGTAAAATGCTCAATATGTGTGTTGAAATAACCTGCAGGCTCACTTGAGTCATTTAAGTCTGTGACTGTCTGTTTCATGTAAGGCTCCCTACTGATCTTGATCTTCTTTGGCTGTCCATTGTAGGGTAACCACAAATGGCACCAATCTGTAGCAAAATAACCTTTTAGCTTTTCTGATCAGTCTCTACTAAGCCACATACCATATGCTTCTGGGATGTCAGCAATGACTATATTAATTGTTTGATGGATCCGAGGATCAACTGATAATGTAATTAAGACATTTTTGAGTCTCCCTACTACTCTGACCTTTGATCTATCAAGTTGCACTATCTGAGTAGGGCAAGGTTCCCATGTGGCATTCAACTTTTTACAAACAAATAGAGGCATCACATTTGATGAGGCACCAGAGTCTATCATGCAGTTATGTACATTTCGGTTGAAAATCTCAAAAGTAAGCAGAAAAGAAGGTGTCCTCCTGCTACCAGACTTTTGATCATCTAGTTTAGTGAAAGAGTCAAGGTTATTATTCTGCAATTCTCTTGGTTGTTTGACCACCATACTTTTGGGTAAAGTATCCCTCATGGAAGGGATTTTCAACAATTCAAACAAAGAGATGTTTGTCTTAACTCTTTTAAGATCTTTAACTAAATTGTACTCCATTTCAGGGATGACTGTATCCTTGTGGGGAACAGTCCTGCCTTTATTAGGAACTGGTGTGGAGGATGAAGGCTCCTGAGGGGGTTGAGGTTTAGACCTTGTGTTATAAGGATGTTGAACATTAAACACAGTCTCAGGTTCTTCTTCCTCTTCAGACATAGGAAGCTCTGAAAAGCAACTAACAGTGTTGATTTGTGGATCCTCATGTTCATCTTCTTCTTCTTCAGGTAATTGTGGGTCTGTATCAGTTTGATCATTGGGAACTTCAGGGGTGTTTTGAGATTTTGATGTTAAGGCTCTAAAAATTGAACAAATTTATTCATAAGGCCTTCTGTTGGATTAGGAGGCGGTGGATTCGGTGGAGGTTGATAAGGTCTCCTAAAAGGTGGCCTCATAAAACCTCTATTCTGGTTCTGATTTTCAGTGTTAGTCCTTTTTAAATCCACCATCTCGTTTTACATTTTCTGGATGAACTTTTTCATGTCAGTCATGTCAAATGGATCCTTGTTTTGAGCAGTGGGTTTGGGAACACTATCATTCCTTTTCCTAGAAGTGGAAGGCTGTTCTTTTGAGGTTTCCAGACTATCCTTCAAACATAAAATGTCCTTTTCAACTTGTATTGCTTCATCAAACACGTCCAACAAAGTTCCTTTGCGTGCTCATTTCACCCACATTGAAATAGAAGCAGGTAGGCCTTTTTCATAGTAGGCTACCAACAATTCTTCAGCAGGAAGAAGGTTGGTGGGAATTCTATTCTTTAAGTATGAGAACCTTTGATTGAAATCTTTAACCCTTTCTTTCCCTTTGATTTTCATGGAGGATAATTCCAAAACAAGATTCTGTGGTGTTTTGTCATCTCCAAACTTTTGGATAAATAATTTCTCAAAATCATCCCAAGAAATGATAGACCTTGGTGGTAAGGAAAAATACCATGCAGCTGCCTTTCCTTCTAAAGTATAAGGAAAGAGTCTGCAGACTACATCCTCATGAATAACACTTCTAAGTCTAATAGCCTGCATGAAGGTTTTAACATGATCTAGTGCAGGTGACTTGTTTTCTGGGTTAAACTTGGGTAACCACTTCTCAGGGTTTTTGGGTAGTCTATGTTGGTCTCCAAGCACCCATACTGCATCTTGGTCGAGCCATGGTCTGTTTTGGCCTACTCCAGGCATCAGTGGTTGTCCTTCTTCTTCTTCTAATGAAGACCTTGAATAATATTGACTGTCTGAGGAAGACGATGAGGATGAAGGAGGAGATGGTGGTGGTCCACTAGCTCCAAGTTTTGGTTGATCTGGGGCTTCCTGAAAAAGTTGATTGAGGTTGTATTCAGGCGAACCTAAACGATCAACTAACTCTTGGTGTGGTATGTTTTGATCAGCTGTGTGTTGATGTTCACTGTTGGGATCAACTGAGTGTTGAGTTGGTTGATCACTGTTCTGTGTAATCGTGTTTGATTGACCCTCTTGATCACTGGTCTGCAAAGCGTTATCTAAATTGATAGCTGCCAAACCACGGCTTCGCTCAATAGCGATTCTTTGTTCCAATCTAGTTACACTGTCACGGGACTAGTTCAAAATGTCTTCAAGGAGAATTGATCCTCTTGTGGGGGATATGATTACAACATCCCTTCCAACCTGTTGTGTTGTAGGTGCAGCGACTATAGCAGTGACCTGAGTAGGTGTAATAGGAGCAACAGTGGATTGTGACTCTTTGGGTTGTTCAGATGTTAAAGCCCTTGATTGCCTTCGAATTTGAACCGTTGAAGTACTTGCTGGAGGAGGTTTCCTAGTGGCTTGTTTAGGCATGTTGTACTAGTTTCCCTCCTTTTAGCACCATTTGTTGAGGCCTCGGTTGTGCAGGTTAGATGCAAAGGTGTTGGAATGGTTCCAAGGCTCCCAACAGAGGAAGAAAACCCAAGTTGAAAGGCTTCTAAAGACCCTGCGCAAGGGCAGTTCTATCCCCAACCTATTTGGTATGGTAATCCCCCACGGATATTCGGCCTTCGCTGGCACTCTAAGAGTCGATGATTTGACCAATTAGGTTAGTTTTCCAATCAAGAAAAACAAGGGTGTGAAATTGGTAAAACTAATCTAACCTAACCTATTTCAGAAGAGGAAACTAATCTAAGTTAGTCCTATTCTAAAAAGAAAGCTTGATATTGTGCAGATTAACCCTGAGGTGTGATGAATAAGTAAATTACAACCTTTCACAGAAACGCTTTTAGTTGTTTCACTTATTAACTTAAATCACTAATCCATTAATGAAAATTAAAAGACAATAATTCAAGTACTTAAGCCTGTTCAAGATAAATCTGTAGTCACTTTGCTAATTGAAAAATTAACAATGATTATTGTGTTGTGAATCACTTGCAGAAATCGATAAAGAAAGTACTTAAATTGAATAAACTCAATAAAACACTTTTCAGCATAAATCAATCATACAGGGAAACCAATATAATAGATCCATACATTTAAACATATGCAAAAGATATCATGCACTGTAGATGACAATCTGAAGTACAAAATCAATAATTCTCAAAGAAACTTGAGGAATAACAGAAGATAGATCAAAAGATAACTTTACTGTATTAAAAGAGGTCTTGTACAGAAATTACAAAAGGCTTTGCTAAACAGAGTATCTCCAGTCTTGTCTCCTGCTGACTTGCAACTCCAAAATTACCAACCCCTAACTACGAGAGGTCCTCCTCTTTCAATAGAAAATTACAACAGAATAGAAAGATAGAGATTTCCCAACATAGGGATTACAAAATCGGATCAAATTATCGATCCAATAAATCCTACCATTTCTCATAAATCTCTAACAACTCATCTATATTGGGGAAATTGATAGATTCTAAGGATAACTGAGCATTGCATGTATTATTTTCCATGTCATGTTTAGCCAACTTGTGCCAAGTGCGAAGGTAAATGCGAATCTTCCTTCCACGATGACCGGTTCTCTCACCAGACGATCCACATCATCGATGCTGACTTGACCGAGATCCTGAATTTTCTGTGCAAACTCTTCACACCTGTGTTTGAGATCCTCAAGTTTGCATTTTGGCGGCAAAGCATCCAGAATGGGCTCCATAAACGGCAGTTTCAAAACCTCCATAATATTGTCAACTGCATACCAGCGTCTAGTGCAGAGGTCTTTAGACTTGTTGATAATCCTCAGCTGTTTCATTGAAATCAAGCCAAGTGTTTAGAGAGGCTTTCACTTTCTTCATTTGAAAACTGTTGAGGATCGGGATGTCTTCTGGAGCATTCTTTATATACAACTGCCATTGACTAATTTCTTCCTCAACTTTAGAAGCTTGAAGTCTCTTAGCCTTTTGTTCTTCTAGAGTAGTATTCATCTTGGAAAAATTAATAAAGTTCTCCCTGATCTCATCAAGGGCAAGGTAAACCTTCTCCAACAATTTGTGATGGTCCTGATTAAATTTAAGGGCCAAATTCTTAAAATCAGATGAGGAAAACTTGAAAGAACTTGAGGAGGCTGCACTTGCAGTTGCATCCTCAACTTGCTTTTCCAAAGAAGCTATCCTTTCTACATCTGTGGCATGTTGAGATTGCGAAAGACGAAGTTCATTGAGAAGTGTATCATTCCTTTGCTCCAGGTCTTGAACCTTATCTGCCCAAGTTTTTCTGAGGTCAGCCACATAAGTCACATGTTGTGCCTTAATTTCAGCCAACTCTGCTCTCAGGCTTCTGATTTCGTTCTCCTTCAGGTCAACTTCTTTGTCCAGAACTTGAACTGAACCCCAATTGGCACTTGCAAAAGCCCCTAAAGCTGCAGCAGTTTCTACAGCTTCAAGTCGTGGGTTGTTGGTCCTTGGAGCCCATATCACCTAATCTGGGATAGGTTCTTCTAACCCACCCTGATATCTGCTCCTCTTCCTAGTTCTTCTCATCACTGCCTTATCGTCATGACAGTAGAAGTAGTCACCAAGGGGAACTACATCCTGATCTGCATACTCAGTCACTTCCCCTGCAGAAGTAGAAGTAACACTTATTGTTGCAACCAAAGGGGGTGTTTGAATGACTACTGTATTAGGTATAGGCAAAGCGACCTGAGGGATAACCTGAGGTATAGAGGTGACTTCAGTAGCTGATAAGACTTTGATTGGTGAAGGTACTGAGACAAAAGCTTCAGAAAGTGGAACTTGGTTGTCAACATTGGCTTCTGGAAGTGGCAATTGCTTATCAGTCTTGATGGGTGATGATGGAGGGGAAACCTTGGAAGATTCATCAACAGTAGTTGAAAATAAGTTAATTATGGGTGACTGCAGAGGGGCAGTCAAAGACTAGACTTCTACAACCATGGATGATGAAATAGAAAAAGGGACTAGGTGTTCTGGCAATGAAGTGATTCTATCAGTGAGAGTGTTAAATACCTGAGACAAGGAAAATGGAAGTGTCACTCCTAAAGGTGCAGTGGAGGTTTGTTGGATAGATGTTAGGACAAATGCTAAAGATGCAATGCCTGGGGCAGCATTAAATTCCAACATTGATTAATCTGGGAAAGAATGATCCATGTCAATACTATCCAGCAAATCAGTGACAGTCTTAGGATCTTCAATGACTTCTTCTGTCACTGATACTGGAGGATGAGGCACAATTTCTTCATCACAATCAATTATGTTGATTGTGGACATCTGTGATTTAGAAACCATAACTTTCTGCCTCTTTACTGGATGAGCTCCAGTCATGATTAGGTCGTCATCTTCATGAGTCTCTGTAGCAGGAAGTTGAATTTTGATAGAAGGCCGAGGTGGTTCTAGCAATTGAGTATTAATCACTGATGACAACTGTGTCATCTCTTGCTTGAAATTCTAAGCTATTTGTAATAACACTTTAGCTGTTTCAACAATTTTCTCTCGTGGAGGTTCCTATAGAGGATCTTTACCTTTATCCCCATCAGGATATGTGATCATTAAGGGAACTTTAGCTTTCTGGGATTCCTTTTCCTCTCTGTCTCTCCTTGCCTGTTCAATTAAGTTCAACTACATAGCCTTGTAGCTCAAAACTCTAACTTTGAGTTCTTTCTGGTATTTCAAAATATCGTGTTGTTCATGTGAGTCTTTGGCTTTGGAAAGGACTTGAGAAAATGTGTCCACCCCTTAGTATATAAAATCATCTGGGCGAACCTCATGTGCATAATCCATTTTTACATGTATCTGTTTGAAGTGTGCATCCAGGAATTCTTTGGGGTCATGTTTCCTCTTCTCAACAGTGCCCAATTTGAAGGCAGCTATTTGGTCACCGAGAACTGCAGCCCAATTTGAGGTAGGGGTAACCAGCTGGCCACGGTTGAGAGAAAATTTAGGCCAACCTTTCGTCCTGGGACCTGTAAGTTTCCTATACATGCCATCAGTCACTGTCTGGAATGAAACCTCCTATAGAACTAGCCTGTCTGGGACTATTCTAGGTAGAAGGTGCACTATTTCACTTCCCGAGATTCTGATGTATGAGAAGTATTCAAACACGTACCAATCACCCATGGTATTAATGAAGGCTTTGGCATCATCTGAAAATACAGGTGCCTCCTGCCTGAAAATCTTAAAATAGATGGTACCCATAAAACTATCACATATATCATACAATAGAGGCACAAAATTGTCTTCCCACAATGCTGAATGGTAAATGTGTACAGGGGGGTCTGCAAGGGTCCAACTCCAACCTAAGTTAGGATACTGGAATTCTGCACAGAAAACATCAAGGACATATGCAGAAAAGAAGAAATGTGGCTTCTTATGAGCAGGAGCCTTCTGATAATTCTCTATTGCATTCTTCAATTCCAACGACAGGATGGATGCCCATGGGAAGGACTCACCGGTGGTTAACACATGGTGTGCTATAGGTGCCCATTCGGCTTTGAAAAGAGAACAGTTTGGAAGACCAAAAAGCCTGCAAAGCATGGCTGCCAGCAGAGAGTAGGGTTCTTTGAATCATATAATGGGATAGAGGTTGTCAGCCTTAGGCACAAAGGTGTTGGGCTTGACCATTCATGACTTTATCATCTTAGCGAAATTATACTGGGTCTTTGAGGACTGAATAAATTCAGAAGAAAGGGTCTGTTTAGGGGGTTTAAGAGCGCAAGCTCGAACGAAGACCTCCGGGTGAAAATGTGTCAATTGAACACCGGAGGTATCATTGAAACCGCGGTCTTTGACACTGGCATTTTCAATAATCCATTTCACTGCATCAGTGTAAGGTAGGACAACAGGATGTGCAGCAATGGCATGGATTTGGGAAGCCCTAATCCTTTCGTACATAGGTTTATCATTCTCAATATGGGAAAGGTCGTCGTTGTCAAATATAGCATAAATTTTGGACCAATCCACCTGGTTCGTTTTAGTGACCTTCTCACTGGTATCCAAGAGGATGCCAAAATTAGGGTCCTTGGTCAAGAGATCTCTGTGTGCCGTTTTGGATTGTGTATTTTTCGACATGGTGAAAAGCTTGCAATTTCTAATAAATAAAGAGATAAAATCAAAATTCAATCCAAAATAGTAGAATTGGAAAACCAAAAATAGAAAATATGGCAATAAACTTACCCGAAATAACTGAAGAACTGATAAAAACGACACCTTAATAGGAATCTGCAGTAAAATCCAAGCAACGGGGTAATTCCGAACAGTAAAAATGACGAAATTAAAATAGAAAAAACCCTACTTATTACATTTACCAAATTAAAACGTGACCGTGGGATTAAAACAAATGAATGGCCGAGATGAACTGGAGCGGGATGCGGGATCGGGTTCATAATTTATTTCAGAATTCCGAAAGCTGAAACCCAAAAGTGTCGGGTTGCGGGTTTCAGTATTGCAATAAAAAAAAAGCGCAAAGAATTCCTGAAAGCCGAAACCCGAAAGTGTCATGTTGCGGGTTTCGGGAATGGGAAACAAAATCACAATCGGAAAATTTTTCTCGAAAGCCGCAACCCAAGACTGTCGGGTTGTGGGTTTCAGGAACATGCAACAAAATCAAACTTAAAAAGATATTCCCGAAAGCCGAAAGCCACGATTGCGGGTTTTGGGATAAAATTTCCCAATATTATTTACAAAGAAAACCCGCAACCCGCAACTGTTGGGTTGTGGGTTTCGGGATGAGAAAAATCGTAAGTTTCAAAATAAAATCCCGCAACCCGCAACTGTCAGGTTGCGGGTTTTGGGTTTCTTAAATCCACGGCAAACAAACAAATCCTGCTACCCGCAACTGTCGGGTTGTGGGTTTCGGGTTCCCCAAATGTCAGGTTTCGGGTTGCTAAAAGTAGATGATAAAATGCTCAAAAATTGAAGCTTCCTGCAAACCCAAAACCCTTAGAAATTTTTTGCGCAAAAAGAAAACACACAGAACAAAAGTATGGGTAAGGGATCTTAGGGATAAAAACCCAAATCTCATATTTACAAGAAAACTCACCCAATTACCTTTGTGTTTATTAGGAATGGGGCTCCCGTGCTTCAACTAAGCATGGGATCTGTTGTGGCTACAACAGGAGTTAAAATGGTTATGAACCAATCCTTCCGATTAAATGACTTGTGTTGAAGGTATTCCTTCTAGAATTTGGTATTAGTTAAATTCTTAGAATTTATTCTTCATATCTCTTTCAGATTTTAGCTTGAATGACTTCTTGACTTGTTTTAATTTGTCAATTAAAATGGCACGGAATAAGTTTAGTCCCTACCATTTAATTTAAGAAAAATGCATGTAGCTTAGTCCCCACCCTTCAGTTTAAGAAAAATAAAAATAGAAAAGAACAAGTTATTCAAAACCATTTTAAAATAAATTAAAATCCAAGTAAATTTGTATATAACATAAAAGTCATACCCCTATCAATATATATTAAATATTAATATTTAAAAGTTTAAGTGTCTTAAAATTGTGAAGGTGTTAAGTTTGAAAAATATGAATTCCCAATATACAATTTAACTTACAATGTCATTAGGTCAAATATTAAACATAAAAATAACAACTAAGTTGCAAATCCATTTTACTCTCCCCTGAACTGATGTTGGTCTTCCATGAATAGATGTGAAGGGCGTAGGTTATAGCTTTGAATACGATTCCATTGATTTTCTACTCCAATTGAACACCTTTGATTTGTAGATTGGTTTGGCATCAACTGAGAAAGCAATTCAACAATTTTATTATATTGAAGTATGCTTTTAAGGATTTCCAGGATTGCCAAATACCGTTTTGCAGATGTGGCTAAATCCTCCTTGTTAGGCACTTTGGGATTTTTGGCAGAGATACATTGTTAGCGGGTAATAAATGGGGCTACGCCTCAACTTACTGAAGCTTTAGCTGCTAGTACTAATGGCATTTTTGTTTCAATCTCTTTACATAAAGGTCTCTTAATTTTCTTAAAGGACAACTCTGTTCCAGTGGAACCCTCTTATACAACTGCTTGTGTATCCTGTTTAGTACGTAGTTTATCAATGGGGTTTGAACATGGTTAGATGCCAATGTTGTCTCAAAATTGCAGTCTAGCATTGCCCCATCTCCAGCTTGAGGTTTTATCAATTGTTCCTTCGTTTTTCCCATAATCTAGTTCGCTATTGGGGTTTAAACAAGTTGAGATGCCTCAATAGAATCAAAAGATAAAGGGATTTGGCACTGAACATTCCATCAGAGAACAAATTCAATTAGAAGAGGAATGCATAAAGGGACAAATGCTATCAACTGAGATTGAACATATTGATAAGGAAGTGTTGCAACATGCAATTATGTTTCATTCTTTTCAAGACGTAAATTTGGTTCCTGGTTCAAACTCTCAATAACAAGTTGTGGTAGAAACAAGTAAGGAAATGTCCATTTTGGGCTACAACTTACAGGCTGCATCTTCCCCTATTAATGATTTGCCAATGGCTACAGTTCCTTCAGGTTTTATAAATTGTTATGTATTAAATACACCTAAGCAACACTTACATAGTCAAGAATTAAGGAGGAGGAGGCGAAGGGTGTTTAGCTCTTAGAAATAGACAGAAAGGACATTTCTCCACTCAAGCTTCCATAAAAAGGTATGAATTGCAATATATCTAATACCCTATGTTTGTCAATTATGAAAAATAAATTACCAGATAGAATTCCATTAAAGAATACCCAAAATTAGGACGATGAGGTAGGGAATCAAAAGAATCCAAGCAATCACAAAAGAGTAGACACTGATTTGTAAATAAAAACTTGGGGATTTGAACAAGAGTTTGAAGAAGCTGGGGGGATCTAAGACTCATACTCAATAAGAATTACTAACCATGATGGGATAGATAAAAACCTTAGGATAAATAACAAAAAACTATCATGTTATGAATCAAGGCCTAGGAAGGAAAGTACCCAAAAGTAAGATGTGAGAATTAATGGATGGGGATTGGACTTAAACCTTGGCCAATCACCAATAACACATTGAAAATCCTATTTGTCCTTACCCAAAAAAAGGCTAAAAAGGAAACAAAGGAATGTAGAAAGATTATTTTCTAAATATATGCTAACCCAAAAAAGATAAGTTTCTTGGATCATCTCTGTTTAGATTCCTCATTCTACTTGAATTTTTCTTTTTTCATTCTTCTTCATGATATAATGGCATTATCTAGTCTACATGCCACCATGGAAGAGACCTTAGGAAAATCTAATGATAGAGGACTATCCTCTTTGAGGGCATATCACAAAGTTGTAAAACTTGCAAGGAGGTGGAGTCTCTAGTCTAGGTTTTATATTTTGGTTTCTTGTTTCTTTGGAGATTCTCTGGGCACTCCTTATTATAGACATGTCAAGGTCCCTCATGGATGGGGTAATGACCAATCCTATAAGGGTTTAAGGACCAAACCCCTATGAAGGCTATAAAAGGGCCCAACTTTCACCAATCCAACTTTCATTATCCTACATTATAATATTCAAACTATGTCATACAGATCAATTGAAGAATCAGGGTTGCATTTTTTTTTTTTTTTTTGTAAGTAGTAGTTTAAGTATGTTATAATTTCATTTTTTTTAATTTTTATTGTTTTTATATTTTTATTTGAAACTAGGTTAAAAAGTTAAAATAATGGTTAGAATTGCATATATTAGTTGTTAAGATTACACAGTACAGGTGTAATAGGGTTATTTGAAAGAGTTGAATTTATTTATGAATTCCAAAATGTAATTTAAGTAATGAAAATTGTAATTACACTTATAGGTGTTTATATCTTAGAATTTGGGTTTGTAACCTAGCACGAGTTTGGAGCAGATTTTAACATGCAACAAGACTTAATGTTGTATGCAGGCTCCAACTAAGTGTTGGAGGCATTTTCTTGATAAATTTGCAGACAAATGTATGCTAATTTTCCATTGATGGTTGATTATAGAAAATGATATTCTTTTGTGGAAAGGATGATTTGAATAATACATTTCCCCAGCTAATAACCAAGGAGAAAAATGTCCATTTGATTATCCTCCACCTCGAGAGTAATCTAGATTGTTTAATTTCCCATTAATATTTTGACATTTTCCATTATTGCTTCAATCTGGTTTGGTTTCAAACACCAATTTCTGCTAAATAAGGTCTAGCACAAATACCCTTGTTGAGGAAAATGTTCTTCTCAACAATGCATGCAAAGTTTAACCTATTTTTCAATTTGTCCTAAATTTTGAGCATCTAAACCTGTGTTGGCAATGTTGAGACAGAAATCCCATTTTACATTATAAATATGTTTTAGCACAGATTGCAATGGCATATCTTAAATTTATTTTAGCACAGATTGCAATGTTATACCCTAGTCATGGGTGTGCTTGATTATCATTTGATTTTACAACAAGACAATCATATAACAATCTCTTCTGTATTTAATTTGCTTCGGGTTCAAAGATTGCTAACATCTTCTACCTATCAATAAACTAGACAAATCAAGGTCCCTATAACTCTATAACCTGTACCTGTAGACATGTCAAGGTCCCTCGTGGATAGGGCAATGAACAAATCCTATAAGGGTTTAAGGAACAAACCCCTATGAAGGCTATAAAAGGGCCTAACTTTCACCAATTCAAATAATAGAAGCTGGCATCAAGCCCCTTATATTTCAGCCACCAGAGTTACATTGAGATTTGGTTGTTATGCATTGGAAAAAGAGAAGCATCATTTAGTATGTGTCCATACGTTAAGTGGCCATTCTAGTTTAACCAAGATTCTATAACTAATTCTAGCGAGGATAACCATGATAACTATCAAATATCCAAACCATATAATATTTAAACTGCTCCTTTATGGTAATATATACCAGTAATGAACATTCGGGACACAGGGCACATGGCCTATAAGAATAGTGCCCTGTGACCTAGGCCAGAAGAAACAAATAATAAATAATTTTAACAACACCAAAAAATATTGGCGTTACTACTTTTGAGTTTAATATTGCTTTTCATGCAAATAAACTATTGGCAATAGTCCAAGTTTTCAAATGTGAAGATGTCCAGGTAAGGATGCTTAGGAAAAAGATGCCATAAAAGAGACGTGAAAGCAATTTGAGATAGAGAAGAATTGTGAATTCTAGGTCAATGCAGTGATTGCCACCTATTGCATACTCATCATATCCAGATACATAATATATCCATAATTGTTGAAATATTTGCACATCTACAAAGAGAGGTCATAATATTTGTCAGTGTACTAAAAGAATCACATTCCTAAATGCTTTATGAAGTAATATGTGAGAGAGAATTCGAAAAAGGTCATCACAAGTAAACTACATAATGTCATAACCATTCATATAATCCAATATAAGTTGAGTATAACACTACGAAGATATGCTTTCATTTCATTCTGCAACACTAAGGTCAGTTAAAACTAGCATAGATACATCTTAACCTTGGTTCTATTAAGCACCAAGATGAATCGAAATGAAACTTTTTAGTGCTTAAAATAGCATTCAGTGTTAATATGGATGTAAGCTAGTTTGTTTAATTATTATATATAAGTTTTTTCCCTTTTTTTTTATATTATGAACCTCAAATTTGTTTCATTTTAGTTTATAAGTATTACCCATGTGACACATCTCATCCATAGTAGGCTAAGTATGTTGTAGAGTGCACCAATCAACATGTTACTACATATATTATGCTTTCAAACCAAATGCATAATCTATAGTAGTGGAAAAGGACCCCACATTTAATTGGCCAAGATCAACTTCCTGGAAATCCAATTCGAAGAAGGAACCACCTAGGGTGAGAACTAAGAAATTGCAATCAGAGGTGGCAACCAACTGTTTTCTCAATTATGTTCTAGCCAACACTATATCCTCTTTATTTGACGTGAATTACTTCATATCTACAAACTAAGCTTGCAAAATCTCATACCCATAAACAAGAATGGAATCCATTTAAAAGTGAACTATGATTCATGAATGAAAACTTTAGTTACTTTGTCTTTTAATTGGGATGATTTTCAAAGAAATTAGTATAGTCTCTATGAACTTAATCTACAAATCATTTTTAATAAATAGTCACTTCAATTTGAATTTACCAAATAATCCCTTGATTTCACAACTTAACTCAGAAGGTTAAGAAACCCTTGATCCTTTATTATTTGTTTTGTCTGACTTCTGAAGAGACTTCTTTTATGTCTTAGTTTTCAAGGGTTATAAATTTACATGATTCAAGGGAATACTCAATTATGTGTTTTACTGAAAGAATGGTCAACTATCCACTAAAAATGCTATCTCAAGTTTGCATATCCATCATGATAATCTCTCATGCTATAATCCATCTCGAATCATCCAAGGGCTAGTCATATACCATGTACCCCAAATCTCATGGAGCACTCCCAAACATGGTGTGAACACTTTCAGAGTAATTCAAAAGTCTAACACTTTCAATAGCAAGTTCCAAAATTCTATTATGTTGAAAGCATTATCTGTCTTTTAGTGTGGTATCTATAATATATGCCAAACATTATTCTCATGTTGTACCCGCCATTAGTTCATGCATGTTATAAGCTAATTTTGTAGTATATGTTATTTATTTATGACAGCTAGACTGGCCCTATAAGAACTCCATGAGCACCTTACATATCAAGATTTTTAATATAAAGGAGAATCCATTATTTATGCTTGATGCTGAACACACTCAGATACGAATTCCCTGTGATGTGATAAATATATGAATAAAAAACAGCCTCAACTTCTGGTTTTAACCATTGTCCCCATGTACATGTCACTACTAACCACTGTGGTATGGACCTTTCAATGTCATTTAATGTAATGACATGCCAGTTGATTGCAAATTGCATCTTGACAAGTAGAAGTGTTTCATTTCAAGAGAAACATTGAAAGCTGATGATTACATATATAATCTGCAGATTGGAGATATCAAAGGAATGTTTGGAATTTTCATTTTCCAAATAAACATCTTACACATTAGATTTGGTATCCTAGACATATATGGTGTGGGAACAAGCAATTTTTTGAAAACTAAGCAATAGATGACAACTATGTACCCAAATACTTGTGGATTTTCTCATGTACAAATCAATAAAAAAAATGATGTTAGTCTGCTGGGAATAGGAAGCATTTTTCTTCTAGTGGTTAAGAATTGATATTCAATTTATGTTGTCTTGTTTTCTTTTACATACCTTGTTTTTTACTAACCTATAACTTTGAGTCTGATACAACTAACACAGCTCTTATATATTGGGAAGCTTCTTGCTCTTTCAGAGGCATATAAACCTTGTAAGACCCTTTCCTTCAGCTTTGTGTCCTTGAAAATATTTGTTAGGGATGCTTGTTGTAGTTGGTAAAATCTTTTATATTAATTTAATTTTAATACTATAGATTGTGAATAGAAGAAACACTAATTTTTAATTATTTAAGTGCATCATGACATTGTGAGCATTATGATAACTCATCATTAATAGAAACAGAGGACACATACAAATACTGCATAGCAGTCTATCGCATGGTTGTTCAAGTGAAATGAAACTCACTTTTTAATTTCGTTTCCTGGGTGCATATTCATAGATGTTCTTAGAGTCCTTGAAGATGGATATTTGCAAACTCTCATACTAATGGACGGTGAAATGAAACTCACTTTTTAATTTCCTTTCCTGGGTGCATATTCACAGATGTTCTTAGAGTCCTTGAATATGGAGATTTGCAAACTCTCATACTAATGGATTATGATGATAAATTAGCACCGCCCTTCACCATGCATCCAAAGGTTGACCCTATTACAAGTAACAAGACAAATTCTAAGTATACTTAACATGTTTCTAAGTAAGTATAGTTTGGGGAATCCACGACTGCTCTAAAGCAGAGGAGGTAGCATAACAAGAAATTCCTTATCAATTTGTGTCAATCGTGTGTAGAGGAGATATTTACATTTGGTTATCAACACACCCTTCCCTATGTAACTTATCGGGTTGTTACAAAGGAGGGAATAATGCTTGATCTAGTTCCCATAACACTTCCAAAAGCTGTCATGATGCATGACTTTTCCATAATTGATAATTATGCAATTTTCATGGATATTCCTCCCTATTTTTCTCCAAAGGTATTCTATTCCTGAATACAAGACAAAAATGGGTCAAATGTGGATATCAATTCTACAATTTTGAGTGTCAAAGAGTTTATGCAAACTGCAACCATAGGGGAGTTCAGGAAACAATTGGACCTCTTGCTTATATTTCATGGGATTTTTTCTTTACACATCTACTTGGAATCATACCCCGCAGATATGCCAAGAACTCTTTCTATAAAGCTTTCACAAATTACATACACCATATGTGAGTATTATGTGCAGTTCTTGCCTTTGATTTTTCAATCAAAGGAAAGAACTGCACATAAAACTGGCTCTCTATTATGTGAATTTTACTTTTGTTTTAATAACTTAAATTTTAAATAAATCTAAATTAATCCTGAATAAGCTAGCGCTTGGAAGTGTTCCAATTACAAATCAGTTTACTTATGCATTCCCACCGATGAGACAGAAGCCCCAGAAAATATACCTATAGGAACCAAGATTATTAAGGTCAAAGGGGTGCTCAAAGTATTGAAGACTCAGAGCATTGAGCAACAGGAAAATTTGAAGAAAATACCTATTCCATTCTACAACACAAAAAAATCGAACTTACAAATTGCCGTAGTTTCCAGAGAGATTGCACGAATTCAAATCTGCGTCTCCAGAATATGTAACTAGTCCTCCGTAATGTGTAATTAGCTCGAGATTTGATTAATGGTCCGCCCAAGAGTTTGCAGGCGAGTTGGAGACCATATATACAGAGAAACCGAAACAGAGGGTTACTGGATGCAAACTGTAACTGCAAGGCAAAACAACAGTAGACATAGAAAATGGTAAATAAATGTTTACCTTGAAGGCCTCTTCACTGAAACCCTTTCCGCCACAAGTATCACAACTTCGCTGTAAGACAGATGCAACAAGAAATGCAGCCACTGGAACTGGAAAACCATAAAACGTTTTGAACAACCAAAAGAAACATATCCCACAAATAAATTGCTTCTCTGAATTTGCATTTACAACCATTAAATGCAATGGAACAATGGAAACCTCAAAAACGTAGAGAAAATCGCTCAGAAAATCACATGCTTCTCACGAAAAAGGGTTTGATTTGCTGTAGCAAGGGCTCTCATAGATAATCGAGTATGCAATAGCTCTCCTCTGCTCAATTCACACAGAATTATGTGCACAATTTGATGCAACCCTCAAACATCAAACCTAGTCCCAGGGAAAATGGTTACCAAGGCGGCTGCACAAGCGCGAGTTAGTCGTATTTTTTCGGTCATGGAGATCACCCTGCAGAGCGCGTATGAGGGCATTCCAATGGGAAAGGCATACAATTAATACTCCTGAACAGCCATAGAGCATGAGAAAGACAATTAATACTCCTCGACTGCCATAGAGCAACACTTAATAAAATCTTTGCCACGCCTCTGCTTTGAACTGAGACAACATTCCATCTAGAACTAAGGTTGTGAAGTATTTTTTTTATATTTATATTTTGTACTGATAGTGGGGAATGATAAAATTAGTCAAATCACACTCTATAATCCAATAGAAGTGAAACACATCTGAAAATAATTATTATTAAAAAAACAACAAATCTTTATTTTTCTTAAACATTAGCTAATTATATCTAGTCATTTTAACCTATCCTACAAATTATTACAGTTAGGCAGAATATATAGTCTGTGCCTAATATACAATATATTTAATTTACTCCAATTTAAATTTTTGTTCACTTCAATCAAAACTATTTTTTATAATATTTCTTGTTTTATAAGAATTATTAGGAAGTATTCAATCAAAACTATTTTTTATAATTTTTTTTTTCTTATAAGAATTATTAGGAAGTATTATAAAAATCATAAGTATTAAGAATTTCAAAATATAGTTAAGTTAATAAAAAAATTATAGATTTTGAAAATTCCAATTTATTATTTTTAAAGAGTTATTATTTTTTATGAAAAATGAATATATCTTGCATAACATTGTTAAAAGTTTCATTTTAATAAAATTTGATTAATAATATTAATAATAATTTTATTAATAAAATTGATAACATTAGAATTAACATTAATAACAATATTTAAATAGTAAAATCAATAATAATATTAAAAGAATAATAACATTAATAATTTTAAAGTCCAGGGATAGAGTAATTGGGAGAAGTTTATAAATGGAAGGTCACAAGTTCAAATCCTTATGGATACTAGCTTATATTTAAAAAACATTAATAATCTTAACATTAAAATTAATATCATTAAACTTATCAATAATAGAATTAACATTAATAATAATATTTCAAAAATTAACACTATATCAATCATAATAAAAACCATATAATCAAAGTAAACCATAATCACAAGTGAACCAATTGCCACTCACACCATAGTTGGAAATCAACTAATTGTGAGTCACACTAGCTATTAAAAATAATCATGAAGACTTTATATTCAATGTAAGTTAATTATTAACAAATGATTTATGTAACGCAAATTTTGTAAAGAAAACAATTGTAATGAGTTGGTATGTTTAAAAAACACTAGATTACCAATATGAATCATTATTAAAGAGGGAAAACATGTTCTCATTTCAAAGGAGGTGTTATAATAAATTCCTCGATTTTTTTTTCATGCCAACTCAAAAGACTTATAATTTTACTTCACATGGAGCCAAGAAGCAAGAATAAAAAAGATAAGCACGTTGCTCATAATTAGATGATGGAAATGATCCTTAAAAAAATTGTGAAAGGAGCATGCCACGCCTCTTCTAAGCGGAAGAGGTATGTTAACAATAAAAATATATATTGTTGAAGAATGAGTTAATTTCACTAATTATGTAATATACCTAATTGTATATTATAATTATTATTTATTAGGTCAATTAGTCATTAGTTATTTTGGTTAAAGGTCACTTCCTTTTATATTAAGGATGTCACTTTTATATAAGCCTTATATATATATATCTTTCATATCATCAAATTATAAAAATATTATCAAATACATATTTAAAAAAAAGATTCTTTCAAGTGGTATCAGAATTAACAATCTTCACACACTCTCATAATTTCATCCTTCATCACTACTTTCATCTTTCATATATATCTCACATCATGGCGTGTAATAACTGGCACTCAAATCACCCATGCCAGCGACGGAAAATTTTCCGGCGAGGCATAGTTCCACCCTTTCTCGTTATTTTTTTGGAATTTCGACGATCTGGGTCGTCTTAAAATGGGCCAAAACCCCTAAAGATACAGTATCATGGCATAGTTCCATAGTAAACAAGGTGGAACTATGATTCCGTTGGTTTTTATAATCGGATCTAGGGAACAAATCGCTAGAAAAAGCGAAGCAATTTGAGTGCCAATTATCCCACGCCCTCCATCATATCTTATTTTCCTCACACTTTTCCATACACACTCCATTCCACCTGCACGACTTTCGCTCCTCCCAAAACCCCATGTCCCCTCCTCCTACATCATGTCCTCCTACCTCACATCCCTCCATTACATTCACACCATCTTGTCTTCCTCCAACGCATTCTTTATTCTCACTCCAATCTTCGCCCTCTTCATTCAACACCCCAGTTCTGTCACTACCCATGCCCTCTTCCCTTCATTCTCCACACCTCCTTTACTCCATCATACTCCTTTAAACTCCATGTTTCTCTCTCACTACTCTCCACACTACGCTCCTATCACCCCCTACACAAATCGCATTTTCTACCCATGCCTCCATGCACCCTCTACACTACACCTACACCCACACCCACACCCACACCCACACCCACACCCACACCCCCTCCTGCAATTCCATTCGATCCCATTTTCCCTCACACCACGCTGCCTATTTATCCCTTCGTTCACCTCCCTTTTGCTCTCCTATGTCCTTTCCCTATGCTCCCTTGGTCCACTCTCCAACTCTCCATTACATTCCCATCTACATCCCCATTATTCCCATGTAGTCTTGCTCCTTTCCCATCCACTACTCCCCATTCTTTCTGCTACTTGCTTCCACACAAACCTCTCGACACTACACACAACCCTCTCCCATTCTGCCATACACTTCTCCATTCTCTGCTACAACATAGACCACGATCCATCTCCCGTGTTTCATCACTTCCACACCTCCTTCCACACTCCTCAAACCACATCGAATCCTCAATCTAGGGTTTAAAACCCTAAACTCATACATTTCAAAAAAACATAATAATAATTTTATTATTATATATAAAATTTTCAAAAAAACTATATGAATAATAATATTATTATTAATTTTTAATAATAATGATTTTACCATTATGTCAATTATGTCTAGCTCATTTGGTTAAGGTGTGGGTCTCGTTAGCAATGTGACCTAGGTTCAATTCCCCTTAGGGGTGAACTAGATGGGATGAGACACCCTTAAATCCAACCAAGTTGACGACTGGTGTGGTCAAGGCCGGGTGCAATCCTCAGGTGATTTTGACAAAATAGATGCCCCTTGGCCATTGTTTCTCAGACCAAAGGCTAGTCTCTTTGAGTGAGAGAGTTCGAGCAAACAAAAAAATATTATTCCCTTATTTTACGAAAAAAATCCCAAGTCTTTAGGAAAATGCAATGTCGTCCGCTCTGGATAATTTTTTTGAAGGAAGGGTTAAAATAAATGAAATGTGGGAAAAATATGAAGAAAAATTTATGCTTCTCAATAAATAAATAAAAGAAATGGTTAAAAAATGTTTCAATCAAAATGGTGAAAAATAAAGCGAAAAAGAAGATAATCAAGAAACTAGGTAAGGACCAAACCAGGAAGAAACATTTGATGAAGATGAAATCAAGGAAAAGGGTAAAAACATCATGGTAAAAATAAGCGATCATGAGGATAAATATGATCTCAAAGTAGAACATTTGAACCCTCATAAGGTAATCCAAAATTGCTACTAGTCCTAGGAAATAAGAAAAATAATATCGACCGCCTCCTTATATCCCTCCTCACCAAAGGATTGCCACTACACACAAGACAAAAGAATAAAAAAAATCCATATCGAACGAATTCTTATATTTCCCTTCACTCAAACTCGACAAACACTTGACTGACAAGATATCCCCCATACTGGGCTGTAGAGCGCCTCTCGGTGCAATAAATGTCCACACAATTGTAAAATCTATAAAAATGCCTAGTGAAAATCTAGTCCAATGTCGAACCAAAAGCCATGTTGAGAGCCCAAACTATAGATAAGGCCATTATGATGAAGATCATAGAGGTGGCGAAGAAAAGAAAGATGTAGAGAATGAAGTCCAGAGTGTGGAAGATCAAGGTAAACTTGAAGAAGAAATTGATGAGAACGAAAATAACGAAACCAAAGATATTGATGCTCTAGACATTGATAAATATGAAGATCATGCCAATGACGATTGTGAAGAAGATGAAGATCTGGACAAGTATAATGATAAAAATAAAGGCAACGAAAATGACTTTGATGATCATAATGACGTCAAAGATGATAAACTAGAGAAGAGGATTAAGAAGAAACAAAAAGACATTTTGCAAACTAAGATTTTGATTTCTCAAGCAATGTCAAATTGTCCTCTTTGTCATGTGGCCATTTTAAAATTCTTCCCAGATGTAATACCCCAGTTTTTAAGTCTCGGACTTATGATCTTTTATGTGACTATGGACTTATGATCCTTTTATGTGATTTTGGACTTATGTTCTTTTGCATGTTAATGTGATTATGGACTTATGATCATTGTTTGATGATATGACTTTGGACTTTGGCAGTATTATTAATATTAATGTTATTATTGGCATTGTTGCTATCTTTGAATGTTGTTGCTATTGATTTATTAAACAACTGGCTCAACAAAGGAAACTAAAAGAGTATGGGAGGCCATGGATCTCATAGTGTGAGGGGGAATGGGGGACATCCCTAGAACCTTAGAACTTGTTGTTGGATGAAAGTTGTCCATCCTAGTTCATTTTGTGCCTTGATGACATTAGTAGTGTTGGTCACCCAAACATTGTACGTGACATTGTACAACATACCCTATTTTTGGTTTTTATGGACTATGGAGTTACTTTTGCACCTTATGCATACCAGCTTAGTGGGACCTTCTTTCCTAATGCACCCTCCTTGGGAGACATTCCCTCCCATTTATGTGTTTTCTGTCATTTATGAGCCATCTCCCTAGATTCTAGGAGCTGTAATCTATATTTTAGCTTCCATAAGCTAGAATTTAGCCTCCACCTCTATAAGTGCACCCCACTCCTCTATTCATGGAGATGCTCCCTATTTTTGTGTTTATAAGTCATTTATGATCCTATTGGACCTACTCTCTCACCTCACATGACTAGTGCGCTCTTCTTGAGATATTATTGGAATCCACTCCTTGTTTTTTGGTAACTCCTCCTCACGATGCGAATCTGGGAAATGGAATCTCTTAACTAAGCCTCCACTCCTCTAATTCAAGTTAAGTCTCCATGATGAAGCTTAACCTTACCTCTCTTCCTAATTCGAGTTCATCCACTTGGGTTAGATTTGGCCTCCTTTTGTTATAATTTCATATGCCCTGTCCTTGTTGAAGCTAATCCTAAGCTTTGGATCACTTGCCTTGTCCTATCTCATTGTGTTGTGAGTGTTGACAGTCTTGGGACTATGTGGGGATTATATTGAGACTAAGTGTTTGTTGAAGGATCCTTGAGAGGAGCAGTCTGTTTTCCATTCTAGAGAGTTAGTTTGGTGGATTGTCACCACCCTTTGCCTCCATATCACTCTACTAGTCCAGGTTCTCACACAGGAATCCAAGAATTGGGACGGTGACCCCATAGGTAGTGGAGACGGATATGTAAGTAGTAGTGGGAAGCATTGTGGTTCTCGAAAGAGGTAGTTCTAAGAGTTGCCATGATAAGTGTGTATTTATCTGTGGATCCATGGTCTTAGCTCTGGGGTGACCTGTTCAAGCGAGCATGGCTTGACTGTGTCGATGGATGGGTGGAAAGTTGTCCTGCTGTAACCAGTTTCCATTAAAGATAAGTGTTTGTTCATATACTTATTTATGTTATTTTACCATGTTTATGTGCCATGGAGGTTGAAATGAATTTCATATTTTTTACGGATTATGTTCCAGAATTTGTATGCAAGTTGGATGGCTCTTGATACATTGTATTGTCATGAAACTCCTCTATCCTCTACTCTTTCTCTCCTCCTTCATGGTTTATGAATGTAACTCTCAAGGTGATGAGAGGGACGCAACCATGGGTTCTGGTTCGCCCATTTATGTTCATTTTTGGTTTCATGAGACCTGTTCTGTTGCGTCCGGAGCAACATTTCCAGTAAGGAACACCTTTTTTTTCCACTGAAAAAGCTTTCCAGATGACCAATTTATGACTATTTTCGTCGGTAGTGTTTTCGGCACTAAAGGAAATTTTTCCCTAATAACACATGGTCAGTTATAGTCAAACAAATTCAACCATATTCTACCATAGTCTACCATGGTTTCCATAGTAAAGACCATAATAAATCAATAGCCAACAAATGGTCAAGCATAGTCAACTAATAATCAACCATGGTCAACCATAATCGGTCATGATTAACATAGAAAGAAACATAGTCAACCATGTTTGACATAGTAAGAACCATAGTCAACAAATAGTCACCCAATAATCAAAATTCAACCAATGGTCAAACATACTCAATATTCAACTACGTTAAGCATTACCAAATATGGTTGACCATGGTCAAACAAAGTCAAACATATTCAATCAAATGGTCACAATGTTCGAATAATGCTTAAACATGGCCATCTCTCTCTCTCTCTCTCTCTCTCTCTCTCTTTATATATATATATATATATATAGTGAACCATATTGAATAAAACATTAATATATTTTTAGTTAACCATTTTTTAGTTAACCATGGTTAACTAAAGTAAACAATGCCTAAACAATGGTCAACCATGGTTCAAAGACAACCTTGGTTTAAAGTCCACTATGGATTAAAGTCAACCATGCCCAAACAATGGTGAACCATAGTTTAACCACAAGTCAATCATGGTATGGCAAATCCAACCATAGTTAACCAAACTCAACCAAAGTCAACCATAGTAAACCATGGGAAATGATAATCAATAGTTAAACATAGAACTATGTTTAACTAGAGTCGACCATAGTCAACCATGATGCATATTCCATAGTCATCCAAAGTCAACCATGGAGCAACTATAATCAACCATGGTTAACTAAAGTCAATCATAGTTAACCATAGTCAAGCATGATGCACTAACAACCATGATGCACTTAAGTCAAGCATGATGCACTAAATTCAACCATAGTCAACTAGGTTCGAATTTGGATCGACTCTCCAAAAAAATGTTTATTCATGGTCAAACATGTTCAATGATGGTCAAACAAAGTCAACCATATTCAAACAAATGGTCAACAATGTCTAAATAATACTTAAACATGGCCATATATATATATATATATATGAATATTAATATGTTTTATTAATACTCATCCATGTTGAATCAACCATTAATATATTTTTAGTTAACCATTAAAATATTTTTAATTAACCTATCGATACCTAGTCCCACAATACTTCTAGGGGATGGACATAGGTGAGGCGTAAAAACAAAGGTAATAGGCTTTCCAAGGCCACAATATCTAAGGTACATGCATCAACTGGATTGAATCAACCCTCAAATGCTCATGCATGAAAAGAGGTGCCTAAGAGATATTGTCCTTCTCAACATAGAGGGATGTGTAGGGATCATTCCGCTCTACTAATGTTGCAACCACAAGAGAGAAAACTATTGAAAACTTGCTTAGAAGGCCATCGCCCATCAATATCAAGGATTATATGAATGATAAAAAGGCTATAGTTTCAAGTTCAAACTCTTTTTATGCTCATTGTGGCCTCAATGATAAATAGGAGGAAAGGAAAGAATGTAGCATGGAATGTCCAAGGGTTAAGTAACCATGGGAGAAAATACATTGTCTTCTAATTTATGTCTACACTTGGTGAGGTTGGTTTCTTATGTTTACAAGAAGTAAAAATTATTGGTTTCATGTTATGAATGACCCTATTTGTTATCTTATCGGGTTCTAGACTGTTGTTTTCCAATCACACAAAAGGAAAGGTCATGCTCTCGATTCTCATCGGTGCCCAGCTTATTGGGAATGTAAGCAACTAAGGGGTAAGCCCTAATTACCATTTTATATAATTTTCTCTAGAGTATTCCTTAATTTGTATGGCCAAAATCTCCGCCTCACCTACATACTCAAGCTTTCTAATGACTAGAGAGAAAGAATGACAAGGTGGCACTAGCTAGAAGATGATCTATGGGATGCCCCATAGATCATTTATGTAGATATCAATATGCCAGAATATCAAGAAGATAAACTAGAGGGTATCACGTTAGCTGAAATACCACGTGAAGACAAAGGAGCATCATTCACCCTAAGAGCCAAACATGCATGATATGATACCGACTAATCTTGACGTTATGACCCCATGTAGTTCTGGTTAACTCCGAATAATTTGCATTGTAGGCAAGATTTTTTTTTTTAACAAAGATCGACCCAAACATGTTTTTGGAACAAAAAGATACTTCTATTTTGATGCCCCTAATAATAAGAAGTGTGAGTAGGGGTGGAAAATGCCATGGGGTACTTTATGTCATGTACCAATTTTATATTGCAAATAAGTTATCCTTTAATCAGTATAGTTAATATTCGAAAAAAACAAACACTATAAGTTATGAATTTAAATATAAGTCAATTTATACTACTATATAATGGATAAACCATTGGGTTATCAATCTATTATAAAATAAATATATCAATTGCGAATTATTGTTAATTTCTCTTGTGTTAAGAATTTTGGAATATCACTATGTAGAGGTTTAGATTGACCGGAGTGTTTTGGTGAACATAAGATCATAAGAAGCCTCTCTTTCCTTGTATTTATAATTTGCTAATATAATATTGCTATTATTATTTATGACTACTTTAGCATTTTGACTTTGTATTATTATTATATTTGAATTATTTCTTAAAATATGAATACTAATTATTAAGTTGAATGTGTGTGTCCAATATGTTAACATGTAGTCTTTAGGATTGCGATAAGCTGAGGCAATGACATGAATTGATGCATATATATTGCAGTCAAATTAGTGCAAGGTGAGAGTCAAAGCAGAGTGAATCACCTATCCCACGAATTTTTTTTTTGAGATTCAGTTCACTGAAACTAACTAGCACAACCACTTAACTTGTTGTTGAATGTGATTTTCATTGATGTCAAAGGATTTGACAAAGGATAACAAAAAACATGATGGTATGGCAAACTCAGTGAATGGTAAAAGAGTAAACAAAGGAGTAACAAAGGAAGTGATGACATGGCATGTATGATGATGCGGTATGTGTGATGAGGTTGAGAAGACATATGATTGTTTTCTAGTGCTATCATGAAGTCATTGTTATGGTTGAGAATAGATATGATAGTGTTATATTGCTATCATGAAGTTAGTGTTGCAATCTGACATCATTGTAGAAAAGTATAGAAAATTTGTGAAACTTTGGAAATTGACTATGGAAAAATTAGTCAAAACTACCCTAAGGAAATGCCCGCCATAATTCATAGGTTAAGGAAAATGCCCGCCCCATCCTGTCATGCTATAGCTTATTGAAGTGGCTATCTAACCATGGTCCCATTTCTCCAAAAGAGTGCTTCATGACAAAGTTGCAAGTATGCCAAAACAAGGGTTCAGGCAGTTTTAGAAATTCTGGAAATTGACTAAGTGTTGGAAAATTGGTCCAAGTGGCCTCAGGAAAATGCCCGCCATACCTCATAAGAGAATGAAAAAAAAGTATTGAAAATACCAGGATATACCTTGTTGAATAGGCTATTTGACCATGGTATCATTTATCCAAAATAGTGTTTTATGACAAAGTTATAAGTCTTCCAAAACAAGGTTTCAGGTCGTTTTGCACCAGTCCAGTAAAATGCCCGCCTAGGTCAGAGGAAGATGAGTTTGAAGGTGAAATTAGTTTGGTTGTGCTCAGTAATATGTATTACATCATCTGGTATCATTGGTTCAGGGTTTTGGTGAAAGTGAGAATCCACCTTAGTTGACCTAGGGTTTGGAAAATTTGTCTAAGGGTCAGCACAGAAGTTCAGAAGGCCATTTGCAAATGTCCACCAAATGTTGTCCTGGTGTCAATAAATTTTTCCAATGGAATGGTTTTTTTACTTGATGATTTGGCCATCTATTCATGATCTCATATTTTTCTCTGGAGGATACACGTGCAAAATACAAGCCTGCCAAATTGAGAAAAGTTTGTTTTCCTGTCTAAATGAAGTCTGAGAGGCTATTTGGAAATGCTCGCTAGAGATTGTCCTTGTGCTGATAAATTCATCAGATGGCATGGGTCTGTTTCCTGATGATATGGCCATCTAGTCATGGTCTCATATTTTTCTTTGGAGGTTACACATGCGAAATACAAACCTTCTAAATTGAGAAAAATTATGTTTGTCTGTTAAAAATAAAATCTGTCTAAGTGTTAAACTACAAGAAATCAGAAAGGCCATTTGGAAATGCACGCCAGAGGCTGTCTTTGCTCCAGTAAATCCATCCAATGGCATGAATATGTTCTCTGGTGATCTTTCCATCCATTATTGGTCTTAGTTATCTATTTGGTGATCACACGTGTGAGATATAAACCGTCCAAATTGAGAAAAAATATGGAAGGCAAGATAATTCAGGCATTTCCAGAAAACTCCTTCATGCATATTAAAAGGAAGAAAACTGTAACTACAATGAAAATCTGAAGATGGAGGAGGTTGAATGTTTTATCTATGCTAAAGAGAGTATTTAGTAATGAATCTGAAGAATGCAAACACTAATATTTGAAGAGTTATGATTAATAAGAAAATGCATGATTGTATAAATTATAAACAGAGATATAAACAAGAATCCTAAGAAACAACATCTTTATTATTAAAACGTAATTAAAAATCATGAAGGAGATATAAACATAAGTATATTATTCTTAAGCAGAGTATTCTTAATAAAGTAGAGTATAAACATAAATATATTATTCCTATAGCAGAGTAAATTATTATTAAACAAAGAAGGATAAATGAGTTACAGGATTAATTAAATAGAGAAGTATTTTACAAGATTACTTAAAAAAGAGAAGGATTGATAAAAAAAGTATGGTAATTAAACAGAGAAGTAAAGGGATGCGTTTTGATGAAAATGCACGTTTCCAGAATGAAGAGATGCAATTGGTGAAAAGGTTTTAATGAAGGGACACAATGATGAAAAGACACAATGGCTCAAAAGACATGATGAAAGAAGTATTTAAACAAAAGTTTGAAGTGGAAGAAAGATGTCTCTGGAGTCTAGATAAAAGTAGCAGCAAGAAAAGGTAGAGACCAATAAAATAAAGAAGATCTAATGTAGTGCAGAAGTCAACGAATGTAAGAAAAGAGCAATATTGTCTCTGTGGACAGAATTGATGATTTGCAGTAGGACATAGAACAAAAGATACTGTAAGAAGTTATTGTAGTGCTAGTGAAGGATACAGGCCTGACAGGGGGTAGTACCTCCTTCTAGTGGCATTTGGTAAATAGGGTGTCGAAGCATCCTTTCAGTAATAGCTGATAAACCAGGGGGTCGTAGCCTCCTTTCAGTAGTAGCTTATAAAATGGGTGTTGTAGCATCCTTGTATATTGTAGCAGGAAGAAATTAGGGTGTTGTAGCATCCTTCAGTTGTAGCTGAGAAACTTGGGGATTGTAGTCTCCAGCAAGTTGTAGCTTGCAAAAACAATTGTAAATATAATTTTGCAGTTATAGAAAGTGTTTGTGGTTTTCCCAATTGGGATTCCACGATAAAAAGTTGTGTTCCTTGTATCTTGTTGATCCTATGTGTTAATGAATAAGTTGAAATTGGTTTTAATTGTTAAAATTTATCAATACTGATTCACCCCCCCTCTCAGTATTGTCCAATATTCCAACACTTGTGACCGATGAACATCGATAGGTCACAAGTTAAGTGTCATCAACAAGTTATATGTTACTTGTTACCTTTTTAAATTAAATGGGTTGTCTGTCACTACCTATTATCCGTGCATGAGCTACAAGTTATCTATGAATCAACTACTAGTTATTTTTTATATGTATTTATTTTATAATTGTTTATTTGGAATTTTGAAAGACACCCATAAAATCAATCTAGACAATACACTTGTCCCATCCTCCATTAATCTAGGAAAAACATATATGGTAGTACACCCCAAATTCTAATATATAAACACCTATCGATGTAATTATCTACTCTTTCGAATTATAATTGTAATGAAGACTAGAAATAAAATTATCGAAGAATAGATTCATTGACTTGGTATCAATGGATCAAATGAATACAACCCATTTTAAAATTTGTGGAAGCGAGAGCACGGGAGGCAAACATATTTCAATACAGAATCTAGTCCCCTAAACAAAGTTAGACTAAATGGCGATCCTTCTTCTATTGATATTATCACAGGAAGTTCAAACTTGGAGAGAGATTATCTCCTCAAAGATAGCAATAGAAAAAATTAAAAATATTTAAAGTTTCTTAACATATACATATAGTTTCATACTGTAGTGGATTCCTTCAATATAGAAAAACACACATCAACCATCTCTGCACCACTGGGCATGATAGCTAAAAGAAACACATGATTGAGTGAAGAATAACACGCTTTTAGTAGTGGTTTATTTATATTGAAGAGGACAAAGAAGAAGACAATTCTTATTAGTATACTTAATAGAAAAAATGTAGTGAGTTTGATTCGCCACGTGAAGTGGATATAGAAGAAGACAATTCTTTTTAGGAAGATCTATATTTGGATTATCTTCCAATCAATAAAGATATCATATGTACAAAGTTAGTGATTAGATGGTGAGGTTTTTGTGACATCAAGTCACTAAGTTATTGAAGGTGTGATTTTAGTTGGATGGATGCTTTATTCTAGTCACAAGACCAACCCACAACTGGATTAAGGTAAGAACAAAATCGATGTGAAAATACCCCAATATCTTAATGCTCTGATACCAAATGTGACAAATTGTTTCTTTTATATTAAGTTTTCTTGTTTATTTTTTCTTTGTTGCATGAGGGTAATTTATTGACAACAAAATAAGAGAAATACATAATAATCACTTACACAATAGTCAACAAAAAAATGTTTCTTCATTATAAATGACATCCAAAATTTATTTTCATATTATTTTATTGTCATTAGAATTCAAAGCATATTTAACAGTTCAACAATAACTTGAAGATAATTTATTTGTTCAGATATCCACATCATCTTTTTCAGGATCTTGCATGCAAATTCTAGGGTTTGCATGCACTTTGCATGCATCCCAGTCACCAGGTTGATGCCTCCAGCACCTTAGCCACCTTATTCTAGCACCCGGGAGCCACTTACTTCAGAGTTTTAGCCCTCCTAGTCTGGAAGGCGCCCACTTCTCACCTACTTCCAGAGAAGGGCACACTTCTTCACCTACCACTGCAGTTCCACTTCAGTTACACTCAGTTAGCTTCGATTCTCCGTGATTTGAGGCTAGTTTCACTCCCGACTGACTGTTTCACTTCCGTTGGACCTCCAGATTGACTAGATGACTTGTTCTGACTTCAGTTATCCTCCCATGCGCCCTCCACTGAGCCTCCTTCCCTATATCAGTGCTACACACTTCAGTTACACATGTTACACTCAGTTAGACTCAGATTGACACCTGGATGACTGGTTCTTGTGCATTGATGACCACTACTAATTGATGATGAGGACTCCTAGTTGGAGTCAAGCTACTCCATTCAGTAATTCGAATGACCTCCTTAGGAAATTTGAATTGCTCATTCATTGTTACTGTATTCTATTGTAATCATTCACCCTTACTGGGATATTGAGCACTGATGCATGCTTTGCACAGTTTTACACCATTTTTCTGAGTTTCATCTATTGTGATTGATTTACTTGTTCATTAGATCTGCTGTGACTAATTTTACATGGTATCAGAGCCATTGCAGGGACAAGATCTCTTTTCTACAGGTGGTTCTACAAGAAGATTTGGGTGAATTGCTCAAAAATTGCAAAAAGTTTTGGCATGAAATATCTCAAGGGCATTCGCTCCTGTGCATGCAAAGCTTGAAAATACATCCAATACCACTCCAGAAGCTTGAGTTTCCACATAATTCCTGGATCTGATACATTGGACCCATTCAACATTGTTTGATCTCCAATCCCAGGTGTGATGCAACTCTAAAAGGGTGGATTGTTCGACCTCATTGTTCTTGGTTTATTGTGATTTGCAGGTTATTGTCTCCATAATTTGCACTCGCTACACTGCCCTTGCAACCTCCTCTACATCAGTGTGCACTCGCTCCTAGCAATGGAATACTCTTCTTCAAAGCCTATCCTCACCCCATTCAATTATTTTGATTGGAAAGATGATATGGAGATCATATTACGTTCAAAAGGTTACTACCGAGTCACTCTTGGTCTTGAATTGGAGCCAAACAATCTGTCAAATAGAACCAAACACTACAACAAGCTTGATGAAGCTTATGGTCTTCTTTGTCTCTCCATCTCCAAAGATCTTCACTTCCATCTCAGCAGATTGAAGACTCCAAAAGCTATATGGGAGCAACTTGAAACACTATTTGGAAAGCAGGACGAGCTTAGGGCCTTTCAATTAGAGAATGAATTGATTGCCCTTAGTCCTGAGAATTTCGAGACCATTAATGAATTCTTCACAAAATTCAAGAACTTGAACTTGCAGTTGAAGAACAGTGGAGTTATCAAAGAGGATAAACAATTGATCCTCTCCATTCTCAGCAAGCTTGGTAAAGATTATTTGGTATTTGTCTCTACTTTCAATTCCGGTCGGCTAACTACCCCGAATTGGAAGATGCCTACCTTGAATGCCTTCATTGAGTCCGTCACAAAAGAGCATGACAAGTTGATTCAAATGGGGTCCATAAGATCCAAATATTCAGCCCTATATGTTCAAGGACCCAAGATCTCGAATGGCAAAGGAAAGCAAAAGAAGGAGAAGCCCAAATTCGAGCCTCACAAGCAAAGAGAGAAAGGCAAATAGACGGATGCACCATCCAGTTCAAAGTTCAAGCAAAAGGGAAAAGAAGGTAACCAAAAATCTAAATGTACTTATTGTAACTGTGGCTTTCATCCCGAAAGTTCATGTATGAAGAAGTATATAGATCAAATGGCCCTCCTTTTGGAAAAGAACAACATAACTCTTCCTGATGGTGCAAGGAAGAAGGATAGGAATGATGATCATGAAAGAGGACAAGCACTCATGGCAACGGTTTCGAAGCCCACTACTCTCTTGAGAGATTCGGGTGCATCAAATCATATGGCTGCAAATATTGATTCTTTTTCTTCATTCGATCCAAACAGATCCATCCCCATCCATTTGGGAGATGACTCAAAAATTTCTTGAAAGGGAAAAGGTACGATTCATGTAGATCATGGAAGCTTTCAGAATGTTCTCTATGTGCCTTCCTTGGCTTCAAATCTTCTTTCTGTGTATCAAATGACACACACTGGTGAACCGAAGCAAGTTACATTCAGCCCTAATACAGTTGAAATTTCTGATATCAAAAGTGGAAGACTTGTTGCAGTCGGAAAGGCAAACCACACTGCAAATGCTATGAGTTTTCACACTTTATTCCGCTTGCAAAGCCCACTGCTCTTCGCACACATGGTAATGAGGTTAGTAGGCTTTGGCATGAAATATTTGGACATCTTAATTATAAGTATTTGTTGCTATTATCAAACAAATCCATGGTAGATGGTATTCCACAACTCCGTTCCTCGAAGGGAATATGCATTGGTTGCATCGTTGGGAAGCACCCCGAGCACAGATTCGACCGCGGCAAAGCTAGAAGAGTCTCTACAGTTTTGGGTTTGATCCATTATGATATCAGTGGTCCCCTGCCCCATATGTCATTAAATGGTTCAAGGTATGTTTTGACATTTATTGATGATTTTTCCCGCTTTACATGGGTATTCTTTCTCAAAAACAAGTCAGAAGTGCTTGGAAAATTCAAGGATTTTAAGGCTTCTGTTGAGACCGCCACTGAGAGCAAGATCAAAGATATTAGATCTGATAATGGTGGAGAATATATTAAGTCTGAGTTGCTGCAACTTTGTGTCCAAAGCGAAATTCAGATCCAACATACAGTTCCCTACACACCCCAGCAGAACGATGTAGCGAAAAGGAAAAATCGGTCACTGAAAGAGATGGCTACATGCATGATTGAATCAAAAGGTTTGGCTGCAAATATTTGGGCTGAAGCAATCAATGTTGCTGCATACATACAGAACCGTGTTCCACATTCATCCGTGAAAGGTATGACTCCTTTCGAAGCATTCTTTGGTCACAAACCGGATGTGTCAAATTTGAGAGTTTTTGGCTCTACTGCATGGGCTAGAATTCCTTCCAAGAAGAGACGAGCTTTGGATCCACAAAGTATTGAGTGCAGACTGATAGGATATGGGGAAGAATCAAAAGCATATAAACTCATGGATATCAGATCTAAAAAGATATTCATAGAGCGCTGTGTGCAATTTGAAGAACCGCTTCAAGAATTGCAACTAGTGGAGGAAGAGACTGCCGATTCACCGCCTTCACCAGAAGAAGATCCGTGCAGCGATAATGAAGGTATGAGTTCTGATATTTTTGATATTGTAGCATCATATGATGATCATGACATATTAGGTTTGGAATCCGACCATTATGATCCTCCTCAGTTACCAAAGTGGGCCCAAAACACTCTTCAATCTGCTGGTTCGAACCTTGGAAATCCTGCTGATCCGAGACGAACAAGAGCATACTTTCAAAGAGAAGGTATGGCTCTTTCTATTGCTAATCCATTACTTCCTGAGATTTTTTATTTGATGGCTGGTTCAGATCCCACATCATACTATTCTTCCCACCGAGATCCGAGATGGCAAAGTGCCATGGATGAAGAGTACAGTTCTCTTCAAAAGAACAACACATGGGAGCTAGTTTCTCTTCCACCTGGAAGAAAATTAGTGAAGTGTAAATGGGTCTACCGCACGAAAGTTGCTTCTGATGGCTCTATCAGCAAATACAAAGCAAGGTTGGTGGAAAAAGGTTTTTCCCAAGTCCAAGGAGTGGACTACACTGAGACTTTTGCACCGGTTGCAAAGATGGATTCCATCCGCCTTGTTTTGGCTATTTCCGCATCTAAGCATTGGGAAGTGTACCACATGGATGTGAAGAGTGCATTTCTACATGGAGACCTTGATGAAGAGGTATATATGCAGCAGCCAGAGGGTTATACATCAGATCCATCATTAGTTTGCAGATTGAAGAAATCTTTGTACGGGTTAAAATAGGCCCCAAGAGCTTGGTACGCAAAGATGGACTCCTTCCTTCTTTCTCAGAATTTCCAAAGATGAAAATATGATCCGAATGTGTATCTTCAGCAAGTTAAAGGTAATTTTTTGGTTATTGTACTTTATGTTGATGATCTTCTCATTACTGGTAGCACTCTTACTTCAATAAACAAGCTAAAAACTGCCTTAAATCTAGCTTTTGACATGAGCGATTTGGGCTTGCTGAGTCACTTTTTGGGCTTGGAGATAGCTCAAAATTTTGATGGGATCACTATATCTCAGCAAAAATATGCTTTTGACCTGTTATTGAAGTTTAATATGGCTAAATGTAAGGCAGCCCCATTCCCATTCCTCTCAGGAATCAGTCTTGAGGAGGGAGATTCTACACCGCTTGCAGATTGCAGTATGTATCGACAGTTGATTGGTTCACTACTTTATTTGACACACTCAATGCCTGATATTTCATGTGCCGTGAGTGCCATGTCAAGGTATATGCAGCAGCCACATGAGCTTCATTGGCGAGCAGCCAAGCGGATCTTGCAATATGTGCAAGGTACGAGATAGTTTGGCATACATTATGCTGCAGATTCTGAGCTTGATTTCATTGGTTTTACTGATTTAGATTGGGCAGGTGATAGCATTGATCGGAAGTCCACTTCCGGTTATGTTTTCATGATTGGTCATGGTGCTATTTGCTGGTCCAGCAAAAAGCAAGCAGCCATTGCACTTTCTTCAGCAGAGGCAGAGTATCGAGGGGCAGTCAATGCCTGCATTCAGGCAGTTTGGCTACAGGGTATTCTTTCCGAGTTTGGTTTTGGTGGCACTACTTCAACTGTCCTATTTTGTGACAATCAAAGTGATATCAAGATCTCCACAGATCCAGTTCAGCGGCAGAGGACCAAACACATTGAGATTCATATGCATTACATTCGACAGTTGGTGCATGACCGCACCATCATTCTGCAATATTACCCTACTGATGAGCAAATTGCAGACATCTTCACCAAGAGCTTCACTGAGAAGAAGTTCTCTTACCTCCGTTCACTGTTGGGGGTGAGTTCCATCATGGTGGAGACAGATTGATTCATTATTATGCTTTAGCTTGAGGGGGGGCTTTCTTCCCACTGGGTTTTCCCTCTTTCCTCACTTAGTTTATTTTCAGCATTTTTTGGATTATTGTATTGGGGTGACCTTTGGTCTTAGTTACCAGGGCCCCACATTATTTTTTGCACATCATAGTCTAGCTTGAGGGGGGGTGTTCGTATATCCACATCATCTTTTTCAGGATCTTGCATGCAATTAGGGTTTGCATGCAAATTCTAGGGTTTTCATGCACTTTGCATGCATCCCAGTCACCAGGTTGATGCCTCCAGCACCTTAGCCACCTTATTCTAGCACCCGGGAGCCACTTACTTCAGAGTTTTAGCCCTCCTAGTCTGGAAGGCACCCACTTCTCACCTACTGCCAGAGAAGGGCACACTTCTTCACCTACCACTGCAGTTCCACTTCAGTTACACTCAGTTAGCTCCGATTCTCCCTGATTTGAGGCTAGTTTCACTCCCGACTGACTGTTTCACTTCCGTTGGACCTCCAGATTGACTATATGACTTTTTCTGACTTCAGTTAGCCTCCCATGTGCCCTCCACTGAGCCTCCTTCCCTATATCAGTGCTACACACTTCAGTTACACATGTTACACTCAGTTAGACTCAGATTGACACCTGGATGACTGGTTCTTGTGCATTGATGACCACTACTGATTGATGATGAGGACTCCTAGTTGGAGTCAAGCTACTCCATTCAGTGATTCGAATGACCTCCTTAGGCAATTCGAATTGCTCAGTCATTGTTACTGTATTCTATTGTAATCATTCACCCTTACTGGGATATTGAGCATTGATGCATGCTTTGCACAGTTTTACACCATTTTTCTGATTTTCATCTATTGTGATTGATTTACTTGTTCATTAGATCTGCTGTGACTAATTTTACATTATTTTCTTTATTCTTTTAAAATAATAGTACAGGTACCAAGAACTTATCTTATTCACGCCTTGTCTTGGGTCTTAGAAAGATCGGTATGGAATATATTTTAGTGCAATGCCTTATCATATAAGAATACAATTATATAGATTCTGGGTCATCATCTCTAAGGTCACCACCTAGATATATCCTTGGCCATGATTTTCCCTCTTATCACCGACCTATCTTCCAATATTCCTTTTCCTCCTATCCAAGACAATAGCCTTCCTTCCAATAAATAATAAATGAAATGTTCATAACAGAAAGCAACAACCCTTTCTCATTACTTTTCATTAATTATAATTACAAAATTAGTTTTTACTTTTAACCCCTTTTATTTTTACGTATAATTATTAGTCCAAGAATTCTTCTTTTTATTTCTTTCACAAAAAAATATGGTCCATGACACTGTGTAACCTTGAAGGAAATATTGTAGCCAAATTCTCTTGGGTAGTAGAAATCACTTCAAACAATCAAGTAGAAGCTTATTCCATGTTTCAAGGATTTATAGTCATTCTCCAAGATCATGAGGTAAAGAGATTTATGGTATTTGGAAGCTCTCTTTTTGTTATGAATCAAATAAGGAAAAGGAACCTTAAAGAGGAATCAAAGCTTAGCAGAATCATTCAAAGAACTATTTGGAGCTTGGATTAGTTAGATAAGGTAAATGGTTTCCATATTTGTTGATTAAACAAAAAAATCATTGATGAAAAAGAAGATAATGCAATTTATTTGGATAACACGGTCCTCATAAAAAACATGCACCCCCACCCGAAATTGTTTGGATTTCATGATATCCTCTATGTTAGAATATTGAGAATATGCATGAATGTATAAGAGTATGTTTGTTAACATGAAAAACAAGAATCCAATAGTTTATCCTTCTATCCATACAAGCAAAAATAATCATGTAAAAAAGAAGAGACAAGAGAAAAGAATGATACACTGGATATACGTGGTAAAACACAAAATGGGGAAACATCCCCGAGAAGGTAAGTCTACTTATTCTTCAAAAACATCCATCTTACAATACATGGCATCCTCACATATGCATCACCTCACACTCCATATTCACATCATGTCACAATGATGTTTCTCCAACATACTGATAAGGGTCTTCTTCACCTCTATTAGATAGCTAGAGGTATGAAATATTTGCATCCCATAGTGACACATGTGGGATAAATAGATTTCCACCTCTCTTATATAAAGAATGGTTATAAGAGAATTTATTACATAATGCATGTGGTATAATTGTATTTTATAATATTAGATTTATTTATGCCTTTTAATGATATTACACCAAGTACAATACCACACAAGTCATGTCAATACATATTCCAAGACTCCCCCTTAATGTTGATTAGGAGAAAGAATACAAATGGAGGAAGTTGGCATCACCTTAACATCCCCCTTGATGACAAATTATAGAATGCCCCATCAAATGTGAATAAAAATATACTTCACCTCATGGAATTGATGAAGATAACAACCACTTCTCACTAAATCATAAAGCTACATGTGAATCAAGTTGTATAATGAACTCTTGTAAAACACCACAATAGTGTACATAAAGCTCAAATGGACAATACGCCATAAAAATTGTGGCTAGAAGGTAGTCATCAAACCGTAACTCAACTTATAGCTAAAAAAAATTCTGTAATAGACCTCATCATGAATACAAGAACCCTAGATCTATACATCGAAATGTTTCCAATAGACAATTTTCACAACCAAATAACTGTATTGAAGATAACACTGCAAACATAAGACTTGAATGGTCTATCCATCGAAATGTTTGCCAAGCAGTCAGTATTCACAACTAAGTTGAAATATGCACGAAATCTATAGTAAACTCATCACAAATACAATATCCAAATGCCTATACATCGAAATATGTGCCCCACAGATAATTATCATGATTTTATAATAGAATATGAATGATCATTTCATACATTATTACTGAAATATGGTGATATGATATGGTAATTGATTACATTATATTCCTTCTTAGCGACAACTTCAACCATCCTGGATAAGAATAGGTTTCATTAGGGGAGTTTTGAGGTCTAAAATGCGCCTCCCAAGGGAAATAATAAAATAAGAGTTCTAAATTTTAGAGGGGAAAAAGAAAAACTATTTTTTCTTATCGTATTTTTGACATATCTCCTTATCGATTTACCCAAATTTCAAGTTTGGGAACTCGTTGAATGCGAAATTTAATTCCGCATCCAACCCATACCCACACTACATACTTCTGAGGCACCTATGGTATGAAAAAATGAAAATTTCAATAAAAGGCGTATTTTAATATTAAATTTTTTTTTTTATTGAAAATTTATTTTTTCCATGTAGTGGGTGCCTCAGAAGTATGCAGTGTGGGTATGGGTTGGATGAATAATTAAATTCCGCATCCAACGAGTGCCCAAACTTCAAATTTGGGTAAACCATTAAGGAAATATGTCAAAAATACGATAAGAAAAAGTAGTTTTTTATTTTTCCCTCCAATGTATTTTACAATTTTTACTCTTATGGTTGACATCATCATCTTGAATCCTATTGGTTCTTAGGCCCATTTTTTACCTCAAAACTCCCCTAATGCAACTTTGTTGCTTTGAAGGATTAGTTGAAAAGATGAACAATGCTAAAAAACTAGAGATAGCCACAAAAATATGCTTATGATAGGAAGGAATGACAACATAAAGTTGTGCCACAAATCTTCACAAATACCCACGTGGAGAAAATGAAGTAATCATAGAGCTAATTTACACAAAATAATATATAAACATGATAATCCTATAAAGGAAAAGACATGACATGATATATGAAATGATACAGAATCTGAAATATGAAATTGCTTGCACATAGACATGGGTTAACAACAACATAATATAAATAGTGAGCAAAAAATATGACACCATGTTAGAAGCATCATCATTATTAGAAGAGTGAGACCATGTTAGAATATCAAGCAAAAACTTGATCAAATAAAAGAATGATATCACTTATATATGAAAAATATAGCCATTAAGCAATTAATACCTAAGCATTGGTTCATTTCTTGTGGTAACCATGATAACATACTAGAGATACATGCCCCTGAAAATGTTCCTGGAATATGTAATGATGACTGATTATATTAATTTGGAAGGTAATAATGTCCACTCTTATATAAAAGCTCGCATTTTGCTGTAATAATAATCACATTTTGCTTCATTATCTCGAATGTTTGAAGCTGTCATTCAAGGGGAAATATAATATAATATCTATCATTGTATTCTAGATATAATGTAATGAAGCACCATCTTCTACAATTAACATCATGATGATTATCTGCACGATATCATTTTCAATGATATACCATTGGGGTCTTGTATTTGTGATGATGTCAATTGTAGAGTTTTATTGCATCTTTCATCCACGGGAGGTTCACTCAATGAACTTGTGACATAATATGATCATTCACATTATATTAAATAATATCCCTAATTTCAATAAATATTAGAAAATGCGTCCTAAAATTGTATTGTTGAACCCCCCCTCCCAATATGCCTTTCCAATTAAGAAAACTCCTAATTTCACCAGATATTGTAGGTATCCATTTTATCAACTCATTTTTAACACCCCCTTTATATCATATTATCAAGTTGTAACAAACAGGATCCCTAACACATCTTAGTATAAGAAAACAATATGCTAAATAAAATAGTAGTATAATGCTAATAATGATCCCACTAGGATTGTAGGGGCAATTTATCAATTTGAAGCATTGGATAGTGGAAGACCCAACGAAATAGTACCGGGGAAGAAAAAATACATAAAAGGAAACATAGTCAAGATATCAACATAACAAAGAATGTAAAGGAATGATAGTTCAATTGTTAGTGCAATGCTTCGAAAAGATGAGACTTGTAGATGTTTCACACCACATCTTGCCAATCTACCAATTTTATATAATGTAAATACAAATATAGCCATAGAGGGATCATGTTTTCTATAAGCTTAATAAATTAAACTCCATAGAAATGCAAAATTGAAACCCTTTCGTGGATGGACTCCCTTATGTTCCTTTTACTTTTCAATAACACCATATGATCATGTGCATAGCTTGGATTTGGGTCATTCACAAGATGCAATGACTTGCCTCGAATTCCTCTACATTTATTCTTGGAATCAAGGGAATTAACAACATTTAGTTATCTTTTCTTGGGTTATATCTAGTTTTTTTTTTTAATCTTTACAGGAGAGGGAAAAATCTCCATTATTAGGTTTCGAGCATGCAATAGTTATAACGATACACAAATGGTGAAACTTATATGATACCATTTCATGGTAATGATAAAATATAGGGTATGGGTCAATGCAAGCTAATGAGGGTCACTTTTGGCGCGTTAGATGCAATAGAAAACTGAAAAATCAGGTATCCCTCAACTTACTTGGATTTTTTGAGATACTTATGCAAAATATCTTGCATTGAGTAAAAACGATGAAATGTAGGAAATTGAATCACGTTTCCGAATATATAACTTTTATGTATTGAAAATTTGCATAACTATGTCAAGTTTCATTTTTCCTAACAAACACTTTTTATTTTTCAGGCAAATGATAAGGTATATGTTTTTGTAGGTGCAGCCTTTGAGGGCCTAAATGATGGAATCAAGCTACAAAAATGGGCATGCATGTAGAGAACATATAGCACTTATGCGCCATTATTTTTTGAAAATTAAATTAGTAATTTTATATTTTTTTTATAATTGTCTAAGTGATCAAACCTCGAAAATAGTACCTCTTTTGTGGTGAAGGTCTTAATGCAAAAATATTGAAATGGGTTTTTCATAGAACGTGGAGGTTAGTGTCCTCTTGTGCACCATATAATTTTTTTTTTAAATGATCAAGAATTGAAAAAGTTATGGAAGAAACACTAACAGTGTGTTTCACGAGTTAAGGAGATAGGACACAAAATAAATTGAAAGAAAATAGGAAAAATTAATATTTTTAAATAAAAGTTACATATTTGGAATATGTAGAAAAAATGCTATTTGTGTTTAAGATTTCGTCAAAAATGACTGTGTGTAGCATACTGTAATGAGTGGCTAAGCACAGGCTTCTCTAAAAATTGGAAGAAATACCAAATTAGCTTTAGTTTATCATTAACATAGCACAGGTTTTGAATTACCGAAGCAAACTCCAAAGCATACACATAGGATTATTGTTGACATGCGAGCAAGTGAGTCGGCTTGGTTTAGGCTCTACAAAAAACGAGCGCGTTCTGTTTAAATTCAAAAATATTGCCGCGCTTTTAGAATTCAATATCGCGCACGCGTTATATAACTACATAACGCGTACGCGTTATGTAGTGCCAAAACGCGCTCGCGTTATGTAAATCATAAAATATATGTTTAATACTTGAGAGAGAGGGGGTGTGGAAGACTCAAGAAAATTTTTGGTTAATATTTGAGAAGGGGTGGGGAAGGGTCAAGGGAATCTATGGTTAATATTTAATAGGGGTGGGAAAGGGTCAAGGGCTTAGAAGGATGTTGTAATCTTGAGTGGGGAGAGATGAAGGGAATGAGAACATGATGGGCTAGAGGGGGTGAAGGGAAGTGGAGCTTAAGAGCACTATTAGGAGTAGAAGAGGTTCTAAAGAGGTATAGGGTTAGAAGTTGAAAGTAAGACTTGAGTGACAAGGGGGAATGGATGGAGGCAAGGGGGAGAGAGACATAGAGAGAGGGAGGGAGAGGGACAATGGGGAGGAATGGATTTAGAGGGAGTGAGAGATAGATGGGGATAGAACGAAATAAAAATATAGGAAGGGAGGGACAGACAGTGTTGGTGGGAGACATGCAGGGAGTGGTGGCAATGGAGAGAGAGAGAGAGAGAGAGAGAGAGAGAGAGAGAGAGAGGAGGAGGAGGAAGGGACATAAAGTGTGTGAGAGAGAGGGAGTGATGGAGAGATTGGGATAGGTTGAGGGAAAGATAACATGAGGGAGGGATAGAAGGTGAGAGCGAGAGAGAGGCGATGAGAGAGGGAGGGAGAGAAGGTAGGGTGAGGGATGGAGGAAGAAAGGTGGAGATAGATATGGATGGAGGGGGAATGGGTTTGAGAATGGAAAAGGACATAATGTGTGTGTGTGTGTGTTTGAGAGAGAGAGAGAGAGATGGTTGGGGAGAGAGAGACTAGAGGGAGGTGTGAGCGACAAAGAAAGTGGGAGGTTGTGTGTGTGTGTGTGTGTGATAGGGAAGGAGGAATCAGTGGGGTGGCAGGGACGAAGATGGTGTAAGGGAGAGAAAGCGACATAGAGGGAGGGAGGTAAAGGGAGTGAGGGACATATCCAGGGACAAATCTAAAAAAAGAGATAGGGAGGGAGGGATACAAGGTGAGATAGAGAGGGCGGGGGGGAGGGATAAAGGCACATAGGGTTAGTGATTAAGGGCGAACGAAGGGAGAGAGTTCTATAGGGACTTGGATAATTGCAAATATATACATAAGGTGGATACCCTCCTCATCATCATCTTCATCACCATCACCATCACCATCACCATCATCATCACCATCATCATCATCATCAACACATTCATCATCATTGTCATCTCTAGGTTCCTCATCAACATATCCATCATCATCATCTTCTTCATCCTCATCATCTTCATCATCATCTTCATCACCATCACCATCATCATCAACATCTTCATCATCACCATCATCATCACCATAAACATCTTCATCATCATTGTCATCTCCCCTTTCCTCATCAACATCTCCATCATCATCATATTCATCATCATCATCATCATCATCATCATCATCTTCATCATCATCATCATCATCTTCATCACCATCACCATCATCATCAACGTCTTCATCATCATCACCATCATCATCATCATCATCTTTATCATCGTTTTCATCTCTAGGTTCTCCATCAACATCTCCATCATCATCATCATCTTCATCACTATCATCATCATCATCAACATATTCATCATCATCATCATCATCATAATCATCTTCCTCATCAAATCAACATCTCCATCATCATCATCATCATCTTCTGAACATCATCATCATCATCATCTGAACATCACCATCACCATCATCATCAACATTTTCATCATCATCACCATCACCATCATCATCAAAATCTTCATCGTCATCACCATCACCATCACCATCTTCATCATCATTGTCATCTCTAGGTTCCCCATCAACATCATCATCATCTTCATCACCATCATCATCATTGACATCTTCATCATCATCACCATCATCATCATCATCTTCCTCATCAGATCAACATCTCCATCATGTCACCATCATCTTTTTCATCATCATCATCATCATATGAACATCACTATCACCATCATCATCAACATCTTCATCATCATTACCATCACCATCATCATCAACATCTTCATCGTCATCACCATCATCATCATCATCATCAACATCTTCATCATCATTGGCATCTCTAGGTTCCTCATCAACATCTCCATCATCATCATCTTCTTCATCATAATCATCTTCATCACCATCATCATCATCATCATCAACATCTTCATCATCATCACCATCATCATCATCTTCATCGTCATCATATCAACATCTCCATCATAATTATCATCTTCTTCATCATCATCATCATCATCATCACCATCATCTTCAACATCTTCATCATCATCACCATCACCATCATCATCAACATCTCCATCATCAACATCTTCATCATCATCACCATCATCATCATCTTCATCATCATCAGATCAACATCTCCATCTCCATTATCATCATCATCTTTTTCATCATCATCATCATCATCTTCATCACCATCACCATCACCATCACCATCACCAGCATCACCATCATCATCACCATCAACATCTTCATCATCATTGTCATCTCTAGGTTCCTCATCAACATCTCCATCATCGTCATCGTCAACATCTTCATTATCATCACCATCATAATCATCGTCAACATCTTCATCATCATCACCATCATCATCATCATCATCATCATCATCATCATCATCCTCATCAGATCAATATATCCATCATCATCATCATCTTCTTCATAGTCATCATCATCATCTGAACATCACCATCACCATCATCATCACCATCATCATCATCATCACCATCACCATCAACATCATCATCACCATCACCATCAACATCTTCATCATCATTGTCATCTCTAGGTTCCTCATCAACATCTCCATCATCATCATCATCATCATCATCATCATCTTCATCACCATCTTCATCATCATCAACGTCTTCATCATCATCACCATCTTCATCAACATCAACATCTTCATCATCATTGTCATCTCTAGGTTCCTCATCAACATCTCCATCATCATCATCTTCTTCATCATCATCATCATCATCACCATCATCAACATCTTCATCATCATTGTCATATGTAGGTTCCTCATCAACATCTTCTTCATCATTATCTTCATCATCATCATCATCATCATCATCAACATCTTCACCATCATCATCATCATCACCATCACCATCAACATCTCCATCATCATCACCATCACCATCATCATCATCACCATCATCATCAAAATTATCATCATCATCCTCATCCTCATCATCATCATCTCCATCGTCATCATCATCTTCTTCATCATCATCATCATTATCATCTTCATCACCATCTCCATCACCACCATCATCAACATATATTTCATCATCATCAACAATATCTTCATCATCATTGTCATCTCCCCATTCCTCATCAACATCTCCATCATCAACATCTTCATCGGCATCATCATCATCAGTGTCATCTCCCCCTTCTTCATCAACATCTCCATCATCATCATCTTCTTCATCATCAACATCATCATCTTCATCACCATCACCATCATCATCAATGTATTCATCATCATCACCATCATCATCATTCTCTCCATCTTCATCATCATTGTCATCTTTAGGTTCCTCATCAACATCTACATCATCATCATCTTCTTCATCATCACCATCACCATCACTATCATCATCAACTTCTTCATCATCACCATCATCATCACAATCATCATCATCATCAACATCTCCAACACCATCATCTTATATCCTCCTCTTCATCATCATTGACATCTCCCCCTTCCCCATCAACATCTCCATCATCGTCATCTTCTTCATCACCATCATCATCATCCTCATCACCCTCATCATCATATTCAACATCTTCATTGCCATCACCACCATCTTCATCAACATCATCATCTTTATCATCTTCATCTGCATCATGATCATCTTCATTGTCATCACCCTCCTCCTCATCATCATCTTGTGCACTTATGCACTGAGGGATTAATGTTTAGAAGAGGGTCTAAAGGCCTTTATGGGGGATGGGCTCTAGGAACAAGGTAAGAGAGAGACGGCAGGAGGGAGGGATAAAGCGGGCATAGAGGGTTAGTGATTAAGGGAGAAGAAGGGAGAGAGTGCTATAGGGAGGGATAATGATGAAGATAAAGAGAAGGTGGAGAGATGGAGAGTGGGGTGGTAGGGACATGGCTGGAGTAAGGGAGAGAAAGAAACATGTAGGGAGGGATGTAGAGAGAATGCGGGACATATATTTAGAAAGAGATAGGGGGTATCTAGGGATTATTGGGAGAGAGCTAGGGGGTATTAAACCATACAAAACATTTGTCCCACACTAAAAAATTTGTTTTGTATGTAACCATACAAAACACTTGTTTTCTTTTGATTTTATTCGTTTCCCTAGCCGTGCACCTAACCTATTTATTGTGCTTAACCATATCGCGTACGCGTTTTTATTCTTCATATCGCGTGCACATTTTAGCTTTATATAATGCGTGCGCGTTTTGTAACTCTATAAATAGTGGACTGTCCCTGTCCGAGAGCAACTTTACTCTGTCCAAGCCAAAACAACAAATCCCGTGATTTTTTCGAACAACACGAGCCCGCCATTGGAAATACTCACAATTTACACCATCTCCATCATTATTTTTGTTATGCAGGTGCACCATTGAGGACATCTTTCATGGTTGCTTAGTGTGGTGTTGGGTTATATGGTCATATTTGAAGAAGATAATAAGCAAGCTTGAAGAATCTCCAATTGAATAACACCAAAGATAAGGTCTTTGAAAGATTCATTTTGCCTATATTTGAGGAGCACACAAGATAAGACATCAAGCTTCAAGACCATTTCATGGTGATGGTGGATATACACAATTGTATAAGAGAATCAAAGAGCCCAAACAATTTATGATTTAAATTTCATTTGCTTATTATTGAAGAGCACCAAAGGTAAATTTTCTCATTCATAATTGTTTTGATGGGAAAGATGAACATTTGAGAAGGAAGATTGAAGCACCTTGAAGGATCTATAGTTCTAGAAAGCACTAAAGGTTTGAAAGCTTGTAATTGAGGAGCAAAAAAAAAAAACTATATTGAATTGATCATTGTGGTGATGGGGAATCCACGTAACCGAGGAAGAAAATCAGTAAGGAAGAAGAGACCTCAAGAAGTCATTGAAGAAGAGAAAGAAAAGAAAAGAATACACATGATGAATCAGAGGCTTTCTTTGGAAACTAATCCAAATCCAATTGTAGAGGATACCACAGTTCATCCTATTAATCCACGACAAGAGGGACCTTCAATTTTCACAATAGTTGTTGAACAAGCACCCCATGGAAGTAATCAAGAAGCAAAACGTAGGTGCTCATTAGGGGATGTTTGAATTCCCACTTCAAGTCAAAGTGATAAGTTACCATCTCAAGATGAAGCTCATGAAGAAACACAAAATTTGTTATCTGGATTTGGTTATACAAGTGATGAAGTTAGAGAGGCGTTGGACATGTTGCCTACTGTTGAAGAAGAAAATGTTATCCGGACCATCGATGAGGATGTTGGACTTCCACAAGAGGATGTTGGACTTCCACAGACCATTGATGAGGATGTTGGACTTCCACCATCCAACTACTAGGAAGAGAATGAAGGACACCAAGCTACTACTGAAACGCCAGAGCGTCTTGGTGATGCGCTACATGGTAGAATTCCAACCAACTTACCTCCATTAGCAAGCACACGTCGAAGAACTCAGAAGCATATACAAGTTGATGAAAGTATCCTCAATTCCATTGAAGGTACGCTATCTAAACGTAGTATTTCTTATCAAACTCAACAGATACTTGATAAATATTTTGTTTCTAAATGTGATGGAGATAAATGTAGATTATTTTTATCATTGTTAAAATCTAGGAGCATGAATGTTGTTAGGAAAAAGTTAGGGATAAAGATGATAAAGAATTCTGAACCAAGTTCTCATATAGTTAAAAGCTCAGTAGATGCATTTGGTAAAATTTGTAAGAACACACGTTCAAAGGACCGCAATGCGGCTCGTCGTGTGTTGTCACAAGCAATTGCAAATAAGAACACCAGGGTCCTTCGTATTCTCAGGCCTACATCCAAACTAGTTAATTTGAATGTAAAAACCCTCCGTAGGTATTCTATTAGAAGAGAACATCTTGACACAACAGATCAGACATATTTTTGGGCCTTTATTGGTCGGTTGCCACGTTGTGACATGAAGCTAGTTGATGCAGTAAAGGGACTAGTGTAGAGTTTTTGGCATGATCACACAAGGCCTTCTTCAAACTAAAAGGATGTACTAAAACTGAGAAGGGGTTCAAAGGATCATGAAACACATACTAAGCATCTTCTTGATATAACACAGACAGAACTATACGAGAAATTTACGAATGAACATAGACAATTGAACTTGGGGCAAAGATCTTTTGAGAAATGTAAGCCATGGTATGTTAGAATAAATACTCTTTGTAACACTTGTTGTTGTAGATACGATGTAGAATATGAATATTACTATGAAATTTTTTTGTACATTCGTCGTGTGTTGCATACTAACCATGTGCAGGATTTCTCCCTAACAATACAACCGACTTCATCAAGAGAATTCATTCATAGCATCATGTGCAATAGGCCTGAGAGGCAAACATACTATGCAAAATATTGTTTGGATGGAACATGCCCCAACTATTCTGGAATGGTATTATTGAGCCAATGTATGCATGAGAGTGAGACAGTGAATTTGGGAAAATGGTTGTAGACATGAAAAATTTCAAATATATCAGCTATGAAATAGTCCCAGGGAAAGAAAGCAAAAAAATACAATTGGTGACATCTCAGGTATGCATTTATATCTATAAAATTATGTTTGAACAATTATATTTCAATCCTTGCTTACAAAAAAAACTAACATTGAGATCATTTTGTGTCACCAAGTACCAGTTAGTGACTTCGTCAAGGAATTTATTGAAAATACACATGATTATGTTCATCATGTCCACTTGGCACGATGGCAAGATTAACAAATTTAGAATATGGAGAGATACATTTCCCCGTGGTACTATACTTTCAGTTGTTGATTTTGCCGAGAACAACACTGCAACCTCAAAATGAGATCCAAAGTCAGTATTATAACTCTAAGCAGGTTTTCTTGATGGTCCATATCACATATAGACATGGCCCAAATAGCACTGAAGAGCAAAGAGAAATTCTGAAGGAATATCACTTCGACATAAGTGATGATAGGTTCCATGACTTCCACTATGTACGTCATTGCTTCATCATGTTTTATGATCACTTGAAGGGAAGGAACATACAGATGGATCGACACTGGATTTGGTCTGATGGATGTGCTGGTCAATTCAAAAATGCACGCATATTTCAATGGTTGTGTTCATTGCATAAAAACTACAAAGTTCCACATATGTGGAACTATTTTGAGACTGGGCATGGTAAAGGAGAGCATGATGGAGCCAGAGCATGTGTCAAAACAGCCCTATGAAGAGAGGAATTGAAAGTATTTACAGAATCTACTATTCAAAATGGTCAATCTATAGTCAAGTGGTGCACGTCAGTAATGGGAGAGGAATCAACTATGCAAGTAGAATCCACAAGAAAGAGACATGTGGAGAGATTTTTTTGGGAGGTGGTAGACATAGATCGTTCACATGCATGGGAATTGTTAGCTCTCCAAGAAACTACCTAGGGTTATAAGCTAGGTATGCCTGGTAACTTAAGAATTCAATGTTTTTGTGTTTTCTGAAAAGGTGGATCAATGGGATAACTGAGAAGACTAAGCAGTAAGACAACATGACATGCCTCTAAATAAGCCAGTGCTTCGAGAAATTAAATATCAGCCACAGTAAATAATCAAGGTATGAAGAATATTGCCTAGACAACCAAATACATTAACATGCAGGGTTTATGCAACCAAGTACATACATAACGCAGGGTCACACTAAGCAATAAGAAGTTCCTCCGTTCAAATCATGAGCATAAGCTAAGCTAATTCAAACAGGGTGCAGAATAATGGAAAATGTAGACAGACTGATATCTAATGACCAAAGAAAACTGTGATTCATATAGCAAGAAAGTGTCAAGTACATAGCCCCAAATGTCTCCAAACTTGAACCTCCTCAAAATAGTCTTGGTTCTGTGGCTTTATAGCCTTTACTCTGCTAGTTCAGCGAACAAAAAAGAGATCTGGGCGAAATTAGAGAAAATTGGCAAAAACAGGCTTTCGGCAGTTAACTCTTCTGCTGATTTCGTGCCTTAGCCGCCGGAAGTCAGACCTTTCGGCAGCTAATGAGCTCTGTGGGGCTCGCCTAAGCTTCCGAAAGCTGTAACTGTTTCAAAAATTAAAACCCAAACGCTGCTTTCTGCTGATTTCGTGCCTTAGCTGCCGGAAGTCAGACCTTTCGGCAGCTAATGAGCTCTGTGGGGCTCGCCTAAGCTGCCGAAACCTGTAGGATTCCTGAAAAAACTGCCTTTTGAAAAAATCGATTTTCTCAACCGTCTGATGTCCGTTTTGCATGTTCGAATAGTCGATTTTGATCTACAGATCATAAGCTATCCATTGGTGCTTCCAGATCTGAATTTGGAGTTCGGGAAGGCTATCGAAATGGCCCCGCAAGATCACGTGATTTCAGCAGAAAATTCCTCCGAATTATCACTTGACTTGTCTTTATTAATGGTTCAATCTGTGAACGAACATGCAAAACAGAGAATTGACAACTGCTGAGCAAATCATAAACTCGAGACTCATGATAGGATTCATAAGTATGAGTTGCTTTGAGTTGGACTGAGATTCTGGCTGAAATTCAGGAATTGACTTGACATTGAAGATGTGGCACTCGATCCTAGAACTCCTGCCTCAAAAAGATGCTTGAAAGCTGGGAAGACTGACTCTCTTTGCCACCTGTAGCACTGCTTATATCAAGGCTGAAAATCTGCCTTTCAATCCTGAGGTTGATTACATACCCTGACATGTGTTTACCCTTTGCAATATGAAAAAAAACCTGGAGGATAGATCTCGAATTGCCTTTAAAATCCTGAGTCACACAAATGTTGCCTGCTGTCTTTATCATTTTGGTTATTGCCAAGAAGATGGGTATGCTCTGTCCCAAGAATAGATGATATTACTACAGCTGGCACATAGATCTGTTATGGCATACTTTGGAGCACAATAACCATATGTTCCCATTACTCTCGTAGAGACATGTGTCTTATCTTCAACTGGATCAAGTTGGCGAGAATGGAATTATATAACTTTGGAGAAACCCCTCATCAAATGATATGTTCACAAACTGCTGCTCTTCAATCTCCATTGTATTTACATCTGAAGTTTTATCTCACACTGGCTATTTAATCTATACAAATGTGTAGATCTGCAGAGCTTCCAGATCTTCCTTCATGCACCCCATTAATATCAAAATTTGAAACCCAAGACTCACAGAAGTAAATTTTTTACCTATTCTATCACCCAAAAAGACGGTGGTCAATTTGGGAGATAACAGGAATGCAAGACTGTTCCTGGGACTTGTGGCTTTCATTTGGTTCGAAGCTCTGATAACCCAGTATTTGGAATTTGGACCAGAAAACTCACTTGTTTTTGCCCGCCTTGTTGTGATGGTGACTGGGATGGGTGTGAATCATTAGATTGGGTTGATGGATGGGATTGCATATCACTTCCACTTGATCAACGTGCAATTGTTGAGTTAAATCCGTTGGAAGAAGACCAATCATCTATTTCTGCAGATTTTGATCATGTCTCAAACCTTGTACAACCTGGTATGATGCATTTCCTTAACATTTTTTATTTATTTACGTAGTCTTCAAATGCACATTAATGGCCTTGTATCGCACGAAAAATATTTTGATCATATACCTACAATCATATTATGCAGGGCACATATACGCAGTGGTTGCCTCAAAAGATAGTGAATGGGGTGGTGATTACTGGTTGGCACGGTGTATAGATGGAAAGCAAACCCTCATTATGTCCATGACTGACGATGAAAACAACCACTACCCAACTGGGTCTATGGTTGTTAAAGGTGAAAACTTGACAAAGGACAACAATGCAAGAAAGAAGGGTGGATATGTTTACAGGGATTACAAACTAGGTGCAAGTGTGTATCACTTGACCAACTTAATCATTGGTACAAACCTCCAGGTACAAACAATGCCTAGCCGAAATATATCGAAGGTATGCCACTTCTTACTGGATATAGAGCACGAGAGCCTAATGGAGACCACCAGTATAAGAGATGATCCAGAGGGCTTGGTTGTATGATAATAGGTGGGATCTAGCATGATGAGGTATGTTACATACTTTTAATACTATACTATTTATACTATTTGTAATTGAATATTGATATATGCTCAATTTTCTCATGTATGTTGTTTATGAATATGTCAATTTTGTGTTCTTGATATGCCAAATTTACGTTTACGTTGTTTATAAATATGCCAAAAGTTCTCTTGTATGTCAAGTTTATGAATATGCCATTTTTTACATATGATCAATAAACCCTAAGATTATATTATGTTGATTATGTTGGTTATTGGCTTCACCCCACAAAATTATATTTAACAATACACATATTCATAGATTTGGTTTCCCATGCTCAATGCTCACTATATTTAACAATACGCTTATATTAAATTTAATTCATGTCTTGTTAAATATTTCATAATGAATTATCTATTTGAGAGCACCACCTTAGACCAAGACATACCATTAATATAAAATGTACATTAGAGAAATGACCTAATTCAATTTCCTTCTATAACTCTAACCCTAACCCTCAACCATACCCTACCACTAAACCCTATGTACCATTTAGATACTTCCTCCAATATGTCCTAATCTCCCTACGAGTAACACTAGGTCTCTTCACCCTCTCCACAATGGTGCCACTATCATGAAACTCAAAAGCTTGATAAATTTACTGAGCAAACCCTTCATCATCATTGTCATCTCTAGGTTCATCATCAACATCTCCATCATCATCATCTTCTTCTTCTTCATCATCATCATCATCTTCACCACCATCACCATCATCATCAACATCTTCATCATCACCATCATCATCATCATCATCAACATCTTCATCATCATTGTCATCTCCCCCTTCCTCATCAACATCTCCATCATCATCATCTTCTTCATCATCATCATCTTCATCACCATCACCATCACCATCACCATCTTCATCATCATCACCATCATCATCATCATCAAAATCTTCATCATCATTGTCATCTCTAGGTTTCTCATCAACATCTCCTCATCAATGCTAGCCGTAAGTGCCCAGTGGAGGATTTTGCAAAGTTGACCCCCGTGTGCAAAAATTGCACACTCCCTCACTGAGCAAAACCCTAGTTTCCAAGATGGACCTGCAAGGTGACACCTGGGATACGGGATCGGAGGAGAGGGGCACCCCTAGTACTATATAGGCGTCATGAATCCAATGGAGTCGACGGTTCGTCAATCAGAGCCACGGTCGTCATTCTATGGCTCGTTCCGTCTCGCATCCAAAAGGCATTCAGGGACACCTGCTGGATACCTACTGGGGGCATAGAATTCCAACCGTGGAACAAAACCTGGTTCCAGGGAGTCTTACAAGTGTGTCTAGGGAGGTTCCGGTTGGGAACGCTAGCCGTAAGTGCCCGGTGGAGGATTTTACAAAGTTGACCCCCGTGTGCAAAAATTGCACACTCCCTCAGTGAGCAAAACCCTAGTTTCCAAGATGGACCTGCAAGGTGACACCTGGGCCATGGGACCAGAGGAGAGGGGCACCCCTAGAACTATCCGGAATTCCTAGATCCAACGGAGTCGACGATTCATCGATTGAAGACACGGTCGTCATTCTATGGCTCGTTCCGTCTCGTATCCAAAAGGCCTTCAGGGACACCTGTTGGATACCTTCCAGGGGCATAGAATTCCAACCGTGCAGTAAAACCTAGTTCCGGGGAGTCCTGCAAGTGTGTCTAGGGAGGTTCCGGCTGGGAATGCTAACAGTAAGTTCCCGGTGGAGGATTTTTCAAAGTTGACCCCCGTGTGCAAAAATTGCACACTCCCTCACTGAGCAAAACCCTAGTTTCCAAGATGGACCTGGAAGGTGACACCTAGGCCACAGAATCGGAGAAGGGGCACCCCTAGCACTATCCGGACATCCTGCAACCAACAGAGTCGACGGTTCGTCGATTGGAGCCACGGTCATCATTCTATGGACGTCCTGGACCCACCAGAATCGGCGGATTTGCGAACGGAGCCACGGTCTGGGTGCTATGGGCATTCTAGTCAGGCTGCAAGTTGCATGAAAATGCCATTCAGGGACACTTGGTGACTTTCCGTCCGGGAGCCAAAAAACAAACGGAGTAGCAAGATTGCGTGCCGTTGGCTCCTGCAAGTGTGTATGGGCAATGCTGACGTGGGAACATTGCCAACACTGGCTCGGTGGAGGGTTTTGCAGAGTTGACCCACCAATGCGAGATTGCATTGAAGGAAACTGAGCAAAACCCTAGTTTACGAAATGAATGCACAATGAAGTCACTGGGCCATGAGAACACGAGGGAGAGGCCCCCCTAGAGGTAATCGCACGCCAGGAGACCAACGGAGTCGACGGTTCATCGGTCCGACCTCCGGTTTTCATGTTATGTCAAGCTACAAGTCGCATGAAAATGTCGTTCAAGGACACTTGGTGACTTTCCGTCCGGGAGCAAAAAAACAAACGGAGCAGCAAGATTGCATGATGTTGGCTCCTGCAAGTGTGTATGTGTAATACCGACGTGGGAACACTGCCAACACTGGCTCGGTGGAGGGTTTTGCAGAGTTGACCCACCAATGCGAGATTGCATTGAAGGAAATTGAACAAAACCCTAGTTTACGAAATGAATGCACAATGAAGTCACTGGGCCATGAGAACACGAGGGAGAGGGCCCCTTAGAGGTAATCGCATGCCAGGAGACCAACGGAGTTGACGGTTCGTCGGTCCGACCTCCGGTTTCTGAGTTATGTCGAGCTGCAAGTCGCATGAAAATGTCGTTTAGGGACACTTGGTGACTTTCTGTTCGGGAGCAAAAAAACAAACAGAGCAGCAAGATTGCGTGTCATTGGCTCCTGCAAGTGTGTATGGGAAATGTTGACATGGGAACACTGCCAACACTAGCTCGGTGGAAGGTTTTGCAGAGTTGACCCACCAATGCGAGATGGCATTGAAGGAAACTGAGCAAAACCCTAGTTTACGAAATGAATTCACAATGAAGTCACTGGGCCATGAGAACACGAGGGAGAGGGCCCCCTAGAGGTAATCGCACGCTAGGAGACCAACGGAGTCAACGGTTTGTCGGTACGACCTCTGATTTCTGATTTATGTCGAGCTGCAAGTCGCATGAAAATGTCGTTCAAGGACACTTAGTGACTTTCCATCTGGGAGCAAAAAAACAAACAAAGCAGCAAGATTGCGTGCCATTGGATCCTGCAATGTGTATGGGAAATGCCGACGTGGGAACACTTCCAACACTATCTTGGTGGAGGGTTTTGCAGAGTTGACCCACCAATGCGAGATTGCATTGAAGGAAACTGAGCAAAACCCTAGTTTACGAAATGAATGCACAATGAAGTCACTGGGCCATGAGAACACGAGGGAGAGAGCCCCTTAGAGGTAATCGCACACCAAGAGACCAACAAAGTCGACGGTTTGTCGGTCCGACCTCCAGTTTTCGAGTTATGTCGAGCTACAAGTCGCATGAAAATGTCGTTCAGGGACACTTGGTGACTTTCCGTTCGGGAGCAAAAAAAACAAACAGAGCAGCAAGATTGCATGTCGTTGGCTCCTGCAAGTGTGTATGGGCAATGCCGATGTGGAAACACTACCAACACTGGCTCGGTGGAGGGTTTTTCAGAGTTGACCCACCAATGCGAGATAGCATTGAAGGAAACTGAGCAAAACCCTAGTTTACAAAATGAATGCACAATGAAGTCACTGGGCCATGAGAACATGAGGGAGAGGGCCCCCTAGAGGTAATCGCATGCCAGGAGACCAATGGAGTCGACGATTCGTCGGTCTGACCTCCGATTTCCGCATTATGTCGAGCTGTAAGTCGCATGAAAATGCCGTTCAGGGACACTTGGTGACTTTCCGTCCGGGAGCAAAAAAACAAACGAAGCAACAAGATTGCGTGCCGTTGGCTCCTGCAAGTGTGTATGGGAAATGCTGACGTGGGAACACTGCCAACACTGGCTCGGTGGAGGGTTTTGCAGAGTTGACCCACCAATGCGAGATTGCATTGAAGGAAACTGAGCAAAACCCTAGTTTACGAAATGAATGCACAATGAAGTCACTGGGCCATGAGAACACGAGGGAGAGGTCCCTGTAGAGGTAATTGCACTCCAGGAGACCAACGAAATTGACGGTTCGTCGGTCCGATCTCCGGTTTCCGAGTTATGTCGAGCTGCAAGTCGCATGAAAATGTCGTTCAGGGACACTTGGTGACTTTCCATCCGGGAGAAAAAAAACAAACGGAGCAGCAAGATTGCGTGCCATTGGCTCCTGCAAGTGTGTATGGACAATGTCGATGTGGGAACACTGCCAACACTAGCTCAGTGGAGGGTTTTGCAGAGTTGACCCACCAATGCGAGATTGCATTGAAGGAAATTGAGCAAAACCCTAGTTTACAAAATGAATGCACAATGAAGTCACTGGGCCATGAGAACACGAGGTAGAGGCCCCCCTAGAGGTAATCGTACGCTAGGAGACCAACGGAGTCAACGGTTCATCGGTCCGACCTCCGATTTTCGAGTTATGTCGAGCTGTAAGTCGCATGAAAATGTCGTCCAGGGACACTTGGTGACTTTCTGTCCGGGAGCAAAAAAACAAATGGAGCAGCAAGATTGCATGTCGTTGGCTCCTGCAAGTGTGTATGGGCAATGTCGACGTGGGAACACTACCAACACTGGCTTGGTGGAGGGTTTTGAAGAGTTGACTCACCAATGCAAGATTGCATTGAAGGAAACTAAGCAAAACTCTAGTTTACGAAATAAATGCACAATGAAGTCACTGGGCCATGAGAACACGAGGGATAGGCTTCCCTAGAGGTAATCGCACACCAGGAGACCAATGGAGTCGACAGTTCGTCGATCTGAACTCCGGTTTCTGAGCTATGTCGAGCTGGAAGTCGCATGAAAATGCCATTTAGGGACACTTGGTGACTTTCTGTCTGGGACACTTGGTGACTTTCCGTCCTCCTAGGGTTTATGTTTTTTAAGGCTTGTATAATTTCCTTCTTGACAGCTCACCTCTTATACCATGTTAAATTTTTGATACTTGATATAGATAAATGCTTTATACCAATTATAACATTTAGTTCAATGCATAAATTTAACCATAAAAAATTTACATAAAGAATTTAACATGTAGGATCTAGTTAAGAATAACAATGCATAAGAGACACAACATTTTATCCCGGGAAACCCTCATGTGGAAGAAAACCTAGCAACCTTTCTTACAATAATTATATGTTTAGAAAACAAGTACAATGAAACCATGAACAAACCCTAACCCTGAAGGGTTTTACCACATGAAAAAACCTTAATGACACATGACAACAAGAGTACTTATCTACATGAAGATGACCTCCAAGCCATATAGATATCCAAGCATATCCTTCCGAACCAACAATAGAAGGCACTTTATTTCTCGAATCCTGAGGTAACGTTTGTTCCTTTCACCAATGTTGCTTTGAGCACTTGTATGTATTTACTCATATGAAGTGTTGAATCTAATTGTACAATCAAATATTGGGCGTTGATGAAATGCGCAGCATGTATTGCACTTAGTTTTATTAAATTATACTTGAACATTGACTTAACTTGTAATTTAATAATCCAAACTCACAAATTTTAATTAGACCTATCCAATTAGTGTCCATGAGTGAGTTCATTGAAACCTTGAAAAACATTGTATTGCACTTAGTTTGATTAATTTACACGAGCAAGAACTTTGACTTAACTTGTAATGATCATCCAAAATCACAATTTTTAATTAGATATCCAATTAGTGCACGCATGTAGTGAGTTCATTGAAACCTTTAAATATAATAGTTTGTTCTTTTGACATAGCACATTCATGAGTAATAGATAATCCACACAAATCAACACAATAGACTGACACAAGAACATGTGGAAACCGAAGAAAAAATACAAAGTGAAATGTATCATTCATTTATAAGTGAAATGTCAATGTACATGTCTCCAAAAGTACATATATATCCAAAAGTATCCAAAAGTACATGTCTCCAAAAGTACATGCACAATGAAGTCAATGTACATGTCTCCAAAAGTGAATGTATCAAAAAATACATATATATCCAAAAGTATCCAAAAGCACATGTGTCCAAAACTATCCAAGCCACATGTAGATGTATCCAAATGTACATATATCCCATAAGACACATCAAAACTCAAGCTTCCTCTTGTTCTTTCTCGACGTTGATCCTCTAGGCACATCTCTAGGATCAGTGTGTGTCTCTGGATCCTGCAAATTAAATATCAATTGTTAAATTCAACTAACTATGTACTATTACATTAGCTCAACAATTAAATCAACAATTATCAACTTGTGCATGGAAAGTGCACGAAACACTGAAAATTGCATGAAACACTTGGTCACTAAAGGACATCTCACCTCAACTGACAAAGGGGATTGCGTTCCTTGTGTAGCAGATGGAGCCGTTGGTTGAACATCCAGGATGGTCGCAACCATGGTCGAACCAGGGGGGCCAGGAACTGCTCCTGTTGGTGGTGGCTACAATCACAAAATGTTGAAATAGTTAGACATGCATGAATAAACAATAGGCAACAATAATAAACTATGTAAAGATAATGTTGAAATAGTTACATACCTATGTGTGATCAGTTGCCATTGTAGATGCAACACTAACTACTGCATCAACCATCGATGCGAGGTTTTGAGTAGACAACTCAGGTTCCTGGTGCAGTAAACATGCAATTCAAACATTAACAAAAACGATTTATGCACTGGATGTCAAGTTAACCAACAAATATCATCGAAGGATATACATTACCATGGTATGAGTAAGCCCATGGTCGTGGGCAGCTGGAGTCTTGCTAGGAGTAGGCTGCCTCACATACACACGACCCTTGTTCACGAATGGCCTAGCGGGAGATACAAATCCAGGAAATGGTCCAGATGTCTCGGTTGGTGCCTACAGTCAGCAAGTGTTCATGTAGTTAGACATGCATGATTCAACAAATAGACATGTATTTAAAAAATGACATTTTTAATTGTTTACCTGGAGCCCAGATGTTTCCTCGGATGATACGACCATGGGTGCTGCCTCCACATTAGCTTGCCCCAGTGAAGGATCTGCCATCTGCAAGTTTAATAATTGTAAATATTAGACCGTAGATAGCATTAGTGAAATAAAATGTAAAGTATGTGGAAATTAACAAATTAACAACTATTAAAAAACTGAAATTTTAAAATGTTTACCTCGGTGTGAGATACAGAAATGGGTGCTATATAAGATGGGCCTACCAAATGGGTAACATCATGAATCCCTCCACCAACGACGGGATCGGTGGATGGAATGTCATGACCCCCTGTAGAGTCTAGAACATCTAACTCTGGGGCGTCGCTGCTGGTATAAAGCATCAACTGCAAGTTCACAAAATTAATATATTAGCTCAAACTATATATATGTGTACAAAGACGAAAATAAATGAAGAATTTATTACAATTAACCATCTACATACCTCACTCAAAAACCCACTGAAGAAAACATTTGAGGCAAGACCATAGCAGGGATGACCACATGATGTGCACTCGTGAGGCTCAATACTAGGCTGGGGATGTGCCGATGGTCCTGCACTAGTGGATGGTCTTGCACTAGTGGATGGTACTGCACTAGACGATGGTCCTGCATGGTGACGACCCGGTGTATGTACCACACCAGGGACAGATGCCCCTTCCTCACCCATATGCTGAACCATAGTGCCATGGCGAACAACCGCCCGTGCCAAAATAAAAAATGCATCACGTGTCTGTGGAATAACATGATGTGTAGGTGGGACATCTGGCCCAGAAAACTACCTGCGAGGTGCAGGGATAGGGGGATCCTGGTCTCGAAGCCTCACATTGGGTCAGTTTTGGGGCATCCCCCCACCGATCCCCTGAAACTGCAAGATATCAAAATAGTTTACGTGTTTATGTAACACGAACTCTACATACATCTTTCGAAGGAAATACAAGGGAATTTCTCTGTTGTTATGTGGTGGCATATCAAAAACCATGTACCATCTGTCCATCTAGTTATCAAAAAATGGTTGAAACATTCACCATTCAATGGAGATATGAGGCCTGTTTGCATTTGGGATTTCCCTCGATTGAGGGTCCCTAAACAATGCAAATATGAGCTCTTTGGATATTTTCAACTTTTTTATTGCATTGTAGTCTATCCCATCAGCATATTATTGTCTTTTCTTTCTCTATATGATGTAATATCATATAGTACATTGCTAGACTCTGAAATGGTGTCAACAATTGCATCCAAGGTTGATGCAATTGAGCGACGAATCTTGTCACCACCACTAAAAGTTGCACTAATGCCCCTCAAGCGGGCAAGCTCAATCAATATCTCGGCATTTGTGTCCATAGTCGCAACTGCAATAAAAACATCAATACAAAAATCATTAGAAACATATACATGGTATATAATGACGTCTCTTCAAAATTGAAAATGTATTAAATCAAACTCAAGTAAGCAATTTAATGGCATTCACTTACATACATTTAAAACTTAAAATTAAACATTTAACAATTAAAAAGTAAGTTTCGTTCAACTTCTTTCTAGAAGTTAAGGCACTTCTTAACCCTCATTGGTGACTTTTCCATGCAAACTTGGGTTTAAACTTCTTAGAATTTAGGAGTTTTATTTTGACATGTTTTGGCCTTTACGTCCCTTGCAGAAAACAATATTTCCATCAATTTCATAAGCTAACATTAAATTGATTGATTTCAACATATTACACCTTGTGGTTGGCGGGGAGGACAAAGTGGCATGGAATGAAATGGATATGTATGAGTTTGTCTTTCCAATATGATTACATATGTACTTGAGATGACTATCAATGATTAAGATGTTGAATAATCAACTAGAGATTGTGACTAGAATGACAATAACAACAATGTCGACTTAATAAGATATCACAAGTGGAATATGACAGTGTTATCTCAGAATTATCACATGCATATTTATTAATTTGATCCAAGTATTATGATATGTGATTGATATGACAAGATGGTTGATTAGGAGGATGAAGATTAAGTTGAGATAGAACAACTAAATTTAAATGTCACAGTCCTAAGACTGTGACTACATTTAGTTAATGAATAAGTAAGAATAGGATATGACTTGTTAGGCTTAGAAAGATGGTTAAGGTAACATGCCCGGGGGCATGTCAGGTGGTAAAACTCAAACCTGTGTCTTAAACATAGTCTTTAAGAGGGATGGAAGTTTAGGATAGATGTAGGGTTAGGACAACATCCAAGGGAAGAAGGTCCAAGATAGGTAAGAATGTTAGAAGGGTTTTAGGATAGGTTTCTAGGAGTAGTTACTAGGTCAGGGCCGCAGGTCTTTCTGAGTGTGGATTAGGATTGTTGGATATGTAAACGATAAGGGCGATGGACTATTAGGATATGTGAGGCAAGAAAAGGGGTGAAAATTAACTCAATAATGGTTGGAAACACTCTCACGAAACACTCTAGGTGGTTCATGGGTGTTCCCCATTTCCATTGTTCTAAAAACATGGAAACCAACCAAAAGTGACAATTCCTTGGAGAAAAACAGAGACAATTTCTCTCTGCAAAATCGATCTCTACATTGTATGGCAAGTTCAAAAAATTAAATAAAAATCATAGTAATTTTCTATATGAAGTATTTGAGTTGAATCGACGGTCCGTGAGCGTTGAGTAGATTGATCGAGGGTGTGGATAGGGCAGGCCCGAGAGGGAATTTGTTAATGTGTTTTGGCATTTAGTTAAGGGTGCTTAACTAAGAGGCAATGTATAGCTACATACACTTGTGATGAAATTTTGATTATGTTCATGGACAAATGATTGTGATGAAATTTTGAGAAACCAAGTTACTAATTTTTTATGCATTTTTCCTATTCACGCTTATGCATGCATTTCATCTTGTTATGGCCATTTCCGAGGAAAATTATTTAATTAGTATCATGGGAAATGGTCTTTGAGGGTTGGAAATTTGGGTTTCATGTGGATGGATACATTGTAGAAAGGGAGGAGTTCTATTTTTTTCGATTTTTGGTTGGATTAGGAATTTTTGAGTTTTTAAAAAGGGATTCATTGTAATTATTCACTCATCTTGGTTGAGGGAGATGTGAATTTAATTAGAGATTGTGTTATTTCCAATTTTATAAATATTACAAAATTAGGTTGTTTCAAACTATAAAAAAATGGTAATTTAGGTTAAGAAATGACAAAAAAATGGTATGGGTGAATGAATTACCTGATTAGATGACAATCCACTGGCGAATTTGCCTCCCCTCCAACAAATTCAAGCTCCTCCGATACTCCAGGGAACACAAACCGTCCTCGTCCAAGCTCAAATTTGCGTTTCTGATGCGTGAAATGTGCCGTGGGTGGTCGGGGGGTGGTCAGGACTGTGTCTTTAAATTGATTTTAGATTTACAAAATGCGTATGCGTTTTGTAACTACATAACGCGTACGCTTTTTGTAGTTCTATAACGCGTACGCATTCTGGTTACCTAACCTACATGTCTAATGACATGCCAGGCTTGGGCTTTACCATACCAAGTGCTAAGTATCAGAAACGCGTTATGTTTTTATGTATCAGAAACGAGTTTTGAAAAACTAGGATTGCATCTAAAGTTACCCTCATCTTCTTGCACACACCCGTATGTAAATAAGGATTTATATTTTCACCTATGTTCATGTTAATTCCAATACAACATAAAGACGATTTCCTTGCATATAAGAATTGAAATTACAATTATGAATGCACCAAATATAACTCAATCTAACAACTCTTCCTACCTGGCAATGTAAAAATATTTAAAAAGAATACAAAAAGTTGGAAGAAATAATTACTCAAGAAACATTTATCTAACTTTTCTTGGTTCTAGTGAGTCAAGAAAGATTGAACTCACTTTTCTTGGTTTTCATGGAGCAAGATTTAACTGAATCTCAATACCCACCTAAACCCAACCTACAAAATGAAGATTTACATCTTTTACTTGAACGCCTACGAAAAATACAATACAATTGTTCAAGTCCGGAACTCCCGATTAGCTACATCTCTTAACTTCAAGATGAAAAACAATATAACATCAATTCAAACCAAGCCTAAATAAGCTATTAAATGAGGATTTATCAAGGCCAATAATCCAAAGAGACTTCCATCGACATTATCATTGGTACACTATATCAGATTTATGCAAAACTTAGGATCATAAGCAATATCGAATAAAAATGGAGTTTCCTTAAGTCTTAGGTGGGTATGAATTGAGCCCAAGATTTGTAGGTATGAATCCATCCCACTATTTGAAGGTTATTCCTTAGCACACCCAAATAAAATAACCCCCAATATTTATATTAATATGTAAAATTAAAAAAAAAACCTTGACCCCTTAATGTGGGGCAATATATTTTGAGGTTTTTAAGAGTATTCAAACCTCCAATATGAGTGGACATGGTATGATATTACCTCACTAGTGACCCCCCCCGTGCTTTCAGCTTGGTTGTCAAGACTATCTCCGTGATATCATTTTGGATGTATAGAACATTGGTGTCTTGTATTCACGATGAGGTCTTTTGTAGAGTTCTTTCAACTATCAATTGATTTCAGGTTGTGATGACAGTTGTGGTGTTGTAGGCCTTTTGCAGTTGGATCTAGTAGCCACTATGACTTCTCTTTTAGATCTGGGCACTTTGATGTTGGATATCTTGCCACATGTTCTAGAAATTTTGTTGTTGGATCTAGTAGACACTAAGGATTCTCTTTAGATATAGGCATTATGACGTTAGACCTTGCTGCTACATGTTCTATTGTATTGGTCATACACGGTTGGGTATTTTGCAAACGTTCATCATACAACTTGATTATGATGTAATTTCATTATTCAGTGAGAAATGATTGTTATCTTCATCTACTCCATGAGGCGAAGTGTGTTTATTTGAAACTTATGGAAATTCTTGAAGTCATCATCAAGGGGGATGTTATGAAATGCCATCTTCCTCCATTTTTATTCTATCTCCTAGTCATCATTAAGGGGGAGTGTTGGAATATGTAATGATGACTGATTGTATTAATTTGGAAGGTAATAATGTCCATTCTTATGTAAAAGAGTCACCCCACATGTAGAATGTAATAATTTATTCTTGTTACCATTTATTATATAAATAGGTGAAATTACATTATCCCACATGTAATATTGGGATGTAATTGCTCCTTACCTCTTGGTATATAGTAGAATCAAGAGAGTCTTATCAAGACATGAGAACAATGAGAGACATCTAATGATCATCTTGTAGACACACTGTGTGTGTTGTTGTGAAATGGAGAGTGATGTGTGGGGGGCCTTTATTGTAATATTGGATATTATTGATGAATAATAAGAAGATAACCTTCCCATGGATGTTTCCCCATTTGGTGTTTTACCATGTATATATGGTGTGCTCCTTTTCTCTTTTCTCCTTGTTCTTGCTATTTGATTATATGTTATTGTATGGATAGGAGGCTAGGCTATTTATGATTTTCATGTTATGTATTGTTATGTGTTATTCACATATTATAATATTCTAACAAATGTCAAAACATCTTCCACACAAGAAGGCTAGAGACAAGTAAAATTGGAACAAAAAAACCTCTAGAAATATGATAATAGAGCCAAGAAAATAAACCCTAATGCAATAGTGCAAAAGTTAATGACAAAATTTTTAAGATAACAGAGAATAAACTAGAAACTTCTCACCAAAATTGAAGCCTAACAACATCTAATCGACGGATATGTAACCCTATAGTAGAAACAAAAGAATAGTGAATCGAACCAAGCAAAAAATGTTGAAAAAGAGGAATTTGCACTCTTTATACATAGAAGGTGCAGATGATTCGTGCTTTGGATTACGGTAGGGTGTGAATTTGTGCTTCTGCATACTAAAAAGTGTGAATTTGCTCAAATAGCCCAAAACTTGTCAAAAATTTGGAAAATTGCGAAACAGTCATGTCCCTTATGGGCTGGTGCAAGCTAATGCTGGCCACTCATGACGCATTAGTCGCAATGGACTTTTGGAAAAACAGAAATTTGAACGTCAAAAAGCGATATTAGAGCTACCTACACAACTTTTTGGAATATGGTGCAAGAAGATCAAACGTAGAAAATCGGATTACCTTCCGGAATATATAAATATTATTTATGGAAATTAAGTATGACTCCCAAAAAATGGGGTTCTCCTAAGGTTGGTATGTTATTTTTTTAAGAAAATATAATGAATATGTTTGCGTTAGCCCTCTGGTTCGGTATTCAAATGGTGGATTTTTGTTTAAAAAATTATATACAGTCGTAGATAACAGCCGTTCTAGTGCGGCGTTATTTTTCCATATTTATTTATGTTAATTTTATTTATTTTTTTAGTTAAGGAAGTCAGCCCATCCCTAAAATGATGAGGCCTAGCGTTAGCCCTCAATATCATGGTCTTAACCTAATCAATCAACATTTTTTTTTTTAGGATGTATGTTTTTGTGTGTACTTGTGTGGGTTCTTTTCCGTTTTCAAAATAGGTGAGCCAATAAAAAGTTATAGATGGAAGAAATAACCTACTCTTTGTGTAAGATTGACGTTAGTGCAATTGAAATTAACTAAAAAATAGGAACAAATAATAGTTTTAATAAAAAATTACATATTCGGAATCTGCACACATAGTTCTACAAGTGTGTGCAATTTCATTTGCAGTGGACAAGTGTAGCATATGCAGAATCATGCTCGAAACAAAAGAAGTTATAGAATAAGATGTATTTTGTTATAAGATGTATTTTTTAATATTATTATATGTATTTTGGCAACCCGAACCTAAAA